>OU892280.1:27301615-28551615 GCA_917834065.1 Ceutorhynchus assimilis | reverse complement strand
TAACAAATTGGATTTTTAAATGAATAATAAATTGGAAGCATGTTTCCTACATAAAATTCTTGAATTTGACATTTGTCAAAAAATCCATACAACCAGCACCTTGTTTTACAGGTAACGAAATGTCTGGTCAGTTTCTTGAAAGTATGTCGTGGTCAGGAATGCTTTTTGCTAAAAATGCAACAAAATACAGAAGAAAAAGAGAGTTGCATCGATCCGTCGAAAAATATAGATGAGGCGGCCAATCGGGCTACCTCAGTTGTTCAAATTTCACCATTATTATCAATGTAAATAACTGAAAATACAAACTTTTTTTGACGTCCGCTCTCAAAATTTGATGTTTCACTTTTAACACTAGTGCTATAAAGACTTTATGGCACTAGTGCGATAAAGTAACATTTTTAATGCTTCGGGGCGGTGTTAAAAATTGCATTTTTAACACGTTTGTAGAAAAATATATTTATAATTTTCGACAAATTTGCACTCATGCGTTTTTAACTGAAAAAGGCACTCGTGCACTACGTGCACTCGTGCTCTTTTTCAACTAAAAATGCATTCGGGCAAATTTCCCAAAAATTATCAATAATTTCCATTGCACTAGTTATATTACTATTGATATTTTTTTTTGAAGGATCTTCTCATTAGGTACGTTATATTCATTACAAAGAATGGGCTACATTCCCTTATTTTGTATAATTTATTGATATATGATGCACAATGCTTTCGATAATTGAGTTAAGTTTATTATATTATTGTTTTGTCTATAGGAATGATGCGTTATACACTGTTTCTGTTGATTTCCTGCAAATACTTGATACAGATTAAACTAATTCATAAATATAAATATTCCTTCGTATTTGTTCATACCAAGGTCAGGACACGGCGATGACCCTAAGATTCATTGGTCTTATGTACTTTGAGCTTAAGACTTAAGGAAAAAAATACTAGAGTGATTGAAATAAAGGAAACAGGCTAAGCACAATAAGCCTTCTCAGGCTTCAGTGCTACATAGGAACAATAAGACGGACAGGCCTGAGAATAGAAAAAAACATTTCACATCTCAAATATTAAAATTACTAACAACGTATATATCTCAATGCTCGGTTCGCTATGAATAGTCAATTTACATTTCACCCTCCATTTGTCCTAATTTCGAAAAGAAAAATAAAATCCACTGTCCAACCCAATAACGAACAGTTCCGGTTTCCCCGAGTTAATTCCTAAAATTATCCCTGGATATAGGCAACAACAGTTGCAGCCAAGGTCCAGTGGGAATTGGATTTCTATAGAGTCAATCTGGAATAAAATGTATTTGGGAAATGGGTGCGGCGACATTTCCGCTGGGGCTCGTCGTTTCCATTTTAACTTTTTGCGGCCGAGCCCACTTTGCTTTTCATCTTTGGCTCGGGAAAAACGGAACCGGAAAAGAACTTGTTGCAACGTATTCTTGCAACTCTTGAGGGTTTGTTTGATTAGCTTTCCGGAATAATGCATTACAGAGGATGTGAATTCCGGTCTCAATGCTTCAATAGGTTTTCTCAGTAAAATGGAATATTTGTGTTTCGTAGGAAATAAGTTCTTTTGGCATGTCGCTATGCAGAAAGTGTACGTTGAACATAGGTTTATGCTTTATTGCATAGAATTATTCTTATAGAGGCTAAAGATTTCAGGTTTTTTTAAAGAGATGATATAAATGCACATTTTGTAACTTTTGCATGATGGAATTTTCTATAACTTAATCTCATGCGATATTGGCTTTAATCATATCACAAGAGCTTTAAATTTAATCAATTAAACTATCCAACATATTTTGAGCATGATTTTGCTTGTAAAATAGTTGAATGCACAATAACTTATAATTTTATTTAAAAGTTATTGTGCATGAAACTATTTGCCAAAAAGCAAAATTATGCAAAAAATATTTGGATAGTTTAATCCATTTAAATTTATAGGTCGAGTGGTATACGGCTAGATTATTTCCTGAATAATTAGGATTGAATTGTTGGCGTCAATCCTATCCAAAGAATTCTATTTATTAGAAAATGTCAGAATATTTCTATCAAAATTCTGTCAAAAAAGGTAAACAAAAATTTAATCGTAGGTAATACCATAAGAGCTCAGATTTAGCCGGATATTTTTTGGCTTGGTCTCGAATACTAACTTTCAGGAAATTTAACGAGAGCTGTTCCAACAAAAACGAGAGCGCAGCTCGAGTGATTTTATTGAACAGATCGAGATAAATTGCATGAAAGTAAGTATGAGAGAGCAAGCAAAAAAATATCCTGCTCAAAATCTGAGCTCGAATGGTATTTAGTACGGCAATTCCACGAAGGTAAAATCAAAACAAAATATTTATTTATCTCAGATAACAAAACACTTTTAATAAGCTAAAATCGGGGCTAAATTGATTGAATTTGTGAATTTTTGTGACAATTATTTGACAGATGATTCAAAAACCAATTTAATATGCAATTTTTACTATGGTAACGATTGCATCAACAGAAAATTTATCCGATTTTTTTATCCAGTTATATTTTCTCTTCCTTCCTATTTATCCGCTAGCAAACTACAATTTTTGACAGTTTAAATGGGATTATTTATACATGAGTGGAATTGTCGCTGATAAACAAGGTCTTGTGAAATAATCACTTATTTAAACAAAATTCATTCAAAAAATGACGTTGTCTGATGGGTCTATTTTATAATGAATGAAATAATCCATACTATTTAGACATCCAGTTTTTTTGAGTTATTTGTCTTGATTACGTAAATGGAGCTGCTCATGCGTGATTCTATGCGAGTCTTTTGTGCCTTGGCAAAATAACTAATCGAAATTTAATTTTACCATTTCATCATCTCTGGAGCCAGGGTTGTTCCAGAGCGTACATCTATATGTGCTAAATTCAGTTCATTTGAGAAAACTTTGACTTATCTTCGGAATTATTTGGACTCAAGAATACGCCTACTTCTTCGATTGCATGAGAAATTTTCAGTATAATTTGCTACAATTTAATGTTGTCACAACCGCCTATTACAATATGGGAACTGTAGCTTTAAGGGTTGTTGCAGAGAAACTCGCTCAAGTAGTATGAAAAGTAGATAAATATATATTTGCCCAGTATGTCCCTTACATATTATATCCTAACCGCAGGGACGTAGCAAGTCAAAAACGGGCCCTGGGGCAAGACTACAGTGGGCCCCCTTCACCATGGGCATCGGAAGACTCAAATGTAATGTACACAGACTGCTTCAAAGCCTTTGATAAAGTAAATCACTTGGTAAATCACCAGAGACTGCTGGCAAAGCTTGGACTTTTTCATTTTTCATCGAATGCATTAACCTTTTTTAACTCGTATTAAACCACAAGAATTCAGACTATTGAGATTGGGAGAAATAAGTCTGAGGTTTTTATGTTCCAACATCAAGTGTTTCTCAGGGCAGTAACTTAGAGCCACTACTTTTTGCGATTTTTATGAATGATTTACCTAGTATGATCCATCATTCAGAATGGTAACTCTTTGCGCATGATTTCAAGGTCTTCATAACAATCACTACAGTAGAAGACTGTCACCTACTACAGCAAGGCTTGTGTTTTGTGGAAATAGGTAAAGAATTTTGAGAATTTCACGTCAACATATTATATTTTATTTTATAAAAAAAGTTAAAATTTGGAAAAAGTCGTGAATTTATTTTTTCTTTTCTCGCTGAACAACCTGTCTGTGCGAAAGTGGAGTCTCGAGTGTACTTTATGATAGCGCTGTAGTTTGAGCGGTAAAATAGGAAACTGCTGGGCAAATCAGTACATTATTTGAAACATTGATATTAATGTTCCAACATAAAACTCCCCACCTTCAAAGCGTTAAGGATTTCAACGAGCATAGAAATGAATCTTGATTAAAGTAACTAAAATATAACTATTTCTAATCGTTGAAACACAGCAAAGAAAATTACAATTTGGATTCAATCGTTTGCCTACTTGCCGCTTCATTTCAATGTTCGCGGTCTTAATCGTCACTGTCCGTGTAATTCCATCCTTTTCCGGATGTGTGGAAACAATTCTTCCCAATTGCCACCTAAGTGGAGGCAGCCCATCATCCTTCACTAAAACCATAACACCAGGTTTTAATAACTGGTCAACAATTTCTTTCCACATCACACGATTTTTAAGCGTGGATATGTACTCCTTAGTCCATCTGGACGAGTAATATTGGAAAAGTTGTTGTATTCTCTGGAACCTTGACAATAGTCCGTCTTTAATATCCATAAAGTTGTGGTCTAGTATGCCAGTTAGAGATTAGCGATTAGCAGGTGTGCTGGAGTCGGAGGATTCAAGTCACTGGTGTCGTGGGAAAGCGGATAAAGTGGTCTAGAGTTGAGGTAAGCCTCTATTTGATATAGGACGGTACAACACTCCTCATATGTCAGAGAAGCGTCGCCTATTACACGTTTCATATAAAATTTAACAGATTTGACGCCTGACTCCCAAATACCACCAAAGTGAGGGGCGCGTCGCAGAATAAAACTCCAATGAATACCATCATTCGGCAGAGCATCTGCTATGGCGTCATTTTTGTCATCTAAGAATCTTCGCAGCTCATTATTTGCACCTACAAAGGTAGTGTCATTGTCGGAGAAAATTTGTAAACATTTTCCACGTCTAGACATGAAACGGCGAAAGGCTGCTAAGAAGCATTC
This sequence comes from Ceutorhynchus assimilis, assembly GCA_917834065.1. NCBI lineage: Eukaryota > Metazoa > Arthropoda > Insecta > Coleoptera > Curculionidae > Ceutorhynchus > Ceutorhynchus assimilis. The sequence continues at coordinate 28,546,923 of OU892280.1, read as the reverse complement.
AGTTGTAAGGTCACTCGCCACTTCTAAACCACTGGCCAAACAAATAAAAAGTGAAATCTACGTCCCTTTCTGTCACGAAGTAAGAACGGATCGGCGTAATCAACAGCAGATATTGAAAAGGGTTGAAGTGACGCGTTCACTGGGAAGATTACCCATTAGGTATTTTTCTGGTTTATTTCGGAATTTGAAGCAACGCCCACAATCGTGAACAATCCTTTTCACCAAATTACGGCCGGAGATTGGCCATTAACGTTCTCTCAGAGATGCAAGAAGAGCTTGTGGGCCTGCATCTTAGGTGTTCATTTTTAATAATTGAAGAAGTGAGATGATGTTGGGAAGAAAGTATTACCGGATGTTTTTTAGTGTAATCGAAGTTGGAATTATGCAATCTGCCACCGACTCGAATCAAATTTTCATTGTCTATGAATGGGTTTAGCGACAAAAGATTACTATTAAGATGGTGTCTTTTTACAAATATTCCTAAAACTCTTGTTTTGGAAATAATAGACAAATATTTCCGTTTCATTTCTTGTGATACTCATGGGCGCCGGCAGGGGGGGGCAAATCGGGAATTTGCCCCCCCCTGGATTTAGAAAGTTGAATTATACAGCAAAATCAAAATATATTTATTTTCCCAAAAATATAGAACACAACACATGTCAATAGAAGTCCACAAAAGATCATACATTTTATATATACATAAAACAAAACTAAAAAATAAACTTATTTTTTGAAAGTTTCTTATTGTTTGATTGAACAATAATTGCATCCTTCTGGGGCGGAAACCGAATTTTTTAATAACTGCATCGATAAATGCTTTATTTTCCCGGACTCTTTTACGATGAATGCTCATCATACAAAGTCCGGAAAGTCTATTGTAGTGACGCAGAAATAAACCGCCAAGAAAAACCGTCAAGAATAAAATAACTGTTAATAGATCTGGTTATTTTGTTGAAAAATAAAAAAAATAACAAACAAAACATAAATCAAACTGGAAAAATGAAATCAAAATCAACTACAACTTACCGAAAATTAAACACCCCAGGAGACCACAACACTCAACCAGTTTCGGCCGGAACTTCTAGTAAAATAATCTGACCAGCGAATAAAGAAACAAAAGAAACTGAAATCCCTTTTCAAATATCAATAAGTGGGGTCACACAAAAATAGATGATTCAATTGGAATGTGTCCCTGAAAGGCGGCAAATTTCTAACATGACGGCATCTGTCACTGAACCCAAAATTCCGGGAAGACACCATAAATCAGCAATCAGGCGCGTGCTGTATACCGACAAAGAAATGGTACCGCATTCCACTAAAAAGAAGGCCAAAAATGACAAAATCTTGATGTCAAAGCACTTGTAAATGGGGGAGAAAATTGGGTCGCCAAAAGAACAAAGGAAGGAAGGAGAATATTTTTATATAAAAAGCCCGAATTGCGAGAAAAATAGCAGTGTCGATTCAGAAGAAGTTCAGTCCAGAACGATCAAAAAGTTGCCAGTCGAAAACAGTAAGATCGGTCAGTCGTGTCAAACGCAACAAGCAGGCTCCAAAGTCGAAGATAGTACGAAAAGTTTCAAGGAGGCAGCGCGAAAATTTCGGGTTCATAAAGTCAAGTCGTAAAACTAACATTTCAGTAATTACGTGTGTGCCAGTAGAGTTTTAAAGTAATAAATACATCTTGTAAGTACATTCACACTGTAAAGAAAGGAAATTTGTACTTTTTATAAAATAGGACAAAAGTTAATGAATTGACAAATTAACTAAATAATTATCCCAATAGGAATTAAAACATTGTTAAGATGATATTTCATGATTAATAGTTGGTAAAATAAGAAAATTTGAAGCTAAATTTTGTAAACGAACTTTTTTTTTGAAACATATTTCGTTATTCATAATTATTTATAACATTTTGATTTGGGATTTTCGAAATTTATAATTGAAAAAAAAAAGAATTTGAACTTTCTAACTTGACATTATTTTGATAAAGCGAACTTTTATAATAGAATTAAGGTATTGTGAGAAAAGAGTGAATTTTTAAATAATTCAGATATAAAAATTTTGATTATTATATTTCAAGCATTTCTGGCCGACGCCCGATAAATTTATTTTATATTTTAGATAAAATCATATTAACATAATAGTCCACAGTTGTGTTTTACTCTCACTCCCGCAAATAGGACCCATATCAATCTGTGTCTCCACTCAGAAACACAAGCCGCCGCTCGCCAATTCAACATCATATAAATTTCTGAGTTTGGGGTCTCACACTATCATGCCTCATAGGTAGTCGATCTTAGCCATGTCTTGACTCTCCTTAATGTGCTGAAGGACCTCTCAACGGTATAGGTTGTGGCTGGAAAGGTTAATCCAATTTTGATTGCTTCCGTTACAAAGGGCATATTGCCTAACGAAAATTTTAGCAGGTCGATATATTTCAATTTTTCAATTTTTTGAGGAGCAAGTTCAGACAACTTCCACATCTCATACCAGGTTTGTGCCTCTGACAGAAAGTTGTCGAAAATATCTCCGTAGAGTCTTGAATTGAATTGAATTCTTTCAAAGTCATGCTCCCCATGTCTTTTGGATGAAGTTCATACAAGTTGTATCCTTTCGAATTTTTTTCCGAAAATCGATCTTCTAGAGACACATGTGCAAAAATTTACACCGGTGGCGCATGTACGGGGACAGGACTCCCCGTGCCTTGCCCCCCTGTCCAGCTGGCTGGCGGCGCCCATGGTGATACTGATGTCCCAAACAAACTTTTAATTGATTTGGTTTCTTATGCTTTTGAATCAAGCTATTTTACGTTTCAAGATAAGATTTATCTTCAAAAAGATGGGTGCGCAATGGGCAACCCAGCAAGTCCAATATTAGCAAATTTAGTAATGAACTATGTCATTTCGGGTGTCTTTTAATGTTCTTTTCCTCTGGGCGTTTGTTGATGATACAATATTGACAGCCCCTAGAGAAAAACTAGACTTGTTACTCAACCAATTTAACTCGTTTCACCCTAGTTTGAAATTCACCATGGAAGTTGAGAATAAAAGTAAACTTTGTTTCCTGGACACAGAGGTCATAAGAACTGAGAATGGTTCAATACCAACCAACTGGTATGCAAAACCGACTAATTCGGGAAGATTGTTGAACTCTAAATCTAACCACCCCATTTCAAATAAACGAGGAATAGTTAGTGGTCTCATATACCCGGCGTTTAATCTTAGCAGTTCACAATTTCACCAGGAAAACATTAACAAATTGAAAATTTTACTAAAATCAAATAATTACCCAATGAATTTCATAAACAGATCATTCACAAACACTAAATTGACATTTTACAACATTAAAACAACTAATCGGTTTTTCACTCAGCTCAAAAATGTACCTGACTCAAAGAAATCTAACATAGTGTACAAAATTCCATGCTTATGTAAGAAAGTATATATTGGGCAAACCACTCAATATTGGCACAAACGTTTGAGCCAACATAAGAATGATTGCAAGAGTCATAAATTTCTGGAGGCTGACAAAACAGCTCTTTCATCTCATCGTTTCCAAACGGGCCACCAGTTCCAGTTTGACCAGGCTTCCATTGAAGATTATGAGAGTAATTATGGTAAGAAGCTATTAAGTGAACTGATTCACATAAACCTTAATGATTCTGTTAATAAAAGAACTGACACACAGGGCCTTAGTAACCTCTATACCAACATTTTAGATTTATATAAAACTGAGAAATCGGGTATAGTAATTTAATTACTATTTTGTACAACCTAGCATTATTCTATGTGTTCGGTGTTAAAGTATATTGTTCAGTGTTTGTTTTTTAATAATGGAAGGTTTTAAAATTTTATGTATGTTGACGAATGTTTGACTCTGGAACGAACTGAATCTTTGGGAGGCTCAAGGCTGCAGGTGGTATATATTTTCTCAGTTTAAGTATTCTAATAGATTTGCTATAATTTTGGTTGATTTGTATAGCTTTTGGTTCCTAACATGAGTTTTAAAACAGAATCTCTCCGTAGAGATTCGGTCTGTTCTGTAGGATGTTAAACTGTTCTTGGTAAGTTCAGGGAAATCTTGTAAGTTGATTTGTTTGCTGAACTGTCTTTTCCTGTTTCTTTTAGAGCTTGAAAAAGTGTCAATAAAGGCACGAAACGTTGCAAAAGGAAATAGTTTTATTCACATATACACACATACTGTCCTACAACCCACGAAAAAACACCAAAATGTATGAAGGACACGAAATCATTGAACTATTAAGATGTATCCTTTTTGAATTCAATAACGTATTGTATTTAGATGGAAACGATTGTCACTGTACAATTCTGATTAGACAATTCAATGGAAGGTCCAATTCCTGAGCGGTCAATGTGTCTGATTAACCCGATAATGTGTTTTTGGAGCAATTGTGGATGAATCAAAGCACAAAGGCAAATACCCTTTTAAGTTTTTTCAAATAAGAACATTTGTTTATTAAATTAGATACCCATTGTTTCCGTTTCTGAAGTATAGGGAGGCCATTCACATTCTTGAAGCCTTAGCCATGTAGGTCCGTGAAACCAAAAAACAGAATTTATTAATGATGATGGGTTTACACCTCGAGAAAGCATATCAGCTGAGTTTTTTAATGTGTTTATGTATTTCCATGAACCATATTTGGATAGCGTTTGAATCTGGGATACCCTATTAGCTACAAATGTTTTGGGAAGATGTGGAGATGTTTTGATCCAGGAGATAGTAACTGTAGAATCATACCAATAGGTTACTAGATCAAAATTAACAGGAAATGAAGGAATCACCCTATCAGCCAATTCTGCCAGTAAGAGATCTCCACAAAGTTCAAGCCTCGAGATTGTAATCTGCTTTATCGGTGCAACACGCGTTTTGGCACCACAAAGGTTTGAAGTATAGTATAATTACCAAAAGAGTTTGAACAACGTAGGTATATAGATGCATGCTCCGTAAGCGGATTGCGATGCATCACAGAATCCACGTAACTGGATGAAAATGGGATTCACTCCAAATATTTGTCTAGGAATTTGGAGATCATTGATTATTGGAAGTTCTGAGCGATATTTGCTCCAAAGAGTGTGCAAGTTCATGGGAATAGACTCATCCCACGGAATTTGTAATTTCCAGAGTTCTTGTAAAATAAGTTTGGCTGTAATTGTTTCGGGGCAAGAAGTCCCAAAGGGTCGAATAGCTGGGAGGCACAAGATAGAATATGGCGTTTTTTAATTATACTATTGTAACTCTGAACATTTATAGAATATTGTGGGAAGTCATTTAGGGGGTTCTAGAGTAGTCCTAAAGTTTTGTTTTGATCTTCTTGACCAATTTTAAGTATGTTAGATTTAGAATCATGTATTGACTCTTGATTGAATTTCCATTTACTTGAGGGAAACCCATATTTGATAAGAAGCTCTGAGATGTCGTTTTTAATTTGAATTAATTCTTCTAGAGTATCGCAACCAGTGAGGAGGTCGTCCATATAAAAATCATTTAGGATTATGAGGCAAGTTCGGATATTCATTCATATGGCGATAAGCTACTTCGTGAAGAGCTCTGATTGCTAAAAATGAAGCTGAAGGAGTGCCATATGTAATGGTATTTAAGGTATAGATTTTCTATTGTTAATATTATGGATTTTTTTTATATTTTATATTCATTATTTTTTTTCTTCTGTTCCATTATGTATGTTTATATTTTATATATTATATTATTTGAAGCAATGCCTAATATGTAGGTATTTCCTTCACACTGTGAGTATGTCTATAAATGAGTTAGGTACACATATCCTTGTGATAGCTATATAGGGGCATTATGCACATGGTGGGTTTTTATAGATTTTAAGTTTAATTTTTAAGTTTCACCAGTCCTATGTATAGGTAACTGATTACCTCTATAGGTATTATAATGTAAACATTGTAATAATTTTCTGGAAATAAATGAAAATAAAAAAAATAAATAAATGTCCTCATCAGTAGAAAATCTCCAAAGAATTTTCTGCAAATGACGTGGATCCTGTTTGACAAAAACTTGTCCGTACATTTTTGTTATGTCAGCGCTTAAAACAAAATTATGTTTGCGAAAGCGTAATAGAATATTCAACAAATTATCCTGAATTGTCGGCCCAACCATCAGTATGTCATTTAGGGAATATCCAGATGTAGATTTAGCAGACCCATTGAAAACTACCCTTAATTTTGTTCTTGTCGACGAATATTTTAAAACGCAGTGATGGGGTAAGAAAAAACCTGATTTGTCGTTCTGATTATCAGAAAGAGACATGTGTTTAAAATGAATATATTCCTCCATGAATGCATGCTATTGTTGTTTCATGTCTGGGTTTTTGTCATGTTTTCTCTCAAGTGAAAATATAAACGATTACGAGCAGTGTTCTCAGATTCTCCCACAGCATGTATAGATGCTTCCAAAGGAATTGCAATGATAAGATTCCCTTCTTTACCTTGTGAAACATACTGTTTGAAGTGAGATTCAAAATTTGTTTCTTCTTCAGAAAGAAATTTGGTTTTCGGGCACTTTTCAAATTCCCAGAATTTGGAAATTTGATTCTGAATATCAACATTGGCTGAGCAGTGACAATGTACTGTTCTATTTTGAGGACTGACTTGTCCCGTCGATTTTAATCTAATACTCCAAAAAAATGTGAGCTGGTGGCTCCCTACGTTAGAACGTCAATGGCTACCTGACGTCACACCTGTTTTTGCTTCCACCCCCTCGCTCCTCATACAGAAAGTGTCAGAAAAAAAAGGACGAACAATAGTGGACCAGAGATGATCCAGCCAAGATTGATCTTAGGTAGGGTTGGCATAATTTTTCCAAGTTTGATCTGACCAATGCTTAGAAGGTCCCAAAATGTATCAGCACCTATGAGAAGATCAACTGGAGCAGGAATTTCAAATCATGGGTCGGCCAGTGTGATACCGGTCGGAATATTCAATAAAGGAGTGTCAAGATTTGTGTAAGGTAAATTTCCAGTAATCTGAGGTAAAACTAAGCAAGAAATTTATCTCTCGAAATTATAAATAACTGATTTGAATCTTACCTGAACTAAGGAATTTAAAATGTGATTTAAATTATTAATCGCAGAAACTGTAATGTTGATGTTCTCCTTGGGTAATTTCAAAATATTGCTAAGTATCTGTGAAATGAAATTAGAATGACTTCCGTTGTCGAGTAGATCTCTATCATGTTGTCTACCACTCTTATCGAAGACCATTACAATGGCTGTGGACAATAAAATATGTGGTTTATTAGGTGAATCAGTTGGGAAATTATCATGACATGATAGTGAGCTTATGAGACTTGTATTCCTGAGCCTGGGTAAGGTTGACATTGGAAGAAGTTGGAGGTTGTGTATTTCTGTTGTTTGGTAAATAATTCTCGAAGTGTAATAATGTGTGGTGAATTTTAAAATATTTTCTACAACCCTTTGATCTGTATTCCTTGGTGACATGATTATTAGTAAGACAATTGATGTACAAGCGCAATTCTTTGGCCTTGCTTAGCCTATGAAATAGAGTGAGTTTAGTAAAATCAGGGCATTATAGATTTTATGTTGCTTATTGCAGAGTAAACATTTAGTTAGTGGTGTTGTTAAGACAGTCTTGGGGTTATGAGGTTTGATAGGCTTTGTTTTTTTATTATTGGAATTTGAAGCCAATGACTCAAGAATCCGGCACCTATCCTTAAGAAAGTCTAGCAAATTGTCCATATTTGCTAACTGGTCCTGCCTCTTGATTCCCAGGCACAGAGTGTGACATTATCAAATTTAGTTGTAGTGAGATATATAACGAGATTGTCCCAATGTTCAGTTAGATACCTAAGAACCTTTAAAGAGCGCAAATGTTTTAGTATTTCGTCTAAAATGTTTTTTTTGAGATGATAGGTCTCTTTAGAAAGGGAGGAAATATTGGAAAGTTCTTCAATGTGGTTATGAACCAACAGTGATTTGTTTTCATATCGTTCAATGAGAAGTTGCCAGTCACAGTCATTAGTGTCACAAATCTGTAATGATTTACCAATAATGAGTATCAGCAGCAGTTCCTTGTAATGATAAGAACAAATAATGAAACTTTTGTACTTTGGAAATACTGGTGTTTTTGTGGATAATTGAATTGAAACTGTCATAAAGGAAAAGCCATTGATCAAAAGTTCCATCAAATGTTGGTAAATAAAGTAAAGGTAATTGGACATTAGAAGTTTTTACTGTTCCTGAACTGTGAATACTGCCTGATGCATTATCCTGATAATCAACTGTCTCACGAGCATCCAAGAATGCCTTAACTTGAGAGGTGAGTAAAGTAAAGTAAAATTCTTCCTCAAATTTTTGTCGTTCAACTGCATGTACGTACAGTTTCATAATTTGTTTCACAGTCATGATCAGAAATTTCTCAGAACATTGTATGTATATGGTATGTTAATTGTGAATCAGAAGTATCAGAAATGGCAATAGATTTCGTACAAAGACTATGTATTATACCAACCAAATAGCAAGTAAAACAATTCAGTGTTAGATTGTAAGTGGCGTACAAAATACCCAGAACAACGAAATGAGTGTGTAAGTAAGTGTAGGTATTTAGGTATATAAAATATTTGCTTTAAATCCGCACAAATACAGAAAAAGATCTGTTACTAATATTAAATCCAACAAATGTAGACAAATATTAAATATTAGGAAACCTGATGAACAAAATAAAACTGCTACGTAATAATAATAGGTACTAAACTAATTAGTATGAAATGGAAACGTGTAATAGGCTTAAATAACTAGAGGTACCGGCGCTGGTTAAAGTCTTCACAGTGACCCGACACCTTCACCAAAGACGACACAGCCGCCTGTTCTACAGGGGTGAGATGGGGGTTGTAGCTTTGATTTTAAGGGAATTGAATCTTGCTTTGCAAACATCACTTTAATGTTCAATTTGCAGCAATGAATATTTGTATTTGACAATATTGACTTTCAAGAACATTTTTATTTATTCGAGATACTTAATTAAGTTTCGAATGAGAGTGACTGCAAGTTTTAACACAAATTTGATTTCGAAACATTGATAGTACCTAAAGTAAGTGACGTACGTATTTCTTTCGTGAACGGATTTCGTATTTTGTCCATAAGGTTAGTTGAAGGAGAGTATTTTTGATCAAAATCTCAGAGATTTTGAATATATTTCAATATGAATAGCATTTTGTATACTTATCATCTATTTTCCTAATTATACAGAGATATTTTATGTGATATTTATACTAGAAGTTATTCAGGTCTAAACCATTTTATGCAATCCCGCTTCAAGTTTAATAATGTTGAAATGTGGCAAAAGATTTGCATTTACCGATATAAACTCTCATTTTTACTGACGTTAATAAGAAAATTCAGACTCTAAATGAGCACCAGAGATAATCCGGCAATGTTTTTTGGAACTTTTAATTAAACACCACCTAGTTTCTATACTAAATAGTAGGTTTTTAAACCATTTAGGGTGGATTTTCTGGATGCAAAAGCCTTGCAGTCACTTTCTTATTTTAATAATAGTTGAAAAATGTCGCTCGGTCACGGAATAGGGGCGCTGCTAATCCGAATGTATGGGGCATTATCATAAAGTAACGTCTATGAAACGCCCTATAGGTGGCGCTGTTATCCGCATCAGTCGTTATCTACCTCGGCGCTAGAATAATTTTGATTAAGAGGTTTTAGGCACGGAGAATGTTTGTTTGGGACTTAAAAGACTGACTTCGCGACAGAATGTTTTTAATCCTGTGAAGTACGGTTTTAATCCAGGACTTTAACGAGTTTCCAGACTTACGTTGGTGTGTAGCAATATAAAAAAAAAATGTGAAAGGGGATTATGTTTTGCTTATTCAGAGTTGCAGATATACACATACCTACAGCTTCTAAAATATTTTACTCGTATTCAAATTTAACAAATTTGATTTAAAGTTGAGAGTCTCGAAAACAATTTCTTTAGCCCTTTAAAAGAAAAACTGCACTAGTTGGTCACGAAAATGCGCTAATCCTGAAGTATGGCGGCATTACCATAAAGTAAGGCTAGCTTCGCCTCTAGGTGACACTTTAATCGCCTCTACTTTTATTTATTTCCTAGGTAATAATTTGTATAAAGGAGGATTTGGCCGCCTAAGGTATTTGTTTAGAGCTTATTAAGTCTAAAATGGAAGCCGGAATATTTTACATTTTCAAGCGTAAACATTTTTTACTTGAGGCAACACGAATAACACTTAGAAGTTAATAAATTTCAAAAAGTTTCTACAATTTTATTTATATGATGCCGTAACATGTTTTGCCACACGGTGCCTTCTTCAGAACTTATAAGCTAAAAATAGATGAAAATCTTTAAAATTCCTGAAATTATAACACTCCGTTTATAGTTAAATTAATTTTTTTTAATAAAATCTAAGCACATAAATTTGCAAAGGCTTCTCCAACCGCAGCATCCAGCAATTCTTCACCCAGTGACTAAGTGTTTTTCCAGCTTTAGAAATTAAATTCTCTAAACAATGGCGGAATAATGAAAAGGCCTTTTTGAATTGAATCGATTTTTCTTTTACAATTTAAATTCTGGTTAACGTACACGGCGCTAGGTACAGCACGGTATCAATAGATTGATTAATGATGATAAGCCAACTGCTCTAATTACAGCTATTGTTCGTTAATGTGTTATCTTTGTTTATTATCTTGGGAGTTAAGGTACTTATTGGATACGTGATATTTATAAAGATATTCATTATTTCAGTTTTCTCTTGGACATTATTATTATTTTTTTTGGGGAATTTACCTTATCTTTGTTAGGCTTTATGCTCGAGGATATGGATTCCTTGGAAGAATAAAGGAATAAACATCCAAGAAGAGATTCCTAATATCTTGAAATATGCTGACGATATCGTGTTCTTCTCGAAAATATAGAAAAATACTAAGTGACTTGAAGATAAAAGCGAATAAGATCAAATTAGAAATGAACTGAAAACACATAGAATACAAAATGCATCGGAGGGCAAACAACAGAGAGGATTGAATTATACATATAAGAAATGGAAATAGGTGAGAGGATTCGTGCGTGTGGATAGCTAAAGAACATCCTAAACCCGAAAGTATCAATGAAATTCAGGCCTAAAATATACGACGAACTAACCCAACTATTAAATATTCACAATTCACGACCGTGAAGACAAAAAAAAAAATATCCATAAGGTTCTAAAACATCAAAGAGCAATCTAAAACAGCATTGGTAATAACACCTGAAGACAAATCACTTGAAATAGAACTGGGCCGATCATATAGTCAAAAATTACGAAAAATGGGACCACAAAATTATTAGATATGGCATTTCTGAGGTGAGAGAAGGTGTGAGAGAATACCCAAACAATGATGGTACCATATGAGGTGGCATAAATTTCTACCAAGCAACTAAGTATAGAACAAAATTCATAAAGGGAGAGTTTCAAAAATTGGTAGGGTTCCAGATAAATTAATTGAAATTCGAATTCAGGAATTCAGCTTAACCTATTTTGCTTGAACTAAATACAGAATTAGAAAATTACGTGATTTTTATCACCCGGGCTGCTGTTGAATTGAGCTCAATCTCAAAGTCAGTTCAAATATTAATTAAGTTGACTTGTATAAGAAGCAATACAGTTTTGCGTAACTGCAACGGAATAGAAATAGGTTAACTTTAAAAAAACTAAATTTAATTTCTACTTAAAAATGAAAAATGATTCAAGTCCTCGCGGTTTGCGGAACATATGCACTTGAATGCTTCGGTGGCGCCTTAGGCATAAAATTACCATAACGTAGTTTTATTAAACCTTCAAACGAGTGTTTTTTTCATATAAAAATTGCTTTCTCACGTTCAAATATTAAACAGTGAAGGCGAAAATCAATATTAATGTATGCCGACATAGAATAAGGTTGTTTGAAAAGAGAAGAGATAAAATGTATAGAAGAATTTATAAAAGACTCATGATTGTTGGCATAAACAAAAATAAAACTCAAGCATTTATTAGCCTACGAAAGTACAATTAAATTCCCCAACGTATTTAATGCCGGACCCATTGTCAGTCACACACACAACAACCAACGTCAAGAGTTGGCCTGGTGCCTGACTGCAGCAGTCATTTCTCTATTTCCCTCTTTTCACCGTTATATTTTCCTCTCTATCTGCAAACAACTGAAGCTTAAAGAGAAAAATGGAGGGCCGTCACTTGGCAAGCATTTTATCTCTCTGTTTTAAAGCCTGACATAGTGCTAGCCAGCCGGAAATTAATTAAAATAAAAAAAATTGCCGGCGTTCTCTTCCTGATAGCCTAATGCGATTCCAGTGAATAAATGAATGGCTTCCTATTTCAACTTTTTATTTAAATAAGTGTCATTTTTCAAGAATGGTAATTCCTATAGACACCAAGATTTCTATCGTTCGACTATTTAATACTAGAATATAAAATTTGTTCTATCACATTGCATCCAAATTGATGGCAATATCTAAACCAATATAATTTCATATGAGGTGAAACATCTGCCTGTCTATCCATTGTATACTGCTGGACAATGATAATTTCCGATTTTTTTAATCCAAATTTTGGGATTTCTATTGACAAATTGGTAATTGGGTAAATGTAGTTTCCTAAATAAGTTATTGCGGCAGTGACCAAAGTAATGATGTTTACCTTTATCGATATTCTGTCAACAAAGGCGCAATTTCTGACCAACAAGCTTATTAATTACGTAAAGTGAAAAGGATTATTTTGATGTATTGACTGTTGGCAAGGGTTTATAAAAATGTTTACTACTGCCATATTAGGTTCATGAATTGTCCAATTATGATGTACTGGTCCAGGATTCAGAAAATGCATCTCTAGTTTTATTCAAAAATGTTGAACTACCATATTTCTGTTACTTTCCTTTCAGTTCACTTTCCAACTGATTAGACTTTGTGAGGTTTTCGATGGGTAAGAACTTTTTTTATGGGATTCAAGCCTTGAAAAAATGAAAATAGGAATCCTGCTTTTTCGCGTTTCGTTTCCTTTGACTCAGGATTTTGCTCGTTTCAAGCTCACTTTCCCATACATAAAATATTGCATTTACCTGTTGTTTGTCCTGTTCATTTCTGGTAAAATCTGAACCCTGCTGCAGGGATTTTGCTTTTCTATGTATGGGTTACATTTCAAACTTGCCTCATTTGTCTAGTTGCCTCAACTGTCTTTTTGAGGCCTGTAAAATATAAATTGATGTTTACTTAAGTTTGGTACTGTCTCTTCTAGAGCCCTATTGCGATATTTCCTGCTCTTTTTGTATCAAGATTGCAAAATAACTTCTGGTTCCAGAGATGTTTGGAGGAGTTTTCAAAAATCCAAAATCATAAGGAATTATTTTGAATCCCCCAAACTCCATACACTAAATTATTCCAAGATCTGAAACCGAAATCTTCGAAACAAAGACGTCGGGAAAATTAATTGAAATTCTCCGGGATTGTAGTTCTCCGCGAGAATAAGAATTGCTGAAAATTTCAGGTTTCTATCTATAATAGAAAAAAAGTTATGATTTTTCAAAATTTAAAACTTTATGTACAGCTGGTATATATTGGGTCCTTCTCTCCTCAGGGTCTCCTTACTTAAAGGAGCAGCAGCTGTACTTCTCTTCAGGGTCTCCTTACCCCAGAGAGTCTTGGAGCAATCCTCTTCAGGGTCGCCTTACTACAGAGTCTTGCCCTTCAGGGCATCGCCACCTATACGTGCGGGAACAACTTGCATCCCCGTCAACCCGTATCAACTCATAAATCAAGCCCACAGAATATAAAAATAAAATGAATTTGGCGCTCGTACTACAGAAAATTAACTGACTCTGCTGATGGTAGCAATAATTCTTGTATAAATTACGCGCACCGCAATACAGTCGGACAGAGGTTAGTCTCCACAGCCTCAAGGTCCTCGAGTGTACAGGCCAAAAGACTTTCTCTCTAAGTTGGGTGTGACTTGCTACAGTTCGACTGAGATCCTAAGATGGATGTCATGCTGTAGAAGCCCCATTCAACGCCCCAAACCTAGACCTATGGAAACTAAGCTCCTCGAGGGTACATTTTCATAGGGCTGTTTGAGTACTATTGACACCGTAGGGCTTTTCCTAAAAACAGGCATTCCAAGGGAATGTTATAGAATGGACCTCCAGGGAAGAAGATTCACTGCCATCTATTTTTGGTAAACCCTATTTAATTATCTCCTACATAAGTTAAAGTGTAACAATAGATGTATGAACTACTAGTGGTGAAATATTTTTCCTCTTATAGCCGACGCACGCAAGTGTAGATAAAGTGGTGGCACCGCTGACCACCAATAACTTAAGCGTGGCACATGGTGGAGGCGCCCTCTTTCCTGAACCACCTTGATGACCTAGCCAAGGAGTCGATACCAGAACCACCCCAGAGGACTGAAAGCCAAGAGGGCCACTAACGAAAACAGAAGGAGGAGGAAAACATCAGTGATCACAATCAAATTGAACATTCCTTGCGAAATTTAAAATAGCCGTCGATAAAACAAAAACACCGTTATTCATAACAAGCAATAAACTGGTGACCCACTTCAACTTATACAGTGTTTCCGAAGCAACAGAATACCACGCTGATTGTCTAATTTTGAAAAGTTCGCCATCAAGTCAAGAAAATAGTAGAAGAGAATAAATTCGAACGGATGAGCGAAAACGAGCTTAGTCCAAACGCTGAAAGCACTAACATTGCAGACAAAATATTCAGCTAAGAAGAAAGCAAAAATTGAACTTCTCAGAAATTTTAGGACCAGGAATAAGTAACTACTCAAAATATCTAAGTGAAGAAGACGGAGACAACACTGAAGACAATCTAGGAGAAACTGTGGTGGAAGCAAACCAGGTTGCCCCGAAAAACAAACACGAAGACGCAGATTCGTCCAACAAAAAATCACCAGACAAAGAAACACCAAATAGGAAAATACAAGCAGCCATGGCGAATATTACAATCCAAGACGCAAACGCAACTGGTAGAAAGGCAACGATCCCTCAATTTATAAGCCCTACAACTTCTCACCCATGCAGAGTTAACGCTAATGACTTTCTAAACAGTTATGAGAGAACAGCAATTGCAAAAGAATGTGGTGAAACGCTGAAAATAGCATATTTCGAAACATTTCTGGATGGAGCATCAAACTTATGGTTCCAAGAGTACAAAGATGCACACAGGAACAACGGCTAATAGGATATCACCAGAGACTTCAAAATAGAATTTGAAGACTTTGACTATCAAGGAAAATTGAGGAAAAAATTTGAATATAGAAAACAAAGGGAGGAAGAAACTGTGGTCAACTATCTATATGAGTTAAGGGTACTTTACGCAGACTACAATAAAGTGAAGAATATGGAGGAATTTTTGGATACCTTCAGCAAAGGCATGACAGAGGATAATTACTATAATTATTACTGGCTTACGAAAACACCAAATAAGCCCCCTGCAACAATAGACGAATTGAAGAAAATCGCGGCAACGATTTATAAAGCTCCAAAATCCAGCTCTTCCGATAAAAACACCTACAACGATTCCAGGGAAAGAAATAAGTTTAATCCAAGAGGATCCTTCAACCAGTGGTATAGACAACAGAATTGCTCTAGGAATACAAATTTTTCTCCAGCGCAGAACAATAACGGATATGGGACAAGGCAACAAAACAAGAGGTAAAACAATCAAAATACGAACAACTCAAGAGGCTGGCAGAGCAGGGGGCAACGCAAAACAATTTTTCACGAAATAATAAGCCAAATAACAAGTAAATAGCGAATCCTACCAAAGAAACCAAGATAACACAGGTCAATTCAGGCAAAACAGTCAACCTCCGAGAAATTCCAGAAACAGCCAGGAATGTTATAACTGCGGTAAATACGGCCATTTTGCGGCTACTTGTACACAAAGACACCCAAACGCACAAGGATGTCCCAATTAGAAGCACCAGCAATCCTAACAGAAGGGCGAAAGAATACGAACATTCCATTTCTCAACATAAAAATAAACAACTCCAGTCAGATGGCAATAATAGACACCGGTTCTCAAAGTAACATAATAAATGCGGACTTGATAAGAAAATGCAAGATAGAAAGCTCCAATGTAATACTAGTTACAGCTGGGGGACATAAAATACCCGTTCTAGGAGAAGTAATGGCATCTGTACAGATAGGCATAATCTACACATGCAAAATGAATGCAATCAATGGAGTGCCGTAAAAGATTATTCTAGGAATGGATTTTCTGAAAGCAAACCAAGCTACTCTAGATCTGAACCGAAACACTATAAAGTTAAAGGGACAAAGGACGTTAAGTCAAAGAAAACTAATCAAGGAAACACCATCAGGTATAGCCATAGATCACTTGAACCAAAAACGAGAGGAACAAAAGAAGAGTAGACCCAGAAACAAGTTCGGAAGATTCAGGCAAAATTTATCTAAAATAACCCAACAGGAAATCAACAATAAGATACAAGAAGTAACGGGAAAAAATGAAGACTCGCTACACATCTTGGGTTGGGGGGTGAACAGGCATATGGAAACCAGAGGATTAAACGAACAAATAAAAGGGATATTCCCGGATCTAAAAAGGTCACCAGGAAGAGTAGGACAAGGAACGACAAAATCACAGAGAGGCAAAATAGCTCTTTTCCAATGTATAAGGCAGACAAGAGAAAACCCAACATTGAGAAACTTATACAGATGTTGGTAAAAAACAAAAAGCTACGCACTAGAAGAGAACATAGAATCAATTTGTTTACAACAAAAAGTATTGGGACTAGAAAGTAGAACTTGGAGGCCTATGAAACAGATATTCACAGAAATATTCAGAGACACCAACATAAAAGTCTTGATACAGAAAAACGAGAAAAATATACAAGAACCAGAAAATATAATGTGCAACATAACTATAGATGAGATGAGCAACCAAGCAGCTTGAAACTAGGAGTGATCCGACCACTGCCTGAATGCTCAGGAATCAAGAATCATAGAACTATATCTTACAAAAAATATAGGAGAAAACGTGAAATACCGCTGCAAATATAATACCGACATACTAGCCAAAAAAGCATTAACTATAGAATCACACATATACACAAATGAGGAATCATTATTTATGAAAATCAAGTCAAATCGTCTAACCAATATACACAGAGGAACAACAATAGCCTTTTTAGAAGAATATCAAAAGAATACAGAGATACCGTGCAATATGTTACAGGTTAATAAAGATAGTTACAATGGAAGACCATAACTTAGTAAACATAAAGGACCATAACACTAAAAAAGCATTACAAGACCTTTTAAATGAGTTCAATGATGTCTTCGCCAAAACTCGAAAGTACATGGGCAAGACAAACTTAACAAAATACATAATTGAAATAGAGACAGACAACAGACCAATAAAACGGCGTCTTTACAAAGTATCACAGCTAGAAAGGGAGAAGATAGACGAGCAAATAAAGGAAATGTTAGAACATGATATCATCAGGCCATGTCACTTCCCATGGACAAGCTCAGTGGTGCTAGTAACCAAGAAAGACGGATCTACAAGATTTTGCATAAATTATACAAAACTTAATAATGTGACAAAGAAAACAAATTATCCATTACCTCAAATCGATGACATATTAAGTTACCTGGGCAAAGCGAGATATTTTAGCACCTTAGACATGTTCTCAGGATACTGGCAAGTGCCGGTAGAGAAAAAATTAAAAACAATACACGGCATTCGTGGCACAAGGCCATGGCTCGTACGAGTTCAACGTCCTCCCATTCGGCTTATGTAATGCTCCGTCTGTTTTTCAACAACTCTCAGATATGGTCTTTTGGGATTTAAAATGGAAGGAAATATTAGTGCATATGGATGACATTATCATTTTCTCGAAAACAAAAGAGGAACACATACAAAAATTAAGAAAAGTATTCCAGAGACTAAGAGAAGCAAACCTTACCCTAAAACCCAGAAAGTGGCACCTCTATTACAACATTACAACCCCGACAAAGGATGCACCCTGTATACCGACGCCTCAATAAATGGAATAGGGGCAGTCCTGCAAAAGGGAGAAGACATTGAAGACAATAATATACACCCAGTTGCATATAAGCAGAAGTCTGTCAAAAGCAGAACAAAATTACGCAATCACAGAGCTAGAGGTTTTAGCAGCAGTCTGGAGTCTAGGATACTTAAGACAGCTAGTATATGGACGCCCGGTAGAGATAGTAACTGACCACCATGCCCTATGCTGGTTGGACTACATAAAAGAAAATAATAGAAGACTAGCAAGATGTGCCATTAAACTATCAGACTACGATTACAAAGTGATTTACAAAAAGGGTAGCGCACACAACGATGCGGACTGTTTATCAAGGAACCCAGTACTTAACGCCTTATCACCAATTGAGGAAAAGGAAATGGTCGCAATACCCACCTTCACCACAATCAGCAAAGAAGAAAAAATAAAAACATTTGCACTAGAAAGCACTAAAATTAATTATTTACAAAAACAGGAAAAAGATGTGGAAGAAATTATGAGAGCGATAGAAAACCCTGATGACACGAATATCCCCCCATGGAAAGGAGCGAAAAATTTTAAGATAATTAATGATACTTCATACACAACTACTTATACAAACAAAGGATTAGAAAACTTACTAGTGATCCCAAAAAGCCTAATAGGGGAGATACTTTGGGAAATGCACGCGGCACCAATCGCAGGACATCTAGGACTAACCAAAACAATTGATAAATGTAGAAAAACATACTACTGGATAGGGATGTTGAAAGATATCGAAAAGTACATAAAAGGATGCGTTGACTGCCAAGCACAGAGAGGACAACCCTACAGAAAAGTCCCAGGTCCTCTGCAACCAATAAAAGTGGGATGCGTTATGGACAAAGTGGGGAATAACCTTCTCGATCTGTTTAGGAGAAGCAATAATGGCAAAGCAATGATAATAGTTGCTACTGATTATGCATCACCATATGCAATCACGGGGGCATTATCAAATAGAAAAGCAGGCCCGGTAGCAAAGTTTATATTGGAGGAGATTATTTTAATACATGAAGCACCAAGAACGTTATTAAGTGACAGAGGGAAAGTTTTTCAGTCGGAAATGATGAAGGAACATGCTCAAATCATGGGAATAAGAAACCGATCCACTACAGCATACCATCCAGAGTTTAATGGCTTAACTGAGAGACTAAACAAAACAATGGCCGAAATGCTGGCGGTATACTGCAATACAGAACAAACAGATTGGTGTTGCTACGTGCCATTTGTCACTTTTGCTTATAATACAGCAATCCAGGATAGCACAAAGCTAAGCCTATTTATGATGACATTTGCCAGGGAACCGACATTACCGTCGGATGCAATGCTACTGGACGAAGACGTGGTGACGAACATGCTACAACTAAGAGAAAGAGCCTTGAGTATAAGAGCCATAGCAGATAGCAGCAGAAAACATACATAAAAGGCAAAGGAAAGACAAAGTGAGGTATGATAGCAAAAAAAAAAATTAATGAATCCTAATTTTAAGTAGACTTTGTAGTAAACCGTCACGGATCCGTAGATGTAATACATTCGATAATAAGGCAGAACGACTCAAATAACTTAAAATATACAATTATTTAGAAGCAATAAGCTTAAAGACACTGGGTTTTTTAGGAAAACATATTGTATTAATTTTAAGTTAAGGGTTTACCAATAAAACATATATTAAGGGTCTTCTTAGCCTGATGCAATAATACACCCTCATCATGGGAAACTCCAACAACTTGAAGTCCACAAGACAAGGGGGAAGACACATTTCGAAGCGGGCCGTCTCTGATACCAACATTTCGAAACACAGCCCCAGAATGAAACAAAACATTATGAACAAAGAAATAGTGAGAAAACAAAGTTACCTTGGATTCAGGATCCCGACGATGCAGCTTTCAAACGACGAATCCACATAAGCTTGATTTACCACTCATGGTCAGAACGAAAAACTGATAATCGATGACCTACTTCCGCGTAATCGAACAAATTTACTTTTTTTTTGCTTATAAGGCAAAGAAGTTGACCAGTGGCAGTGGCAAATTAACACCTTTAACCAGGAGCACTGCTAAAAAGACAGTCAGCCACATCGAAGGTCCACGAGTCTGTCGCACGGCAGAACAAACCACTGTGACAGTTCACAAACCAGTAGGACACTAGACATGCCACGATGATTGTCCACAAGCCAGTGGGACAATTAAACAAACCATAGGACTGCCCTCAAACCAGTGGGACAACCCATAAGCCACTATGTCCTTGAGCCATACGACTGTCCACAAGCCACTGGGACAATTGAGCAAACCATAGGACTGCCCACAAACCAGTGGGACAATTAAACAATCCATGGGACTATTCACCAACCAGCGGGATAGCCCATAAAACCACTAGAACAATCTACAAGTCACCGCAACTACCCACAAGCCAGTGGGACAGCCAATAAGGAACTACCACTTCCAACAAGTTACTCTGCCCACAAGCAAGTTGGCACACACAGAATCCAGTGATTTACATACCACAACAGACCAAACCAGTCGACGAAGCCGAACAAAGAAGAAGCTGTAAGCTGTAATTTTAGGAATTTTTAAGTTTTTCAAATTGTAAGCACATGGTGTTCTTTCACTGGCATTGGGGACCCATGCTTTCACAGGGGGGCAAATGTCAACTGATAAATATCTACAAGCCCACAGATTATAAAAATAAAATAAATTTGGCGTTCGTATCACAGAAAATAAAGGAGCTTTTCAACCTCTTTTATTCAATAGTAAAGTCCCCAAAAATTGGCATAATTCCATTGTAATCCTGCTTCACAAAAAAGGAGATATAGCAGAGCTAGAGAACTACCGACCAATAAGCCTCTTAAGTCACCTTTACAAACTGTTTACTCGAATTATATCCACCCGACTGGAAAATAAATTGGATTTTCACCAACCTGTGGAACAGGCAGGTTTTCGTCGTGGATTTGGAACGAATGACCACCTTCAAAGCGTCAAAACACTGATAGAAAAGACAATGGAATACAACAGAGCTTTAGTAATGACATTCGTGGACTTTTACAAAGCCTTCAACACAATAGAGCTAAATGAAGTGTGGAATGCACTTCAGGAATGTAGAATCGACTACCGATATACCAAACTCATCCACAATATCTACAAAAATGCAACAATGACGGTAAAACTACATGAAAATACCAACCTCATAACTATTGAACGTGGTGTTCGGCAAGGCAACACGATGTCACCAAAACTGTTCATTACAGTCATGGAGAGTGCATTCAAACAATTGGACTGGAGTCAGAGAGGTATAAACATAAATGGCAAGAACCTAAACAACTTACGTTTTGCAGATGATATTAGTGCTATTCTCGGATAATCTAAAAGAAATGCGACTGATGTTACAGGACCTGCAAGAGCTGTGTGGAAAAGTCGGTCTTAATATCAATATGTCAAAAACAAAATTCATGACAAACCTTGTGCCCAGCTGTGGCTTGAAGATTGACGGAGCTGAAATTTAAATGGTAGATAGATATGTGTACCTTGGCCATGAGGTCAGCATCTCAAGGGATAACCAGACATGCGAACTAAAGAGAAGACTTACTCTCTCATGGGCAGCTTTTGGAAGACTTAAAGACGTTTCCAAGAGTGACATTTCCGTCAATTTAAAAAGAATGGTTTTCGATCAATGCGTGCTACCAGTAATGACACATGGCTCAGAAAACCACTAATAACAGCAACAGCAAAGAAACTCAGAGTTTCACAGAGAAAAATGGAGAGATCCATGCTTGGTATGACCTTGAAGCACCACATAAGAAATGAGGATCTGCGCGAAAGAACCGGTGTCAGCGATGTCGTTGGAGCTATTGCGATGCTTGAGTGGAACTGGTCTGGCCACGTTGCACGGATGCGGGATGATCGATGGGAGGAAAGGCTTCTTGAGTGGAGAACTAGAAAGGACAAGCGAAGTAGAGGAAGACCGCCTACGCGTTGGTCGAACGATATTAAGAGGACCCGCAGCAACTGGATACAAACAGCACAAAATCGATTGGAATGGAAAATGTTTAGGGAGGCCTATGTTCAACAGTGGACGCAGAGGGCTGGTTGATGATGATGATGACTAAAGAAAATTAACTGACTCTGCTGACGGTAGCAATTATTCTTGTCTCCACAGCCTTAAGCTCTTCGAGGGTACAGGCCAAAAGACTTTCTCTCCAAGTTGGGTGTGACTTGCTACAGTTAAACTGAGATCCTAAGGTGAATGTCATGCTGTAGAAGCCCCATTCAACGCCCCAAACCTAGACCCATGGAAATTAAGCTCCTCGAGGTTACATTTTCATAGGGCTGTTTGGGTAATTTGACAGCGTAGGGCTTTCCCTAAAAACAGGCATTCCAAGGAAATGTTATAGGATGGCCCTCCAAGGAAGAACATTTACTGCTATCTATTTTTGGTAAACTCTATTTAATCATCTCCTACATAAGTTAAGGTATAACAATAGATGTATTAACTACCAGTGGTGAAATCTTTCCTTTCCCCCATAACCTCTTTTCAGGATAAACCCTTAGCCGACGCAGACAAGCATAGATAAAGTGGTGGCACCGCTGACCACAAAAAACCTAAGCGTGACAATATGTACCTAGAGCCCCGAACGTGAGAATCATGTGGCGCACCCATGTAGTGCCCCTTTGTTGATATACACTAGCAGACAATATACTTTAAGCTCTTTTTTGTAGTTGTGTGTTTTCCTGAAGAGCAACACCTAACCTGAGGTCCTACTCACATCAGCCGCGAGGCGTGTGATAATATTTTCTTTTATTTCACAAGGTTGAGGTTGACTCAAATACTAACTAGAAAAGAATAATAATATCGCAAAAATAATAATTTCTTTTAAAACGTATCCGAATTGAATATCTGGTTGGAGCTCCGAAACGAATAGAAAAAAATCCAGAAACCGGATGTATTGTACTTTAAACGTTTGGAAATTTCATTTCCTATAAAAGAAAATGTTTCCGACTTTCTTCTTGTAAGCTGGCAAAAAAATTTAAAACCTACAAACCGTCCTTATTGTACTAAAAACGTTTGGAAATTCCATTTTCCAAAAGAAAATTGTTTTCTACTTTCTTCTTGTTAGTTGGCAAAAAAAAATGTAACAGACCGTAAATGCGTGTCAATTCTTTTGAAATGTCTTAACAGACGCCTAGCCTCAAAGAATAAAATGGTATTTGTGTCGTTCTTAAAGGCTCAGGTCCCAAAAATATGGCGGATTTTTAAATTACTGTTTTTGTTTGTGAAAAGACCCTTATTTTTTTCAAGACTACAATCTTTGTACATGTTGCAAACTTTACAACAATTTTGCTAAGATAAGAAGAACAAAGAGCTTATTAACGAGTTTGATTGAGAAATATTTTAAAATCGCTGAATTCAATTAACTAAATCCTTAATACCCTTTCAGGAAATGGATTGATTTAGACTGACATGTTTTCTGTAGCATTCGAAGGATTTAATTGCTTAATCGGATTAAAATCAGTGACCTTAAAATAAGATTCGAGAGATTTTCTTTCTTTTTAATTATTGTTGTTGAATGCAGAAATCAATAACTTCTTCTTCGATTAAAGTGAGAAACTCCAAAGCGGCAGACAATTTTAGCATTAAATGACAAGTTTAATTCAGATGCAAATCTTGAACGAAATTAACTCTTTGTGTAGGCGGAATTTGGAAAATAATAAGTTAATGGATACAATAAATTGAATATATAAACTTACATAGTCATTAATTAGTCATCCTGGACTCTAACATACCTGCAAAGAAAAAAAAAATATATATATTAAAATGTATATAAAAAGTATAGGTATATTCTGACTTAAATAACAAAGCGATTAAGGTAACGAGTTATCAACTTCTTGATTAAGTATTACAAGATATTAGTAGATTGAACTAGGTTGAATCTGTTTTTGATAATTATCATAGATTAGTTTCTATAGCTAGCAATCTCAACGCTAAGATCCTCATTCAAAATCCCATCCACGAAATCCTTATTTTTAATACCCAACTGTTTTACCTTGTACATACTTCCACTTTCTCTCTCCCCCTTGCAAAAAGGGATTAAAACTGGCTTCGCTCGTAATAATAAAAATCCAACACGGCTCTCAAGTGCAGCGTAAAGCGCAAAAGTACAATTAAAACAATTTTATTAAAAGCGAGTGGTAGAAGTAACTGCATAATAAAAAGAGCCTCTATTTTAGTTTTATTCTCGCGTATGCGGTTTTCATGTAGAGAGAAGAGTGGTGCAAACGGAGAGGCACTGCGCTGAGGTACATTTACATTCCGGGGGATTTATTTTTATACGAGAGAAATGATGTTGATACTGATGGTAGCAAGATTGTCTTTTGTGTCTTTTTTAATTTATGGTACGGTGGAACACAAAATATTACACGCGTATTTGCATCTTTTCTGTTTATATTGTTCAAAAATGATGAAAGAGAGATTTTTTTGTTCATTTTCCTCGCTTTCGAAAGGAAAAATAAAAAAACAAATTCGAGTTCTAACTCTGCGGATTTAGGAATTCATTTTAGATTTGGGAAAAAATACAAAAAATCATTCATTGAGGTTAAAGTTAGTAGAAAGTTGGAGATAAGCTCGTCAAAAAAGTTATAAAAATTTCATAACGTGGTGTGGAAAGCTTTTTTTTTTCTCGCTCAGGGTCCTTATTCTTGAAACTGGGGAGCAGCGTTCCAAGGAGAACAAGTGTTCCGTCTTTCTCAATGATATGCATATGATAATATGAGTAACAAAGAGGCAACACTCGTTCTCCTGGGAATTCTGCTCCCCTGTTTCAAGAATAAGTACCCAGGTCTGTTTGGCTTATTGTCCCCCTGTAGCACTGTTGCCTGAAAAGGCTGCTTAGCCTGTTTTTTCTTTTCCACCACTCTAGTATGTTGGTGCACTGGACAAGATTGGTTAGGTCTTTTACTGGGTGGTGTTTCATTATTGTTTCCGGGACTACATTTGGTTGCCCACAAATGTTGTGTCTTCTGCGATCCAGTGCCTCGCAATTTACCAGGATATGTCTGGCTGTCTCGAGTTCCTTATTGCAGAGTCTGCAGTTAACGCCTCCGTCATACAAGTTCATCCTGTTCAGGTGGACCTTTACCAGGATGTGGCCTGTCATAAGGCCTGTTATAGTCCTTAGTCGGCTCCTATACATTTGGAGCAGTTCTGTGGCCCTTTTTCAGCATAGTGGATCCATGAACTCCCTACCATGCTACTGACTGGAAGTTGTTCAGTAAGGTCGTTGTTATTCACGAGCCCATCAGTCTTTAATGTGGCTTCTGGTTAAAAGCCGGCTCTGACTCGATAAGTATTGTCTCGGATCATCTCTTTTCGAGCTCGATGCCTCTG
This sequence comes from Ceutorhynchus assimilis, assembly GCA_917834065.1. NCBI lineage: Eukaryota > Metazoa > Arthropoda > Insecta > Coleoptera > Curculionidae > Ceutorhynchus > Ceutorhynchus assimilis. Next base: position 28,521,438 of record OU892280.1, on the reverse strand, counting down.
TATCTGGCACCCAAATAAGTTTAACTTTATTTTGGTCCGCCAGGGTCTTGAGTTCTTCCTAGCATTTCCATACTAGTCTTAATGACACTGTCTAGCTCGAAGAGGCGTCCAGTGCCGCTTGACTGTCGGACATTATAAGAATCTGCCTGTGGGCTACGGCTCTCCTATCATTATCTACTGCGCACTGGAATATAGCATAGACCTCTGCCTGAAAAACAACGGCATGCCCCTCCCCCCTCCCCCAGTGCATAATGAGTACTGTAGCTGGCGGAGTTTACCCCTGCCCCAGTGCCAGCCGCAGTCTTCGACCCGTCCGTGTACCAGATGCGGCCCTGCTTTTTCGTCTCCGGTATGCCCTGTTCCCATTTAGTTCTGCTTGGGGAGCTGACGTCGAACGGTCTGTTGAGGCAATGTCTCCTTGGCATATGGCCCGTCATCATATTGAGAATATCTTCCCCCGCAAGTTCTGCGATTGCCATGTGTCCGATGCTTTTGTTGTAGGCGGTTGTCGGTTGCAGTCTGTATACTCCCATCCTTGCCTCGCCCTGTATCACAATGTGCAGATAGGGAGGTCTAGGAGGGTCTCCATGGCCGCTGTTGATATGGACCGGATTGCTCCCTTTATTCTTGAGCAGGTCAGTCTTTGCACTTTGCTTAGTTGGTGCATGACACTTCCCTGTTGTGTCTTTGGACACCACACCAGAGAGGCTTATGTCAAGATGGGTTTGAGCATCATGCTGTCCAGGTAGAGTACAGCATGTCTGGTCTCAAGCCCCATAATTTTCCATGCAGGCATGTAGCTATCATGAGCGATGCTACCGAGTTTTCCAGATGCTGATACCAGATTCCAGGTAGTTTGGGTCCAGTGTTACTCCCCAGGTACTTGACTGTTATGCTCTGTGAATTATTCGATGAAAAGAGGACTGTAATAAGTGCTCATTGAGGCCCGTGCACAATTTGAACCGACAAAAAAGAAATGTTCGGAGAAGACAAAATGGCTGCCAACTCGCCTCATTCTTCGCGTGTATTTGTGTCGCGATGTATTTGTCGACTGGCTTCCGCTGTGCTCTCCTTGTTGAAAGCATAGATGCGCGCTTCTTCCCTTTCCATTCGTGACGTAACGCCATAGCTTGCGTCCAAATGACTTTTCGTAAAGCGCGGTAGATTTGAAAACGTATTTACAGTTTGCGCACTATACATATACAGGGTGTCCGACGGTGGATGGCGTATTAGACGTTAATAGAAAACTAAAAAGCGGATCATTTTGAAAATTCGGCAGCCGGGATAAACGACCATGATCTACACTTTAAAAATATTGTCGTTTATGCGGTGTTGCCGCTTCTACTCTAAACCAGTGGCAACATCGCTATTTTAAATGGAATACCCTGTATCTGATTACATATTTAGATTCTATGTAAAATTCTCAGCAGATTTCATGTGATATACCCTATACCTAAGTTCAACTGTTTTGGAAATATTGACAGTTGAAAATTGACTTTTTGCAACTTTTACAGGCTGTAAAACCTGAACGGGTAGTTTTAGAGGAAAACCGATTTCACATTTCTGTCTTAGATTTTCATAAACTATCATTTGACACCAACTTTAAATTTAACCGGAGATTAAATTTGATTGGAATTTTTAATCATGGATTAAATCCAAAGTTGGTGTCAAATGTTTTTAGAAATCTAAGATAGGAATATAAGATCGGTTTTCCTCTAAAGTTAACCGTTTAGGTTATACGTTATACAGCCAGTCAAAGTTGCAAAAAGTCAATTTTCAACTGTCAATATTTCCAAAACAGTCTAACTTAGGTATATGGTATATCACATGAAATCTGCTCAGAATTTTATGTAGAATCCAAATATGAAATCACATACAGGGTGTTCCATTCAAAATAGCGATGTTGCCACTGGTTTAGAGTAGAAGCGGCAGCACCGTATAAACAAAAATATTTTTAATGTGTAGATTGTGGTCGTTTATCCCGGTTGTCAAATTTTCAAAATGATCCCCTTTTTAGTTCTCCATAAACGTCTAATACGCCATCCACCGTGGGACACCCTGTATATGATGAATTAAATGTACACCACAGCATATACAAAAACAATCAGCAGGCTAACTCTCACGCGCATTTTTTCTGCGCACGCCGCCATTAGGGGATACCATCCTGTCATTAAACGGCAGGGGCGCTGAAATTTTATTTTATTTGTTTATTTCTGACGGAGGTCATAGGCGTGCGGTGTAGAGCGGAATTTTGGTTAAGATTTCCGAAGTGATTTTAGTGTATTCGTGTTGTCATTTATAGTGTTATCTGTTATTATTGTTGTATATTTAATAATAAAAATAATAAATTAGTAATTATAAGTATTATTATATGTAACTATGTAAGTAATAATAAATTAGTTTATCTAAAGCCAATACGACTCTGTGACAGGAAAGAAAAAACCTAAATTATCGTTAATCAGGTCCTGTTTCGTATCCCAAAATGGCCGCTAGTGACATTTCGACGATGAATTCCTTTATTACACGGGTTGTCACTCAAGTTAGCCTGCTGATTGTTTTTGTATATGCTGTGTTTACACTATGTAGGTACAGGGTGGCCCGTTTAAGAGGGGCCTATACCTTATCTCGAAATCTACGAGGGCTGCAAAAAAAAATTAAATACAAAAGTTGTTTCTAATAAAATTATCTAAATTTTTTTTGCATTGTTTTTGTTGTTACATATACAGGGTGGAGAGATAATTTTTTTTTTTTTTTAATGAAACACCCTATATTTCAAAACACTTTCACATAGACAAATCCAACGATATACTTGACATGTGTCTGTGATAAACCGTTTCGAACTTATTAGCGATAATCTTCAGGATCTGGGGTAATTTCAAACAGGCATTATTACGTTACTCATAAACTTTTAAAACTTTTTTTTGCATGATATTTTTCATAAAATAATGCTCTTCTTTAGACTATTTTGAAATTTGGAATATTTGTTCAAAAAACGCCGTGTTGCCACGTTTCGCAAAATGTTACGCTTTTCAATTTTTTTAAATGGGACCTCCTGTAAATTTTCGAATTTTTGGATAGCCCTTTAAAATACAAATTCAACGATATACTGGAAATGGGTTTGTGATGCACCGTTTCGGCCTTATTGGCGATTATCTTCAGTTCTAGCACCATATTTTATGTCATCCCTGTTGAATAAAGAAAATGTCTAATTTTGCAGTAGATTAGCTGAAATAGTGCTCTTTATTAATATTATTCATTCAGAAGTAGTTAAAGTTTCTCCACATTATTAAAATAGAAAAGACGTTTAAGTTTTTGTTTTCATTAGTTTCTCGCCTTAATAATGGGGAGAAACTTTGACTACTCTTTGAACAAATGATAATAAAAAAATATTTCGCAAATTATTTAATAATACCTACTGCAATAAACTATAGTTGCAGTAAACAAGGGAAGCATTGAATTATAAAGTCCAAAACAAAGGTAACTGATTAAGATTAAATAAATAAACATTTTGAGAACTTCAACTTCAGTCTAACTATAAAATTAATTTAATTAAATTCTCTATGTGTCCGCCATTTTCAACAATACAGGTAGTATATCTTACTTGTAAATGTGTTATCGCATTTAACACGTAATTAGGTTGATTTGACAAATATAGCAATACAGCGTCACGTTTAATTTTTTGTTTTTATCCAAATTTCTCGCCTTTTTCATTTTAATAATGGGGAGAAACTTTGACTACTTTTTGAATAAATAATAATAATAAAAAGCACTATTTCAGCTAATCTAATGCAAAATTAGACATTGTTTTTTATTCATCAGGGATGACATGAAATATTGTGCTAGAACTGAAGATAATCGCCAATCAGGCCAAAACGGGTGCATCACAGACCCATGTCCAGTATATCGTTGAATTATTTTAAAGGGCTATCCAAAAATTCGAAAATTTACAGGATGTCCCATTTAAAAAAAAATTGAAAAGCGTAACATTTTACTAAATTTAGAAGAGTATCATTCTATAAAAAATATCACGCAAAAAAAAGTTTCAAAAGTTTATGAGTAACGTAACAATGCCTGTTCAAAATTACCCTGAATCCCTGAAGATAATCGCTAATAAGTTCGAAACGGTTTATCACAGACACATGTCCAGTATATCGTTGGATTTGTCTTTCAAAGGGCCATGTAAAAGTGTATTACGATATAGGGTGTTCCATTTAAAAAAAATAAATTTTATCTCTCCACCCTGTATATAGAACAGGAACAACAAAAACAATGAAAAAAAAAATGTAGATAATTTTATTAGAAACAACTTTTGTATTTAATTTTTTTCTGCAACCCTTGTAGATTTCGAGATAAGGTATAGGCCCCTCTTAAACGGGCCACCCTGTACATAACATACCGGCCCCTTTTGAAACTTCTAAGTTTCAAACTGGAATCATTGTTCGTATGGAAGAATACTGAGCTTAGTAACAGGACGCTTCAAGATTCCACTTTGAGTCTTGATTGAAACAACTCTGATAACACCGTCAGATCCGGGAAATACTTCAACAATTCGACCGATCTTCCATTGCATTGGTAATAAATTGTCTTCACGAATTAGGAATAACAAGCCTGTCTTGATAACAGCTGAGTTATTCATCATCCATTTATTTCGTATGCTACAGATAATGCAGATACTCTGATGACCAACGTTTCCAGAAATATTGTAGCATTTTCTGGATCTCTTGAAATTTAGTTAATCTATTCATTGGTACGTCGTTCAGATACTCTTCTTGTAAAGCTATCATTGGTGCGCCGATTAAAAAATGTCCGGGGATTAGGGCATTAAGATCATTTGGGTCTGTGGAAATTGGACTTATGAGACGTGAATTAAGAATGGCTTCGATTTTTAATAAAATGGTATAAAGATTCTCATATATAAGATTATGTTCACCTTCAACTTTGACTAAATGATATTTTACACTTTTTACCGCAGACTCCCATAATCCACTGAATTTTGGTGCACTAGGTAGAATAAAATGCCCTTCGATGTGATTTTCAATTAAAAATTTCCTAAATGTTTCATCAGTATGAAAAGATTTTTAATATTGTTAAACATCAGTGATATAGTTATGAGCTTCAACAAAGTTAGATCCGTTGTCCGAATATATTTCTTTGCATATTCCTCTTCTAGCTATAAATCTTTTCAAGGCATTCAAAAAAGAATCCTTGGACAAGTCTCCCACCAATTCCAAATGTAATGCCTTGGTAGAAAATCATACAAAGACACATGTATGCCTTGACCAGTTTTCTTGTTCTGAGAGAGCTATCTTTAACTGATATTGGCCCTGCAAAATCGATGCCTGTGCATGAAAATGGACGGGAGGAATCGACTCTGGCGAATGGTGGATTGGATGAATGGAATTGGTGTATTTGATGAACCTGGACTACGTTTAAAACAAAGTACGCATTTTCTAATGATTTTACGAATTGTATTTTGGCATCTAAAATCCAAAATTTATTTGCTCTCAAACCATGTAATACTGTTTGGACTCCACCGAAAAAAGTTTTATGATGTTCTTTCCTGATAATCAACTCTGACACAAAATGTTTATTTGGTAATAAAATTTGATTTTTTGATCTATTGGCACTTGTGCATTTTTCAATCTTCAACCCGTGAAATATTGCTGTCTATATAAGGACATAGAAATAAAAGTTTACTGTCCTTCAAACAAAACCCTTCGTTTTGAATTCTTGAAATTCTTTAGGAAAATATTCTTGTTGAACTAAACTGCTGGACAAATGAAGCGGAACAAGCGAATTTTTAGGTTATTGGAATTTCAATTCCAATATCACGCGAACTGAAAAAAATATCAATGAGCGGTTTGCGAAAATTAACTTCTAAGTTACGAGTGTCACTCATTGATAACTTCCTTAGTTCGCGTAATCTTGGAATCCAAAGTTAAACTAAAAATTCGCTTGTTCCGCTTCATTTGTCCAGCAGTTTAGTTCACCTACTGATAATATGAATTGAATTATCTATTTCTACAATTAAAGGACCTGAACTTCAAATAGAATTTTTCAGTTTTATATTGTTGGTAAATTTAAAGCAATACGCAACAACGTTTACTATGCGAAATTTAGAATAAATATGGGTTAATATAGGTATATAGGACAAACGGGCCAGAAACTTCCAAGGAGCTAAGCTCATGATAAGAGTGACTGTAAAATAAACCAGAGGCTACTAGCCTTAGTATTCATGTAAACCAGAATGACCACAGAGTGCAGTATGATAGCGCTATAGTCTTGGATTCGGGAAATAATCTTTATCGAAAGAAGATGTTGGAAATGTGTTATATTAGTAACTGCAAAAATAGTGTCAATCACAAAAAAGATTAAGAAAACCTAAGTTCTATATACACATATATCTCTTAAACCAACGATTCACTAAACAACGAAAGTTTCCGGCTTGTTTCAACCACTAAGTCACTACTAAGGAGAATATTTCCACTTGAGAGCAGAGTTCCGTTTTCGATGCGTGTTCGTGTTAGCGTTCTGTCTTGCACCTTGTAAGCTGTGTGATGTGAGGGAGGTTTTTAATTTTTTAATTTTAGTTTTAAATGTTGAATTTTTGTCTGGATCCTTGCGTCCTCCCTCAATATTTAATAATTTTTGGCTGTTGTTATTTTAGAGAGTATGAGCTAATTACTGATTTTAAATACGACATCTAGATGTGTAGTTATGCCTCATAATGACTTGGTTGACTAGATCATCATCGCGGACTATTTTATTTTATCTATGTTAGAGCACATGCTAATTCTGGTGAGTGTAAAACTGTGTCACTAAAAATGAATCCGGCCGGTAATAGATTGTTTTTCATGTTTTATAGTTCGTCCTGATGAAGTTTATAATCATAAACGGAAGTTTGAACCTGGAACAAAAGCATTATCTGAGAAGAACTCTAGAACTTTTATTGCTTCCTCTACTATTGCTTTTGGGGGTTTCCCATCGTTATATTGCAGTCTAAATTTAGAATATTTATTTTATAGTGAACTCACTTTATCTGCTGTGCAATGAAATACTATTAACTTTACGTTTTTCCGGTGTTTCAATGATTCCAAGAATATTATAAAAAGATGGCCATTTACATTGATGTTGAGAAAGCTATTGAGGGCCTGGCCTCCACAATCTGGATTGCGCCAAATCACTAGGATTAATACCTTTTGAAATAGTGTCCGCTGAACTGACATGTCTCCAACTCCAATTTTTAATATTGGTTGAACTCTGAATTTCCGACACACGGTTGGCAACAAATGGATGGTTCCTGTGACAACCATGCTAGAACTATTTCAGAATCTGTCCATAAAAATAAATTTGAATTATCAATGTTTATTTTCAAAGCAATTAAACTCTTTTGTACGAGTCTGGAAAGTAAAACAGCTCCACAAAGCTCTAATCGTGGAAGTAATGCTGACTTAATAGGTGCGACTCTTGATTTTGCTGTCAATAAATGATAATAAATCTCACCTTGAGAATTACTTGTTCTCACATAGACACATGCACCGTATGCTAACATGCTTGTGTCTGCAAATCTATGAATTTGCAATGTCAAATAGTTTGGTATTAAAGCGTGCCTTGGTAATCGAATTTTATGAATTGACTAGCTAATGACCCGCTGCGTTGCCAGCATGTAAATACATTTTGAAATAATACACTTCTTTTCAAAGTTTGTTGTTGATTTTCTATTTATTATTTTTTTTTAATCCGATATCATAAGTCGCTTGCCAGTGAGTTCAGTGACGCATTTTAAGCACTCCAGAACTGCTCTAGAGCGCCCCGGGCTGTTTATAGGCGTTCCAGTATATCAGAGTTTTACGCAACCGAACTTTTTTTTTCGGGATAAAAAATAGCCTATATCACTCTCCTCTATAGCCGATTCGATTGACCGGATTAGATCGATCTGGTTCAATTTAAGTGAACCACACTCTGTTCGATTCAAGCTGGATCAGTGCACCCTCATCAACAAAAAAATGATCTAGATCAGAAGAAGTTCACTTAAATTGAACCCAAATCGATCTAATCTGGGTCAATCGAATTCAGCTTATATAGAGATACGTGATATTAATTCAAGATCGGTCCAGCCGTTCTTGAATTCAAAAAATAATAAAGTTACGTCGGTTGAATGCAAGCTTAAATAAATGAAACATGGCAACGTTGTTTCATGTTGTCAAAAAAAGTTGGGTTATGTTGTTATGTAATGTGAATGAGTTTGTTTACAATTAAATTAATAATTAATTCAAAATTAATTTCTTTTTCCGAGATGCGTAACCTATCCACAAACCTTTCTTGGGATGGCCATAACAACCTACCAAAGTTTCATATTAATCGGATAAGTGGTTTTGAAGCGCATATCCGGATACCCCGTGAACTTTGATTTTTATATATATAGATTCTAAGTCTTTAAAGAAATTTAGAACATCAAGTTGATGAGATTCTGGAATAGGATGATCCCAATCTAATCTCAAGTTCCATAGTATCTAAAGAATGATTTTAGCTTTGACTAATACTGGACCTATTGTCCGTCGATTTTAATCTGATACTCGGACGGAATGTGAGCTGGTGGCTCCCTACATTAGAAAGTCAATGGTTACCTGACGTCACACCTGTTTTTGCCATATGAAACACCCCCTCGCTCCTCATACGGAAAGTGTCAGTCATAAAATCGACGAACAATATAAGACCTAACACTCGACTTATGATGGACAAAACTACTTACTCTTATCGTTAAAACTAAATGAAAACCCTGCACTCTGAAGAATTTCACAAATCTGATTTTTTAACTTTTCTAAACCATCTGATGTATCATCACCTATGATAAGATCATCAACTACGAAATCTGATTTAATCACACTGCTTGCCTTTGAAAATTGCTGAGAATAATCAAATGCTGCTTGCTGCAGTGATCGAAGTGCTAAAAAGGAAGCTGAAGATGTTTCGTATGTAACTGTATTTAGGATAAAATGGGAAAAACTATTGAGGAAAACCACCTATTTGAAATATTATTTCTTCAAATCTTAAATTCTTAAAACTTTTACTATAGAAAAGCAAATGATAAATGTTGCAACCATGTATGCGCTGTGAACTTTTTGGAACGGGGGCGTGGCACAAAAAAAAAGCGTAGGAACCAAAGGGTAAACACAGAAAATGAGAGACCAGGGAAGAAGCTGCTTGTCCGCCATTGTTCATTATTAAATTTTTATTATTGTATTAAACTTGATTGTTCAAACAAGTTTATGATTAGTTTCTGTGTCATAAGGAGCATTCACAGGTCAGTTGAATAAAGGTTATTTTGTTTTTGAGAGTTCAATTTAAACAAGTATTATTTTTTCATTTCTATGTTTTTTTGTTTGTTTATAACATTTTCTATAACATGTGCATTGTTTATATATTTAACAAAAATCGTTGCATGCTGTGAACAACGCAGATAAATAGTGTTTTTTGTATCTAGTGCGCGAAATGCTACTTTGGTGATCAAGAACTGATTTTTTTAACGAGGGGCAGCCAAGCTAAAAAAATAGTCGAGATCACCAAAGTATTTCGCGCACGAGTTGCAAACAATATTTTTTCTACAACTACATTTAAATATCGATCATCCGAAGCTTAAATTGCATTTACAATCAAAGGCAGGTGAATTTTAATTATTTTCGGTTTCCTGTCAGGTGTCAGGTATTTGTTACCTGAGTGTGCGAACTAGGCATTTCGCACACTGAAGAATCATTTCGCGCATGGCGTCATAGGAACGTTAAAAAAAATCTACCAGGGAAAAAAAGTGTCACTTCACAAATTGTGATCATTTTTTGATAGTTGTAGAAAAAAGTAAATTAAAACTTATTATGTGCTGTCTTTTGTGCTGGGATTTTAATTTTTGGTATTCAGAGCGTGCATTAGGAACTTAATGAAACGACTAACACTTTCCCACCCCGACTGGGCGAATATCCTAGCAAACAAGAAGATCAGTCTAGAGATATTGGCTCAAAAACAACAACTATAGGTGAGTAGCCTCCCGAACGGGACCTCAGTACCTGCTGGCAGACTGGCTAACTAACAAATACTCTTCAGTATAAATTATAGGTGGTGTTTATTGAATGTAGTGGGCGGAATTAAAATTTCAGCACAAGAACAGGGACGGTACCTAATTTAAACTTTTATTGACTCACAACACTCAAAATTATTATTAAAATGACACAGTACCTATGTTTTGATTTTTGAAGAATTGAGATCGAGAGTTTCTCTGCCGTGAGTTCCAAGTTGAGAACGGTACGATTTTCCTTAATAATAAATTAGACGTTTCACGAATTCCTCGTTTATTTTACATATCACAACTTCCCTCAAATTTCCCTAATTTTGCTATTGTCGAGCGCATGTCAAGTAAGTAAAATTGAGTTAGTTTTGACAACGTAGGTCCTATTTGTTTTTCATTTCGTTTCTTAGAAGATTTGTTGAAATAAGAGATAATTAAAATTCAAACCGTTTAATCTTGCTGAACGAACCCGGGTATGTTATACTATACACAATGATCTTGACTTTCACGCCAAAGAATTCTCTGTAGGTTTCTCTGATTAGGATTCAGATTAACCTGTCTATACATTTAAGTAATATCAGCCTTCATCACGAAATTCTGCTTGCGAAATCTCAGAAGGGCCGAATATAAGTCATCTTGAATAACTGGACCGACACATAAAGTATCATTGAGAGAAATATGGTCGAGTGAAGATCTTGCCGAAGCGTCAAAAACAACAGGTAGCTTGGTTGTTTTGCTACTTTCCTTATAAACTCAATGTTGTGGCAAATAATGAACTAGGTATGTCTGAACTATGAATCTGATTTCCATTAAGCCTTGTCATGCGACCTAACTCTTCATACCCTAGCATGAATTTTATATACAAATCGGCAAAATTTTAATCCTTTTGCATTTTTTGGAAATTGAAATTGCTTTCCTTTTGTGAAACAAATTTCTCAAAATTATTCCTTAAAGGTAGGGATACCTCAAAGTATCCTAAACTGTCCTTTTTATAATTTTCCAAAAAATATTTTTGTACATTTGTCAACAATTGATTTTTGTCTATTAGTGACTTAAATATGTCTAAGAACTGAACAAATGCATGAGAATTTTAGAAGGTCAAGAGATGGTAATTTCACATTAATTGACTGTGGCATAACAACTGAAGGCATGACATTGGGATTTGTTGGATTTTGACTATGGATCTGGCTCTGGGGCTTATTTTTGTCAACATCGATTACATCTTGGTGCTTTTGAAATCACATGAAAATATTTTTTTTTACAGTTTACAGTTTGCGCACTATATAGCTGAGTTAAATTTACACTAGGTATGTAAAGTCTGGCAAGTGGTAACTTGATAGAGACGAAAGGGGGGAGAAAAGTGGGGCATAACCTAAGACTATCCACTGACACCGCCTGATGACAATCATGTCTTTGGGTTGAGTGGCAACGAAAACAACAAGGACATAAGCCAATAAAATTATTAGAAGAAAAATTCTTTAGTTTCGCCAATAACCACGCCACTGTGCTGTCGTTCAGGCTCTAACCAATAGAATCATGCCTTTGAATAATCACGCTTCTCCATATCCATTATTTCGCAATGTTGCCGGATTTTTTTCTATTTCAAAATACTACACATGCCCATATAGCAAAAAAAATATGTCACCAACTTGTTTATTATTGTTTCCGTCAAGTTTGGCAAATCAGCAAATTCTATTGCAGTTCGCCGTTTGGCTAGCCAGACTATGCATAACATTGACCTCGCTCAAAATCTATATGTTTTCCCCTCTTAGTCTAAGTGGTCCCAGGTCTTGTATTTTCTGCCTTCGGGTAAATGTCACGATGGTGGATTTGTTGAGACTGATACTTAACTCTTCTCTATCCACCCAGCCTCTTTCATTCGCTCCCTAACTGTAGAGTTGAATTTGCCCTGTCAGATGATAACTATGTCATGTTGTCAGCACAGCCGACAGCAGACTGTCCGCCACTAGATTCCACAGAAGCTGGGATAATACCCCACCCTGTGAGCATCCGTGTACACTCGAGCCGCCAGTGTCTCCTCTGCAATGGTGGTTTCTACCATCCTTTTTCTCAGCATGGAGTTGATCCACAGGCAACTCCTCTATATCCAAAAAAGAGCCCAAGAAGCTTAAATTATTATTAATTTTTTTTTAGGGCATTAAAATTATTTCCTCATTAAGACAATATTAGTTCCGTTCGGTTAACTTCCTAAAGTTTTTCCTTTTAATAGAGTATTTCAGGCTCTCTAATATTAATGCATATTAAAAATGCACGTTCTACTGACTCTCTCCTGTGTGTCTCAAAAATGAAAGCCTCTAAAGATCCTTATCTTGAATAATTTATAAAAGTAAACCCGTTAACCTACCTTAATTAAATTATTATATAGAGGATTTTTGTACCACCTCGTTTTATATCTAGAATAACGAGCATGAAATTTACATCTTTGTGTATTTAAATGAAATTTTCCCAAATCTTAAAACTTATTAATTTATTCGAATTCATTAAAAATAACGACGAAATAGTTTTTGGGGATGCTTTTGTTCTTCACGGTTAATAGCATTTCTGCTGCAAGTTCTAACTTTTAAAGTGTAAATTTTGCTCCGTTGTATAACTGATAAACATAAATATTAATAGGTTTGGTTTTGAAGTTTTCGCAAGGAAAATATGCCAATCAAATTATTTTAGGTTCAGCCATTTTTAAAAATGAAACGAAAATAAAGCCAGAGGATGTTTGTTGTTTTTGTGCAGGCAGTTTCCTCTACAAAATTATACTGCAACAGGCTTTGACAACAAAGTTAAAATATGAAAACGGACCATCGTAACTTTTACTGCCTTTAGGCCCATATTTCTCACAGGAAACCGTATTTTCTGTTAGAATTTGCTGGAGGTGAAGTTCTAATTTATCAAAATTGAGTTACTAGAGGCTTCAATTATATTATATTCCATATATGTATATATATAAATTTAGCCAAATTATTAAATTAATACACAGGTAATTATTTGGCATACCTAATAGCCAGCTATTGTGTAGTATAAAATGATCCTAACACGCCTTAACAAATTGTTCACAAAAGTCCACCTTTAAAAAATAAACGTTTTTATTATTACATCAACAATTCTCTTATTTCAACTTAAAATTGAAAAATTATAAGATTTCCTGCTCTTTCCTTTGGAGAATTTTATCTCTCGATTTATTACCCCAAAAGAGTTGAAATTTTTCCCTGTTGAAGTTTTGACTGAATGGCTTAAGCACCATACCTACTGAATCATTGTGAGATTTGAAGTCGAAAATGTATGAAAAAAGAGCAGCGGAAAAATTGTAAAATTTTCGCCTCTTTTCTTAGTGGAATTTTGTCTTTGGAAAAATAACTCCAAATGAACTAGACTTTTCAGGAATTGTAGTCCTTCATACTAGAATAAGATTTGCTGAATATCTCAGACTTCTATCTGCATAATTGGAGATATAATTTTTCATAATTTTCAGCTAAGTGATTGACTTTGACAAACTACGCGCTTTATACAAAAGCATTTTATCAAAAAATCTCTAGAATTCCGTAAAAACTGAAATTTATGGTTTTTGTTTAAAAAATAAGTTCCAAAAATACATGAGTAGAAAAGCACGCTCCAGCGAGAATAAAACTTCCTTGATTCGGGCTCCGTTAAGTTAGTTCCCCAACATTCGAATTTTCTTACAAAATTGCAACCACTTACTGTGCTCGAAGTGTGCTTTACTGTGCCGATGATATTTTGAACTGTGCCGGTTCGATACCCAACTTATAATTATTGGAAAAACAAGATAAGGTGCTAACTTGACGCTCATCCCCACCAAAATTTTGGAAATCATGTCAAACAAAAATGGATTCTTATGCAATGTGAAGTGTGCTATATCAGGTTTTTCGGAAAATTTTCATATTCGAGCATTTTCCGACAAAATCCTACTGGGGGGGCTAACTTGACGCTTAGCCCCCCCAAAATGTTGGAAATCAAGTCAAACAAACACCGATTCTTATGCGATCTGAAGTGCGCTCAACTGTGCTGTATCAGGTTTTTCTCAAAATTTCCATATTCGTCATTTTCCGATAAAATACTACTGAGGGGGCTAACTTAACGCTCAGCCCTTCCATAATTTCGGAAATCACATCAAACAAAAATGGATTCATATGTAATTGGAAGTGTGCTGAACTGTGTTGTATCAGGTTTTTCGGAAAATTTTCATCTTCGGTCATTTTCCGACAAAATCCTACTGGGGGGGCTATCTTGACGCTCAACCTCCCCAAAATTTTGGAAATCAGATCAAACAAAAATGGATTCTTATGCAATCTGAAGTGTGCTGACTGTGCTGTATCAGGTTTTTCTCAAAACTTCCATATTCGGTCATTTTCCGACAAAATCCTATTGAAAGGGCTAACTTGATGCTCAGCCCCTCGAAAATTTTGGAAATCAGATCAAACAAAAATGGATTCTTATGCAATCTGAAGTGTGCTGAACTGTGCTGTATCAGGTTTTTCTGAAAATTTTCCGACAAAATCCTACCTGACGCTCAGTCCCCCGAAAATTTTGGAAATCAGATCAAACAAAAATGGATTCTTATGCAATCTGAAGTGTGCTGAACTGTGCTGTATCACATGTATGTTTTCTCAAAATTTCTATATTCGGTCATTTTCCGACAAAACCCTACCAACTTGATGCTCAACCCGCCCCCCCCCCCCCAAAAAAAAAAAAAAAAATTGGAAATCAGATCAAACAAAAATGGATTCTTATGCAATCTGAAGTGTGCTGAACTGTGTTGCATCAGGTTTTTCGGAAAATTTTCATATTCGATCATTTTCCGACAAAATCTTACTGGGAGGGGCTAACTTGACGCTCAGCCCCCGAAAATTTTGGAAATCAAACAAAAATGGATTCTTATGCAATCTGAAGTGTGCTGTATCAGGTTTTTCTCAAAATTTCCATATTCGGTAATTTTCTGACAAAATCCCCTGAAGGACTAACTATTTTTGCAGAGTTGACAGGAGGTACAATTTTTGCGGTATTAGATATGTCGGGGGCATATCAGCAATCGAAGGTACATCCTGAGTCTCAAAACTTTCTTACAAGTAATACGCATATTGGGTTATTCCAGTTCACCCGTCTTACCTATGGTATATCGTGTGCGCCAGCGGTATTTCAATCAATAATGAATCGGATTTTGTGTGGCTTATGCAGGGTTAGTTGTTATCTTGATTATATTCTAATTTGTGCCAGTTCTAAGGAGGAACTACATAAAAATCTTGAGTTGGTTTTAGAAAGATTAAATTCTTACAATGTGAAAGTTAACATTGACAAATGTAGATTTTTTGAAAGTGAAGTAGAGTACCTGGGATATCGAATTGGTAAACATGGTGTTCACCCGACCAAAAAAAAGTTATGAGCAATTTTTGAAGCCCCTGTGCCAAGTAATGTTACTCAGCTACGGGCATATTTAGGTCTTATAAATTATTATTACACTTTTTTTTTTCAAGGAGATTCCCATCTAAAAAATTTTTACAATGCGATTTCTTTACAAAAAAAAAAATACTAAAAATAATTATCTTTATGAATGTTTGTTCCAATGATGTCTTCATAGTTGCATCCATTATATAGGTTACTAGCTGACCCGGCGAACTTCGTACCGCCTCTGAATTATTAAATACCTATTAAATGTTGTGTGAACGTATCTATTAGCTGAATTAAATTCAATTTTTTTTTATGGTGAATTTGGCTTTGGTTGAAAAAAATTACTGTTTTCTTTCTGGATCACCTAAAATTAAAATTTTACATCATTCCTTTTTAGGCAGCTTGTGCGCATTATTCTTGTAAAGTGTACCATCAAATAAATAAACTCAGGCACAGGAATGTTCAAAGAATGTAAAGAAAACAAAAAAATCTCCAGCGCAGCCCTGTTTCACTCTATCTGCACTGCACTACTCCATCTGTTCTAATCTATCTGCACTATTCTATCTGATCTACTCTTTCTGCGCCACTCTATCTGATCGGAATAGTGGAATAGTTCTGTTCGGAATAGCTCCAGTTTCTGAGTAGCATTGATCTACTGTATCTGCAATGAAATTACCGCGCAACGGCTAGCTTCGTTCTAGGTATTAGAGATAGCGCCGTATACAAAATGGTTTGCAATGAAAATGTGGCGGTAAACTTGGTATCGGTTATAAGAGATGGCGCCGTATGCGGGCTTAGTGAATTTTTTTCATAATAGGTAAAATAGGTAATTTTGTTTTTTGTCTTTTTTTTTTTAGATTTTTTCGATTTATTATGTTAGTATGGACAAAGACGAATCCAATAAAGCAAAAATCATAAAAATCAGTCCAGCTGTTCTCGAGTTATAAGTGCCAGAACCAACACAACTGTGTTTTATATATTTAGATAATAATGATAACAAAATGATCCTCCATTTATTGAATAATTCATTTATTACAAAAAATGTGATAAATGAAGAACCGCTCGACCGATTTTGTGCAAAACTTCACATAAACCATCTAATAAATAGTCCGAACAAAGCCTAAACATTTGGTTTGGCTAGGTGAGCCCGTTCTTGAGTTATAAAATTACAACGAAAAGTGGCATTAATTTTTATATAAGGTACCTGACCCAAATAAGGCCATGTACCTAATAAGGCCAGTGCCCCTTATTGCTTAATATTGAATCCCATTTTCAAAAATTACAATATTATTAAAAAAGATAACTATAATGCAAATCAAAAATTATTGCCAGGATTCCTAGCAACTCGTTATATGTCGAAAAATGGCCAACCATGTATCATATGTCACGTTATAAACTTTGAGGCTGGAACTTAATTAGTTAAAACACATGTTTATAAAGTGAATGGAGCGAATATAATTTTTACGCAGACATTTATGTATGAGAAAGCTACAGAGTAAGCACAGAATAATATCTTTGCTAGATTTGTAGTTACAGACTTTTTTTTATCAATGTAACATGTTCCTAATAAGGCCCTATATGAAAAATGTTCAATTGGCCTCACATCATACTGTTTTTTTAAAAGAATGTGTCATATTATTACTCAAGTGATGTGTTTTAGAACGCCTATAATCTAACCAAGCAATAGAAGCTGCAGTTCATTTGTCGTATCTGTATGTAGGACCTATTTGGATCAGCATCCCAGGACTGAAATTATTGTTTTTTTAGAATGCAGCAAGCGTTTAGGTTCTATCTTGTGTTATACTATTTCTCAAAAAATATTGTTTTAAATAATTGTACATATTAATTTTTAACATTTTTTAATGGTGGCCTTATTAGGAGCATAATGATCCAAATAAGGCCAATGGTAAGCATCTTTGTTGTATGCAAAAACCGCCACTTTTTTTAAAAATTAAATAAACTGGTGTTAATATTCAAGTAATAGAAACGAAATACTTCACATGTAAGCTCGTGATTATTGTTGGGCTTGGTGCATGGATAACGTTAGGAAAAAATTAAACTTCTTAATATGGCCTTATTTGGAGCAGGTACCTTATATATAGATAGACTAGAAAAAGATGTTGATTTCAATTTTGATGACCATTGTAGCAAATCCTTTAAACCAAGTCTTGATAAACTATAATCCTGAGAAAACAATTGTGATTTCATGTGATGCAAGTATAGGTGGTTTCTTAAGCCATAGAGAAATTGGAATGGAAAAACCAGTCATTTATGTCTGTAGCTCTTTATCGAAAGCGGAAAAGAATTATTCCCATTTGGAGCAAGAGGCTCTGGCAATAACTTTTTCCATAAAAAAAAAAATCTATAAATATATATATGGCAGGTCTTTTATTTTAGTCAGTGATCATCAGCCTTTAAAAATGATATTCAATCCAAATAAAAATATTTCTGTTATGTCAGCTTCCAGAATCATACGTTGGAATATCATTCTGTCAGCATATGATTATTAGATTGAATATAGAGAGGGATCACAGTTATTTGAAGCTGATATGTTATCTAGGTTACCTCTAACTGATGTCACAGGTGTGGATAGTTCAGTGAACTCATTAGTATGACGGATCAGTTACCTATTATAACGGGTGTTTTTTTTAGAGGTTTGTTTTTCTACCTAGTATCACTGTTCCTAGTGACAGTAAATTTGACAGGTGACAGCTCATTTCCGTTCATTATATCTTGCCATTTCATTATGAAAAGACTTACGCCAGAGCAACGCTTGCAAATTGTACAACTTTACTTCGAAAATCGTGATTCATTTCGCGAAACTTCCGCTATGTACGTTACGTCCATTTTACGGTCGACATAATCGTCCATCCCAGCAAGTTATTCGGACAACCATGAATCGTTTCTGCACTACGCATACTCTGATTGATAATCCAGAAAAACTCCTTGCTTGGTGTGCTTGTTGGGTTAGTGGAATCATTGGCCCATATTTCTTTAAAAATGATGTCAGCCAGAACGCGACAGTCAATGGAGAGCGGTATCGATTCTTGATTACTGACTTTCTTGTTCCCCAGTTGAATGGCGTTAGTGTGGAAGAGTTCTGGCAAGATGGCGCAATATGCCACACAGCGCGTGACACAATCAACTTATTTCAGGAAACATTCGGTGACCGTATAATTTCGCGCAATGAACTTGTGAATTGGCCTCCACGGTGGTGTGATCTCACACCTATGGATTCAATTCTGTGGAGATATGTGAAGTCGCTAGTCTACGGTAATAAACCAACAACGTTGAATCGGCTGGAAGCCAACATTTGCCGTGTTATTGCCGATTAACGTTCCTAGATACTCGAAAATGTGGTCCAAAATTGGACTCCCAGACTGAGCTTCGTTCAAGCCAGTCGCGGCGCTCATATGCCCCAAATAATTTTTAAGCACTAATGGCATGAAATTAACTTTGTATTAAAGTCAATATCATGGCCTTTTACATGATTTTTATGAGTTTTATTCCAGTTCAAAGTTCTATACCTCTGAAAAAAAACACCTTTACATATAAGGACATTGCTAAGGTTTAGAGTAAAGACCCTGTTTTAATGAAACTTCTTAACTTTGTTAAAACCGGTTGGTCCTCAAAAGTAAAGTAACTAAATGAATTTTCCATTGAACAAGACTGTTTAATGAAAGGTATCACAATCGTTGTACCAGAAGCCGTACAGAAAGATGTCCTAGGCCTTGTTCGCGAGGATCATACAGGTATTGTCAGATCAAAAATGTTAGCCAGATTTGTGGCCAAACTTGCAGAGTAACATCGAAAGTTTAGTTCAGGCTTGCTCCATTTGTCAGTTAAATCAGAAAAATCCTGAGAAGTATCCCCTGTCGTGGCCTTAAGACTGAGAATGTGTTTTCAAGAGTTCATATGGATTTTTTTCATTATAAATGGAAAATGTTTTTGCTAATAGTGGAAAGTAAATCCCATTGGATTGACATACATCCTATGTCAAGAGGCATCAATGTGGTTCAGACAATTGAAAAATTAAAGCAAACATTCTCATTCATAGGCTTACCGGATTCTCTTGTGAGTCATAATGGGCCTCCGTTTAACTCAAATGAATTTGTTAAATTCTGTCAAACCAATGGTATCAATTGTATGAAAGCACCACCTAATACCCACAATCGAATGGCACGCAGAGTGTCATGTGCAGAATGTGAAAGATGCACTTAACAAATATCTGCTTCAGAAAGCGTCTTTACCTATTGAACAACAGATTGTAAATTTCCTGTTCAGTTATAGGAGTACTCCTACTAGCACATGTCCAAATGAAGCTATTTTTAAGCTAAAACCAAAAACACGGTTGGATTTATTAAAACAAAAAAAAAAGGGTATGTAGTACTGAATAATTCAGATGTTTTTGGAAAACAACCTTTGTTTTTGGTGGGTGAAAGAGTGTTAGTAGGAAACTTAGGATGGTATGGTAATAAGTGGGTATCGGGTGAAATTATTGAACATATCAGAGCAGTGAGTTATTTAGTAAAGATAGAAAACAATATATTATACAAACATGTAAATAGTACTAGAATTTTTTTTACCATTACAGAATAGTATATTACATACCGAGGTGGAAAGTGTTTCATTACTGTCGAGAGATTTAAGTTAGACCGAGGCGCAGCCGAGGTCTAACTGAAATCTCGAGACAGTAATGAAACTTTTCACCAAGGTATGTATACTATTTTATTTACAATCATTCGAATTTTGAAATTTTCATTTGGATTAAAACTAAAAAATACAATAATTAACAATTTCATTTACTTTCGGCCCACGGGTCGAAAGTTTACTTTCGACCCGTGGGCCGAAAGTAAAAGTCAAAAAAGTGACATTTTCGAACTTTTTAAAAGTCAGTAAAGTCAACATTACATGTATGATTGTAAATAAACACTTTTTTCTGCGATTGACAAGAAATGTCAGCATTTTTAACCGGTTGACAGGTCGCAAAACTCATTATTCTGGTATTTCAATTATGTTTCAATAGTTGCTAAGAAATCAATGAATAACAATACAGAAAACACTTTTCCGGCCTAGGCCGGGAAAGTGATTCTCGTATTGCTGAATAATTGGAACTAAAAGACAAATATTTAACAGGTATTGAATCGATCGCAGAAAAAATAGTATGTGTATTTCGGTGGAAAAGCACATTCTCGGCCTTCGGTGTTTGCCGGCCTCGGCTACGCCTCGCCCGGAATGTGTCGCTTTTCCACCTAAATTCACAATATACTATTTCGTAATGTTGAAATTAACTGTTTGATGATCAAGTCAAAAGGTTTCCAGAAAATATTTGTGAAACACCCGAGAGTACGCCCATTACCTGGTGTAATACGAGCTTAAATGTGGTACCAGAACAAACAGAAACTTCTGTGAGGTGCTCATCACCGCGCTTATCTTTAAATATAGGTCAAGAACATCGACCCATAATTCCAACAGTTGATCACGGATGTCGAGACTATCACAAGTCTAATATTGAAGGCTTAGAAAACAAAGTGCTACATAAGGGAGAATTCACACCAAAGCAATAAGCGACTAGCAACTAGCAACGCGCGATACGCAACTCGTTATCGCTTTCAAAAAGTACACAATAAATAATGTATCTATTCATACCCAACCGACGCCGATATCACCCAATGAAATATTTGCGAGTGATGCGCGATTTTTATCGCCGGCAACATGGTCTGTCGATCGCTAGAGATACATGTTGCTTGGTCCGGTTTATTTTTCTTCAAAATGGAAGACAGGGAAAATGTAATTTTATGCAAATCTTTGGAAAATATCCCTCTTTGTATTATTAAACAATCCCAGATTATTCTAAATGTCAAGTTACCGAAAAAGCTTGGAATTTGGTAGCTAGGGAAGCTACAAACATTTCAGGTAAACATTAATAAAAATAAATTTTGATTCTGTAGAAGTATCTCAGTGATTTTAGTGTCGTAAGTACACCGTTTTCGTTTTCCCGCTTCTGCAGGCAGATTTCTATTACTAGTTGCTGTCACAGAGTGTTGGTGTGAATTCAGGACCAATACGATTTTTATGTTGCGTATCGCGCGTTGCTAGTTGCTTATTGCTTTGGTGTGAATTCTTCCTTAGACGTAGTACCCGCACCCGTTGTGCACCAAAAAAATTAGACTTTTAATAACGGCGCTGTCTTTTCTAGGCTAGGCTACTGCTGGTTGTAGTTAGTAGTATTTAGTTTTATAGTCGATATGTTTACTTTTAGGAAGGAGAAAATGTTATGTATTTCCTAGGTTTAATTGGCTACCTAGCATAAAGGTAGTGAAGGTGTTAAAAGCAGTGACACTGAAAATTTGTGCACTGAAGTGACAGTGTGTGTCTCAGAAACTAGGGCATAGATCATTCTCTGGAGCCTGAATTATTGATTTCTCAATCAGAACCCACGTGTATCAATAAATAAATAGGAACGTAGCAGAACGGAAATCCAAAAAAACAGCTCAAAGCGGGTCAGAAAAAAAAGCATGAGGTTATGTCGGGTTGTGACGTCAAACAAAACGCTTCAGCAGAACCAATGAGTTTACCGAAAGTATTCAGTTGGTATTTGTAAACTGTTCATTTGCGAACAATAAGGATTTTTTAGCCATTAACCGTTTGTGTTTGACCCATGTCTGACCTGAACTTCCATATTGAATTTCGTTTGACAGGTCATGGGATTGCCCAATTAACGAAGGGTCCGACCAAATAAACAAACTTCTAACCTCACTTTTTTCCGGCGCTTTTTTTACGATTTTTTTGGTTGCTCTTTTTCGTTTTTTTTTTTTTTTTGGGGGGGGGGGGGGTTTGAAGTGTTTTCTTTTTTATTGATTACGGCTATGTCTATCTCTGTGGCAATTTTGGTATTCTATTCATGGGCATCAAATGATTTTCGATGATGACGACAACCCGGCGACGAGAAAAAGAAGGCGAAGAAGTTGGTCCTTCTGCAAAGGTTGAGGCCTATGCATGCAGAAGAAAATCGTGCCACGTTTTTCTAAGATGCAGTCCAAGAAGCACTTTCTGGTTTCAGCAAACTTTGAAGATTTTTTACAAAAGCTTCATGATGTGAGCAGCAAAAATATGAAAGATTGAATTGGACATCCGGCATTGGAGTTAGAAACTCAATTTCGGGCATTTTTGCAGTGTTTAAACAATGACTTAGGTCTAAACAAAGGATTTTATTCCGAAATAATGAACTTAATGTTCAAACAATGGACTTAGGTCTAAACAAAGAATTTTCTTTTCAAAATAGGGAAATAATTAATCAAACAATGGACTTACTTAGGTCTAAACAGAGGATTTTTATTCTGAAATAATGAACTAAATGTTCAAACAATGGACTTAGGTTTCAACAAAGGATTTTTAATCCATAATAGTGAACCAAAATAAATGTTCAAACAATGGACTTAGGTCTAAACAATAGATTTCTAAATCAACATAATGAACTAAATGTTCAAAGGATGTTGGATCCAGAAGGAACGTAGGTCGAAAAAGAATTTGAATCAAATAAAATCAAGTCGTTGTTTATTGTTTAAATAGAAGTATGTATTACATAGTATTTCAAATTTTTAAGCATAAGAAGGTATTCACATATATATTTGAATATATAAAGCATGAACAAAGTAACAAATTTGATTACGCAATGAATGTCTCGGATTTTGCCACCTTGGAAAACTTTGATTGTGAAGGGGATGTCTCTTCAGTAGCCCAGCGTTGGGAAGAGTGAAAAAGAACTCTATATATTTATTTGTGTGCTGCCAATATTGAAATAGCAGAAGAAAAACGTGCTGTCCTTCTGCATTTAGGATTAGCCTACAAGAAGTTTACCATACCATTCCAGGCGCAAACGCTGATGAAGATGAAGAATGAAATAAGGATATTTTTAGAATAGCAATTCAAAAGCATGACGAATACTTTGCTCCAAAACAAAGCAAGATATTCGGAAGACATTCACTTAGGCTTACAAAACAAGAACCCGGAGAAAAATTTGAGTTTGATAACAGAGAGGAACACATAATAGATCAAATAGTGGAAAAAGGAAACAACGCAGACCTAAGGAAAAAAATACTTACAATTGGCGAATCGATAACGTTATATCAAATTATAGTAGAAGCTAATTGTTTAGAAGCACTGAAACGATAGTTAGAAAGCTTCTCCATCAACAGCGAAGTCCACCAAGAAGTGCATTATATACAAAAGAAGAAAATTCCCAGGCAACAAACAAATTTCATTTGCACTCGTTACGGCAGTTCTAAGCACGAACCTTCAAAATTACCCAGCAATAAATAGGGACTGTAACAAGTGTGGATATAGAGGACACTTTATGTCACAATGTAAAACTGCTGCTTCCAAACGGAAATTAGGTGACAACGCTAACAAGCCCAACACAGAAACTACCTGTAAGAAGACTCGATTTTCAAACGTCAACGTCGTGGATGAACAGCCGAAAGATAAGGCTGAGTATATATTTCACATCAACACCGAAGACAACGAAGCAATAAAATGCCAGATTGGTGGTGTCAAACTAGAAATGCTGATCGATTCAGGTAGCAAGAACAATCTTTTGACTCAAGAAGCATGGAAGAAGCTGAAATCAAAGAGTATTCAAGTTTACAACCAAGTGAAGGACTCTCAAAAGACTCTTTTAGCTTAAAGAAACCAACAACACCACTTGCAGTAGTAGGTTCTTTCGAGGCCACAATCGCAGTAGCAAATGGTACCACTATGGCATGTTTCTACGTCATCAAAGGTAAAAACCGGAACTTGCTAGGCAAAACAACGGCCGTTGCATTGGGAGTTTTAAAAATCGGCATCAATTTGGTAAGTAATGTTACTTCTTTTCCCAAGTTTAAAGATGTAATGATATATCCTATCGATGAAACCGTCAAGCCTGTCTGCCAACCATATAGGTGCGTTCCCATACCATTGGAAGAAAAAATCAATACCAAATTGGAGGAAATGATGCACCAATATATTATTGAAGAAGTAAATGAGCCTCCCAGATGGGGATCTCCAATAGTACCAGTTGTAAAACAAAATGGAGAAGTGAGAATTTGCCTAGATATGCATAGGGCAAACACCGTTATAATAAGGGAAAATCACCATCTTCCCACAATGAATCACTTATCATGCAGATTCGCAAATACCAGATTCTTTTCGAGGCTGGACATCAAAAATGCCTTCCATCAAGTCGAAATAACACCGTCTTCTCGCTACTACATTTATTAGCAGTAAGGGTTCATTAAGATATAAAAGGCTAATGTTTGGAATTTCCTGCGCCCCCGAAATTTTACTGAAATTACTAGAACGTATGCTAAGTAAGTGCGAAGGAGTTGTAAACTTCATCAACGATATCCTGGTTTTCGGATCTACCCTTGAGGAACATGACAGTAGGCTAAAGAAAGTATTAACTACCCTAGAAAACAAAAACGTTTTGTTGAATCAAGCCAAATGTTTTTTTAAGTTACAAAACGTCGAGTTCTTAGGTCACATGTTATCTAAAAATGGAGTTCAACCATTACCTAGTTATTCAAGAGGAATAAAAACCTTTCGTACTCCTAAAAACATTGAAGAATTACAAAGTTTCCTGGGGTTAGGAAATTATATCGGTGAATGGATACCAAGTTTAGCCACCATAACCGAACCGCTAAGAAAACTACTACGCATGAAATTAGGGAAACAAGCCAACATAGAGCTACTCTGGAAAGAAGAGCAGCAATTATCTTTTGAGAACCTGACAAAAGCACTCTCTAATATTTGTAGTCTTAGAATATATAATGTAGAATAATATAATCCAAAATACAGAACAGGAGTAATTGCTGGCACGAGCCCCGTTGGACTAGTGTCTGTACTCATTCAAATAATAATGACAATGAACCAAGAATTATAGTCTTTGGAAATAAAAGTCTCAGGGACAGTGAAAAAAGGTACTGCCAGACCGGAAAAGAAGCATTAGCGCTTGTATGGGTAGTCACATGCTTCTCTACGGAAAAGATGAGTTTGAATTAGTTACCGACTACAAGCCATTGGAAGCTATATTTGTCCGAAATCTAGATCATGTGCTCGTATCGAGAGATGGGTCTTACGACTATAAAGTTATAAATCGCCCAGGAAAATTCAACATTGCCGACCCCCTCTCAAGACTACCCAGTACAGAACAGAAAATAAAGCCATTCGACGAAAATTCGGTATACCAAATTACTAACTACTCAAGACCAAATGCCGTTTTTCTAGCAGACATAAAAAAGTATATTTAAACGAAGATGAAGAAATCAGGAAAGTAAGAGAGGCTATTTTTAATGACCATTGGGATACGTCAATAAACCAGTTTAAAGTATTTCAAACAGAGCTTTGTTTTTACGTCGAAATATTTCTAAGAGGCGATGGAATTGTCATTCCAATACGATTAGGACACCATATTTCAGAGGCAGCACATGGAGGTCACCCCGGCATCGTAGCACTGAAAAATCGGTTACGTACAAAAGTTTGGTGGCCAAAAATGTACGTCGCCGCAGAAAAAAATTGTAAAATCTGCAAAGGTTGTACACTTGTCTCAGCACCCAATCCTCC
The DNA here is from genome assembly GCA_917834065.1 of Ceutorhynchus assimilis. NCBI lineage: Eukaryota > Metazoa > Arthropoda > Insecta > Coleoptera > Curculionidae > Ceutorhynchus > Ceutorhynchus assimilis. The sequence continues at coordinate 28,495,364 of OU892280.1, read as the reverse complement.
TAGCCCGATGAAGCAACGTGAATTGCCTACTCAACTTTGGGTTGCAGTAGCTATAGACTTTTTAGGACCACTTCCAAGTAGAGAGTACCTATATATTTGTTATGGTCGAATATTACAGTCGCTATAAAGAGGTTAAAGTTGTGAGAGAAATCTCAGCAAAAAACACAATTTCGGTTATTCAAGAGATATGCTCTAGATTGGGCTACCCAGCATGTATTACATTGAATAACGGTCGACAGTTTACAAGTACAGAATTTCAGAAATTTGTAAGGAATCTGGAACAGAATTGCAGTTTACAATACCTACCCTATTGGCCACAACAAAATGGAGAAGTCGAACGACAAAACCGGGATCTTCTTAAAATAATAAGAATAAGTTATGCCTTGAAAAGTGATTGGAAAAAAGATCTTCTGGATTATCTAATAATGTATAATAGCACCCCCACACAACCACAGCAATTTGCAAACTAACTGCAGTTTATTGTGCACAACTTGAGAGATTTATAATAACATAAGTATTAGACAGGGTGTATTGGGTATTCATGAAAACCAAAAAGCACTTGCCAACTAGAACTATTATTGAAGATGTGTTAAGGTGATTTGAATGATAGGCGCCGCCAACTGTACTGTGTTTGAGAAAAACCTGATACAGCACAGTTCAACAAATTTCAGATTGCATAAGAATCCATTTTTGTTTGATCTGATTTCCAAAATTTGGGAGGCTCAGCGTCAAGTAAGCACCCAGTAGACTTTTGTCGGAAAATGACCGAATATGGAAATTTTGATAAAAACCTGATACAGCACAGTTCAGCATACTTCAGATCGCATAAAAATCCATTTTTGTTTGACCTGAAATCCAAAATTTTGGGGGGGCTGAGCGTCAAGTTAGCCCCTCATCAGTAGGATGATTTTATCGGAAAATGACCGAATATAGAAATTTTTGGGAAAACCTGATACAGCACAGCTCAGCACACTTCAGATTACATAAGAATCCATTTTTGATTGATCTGATTTCCAAAATTTTGGGGCGCTGAGCTTCAAGTAAGCCCCTCATCTTTTTTTTTCTATAACTTTGGTATCGGAACGGCACAGTTTAAAATATCATCGGCACAGTTAAGCACACTTCGAGCACAGTGAGTGGTTGCAATTTTGTTAAAAAATTCGAATGTGGGGGCTAACACTTGACGGAGCCTTGATTTGCCGAGTTTATATGAAATTTTTCTAATTCCATTAAAACTGCAAACATTTCTAAATTGGTTCCGTTTTAAAATTTCAACTAATAAATCAAACAGTTAAAACAAATTTAAATAAAAATTCTAGCTGGGTTTTATCAAAGAGAGGCCGCATGAAAAATAATCCCTGAAATTCAAACCTCATAAATCTTCGTTGTTTTACGGAAATTCATGTTCAGTATAAACGAAAACCCTGTCAAAAAAAAAGTAGACATTGCACGCGGCAGTTTGTAGCTCTCGTTTGTTTTAATTTTGCTACATTCTATTTTTAAAAATAAATAAAATTTTATTAGGTTGACAATAAAATAAATGATAAAGAAAATAGGTCTATTGTTTGGCCGAAAACGAGCGCCGAAAAAAAAAATCAGAAACAAAAGTTTAATTATCTAAATTATTTAAAACGACCTTTTTGCGTTCACCCTCCCTCGGTGAAAGATGAGACTGGCAGGGTGTTTTATTAAAATAAAAAGGTCACATTCTGTCGTAAAAGTTATTTTATATGACAGACATTAGGTGCCGTAAATTGTCCAAATGCAAAACATGAAAGCGGGACTGTTTTATTCGTGGAGGCATATCCTCTGGAATTAAACTAAACGAGCAATTTGAGAAGATTATTTATGACAAAATTATTTTTAAATAATTCTCTTTTGTCTAAACAACGGCGCGACTTGCAAGAAGCTCGACTAAGCCGCATTGCATATCTTAACAATTCCGGCTTTTCCTCATTACATCCCTCCAAATCTGCCATTAATCTACGTTCCATCCTCAAGGCTAAACCTCATTAGTTGCGGCGGTGAGAAACAAAACCGAACAGCTAAAACCACTCCCAGTTTGTGCATAAGCTCATGACGCGTATTTAAGTTTAGCTAGAAAGCAGTAGCGTTTCGTAAATTCGAAAATGTTTCCCATCTGATCGTTACTTGTGATGTTATCAATTGTTATTGGCAGGCATTTTCACTATATCCATCAGTAATCATTGTAATTCCTTTAATATGCATTGTGCCAGATTCATATAGTCTTGTTGAGCCAATCATCTTAGATATCCTTTTTCTATCTTTTGCTGCTGAATCCAAGTTATACTTCGTTATGTTTAGGTTTCTTCGCCATTAAGTTGAATATTCCATAGCGAATTTACAAAAATAACAGGATTAGTACATTTATATGATGACAGGTAAATTATGAATAAATTAGGGGTATTGTTACACTGCGACCTCAAAGCACCTCATCTAACTTCAAAGCTTTTATAAAAGCAAGTGGGACAAAAAAAAAAACAAAAATGGATGACGGATGAGATTTTGTTGTTTGCTAATGGATAAAATTCGAAAGCACAAGAACAAAACAGACAGCAACATGTACAAGGATATTCAAAGACTCATAAGATCAAAGATTAGAATAGCAAAGAACGAATGGCTTAAACGTGAATTCTCAGAGATAGAGCAGCTGCAAAATCAACACGATATCTTTAACCTGCACAAAAAACTGAAGGAGACTGCCGGCATATATAAAAAAAAATGAGACCAACTATAACAGTAAATAATAACAATCAGGATAGTCCTCGACAGCAAAGATAAGAACAATGTTTGGGAAAGGTATATTGAAGAACTTTTTGACGATGACGAAGCCGCAGCTGGTCAATAACTCTCTAACCAACCCATCGATCACTGAGATTGAAAGTGCCATACGTAATTCAAAAAATAACAAAGCGGCTGGCCTAGATGAAATCCCTTCAGAAATACTTGAACTCCTATATAAAAGAGGCATCACAGCACTACATAAATTATTTAACTGTAGTTATGAGACAGGTAACTATCCCAAACAGTGGTTCACTACTTTTATACCTCTGCCTAAGAAGACCAATGCCAGAAAATGTGAAGATCATAGACTTTTTAGCCTGATGCGCCATACTTTAAAAATATTTTTTAGAATCACACACCATAGAATTTACAAGAAATGTGAAAATAACATAAGCGACTCGCAATTTGCGTTCAGACAGGGGTTAGGTACACGAGAAGCGATAATCGCAACACAATTGCTTGTCCAAAACTGCTACGATCAGAGAAAGAATGTTTCATAGATTACGAAAAGGCATTCGATCGCGTACAACACCACAAATTAATGCAGCTCCTCAATAAACTTGATATAGACCCGAAAGACATAAGATGCATTGAGAACCTATACTGGAACCAAACAGCGCAAATCAAATTAGGCAATAATATGTCCAACACCATACAGATTAAAAGAGGGTTGCGACAGGGATGTGTGCTGTCTCCACTCCTGTTCAACTTATATTCGGAAGCGATTTTCCAGGAGGCTTTGAGAGACGTGGAAATGGGAGTCAAAGTCAATGGAGTGTGGATTAACATTAACAATATCCGCTATGCTGACGATACGGTCTTGATTGCTGATAACATACGCGACCTACAACAAGGTACGAGAACAGATAAAATCAATGGGCTTGAATGTTAACACCAAAAAAAACAAAGTTTATGATTATCTCTATATATAGAAACCAAATCATGTTTGAAAACTCCAACATAACATTTAACGCAAGGCCCATAGAGAGAGTAGATAAATTTAAGTACTTGGGCATCTGATGGCTTTTCGAAGACTGGACGTGTGTGACGATAAACAATATTAACATTTTACGTTTGTTAAATTAAAATATAGGTAAGTCAACTTCTGAACAAAAACAAACACTCTAATACATCAGTAGTTTGTTCGTTTTTTTATGGTAAACTCGTGTTGCTTTAGGACGTGTACGCTAAAACGTGCGCAAATATGCGGTTACGCTTTTACGCGACAATTAAGCAGGGAACACACCTTCGACACGGTACGTCACGTTACGAGCTGGCGCGTGCAGTACTAAAAGTGCATTATTCAATTTCACGTGTCTTTTTATGGATATCGATCGCACACACGCTACTCGCTGACGTCACATAACACGCGTGTCTCCGCTTGTTGTTGATTTGTAGAAAGCCGCACTTTCCTCACACGCGTGCTGGGCATGCAAGCAGTTTTGTTCAAAATTGTGTATGTTTGTCTAGTTAGTTGTTGTGAAATTAAATATTATATAATGCTTTTCTTGATATCTGCTGAGAAGTTTGTTAGTTTGTATCATGTTTGTATCAATTTGTATCACTAGGGTTTCCGAAATTGTATTTTCTGAAACAATAGACAGGGCACTAGTTTTCAGGTAGATTGTCATAGAATTGTCAATTTGTCAATATAATTGTAATAATTATTAATAAAAAGTCCATGTTATAAAAAATGGTGAATGCTTATTTGAAGAAGTAATAGCAATTTTAGATTAAATCACAACAGGTCATGGGCCCAGGAAACTCTATTTTGTGAAATAAAATAAAATGAGCACCATGGCAGGAAAAAATAACACTTTCAATATTGAGCCCTTGAATGACAAAAATTATCAAGCTTGGAAATTCAGAATGGGGATATTATTGGAAGAAAAGGATGTTAAAGATTCTGTAGAGAAGGAATTCAGGGCCACTGATTATACTGATGAAAAGAAATTGCAAGAAGCTAAGAAGAAAGATCAGCGATGTAAGTCTTATATTGTAGGTACAATGCTTAGAACATACACAGTTAGATACAATTCGAGACAAGGAAACTGCCTATGCTATGTGGAAAAGGTATACCAGGACAACTCATGCTAAGACGTAAATTAATGTCTATGAAACTTAATAAAATGTAAAATTTGGAATATTTCTTAAAAGAATTTGATGACACTATCAGACAATTAAAGGCCACAGGTGCTGATATCCAAGATGAAGATATAGTTTGCAGTTTGCTACTAGCAATGCCGAAGAGTTTTGAAACAGTTATAACCGTTTTAGAAAATATGGATCGAGGTGATTTAACTATTAATTTAGTCAAATCAAAGCTAAGAAGTGAGGTTGAAAAGAAGAGAGCAATTACTGAAACAACTATGAAGCAGCATGGAAGTGATATCAACAAAGCTGCAGCATTTACGACAGATAGAGTTTTTGACAGAAATGTATGTTTACAATGCGGAAAAAGAGGTCATTACAAAAATGATTGTCCTAATAATGTAAATCATGATACATCGGAAAGACGTGGTTTTGGATTAAGAAGAAGCTTTAATAGAGGTGGTTTTTCGAGAGGTTTCAGTCAAAGTTTCGGAAGAGGCTATAATCAAGGTGGTTTTCGAGGTAATTCTAACGAACGAGGAAGATTTAAAAGAAGTGGCTACAGAAGTAGAGGCAGAGGCTATCCAAATCGACATTATGGCAATGAAAGAGGAGGTCATCAAGGTAATTGGACTGAGACAAATGTTGAATCCGAACAACATCCAATATGTTTTATGACAAATAATAATGACAATGACACTGTAAGTATTAACACTGATGAACTTTTATATTGATTCAGGGTGTACAGATCATTTAATTAATGACAAAAAATATTTCTCTGATTATTTGGAACTTGAGAATCCTGTAAATATAGCAGTAGCTAAAGATAAAAGTTTTATGCAAGCAGTAGGAGTAGGAAACATTGAAGTTTTGAGCAAAATTTATGATAAGGAGGTAGAATGTAAAATAAAAAATGTGTTCTAGGCAGAGCTGGGATCGTTACTTGAGAAAAGTAACGCGTTACTTTACAGTTACTTTTGCTTAAAAATAACTCGTTACTTAAAATTTACAGTTACTTTCGAATAATGATAACTTAATTTTCGTTACTTATTGGAAAGTAACGCGTTACTGTAACTTCGTTACTTTGAAAGTAACTTCTTTACTTTAAAAGTAGTTCGTTACTTTTAAAGTAACGCGTTACTTCAAAAATAAATATTTACTTCGAAAATTGCGTTATTTCTTAATTTGACTCACCAACACAGCAGTCCAAACAATCGAATAAGACCTATACGAAATGCCAATATGTTTTTAGTTTGTGAGTCCGACTATGTGAAAGACTATTCTTGCAAAATTCAAACGGATTAAGAATTAAGCGACTGAATAGAGCACTTGATTTTGGACAAACCTGCTCTTTGAAGTGTCCCAGTTTCTGCATATAGTGTCCTTAGAGCAGAGGCGGCGCGTGGTACGCCCAAAAACGATTATTTTGAGCTTTCAAAAGAAATTTTCTGTACTACCAACATTTTATTTGACGTACAAAGTTTTTGGATTACTTATTTTCCTTTTCCTCACTTGTAAATTATTTGTAAAGAAGATAAACAAATTGAGAGAACGAGTTACTTTCATAGTAACTAGTAACGCGTTACTTCCAGCGTTACTTCAGGAAAGTAACGTCGTTACAGTTACTTATCAATCAATCTGAAAAGTAACGAAGTTACCAAGTAACGCGTTACTTTCAGTAACTCGTTAAAGTAAAGTAACTTTTTTTTGTCGTTACTCCCAGCTCTGGTTCTAGGTAACCAACCTGAGACGAAATTTATTATCGCAGTTAAAAGGTTAGAAATGGCAAATATTAGAGTAGTTTTTGATCAGGGAAAAGTGTTTTTATTTAGTAACAAAACATTAGTTGGTTTAGGACATAGAGATAAATTGTATGAAATTTTATTTAAAGTTGAAAATAATCAAGAATGTTTAAATGTTGAAACTGAGGATAAAAATACGAAATTATGGCATAAAAGGTTGGGACATATTTGTTATGCAAATTTTTTATTATAGAGCTCAAGCAAAGCATTAAGAGAGGGTGTTGTGAAATTAAATATTTTATAATGCTTTTCTTGATATCTGCTGAGAAGTTTGGTAGTTTGTATCATGTTTGTATCAATTTGTATCACTAGGGTTTCCGAAATTGTATTTTCTGAAACAGACAGGGCACTAGTTTTCAGGTATATTGTCATAGAATTGTCAATTTGTCAATATAATTGTAATAATTATTAATAAAAAGTCCATGTTATAAAAAATGGTGAATGCTTATTTGAAGAAGTAATAGCAATTTTAGATTAAATCACAATATTAGTGTTTGTAGTTTGAGAAACTAAAATGGAGGAATCATTAATTGAAAAAGTTCGGGAACATGACTCATTCTTTTTCGCCTAATATGCCGGCATACACACACGTTATTTCGCGCGGTTTATCGTGGCGTGTTGGGATGTAGCGGTTAGCACGCGCGAAAGAACGGCGTGGCAAAAAAAGCGTCATGTTCCATACACTTGACAAAGTATTCAAATGATTTAGCACGTGATTACGCGCGGCATATCAGTTGGAAAGGAAAAACCGTATGTGTATGGGTAAAAAGTGTCATTTATCGTGTCGTTTGGAAGTGCATGTTGTCATATACAAATTTTCAACGTGATATTTCGCTACGCGGCGTTTATGTCTCCGTACTAGCCTCAAAACCGTGACGTGGAATGGCGTGTGGACACGGTTGTGAACTGCACTATCATGTACTTGAGTACTGACATCACATTCCAGATGAAAGCACGTCTGAAATCCCTTCCCATTCTATCATTGCGTGTAGCCCTCCTCACTCATGCACATGATTTTTCACAGGTTTTTGCAGATGACACGATAAACCGCGCGAAAGAACGTGTGTCTATGCCGGCCTAATGATTCACGTTCCAAATCTCATGTACCCATAATATCCCATACCTTCCTTTTTTTTCTAATATTTGTAAACATACTGTCACCTCTCCGCCCTCTTCTAGTTCTTCTTTCCAATCGGAAGAATCGGTACTGCTGGCACATTGCATGTTTTACCACTATATAATACGAATATTATTTCTCGAATTAAAATAAAATTGCCGAAAAAAAACTTAGTCAGTGTCGGTACAAGGTATGAAGCGTGTTGTGTCAGCAAAGAGTGTGTTTCTAAGCTCAAATTTGTATTACACCTCACGATACGCGGCAGCTCCTAACGTGATGTACCGTATCGAATGTGTGTTTCCGGCTTCACGCACATGAGGATCCGCGCATGAAAAAACCTAAATTATTGTTAATCAGGTCCTGCCGTGTATCCCAAAATGGCTGCTAGTGACGTCACGACCATGAATTCCTTTATTACACGGGTTGTCACTCGAGTGAGCCTGCTGATTCTAATAGGCCTATAATTGACAACTTCATTTAGTTTCCTTTTTTTATGGACAGGTGTGATAGTGGCTATCTTCAGTTTGTCCGAAAATGTATTAGTTACAATGCCCAAATAAAAAATATATACCAATGGCTTAGATAAACCTTCAGCAAAGTCCTTGAATTGAGGGTATGCCATCAATTTTTTTGATTTTAACTGTTTACTCAATACTAGCAAGAATGCTACTCTCAGTAACCAGTGAAAACTTAAAATTTCCCCATTCCTGGCATTCACCATCATAAGTTACAGTGCTGTTTTGGTAAACTGATTTAAAGTGTTGAAAGGAATGAATGAATTTAAAGCAAGATTCTGCAATTTCTTTTTTCTACTTACGCGCGCAAAGTTATTACTTTCCACACTCATTCGCGTGCGCAAAGTTGAACTTTGCGCACGGAAACTCTTCGCGCACTCATTTTTGTTAGGCATAGTTACCGCATTTATAATCGAATTTTCAATGTCTGGTGGGTTTCTGGATAAAATAATATTCTAAAAAAAAAAAGGTTTGATGTTATTTTTGTTCCGAGAAAGGCATTCAGGTAATATTTAATGTTTTTAAATCTGACAATTTCCGTATGGGAAGTGGGGGGAGGAAAAATCCAGCAAAAACAGATGTGAGGTCAGGTGACCATTGGCATGGGAAGCCACCAACTTTACATTCCTTTGGAGTATCAGATTATAAAAGTTGGAATGTAAGTTAGACTGCGCCATATACTCCCCAACTTAATGATGCTGCGGAAAAAATTAATCATACACATGAGAATACAAGCAGAAATGGTTGATATATTTTGGGAAGATGCTGTACTTCGGGCTATGATGTAAAACTAATTTAAGAAGTTATATGGAAAAATATCATCCTGGTAAGTTAAGTCTTAATTTGGCAAGAAAAAGAAACTTAAAGACTTGTTCAAATTTTAAGTAACGTCACAACCAATATTGCAAATAAAGTGAAGATGAACCCTGGAAAAAAAAACAATGATAACACAACACATTGAACTAGGAGAGAAAATTACTAGTTTTGAACATTTGGAAACATTTAAGAAAATTAGGTACAGCTCCTCTGGATGCAAATCTTCAAACACTCGTAGAAAAAATATTGTTCCTTACACTTGCGCAAAGTGTCTCTCCCGTACGAAAAAGCAGTTAGACGAACGACGCGAAGCGGAGTTCGGATGAGCTTTGAGTACTTGTTAGGAAAATAAATATTTCATCACAAGAAAAATCTCCTTCAAAGGTTACTTCTGCTGAGATTTCAGAGTGAGATTTTTTGTTATTTAGAAAACGCCAAAAACTCTGCGGATCAATATTAATGTTAGCTTCTATCATTTTTTGATAGGCAACAAATTCACTCTTAGTTTGGTGATTAACTTCTGTTCGCAGTCGCGAATACTGATCAAAGTTTTCAGAGTTCACAGTTTTTTGTTTAGTTTTCTATGTAACTTACTTTTCTTTTTTAATTTAGCTCTCAAATCTGGTGAATACCAAGATGGGAAAGCCTTGTGACGACTACTTTCAGTTCTAGCGATAAATTTTAGCAATTCCTGATCCAAGCATTCCGTGAATTTGTCAAAGCTGGGCAGAAAATCGTCAAACCGTTATCCGTTAATTAGCGAAGTTAAAAAAATTGCTTTAATTCAACTTTTAAGTTAACCTGAAAAAATATTAACGGTTTTCTTAGCTTTCGTTACATTGGACTTCCGTTAACTTTAGTCCGTTACTTTCGTAAATGACGTCATTTTGTTTGCTTGAATTGCGCGTCAAGGTCAATCGGGACAGATTGCACATGCGTGGAAAGATTTCAGTTCGCTACACTACGCAGTTTAGAACTGTTCTGGAATGACTCCAAACCCGATTCCGTACAGTGAGATTGATGCGCAAGCCCTTAGTTCTAATGTTAGGTAGGCTGTGAGCTGAGGCGTATCGTTGAGCTGCGGCGTTGTCTGCATTATTCTATAAGCTCCTTTTTCTTGCAGAGGTGAATGATAGATAAATCAGCTTGGTACCTAAATTGGAAATAGTGCCGCTTTTTAGATCTAGATACTTTATTTTGTTTTAATCGCATTCACTTGTGTAGGAGTGTAGGTATAGTATTTTTAATACCCATTTGGAATAACAAAAACACCATCCTTGTGCATCAATCATGAATCAGATGAAACAAAAAATTACCAACCAATCACGATTCATTAAAACGACTGGTACTTCCAAATAGGTATTAAAAATACTATACCCTAACCCAGCCTATTCTATTTCAATTATCTATTACTTATAATTTGCTTGAAACATCAGTATAACTTTTCGATGATCAACTCTTAACGGATAACTTTAACTTGCGTTATATTCTCAAAAATTTAACGATTGACGATCATCGTAGTTAACTTTTCAAGTAGCGAATTAACGATTAACGAAGTTAACCTTTCGATTAACTGTGCCCACCTTTGGAATTTGTTATAGAAACTTTGGAGAGTATCGTAAACATTTGTGCCAACATAGACTGAGGACAAATACAACAATAAAAAATTACCCTTAGAATACTCATACGCAAACACCCTCTGACAAACATTGTCCAATACATTTGTTTTCCCAAAGTATACTGCGAATTCCAAAGCCGGATGATAGACATCCTCCTGTACTAAAGAACATTCAGACCTAAAAACATCAGAGAGATACATATTTGAGATACCAAATCCAAACATCTACACATATTCGAAAAAATAGTTCATGACTCAAAGAGACCTGTGTTCACTTATACAATGTGAAGAAAAACACCAAGACGTGGTCTCAAAATTTTAATATAAGGGTTACATGTTTCGCCCATCAAACCTATAAAAAGAAAACCTCTTAGTGCGCGTTCATATTGACACCGCTCGAGCGGTGAGCGTTGCGCGATGCCGCTGTAGCGATGCCCAAAAATAATTTTAACATTATATTTCAAATGAACATGGTCACACTGGAGCGGTGTTAACATGTTCACTTGAAATATGTTAAAATTATTTTTGGGCATCGCTACAGCGGCATCGCGCAACGCTCACCGCTCGAGCGGTGCCAATGTGAACGCGCACTTACACTTAGAACAAACAGTAAAGAAACATATGCCTTCAACTGAACTCTCAGGGTGAGTGTTTCCAATAGACGCATACACTTCAACACATCTTTACAATAAAACTTTGAAAACTTTAAAAAATAAGTTCAACAAATGTGGAACATATCCCGAAGCTGACAAGGGCAAGACAGGGCAGCCAAAAACCACACATAACCTAAGTTACAATTCCAAGTATAAGGATTAAGGAGGACATGCTCAAGCTGTTCGGGGCCGGTGGGCAAGGTACGACCATCTCAAGAATCCCGAGTGAGTACGTTAACGAAAGCTTCGCGTTAAATGAAAAAAGAAGAAGAACAAGAAAACGCATTCCTTCGTAAAAGAGTGTTCAGCCTATAAGAGATATGTTTGGTATGGATTGGTACCAATGAGCAATACCTTATTTTCTTTCAGTTTGTCAATTCCCTTCATACCAATATACAATTTATTTGGAAATTGAAGGCAAATTACATTTTCTGGATTTGCTCCTGATAAATAATAGTTCGAATATTAACACGTTCACTGCCCTGGTGGTAATTTCCCGCTGGTATTCAAACGTCCCCCGTTTGAAATTGTATGACCCATATACAGGGTGTCCCACGGTGGATGACGTATTAGATGTTTATGGAGAACTAAAAAGCGGATCATTTTCAAAACTTGGCAATCGGGATAAACGACCATGATCTACACTTTAAAAATATTTTTGACCATGCGGTGTTGCCGCTTCTACTCTAAACCAGTGGCAACATCGCTATTTTAAATGGAACATCCTGTATATGATTACATATTTGGATTCTACGTGAAATTCTGAGCAAATTTCATGCAGTATACCCTATACCTAAGTTCAACTATTTTGGAAATATTGACAGTTAAAAATTGACTTTTTGTAACTTTGACAGGCGTTTAAACATGACTACAAAACTCGTGTAATTAGAACGACGCGGTATACTAGTTATGATAGGTGGTAGACGCTTTTTACTCATTGGGCGTCGACCGGTGAGATACCACCATGCCAGAATTGAGTAGCGCTAAGTGGTATCACCACGTTCCGCTACTGCGCTGGCAGTCCGGTTCCAACAATGAGTAACAGATAGCATGATGGCGCCTCCAGGATCAAAATATTCCGGAGGTAAAATACCCGACCACTCGGATCTCCGGGCGTCGGGTGATCCTGGGGATCCTTCATGCAAAGATATAAAGAGAAGATCAAAAACTCAACTCAGAATTGATTTTAGCAATATAAGAGGAATAAGTACAAATATGAATTCAGTTCACCAACATCTTGAAGAACAAAGACTTGACATCCTTGTTCTCACTGAAACTAAAATCAGTTTTGCAACACCTATTGTGAACTATCTTTATCCCGGCTATGACCTACACCACCGATTTCGACATAATTTTGGGATCTGTGTGTACATTAAACATGACCTTTCATGTCATCGAGAGGAGAAGCTAGAACCAGCGAACCTTGATATCATATGGCTAAAATTCACCTCAAAGTCATCGACCAAGTTTATCTGCTGCCTCTACCGACCGCCATCTAACACCGAGTACCAAAACTTTTTCGCGACATTATCCGAAAGCTGTGATAGTATACAGTCAAACTATCCACACGCGGAAATTGTCTTTTTAGGCGATTTCAACGCCCACAATATACACTGGCTGAAACACCACAACAAAACAGATAACGAAGGCAGAGAAGCAGAAGCTTTTGCCATAAGTTGTGGTCTAACGCAGCTTGTCGATGAACCTACCCGTATCTCAGAAAGGGGCGAATTTGCAGCGCTTTTAGACTTGTTTCTAACCACAAATCCTGACTCGTACACAATTCAAGTAGATGCTCCACTTGGTTCGTCCGATCATAAACTTATAATAACAAAGTGCGAAATGCTCATCCCACCAAGCCAACAACCACTTCCTCGTAAAATGTGGCACTATAAATCGGCAAAATGGAATGACCTAAAACAGTTTTACCTGGATTTTCCATGGCAAGAGGTTTGCTGATCCCACATGAGGAACAGCTGATCCCACTATTTGCTGTAATGAAATAACACAAGTAATCTTATCTGGAATGGATGCATATATCCCACATACAACTAAACGTAGAGCTAATGCAAAACCTTGGTTCAACAGCCAGTGTCAAACGGCTGTACAGAAAAAACACAGAGCATATAACCTTTGGAAACGACAACAAACCGCTCAAAACCACACAGAATTTATAGAAGCCAGAAATAGTTGCAAAATTACTATTGACTCCGCTAAAGAAACATACAATCAAAGAATAAAAAACAGGTTGCTGAATTGTCCAAGTAGTTCTAGGTCCTTTTGGTCTCTTGCAAAAGCTGTTGGATCTAACTTCACCAAGTCATACCACCACTTACAGATAAAAATAATCACAGCCACAACATCAGAGGAAAAAGCCAATATGCTGGCCCAAATATTTTCCTCCAACTCCAACCTAACAGTGCCAAACGGAAAAACTCCATCGAAATGAAAGGGTTTCCCATAGTATGCCAGAGGTACCCTTTTGTCACAGAGAAATACGAAAATCCCTTAAAAAGCTAGATACAAACAAAGCAATGGGTCCGGATAGCATTCCCGCAATAGTACTCAAAAATTGCGCCAACGAACTCACCCCAACTTTCGCAAAATTATTCAATTTGTCTTACAGGCAAGGAGTATATCCATCATCATGGAAGTCTGCCGCAGTACAACCCATTCCAAAGAAAGGAAAAAAGACAGATCCGTTAAACTATAGACCAATTGCTCTACTTCCGGTGATATCAAAAGTAATGGAAAGAGTTGTGAACAATCACCTAACCAAGTACTTGGAAAAGTACAAAATTATCAACGATAAGCAATACGGATTTCGAAAATATAGGTCAACTGGCGATTTACTTACATACGTCACTCACTTATGGCAAAAAGCGATTGAGTTGCGGCGTGAAACAAGAACAATTGCCTTAGATATATCTAAAGCATTCGACAAAGTTTGGCATGAAAATCTGCTCAACAAGCTCAAAGCAATGGGATTATCGCCGAAACTTTGCACTTGGTTTGAAAGTTACCTAAAGGACAGATCCATTTATGTTGCACTGGATGGCCAGAACTCCAACTCTTACCAAATAAATGCTGGTGTGCCACAGGGAGCAATCCTTTCGCCAACTCTTTTTCTGATTTACATAAATGACCTCATAGATAAAACAGTAAATCCACTTTATTGCTTTGCAGACGATGGCAATGTAGTCTCCTCACTCATACCACCCACAGGTCTTTCCGCACGTGAATTCCATCATCTTAAACTAACTCAAATATCGCAGATAAATAACGACCTGGAGATAATAGAGGACTGGGGTAACAAAAACCTTGTACAGTTGAACGCGCAGAAAACCCAAGCAGCTCTGTTTTCAAAAAAGACCAGCACCGGTGAGCCAAACATCATGCTATCTGGAAGTGCTGTCACATTACAGAGTCAGTTGAACATCTTGGGGGTTACTGCAGAGACCAACATGTCTTGGCACAGTCACGTGGCAGATATTGCTAAAAGGGCGTCCCAAAAGCTGGGGGTGCTATTTCGTACAAGACATCTGTACACACCAAGCCAATTTCTGACTAGCCCAGATTCGACCAACTATGGAGTACTGCTCAGATATATGGAGTGCAGCACCCAAACATACCTTAATGCTTTTGAACACCGTGCAAAAACGAGCTATCAAGCTGATCAATGACCCCGCACTTACTCGTAACTTGGATGGTCTCGAACATCGCAGATCTGTGGGCGATTTATCTCTCTTCTACAGGTACTATCACGGAAAATACTCTGAAGAGTTGGCACGTATGATTCCACCGAGAGTAGCGCCTACCAGGCGAACCCGTCAAACAGACGGTAACCATGAATTTACTGTCAAACTAGAGGCACCAAGAACCTCATTATATCAGAATTCATATCTCTGGAGAACAGCATCGCTGTGGAATAAACTCCCTGCGACGGTTTTTCCTGCAGGTTACAACCTGAACCATTTCAAGACCAACATACACCGACATTTCCGCGCACTCGCCGCTTCTGGAGCGTGATAGGACATTTCCTTGCGAGTGCGCATATCCGTAAAAAAAAAAAACCCTAGCAACTATCAGTTTCGATATTAGATAAGCGCTCGCTAAATGAATTATTTTTATAATTTGATTCATATTAAGTACTTATGTTTATTCATTCGAACAAAATTAACGCACTCGCTAGGGCTCGTAGGTTAAACTTTCTTCTCATGAATAAACATTCATTTAACTCACTTGGTGTATAAATAACTATTATTCAAGGATTTATAAAAAATTTCGGATGGAAAATGCGGCCCTGATGCAATTCTGACGCATTGCTATGACAAAAGTCCGAATCTCAGACAGAAGTGTAGTAACAATATGGCGGATGTAGATACCCTTTTTTCTCCTCATGTCGCCTCCTTATTAAGGTCGATGCACACATAGCAGTGAAGTGACCGGCACCTGATTTCACCGGCGAAGTCAAAATTATTCTCGTAAGAATTTGATGGTACCTATTCCCATATGCCCGACGCGCGACCGTGACAGTGCAAACAGTGCTGTCGCCGGCACCGTAACGTGATCGTTATATTAGTTTCTGACGATATTTTTGGATTTTCATGGCCGTACAAATTGAGTTAATCCGTGGTTATGGTTATCCCGTTTTGTATGACCTGTGCAACTCAAAATACATGGACTCTGATTTCAAAAATGCTATCTGGAGGGTGTCACGATTTTTCAAATGAACTTCTTTCTTGCACAACAATAGGTTGGACGAATTTTCCGACATCCTAAAGTATTCAAAAATTTTGCTGCATCATCTAATAGTTCTTTGTATAATGTTATAAATCCCTCTTCTGTACCTCTCTTTTTCCATGCAGGATGGACTCGGTGTCATTTTTCTATAGTCGTATTCACGATAGAGTTTGAATTTTGACCGTTATTTTCACCAATTGAAAATAAATAAAATCCCCAGATCTGTCCCTTTTTCTGACAACTATCAAATAATGATACATGACATTTTGATTTGACATAAAAAAATATCAGATTCGGGTCTTTGAATTTTGAATTTCGAATTTTTGTGTAAAATCCTTCAGTTTTTTGCCGTTTTCTGCGTTATTTTTTTATTTGTTATTATCGTAATCGGTTTTTTGGTTTTTTATGTAGTGTTCTGTGCCTTTGTGTTTCGGTGTTGCGTTTCAAACCTGGTTTTAGTTTGGATTTAAGTGTTTACTTTTTTTATAAGTGTTTACTTTGGACTCTAATTTCAGGATTTTTTGTTTTAATAACTTAACTTCCTTTAAAGAAATTGAAAATAAATTTTTATTCTGAAATGAACATCACTTTTCTAAATACGACCCCGTCGTTTATCCCAGCTGACGGAATCGGAGCACTAACGCATGCTGGCAACCTAAAGAAAAAGTTTACTAGAAATGTCAACCCGAACTGTCAACTTCACTTTCTATCGTGATTACAACTATACCTGTTCTTCTAGTTGTTCTTCGATTTCTTCGTCTAAAACCAGTACGATCTGCATAAATTCTTCAACTGAAAATATTTATTTCATTTGGCTATAAACTATACTGACACGGCACTGATGAAACACTGACCAATATGAATAGAAATCACTGTGAGTTTAAGGCCGGTGAAATCACGTGCAGGTCACGGCACTGTCACGTCACTGCTATGTGTGAATCGACCTTTATTCTATACCTCAATGATTTACAATCACATAATTAGTTTCTGCAGGTATTTAGTCTATGAGCTGTAACTTCTTTATTTTTTGACTAAATAAAATATTTTTTTACCAAAATGTAGCTTTTTTTGCTCTAGAGTCCACTGTACGCGAAATATCACCCGTACGTCTTATTCATCGACTTCCCATACAAAAACATACAGTTGCGACCCATATATGGTTCGCAGGACTAATAGTCCAAGAGCCGGCAATACTAACGGGTATGTGATCGTTGCAATGGATAATTTCTACATAAAACAATAGTTCATATTAACCTTTAAACCAAATGGATGGGTTGCCTCGATTCTCATGGCCGTAAAGTTGTTTTATAAAAAGATACTTCAAGAACCATAAGCGCAAAAAATAAGAAGTACCTTGCGGTGTAGGGGGTTCACATCATATGCGTCAAACACTTTATTAACACAATTTCATGTTTCTTTTTTTGTCTAAAGACCTACAGCTGTATGCAAAATCCTCTCCACAGAGTCCTCTTTTAACTTTGAAAGTGACTTTGAAGGCTGTCACTTTCAAAAATTTGTATTTAGCAAGCAAAATAACGCGTGCCCTCGACTTTCAATGAGGGTTGCCATGATTTCCGGCCATCAAAATCGAGGCCACCCTATATATTATTTGGGAAGACATATTAAAGAATATATCTACCAATTTTCAGCTATTGCAACGATAACATTGTTTCTTCGAAAAAAGAGGAGTAGTTTACGCCCAGCCATCAAAGGGTTGCGGCCATGAGAATTGAGGCCAACCATCCAGTTAGTTTAAAGGTAACTATGAGCTATTCTTTTATGTGAGAATTATCCATTGCAACGATCACATACCCGTTAATATTGCCGGCTCTCCTACTATAATATGTAAGTAGACTTACGACCCATAATATGTGAGTGGCAGGACAGTGAACGTGTTAAAGTTTGAAATCTATGGAAAACTAACTTCCACTGATAACATCATCCAATTTTCCTCTAGCTCTCCGTATAGCTACAGATTTGCAGCTTTCAATTCGTTTTTGTATAGATTATTCAAGGTACCATTATCTGAACACTCTTTTACGTATGTAACACAATTAAACTAATAGCTTTAAATAACGGTTTTCCCTTAGCTTGTTTGACTAAATTATATTACAAGTTCTTGAATAAATACTAACTCTCATACATCATACATAATAAAGCAAATAAAGTGGAAAGGAGTTTCAGGTCAATCACTTCTTTCGGTAATATTTCCTCACAGATGGCGAAACTTTTCAAGTCATACAATATTGATATAGGTTGATACCTAAAACAATAAACAGTCTAAAACGACACCTCGTACATAACAAATACAAAACTAACTTCCTAGATGAGTCGGGAGCTTACTCCATAAATTGCGGAGATTGTAGTCCTGCTGTTTATGTTGGTCAGTCTGGCAGAAAAGGTATCAACTAGAATTAAAGAACACCTTAGCTATGTGCAAAAATATCGAGATTCTGATATAACCAATAGGTACCAATTCCGCCTTCGCAAACCACTTGTTAACCTCAGGACATAACACTTCCATTCCTGAAAACGTTAAAGTTTTGCATCAATGTGATGAGGGAAGGTTGGACTTACTGGAGACAATGGAAATAACTAGAGCCAAGAAGAGCCCTGTCCGGACTTGTGTGAACGACGTGTTCAATTTCGAACCCAATTTAATTTTTAACATAATTTAAAGAATATTATTTTCACATTAGGGCATTGGGGTTGGGACTATTTGTTTTCCAAAAACATTTGCATTATGTCTCTCTCTTTGTTCAGATGTCACGTCGTTCTCCTCTTCTGCTTGAGTTTTCTTGTTCTTCTTCTTTTTTCGTTTGCCGCGAAGCTTTCGTTAACGTACTCATTCGGGATGAGATGGTCGTACCTTGGTCACCGGCTCCGAACAATTTGCGCATGTCCTCCTTATACTTGGAATTGTAGCTTAGGTTATGTGTGGTTTTTGGCTGCTCTGTCTTGCCCTTGTCAGCTTCGGGACATGTTCCACATTTGTTGAACTTATTTTTTAAAGTTTTATTGTAAAGATGTATTGAAGTGTGTGCGTCTGTTGGAAACACTCACTCTGAAAGTTCAATTGAAGATATGTGTTTCTGTACTATGATTGTTCTAAGTGTAAGAGGTTTTCTTTTTATAGGTCTGATGATGCCCATTATTGGACGAAACATGTAACCTTTATATTAAAATTTTGAAACCACGACTTGGTGTTTTTTTTCACATTGTATAATCTACACACATGGAACCCTATTGCACTGACTCGAATTGTTCATGTTCAAGTGACTCTTGCCCTTCTTCATATTTTAGGTATACCTATATCCCATCATCATACTGCTTTTGGTTTAGTCGAATCAGTTCCTAAGTCCCAAATAATAGATTGGAAAATATCTTCAGCTTCTCATCATGTTTTTTCTTTTACCAAAATGTCCTCATTCTTGGAATCTTTGATAAATATTCCTATATTTATGTTCTGTCTATAAACAATAAATATCGTACGTTTGTAATTTATCATTATTAACTAAATCAACAAAAGCAATAATTTTACCATACCCTATATTTTTATTATTGAACCCAAACCATTCAATGTTTAATAGTAATTTCGCTCATTTTTGCGACTGAAAATATTTTTATTTATTTATACTCGTATTTATTATTCCACATATTGGATATCAAGTCGTTCATATTCGAGCGATAAATGTTTGCCGCATTCACGTATAAATAATATCAAAAATCTAAAATATTTTGATAAATTTTTTTTTCCGTATTATTTTTATACAAATTTATACTCATTTGTCCAATAGGCCAAGCAATGAAGGAAGTTTACCTCAACATAATTAGAAGTTAACATTTTTTTGGGGGTATCGGTTCATTTTCATGTGCTTAATAACATATTAAGTTTGCGACCTTGTACTTCCAAAGGGTTTTTAAATAGGGGTGGTTTTTAGGGGTAATTTGCTGTTTATGGAGAACGCTGCTCAAAGGGATGGTCCAATAGCAAAAAGTTTCAAATCATTGTTGTAGCTGAAGTTTTTTGCTATAAAAAACTCAGCGACAGCACCCTTCTATCTTCTATTTTTTTTTGTCTGCAACGTCTTGAATACTAGCATGTTTTTATTCAAGGTCACTGAATCAACGTTTCACCTGTTTACGCGCATTTGATGCAGCAGCGGCCAAATGCATAATAATCCGATTTAAATTTTTCGAGCACCAAATTATTGCTAATGAAATGCACTCTCCAGTGCTTTTTTGTTCGAATTTTCTGCTTGAAAATTAAGCGAGCACGGACTTGTCTAATGTGCGAGGAAGTTGTAAATTGCATTGAAAACTACCCCTTTCTTGCATTCACTGTAATTTCTAAACCGGGCCAAATATTTGGTGACAGTTTTCGACAATCGGCAGCCCATTTATTCCTCCCATATTGCCCCAGCGGATTTTTTTTTTCGTTAATTACTCAATGACTTATTGGCCTGAGCAGGTCGCACGGAATTTTTCAAAAAGAAAAAAATTAAAATCATCGCACAGCTCTGAAATTTGGTACGATGGGTTTATTTATTGTTTTTATGAATATACTGCAATTTTAATTGTTTCACATGACTGCTGCAACGATTAGAATTGCAGTATATTCATGAGAACAATCAATAAAGTCATCGTACCAAATTTCAGAGCTGTGCGATGATTTTAATTTTTTTGACTTTTTGAAAAATTCCGTGCGACCTACTCAGGCCAATAAGTCATTGAGTAATTAACGAAAAAAAAATCCGCTGGGGCAATATGGGAGGAATAAATGGGCTGCCGATTGTCGAAAACTGTCACCAAATATTTGGCCCCGTTTAGAAATTACAGTGAATGCAAGAAAGGGGTAGTTTTCAATGCAATTTACAACTTCCTCGCACATTAGACAAGTCCGTGCTCGCTTAATTTTCAAGCAGAAAATTCGAACAAAAAAGCATTGGAGAGTGCATTTCATTAGCAATAATTTGGTGCTCGTAAAATTGAAATCGGATTATGCATTTGGCCGCTGCTGCATCAAATGCGCGTAAACAGGTGAAACGTTGATTCAGTGACCTTGAATAAAAACATGCTAGTATTCAAGACGTTGCAGAAAAAAAACTATAGAAGATAGAAGGGTGCTGTCGCTGAGTTTTTTGTAGCAAAAAACTTCAGCTACAACAATGATTTGAAACTTTTTGCTATTGGACCATCCCTTTGAGCAGCGTTCTAATATGTTATCAAGCACATGAAAATGAACCGACCCCTCCCAAAAAATGTTAACTTCTAATTATATTGAGGTAAACCCTCTTTTCATATCAGGACTACAAAGCCTAAGTCTTGGTGAATTTTAGAACAAATAAACTTTTATTTTCCTCCAATTAAAACTTTCTCCGTTATTTTTCAAAACAAACTCTTCGTTAGAATTTATATTAAATCAAAGTAACGCCTCATTTGTCTTCTTTTTTAATTTGTTTATTTTTTTTACTTGTGAATTCGTTCAAACTTCCTGGAGATAATTATGTTTTAGAAACATTATAAATTGTCTCGTAATTAAAAATAAACTTTTTACACCCAATATCACCCTGAGAAGCCCAAAAAATAAAATCCAGAAAGAATATTTCCTATTATTCCATCATTGAACTAAAGGTCTCCTTATTTTGAATCTGAATTTTCTATAATATTATGATACTTACTTAGAAAGTAGAAAAATGCGGTTTTCCATGAATACTCAAACAATAAATTATGAAAAACTTACGTGTAGTTTAAGATTTTTTCCCATGTTTAATACCTACCCTTACTCATGCACAAAATGCACTTTGTTTTAATTATATGTGACTTACACTACTGATAATACGAAAAATGTAGTAAAAGATAAATTCCAAAGTACCTACGTGGGCCGGGCACGCAAAAAATATGCTAATTTAATAAGTGTTAAAAGGAAAAGCGTGTTTCATACATTTATGTATTGCGGAAAGTATTTTTTGGTACCCTACCTACGTTTTGTTTTTTTTTGTTAATTGTTGCAGATATTTGCAAAAATGACCCCAAATCCAATATTCGAAAAACAAAACAAAATATAAGGCTCTGAAATTTTCAGCATTTCAACATTTTAAAAATATTGGGATATAGGAAACCAACCAATTATTTTGGACAGTCGCCGAAAGTTTTTATCCTGAACTTTACTATCGAGCGTTCGTTTTATTTTAACACGAAGCCACTTTCGAAAGTTGGTCACTAAAAGTAGAAAAACAATCAGCCTAAAAGGGAAAAGAAGCTCTAAAACGTGATGTCACAGTTGATACAGACCTTTTTCTTTCTTTTATCTTTTTTCGTAAGGTACCGTGGGCCTGTGGACATGTTAAGCCTCATGTTAGATTCATGAACAGAAAATGATAAACTCTGTGACTCTGCCGTTTGAATTTAATGGTTTTTCAGTTCGAAACATAAATAAAATAGATACACATAAAAGTATATGTACCTATAACAAACAAAATGCTCATCGAAATCTGCGCTTTTCATATTATCATTCGTATAATTCTTTTCAACAGAGTGGAAAAAAAAACGAGATTTATCCAATCTAGTTTTATAGCGTTGTAAATTGCCAGTTATTAAATGGATTCGTGCCGGAAAAAAGTTTATTTGATTTTAGGGGAGGTTTTAATAATAAAAAGTATGAGTGTATGAATCGATGCATACAGTTTATTGATATGAAATTTAATATTTTTATTGTTACAGGTCCTTTATAAGTTTTTGGTAAAGTGTAGGTAAGTCAAAGCCGCAAAAATAAAATTATTATTGAAGTTTAACTAAAAAATAACCAGAAGGTATCATGTCTGGAGAAAAAAAACATGTTTCACATGGGGGGTTGTAGCTTTGGGGGTTGATAGAGAGAAACTCGCTTAAGTAGTATAAAAAGTAGATGGGTAGATATGATATACATATTTGCCCAATATGTCCCTTACATATATTCTAACCCTATAGAATGCATGACCCTTCTGACGCTAGGGTCCTTATAGGAGGCACCACGTCAGGTGCTTGTGAGACTTTCAGTTCATTCGCTACACAACTGTAACTAGTTTCCCTTATGCCTTGTCCAGAGAAACTCACTCAACTAGAGGTACCGGCGGCGTATTTACATTTTATACCATTATACAGATGAATGCCATTACGTTAGGTGCAATGACTACACAGTGTTATTATAAGAAGCAAGGATCATCATGAAGATAAGACAAATAGTGAATGGTGTGATGATTGGATTCGCAGTTTAGGCGTTGGCTCCAAAACAAACTGGATTGTTCGATATACTCACCCATCACTGAAAAAGTTTGAGTACAGGAAAGTGTTTAAGTTTCGTCACAGTAGCAGAATTTAAAAATAAAGTTTATGCTTTGTATTCTGAAACATTGTAATGTTACCATGTTAGCTTGTAAATAGCGTATAGAAAGTAAAAATACATTACTTTAATTGATTGAGTAGTTATTAATTTGGTATCGTGGTATGATTTGGAGTAGAAATAGGCGCGTAGGCATTGTAACTTCATATCCTACTACGTTTCAGATTGACGTCCATCTGTATCGCGGTATGATTTGGAGTAAGCATGCGTGCGTTTCACAGATACAAATCATACAGCGTTATAGAATGGAATCCAAGTAAGAGACGAGACAAAAAGACACTCCCCCTCCCACTCAAGACACAATCATCCCCCTACAGCACCCTCTGTGAATGACCATCCCAGCTACGGTCGAAAAAGACACATACAGCTTCCCTAACCGCGCCCTGTATCCCCCTACCGCGCCCTGTATCTCCCTACCGCGCCCTGTATACCCCTACCGCGCCCTGTATCCCCCTACCGCACCCCATATTCTCCTACCACGTCCTGTATCCCCTTGCCGGGTCACTTGAGATTCTAAGTACAACCATTTACCCCAGCCTAGTATTTCCCTATCTCTCAAAAAAATACATAGTATCCCTCCACCGCAATTTTTCTGTACTTACCCTCCTAGTTTCGATCTCAAGCAATCCCCCTTCCAAGTCAGGTGGAAATCAGCACAAAACCAGTAAAACCATCACGAAAGCAGTGAAAACCAGCACAAAATCCAGAACGAAACCAGCAAAATCCAGAACAAAACCACCAAAATTGAGCACACAAAACCAACAAAATTCAGCATAAAATATAGGGGGATGGTTGTGTAGTTGTATCTTAAGAGGTAGAAGGATAGAGGGCGCGATAGGGGGATACAGGGTGGGAGTATGGTTGTGTGTAGAATCTCGAGTGACCCGGTAGGAGCATACAGGGCGCGGTAGGAAAATACAGGATGCGCTAGGGGAATGGTTGTATCTTGAGTGTTAAGTGGAGCGTCTCTTTGTCTCGTCTCTGTTTTGATCCAGAACGCCTACATACTACCTACTAATCCATCTGTATAATGATATAGAATGTAAATACGCGTACCGGCGGTGCTGGACAACGATAAGGCTGAAGATACCCAGAATCTTTCTCAACTGGAGGTACAGGCACTGGGGAGACTTGAGTCCAGAGGAGCTTTCCCAACGAGTGGTACCGGCGCTAGTTCAAGTCTCCCTAGTGCCTGTACCTCCAGTTGGAAAGCCACTTTGGGTATCTTCAGCCTTATCGTTGTCCAGCGCCGGTACGTCTAGTTGAACAAGTCATAAGGGTCACTAGCTACAGTTGTGTAGCGAATAAACCGACAGTCCCCCAAGCAGCGTTGACGTGTGGCCCCCTAGAAAGACCCCAGCGTTAGAAGGGTCATGCATCCTATAGGGTTAGGATATACGGGACATACCTATTGGGCAAATATATATCTTCATATGCTTGACATGGGTTTTAGTTTAATATCCTCATCCCTAAGGCTTTGGTTTTTGTTTATATTTCAAACTTATTTCTTCAGGTTCTTTCTGTTGGGGTATTGTTCAGATCCTCCCTTTTTCAGAGTATTCTCCTCAGAGGTTTCTTCAGGCTTAATTTTTTTTTTCTCAAACCGTACTTTAATTTTCTCGGTAGACTCAGTATTTTCTTCTGGATATTCGAGCTTCTCGAGTTCGACATTTTCAATTTCAACATCTTCAGTTTTTATTGGTTCAAATATTGGCCCTTCTGTGTCTTCCGTATCCTTTTGCTTAATTGGTTTAGCAGGTTCTTTTTGTTTTCTCGATGTCAGCAACAAATTCTTCAGGCTTTCTTTAGTTCCGACAATTCGCCATCTTCCGGTTTTTAAGATGGTTGGCCTCTCCCAATTTTCAATTTTTGATCTTCTGCAGGTTTCTCAGGTTTCCTTAAGGTTTCTTTCAATATGTGAAAGCATCATCGACCTTTTCGAGCTCCTTTTTCTTCTGTTCTTCATTTTCCAGGTCAAGTTTTTTTAGATCCGTCATTCTTCTTTAAGTTTTCTGCGTTTTGTTTTTTTTTTTACTTTAGCAGCTTCTTCAATATTTCTTGACAAAATGCCATTATCACGGGAAACTGGTTCTAGTTCTATGATATTTGGTGATGTTTCTGATTCACTTTGTGGTGGGAGAGGTACATTGGTAATTGGACTTTAAGTCTTGAGATTTTCTATTTTTTCCTCTTCTAGTTTTGGTAAAGATCGTTCTGGTTTTTTGGGTTGAGAGCTTCTGACGAACTTTCCTTTTTCATTTTTTTGTAGTTTTTCTTCAGATATTATTTCTTGTTGTTCCATAATATCTACTTTTAGAGGCTTATCGACCAGTATCTCTGGTTGTTCTATAACTTCTATTATTTCTTGAGATTCTTCTGGTTTTTCTCCAATATCTGGTTCTATTCGCGGAGTCTTCTTCTTTTTAATGAGCTTTTCAATAACCTCAGTGTCTTCTACGATTTCTTCAGCTTCAGCAGGTACCTACTTCTTCCTTTTCTTTTGGAATCTTTTCCCTTGGTTTCTTCACTTTAATCACTATTTCCACCGTAACTTCTTTGTCAACCTTATTTATAACCAGTTCCTAACTTAAGGCTTTATAAATTCGATTTCTGCATACAGACTTCTGAAATTTTTTCCTCGGGAAGCTTGTAAAGCCGCGTATCGATTTCGCGAGGCAACCTTCATTTGCCACTTGAGACACGAACTTTGTTAAAGTGCGGCTGCCGCTCGCGGCATGCGATCCAGATCTTTGTTTAGTTTTCTTGAACCATGGACGTTTCACGAGCACGAGTAGCCTGCCGCAAAACGTCATTTTGCCGCGCCATCCAACTCGAATAACGACACAAGCGTCTCAAATTGGTGCGACCATTTCCTTTGCCGCGCTCTAAAAACCGACAGAAATTGGTTCGCACCGCGGCGTGTTCGAGCACGGGTTGGCTCAAGCGGCTAGTGGTATCCATTGAGCGCTGCTGCCGCGCGAGCCAATATTCGACAGTTTGCCGCGGGTAATCGATACGCGGCTTAACCCTTCTTGTTAATGAATTAACAGGAGGCCCATAATATGCTCAGTTTGCTCAGCGAATAATTATTAGGGGTGGGTCAATAGTTTAATAAGTACAGAATAGCAAGGGCGCCACTGAATTTGTAAAAATAAATAAATAATTAAATTACATAAAATATTGAAGGGTGGAAATTCAGAAACACACCTTGAGAAAAATAATCAGCAAACGGTAATTAATAATTCTGAAAAGGAAATGAATAAGGCATATAACTCAACCAAATCTTGACAAAGGTAAAAACAATTAAGTTTCAAATTAAATTAGTGTATATTTTCAGTCAGTCAAAAATCAAGCATCAACTTTTAAAAGATGAAATCAAAAAAAAATATTACCATGTACATCAATATAGTTGCCATATAAGTTCATTAACAGTCGTTGGCTATATCATTAATTTGAAATAAAAATATGAAAGATTGAAGTTTCCAGAAAATTAATTAAAAAAAAATGAATGATTGAAAATTATAATATTATTATTTTATGGATAAATATGGCAGCTGCTGCCAGAAAAATAAAATCACTAAAATCAAATTAAAACTGCATGAAATCAAAGGTTGAACGTTGAAGGTATAAAGGGCATAAAACCGAAATCCTCAAGTATATAAATTAAAGAAGCCAAGTGAAAAATTGATCAATTTTCGACGATGGAGGTACTTACTCAAAAATTTTAAAGTTAGAGCATGTTGTCCAACCTTGACCTCAGTTCAGATTATTGATAATGAAATCATTCCTAAAATATGGCAATGTTAAAAGTTAGGTAATGATAAATCTATATTGTCATTAACCACCTTGGTGTCAAGAATGCGAAAAATAAAATTTTAAATATTTATTCAAATGTTATATCAGTAAAATTCAATCAATAATGTTAATTTATCATAAAATAGGTTTCATAGAGAGAAGGAAGAAAAAAAATTTAAAGGTAGGTAATTAATGAAACTTAATACAAGCCTCCATTCCAACAAAAGGTGGATTACGATAGCCATCCAGCCATCCATTTTCACTTGACGAGGGAAGTTGCACATGAATCAAGGTAGATAGAGGCTAGAACTTCTCAGTTGTCGTCAAATGTGGAGGTACAGGAGTCAATACGTGAGGGACTTGATTCCTCTAGGAATCCCTTTAAAAGCTCTATGCCACGCTCCACGAAAATGGTGCTATTTTTAAAAAGTAGCCTTTTGGAAATGTATTCGTTGAGAGAAACGGCTCCTCGGACAAACAGCTTCTCGAAAAAACAACTCTTCGGAAAACCCCAAGTAATAGAGGCATTAGAACAACCATTACTTTAAAACAAAATTAAAAAGTATCTTACCACGAGGGGTTCGAAATTAAAACTTGAATAAAACGGTAATCACAAGACTTTCGATTTAAATTTTTTCCGTAATCAACGGATTTCGATACGGTTAAAATAATGTCTGGTGACCGATAAGGTACTCTATTTTCCACGAGCACGGTTGTCTCAGGAAGATGGCGGTTTTCAGCCCAGGATCGACCTTTTCAGAACGATCGACAAAATTTCAAAGGGGCAAGGAAAGAAACGGACAAGATTAGACAAGATGAACAGGCAGAGCTTTCCCTCAAAAAATAGCCAACGCAAAGAGTTGGTACTAAACTGGTACTTCAAATTTAAACGAAAATCGTGCCCTCTAGTTTAATGACTGTTAATATTATTAGAAGCAGAAACCTTTTTTTTTTTTAATGCTAGTCACCAGACTGTCAACATGAAAGGTATCAACCCAACTTATAAAATTATATTTGAAAGAAAAAAGAACAATTACTTACAGTAGCATTTCACATGTTACAAGCTCAATAACTTCAGCTTCGCGTTTAGCAACCTCAACTTTCTGTTGAATTTCTGCTGTAGAATCTTTACGTTTAACCTACTTTATAATATTTTTCTTCTTGGGTTTTTGCTTAGCAACATCATCTTCTGGAGTTATTTCCATATCGATATCAGGCCCTTCCATATTCACTATGGTATCATGTTTCATTACACTATCAATTTGAACTTTGAATTCTTCATATTCCTCTTGTTTTTTATGCGATTTCAATTTAGTTTCTTCATCAGGAAGAGGTTTATTCCTAGGATCTTTTATAATAACGTTTTCATCTTCCTCTGCTGAAGGCTTGGTGGGATTCTTCAGTTTCTGGAACTGGTTTTTCCTTTTTCGGTTTCTTGAGTTGGATTTTGGTTTTACCAGGTTTTTTTTTATCGTCTTCAGGATATTCTGGTTTTTCATGTTCCAACTTTTCTACGTCATCATGAGAAATGTCAAATGTTTCAAATTCGGGCTCATCCGCATATCTTTCTGGCAATTTTTCTTCAGTTCCTGATATTTCAGGTTTGGTTTTCTTCAATTCAACTATTTCCCCAACTTGTCCCTTATTGACTTTTTCTGATTTTTTCTTCAACTTCACTTCTTCCGGTTCTTTCTCAGCTGGTGGCATCTTGCCTTTACCAATCTTAATTTCCACTGGTTCAACTGTTTTGGGACTTTCCTTCGCTTTTCTTTCAAATCTTTATTCACCTTTTCAGGCTCAGCTTTCTCCAGAACCTCAAATTCAAAATCTAATTTTCCAAAAGATTGAATTTCTTTGTCAATATCTTTCAGCTTTCTACGATTAGTCTTTTTAAATTTTTCAGCTTCTTTGACGTTTCTGGAAATTATTCAATTTTCTTTCACAGCTCCTTCATGGGTTATTTCTAAAGATTGTAATATTTCGTCAATAGGAAGAAAATCAACCCAATTGATTCTGCTTTTGAGTCTCATTTTAGATGTTTAAACAGGTTCTTTAGCACCTACTAGTCTAGATTTCTCAAGTTATATTTCAGCAAAATTGACAACTTCAGGAGTTTGGCTTTTTTGACTTATGCTCTATTCTTACAATTTTTATTGGTACCTATTAGTTTTTCCTTTTTGGGCTTATCCAGTCTCTTTTTGAATTCTTCATCAACTTGCTCCAATATTTTTTTTTCTTTAAATTCCTCATCAACTTCTTCTAATTCTTTTAGCCTCGTTACCAATTTTTTCAGTTTTAGTTTCTTCAACATTTCTGGATATTACCCCATTATCTCTGTAAGAAGGCTCGATAGTTGTAATAATTGCGTTTTGTTATTTTTGACCGAAAGTTGGGAGTTCTGGCAACTGTAATTTACTTCAAAGTCTCATCGTGGGCAAGGACGTATATAAGGGGGGGGGGGGGGTTTGGGGGTTCAAACCCCCCCCCCCCATTGACCTGAATAAATTATTTTGTTTAAGAAAAATAATCGTTTTTAGGTGTGGAATCCGAAAAAAAAGGCGATATCCTCCGGCGACTATGTCACTGTAGGATTGTCATCTCTCCGGATTTCACCCGGAGTCTACGGGTTTTCGCATATGGTCTCCGGGCTACTGATCACTAGGTGTTTTCTCCGGGTTAGCAACAGCGGAATCCTGTTTCTCCTAAACGCACGCGTCGTCGTTACCTACGGTCTCCCTCAAGGATAATATACAATACTACAGGATTGCTCATCGGCCTTGATTTTTGGAATGAAGGTCATATGGTGTTACACCGTTGGTGACATCATCAACGGTGTCGTTAACTGTTTGCGCCAGCGGTCGTAGTTTAGAATATACAGCCTAGCATAAGCTAGGGGAATGATAGCCTGTGGTGCAAACACCCCTACGTCGAAACGAGAATCGACCCGATTCTACGTCATAACTGGTACTTTGGCGTGGTGCAATGGGGGCTTGAGATTTGATCTACACAGGCCTTATGAGGATAGGCTATCCTGTGTAGTGTGTAGTATCCTTGGATCTCCCTCTCCAACTGTATCAACTAATCCAAACTAACCCCAACATCAAGCAACATCCGGAGATGCCGGAGGGGACTTGTGTATAGATATATAGTAAAGTGTAATGCATCTGTTATTAGATTTGAAGGATTTTTTGTTCTCATTTTTCTTTCAATGAACGTTTTTTTTTTCCCCAGTTCAACTTATTTTCAAAGGTGGCGTCCCTATATGCCAGGTACATCGTCTGATCTAAAATTGAAACCGTTCCCAGACCACGAGCCGCTACTGCTCTAAACCCCCCCCCCCCCCCCCCCCCCCCCATGAAAAAGCTATAGCTACGTCGTTGATCGTGGGTACTAGAACTTCTTCTGCTGGTTTTTTTCTCCACAGGTTTCACTTTCTTCAATTCAATCTCAGCAAACTCTGGTTTTGCTTGTCCAGTTATTTCCGGTTTTTGGGGAGTTTCTACGGGAATTCGTTCAATTGTTCAATCATTAACGTTTCACTACCTCAGAAATATCGAACTTTCTAATTTTCTCAACTTTCTTTTTGATCTGCTCCTCTTCCACTGACAGTCTCTTCAGCAGGCTCTTCTTTTTCTAGTTCAGCAAATGTTTCTTCTCTTTGTGGTTTCTCATCTTCCTTTTTCTAGATAAGCTCCGACTCTTCTGGCATAACCTCCTTATCTTCAACATCTAATATTTCCTTTTTTCAGAAACTCTTTCATACTATAATGATAGTTGCTGGCGGGTGAATGCCTATTATGATTATGATGATGTTGATATAGAATATAGTTCATCCTACAGTATTTTAGTGATATACCAGAGGAAAATTCATTCAAGATACAATCACGGTGAAAAATGAAAAGCTTCCACAAACGTTATTAACATTGAAAGGATTTAATATGTCAATATGAAAAAAAAGCTTCAAAATGAATCCAAAAATGAATTCATATAAGTGTGCATATACAATAAACTCGATTTAATACAGTATCCAGATAAAGAAGGGACGCCCTCTTTTCTTTCATTTCCGTTATTATTTCGGTATTTATTTATGAGCGATGACAGGACGCTTATCGAATACTAAAACGCCAACGGATGATCCTCCAAATCTGATAATGTCTTTTATTTTTTCGTAACGAAACGAAAGCTCTCGGATAACAAATTCTAGTCACACGATTGGATCTTTTGTTTTTCCTAAATACATTTTGGAAAAGAATTTTATAGATTTCCTATAGACTTTGGGGCTTTTTGATTTTTAGCCTGAATCTTTCTCATGAGATAATAAATAAATATATAAAGTCCACTCAGACACAAACATCTATATATACATATAAAAAGCAGTTCCTTAAATACATGTATCGATATCTTAAAGCTCTAAGCCTATTATCCATGATTCGTTTTTACAACGGAACATGAAAGGCTTTATATAGGGGGAATAATTTTGCAGGAATAAAAGATAAATACGAAGAAAAAGAAAAGCAATTGATATAAAATTAGAAAAGTTTTTTTCTTCTCTCGAATGGCGGTTGCTTTTATATTCAACGATAAGACATCTGTGTGTGATAAAAATTTCACGATTAGATACGGAGAAGAATAAAAAAAAGTTATATACAGTGTGTTTGATACATCGATAGGAAGTTTTCAATGAGTGATAGTTGGGGTCATTTGGAAGCTGTTTGACCACATTTACCCTTATGCAAAGTTTCGTCGTTTTTGAGATATCAGCATTTTTAGATATTTTTGAATTTTTCCTAAAACATATTGTTTTTAATGGTAGTAAACACTTTGACCTTTCTCAATTTTTTTTTCCGATATTCATATGCACACTTTCGAAAAATACGGAAAGAAAACCCTAATGATTGTGTTGCGCACAAAATTAACCCTTAAACTCTTTGAATAATAAATTTGAATAAATAAATCCTAATAGGCCTAGGAACAGTAAGACACCCTTAAGGAATGCGGCCAGCGCAACAAAGTGCTCGCCTCGCGGCTACTCAGTGGTGTGGGAGTAGGTTCAATATTGAAAGTGAGCTTTATAGGGCGCCACTGGTTTACAAAATAAAATTTCCGGACTTAAACCAGAAAGTCCCTGATCTCCGAAATTCCTATAAAAATGTACCTACCCGATGTACGTATCCTCTAAAAACAACTTTACCTTAGTTTGGTTGAGGTCAGTAGGTGTAAAATAAGAGTCAAATATAAAAACAATGAGTATAAAACTATTTAGTATCTCCTGGGACCTGAAATTGCATTACAAAGACCAATAGAAGGCCATATACTATATAAAATACCATAGTATATATTATTATTAAATGTAAATGTCAAAATTACCAAAATGTAGAAAAGATCAACTTGTAATGGTTTTATAAGTTACTCCAATAAATTCAAGATTTACCAATAAAATGTTTAACCACCTTACTCCAATACATGTTAAAGAGAAACAATTATTAAGGAATAAGAGATTAATAATATTAATTAAAACCTGTGCACGCTTATACCATGGTATACCGGGGCGGTTTTGTACAACCATGTCACCTTAAATATAGTCAATTAAAAATTAGTGGTGCAGTACACCCATTG
Organism: Ceutorhynchus assimilis; assembly: GCA_917834065.1. NCBI lineage: Eukaryota > Metazoa > Arthropoda > Insecta > Coleoptera > Curculionidae > Ceutorhynchus > Ceutorhynchus assimilis. The sequence continues at coordinate 28,462,412 of OU892280.1, read as the reverse complement.
TAATAATTCAGGCAGTAGAACAACGTGGAAATGTATCAAGTTAAATATAAGAAATACCATTAATAATAATTTTAAAAAAAATGATTAAGAATAGTTAATAAATGAACGGGTACATCACCCCCTTGTGGTCCTGTCTGCAGTCTAAAACATCCATATACATGGATGTCTCCTGACAGCCTCACAGCCCTGATAACAGACCCCATCAACTTCTATTGACTTCCCTTCTTAAATAGGGTAACTTCCGGTTCCAAGTTCAGTGTTGTGTGTACTCTGACACCCCAACTTCGAGACCAATAAACCGTCAAAAAGGTAAACCCAATGGTAAAGGTAAAATCTAAACTCCTAGAAAATCCTGAAAGAGGACAAATTCATTGAACTTAGAACCCCTTTATACTTATATTATACATATATTAGTGCATATATTATAAAATTAATATAGGAAAATCCCCTGAAACCCGTAAGTTTCTTTTGAAAATAATTCCCCTAATTAATTAGCATATTAATGCCCCTTTTGAAAACGACTAATGAGTTTTTTTTTACTGAAACGTTTAAATTTACCTGGTTACAAATTTGGGCCAGTTGAACAAAACGTGCTCTCTGCTCACACGACAAACCAACGTGTGGCGTAGATTTTGTTTCCAGAAAAGTGGTTGGCTTACAAATACGGGGACTTACGACCAAATCCAAAGGTTTCACCCCAAAACCAATTTAAGCCAGCAACCACTTGAGTTGCCAACGCCTCCAAAATCCCACAAAATGTGGATGTTCCAAGGAACGTAGCAAAGAAGGACCGCTGGTAAAATCTGCCACTTTTTGTTTGCTCAACGTGCGAATTTAAAAAGAACGACCTTATTTCCAGCAATCGATTAGGTGAGCTCCTATGAAAAATTCCCCAGAATTCTATTTTTTTCCCAAGATGCCCTCTGGTGCCAGATTTCCGGTCTTGACCAGGAAAACGAGACAATCAGCTTGAAACGGAACAGCCCAAATCACATTGATGACAAACGAAACCCAAAGTTGTCATCCAATTTTCTCCCCCAACACCAATTAACACTACTTAATACTTATTAATCAGCATCTACCCAGTCTTTAGTGCAAAAACTATCAAAATGACCAGTCGTTCAGTGGTCACAACTACAGTGATTCTATTACCCACAGTGGTCAAGAGACCTCGGCAACAACGCTGCCTGAAACGAAACAACAAGTGTCAGTTAACCACACTTATTCGGCGAAAGTAAATAACCGGGAAAATCTAAATAAAATCGGAATTAACGTTGAAAAAGCGATTTAAAGGCTGTGAAAGTGATTAGGGCCTTTTAGACAACTTTCGTAAGCTAAATAAAATATATTTCGATCCTATTCGTAGGGCTTTATTATCCTAAAACTACCCTGTCATCTGAATACAAAGAATTTACTCATTATTACCTCGAAAAATATACCCTTGCTCAACAACTAGATATTGTTTCGAATCCAAACAAAAAGGTAGAAATCTAGCAAAATCCAATGAGAAACCTAACAATCACTGAAAAATATTAATCCTCAGGTATAAAGCTTTATAAGTACTCTCACAAATACCTGAATTAATTACCGAATTCATTCGAAATCTCAGTTACGTATTAAGGCAAAATTTGAACGTAACAATTGATACAAAAAATATGTAGCCCAAGCTATGTCTTGAAATACAATATAGATTCAAAATATCTAAAAATAGCAATAGGTGTCTCAAAAAACGGCGAAACTTTGAATGAGGTTAGATATGGTCAAACAGCTTCTAAATGACCTCAACTATCAATCATTGAAATATTTCTATCGATGTACCAAACACCCTGTATATTATACCTATTGGATTTATTGTGTATTATATACTCCTGGACAAAATTATCGCACCACTGCACATAAGCATCATCATAAGCGGTGGTGCGATAATTTTGTCCAGGAGTATATAATATTGGAAAAAGGATAGGTTTGCATTATTTGGATTACGAGAAACAATACAATAGGTAGGTAGAGAATATCTACGTACCTACTTTCTTTGAGGACGAGAAAGAAAAAAACAAACGACCGAAACGAAAACTTTATTCGAAAATTGGCTATGAATAATAAAATCTTTCTGATTCGATACTGTTTAAAGAACGCCTTGCTGCTGCTCTTTCCGATGCCGTTCGTTTTTTTTTCCGTCTATCTTCTCCGAAAAGGGGGCATTTCCAATGTAAATTGTTGAATTCTATTTTCTTACTGCCCCAAGCAATTTTCCCGGGTTACTGTGATTTTTGTCGATTGAATCCTTTTCGTGTATTTTAAATTCAAATTCTAAACATTCTAGTTGGTCTAATTTGAAAAAGCGCATCGGATCTAGGTCAGAAACTGTTTGCCAGTGCAAAGGAAACATCAATAAAACAAGGAAAGTAGTTTCGGGGGACGTTTTGTGTGAATGTTAAACCTGCTTCAATTTCCATTTTTGTGTGTCTCAACTCATAATGAAACCACAAAATCAACATGCAATTTAAATTGTTTTCTAGTTTTTCACAACTATATTATTTGGGATCTCTTAATCAGAGACCACAAAAACACGACTCAAATGAGGTTTCAAGACATATTAAAAACATATGTAAAAAGTATCCCCTTCTGAAATTTTTCTACTTAAATTATCAGATATCAAAAGAATTTTGTTTCTATTTTTGCTCCCTTACGAACTACTTTCGAAATGGATAAAAACTTTGGACCTTTCGCTTCATTGTCGCATCGTTTCTTTTGTCTTTTATCTTCATTCGTTATCAAACGAATGATGTCATTCTGTCTATCTGTTTTCCATTTTATATAATACTTTTTGTTTCATTGTTGTTTATTTCTCTAGTACCTTGTTGCTCCCAGTTTTTTTTAACACTTAGGTTCATCAATTGATTTCTGCAATACTCTTCTTTGCTTGTCTTTAAGATGCTAATGTTTGGGAAAAATTAAAAAATGGTAAAATTTCCATTTCTTCGCTTAGCTGGCTTTTGTCTTTGGAACTATAAGTCCCGGGTTTGTAGTCCTGTATTAGGAGAAAATTTCAGATTACTATCTGTGATGAAATTGAATGAGTTTTTAGAAATTTGTATCCAAAAATGTTTGAAATTTCAAAATTGTTTATGTTGTCTTTTCATCAAGTCTCTTTGCGTTTGTCAATATGTAGTTTGGGAAATTTACAAAGTTCTATAGCTTTAAAATCCCTTTCTATTTACCAAAAACATATCCCTCCTAATACCTACCTCATCTAACTTTCAAAGTTGACTAAACCTTGATATTAAACGAAACTTGCCAATTAAATCCGGTTTAATCTCCAAACAATATACTCTCCCCCTCTCTATAATAACTAATAGATCATAGAGTCAAATGCTGGAAGGTAAGTTTATGAAAAGTTGCCCGCCTTCGTCTATCAACATAGTCTTTGCGAACTCTGAGAAACTGTTGCTTTAACTTTCGGGTTCTAGAAATAATACCAATCTTATGATAATAAACAAACTAATTATGGAGCCGTGTGTACCTATAGATGAGCTTAATTTTAGACGATTCATTTGGCGCAAAGGTAAAAGTTTTGTTGATTTTGTATTAGTAAAAAGTTTTCCATTTGAACTACCTAGGCCTTTAATTTATTTATTATTGTTCGTCGACTTTTAACTAACACTTGCGGTATGAGGAGCGAGGGGGTGTTTCATATGGCAAAAACAGGTGTTACATCAGGTAACCATTGGCGTTCTAATGTAGGGAGCCACCAGCTCACATTCTGTGGCCGCCCCAATAAGTCGCAATAACAGGCCCTAGGCCACTGGCCCCAACTACATGGGGGCATTGGGGCAGGTGCTCCCATGAGCAACCTCTCATGGGTGCTCGGAGCTCTCCTAGGGACTGCGAAAGAACAAACGTATTTAATGGTCATTCCGTTCCGTGTGGTAGTATCAGTATCATATATGTAATTTAAATTTACACAACTTTGTATAATAAATTATACAAGTGGTATTAGTCTTAGATTAGGGAGGTATTAGTATTCTGTCCTTTCGTTATTTGTGGTCAATTCTATGCTCTATTACTTTATATTGCTAATGTTGCTATTCTCCATCTCTATTCTTTGACAATAATCGGGACATAAGGCATTTTAGGACATAAAAGTACCAGGCATAATTATTTTGATAATGATATGATATTTTCATGGCCTAAAATACGTATAGAAAAAAGCACTTGTCGCACGCTCGTAGACAAAAATACAAAAATATATAAGGTACCTGTCCCAAATAAGGCCATGTTAAGAAGTTTAGTTTTTTTCCTAACATTATCCACAAAACCCAAAAAAAATCATGAGCCTATACAGACTGAGTTTTAAGTATGGAACGTCTCAATTATCTCAAAAACGGCTTGCACGGTTTTTATGAATTTTGGTGTGAACGAGTATTACAATATGGCGGATAATATGGTAGTATTTAAATGGTTGTCAGATTTTTCGTTTTTCAGGAAATATCTGAAACTTTGTTTTTTTAAATAGATCACCCTGTATATTATGACATTTCTGGGTTCTGCGGAAAATTCTAGACATATTTCATGTATAATGTCATATACCTATCTTCAACTGTTTTGGAATGACTGACAGTTGAAAATAGACATTTTCACAACTTTGACACATTGTAAAATCTAAACGGTCAATTTTACAGCAAAACCGATCATACATTCTTGTCTTAGTTTTTCATAAACTATCATTCGACAGCAACTTTGAATTTAATCCATGATTAAAAAGTTCGGTTAAATTTATTCTCTGGTTAAATTCATAGTTGGTATCAGATAAGAATATCAAATAGGTTTGGCTGTAAAATTGGCCGTTTAGGTTTCACAGCCTGTCAAAGTTGCAAAAAAGTCAATTTTCAACTGTCAGTATTTCCAAAACAAGCGAAGATAGTCCAGAATTTTCCGCAAAACCCAGAAATGTAATAATATACAGGGTGATCTATTTGAAAAAACAAAGTTCCTAATATTTCTCGAAAAACGAGAGATCTAACAACCATGCAAACACTACCATATTATCGGCCATATTGCAATACTCGTTCACACCAAAATTCATAAAAATCGTGCAAGCCATTTTTGAGATAATTGAGACGTTCCATACTTAAAACTCACTCTGTATGTGAAGTGTTTCGCTTCTATTACTGGAATATTAACCCCAATTTATTTATTTTTTCATATAAGTGGTGGTTTTTGCGTAAAACAAAGACGCTCACCATTGTCCTTATTTGGATCACTATGCTCCTAATAAGGCCACCATTGAAAAATGATTAAAATAAATTCATTATTTATAAAAATATTATTATTTGAGAAATAGTACACAGAATAGAACTCTAACGTTTGCTGCATTCTAAAAAAACAATAATTTTAAGTCCTGGGATGGTGATCCAAATAGGTATACATATAACTAGGACAAATGAACCGCAGCTTCTCTTGCTTGGATAGGTTTCAGGCGTTCTAAAACACATTACTTAGGTAATAATATGACACATTCTTTTTTAAAAAAACACTTTGATGTGAAGCCAATTGAACATTTTTAATATGGCCTTATTAGGAACATGTTACATTGATAAGATAAAAAAAAGTCTGTAACTAGAAATCTAGCAAAGATATTATTCTGTACTTACTCTATAGCTTTCTCAAATGTCCATGTAAAAATTACATTCGCTCCATTCATTTTATAAACATGTGTAAAAACTAATTGTTCCAGCCTCAAAGTTATAACGTGACATATGAAATATGTGTTTGGCCATTTTTCGACATATAACGAGTTGCTAGGAGCCCTCGCAATAATTTTTCATTTGCATTATAGATTTCTTTTTCAATAATATTATAATTTTTGGAAATGGGATTCAATATTAAGCAATAAAGGGCACTGGCCTTATTTGGGTCAGGTACCTTACACTATAAAATAGACGTTTTTAGGCGTGCCATCCAGAAAAATTTTTTCTTTCCCTCCCGCTATAAACAAATTTATAAAAATATTATCCTGCACCTATGAGGACTCTCAAAAATCGACGCCTCTGCCAGGCCCACCCTAGGCCCCCCCAGGTCAGATGGCTAGTTACGCCAGTGGTTACGCACCAAAAAGTCATTAAAATAAATAAATAAATAGTCTTCATTTCCAACAGGTACTTAAACCCGCTTACAGGAAATTCTATAAATATAATTGTAAGAGAAAAATTGGAAGTAAATAGCCTAAACAGTAATTACAAATGAAAGTTAATTAAGAAAGAATGTGAAAAAAGAGATAACACAATAATGGCTAAATACCAATTACAACAATAGCAATATCAGCAACAGCATCATTAGGAATACTATAAAATAACAACAGCGACTACAATAATAGCAATATCAGCAGCAGCACCATTAGCAATGATAACATCACCAGTAGCAACAATCAATCACTCTGCACTTTGCACATAAAAGAAACCCAATAATACTATTCAGCGTCTCAGCATGTTTATCACATTGATGAGACAGTGAATTAAAGACTGTACACATGAAAAATATCGGACCCTGCATAAGGATATTAGATCTTGCTGCGCTGAGATAAAAAGCTGAAGCATGCCTAGATTTGGGGCGAGAAACACGAAATGGTAACTTCCCAAGAAGAATTGGGCAATCGGTTGTATTATGAGTGAGACCATACAATAGTTTGAGGCCCTGAATTTTCCTTCTTGTCATTGAATATGACAAATTAAATCTTTGAAGGAGCAGACTGTGATCGCAACCTCTCGGGGGGGTACACACCATCTTCTCTAAAAGCTAAGTAGGTACTTCAAAAAACGTCGTTGCAACGATTCAATGGCTTGTAAATAGCAGTTATAAATAGGGTTCCAAATTACTGCGGCATATTCCAGCCTCGATCCAATGAATGCGCTATATAATAATATGATAGTGGGTATGTCCGAAAATTACTATCAGTTTCTTACCAGAAAACCAAGTGACTTGGAGTATGCTGAAACAAGGTTACCAATATGGGATATAAATGTAAGTTTATAGTCGAACAAGATGCTAAGGTCTTGAATGGCATCCTCAGGCCCACTCAACGCCACAACGTCCAGAGCATACTTATAAATCAATGGATTATTCTTGCGTCTTAAACTAACAAGATAACATTTTGATACATTTCGTACAAGTCTGTTTTAAAGACACCATCCATATAGCAAAGACAAACTCTGTTGAAGATAGTCACAGTCTGATGTGTTATCAACCCTATTAAATAATTTCAAAACATCGGCATACGCCAGCCTCCGACACTTAATAGCAAGATCGTCTATGAAGATTAGGAAAAGCAGAGGTCCCAAATTGGATCCTTGTGGTAAACCCGAAGAGACGACATATGGTGATGACCGGAAATGCTCATATTCAAAAAACTGAGTGGGTCCAAATAGATAACACTTTAACATTAGTAAGAGTTATTGCGACACGCCAAAGTTCTCGAGTTTACGAAGCAGCATTTAAAGGTCAATTTGATCAAAAGACTTCTGGAAGTCTGTATAAATGACATCCAATTGATCCCTTGAGTTCAGTGTCTCACAGACGATCTGGGACAAGCACGCTAAATTGCTCGTGCAAGAACGCGAATCCAAAAAGCCATGCTGGTGAGATGAAAGAAGGTTTCTAACCTTAGGATACAGTTTGCTGTAAAGAATAATTTCAAATAGTTTAGAGAAGCTACAAAGGATTGAGATGGGTCTATAATTTTTTATCATTGTGTTGTCGCCCTTCTTAAACACAAGTATAATCTTTGCCGTTTTCCAGGTATCTGGAAAAATACCTTTAACAGCAATTAAGTTGAAAATATGCAGAAGTGTAATGGAAAGGACACCAATGCAGTTCTTCACTATGAATTCTATCAACACCGGATGTCAACTCGTCCTTCAGCCTTTTACTACTGGTAGCTATAATATCCTGAGAAGTTATTGTATGTATATTCATTAAATTTGAGTTTAGCATGGCGGATTCAATGTCATTGTTGGGAGAGGAATTAATCTATACACCTCTAAAATAATTTGCAAATGCATCAACAATGCTCTGAGGATCCGCGTACTCACTGTTGTCGTCCCTCAAGTTACCAGGGATGCTAGTATGTCCGTTTTTACTATTTATAAACAACCAAAAGGCTGAAGGGTCAAAGGCTATGTTCATTCCACTATTTCTTATATACTCTCTGTATGCAAGGTATTTTGAGTATGAATAAGACTTCTAAGTATACAAAGTCTTTGGTAAGGTGTTACACAGCAAGTGTTGACATCTGTACATTCAAGTACTGGTAACCAGTCAGTTTCCAGCATCAAGTTATATAAACGCCGGAAATCGGCATTCCTAAAGTTGAACTCCTTAGAACTATTTTTATTAATAGGAAAATTATTAATCAATGGGTGCATAGCATTAAGAGTTATAAAAAGAGATGGATGATGAGTGTCCTCATCGATGAAAGGTGCATCGCCGTAACGTAATATGTCGCACGCTATATTTGAAAATACCAAATCCGGCAATCGATTATTTACATAAGTAACATTATTTGCTGGTTTTATATTCAAGTTATTTTCCAAATTACAGATTAGGTTGCATTTGGTATCGATATTATAATGCTTTCATAATTAAGTACCTATGTTCAAATCTCCAAAAATTATTAAGTTGCTATCAAGCAAATCATTTACAGTCAGTATCATGCACAGGGCCGTAGCGATATGACTATCCCTAGGGGGGAGATTGAGATGCGGCGCCCCCTACACGCCGCGAAGGCGAAGAAAAATATGTTTGGTGACCACATCCAAATTTCGCCAATTTTAAGCAAATGTGGCCATAATTTTTTTTAATAAAAATTAGATCAATTATGGCCGTTTGCACCGACCATTTTAAGGAAGCCTTAGCGATAAGTATTCCTAAAAGTGACATTTCTCCGCGTAAAAATGTCATTTTAAGGGATACTTAGCGCTAAGGCTTCCTTGAAATGATTGGTGCAAACGGCCATTAATGTTGTATTACTAAGGGCGGGTATTTATAAAGCTATTCTGACAGATAACTCAAAGTTAACTTATGGAATTACCATGAGAAGAAACGTCATTCCTGGAGTTAACTTTTAGTTATTCGCCCTTGAAAACTAAACTTATGTATTGAGTGAGACTATATCTATTACCAATCCAATTTTCGGATCTTAGACAGTTTTGGGTAAAAATAATGAAGTGTACATTGTACATTTTCAAAATAAGTAGGTACACCAAATTTTTTAAATGTTTATTTTAATTAAATTTCTTTGTTTTTGCACATTGTCCATTTTGGCGCCCCTGTGCCAGCTACGCTCTGGAGGGAGGCTTTCCCGTCTCCCCCCTGTTGGCTACGCCCCTGATCATGCAGTCCACAAATTCCTCCAATTCAACTTTACTAATGTGGGGTGGGATATAAACAAGTATTAAATAAACAACAAAAGAATCAAAGTTCATCCTACAACCCACAACATCCACAGCAGCGCCACTGCTATTCAAAAACGTTAGATCAAGTCTCTAAGAAGTCCAACGGCGATTCACATCCAGCACGCGCCCCTCCTCCTCCTCTAAAGAGTCCCTTAGCTCGAAAATCACGATCTGCAGGAAACACGGAGTAAACAGGGGGAAACAGTTCAGTATCAAACACTTCTGGCTTCAGCCACGATTCAGCCACTGCAATGATGTCCATATCACAAGACGAAACGCCATTAAGAAGTACGTGCCTTTTAGTGTTAAGGCCAAGCACATTCTGATAATAGCATGATATATAAGTGGATTGCACTGCACTTAGTTTTTTGAGATTATCTTATATTAATTTTTCTAGGATTAATATATGGAAAGTTCTCACCAATATTCTGCGTCGAATCCACAAATATGTCAGCTTCTATGTAAATGTGATGATCTTTTATTATTTTTCCTGTGTTTTTCAAGACATTATAAACAGATTGTCTGTCCTGAAGAATGAATTTCATTGCTTGACAACCGTTTCGATTGAGGTTTCCGGCTTTGATGACATTCAAAACGCTCATAGTTTGGGTACATGCCTCGCTGAGAACTCCTGAAAGAGGAGATGTCTCATCATCACCAACATTGAGGCTACAGTTGAAAACCATAATATTGTTAGCGTGTTCCTGCCTCTCAGCTACCTCAGAGTACCTAATTAAATTGTGGGGACCAAGTGACAGATTCATCTAAAAAAATATTGTTCATGACCGACACAAGATTCGGCTTACTTTGATAGTTGCGGCCTCACATTATAACGACATCCGTTGACCAAATAATCAAGGAATCTGTATCTGTAAGTTTGGGAGGGTAGTATGCCACAGCACTTGGCCACAGTGCAGAACAGTAAAGTCACAAAGTTTTTGGCTCGCTCCAGCTTTATCTGGACAGCCTAGCAGTTGCTTGAATAAGTTGCAGCCAATTCTATCGTCCCAGCGCTGTGTCCTTTGATGTCATGTTTTTTATCGGCGCCTCTGTGAGAGTACGGTGGCAATGTTATTACTAGTTCTGAAATGAGTCATGGTCTAGATCGAGCTAGTACTGTTTGCCTGCAGATAATGTGGATGTGCACGATCTTGTCAGTGATATTGTTACTGACTATCTGTTCTGCAGCGATGTTTATGCCAGATATTTTCATTTGGAGGACATTTGGCATGGAGCCGAGGGCTCTAGTTGGGTTCAGTTTGAGGGCCTTGGAGTATAGTACTGCATCACGAGGCTGTTTCAGCTTTGGATACGTTATTGTAGATGTTACCTACCCCTGCCACTGTGTTGTTACCAATGCCTTTCGTATTGATTGCGTAGTGCTTTTTGAAGACGCAATATGACGTTGTAGAGTTCACTCTTGCTTCCAACAGTGGAAGCGAAATCGTGAGCTCGCGATATGCTGGCTCTCTGTAAACCCACTTCGGCACTTGGTCCTATACCAATAGTGCGGAAGCGCATCATTGCGGTTAAGGTGACCTCCTTGACATAAATTTCCGGTGGCGTTAAACATGGAATTACTTCCAAAGCCCTAGTTGGTGTTTTCATTACACTCGTTATGTTGAGGCAAGTCATTCTTTGAACGTGGTCTAGTTCTTAGCTAGCAGTGTTCTTTATGACCTTAGACAATAGCTCCATAGGTAAGCAGAGGCCTGAATGTCGGCGAAGTTAGCAACACATTCGAATCAGGATCGCTAAAGCATGTTTCTGCTTGTGCTGCTATGGTCCTGCCTCATCCTGCTTCAAATCTGACTCCGGCAACACGTAGTATTTTCGAAATACAACTACTTTTATTTTGGTTGCTAACTTCACTCTTGGCAACACACTGGAAGCAGGATCGCTCAAACATGTTACTGCTTGTGTTGCTATGGTTCTGCCTCGTCCTGCTTTAAATCACACCCCGGCAACACTTACTATTTTCAAGATACAGGGATTTTCATTATGGTTCGGGACTTCATCCTTGGCTTGGGAACACATTGGAAGCAGGATCGCTCAAACATGTTCTTAATTGTGTGTTGCTATGGTTCTGCCTCATTCTGTTTCAATTTCCACCTCAGCAACACCTAATATTTTTGAGATACACACTGGTAGCATTCCAAGAGTCTAGTCGTAAGAATAGAGAGAGCTCAAGACACCGTTGCCAAATATATCGTAATGAGTGCTTGTCTCTGTATGTTAGACGAAAAGAGCTAATCCAAACTAACCCGTCCCTCTGTTATGAATGCGAGCCTCTGTGTCTTGGTATTTTAGATGAAAAGAGCTCCAAGGATTGAATTGAAACTAACCTATCCTGGGATAGGTGGCCTCTCTGCGCTTCTGTAGGGTTTAAATTTTTATTTTTTTCTCAAAGATTATCAGGAGGACGGCTTAGATTGGAATAGCTCTTATTTTCTTCTAAAATACCAACATACAAAGACTATCAATTAGTACGAGGACGGGTTAGTTTGAATTAGCTATTTTCGTCCAAAATACCAACATACAAAAACAAGCACTCACGCACGATACATTGGGCAATGGTGTCTCGAGCTCGCCGTATTCCTACGACTAGATTCTTGTAATGCTACCCGTGTGTATCTCAAAAATATTAGGTGTTGCTGGGGTGATTGAAGCAGTTTGAGGCAGGACCATAGCAACGCAAGCAGGAACATTTTGGAGCGATCCTGCTTCCAATGTGTTGCCAAGCCAAGGGTGAAGTTACCAACCACAATGGAAATCTCTTAATCTCGAAAATATTACGTGTTGCCGGAGTGTGATTTAAGCAGGATGAGGCACGACCATAGCAACACAAGCAGCAATATGTTTGAGCAATCCTGCTTCCAGTGTGTTGCCAAGGGTGACGTTAGCAACAAAAATAAAAATCGCTGCATCTCGAAAATAGTACGTGTTGCCGGGTAAATTTGAAGTAGGATGAGGCAGGACCATATTACGTGCACAACTTAACGGAGAGAAGACGGACACTGCCACTTTGTTACCCGCAAAACGTAAGGGAGAAGTTAATGATAAGATTTGAGGAAGGGAGATAGTGAATGGGTAACTAAAACAGAGAAATAAAGAGAGAAGAGAGAGAGAGTTGGTTGGTGGCTGAAATCTAGAAACGTGATTTCGTGTAAAGGGTTGCCGACTAGCTTCCAATGCGGAGAGGGGGTGGGTTAATTAAATAACTAAATATAGAGCGCCACCTGCTTTTTCCCTGCAGTACACGAAATCAACCGATATAACGAAAGCAGGAAACTTCTACGGACCTATAGCAGCACAACCTGAAATATAAACGTAAACAAGAAGGGAGGACAAAAGTGAAACGCTTTGCTACAATCAGGTACGGGTTTTAATTAGAACCAGAACAGGTTGACTCTAGAACAGGTTCAAAGAAGTGAAGAAATCGCCTAGAAACTAGGAGTACCTAACCTATATACTCTAAAAATAGTAAATACAATAAATTAACTCGGGTCCCTTAAAGTAAAGAGTACCGTACAACAGCAATAATACCTGAAGTATAAATGATCAATAGACAAGCTCACTAAATGCAGTACCTTCGTAAATGGCCATTTAACCCCAGTGTACAAGTATTTACCTGTATAGGGCATGTCCATGTGACGTCACAAATGAGTTTGACAGTCGCCCTGAGGTAAAACAAATCATTTATTTACATTCGTTTAGATTAGGCCGGTTATGTTTTATGCGGTATTCACAGATTTTTCACAAGTTTTGGTGCTGTTTTGTTTAAAAAAAGTTAGAGCGGAGTGTTTGTGTTCCAGTCTATGTGGTCTTTCATCTAAAAGTTTGCTAGGTTTTTCTATAATGGATTAAATTCAGGTTATTTCCATCAAATATCAAAACCAAGTGGCACAAGAACAAATATATAAGTATAGTTACTCTATATTCAATCTATTTTTCTATCTCCTCTTTTAACAACATTAATCAATTTTTCTCTTCTTTCTTGAGCTAACAAATCAAACCTCCCATTGTTATTTAAAATTGATGGAAACCTATGGAAGGATATTGTATCCCTTGCGCTATACTGCCACAATTAACAACTAAACAAACTCTAGGCATGTCCAAGAAACTTCTGGAGCACAGAAAAGGTATTTATTTAAAAAAATCTAACTAAAAACTTAAAAAACACTGTAAATTATATCTTTGTTTTACCTCAAGGCGAGTGTCAATAGTGTCAAACTGTCAGATCGTGTACTTGCCCTATTCAGTGCAGCATTAATCAAAGTTGAAGTAACAATACGTAACCTGAAGGGCTTTAATATTATGTAACAATATAGGTAGGATAAATACCTTAGATACCTAATAAAATTGAAGTACCTAACAATACCCAACCTGAATGGTAAATTTCATATAGTAAATGGTAAGATATATAATTGATTAAAACTGAAATAATAACATCTAATCTGAAGGATAATTTTAATATAGTAGAACTGCGTTGTTGTGGTGATTTACTCCAACAAGGGGTTGGTAAGGTTTGATATTAAGACAATACAACAGACTTATCAAACCTGAGTAGTCCCTAAACTCTTGGGGGAACCTGACGGATGGAACTAATATCTTCCAGTGTTTCCGATGGCCTGGGTCTGGATCAAGGCCGCAACAAGAAGCCACTGGCCCTGGGCACTGAAGTTCAGTAATTAGGAGTCACTAAAGCTTCCAATGGTCTAGAGGAGGCTGAAGATTGGAGGTACTACTTGAACCACAACCACACAGTAAGCTCAACGTTTAACTCTTTACTCAAGTTAAGGACTAAGCGTGACGAATAAACGGTGACGATTAAAACGTAACGTCTAAAACTGAAGATTAAAGGCCTGAAACGAATGGACGTTATGAGACAGGGCGTGGAGCAGTAGAGGTAGGTATATGTCCAATATTCGGAGTTTAACCATATAATTAACAGAAAATTATACTTTTACATAGACAATAGAGAAACACAGAGAAGACTAATAAGAAAAACCACTTACCAAAATTACTTTTGGCCTTTAGGAACAAACAATTGACCACGTTGCTCTTTTTCGACTCACAAAAAAATCTGCACAAGGCGATTGGGTGCTAAGATAGCGGATTAGCCACCCTAGATCTATGAGCGAAACTTGGCAACTTAGAAATCGGCAAAATGTGCCTGAGGAGTTTTCCCGAACACTTAATCGTGGAAAGTCCTCGACCTGAATGACCTCTGCTTGTCCCTGCAATGTCCTTTAAAAAAGGTTCTGTCAAAACTCCAACTGGGGAATTTTGATGGTAGTTGGGGCATGGGACTTATTCAAGTTAAGTCTATGATTGACCCTATTTGGAGCGCTGTCAATCTAGACAATCTACTCCGATCAGACAATCAGCTGTTCTAGTGTAAATATTGTGATTTTGTTTTATTAATAAATTAATTGTCTATTTATTTTAACCCTACTAACAGAAAATCAATTCCATTAGTAAACCTCTAACTTAATGATTCTGGGAAAAATGAAAAGTTTGATGAAAAGTTTGGCCACAACTATTGAAAAGACAACAGTGGCTTGACGAAGGTATGCTATTCATTGAGGCGAATACGCTTATTTCCTTTCATTTTAACCCAGGAAAAATCATCCCGTAACAACCATAGCAGCAAAAGCAGGAACCTATTTCAGCAATCCTGCTTCCAATGTGTTGCCAAGGGTGAAGTTAGAAACCAAAATGGAAATCGATATATTTCGAAAACGATGGGTGTTGCTGGGTTGCGGTTTGAAGCAGGAAAAAGCAGCACAAGCAGAGGTGCATCCTAAAGATCCTGCTTCCAATGCGTTGCTAACTTCCCCGAAGTTAGGCCCGATGATGGCTGTATAGCTTCACATAACTACCTTGGGGGAGAACCCCCAGGTCTTACCGATGGTACGTCTATACTGTTCATAGGCGATATATGCTTTTTGTATTCTCGTACTGATATGAGTATATGAGAGTTCCTGGACAGTTTGCAATCGAGTGTCACTCCTAGATATTTGACCTCGGCAGCAAAGCTTAGTTTGGTATTTTAAGAGTTTTGCTGCTTGCGGAAGTACCAGTCTCCTCTTTCTTGTGAATAGGACCATTTCAGTCTTTTTGGAATTGATGGACAGAGTATATTCCGTGCACCATCTTTCTATAATTCGAAAAGCAGCTTGCATACGTTCGCAGAGCGAGTTTCCGAATTTATCTCTTTGCAAGATGACTACGTCATCTGCTAGTTGTCATTGTTTAGGCGGACAAAGAGGCTGTCCAGAACCATGTTCCACAGAAGAGGTGATAGTATGCCCCTTGTGACCATTTCTTTAATGTTGCACACTGCAAACTTATCGGTACGATTCTCTTGGAAATCGCCTGTAATATCGATCCGGTAAAAGCTTTTGAAGTATTCCTTTCTGTTAGTGTGTGGCTATTTTTTTGAAAAGTGGTTTTGTCGAAGGCCCCTTCAATGTCGATGAATACACCGAGAATTGTTCAGCGATATTTCAACGCGCCCTGCAAACAAGTGGAGGGCTGTGTCCGTTGATCTTCCCGGGGTGTATGCCTCTTGATTAGGGTGGAGTGGATTGGTTGACAGCACTACGTACCTTTCGCAAGATGCGAGGCTTATGTGGCGATATGCTTTGGGGGTGGTGTAGTTCATCCTCCCTGGTTTGGGTAGGAACACTTCCACTCTGACTCTCAGCGGCAAGACAGCCCTGGACATCTCTACCAGGTGCGTCAAGAGTGATTCCAGGTCCCATCCATGTAGGGCTGGATAGATGCCGTCAGATGCTGGTGCTTCAAGAAAATTGCGACATCTCCGGTCGAATAAATAATAATACATCTTAGGAATAGCGGGAGGAGAATTGAGGTCTACGTATCGAAATCGAGAGGATTCATTATGATCGAATGAGGAAATTGAAACTATTTAAGCAAATTAGTCAAGTAGAAGGAAAGTATATGTATAGTCTGGAGTCATCGATGAAGATAAAGAGTGAACAATACATTAGACAGTACAGAGTTGAATTTTTGCCTCTGGCCTACTTGCTTATTCAGTCCACCAAGAATGTGGTAACATGCGATTTATTTCATGAACATAAATTTCATCTTCACCTCTTCTCCATCATTACTTGTCACTAAACTAATAAAATCCTAAAAAGGCCACCTTATTTTTGTCATAACGGCATATTGCCGTTTTAATAATTTGCCATTTTTCCATATGTTCGCCCCCCAGAAAAAGAATGTTCGCGTCTGAGAAAGCCTCATTTAACCATATTCTGGACAAATAAAACCTCCCTAGACTGCCTTTAAGTATACATTATTGAAAGAATTTATGAGCTCTTAAGACACGAAAAATGGAAAGAATGGGGCTGGATTTTCATCAAACATTTACCGGGTCTTTCTCCTATTCGGTGAAAAGGAGATGTTTTGTATTATTATTATGGACCGTTAGTTACCATCCCCCGAAGGAGAGCTTTTATAGAAGTTATTAATGTACGTATAGCTTATAGGCAAAACAACAATAAAACAATAGTTATTATTTTAATGAAGAGCGAGCCATTGTGTATCTCCTACTGCTAATTAGTTTGTAATAAAGTTATTAATAACAATGGCATGTTATCGCTTCAGGGTAGAGATCACACATGCAATATTGTTGAAAGGAATTTGCCATTTCAGTGGCCTTTGGGGGATTGAAAAAATAAACTGTTTATTTTCTGAAGTACCATTCGCAGATATAAAACAAAGCAAATTATTGATCAATTTTTAAAGCAATTAGAATTGCTCTCCCTTAAGCTTATAAAACTTCATTATAATTTCATTTTGCTACCCTGCGTGACGTGTGTGTGTGTGTGTGTGTGTGTGGCGCAATCCCTCGGGCGTATCTTTCATACCGCAAACGTTTCACTTAAGACATAATATCCGGTGACAAACAGAACATTTTTTATAATTGCTTTTTGGGATCGAATTTCCTGGGATGACAAAACCACCCTCCAAAGATTATTTCGTGCACGTGATGTTGTTTAGGCTTTCAATTTTTTGATTTTCTATATTTGTATTCACTCCTAAAACAGTGGATGATTTGTGTTTCCAATTTTCAGTCAAGCAAAGATCGAACGAACGAGAAAAGTTATCAAACCTAAAGTGGAGTTCGCAGAATGAAGATAAATAATCTCAGTTTTTCTTTGCTTGATTGTTCTTTGCTGAATTGTCTGACTGATCTTCTTGAGTTTTGTGCATAAAAAGGCAAACTTTTTCCATGTCAAATGTCCGACTTCTACCCCAAAATCTAAGCCTGGATATAAATCATGTTCCTCAATCAAAAATATTTTTCCATTCGATCTGGAGGGGAAGCAGTATAAGGGCCGATGTCTGTGGTGATATTTATTTGATTTTTTGCATAAAAAAGAATAAATTTAATAAAAGTAGACATCCTGCCACGTCTGAAATTCCACAGATAATCGAAAAGACGACCTTTTTGCCGCATTCACAATATAGGCAAAAGTGGGGGGCGTCGTTCGCCAGGAATAGCGCAATTCGGGACAGTAAAAATGGTCGACTCTTCGAAATCGAATTTCATTGAGGGCTTACTTATTTGGGGAGAAAAGAGGGTGGATATTTAAGAGCTATGAAAGTCGACCGTATTAACTAAAAGTGATTTTCTTTCAGGATTGAATTAATTTTGGCCGGTCGTAAATTTCCGTTAGTGCCCGCTGCTGCCGATGAAACGAAAGGAGGTTGTAAAAATTTTAATATTAAAACACCCTAGTATGGATTGCCAAGAAATTTTGCATGCGCCTCAAGTTTCGATTGGAATTTTCAGTTTTAAAATTGTTTGCGAAAGGAACGCGAACTTTCACAAATTTTTAAGTTAGGTATTTAATTGGCTTTATAATTTGTCAATTCCAACTCAAAATCTATATTACTAGTGGATACAATATCAAGATCATTACAATAATTACACAATATACATACCGCTCAGGGCTTAAAACAATTAAAATTGATTTTCCCATTCTAATAAATTAGCTACATGCCGAATGTAATTGATTGAAAGCGGTATTTTGCAATTATGTCGCAATTTTCATCCAAAAATTAATATATGCTGGGCAATTTAAGTGATATTATGCAACGTTTCAGTCATTTAAATATTATAATGGGACAATTTGTGAAGTTATCATTCTAGTTCGAACCTGATTAATGGTGCAACAGATACAATTTTGGGTATATGAATTTTGAATTACCAGGAATTTATTTTTGAGAAAAGCGTCTGCATTTTTAAAACTAGAAAATATGGTTCACAGGAGATTCCAACGATAAGATAGGAATATACCCGAGGTATGCTTTCGCCTATATTGCACTGACGAGATTTAATAAACTGGAAACTGGTATGCAATTAACGTGTCTCTGTGTTCAATGATTGAGAATTCGGATTCTGTCTATTGTCTTACAAAGCATTGTGAAAATTGACCGTGACCAGAATCAATACAAACTCATCGTATGGAGCTTTAATTCAATATGTTAAGCTCTGTTATTTAGGGAGAAGAACAAGTCTCTTGGCATCATTTTATTCCGTTGTAACGTTTATTAAACAATTACACATCAAAACGTAACCTATATTAGTACTAAAACCCGATTAACAATAATTAGGTCGCGGTTGACATTAAAGTGGAAATTAATGAGTTTCGATCTACAATCTTGTTCGGAGGTTGATTCAAGAATGATCTCTGAGGAGAAAGCTGAAAAATAAAATATAATATGGAAACTTAATAACTATGCTGAGTAAGCGGAATGCTGAATAAGCGTGGTAGCTTCGTTGCAGGTCAGTGGCGCGACAGTAGCAGCATAGCAATAGGTTGATTTGATTGATTAATTTTATTTCCCTTTGGAAATTGATCGTCTCCCTTTTGGCATCAGAGGGTTTTGGTATTGCTAAGTATCATCTGGTTTGTTAGTGGTACCAACAACCGCTTTCAACTCGAGTACTTCTGGTTCTTGTCAAGCTCTTGGAATTTGCTGCAAAAATCTGACAGGTCTATTGGAATTCAAGAAGATGTTGCTGTTGGATATCGATGAATTATGACTGTAGATACTGATTCCATGTGTGATCGTTTTTGAGGGGAAAAATCGGCCGAAATAGGGTATCCATTCACAGCTACAGCAGTAGGTACTTGGAACAGCAACAACATATTGCAACAATTGCAAAAAATTATGAAGATAATTGCTACAGATAGCATGGTGTTGAAGATTGGATGATATCCGGAACCAAATGGCTTATTTATTTCATTTTGCATAGTTTCTTCGAACATTTCCAGTTTGTGTTTTGCATGTGTTTTGCATGCGTAATTCATCTAGATCTATGTTATTTAGCTGAATTGTATTCATGGATATCTTCTTCATTTGTTCGATTTCTTGTACACAGCAGTCGTCAATATTATTGTGGATGTCACGAACGAAATGGGTGAAGTTGTTTCAGGGCCGGATTTTACACTCGTGCAACTCGTGCGTAGCACGACGGCGGCAGCCCGATGGGGCGGCATATTCAATCTAGGTATATTAGTATATTTTTATACAGAATAAAAAAAAATAGAGACAAATACCTTTAAACTATATTGCACGAACAGGCGGCCAGTTGTTGGGGCGCGTGCTACCTGCCAAGTGGTACGAGCTCCCCGAAAAGTAGTAGTACGTGCGCCCTTGGCCTATCTCACATGATTGGAAAAACAGAGCTTAATTATAATAAATACAAGTTAGAAAGCAATAAAAGACGACATGCGCACGCAACTCGTAGGCTGCAGTGTTAGCCGAAGAGCCAGCGCCTAAAAAATTCTCTGAATTTACTAAAGCCAGTTTTTGGTCAGTTGATTACAGTATTTACGTACATAAACATACCTCGGTCAGTCAAGCGAAACTTGGGACAAGGACCTAGGGTGTCTGGTTAAAGTTGTCGAGATAGCTAGGTAATGCAACGAATTTACTAAGGCTGAAAATCGCTATACATAGTATATATAACACATAAATAACAGTGATGTTTGTCAGTCAGTTGAATAGCGGAACTGGGCCGGTCATTCAGCCCCATTGAGGTAGTTCAGCCCCAATTTATGTAAAAAAAAATAATAGGTCTATTTTTTTTTAGAGTGACAGCGTGACAGTGACAATTCAAAATTTTAGGTTGAAGTTTAAATTAATAGGTTTGTTCAGTAATATTAATATTTTTTGCAGATTTTTACATTTATTGGGGCTGACTGACCAGCACGGTCCTGCTATTCAACTGACTGACTAACACTACTATTATTTATATGTTATATATAATATGTATAACGATTTTCAGCCTTAGTAAATTCGTTGCATTACCCAAGTTATCTCGGCACCTTTAACAAGACACCCTAGGTCCTTGTCCCAAGTTTCGCTTGACTGACCGCGGTATGTTTATGTATACGTAAATACTGTAATCAACTGTCCAAAAACTAGCTTTAGTAAATTCAGAGAATTTTTTCGGCGCTGGCTCTTAGACTATGTAGCCAGATTGTATTGTTGCAAAACAAATGTAAAATCTGTTTTTTTTTTTAAAGATAATTCCCCAAGTCAAAAATTTAGTAACTATGTTGGCAACACAAGCCTTTTCTACATGAAAAATTTGATAGCATTGACAATTTTACATTGTATTGCCAACCTAATGTCAGTATGACTTTTATCTTTTAAAAAAAAACGCACTTTACACAATACAAATTGAACATTATAACACTAAAGAAGTGATATATAGTGTCAAGTGTTTTAAAACGCCTTAAATCAGATAAAAGAAGAGCTTTAAAGTGGATGAACATCGTTTGCACTTTTATTTTGATAAATGTTTCATCCGGCAACATCGCTCAATGAAATGGCATGTAATATTGACAGTTGAGTTGAAGAGGGCGCTTCTGTACTTGGAGCTTTTTAAATTTTGGCGCGTAAATAATCGAATGAAGTTTTAACCTCAAAAGTCAAGTTTGATGTGTGGTTTCAAGACAAGCTGACACTGACACTTTTGAAAATAATCTTTAAGGACCACTGAACGTTTTGGAAGATATTTTAACTTATTCACTGTTCATTGTTCATATGTAGTCATCTTTTCTTTTACTTATTAAAACGGTTTAAATCTATTGACATTTTTACCGCCAAAATTTGAAGCACTCCAAGTTCACTCGCGCCATCTACAAAATTTCGGGGAACTTAACTGGATATTTGCTGCCATTGCAAAGGAATATGTCAAGAATAATCTAACATAACCTTAAACGACACTGCGGTGAGTTCCAGTAATATGTAAAGTATTAATTTGCTTTTTGTCGAATTACACGTTACAAAGAAAGAAGGAACAATTCATTCTGAAATGGCCCCTGAATAAGAATATGACGCAAGCCTGTCACAAACTTGCTTCTCATTGGATGCTCACCTGCAGCCTACAAGCGACGCGCGCAGTCCAGGTAATAGGAGATCGGTCTATTACCTGCTAGCGATAAACAACAAACTGACCACTCACGGATAGGGCTCCGTTAAGTTAGCTCCCCCACATTCAAATTTTCTAAAGCCCTGGTTTCTCTGACGCATGCGTTAGCGTTACGATTCCGTCAGCTGGAATAAACGACAGGGTCGTATTTAGAAAAGTGATATGCATTTCAGAATAAAAATGTATTTTCAATTTCTTTAAGGGAAATTAAGTCATTAAAATCCAAAAATCTTAAAATTAGAGTCCAAAGTAAACACTTATAGAAAGAGTAAACACTTAAATCCAAACTAAAACCAGGTTTGAAACGCAACACCGAAACACAAAGGCACAGAACACTACATAAAAAACCAAAAAACCGATTACGATAATAACAAGTAAAAAAATAATGCAGAAAACGGCAAAAAACTGAACGATTTTACAAAAAAATTCGAAATTCAAAATAATTCAAAGACCCGAATATGATATTTTTTTATGTCAAATCAAAATGTCATGTATCATTATTTGATAGTTGTCAGAAAAAGGGACAGATCTGGGGATTTTATTTATTTATTTACGACTAATGTATAATGTGCGTATTATATTTCTGATTTTGGCAGTATAATGACATATGTTATTCCTCCAGGGATTAATGACGAGTAGCGGGATTAATGGTCATTATTCCATAAAAGTGTCAGTGTCAAACGTGTAGTGCTTGTGGATTTGTATTGAAAATTATGAGACGGATGAAATTTGTTCATTGAAAATCTCAAATAAATCAATTTGTCGTAAATAAAGTAGAGTATACTACTCGCAATAATGGCTATTATTCCCTCGGAATGTTACTCCCTCGCCGCTAACGCGGCCCAGTTCGTAATAATCCTCGGGAATAATAGCTATCATTATTGACTCGTGGTATAATCTACTATTTCAACTGATGAAAATAACGGTCAAAATTCAAACTCTATCGTGAATACGACTATAGTAGCGGTTTTTATAAAATATCGGAACGAAGTTTCGGGAAAGCGTGCGGACAGCAGTTCGTCTGAATCAAGCTTGTTTTGAATTGAACGAAATTTGAACGGCATAGTTCGCCGAATTTGTTGAATGTGTGGAGAAATAGGAGTTGGATGTTTATTTGTAGGTTGCGAACTCGCTTCATCCTTTATATGATCTAGTAGAGTATGGAACAGTTGTGAAGTTGAACGAAAAAATTCTTTGAACTTTGTACCTTTATCCGAAAGATGCTTAAACACTAACAATTCATAAACATCTTCTTTGGCCCTATTCTCAAACATTCCCAATACTGTCTTATTTTCCGTACATACTTCCCAAAACGCCGCCTCATCATCATCATTTTCTTCTTCTCTAGAGCCATATAGCAATAAAATAATTCATATGCATGTTGAAGCTCAAGAAGCTAAATTCGGGAACCTAGAGCGTTCTGTACGCGAATATTCGCCGAAATATTTCGAGCCGATCTGGTCAGAGAAACCAGGGCTTAATAAAATTTCAACCACTTATTACTGTGCCGATGATATTTTGAACCGTGACGTTCCGATACCAAAGTTATAGGAAAAACAAGATGAGGGGCTAACTTGACGCTCAGCCTTCACAAAATTTTGGAAATCAGGTCAAACAAAAATGGATTCTTATGAAATCGGAAGTGTGCTGAACTGTGCTGTATCAGGTTTTTCTGAAAATTTTCTTATTCAGCCATTTTCCGACAAAATCCTATTGGGGGGGCTAACTTGACGCTCAGTTCCCCCAAAATTACGGAAATCAGATCAAACAAAAATGGATTCTTATGCAATCTGATGTGTGCTGGACTCTGTTGTATAATCAGGTTTGTCTCAAAATTTCCATATTCGGTCATTTTCTGATAAAATCCTACTGGGGTGGAGGCAAAGGGGGGGTAGCTTGGCGCTCTGCCCCTCAAAATTTTTAAAATTAAGTCAAACAAAAATAGATTCTTATCCAATGTGCACCAGTGCAAATATTTAATCGCTTAGAGTGTGCCACACCAGTGCCGCACTACTTTCGCGAACGGATTTCGCTATTAAAGTGTACCCTACAAAAAAATAAAATTTACTCTAGTCTACACTTTAGAATGAATAGGAATCCATTTTTGTTTGATTCGATTTCCAAAATTTTGGGGGGCTGAGCGTCATAGCCCGCTGTTGTGAGTATATTATTCAATATATGCTAGGTATTTATGCATGGAATAGCTTATTAGCTTAAACCCAATTAGCTCCAAATACTTCGACATATTTATAACTTTAATCTTAACTATATTAGTATTTTTCCATAACAAAACTTCTCAACGTATAAATAAATATAATGAAACATGCCATTTAAATTATGCACAAGCTCAAGCTCAAGTTTTAATAGAAAATTTAGAATTGATAGTAGTAAATAATTTTAGAAAAGGATTAAATAACGAGAAAATACAAATCAGAATTATTGCAGAATGTACAAGTGATATAAATAAGGCAATCACAATAGCGGTTGAGATGGATCTAGAGCAAAGCGAAAATTTCAATAAAGATTTACAGGGTTCACACAGAAATATTGGCTACGTTCATCAGAATTTCAAGAACAGGAGAAATTCTAATCAAAATATAAATGGTAATACCTTTTGTTTATTTTGTCAAAAGAATAATCATGTTACTTCTCAATGTAGGCAATTACTTAGTTTTGAAAATAATGAAAATAACGGTAGTTTCAATAAAAACCATAACGGACAAAATTTTAATAATAATCAAAGAAATAATTATTCTCAGCGAAATTATCAGAACTATAATAAATTTTACAGAAATAACTTTTCAAACAATAATTTTAATCCAAATTTCAATCTATCACAAAATCGTAGCAATTTCAATAATCAAAGATTCTCAAATATACAAGAAACTTCCAAAATCATATTCAACAAAATTTTTCTAATCAATCAAACCCTCTCTATATTCAACAAAATTTTGCGGAACCGTCAAGGCAAATACAGACTTTTGTAAGCCAACCTACGACTAGTTTCCAATTATTCATTGATCCCCCAAAAACAAATAATTTTTTTTTCGGTAAATCAAGAAATTGAACTTAACTTGGCTGAAGAGCAACCAATAACCAATGTGTCTCACATTTGAAATAGAGAAACTATACGAAAATATCGAATCGAAAGGAAAACAGGTCACTGAAAAATCTGAAAATGTTTTAGAAAATGTAGGAGAAAACGAAAAATATAGTGGAGAAATCAAGTAATTAAATCAAAGCAGCAGTTGTCAACTGGACACGTTGAAAATATATTGATGGCAAATAAGATTCAGCTTAATCAATCTTATGGAAAAATTACAGCAAAGGATAAAATTTTTAGGAAAAATGACAGAAATAAAAGAAAATTTGAAAAGGATGACTTGGAAATATCAAGAAAAGAAAATGACAAATCGAAAGCGAGAATTCAAAAAATAAGTAAAAATGAAGACATAGAAATTAGGAGAGTGAAAGAAAATTTGAATAAAAAACAGTTTCCCGATGATAGAGTTTGGGAAAGCACAAATACAGGAAATAAAAAACTTAAAAAAGCCATAATAGATTACGAAGAAACACTTGATTTTAAAACTTACGAACCTTTAGCTGAAAATAGCAAATTAAATGAAATTTTAAAATACTTGAAGCAAATGTTGATAGAAAAATTAAGTAAAAAAATTGCAAGATTAACACAGCCGAGCAAAAACTCAGAAGAAAAATGTTAACAACTTGAAGATATTAATAGAATAAAGAATTGAATTCACGGTCATAACTTTTCACCAACAAGCAAAAGACAATCAATTATTCTAAATTAAATCTAAAAAAAAAAAAAAAACATATTTTGCTATTCCAATACATCAATAGTATTATCAAAACTTCAATTAAAGCAATATAAAATCTTGTAAGAAAGTAGGAAAATATTAAAAATGTAAAAATCAGCAGACGTATACAAAAAATTTAGATAAGGGTATTTTTATTCAACTACATAGGTACAAGTAATACATGGTTATTTGCAGTTCCAAATCCAGAAAGTCTTACTATCTCATGTACAAATAGTGATAAGCCCATAGATGTAATATTAAAATTTTGCGGAAGTGTTACTATAGGAAAACAATGTAAAGCTTACAGTGCATCTATAATCTATAATGCTTGTGCCTCGTGACCAATTCAATCCAAAATGTATAGTGAATTTTCAACGCCTTTTGAAAAATGTAGCGAGTCACAAATTGGACAAAATCGAACGGTTAGCCAACTGGAAAAACAATTGGTTAAGTACATTCCATTAAGACATCCAATTAGGTGGATAGTAAATTAAGTTTTCCTACGAGCGTGCGCAAAGTAGTACTTTTCCGCACGCATTTCCGGGCTCAAAGTTACACTTTTCCGCACTCAGTGCGGATACAGGCCTTATCCGCACTGAGTGCCGAAAAGTAATTATAATTGTCAAGCAACAATAAGTGCACCTGTCGACTTTGACACATGATGACAAATTTTTCCTCTGGTCCTATATCAGCCAACATCTATACAAACACCAAATATAAATTAACTTCGACACATTGTCAGATTTGTTCTCTACTTATATGCAAAAATCTACAAACTTTCTCATCAAATTTAAACGCTTTAAGATGAGCAGCTCTGACGAGGATTTTCTGTTATTTTTTTTTGTTATGTAATTTTTTGATAAATGCATAGGTTCCCTTCAAGTTAATTAAAAATAATTAAACAAATTATCGTTTTTTTTTTTTTAATTTTTGTTATTACCTACTTGATATGAAGCTCGTAGGAAAAATTTTGTTCCTAACACGTGCGCAAAGTGTCTTTTCCGCACGCAAACACGTATCCGAACTCCGCTTCGCGTCGTTCGTATTACTGTGTTTGCGTGCGGAAAAGTAACACTTTGCGCACTTGTTAGGAAAATAACTATTTTGTATCAATAATATATAGTCTGTAAGTACCTTGATAATTAAATCAGTATTTAATATATTTTACGTTTGTTACACAATTTTTTATATTCTTTGTTCTTATATTTAAATTTGGTTCTATGAAATTTTTGAATTGTTCTCTTTTTCTTCCTTATTATATTTTAAGAGATTTCATATCAATTGCAATCTAATATGAAATCTCTCATTAAGGGGGAAGGTGTTGTGAGTATATTATTCAATATATGCTAGGTATTCATGCATGGAATAGCTTATTAGCTTAAACCCAATTAACTCCAAATACTTCGACATATTTATAACTTTAATCTTAACTATATTAGTATTTTTCCATAACAAAACTTATCAACAATAATTGTTTATTCATCTAGTTGATTACATAAAATCATATTTCTTATTTCCTCTGGACTTCAGACAAACAACCCTTGTTTGTACCTAAATTATTTAGTTATAATATCTAAGTCAATACCTAAATTATTGAATCATTATTGGTTTGTACTAAGTTTAAATTTTCATTATGGGTAATTCAAAACAAACCCATTGAGATTGTTATTTTTGAGTAAAGATCATTAAGTTTATATCATCATTCCATTAAGATAGAAATTAATATAAAAGGAGCTAAAAATCACATACAGGACTACTTTTAGATTTTGTACCATAGCTATTAGTTATTTTGTACATAATAAATATATTGAAAACATCCCAACCGAGTAAGAGTTATTTTAGATTCGAGTGACTACAACATTGATGACCAGATCACAACATTGGTGACAGCGGTGAGATCACAACATTGGTGGCAGCGATTACAACACCGCCAATAGGATTTTGTCGGAAAATGACCAAATATGGAAATTTTGGGAAAAACCACACATCAGTCCAGCACACTTCAGATTGAATAGGAATACATATTTGTTCGATCTGATTTCCAAAACTTTGGGGGTGCTGAGCATCAAGTTAGCCCCCGAATATCGAAATTTTGAGAAAAACCTAATACAGCACAGTTCGGCTCACTTCAGATTGCATAAAAATCCATTTTGTTTGATCTGATTTCCAAAATATTGGGGGTTTATCTTGTTTTTCCTATAACTTTGGTATCGGAACGGCACAGTTCAAAATATCATCGGCACAGTAAAGCGCACTTCGAGCACAGTAAGTGGATGCAATTTTGTTAGAAAATTCGAATGTGGGGGGGGGCTAACTTGACAAAGCCCACGGATAGAATAATGTGAAAAATTCACTTCCCCCGAAGCAAAAAGTTCCTTATGGGGGGCGACAAAACAAGCTCTTCAGGCCCTGCGATCTCTCATTGCCAGTTATAAACCACATAATAACTCTTTTCCGTTTTTCTAGATGTCGCTGACAACCACAGAATTGTCAAAATTGGAAAATACCAGCACATCAAGAACACGTCCGATGTCGATAACATTGACATGAGATTGACATGCCAACATATGACAATATGTCAAAATATTCATTTGATCATAACTAATAATTCATAATGTTTTTTGTTCGCCGGTCTTGCATTTCATCTTTCTTTGTGTTGTCAAGTGTTCTTAAGTGATTTCAAAGTTGTTCTGTGTGTTTCAAGAAGAACTTCAAACTTTATAGATTGGAAGATCTATTTTTATCTTTGTTGATTAGATAAATGACAGGTTCAATTAAACATTAATCAGAACTTTGAATAAATATGTTAGGGATACCCTTAACCATCGATAAAGAAACTGTCTTTTGATCTAATTAACAAATTATCAATTAATTTAAGCCTCAAAGTCCAGAATAAACGAATTTGAACAGACCGACAGTAATGCGAACAAGGCGCCATCTATCATAAAAAGTCCTTTGTAAAGTAGGTGTCTGTAGCATCGATGCAAAACCAGTAAATAGTGATTTTCCGATATGGTAGATGGCGCTGGCTTGGCTCAATTTTGTTGACAACAAAATTTACACTGAGATTCCATTCTCGACAGTTTATATAGTATTTATCTCTGATGCTCTTGCACGAGGGCGGCCAAAGAGCTAGAACCGGCCTTGAGTTTCTTGTTTCGTTTGAAGTCGAGGACAGAACAGTAGAAAGAGTGGAACATTTGCAATGAGGCTTCAGCTTCAAGATGCCAGATGCCGTCAATGTGAAATCTATAAAGTTCTCGGTGGCATCACATAACAGAGCTGCTGCAACAGGTGAAGAGACAATGAACAGCCATTGATTCTGGGAAATTTTGGGGTAAATTTCCAAATTGGCTTTTATGGTTTTCATGTTGCATTCATCAGGGATCTGTTTCATTTGATTGAGTTTCAGGCTCCCTCCACAATTTGCGTTCTGGGCAGTGAGGTAAATTATCAAATCTTTACATAACTGGGTCTTGTCGTCGATCTTCTTGCAACTAGACAGGTCTTTTATCGAAGCAAACCGAGTTTTACTCATACTTAGGATGAGGAAGTGGTACATAGGATCAATATATACAGGGTGTCCCAGGGAAAACAGTCCACCCCGATTTATTGGGTTTGGGATGAGAATCTGGGAAAACGCTCGGACACGTCGATTTTTGATTTGAGGGGGAACTACTTTTCAGTTTTTTTATCCCCGTAGCTTCAACCCCCTAGCTAGGGGGAGAACAACCCCCCAAATTTGAATAGGGGATAGGGGTCATGTCATATCTCTTTTTAAAGGTCTCATCGAGTTCTTTATGCCCCTAGAATTTCGTCTCATTATTTCCATCCGTAACGAAATGACAGCTTGTCAAAATATTGGAAATAGACTATTAGTTTTAGTGGGAGCAAAAGCGATACTTACGTCCCCTAATAAAAATTTTTGAAATGAAGTTTTTTCTTATTATTATTAATGAGGTGTACACGAGAATTGTAAATTGTAGGTATTTTCACTCGTATTTTTATTAAGGGAGGTAAGTACCGCTTTTACTCCTACTAATACGTAGTCCATTTCCAAGATTTTGACAAGCTGTCATTTCGTAACGGATGAAAATAATAAGATGAAATTCTAGGGCCATAAAGAACTTGATGAGACCTTTAAAAAAAGGTATGACACGATCCCTATTCCCTATTCAAATTTGGGGGGTTGTTGTCCCCCTAGCTAGGGGGTTGAAGCTACGGAGATGAAAAAAACTGAAAAATAGTTCCCCCTCAAATCAAACATCGACGTGTCCGAGCGTTTTCCCAGATTCTCACCCCAAACCCAATAAATCGGGGTGGACTGTTTTCTCTGGGACACCCTGTATGTATAAATCGAGCCCTTAACATCGAAAACAGGAAGGGGTAGGTAGTAATTTGTATAAATTATAACTTAATCTAGAAGTAAGTGGTATTTTAATTGAGAATATTAAAATTTCATTATTATAAAACATTTAGATCACAAATAGAATAGTTATTTTTGTATCAAGTGCGCGAAATGTCATTTTGGTGATCGAGAACGAAAATCGTTCGAGATCACCAAAAATATTTTGCGCCCGAGTTTCAAACAATTTTTTTTCTACAACTCCATTCAAATATCGATCATTCGAAGCCAAAATTGCAATTCCAATCAAAGGCAGGTGAATTTTAATTATTTTTGGCATCCTGACAGGTATGTGTCACCATGACACCAGTATGCGAACTAGCTATTTCGCGCACTAGGGTGCGAAATAGCTAGTTCGCACACTGGTGTCATGGGAATGTTAAAAAATCAATACCTGGGAAAAAAAGTATCACTTCGCAAACTGTCATGAGTGTGCAAACATCATCATTTTTTGACAGTTGTAGAAAAAAATACTTATATGTATCTTCATTATTTGTTAAACTGACTGGAGAAGTTAAATCTGAATCCAGCTTAACGTTGAGAAGTTCATTTCTCAAATCTTTAGGATTAATTACATTTGGGTGAATAACATTTTGCTTGGCAAGAAGTATTGAAGAAATTATCAACTCATATTATTCAGTTAATTATTCAGTTATAATATGTAGGAAATAATAAGTTAATATGTTCAGTTACTGAAGTCACATACGAAATCTCGGTCAATTGTGTTCTAGCTTGGTCGTTAAATGTATTAAATTTTTCGAAATTGTTATTTAATTTTTCTTCATTTAATTTTAAAGGAACAACAGAACTATTTTAATTTTCAATTGCAGAAGACATTACTCTTATTTGTTGTTGCATTAATATCTGAGTCTCGTGATTTTTATTTCGCAAAGAATTAATTGCGTCATTATAATAAATTGCATCGTGTGCATCTGGTGTGCCAAACAACTATTTAATTGAAGTTGATTAAACCTCTGCGTTTACGGTTGGTTTCAAATGTATGAGCGACTTAATGAATAATAGTATCAAGTTTCTAATGTTCGAATTTGAGTATCAAACAAGGCGAGCGAACCGTACAATGGAAACTATGCACGTATATTTTATTCCAATTTCCAAGATTGGAATTATGACAAATGTTTTTCGATTTTGCATATATTTTTTCCACAACTCGGAATTTATGAATGGAAAAGGAAATATTTGAAAGTAAAATAATCATCGTATAATTTTACGGTGCCTAGAGATTGGTAAAAGATGCCTGCTTGGTTATTAATTGGTGTTATTTGATCAGCCTGCTCCTCCGTCTGCGATAGGTGGGCGCGACACATCGTAATTATGAGAAGAGCACGTAGCGTGTAATGTATCAGCTTCATTTTTGTCTGAAACAAATGGTTTTAATAAGTCCTTGTGATACGAAACTAGCTTATTTTTAATTTTTAAGAGAACCGAATTATTCGAGTTTATTTTTGTTATTTTATATGGTCCCTTATAATTCGGGAAACGTTTTTAACTTATTCCGGGCTTTGAAGCTTTATCCAGGACATAAACTTGGTCGCCTACAGAAAAATTTAAATCATAATTTTTTTTTTATCGTAGCAGGTTTTAGATTTCATTTTAAAATTGATAATGTTTTCTCTAGCAATTTGAAGCGATTTATTTAATCTCAACTGAAGTTGTTTGTTATAGGTATCATACGTATAGGGGAACTCTGGGTCTTTTGTTATTTTATTGGGTAATGTTGCCTTATGGCCAAACACTAGGTAACTAGTATGGTGTAAATTATTGGGTAGTAGAATGAACTAGATTGTTATAGGAAAACATAGCAGTTTGAATAAATTCGTCCCAATTGTCTTGACTGTTATTTGTAAAATGCTTTAAATAATCTCTTAGCGTAGAATGAGAGCGTTCTAAGGCTCCATTACTTTGAGGTCTATGTACTGATGTGGTAATATGTTTTATTTTAAAAAGATTTTTAACTTCTTTAAGTAGATTGGACGTGAAATCAGTTCCATTGTCTGTCACAATAGTTTTTGGTAACCCAAAAATTAGAATAAATCCACAGAACTTGTCATCGATGCTTTTTGACTCATGATTGGCAATTGCGAATGCGTATGGAAATTTGGAAAGGTCGTCTTGTAGTGTTAAAATAAATTTATTTCCTGCTTCTGTTACTAATAGAGGTCCTACAACATCTAAAGGCCGTTTTACAGCTTGCAAGAATTAAAACTCTCATGCAATTTTTTGCATGCAAAAAAAAAGCATTCAAGATTTCTTCCACGTCGTTTTACAGCTTGCAATTTGACTTTTTTCTTTCTCTCTAACCTTTACCACACTTTTTTGTTTTTAATAATTTTGTGTTGTTGATGTTTGAAGTTTTTATTTTCCGAGGGTATTTTCCAAAAATGAAAAAAAAAATTAGTCGATATAAAAAAAGAAAGCAATAGCAGCACTTTGAGCATCATAATTGCTGCAGCTATGCTTTTGGCTAATGGTCTCGAAGAAAGGAAAGAACGAAGGTGGTGGGTGAGACCCTGGTTGAATCAGTCAAGAGGTATTATTGGATTACCAAATGAGTTCAAAGAGGAAGATGAGAAATATAGAAATTTTATAAGAATGGATCAAAACTCATTTGATAATGAACAAAATTAAACACAGGATTACCAAGAATTCTATGTTTCGGCAAACAATTTCAGCACAGGACAAGTTAATAATTACTCTGCGATATCTAGCTACAGGTGAAAGCTTCAGGAGTTTGATGTATAACAATCGAATCTCTGAAAGTAGTATATCGTCATTTATAGCATCTGTCTGTGAAGCAATTTATGAGGAACTAAGAGATGAATATTTACAGGTAGGGTATTTTTATTGAGGTACCTAATTCAAATAAAATAAGTATCATCCGCAAAAATTCAGTTTTCAAGAATATTGCTTTGTAGGTTCCGACAACAGCAGCAGAGTGGCTAGAGATAGCGCGAGACTTTGAAACATCATGTAACGTCCCAAATGTTTTAGGTGCCCTTGATGAAAAACATATCGTTATTAAAGCTCCAAAAGACCAAGGATCTGCCTATTGCAATTACAAAAAGCAACATAGCATACCATTCACCTACATAAATGTAGCAATGAATGGTAGACTATTAGATGGTGGAGTCATTTGGGAAAGCGATCTATCTCGAGCAATTGCCGATAATTCTTTGATTTTCCTTGAAGAGAAAAACCAATGCCTTTTATAATGCTCGCTTATGCGGCTTTCTCACTTTCAACTTATATTTTGAAACCTTACCCTCTGCTCAATATGACCAAAGAACACAGAATTTTCAATTATAGGTTAAGCAGAGCTTGTCGTGTAGTTGAAAATGCTTTTGGAATATTGGCGAATCGATTTCGTGTGCTGCTTAACACAATACCTCTCAGACCAGAAAAGGCCAAACTAATAACACAAGTATGTTGTGTTTTGCATAATTTTCTGAAAGAAGAAACTGGAATTGCGTATGTGGAAAATCATCCAGATGAAGAAATAGAGAGGCAGTACAGATTTAGGTTTGAACTAAGTAGGAACAAGAATTTATTTTCTATTTCTTCCTAGATCAAATATTCTAAACTAAAATATAATACTATTTTTTCCTACGAGCGTGCGCAAAGTAGTACTTTTCCGCACCACGCATTTCGGTTCTCAAAGTTGCACTTTTCCGCACTCAGTGCGGATACAGGCCTTATCCGCACTGAGTGCCGAAAAGTAAAAATAATTGTCAAGCAACAATAAGTACACCTGTCGACTTTGACACATGATGACAAATTTTTCCTCTGTTCCTGTTCCAGCTAACATCTATACCTACAAACACCAAATTTAATTAACTTCAACACATTGTCAGATTTGTTTTCTATATATATGCATCTACAAACTTTCTCATCAAATTTATAGCATTTTCCATTTGTCGAAACAGGGCAAAAAAATGTATCCTTATCCTTACATGTTACATGCTTTTAGAAAAAGATGCGGATGCACTCAGTGCGGCACTGATGACAAATGGAAATCGCCATTAAACGCTTTAAGATGAAGAGCTCTGACGATGATTTTCTGTTATATTTTTTTTTTGTTATGTAATTTTTTGATAAATGCATAGGTTCCCTTCAAGTTAATTAAAAATAATTAAACAAATTATCGTTTTTTTTTTAAATTTTTGTTGTTACCTACCTGATATGAAGCTCGTAGGAAAAATTTTGTTCCTAACACGTGCGCAAAGTGTCTTTTCCGCACGCAAACACGTATCCGAACTCCGCTTCGCGTCGTTCGTATAACTGTGTTTGCGTGCGGAAAAGTAACACTTTGCGCACTTGTTAGGAAAATAACTATATTCGTCGACCACTTGTTTTTTCTGCCTATGAGTTTTTTTAGCCCTGAAAAGGCATTGACAAATTGGTAGCAATTTTAAATTTCCTACCATAAAGGTACGAACGAAAATACTTCACCGACCAAACTATGGATAATAGTTCTTTTCCGACAGATGAATATGAAATATCTGCTCTATTTAACGTACGGCTAGCATAAGCAATAGGAAGATCGTTATTTGGTCCACCTTGCGACAAAACTGATCCACTTGCAAAATTGGATGCGTCGGTGGTTAATGTAAATTCCTCATTGAAATTTGGGAATTGTAATAATGGTGCCTTTCTTAAAATACTTTTAAATTCATCTAGAGTCTTGTTGTTCTTTATTCCAATAGAAAATTGAGTCTTTTTTCAATAAAATTGTCAATGCCATGGTTTTGCTATTTTTGCGAAATTTGGTATAAATCGTCTGTAATATCTAAAAATTATTTAATATTTTTTTAGATTGGGGCATTGGGAATTTTAAAACACTTTCGATTTTCTTTTCATCTGGCTGAATGCCATTTTCTGAAAGTTTGTGACCCAAGTAAATTACTTCTTTTTTCATGAACTCACATTATTATCAGGTTGTAATTTTAAATATTTTTGAGACAATCTCTAAAATATTAGTTCAAATTTTTGTTCATGATCGGAAACATTTGATCCAACGACAATTAGATAATCGAGGTAAACAAAGCATTGATTTCTCTGAAGTCTGGTTAAAACTGTATTCATTATTCTTTGAAACACTGCTGGTGCACATTTAAGACCAAATGGCATTCGTAAAAATTCATAATGTGCATTAGGCGTAGAAAAAGCAGTTTTTGATGCATCTTCCGGATCCATTTTGATTCGGTGGAAGCCTGAGACTAGATCCGGAACTATGAAATAAGATGCATGTCCTTACTGGTCTAATATTTCGTCAATATTTGGAATTGGCTGAATTTGGCCTACAGTGACATCATTAAGGCGTCTGAAATCGACTACTATCCGCCATTTGCGATGTCCTGATGAATCAATTTTTTTAGATACCAGCCACAGTGAAGCAATTTATGAGGAAACAGATGGTTGGATTATCTTCTGTTTCAACATTTTTTCAATTTGGTTTGAAATTTCAAATTCATGACATTTTGGAAGTCTATAAATTTTGGAATGAATTGGGGTATCAGTATTAGTATTTATTTTACATTCAATCGGTTGAGTGAATGTCATGTCATCATTTGCTAAATAAAAAATATGGTTGAATTCTCGGCAAAAATTCAAAACTAACAATTTTTCTTCAGTATTAAGATGTTCTAATCTTAAATTATTTTCAAACGTTGAAATGCGATCAACCGTGTGAGAATCAGACGTTTCTGATTGCGTAGCATTAAAAACGAAACAGTGATCTTCGTGGAATTTCTCGAGTTCCATGTTGATACAGTTTACTTGCACAGCTTTTTCCAAAGTTTTTACGATAGTAGCTACAGCAGTATTATTTCCATCAACTTTTAAAATAGCTTTTGCAAAGTAAACTCCTTCTAAAATTACTGCATCGCAACAGTAGCCTTCTTTTACTTGGTCACCGTTAATAACATTTATGCGTATTATGGTTTCAGATCGCGGCTGTAGAATATAATTACAGTTTACATTGTCATTGCTTGAGTTCAAGTTAAGACACATTTTTAATGGTAATTGAAAACATTTTAATTTCAGTTCGAGAGTTTTATAATTTAATTCATCGTCCTCGGATGTTAAAAGATCGTCGCCAATTAATCCATCGAACCGAATATTAGTGTTTTCTGGAATGATGTGACCAGCAATGTGACACTCACTGTGGACTGGTTGGCGTTTAAAGACTGATTTTGCTGATTATTTACATTGGACATTGAATTTCTTCTTTTTTTATTATATTCCCTTTTGCGACATTCAGTAATAATATGACCTTTTTTCTAACAATAGTTACAGAATTTACTGTTATATTAGTAGAAGGATCTGGACAGAAGTTTGTTTTTGGAGGTGTGTTAGATTAGAAGTTTTCCCTTGTGCTGAGTTAAAATGAACGGTGTTTCGACTTTTAGAATAACACTCTTTGAATGAATGACCTTTTCTTTTTACAGTTACTGCAATATTTTTCAAAAGAATTTTTGACATATTTGTACCTTCTGGCAGGCAAATGTTTTTCTTCTATGATCGCTTCTGTGAGCGCGTCAATATTTTTGGGTTTAACTCTTCGTAAACAACTAGAAATATTGTCATTTGAGTGGAGGATGAACCGTTGCAAAGCTATTTCCTTTATCATAGTGATTCTACCTACTGATTCATTGTGATTTTGGAAAGAAGATGCATTTAGAGCCAGTGTTTTCAGGGCTTCTATACGATTAAAATAACTTTGCACTGATTCCATTTTACTTTGTTTTAATGTATTTAATTCTTCTAAGATTTGAGAAAGATCGCGTCGTTCACCGAATAGTTCAATTAAACATTCTCGAATTTCATCATAGGCATAGAATTTTTTGAATCTAGTTTGAGCGCGTGCGGATCCGTTGAGTTTAGATTCTATGTAAGATATGAGAATTTTTTGAGGGCCGCGACAAAGATTCCATGATTGACCACAGTCTTGTAAAAAATTAATGAGTTTAGTGCGATCGTCATAAAAATTTTCTGAAATGATTGCGCGAATATCATACATAAATAGGAGCGCTATTGTCATCGCTATTGGGATGTAACGATTCTTGACGGGATTCGGGACGTGAGCTAGGTTGACTTCGGGTCAGGGCCGGCTCCAGACATTTCGGCGCCCCGTGCAATAGGTATTTTTGCCGCCCCTATTACCGATTACTTTCCTACTTTATAGTTCCAGTACTACCTTTGGTACTACCCATTTGCTAAACTTACTTTTGATTTTAATTTTGTCCAATGTTCTTATATGATATATTACCTATTATTTTCTAGTTTTTTTATGGAATATTTTGATTACTATACTATTTTAATGCAACCTACAATTGTCGGCAACTCTCAAATAACACAAAAACATAACCTGCAAGCCGACCTAGGCAGTGTAGTGGTTAGTGTATTGCTTCGCGGGTTCCGGGTTAGAATCCCGGCTAGGGCATGGTTGCTTGTTGTTTGTGGTGTTTAACCGGTTCGTTAACTTGACGAGAGGATGTGAAAGGAGTTTCTCAGGCTTGCGTGATGTCGGTGGATTCTGAATGGCCGACCATGGATTGCGAATCAGACCATCTTAGGGTGAGGGATGCCGAGAGGGATGCATGATAAGGGCCGACCATTTAGAATCTAGTATAAATTGGAAGGAGTAGAGTCCATGGAAATGATGTACAATAAGCCACAATGAGCTTCAGTGCAGAGCATGGTCTCGAAAGAGTGAAAAATAAACATAACCTGTTCGGGTTTGAAAAAAGGACGGTTTCTGGGACGCTTCAGAACAATTGCCCAGTGTAACCGACAACAAAATGACAACGGCTCGGCTATCACAAATTTCAATAATAATTTGCGCAGGTTTGAAAAAAGCTATATTCAGTCCATAGAACTGTGCTCAGATCATTTAGAATTGATCAGAGTTTGAAAAAACCCGAACATGTTTTATTTTATTTCTTTACAGAGCAGGCGAACACGAAAATTGATAAAATAAATCATGAAGCTATTGTAATTTGTAGTGTGGTTTTTTTATCCAACAATTATCCCCGAGATTTTTGCCGCCCTACGATTTTGCCGCCCCGTGCAGGGGCACAGGCTGCACGGGTCCTGGAGCCGGCCCTGCTTCGGGTATCAGGTACAATAGGCATGATGAAAAGTACGAAATAAAATCCAGAAAATGCCTCTAAAAACTTGTCTACTTACGATGCTGGCAGATGCAATCTGGAACGATTGATATCACTCTGTATAGCTTTTCGTTTCACCCTAATCCGATCCACGTCGCCAGAATATGTTAAGTTCTTTTATTTAGGGAGAAGAAACAAGTCTCTTAGCATCAATTTATTCCGTTGTAACGTTTATTAAACAATTACACATCAAAACGTAATTTATTAGTACTGAAACCCGATTAACAATAATTGAGTCGCGTTTGACATTAAAGTTGAAGTTAAAAAGTCCCGATTGACAATCTTGTTCGGAGGTTGATTCAAGAATGATCTCTGAGGAAAAAGCTGTGAAATAAAATATATTATGGAAACTTAATAACTATGCTGAGTAAGCGGAATGCAGAATAAGCATGGTAGCTTCGTTGCAGAGCAGTGGTGCGACAGTAGCAGCAAAGCAGTGGCGTAACATAACAAATAGTTGTGTTATTTTATTTCTCTTTGGTTTTTATGTTTTTTGTTTAATACATTGATTGAGTATGTGAGAGGAGTACAAAAGATCATATACGTTTCTAAATCATCACCCATTTATATAGGTAGATAAGTATAATATTTTCTTCTCGGCAAGAATTATATACCATATTCACATATCTGAGAATACCAAAAAATACCATATTAGGATTTTCCAGTTTCATGACTTCAGACTCGTCAGCAAGTTGTGTTAACATAGAAACTCATTTAAATAAAAAAAACTATTCCCATTTAAAAATTTCATATTCTAGCAAAATATTTTGCTAATATTCAGCTGCAAGCTAAGTCGTTTTTACAGCAATTAGTAAAATTGAATCAGATAAAAAAAATTAAATTCGAGGATTTTCGCTCTCGAATGTGCAAAAATTAAAATCTGCTCTGCTTCAACTATAATCCCAACGAAACTTATTGAATTTGGAGCTTTACCAAATTGGCTTTAATATTGGGGTGCTAAACCGCGGGTCTCTTATGCAGTTATATAGAACGTTCTGCTGAAAACGTTCCATGTTATTATTATTACTTGGGTGTAAGTTTACTTGTTAGAAAAATTAGAAAGCGGATTAAGTGTTTGGCAAAATCCTTATACTTAATTTATTCAATCAAGATATTACATGTAACCCTAACAAATTGCAGACAAGGAAACCGAGAAAATTTAGAGATGCACTATCTATTTTGCAGCAGTCAATTGCTATAATTTTGAGGAATTTCATTTACCCTAGCAAAGGAAGTATAATAAACAAAAATGAAGTTGTGATCGAAAATACTTGAAGATTCTAGGTAAGCAAATTTGCAGGCTTTTCTTTGAAAAAAAACACGAGAATCCTTAAAAAATCCCAGGGTTATTGTGAAAACGTAAACACAAAAATACACCTGAAGCGATGCGACACACACTCTTTGGAAAGGGAAAACAAATTTTTCTATTCAGTCGGAAAAATGAGATCCGGTAAGAAGGACCGGGCAAGTCCACACAAAAGGACCCAGATGCTATAGTATAGTAGACTCTCTGGGGAAAAACGAAACTGTTTTTATTGAAATTGCCCTTTTTATTGACGATACAAATCGAAAAAAGTGTTTGTTTCATTTAGAGGCCTTTTTTATGTGATCGAGATGCTGGGCTACAGATGAGGGAGAGAATTATGTCTCTAATATTATCGGACAATATTTTGTGCGAGAACGGACATTTTCTTTTGAAAAGGATTTTTTTAGACTTTTGTTTTTACTCTGACGAATCAATTCCTATTTTTATTTAATTCGATTTTTGATAAGGCTGAGACCGTTTCTTGAACTGAAAATCTGCAACTTAGAGCTTAGAACCAACACTGAAAAAATTAGTGAAAATTTTGCCTAATAAATATTTATTTGATTTTTTTTTATTTCACCCAAATAATGATTACTTAAACCAACGACAATGTATTTGGTTTAAATAAATCTGTGTATTTGGTTTTTTCAAATTATTTGTTTGACTTCTTAAAATGATACGAGTTGCATTATTAAATAAATATGTATTTAGAACGAACACCATAAATCTAATATATTCAGATTTTTTAAACGAAATAACAGCTACTTTAAATTAAATATTCTGGAATTTTTACAAAATAAACATGACCAAAATTCAAATAACTGGGATCTCTGTAGATATTTGGCGAATTACGCGCATGCTCGAGTTCCGAATACTGTGCTGTGTGCATCACAAGGCCTATTCGGGTTTGGAAAAAGGACGGTTCTAGAACGGTTCAAAACAATCGTCCAGTTTATTGATCAACAAAATAACAACGACTCGACTATCGCAAATTTCAATAATAAACTGTGCGATTCTTCTGGACCGTTCTAGAACCGTACTTTTTCCAAACCCGAATAGGCCTACAGTATCACTGTTCGCTCTTTCCTGTTGTTGGTTTGGCACGCGTCGCATGGTGTTACTTTGAATTTTTATTTTTCGGAGTGGTTTCCGCAAGATGGAATATCTTTTGGCAGAAGTGGGTGTGCAATATCTGTGGTCTTCAATACACAGTAAGTTGAAATTATAGTACCTACATAATAGGTTTAATTCACAATATTTCCAAATCATCAATTTCAGCAAGATGGTGTCTCCAGGAACAAAAAAATACTTACGTCGCCTTGGCCGAAATAATTTTTATTGGGGACTTATTTCTACCTGGACCAGACAAACATCTTCTCACACTGAGGCAACAAGCAATAGGCAATTCGCAATAATATTGGACACAAGTATTTTACATTTATTAAAATTAGACGTCTCACATTAGAGCAATCAGCAATATTTTCTGTTCGACAGATATCGAGTTGCTCTAATGTAACACCTCGGATTTAATTCAGTGTACGATTAATTCATGTACGATACTTGCCACCACAAAAACTGTGCATCAGACGAATCCCTGCAAAAATTTTTAGAAGTGCCATCGAAGTGAATCAGACTCCAAACATTGATGATGGAAGAAAAGAGAATAACGATGAACGACTGAATGAGAACGACCATCCTGTGCAGATTCACAATAATTTATTGATTTAACTAGAATAAAAACATAATTAGATTGAACAAATCAGGCTTTAAATGAAACAATTTGTTTATTTGGTTCAAAATAAAAGAGGTTGAAACAAATACTTGTTTTATTTGTAATAAAAAGCAAGTAGCTCACAATAAATAAATATTTATTTAATTTAAATATTTTCTATGAGCTTAATGCATTATTTATCTACTAGAACTAAATATTTATGCATTTTGTAAAAATGGTTGATATTGAGCTAAACCAAGAATAATTTAATTCAAGCAAAAGGAATGGAAACGGTCAAACAAATCCAGATTTTTTTTCAAACAAATATTTGTTTGTCCATTATTAACAAAATATTTATTTAAGGGAACTCCATTTTTCTTTGGACCAAATTATTTTTTTTTTCAGTGAAGCACTGGCCAAACGTAACGCCATCCCGCATTGGCATATCACCTTGGATCTTGGATATTGACATCATTGTCTTCAACCAGCCAAATTTTGTGTCACTAGGATGTGAAGACCCACATTAGATTGATATATCTTCAATGTATCTACAAATCTGACTTAAATCGTAATTAGTGACTGGACTGGCTATTCCTAAAAACCTAGTGGCGCCTTCTTTAAACTGTACCAACACTAAGATCAGTCACTGATAACAATAACCGTCACTACAAGGGCAAAAAGAACTCATTTGAAAATTAATCAAAAAACATAGAAAGACGAGTAAAAAAATCTGAATCTTTCCAAGCTTTTTGAAATCACTTTTATGCATAGCTTTTATGTCATTTCTAGTAAACCAACATTGTATTTTTCTGCCACTGTCCAGGAGGCAGTGAAATTTTTTAGCACTTATTTCCCCAGTTGGTATCTATGAAATAGTTTGTTCTCCTGGTGATACAAAGCAAGAATTTTTGAGTCTGGCTAAAATTTTCGGATGGGTTCACAAGATCAATGAAAAATACAACTACGCTTATTTTCCCAGACATAATTATTTCACATTTACTACAATGGAACATAAAGTATATGAAAATAATAATTTGGCTTATCTCAGATAGTGAAAGTGAGTCTGGCTGAAAATTTTCGGGTCTTCAATTTTTCACTTGCCAGACATATTATTCATACTCACAGATTAGCCGGAATTTTTTTTTATGTAACTTCAGTATACTTCTCATTAGTAGACCTATATTATCACTGAGAAAAAAAAAAGGCCATGCATTCGTAAGCTTTATTGCATTTTGCGCCTCAACCCATCGGAAAACCCCCCCTAAAAATATATGTATTTTGCTTAGAATTACTTACCCTACAACTCTATCCAAGTTGTCCGACTGGGAAAATAAGTACCGAAAATCGTCACTGCCTCCTAGACTATACCTTAAATGCGCGCGAATCTGGATGACGTCACGTAGTATGATTTTGCGTCACCTTGTCGCCAAAGTTATACTTCATTGTATTTAATTTGGCCGATTTCCACATTTTCCACCGTTATTTGTTTTGTTGTTGTTTTGTGTTGCGGCGAGTTGTAAATTTTGAAGTTATAATGGAAAAAAAGATTCGCACATACTACTTACTTTTGCTACCATAAACATATTACAAATTACAGATTGTCGGATTGGCCTTTGGAATTTCCTTCTTCGGTCATAATTAATAGGTATATCGTTTAATTTATGTATTTAAGCTAAGTAAACCAATTCTAATAATGATAAAATAAAAAAAAAATAGAGAAAAATGTGGATAAACACAACTAACGGGTATTTATTATGTAGAGTTCGAGCGGCTGTTTTGTTCTTTTATCCCTGTTCTTCTCATTATAAGGAAAAAAGACGGAAAATGCTCCGAGCGCTCAGTGTTTCAAGACGAACTCACGGTATGATGGACGTTTGCTGACAGACACTGACATATCATACTAGATGACGTCACGACCAGTACCAGCGCGTTTTTCCCGCTAGAAATAATTTGAATTTTTCCGCATTTCCAATTCCTTATTGCGGCCGTTTGCGACAAAAAAATTGTTTTTTTCGCTGATATAATGTTTTAACATAATATATTCTTATGATTTATAGTAATATTTTCATGTTTAATTTTTTTGTCAAGTTCCCTATTAGGGATTGTAGTCCTCCACTGGGATAAGAATCTATGAAAATTTCAGCTTTCTATCTATGGTAGAAAAAAAAGTTATGGGTCTCCATAGTTTTAAAAAATCCAAATCATAAGGTAGCTAGGTACCTTAGTCCTAAAATGATGAAATTTTAAATTTTTTTACCTTCAGATTTTGCGTTTATGTTTGATTATTTATAGCAATAGTATCACATGTTAAACTACAGATAACAAGATATACTCTATGCATTAACATTATGAATAATAAACTTTGACACATCTTATTTTTCTACTACCGACTAATCCTACTGCTAAAGTTTGGCGCACTATGGTATATAAAATACTGCGTGTGCGCTTAAAAATACATTGCAGAAAAAATATAATAATGTTGAAGGCTTCTTGTTCACAAAGAATCAAAAATGGTCAAAGACAATAAAAACAAAAGTACGTTCCAGGAATCCAAAAATGATTTCAAAACACATCAGATATGTGATCTGAAAGTTGCTCTCTACAATCCATTTAGTGATATCCTTCTTTATTTTTAAATTGTTGTGGTAGTGAGTTGAAAATTTTTGGCCCCACACAATAGATATGATTCAGACACATGGTATGCTTGATGGGGTTTTGAAGGCTGACATTTCTGTTCTTAACATTTCTCATGTTTTTTTTCCATGAGACATATGAATTTTGTAGTTCTGATTCTCTAACATGTATTTCATT
The DNA here is from genome assembly GCA_917834065.1 of Ceutorhynchus assimilis. Classification (NCBI taxonomy): domain Eukaryota; kingdom Metazoa; phylum Arthropoda; class Insecta; order Coleoptera; family Curculionidae; genus Ceutorhynchus; species Ceutorhynchus assimilis. Next base: position 28,418,239 of record OU892280.1, on the reverse strand, counting down.
ACGGCTTAATAATAAAGTTGTTTTATCGATAGTAAATTCCTATCTTTGTAAACCAGAAACGATGTATAATATTTACCTACTTTTGAATAACATTACTTTTATCAGCCATTTTTGTGCAATTTGTAGTTTTTCCACAAAAATGTCACGCCTGCACCATCCCAAGCCACAATTCCATAATTTATAAGAGATTCCACCAGTGCATAGTAGATTGTTTTCAAAGTTTTTAGATTTACTACATTCCTTATCTCATAAAATTTAAATAATAATTTCCTAATTTTGTCAGTTACAGCAATTATCTGTTCCTTCCATGTTAAGTTTTCATCAATGAAAATACCAAGGTTTTTAAGACTTTTTCTCTATATATTTTTGGTACATTTACAATTCTGAGAATGAAAAAGCACAAATTTCGTTTTATTAACATTTAATAAGAGTAAACTACCATCAAGCCAGTGTTTTATTTCTTGCATTGCCCTTTCAGCTATCATTCTAGTTGATTCCCAATTTTCCCCACTAACTATTACTCCTGTGTCATCCACAAAACAATAGACGTCATACTCTGAAGTGGCAGACATAATCCATCTAGGTATATAGATAATAAAAAGCAGTGGTGAAAGCACTGTCCCCTGCGGCACTCCATACTCCACCTGCAGCTTGTCACTCAATTCCCCAGAAATGATAATTTTTTGATATCTATTTGTCAGGTATGATTTTATTAAAGTATTTGGCAGTCCTCCGCTGAGTAGAATATAATGTGCTACAGTGTCAAATGCTTTTTGTGGATCTAGGAAAATACCTATAGCTTTTTTTCCACTGTCCAAATTTCTCAAAATCTTTTCTGAAACTCGAAACAGAGCATTTTCAGTACTAAGACTCTCCCTGAAGCCAAACTGATTTTCACTAAGCAACTTAAATATTTTTCCAAAAATAATAGGATTTGTTTTTAAGACATTTCTCAATTGTTAGTTCTATTGGCCTATAGTTGCTCAATTCTTTTCTATCACCTTGTTTGTGTAATGGAATAATTATGGTACTTTTTGAAACTCCCGGAAAAACACGTGTTTTAAAGAATAAAACTGGATGGTCTAAGCAAATGTAATCTTCCCTGCTCTTTCCCTTATTTTTCAATGATTTTATTTGACTTGAAACTTTTCTGCGTTACAGGTTTCAGATTTCAAGAAAGATGAATCCCTGAATCCCTCAGTTTTTCCCTTTGAACAACTTTACCTGGCTTTATTTCACTACCTATTTCACCTGCAATGGAACTGAAATAGTCATTAAACTCCTCAGCAATTTGTTTTTTTATTTGAAATTTCTAATTTATTTTTGCTTATAATGTTTTTTATTTCTAGGGCACAAGTATCTTCATTTGAAGCTTCCTTAATTACTTGCCACATTTTCTTAGGATTATTGGCACACTCATTGGCTCGAGTTTTTTAATAAGAAAATCTTGAAGATTTAATAAGTTTTGAGAGAGTATTTCTATACATTTTATACCTGTCCAATAAAGCTTGGTTATTTTTATATACATTACATTCCTTCTTTCATCTATCCCTATATCTAATTGATACCAACAAACCCTTTGTAATCCATGGTTTTAACCTTCTTGTTTCTATAGATATGGTTTTTGTTGAATCATTTATCATATTTTGCAACAAATTAATAAAATTGACAGTATACTCATCTGCATTATCTAAACTTTAGTTACCCACATTCCATGTTGCTTTTAATACAAGACCTGAAAATATTTTATGATCGAGTATTTGATAATTATTTTGTGTGTTTAAATTTTTTTTCCATGTTAGGTATAGGTACTCAAGTCTAATATTCAGCAAAACGGGATCATGTAAGTTTATGTTCTAATATGACTTAACTTAAGCAATTGAAAAAATTTTCTTGCCATTTAATAAAATGGTGATCTAGACATGATTTTGAGTTACCAATCTTTCTTGTAGGTTTATTTATCACCTTCACAAATCCGTGAGATTGAAGGGTAGTTATATAATTTATTGTTGCTTCAGATTCTGCTGCAAATCTATATATCTATACAATATATAAAAATTAATGCCACTTTTCGTTGTAATTTTATAACTCAAGAACGGGCTCACCTAGCCAAACCATATGTTTAGGCTTTGTTCGGACTATTTATTAGATCGTTTATGTGAAGTTTGCACAAAATCGGTCTAGCGGTTCTTCATTTATCACATTTTTTGTAATAAATGAATTATTCAATAAATGGAGGATCATTTTGTTAAAGGGGATATTGCTGTCAAATTGAAACTTTTTTCAGCGTTGACAGTACCAGCATGTTGTTATGTCATTAATGTGGTCATTTCATTACTTAAAGTGTGTTTTTTTTTAAAGATAAAAGTCAAAATGACATTATGTTGGCAATACAATGTAAAATTGTCAATGCTTTTAAATTTTTTAAATAGAAAAGGCTTGTGTTGCCAAAATAGTTACTAAATTTTTGACTTGGGGAATTATCTTTAAAAAAAAAAACAGACTTTATTTTATTTATTTATGAAAAAATTTTACTAAGCCCGCATACGGCGCCATCTCTTATAACCGATACCAAGTTTATTTTGTATATAGCTACTACTGCTATGTGTTTGCTTGATATATCACCAGCGAATGAAAACACTGTTTTACTAATAACTCGGTTTAATTCTGGGCACTGAACATACAAATAAATCGAAATACTTTATTTTGTTAACAACAACAACACGATATCATAATTGCGCGGCAACAAGGTGACTAGAAGTAAACAACAACCTGGGACAGCTGTCTTCTGTCACGTCACGTCAGGCCGTCAGGGTTGTACACAATAGTTGAGCCATCCAGGGTTGAACACAACGGACTCGCGGAACAATGACGCCACATCTACTCCCCTCCCAGTGACGAAGCCACTTGTGGGAGGAACGAAACCTTCTTTTTTGAGTAAGTGCGAAGAGGGCGGTCCATGGTGAAGGATGACGCTGGGTGATTCTCCAGGGTGGATGAAACGGTATCGGGTTTAAGGGTGTAGGCTGGCTTCAGGGCGTCCACAGAGACAGTCTTCTCAACGCCATTGATTCGAATGCTGTACACTCGGTCATTTATTCTCTTGACGACTTCATGCGGGCCAGTGTAGGGCGGTTCGAGCGGGCGACGAACAGAGTCCACTCGGCGGAAGACATGACTGCAAGTTGCGAGGTCCTTGAGGATGAAGCAGCGAGATTTGATATGGTGAGCCGTAGGTGTTGGGCGGACTTTCCTGATGTGGTCCCGGTATTTTTCGAGGAAGACTTGGGGATCAGCTGGGGGTGACTCAGAGGTGAAGAATTCACCAGGTATACGCAGGGGTGTCCCATAAAGGAGCTCCGCTGGTGAGGCATTCAGGTCTTCTTTCAGGCACGTACGCAGACCCAGAAGAACGGTCGGAAGCACTTCCGTCCAGGGCGTGGGTGCTTGACACATAAGGGCTGCCTTCAAAGTCCTATGGAAGCGCTCTACGATGCCATTGGACTGCGGGTGATAGGGCGTGGTGTGGATTACCCGCGCTCCTACAAGGCGTGCAAGAGCCGAAAATAGTGAAGATTCAAATTGCGTGCCCTGGTCAGTTGTGATGGATAGTGGCGTTCCGTAGTTGCAAATCCAATTGATATAGAGAGCAGACGAGACGGTGTCAGCTTCCATGTTCTGGAGGGGTACTGCAACAGGCCATCTAGAAAATCGATCAATTATGGTTAAGCAGTAACGAAATTTGTTGACTGGTGGTAAAATGATGAGGTCTAGGTGAATATGCTCGAATCTGTTGTCAGGTACGGTGATGTGCTGTGGTGCGAGACGATTGTGTCGTTGAATTTTGGATTTTTGACACTGAATGCATTGGCGGGACCACTGGAGGGCGTCCTTCTTGATTCCAGGCCAAACAAATTTTTCTTTGAGGCTTCGAGCAGTGACTCGGCCGCTGGGGTGTGCCAAACCATGCACAACATCAAAAGCTTTGCGTCGGAGACTTGTCGGAATGTAGGGTCTGATGCGATCTGAAGAGATATCACAGAGGACGTTGGCGTTTTCAATAACAAGCTGTTGCAGATTGAGCGATGATTCTTGTGGCGTATCTTGGTCTTCAAGCTGTGCGGCTTCGATGGCTTTAGGAGACAGTGACGTTGGCATGGAGATAGCGTTAATACGAGACAGGGCGTCAGCAACGGCGTTGTGTTCTCCCTTGACATAGACGATTTCTGTGCTGAATTGTGAAATAAAGTCCAGTTGATGGAGCTGTCTGGGGGATGCTTTTTCAGCGCGCTGAGCAAAGGCGTATACCAGTGGGCGATGATCAGTTTTGATGATGAACTGGCGTCCTTCCAGCTGGTGACGAAAGAACTTTATTGCAGCGAAAATCGCTAGCAGCTCGCGATCGTAGGTGCTGTATCGCGTTTCGGTGGGACTCAACTTGCGGGAAAAAAAACCTATGGGCTTCCAGCAGTCGTCGATCAGCTGTTCAAGTGCAGCTCCAATGGCGAAGTCCGAGGCATCAGTGACGAGTGCGAGACTTGCAGAGGGTGAGATGAAGCTAGTACAAGTCGCTTTGACAATGCTTTCTACACAGTCTTGGTAGGCCTTCTCTGAGCTGGGTGTCCAAGGGATGGGCCGTTTGTCTTTTTTCTTGGCACCCTTCATAAATGCATTGAGAGGGGCTTGAAGTTCAGCGGCCTTTGGAATACAGCGACGGTAATAATTGAGCATTCCCAAAAACTTACGAAGGTCAGAGATGGTCTCTGGTTTGGGGTAAGAAGCGATGGCTTGGATCTTGGAATCAGGTGGTTTGTATCCGAGCTTGTTGATGGAGTAGCCGAGGTACATAACTTCTGACTTGTTGATTTGGCACTTGCTGAGGTTGATAGTGAGTTTGTTCTCACACAGTACATTAAAGATTTTGCGTAGATGTTGCAGATGTTCCTCATGGGAATCCGAGAACACTATCAAGTCAACAATGTAGCATGCTGCGAAGTCAATACCACGGAGAAGGTTGTCCATATGACGTTGAAATGTCTGAGTGGCATTGCGCAGGCCTGGAGGCATACCCAGAAACTCAAAAAGCCCAAAAGGAGTAGTTATCGCTGTTTTGGGTATGTCCTCTGGTGCTACAGGAATTTGGTGGTATGCTCGAACCAGGTCAATGACAGTGAAGACACTTTTCCCATGCAGCCGCTGAAAGATGTCTTCTGGTAGTGGTATGGGGTACCGATCTGGCACAGTCTGGGAATTGAGCCTCCTAAAATCACCTGTGGAACGCCATCCACCTTGCTTTTTCTGGACCATGTGTAGAGGACTGGCCCATGGACTGCTGGAGGGACGGATAACAGCATGATGCAACAGGAGGTCGAAATCCTCTTTAGCAATCTTTAGTTTCTCTGAGTTTAGCCGACGTGGACGGTCATTGACTGGCGGTCCAGTGGTGACTATGTGGTGATGAGTTCCTGTAGGGGCGTCCACTGATGGGGCTGACCTTGGACGGGTTATGTCAATAAACTCTTCCAGCAACTTGCTATAGGGTTGACTGAGTGTAGGGGGTGCATATTCTGCATTATTGACAGTGGAAACAGTATGAAGTTCGGTTTCATGCATTTCAGCAGGAGAAGACAGTGAGGTGAGAGAGTCCAGAAGGCGCTTGTGCTTTAAATCAGGAAGGAGGCCATGATGTGAAAGCAGGTCGGCACCTATGATTGCTGATTTGACGTCTGCAATGATAAATGCCCACTTGAAGGATCTGCGGAGTCCAAAATTGGTGTTAAGAAAGTGTTGACCATACGTTTTGATAACTGTTGCATTGGCTGCATATAGCATGAGGTCAGCAGGCAGAAGTTTTCGTTGAAAGAAGCTTCTTGGAATCAAGGATACAACGGAACCACTGTCGATAAGGAACTTCATGCCAGTGACCTTGTCTATGACGTGCAGGCGACTTTCTTTAGATGGGAGGCAGGTGCTGTTGACATTGCTGTCGCTTACCACCTGAACAGGCGACAGCATATTTAGTTTTCCTGGCGCGGAGATGCTAGTGGCAGCTGAGACACATTTTTGGGCCCGGGCACCGAATTTTCGATGATATCGGCATTCTCCAGAAGTGACAGAACGCTCACGTGGTTGTCGACTGGTAGAGGTGAGACTCTGTCTGATGGCAGAAGTGAGGTCCTTCTGAGCAATGGTTAGTTCTGTGATGACTTGTCTGAGTTCGTTCAGCTCGGAGGCTACTGAAGAACCATGTCCATGCTGGCGAGAGCTCTGGTTGACGGCCATGACACTGCCACCAGGGATGTTTGTCATGAGCTCATCAGCTGCAGCAGCTAGTTCGTTAAGTGAATTGGCCTTGAAAATTTTCAGCAAGTGCTGAATGCTGACAGGCAGAAGAGCCAGCCATCGTATGCGGAGCACGTCTTCTGTAGCACGATTGCCGGCAAGGGCTCGCATTTCACGAAGCAACTGTGAGGGTTTTCGGTCACCTAGTTCTAGATCAGTGAGCAGTTTGTGCATCTGAGAGTCTTCGGAGGCTGTTAGTCTACTTATTAGGTTAGACTTGAGATTTTGGTACTTATCTTGAGGTGGTGGAGCCTTCAAGATGTCTGCAACTTCCGTGATTGTGTCCGGGTCCAGTGATTTTACCAATTGATAGTACTTGCTGCTATCGGACTGTATACGGTGGGTTTGAAAGACTGATTCAATCTGCAGGAACCATAGGTCTGGATGAGAACGCCAAAAGGGTGGCAGATTGCAGTTGTAAACTGCGTCAATGGCATAACTCTGCTGCTGGTTGAGCATCATGGGGGCTGGCAACGAATATACTACTGGTTGGGCATATGCTTGCTGATAGCTCACCGGGTGATTTGTTGGATTAAAATGCACCGCGGGATCAAATGCTGTACTGCCGTGAGGGCCAGAAAGTTGAGGCATAGGAATACTCACTGACGAACTCCTGTCTGGTTGCTGGTTGGTAAAAGAGCTGTTTGCAGCCAATTGCTGATCAGGATCTACTGAGGAGTCGAAATTGCTTTGCATCTTGATTTTTTTAGTAGTCAGACACGTCTTTTTGGTTAGAGGCCGAGTGGTACGCGGAGATATATCACGTCGGGGTCACCAGTTATAGCTACTACTGCTATGTGTTTGCTTGATATATCACCAGCGAATGAAAACACTGTTTTACTAATAACTCGGTTTAATTCTGGGCACTGAACATACAAATAAATCGAAATACTTTATTTTGTTAACAACAACAACACGATATCATAATTGCGCGGCAACAAGCTGACTAGAAGTAAACAACAACCTGGGACAGCTGTCTTCTGTCACGTCACGTCAGGCCGTCAGGGTTGTACACAATAGTTGAGCCATCCAGGGTTGAACACAACGGACTCGCGGAACAATGACGCCACATGTATTTTGTATACCGCGCCATCTCTGATACCTGGAACAAAGCTAGGCATTGCAGATACAGTAGAACAATGCTGCTCAGGAACTGGAACTATTTCGAACAGAACTATTCCACTATTCCGATCAGATAGAGTGGTGCAGAAAGAGTAGATCAGATAGAGTAGAACAGATGGAGTAGTGGAGTGCATGCAGTGCAAATAGAGTGAAACAGGGCTGCGCTAGAGATTTTTTTTTGTTTTCTTTACATTCTTTGAACATTCCTGTTCCTGAGTTTATTTATTTGGTGGTACACTTTACAAGAATAATGCCCACAAGCTGCCTAAAAAAGGATGATGTAAAATTTTAATTTTAGGTGACTTCTGATCCAGAGAGTAAACATTAATTTTCTTCAACCAAAGCCAAATTCACCATCGAAAAAAACTGAATTTAATTCAGCTAATAGATACGTTAACACAACATTTCTTAGGTAAAATCTGTTTTTTTTTTAAAGATAAAAGTCAAAATGACATTATGTTGGCAATACAATGTAAAATTGTCAATGCTTTCAAATTTTTTATGTAGAAAAGGCTTGCGTTGCCAATATAGTTACTAAATTTTTGACTTGGGGAATTATCTTTAAAAAAAAAACAGACTTTAGATTTAATAATTCAGAGGCGGTACGAAGTTCGCCGGGTCAGCTAGTAGGTTATAACAAAGAGTTATAATGTTCATACAAGTTGCAAAAGGCGTTGCGAGAATAGCATTCCGCACCATGAGTTTTATACTATTTTCTCGATTTTTGATTTCATTTTTCATTTTCTTTAATCTTTTAGAGATTTTTTTTTTGCAAAATATGTCAGTTGATGATACTTACTTACCAACCAACTGACAGGTGGATTATATTATTTTAGACTGAAGACACATTGACAAATACAGGATACAAGTGACAAGAGACACGTGTATCAATGCTATAATCCAGAATAAACTGATACAGGATACAATTTACTTGCCAGGCCAGAATACAAAATTTCAAATTTTTGGTATTTTGTATCTGTCTCTTGTATCTTGTATTTATCATTGTGTCTTCAGCCTTATACCAATAGGTAACTTTGAAAACTAAATGTCACTAAAAATCGTTGAAGAATGAGCTTCATTCTTCAACAAATTTGCGCATGAGAATAATGGCATTCTCACACCAAAATCGAGAAAATAAATTTTGAAATAATACACTTTTTTTAGGGGGGTGATAAGAGAGATAATAGAAAAACAAATACGGAACACTTTTTTAGATTTCGTGCTTTATTTCCTTCAATTTGATATCCCACAAGTCACAACCCATATTTTTGGGACTCAATTTTTTTATGATGATGATGGGGATACAGGGAGGTAATAGAAAAGCACCGCAACACGGGTCCTATTATTTTATTAGTATAGTCTACATATAAATTTTCAAACATCTGAGACCTTTCGTTTCAGAGATAAATAAAATCTCTTTACCCCTTTCGAAATCAAAATACCCCTAATTCTCCGCCCCTAGTTAAAATTTCAAAAAACCCTGAAATACATGTTCACTTATTTTGTTGGTAGAATCTATATGCCAATTTTCAGATCTTTGCGGATTCTCGTTTCTGAGATATAGAAATCCTCTTTTATATTTCAACCCTGATTTTAACCCCATTGGGGGTGATATTTTCTTTTGTAAGTATAGATTTCTTTCCACATGCTTCAAAAAATACTAGGAACTGGCAAATTTTTGTAATATTACTTCTTATATTTACGTGTAACATGTTAAGGTCCCTTAAGTGGTTATCAAATAAAGTAGACTCATCAATATTGTCACATACTTTGGTATCACGTCTTGTAGTTGTCCATAAGAACTGGCTCGCCAGTAAATTTTATTAGCAAGTGTAAAGGTGAGTTTACACATGCATGGATTTAGTGGCGCCAATGGTTGCGCCAGTTCTATTTGCACGCCAGTAAATGTTTACACTTTGTGTGAAAAACAAAAATAAGTGGCACGCCAGTTCCATTTTTAAAGTGTTTTTCTCAGTGCGCACTATGTCGAATGAACTTTCCGAAGCCTGTAAAATAGTCGCTACACATTTAGTGAAAAAAAAAGATAAAAGAAATACAGAAAAATAAACGCAACCAACGAAAAGGCCGTGTCTGGGTTAAACCAAGGTTAAACCGTCGTCCGTCGACCAACTTTGGGTGCTTCTTCAAAACTTCTAGGAGAACTCGCAGCAACCGAAATGAAAATCAAACCAAAAACTGGCGAGCGGACGCCGACGTGCAAGCACTTATTTACACTTGCAAGTTTTGATTTTCTGTACGAATTTGTCACCACTGGCGCCAGTGATTTCAGAAGAACGCAGACTTTTTTAGTCTATGCATGCAAAAATAAAATGTGTATGCAAGTCCATGTTTACACTGGCTAATAAAATTTACTGGCGCGCCAGTTTTTATTGGCGCTACTAAATCCATGCATGTGTAAACTCACCTGTATATCTTATGATCCCTGCCTTCTAAACCGCATCTGTATATCGTAGTCCCCTTAAGTTGTTTGATTCTACGAAGAGCTTCACTTTTTACATAAGCACTTTTAAATTTTACTAATATAGGTCCATCTTCTTGTTTTGTGAGCCTGAAACCCTCCAACGAATCATCTTCATGAATCTGCACATTCATACTGCATACTGCTTAAGATTTTGTGGGTTATTTGTTTTTCGTTCATATTTGCTTGCTTTGGAACACCAACAATAACCATGTTATTTACTTTTTCCTTGGATTCAATATTGTCCATTTTTACTTCGAGCTGCTGAACCTTAAGCTTCAAAATTCTGTTTTCCCTTCTGAGCTCCTTGACCTCCTGTAACGCCTGTTGAACTTGGGCTTTTTGTTCCTCGAAACAGGCTGATATAAAATTCATTGATTTTTCTAGGTGCTCAAATTTTTTTTCCAATTTGTATTCTAGTAGCTTGAACATTTGTTTTAGGGATTGGTCAATGATATGTTACATTTTTTTTTTTCGTCCATTTCCAACTAACCCAAACTTTCAGAGATTTTTCGTATTTTTTGGTTTGAGTTAACCCCACTTTTTGATGTAGCACAACAGTTCACTTTTTCAGTTTTAACAGACACTTTCGCTTGGCTAGCACAACTGGGATGGAAGCTGCAATTGCACATTCAACACACTCCACAGCATCCACAACTTTCTTCTTGCAACGTTTGCACATTTTTCCGAGATTTTTTTGAGCATGAAGCGCTTCAACGATCTTTATGATAATTATATGATCAGTTGGGACCACCTTAACTCCATACACTAAATTATTCTGAGATTTGAAGCCGCAATCTATAAAAAAAGGCACTCAGAAAATTGAAAAATTGATAAATTCACCCCAAATTGCTTAACGCGATTTTATTTCTGGAACCAAATGAGCTGAAATTTTCAGGGACTGTAGTCCTCTACTGGATAAGAATCGCTAAAAATTTCAGTTTTCTATCTATAATAGAAAAAAGGTTAGGAGCCTTCAAAGTTTTTAAAAATCCAAATCATAAGGTAGCTACAGATCATTTCACCAGGGTTCATACTTGACCTTGAAACTTGAAAAAAAAGGGGTTGTCGTAGATTAATTCACATGACAGATTCAATTTTTATGACAAATTAAAATGAATGACTTCTGGTTTAAGAACCGACGAACGTTTTTGACGTAATTGATTTGTTTCAGTCAATTTCTATTTGTTAAAAAAGGAAGACAAATTATGTCAAAAGTATGAATCCTCGTGAAACAAAGTTCAGGTACCTTAGTACTGAGGGTTCAACAGCTGTGGAATTCGGGTGTACACCAGTGTGTGTATTTCCATGGATTGCTATAATTCTTGTGAATGTCTATAGATTTCCATAGATATCCGTGGATCTCACTGGATTTCTGTGAATTTCCATGGATATTCGTGGATTTCAGTAGATTTCTGCTATTAAAATCATAGACTAAAATATATAAGGGGTAAATAGACTGGACTCTCCAATGTTAACGTATCATGTCGTATTTTAGCACCCTCTGCCGACTGAGAGTGAACTATAAATAGTAGTTCGGTCATTCTCCGAAAGATGGCACTTTGTTGTTGATAGTTCACTGTAATTCTTACAACTCGACAAGACAACCCTCTTTAAACAGTGGCATAATGGAGGTCCCGCTGCCATATTCTTGCAAATTTTTGATATGAATAATAGGATATAAATGAATATCCCCTCGGATATCCATATCTATCATAAAAAATGAAAAATAACGTATTTGAATTTAGTCAGAGAAATATGTTACCTTCAAATTTTGATGATAGATATCCATTTATATCCAATAATTCCTATGTATTCACATTTGAAATTTCAAAAATATGACGGCGGGGCCTCTATTCATCATCGCCACTGTTCGCAGAGGTTTTTTCACAAGAATAAATACAATCGAAAGACAATTTAAATTTAAATTTTGAAATGTCGAATGAACGAAAAGGTCAAATGACAATGACATTTCCGATGAATGTATATTCGGTATTTGTTTCATTTTCACTTTCATAACCTCAGTTTTATAACCAGCAGAGCCATCAGCGGTCACGAGTGAACTAAAAAAGCTGGCTCAAAGCGGTAATATGAGTGCGCGGACCATGATTAAAATCTGCCCCTTTTGTCTCGTTGTTTTTGGAACAGGTAATAGGTTTGATTCCAACGATGTCTCAAAAAGATGGAAACATAATATGAAAGAAAACTTGGAGTGGCGGGGTATAGGTAACCTTATTTACTAGGTTTCTCCAGTGACGGCGATACTCATTTATTGAAAGCAATGCGCTAACATTCTTCACTTCCACCAGCGCTTCAAACATAGACTAATGGCAGCACAAGGTACCTATACATTTAAATGGTATCAGGCAGAATAAGATAGGAATAATTTCTCCGACATACCCTATGTCCAGGATACTTTACATATCGCAACAAAACTGCGCACAACATTTATTAATCCTAGCGGTTTTAACAATGGGATCCTATACTGCAGAACCTGCGCATATGGACCCGCTGATCTCAAATTTTTCAAAGGAAAAACATTTGTTAACAGCCTCGGATTTAAAAGGCGAAGATGAGATGTGCTTCAAGTCTGCGGAAAAGATCTGTTCTAAATCAGTAAATTTAGTAAAGATGATCCTTACCATCTTACTTGGACCCTGCGTTTGATGTACCTACAAGACCAGCTTCACAAAATATGGTTTTGTGTTTTATTTTTTTTGCGGAATTGACGCAGATGACTTGCTGATCAGCCCGTGCTTCAAGATCGGTGACTACTTGATCACCTCAAATTGTTACCTATGTATTTCATTTAGTTGAATGCTCATGCTCTCAATATTTTCACCAATTTCCGTGAAAATCCAAATCTGACAAATTATTTGTTTCTTCCTGACCATTTTAGTAATCAGACTTGCGAAAAGACCTCCAGAGCAACAAGGTCTATGGCTACGACATATTCAACTATGGTAAATTTTAAAAAAGCAATGAAAGGGCAAAATGTATTGCCGATTTCAAAAATCTCTAAAGGCCAGTGTATGAGAAAACAAGTTCTAGAAGATAGTTGAAATGAAGTTGCTATTACACCATAATAGATATACAACAAGAGTTCCACAGCAGAAGTGACGTCACATTCGTTCTGGGGCCACGCCCGTCATCAGAGAAGCCCCAAATTGAAGGGGCCCAACCCAGGTGGACCTGTGCCCCATTTCGAGGCCCCCATTTTTTCGTGGGCCCCATTTTTCGGCAAGCCCCAATTTGAAGAGGCCTAACCCAAGTAGCAAGCCCCAATTTGCAGAGGCCTAACCCAAGTGGCGTCAGCAAAGCGGCCACATGCTTGTTGGGGCCGCATTTACATGAACTCATAACCTAAGATTGGAAGATGACAGATGCGATGTTGCCACCCTAATAACACAGTAACATCGTAGAAACATTCCAGAAACATCCATCAGGGATAATGAAGACGTCCCTGGGAGGTCCCTATTTTCCTGGGAACATCCCTGGGACGTTGCAGGCAACAGCCGTGTCATCATTTGCGATTTCCTATAAACATCTCTCAGGGATGTTTCTAAGATGATGCGGGATGTATGTGATACATCCGGGACAGGTGTAAGAAACATCCTCCATATGTTTCTAGTATGACTTTAATAGGTGAATGAATTTTAGGATTATGGATTAAAAATTACCTAATTCAATAATTTTCAATTTTCGTTCTATTTTCTGGAAGTCAGATGGAACTTTTTCCAAAAAAAAAACAAAAATTGAAAATTATAAAATTAAGTAGGCACATCAGTTTCCAACATTATTTATTGAAAAAATAAGGTACATACCTACATACTTATATTAATTATCTATCAACTAATAATAACCGATGGACAATTTTGCCTAAATAATGTAGTATTTATGCCCTGTCATGTCATCGAAAACCATAGTTTGGCAGTGGCAGCATGTTGTAGTGGGGGAGTTCGGCGTTTTCTTTTTTTTTGGTGCTCCAATTTCATAAAGGTACCATTAACTCACCAAAACAACCACAGAACCAAAATCCAAAGTTCTTGAAGTACAATTTAAACTTGCACACCTAGAATGTAATCAACTATGAAAACAAAAAATAATTATTGGTTATTTTCTCTTACCTAATGAAGAATGAAGTTCGGGTTTTTAGGGGCTATTTATCAGAAAAGTTAGAAATTTCCTAACCGACGCCATATTGAAATTAAATAAACTAAACAATTGATAATTATGCGACGTTATCTTTCAACAAATAATCTTTCTCACCAACTAATAAGCACTGGTATGTCGCGGAGATCCTTTCGAACACAAAATGGCACAACTAGGTGTAGCGAAAAACCACAAATTGACAAATCCTCCACACGGCACGACGCCATTACGAAATAAAATTCCGCCCAACAACACAAGCGAAGCACACAGAACAACCCGTTCGACTGATTCTGCCCGTCTGCGCTGGCTGCGGCGCCGACGTGGCCGCGTGCAGAGGTACAAGTACAAATGCCCGAGCACGCGCCTGCGCCATACACTTCGGCTTCACGAATATTCACGATGTTTGAAAGTTCAAAAGAGAGAAGACTTTTATCAATACATATTTTATTTTATTTTATTCCAAGTTGTAAGTCGAATGAAAAATTAAATTTTGCTGTGCTACAATACAAAATTAATATTAAGTTCCTTATCTATATACATTACAGGTATATTATGGAATTTGAAATTAGTTTGTGTGTGTGATAGAGACATTTTCAGAAATCACACAAAATTGGCAAATTTAATACTGGGTCCTACCGGTCTGAGGTCCTACCTAGTTTTGTAAAATAATGTTAGCCATTTTTTAGGTGTAATAGGTATCTAAATTTTGAGAACAAAAATCTTTTTATCGATAGATATTTTCGAAAGGATGTTTCTAAAACATTTCAGGACAATCATCCTAGAGATGTTACATTACAAACATCGCAGCGATGTACCATTTATGTCGGAAACATAAGGACCTTAATGGTACATAAATGGGATGTTTCTGGCAGATCGGTGTTATTAGGGCAAAACTGATAATGTGCGACGTTGCCAATGAACGTGGGCCCCATTTTTCGAGAGCCCCATTTCAGTGACGTCAGCAAAGGGCCACATGCTTGTCCCCGGTGCTAGACCCGCGGCCCCATTTCTCGGGCCCCACATTTACATGAACTCATAACCTAAAATGTGATACCCCATACAAGATGACAGGTACGTGGGACGTTGCCAAAACTAATAATGTGCAGCGTTGTCAATAAAATGTCCCTAAATCTAGGGGAAAAATCGGAAAGGGGCCCCTTGTCTCCGCTGCTAGACCCGCGCTCCCATTATCCGTATATGGAACCAATACAGTCCCCAAATTTTGAGGCGCACGTAACCTAAAACTCATAACCTGAAATTTGATACCCCCGTATCTCGTGCTGGTAATATGAAATTTGTACCACGTACCTAGAAGTCGTAACCTGAAAATTGGTACCCCAAAACTCGTGACTTGTAACAAGATACATCGTACTGAGCCCCAATTTTTCGGGGGCTCCCATTTTTCTAAACTAAAATATGACCACGATAAGAAAATAATTCATGTCTCGTTACCTACCAATTTAAATGCGACATCATCTTTCGAAATTCGAAATTTGGTTTCACGCCGCCGGGACCCAAACCATTAAAATGCGGGGCCCCAATTTGGGTCCTATTTTTCAGCGAACCCCAAATATTATTTTTAAATAATGATAATTTCTGCCGCTGATAACAAGTTTTGTGAACTTGCTTAATTTATTCGAAATCCTGTTATCTCATTAACGGAAACCACATTTCCTGGCGATACTACTCGTTGTTATTCATCCATTCAAAGTTTAGTTAGTTAGTTAGATTCTAGCGTCCTTAAGTGACACAACGTGACAACCCCAGAGTCTATTCCTATATAAAATAATATTGACCACAGGTTAGCTGATATAGAAGATTACACGTACGTTATCATCATACCAGAACATCCCTGACACTTCTTCGGAGGATTTGTCACTAAGGCTGATGCCAGAAGAAAGAGATACCGTTTTTGAAATAGATCCGCTACGAGTAACCATATCCGACGGAAACTCGACCGTCTTTAAAAAATCTTTATCATGTTTGCTGCTATTAGAAGAGCCAACGCAGAGAGTGAGTTCTGATAGGCTGCGAAGATTTTTCTCGAAAAAGTCAAAGACCCTAAGAAAAAGCACTATTCATGGTTCTATTATGTCCAAAAAGAAAAATTCACCAAATAGAACAAAGCTTAAAAAAGAAGCGACTGTGCTCATCTATTCGTAGCAGAGAGACAAACAAAAAATCAACTTCTAACTCCGAAACTTCAATGACCAAATGAGTGTCAAATACGATGACAGACACTGAATCTTTTTTTGATTAAACCAGTGAGACAAATAATAATCGATTGGAATGCCTTTCATCAAATCTTCCTGCAACCAATATTAACATCTTCGACTGTTGAATCCGACGCTGAAACTTTCAATCAATAATGCTGTTCAGCCTGAATGTAGAAGATTTTATGCCATATATTATGAGAAATCGTGGTATTTAGTAGGACTGGCAGCTGAAACCGATTTTTCGGTTAACACGTTCGCTGTCCTAATGGTAATTTCCCGCTGGTCTCCAGACGTCCCCGTTTGAAATTGAATGACCCATATATGGGTCGTGGCACGTTATGGTAATTTATTTGAACAATCTAAGTCCTACGACCCATTAGTCGCTATTTGATAAGGATTTGACAACATCCAGAATCCAGATTTTCTAAATTCAACTACATAGTACACACTGCCTTATTTGTTTCACGGAAATTCATTAGACTTTTATTTATTTTTTTCGAGGATTTGCAATAACATGATTAGTTTCTGCAGGTTTTTAGTCTGTAAGCTGTAACTTCATTATTTTTTGACGGAATGAAATATTTTTTATGTCATACCAATACATTATTGTGTTTTTATACCTTAGATACCATCTACATAATTCATTACTTTATGCCCGTGCGGGCATAAAGTACACATTATGGCCCGCGCGGGCATAAAGACGCAAAAAAACAGTTTTCAATTAGCTTATTCCTTATTAACGAAATATGAATTTACGCTTATAAACATATTATTTTTGTCAAAAAATGATGATGTTTGCACACTGATGACAACAATTTGCGAAGTGACACTTTTTTCCCAGGTATTTATTATTCACAACCAACTGGTATGACATAAAAGTTTGTATGCACCACGGGTACTAATAGATATATACCCTCGGGCGACTTACGAACCCTCGGGCCAGAGGCCCTCGGCTTTGTAAGACTGTCGCCCTCAGGGCATAATCATCTACTTAGTACCCTTGATACATAAATAACTATTTTTTACCAAAATGTAGCTTTTTTTGCTCTAGAGTCCAATGTACGCGAGAAAGCTCTTGCCCGTACGTCTAATTCATCGAATTCCAATACAAAAACATACAGTTGCGACCCATATATGGTTCGCAGGAATAATATGTGAGTAGACTTACGACCCATATGCGAGTCGTTGGACAGTGAACGTGATGATAACAGGTTAACCGGTTTTCGGTTGACCGCAGTTTTTATCCAAGCCAAAAATCGGTTATTCGGTTTATCGATTTCAACCAGTTTTCGGTTAACTGCAGTTTTTCACCCAAACCAAAAATCGATTCCCCCGGGATTTAATTTCACTTTATTTCCCAAGGAATTGAATTTTTACTTAATTTCCCGGGAATTAGTGAAACAGGGATTAAAAGTGTACTTTTGCAGAATACAGGATCGCAGAGTACCAGGCAGAGGAGTCAGAGGACGCACCATAATTATTTATTGTACTACACCATTTCCATAAGTATTTCAGGATGTATCACTTGTATTTCAGATTCATCAATTCTAGTTAAGCATGCATCAATTGTATTCCAGTTGTGTAAGTTTAATTTTAGAAAGTGTTATTTGTATTTCAACTTTGTCAGTTGTAGTTCAGAAAACATCATTTTTCTGCGATTGACAAGAAATGTCAGCATTTTTGACCGGTTTACAGGTCGCAAAACTCAATATTCTGGTATTTCAATTATGTTTCAATAGTTGCTGAGGAATCGAAACACTTTTCCGGCCTAGGCCGGGAAAGTGATTCTTGTACTGATGAATAATTGGAACTAAAAGACAAACATTTAACAGGTATTTAACCGATCGCAGAAAAAATAGTATGTGTATTTCGGTGGAATAGCACATTCTCGGCCTTCGGTGTTTGCCGGCCTCGGCTACGCCTCGCCCGTCAACTTACACCGTCGGCCGAGAATGTGTCACTTTTCCACCTAATACACAATATACTATTGTGTTTCAGATTGGTCGGTTGTATTTCAGAAAAAATCATTTGTATTTCAGTTTGGTCACTTATATTTCAGAAATCGTCATTTGGGTTTCAGATTATTTATTTGTAGATCAGAAATTGTGAATTGTATTTCAGAATTTGTCAAATGTATTTCAGATATTATCAATGTACAGTTGCGATCAAAAGAACTAGTACAAGAATTATTAACCCTAATTTGAGATCCTGGTGTAACATACAAAATTTTGACAGTAAATAAAAATTTCAAAATATGTTGGATGGATTCAGCTGATGACATATTCTAGGTTAAAAACGGGTGGAAAAATGCCAAAATAATGTCATCCGAAGCTTTCTAGGTTAAAAACTTGTCGAAAAGTGCCAAAGTAATGTCATTTTTGGTTATAAATTTAATTATTGTATGATAGACCAGGAGATTTTGGAGTTTTTTTTGTACCATGTACTTTTTTTTATCGCAACTGTACATAGTGTATTAAATAATAGTAGATTATACCACGAGTCAATAATGATAGCTATTATTCCCGAGGATTATTACGAACTGAGCGGCGTTAGCGGCGAGGGAGTAACATTCCGAGGGAATAATAGCCATTATTGCGAGTAGTATACTCTACTTTATTTACGACAAATTAATTTATTTGACATTTTCAATGAACAAATTTCATCCGTCTCATAATTTTCAATACAAATCCACAAGCACTACACGTTTGACACTGACACTTTTGTGGAATAATGATCATTAATCCCGCTACTCGTCATTAATCCCTGGAGGAATAACATATGTCATTATACTGCCAAAATCACAAATATAATGCGCACATTATAAATTAGTCGTAAATAAAATTTATAATGAGTCACCGATGCACCTATCTTGTGTGGATTTTGGAAAATCTCCATAGATACCTGATGATTTCTGAACTACATCTGACAATTTCTGAAACATAATTTACATTTTCTTAACTACAATCAACTAATCTGAAATACAATTGACGCTTTCCGATATAAAATTACCCAATCTGAAATACAATTGACAATTTCTGAAATAAAATAAACTAATCTGAAATACAATTGACTCTTTCTTAAATAAAATTAACTAATCCGAAATACAATTGACGCATTCCAAAATACAATTTCCTAATCTCAATTTCAATTGACGCTTTCTGAAATTAAACTGACGATCTCTGAAATACATATGGAAAAGGTGTAGATCCAAGAATAATAAACTCACAGTCCAAGAGTTTGGTTATCCGGAATCCTATTAATCGAATAATCGGTTTTTGGTTTGTTTAAACCGCGGTTAACCGATAACCGGTTTTCGGTTTGAGCAAAGATCGCGCCGGTTAACCGAAAACAAACCGGTTAACCAATTAATTGAAAACCGGTTTATCAAGTACCGGTTAACCAAATCGGTTAACTGATTTTCGAGTAATCGGTCAACCGGTTTTGAAATCGAGTATTCGGTTAATCAATTATTACCGAATAATTTTTTGACAGTGAAATGATTTTTTTGTGGCGTAAGCTAGGTGATATTTCTGAAGTGACGGCAGAAATAAATTTTGTGGACCTATGGATGTTAATGAGAAAACGTCTGAAGTATTGTTGCAACTGAGTGACCTACAGTTAAAAGACATTAATGAAAGATACAAACTAATGCAATCTACATTTAAAAAATTAATTCTCGCGATAACTATTTGAGAAGCTGAAAAACATCTTCATAATCTCAAAATATGATAGTAGGTATGTAATAGTATATTACAATCCGAGACGGAAAATACTTCATTGCTGGTCGAGAGGTTATTATAGTTTATCGAGACGCGAAGCGTCGAGATAAACTCAACCTCGAGACAGAAATGAAGTTTTCCGTCGAGGTTTGTATACTTTTTTATTTTCAACCCTTAATTTTCTGATGCAAAAACTAAAGATTCTGTTATACGAAATTTTCATATAGTGTAAAACTGGCCTTAGAAAAAAATATTTCACTTTTTTTGTCAATGTCATCAATTTTGACGATCTCAAAGGCCCTGTAAAGGCCAAAACAAAAGACGAAACCACAGGAAACCGCAAAATCAACAACCATAGATAAGATCAACAACGCCTTAACGACGGTAGTTTTCGCTCAGTATTTTTGCGGAAATAATAGATTTTCACTAGATTTCTCCCCGTTCTCCCCAAAGAAATGATTTCGGAAAGTGAAGATGAAGCGATGGATTGTACCCCACCTGAATTAAAAGAAGCAGCAGACAGGATTGGAGAGAGTTTGCTTCCAGCAAAAAGCAAATTTCGGTACGAAAAGGCTTTTCAAATATTCGAAGCATGGTGTAGCCAGAAAGGAACGAGAAATACTGCCTCGGAGACCGTTTTGTTGGCGTATTTTGGCGAATTATCTAAGGAAAAGAAGCCTTCGACTTTATGGTCGACTTACAGTATGTTGAAAACCATGATTAAATTGAAAGAGAAAGTTGATATCTCCAATTACGCAAAACTTATAGCTTTTTTGAAGCGGCAAAATCTGGGCTTTCAGCCGAAAAAGTCGAGCGTTTTTTCCAGAGAAAACATTAACGAGTTCCTCACGAAGGCAGCTGAAGAATTCATTAGCATCAAGGTAGGTTTTCAAAAAATATACGAAGAAGATAAAAATGCGAAAATCAAAATGATTTTCTGTATGCTATAGCTAGGTTACCCATTTTATTTTTATCTGGTTTCAGGTAGCGCTAATTGTTGGTGTGTCGGGTGCATGTAGGAGCGATGAACTAGTCAAGATGAAAATGGAGCACGTCAACGTTTTGGAAGGAAAGATCGCTATAGAAATTCCACACACAAAAACTTACACAAGTCGATCGTTTATCATAAGCGATCCAGATTGGGTTGCTATTTTCCACAAATACCTCACTTTGCGGAAAAATTTGAAAAATGACAGGTTATTTGTTCAATGCCGAAATGGGAAATTACATAACCAAGCAATTGGCTATCATTCAATCTCAAAATTTCCACATAAAATAGCTGCTTTTTTGAAGCTTCCAAAAATTGAAACTTTTACAGGGCATGCTTTTCGTCGTACTTCCGCAACCTTATTGGTTGACAACGGGGCCGATCTATTGCAACTCAAAAGACTGGGAGGGTGGAAATCGAGCACGGTTGCTGAAGGCTACATAGAGGCATCTTTGGAGAACAAAAGTAAGACTGCTCTGATGCTATCCTCTACTTCCAAAGGTATTCAGTTGTCCAGTGCATCCACAAGTACATCACATGCGGAAACTCATCCGCAAGCGCAAGAGATAATAGTTCCAAACGAAACACAATTCCAACAGGATGGTCTCAAGATTTCCATTATAAACAACAATGCTAATTTAACAATTAATGTAAATAAGTGAATAGATTTAATTAGTTCCATGTAATACATGTGGTTTTATTATTATATGTGAGAGCTGTATGAAAATTATCAATTTGGAACGAGCAGGGAAATGGGGACGGAAAAGCATTTGCCGTCCCGGACGGAAAATGCTTTTCCGTCCTAGGCAGGCATATGCATTACCGTCCCGATAAATGTCAAAGTCCAGAAATGTGACACTTTCAAGATTTTGAAAAACCTGCAATGTCAACATTACATATGTGGTTGAAAATAAACTATATTATTTAGTATCCTAACATTAGTGCCTGAGGCATGATATACATTTTGTGTTACCAGTTTTAAACTTTGGTAGGTTTTCAACTGTTAACTGGCCGTGGATTTCTGTGGATATCCATGGAAGTCCATAGATTTTTACTTTATTCCGTGGATTTATCTAAAAATAATGGATTTTTGATGTACACATCTTGGTCAGCTGTTTACCCCTCGCTTAGTACTAAAATTACCTATGAAATTTCATATTTTTTTTTTTATGTTGAGATTTTGCATTTACTTATATGATCAGTTAGGACCCCCTCAACTCCATACACTAAATTATTCTGAGATTTTAAGTCGCAATCTATGAAAAAAGGCACTCGGAAAATTAAAAAAATCATAAAGAAGGAGGCACGATTTACATTGAAAATAGGCCCCCGTAAAATTCAACCAAATTTCAATATTTTAATGGTATCATCATTGCAAAAAAAAAATTGAAATGTAAAGAGGATCGTATGTCTGTGATAGCAGATATAGCTTGTCAAAGTACGTAGGTCCTGCTATGGTATGCATAGGAAATATCCGAGGAAGTATCCCTACGTAGATTTTCTTGAATATCCCGAAAAATACTAATCCGATTTTGATGTTTTTGGGGTTTGATACCTATAAAAGAACCCCAAAACCGTCAAAATTGGATTAGTATTTTTCGAAATATTCAAGAAAATCTATGTAGGGATATTTTCTCGCATATTTCCTATGCATAGCATAACAGGACCTACGTACTTTGACAAGCTATATCTGCTATCACAGACATACGATCCTCTTTACATTTCAAATTTTCTTTTGCAATGATGATACCTTTAAAATATTGAAATTTGATTAAAATTTACGGGGGCCTATTTTCAATGTAAATCGTGCCTCCTTCTTTACCACAAATTGCTTAACGCGATTTTATTTCTGGAACTATAAGTCCAAATGAGCTGAAATTTTCAGAGATTGTAGTCTTCTACTGGGATAAGAATCGCTGAAAATGTCGGTTTTCTATCTATAATTAAAAAAAAAGTCATGGGTCTTCAAAGTTCTTAAAAATCCAAATCATAAGGTAGGTAGCTTAAGGTAGCCCGCATCACATCTGTGTATTTGTTCGAGTATTTCTACATGTATTTATGCATGTAAAGTCTGTTTTTTTTTAAGGATAATTCCGCAAGTCAAAAATTTAGTAACTATATTGGCAAAACAAGTCTTTTCTACATAAAAAATTTGAAATCATTGATAATTTTACATTGTATTGCCAACATAATATCATTTTGACTTTTATCTTTAAAAAAAGAGGCTTTATATTTTATTTTTTTCACGTGAGCAGCTGTCAAAAGTGTCAAATACAAGGCTAATATTTTCGCTTTACATTCGTGTATTTCTTCGTATAACTACATGTAGAAAAACACGAAAAAATACACAGATCTAATACGGGCCTTAGTAGGTACTAAAATCATAAAATTTCAATTTTTTTTATGTTGAGATATTGTGTTCAAAACTGATCCTTTGGGACCCTCCAAGTTCTATACAATAAATTATTCTGAGATTTGAAGCCGAAATCTTTGAGAGAAAGACCTCAGGAAAATTGAAAAATTTAAGAATTCACCCCACATTGCTTAAAGGGGGTGTGCGCCAAAAATTAAAGTTTTAGTGTAAAAAAATCTAAGAATAACTGTTCAAACCTCTTTATTCTACGATAAACCATCGCTGAGATATACCGCTTTAAAGTGTGGACGACGCTCTCGTGACGTCACGAAAACTTCGTCCAGCCGAGCTCCGCATTGTTAATTTGATTGTTCCCGGCACGTGAGTGGTTTTTGTTTAGATTATTGCAGGTAACACAAGAGAAACATATGTAAATTTAATTAACTCCACTTTCTCGTGCGTCGCTTGAGCTTTCGTGACGTCATAGGGTGAGATGCGGTACCTTCATAGAGCCATATCTGCGGTATTATTTGTCATAGAGGGGTGCGGATTTCACTGTTATTCTTAGATTTTTTTTCTCTTTTCTTTGTGATGAAGTTATTTTTTTGGCGCACACCCCCTTTAACGCGATTTTATTTCTGGAACTATCATTCCAAATGAGCTGAAAATTTCAACTTTCTATCTAGGTATAATAGAAAAAAAGTTATGATCCTTCAAAGTTTTCAAAAATCCAAATGAAAAGGCCCCTACCTTAGTACTAAAATGATGAAATCGACCCCGCACACCTCTTATGGGAATTTGGTTTTCTGTCAAACTCAATGAAATTTTTATATGTGTTAGACCTTGACTTTCTGATAAAAAGTTCTCATGGGCCCGAACCAATCCTATGACTAGTTTTTGAGATACAGCTAGTTTAAGGTCCAAGAAATGTACAGTAAGAATCATTGCAATTTGCACACACCATATAAACATCTCCCGTAATGTGACAAAATTTCACTTCATTGACACAGATAATGTCAATATCGTGTCAGAATGATAAATCAGTGGTGAACATAATAGTTTTATACTGGTTTTAATAAACTGTTGAAGGAAAAAAATATTTGTACACCGCTGCACTGAATAGATTTATTGGTTAGAATTTTGACTTAATACGAGGGTTGTTAAAAGAGTATAGTATGTGCCAATTGCAATGATTCCCACTGTACCTACACATTTTATATGCATGATTTACATCTACCTGTCCATCCTGGTATATTATTAGGTTGTATTAACGATTAACGATAAATGCATATAAAATGTGTACATTTCTTGGATATCAAAGTATCTGTATCTCAAAAACTAATCATAGGATTGGTTGGGGCCCATGAGAACTTTTTATCAGGAAGTCAAGGTCTAACACATATCAAAATTTCATTGAGTTTGACAGAAAACCAAATTCCCATAAAAGGTGTGCGGGGTCCTTTCAATTTTTTTTTTTTTTAGGTATTTAACTGATCCTTTGGGACCATTCAAACTCAATACGCACTAAATTATTCTGAGTTGAAGCCGAATTATTTGAGAGAACGACCTTAGGAAAATTGAAGAATTCACGCCACATTGCTTAACGCGATTTTATTTCTGGAGCTATAAGTCCAAATGAGCTGAAATTTCCAAGGATTAGTCCTCCACGAGGATAAGAATCGCTGAAAGTAGGTATATAATAAATATGAAACTATTGCCTTTTCAAATTTTCGAACATTTCAAATATCAGTTGATTGTGATTCGTTCCCTGTCAATTCCATTTGAAAGTTTCTTGGGTTTAGGGATAGGAAACAAAACCAATTAGTCTTTCGGCAACGTTTCGACTTTAATTAAGACTTTATCAAGCCCTACGAAGAACAAACAATTGGAAAATTTAATCATGGGCAAACTAAAATAAATTTAAATGATTCAAAAAATATAAACGAACAAAAAGGGATATTTTTAATTTAAATTTTTTCCCTTACGTAGACTTGAAGGCTTATATCTTTAAGATGTCTTCACCAACATTCCAGCAAACTAGTGTACACTGTACACTAGGGTTTCCAATTTTCGGGATCCTGTTTCAAGATTCCGGGATTGAAAAATTAAATCCTGGGATTAACCCCAATTTATTTTTTTTAAATCTAACATCACACCATGAAAGAAAGTAACAAACAATTTTTTAGCCTGTTCACTAATTAATTACATTTATAATAAATAAATTAATTACATTTATAAGTAAATAAACAGTAATAAACATTACATTACTGTTTATTAATTAATTAAATTTGGTCTCAGTCCAGTAGTCGATTTCGAGGTGTTCACACATGCAACATGCATATCTTGATTAAAAAATTATTGTGTGCCCGAAGATAATTATCTTTAAGTGTTCATGGTTAAAGTTAAGTGCACTTCAGAATGTTATTTTGGCTGATCTCTGTAGATACGGCGTCACTTGAAAATATAAGTTGATTTGCGAATTTATTTAATAGGTTTCTTGCATGAATGTTTTTTTATTTGTTTATTGGAAAGAGGAGTCAAAATTAAGCTCAACTGTATTTTTTTCCAATTTTTTTCGGACTTGGAAAGACTTTAAATTTCGATTTGAAGTTCAAATTTCTGATTGGTCGATTTTATCCAGTGTTGCCCAGATTTCATGGAATTCATGTGAACTTTTCCTGGCGGCGACAACTACATCGATATATCGATTCCACAGATTTGTAAGTATCGGAATATGGAATCGATTCTCATCCCTATGAAAAACTTAATTCAACTTTTTAATTCATTAGTGGGCGTTTGCACCGACCATTTTAAGACAGGCTTAACGATAAGGATACCTTAAAATGACAGTTTTACATGTAAAAGTGTCACTGTAAGGAACACTTATCGTTAAGCCTCCCTTAAAAAATGGTCGGTGCAAACAGCCCTTAGATCATTATTTATTTTTATTTATTAGCCTGTCCCCGAAACTCCAAAACAGGCAGAAAGCTGAAAGGCATACAAAGGTTGCTCAACCTACATTTTACTAATACCTAGTGTTGTGTCGTGAGTTGTAATTTTACATTCTTAATTTCCGCACTGAAATAAGTACATATACGGTGTGTTCCGAAACTATTGTACCAAAAATTGAGGAATGACAGATCTCGCCAAAATAAACGTTTTTTACTTATAAACCCATAGGCGCATGCGCTTTGGTTAGGTGATAATAGCACATTACAGTCCGCACTGTGGTAGCCACCTTGCACACGGAGTAACGTGTTTGAATAAGTAGAACCTGTGTTATTAAATAATACAGAACCCAAAGAATGCTTGCAGTATTTATTTAAAATAATGATTCACATTAAAAGATGCTCAAAACTACGACCACCCGCCTCAATGCATGTGTAAAAGCATTGTAGCAGAAATATCGAGTAGATTTGTGCAGGAAACCCTTCCCGAAACTGTTTCCCTGTATGCCAGACAAAACATAGAGTACCAACACGACAGACTTAAGGGAACATCTCAACGAAACATCTGGAAAGAGTGATTGTTAAGCTCTTGTTTACGACAATCTAGTTGAAACAGCTAGAGGAAGTTAGTAGGAAGGAGTGTTGCAGCAGCTGCTGAAATTCTCAAAATACCGTGAATTTTTCAACGTGTTCAGGAGGCTATGCTACGGCGCTGTCACGCACGTATGGAGGTGGGTGGTCGTCGCTTTGAGCATCTTTTGCTGTGAATCATTGTTTTTAGTAAATACTGCAAGCATTCCTTGGGTTTTGCATCATTTAATAACACAGTTTCTGCTTCAAACACGTTTCTCCGTGTGTAAGGTGGCTACCACAGCGCGACCTGTAATGTTCTATTATCACATAACCAAAGCGCATGCGCCTATGTGTTTATAAGTAAAAAACTTTTATTTTGGCGCGATCTATCATCCCTTAATTTATGGCACAATAGTTTCGGAACACCCTATGTTGGCGTAATGGTTGATATTTTAGAATCACCTTCGGAGTTACGTGGACTGTAAGCGCAACTAATGAATATGTAGCAAAAAAATAACCATACAAAAGACAATATGATAAAAGGCGCCTTACCTGTGGTTCTGGGGTTCTTCTAGTTCTAAGTTAATTGTTAATACCGGGATCCCGGGTTTTGTTTCGGTTGCACAACACTACCGGCTTTTATTTCGAAACCGGTAATCGGCGAGCTCGCGAATTCATCGACTTTCTTGTGTGCGAAAACGGATTAAAAAATGTTTGTTCGTGTTTCGTGTTTGGCGAAAAGAGAGAGAGTGTTTCGCAGTCGCTTGGCTGTACGAATCTAGTGTTTTTCGTACCTTTTTTGTCGACCTCGGTTCCATACCGAGGGCGCGGTTGTTCCCTGCATAGGAGGCGCTATACCTATTTGAATTTGTATGGTTTTTCAATATGAGCAAAATTCGTGACACTCTTGAAGAGATGCACATACACCCTATATAATTACCTATTAAAATTATTGTTATTTTTCTTCTAAGTGGATTATGGGAAATAAAACAGGAGTATAATTTTTATGTGTCTGTACCTATTCAATACCAGTTTCTTTAAGACTAAGGCCGGTGTTACCCAACTCCTTAATTCCTAATTTCTAATCCTTATTTCGTAAAATATTAGCTATCGATTTGGTCCTGTTACCCAGTTACTTAATTTTTTCCGGCCACCAAATATGTAAGACTAGATTGATCATCAGTATTCATGGGTTTTTTATTTTAATAGAATATAGGGGTTTTTTATTTCAATATTGTTTTGTTTTCAACCAACACAAAATCACAAAAAGACTATGAAGCCCTTAGAGCAGGTAAGGGTAAAGGAGTAGTGACGGAGTTGGAAAATGAAGCCGTTTTTTTTCCAGGTATTTTGGCGCCAACTGTATTTTGTTGTTAATTATTGATTATTTTGTTTGGTTTGGTAAATTGGCCAGAGGTCACTGACCTAATAGTAAACAAAAATCTTCATGACAAATAAAAATTCCTTTTATCATTATCGTACTTCATACTGTGCCGGATTAGTACTTTCTTAGTCTAATTCATACTTGGACAAGAAAACAAAATTGTCGAACATTCATTAAGTGTCGTTTTATTTTTCATGTCAAAAGTAGGGCTGTACCAAAGTCGATTCACAAAGCGATTTTGATATTTATATGCCTCTTTTTTTGTTCGATGTGTTGAAAAAGAAAAAAAAAACATGCGCTTGGAACATGGAAATTTGACAGACAGTGATTTTTGATTGGTGCAAAAATATGGCGCAAAATTCGAATAATCTGCTTTCTTTTCTTTTAATTTCTGCCTTCAAGATTTTTTTAAAAATTAACCAACCATACTGTTATGTAGTATATAAAATACACTTTCGTCACAGATAAATTATATATCTAATTTCGATTGAGTGCAAGAAGTCTATTGTAGCGGAATCGCTAATTTTACTTCATTGTGACTGAGTTACTCGAATAAAATTAAGAAAAATAGAATCTGCACGAATTCCAGAGCAAACTGATGTATGTTTTTGATTCATTTATTGAGTTTAAAATACTTCCAAGCGAAAACTCAACTGTCAAAGTTGGAATACCAAAACCATCTTTGGTTTTTGGCCTCTTTGGTTTTTGGCCTACGGA
This sequence comes from Ceutorhynchus assimilis, assembly GCA_917834065.1. Lineage (NCBI taxonomy): Eukaryota > Metazoa > Arthropoda > Insecta > Coleoptera > Curculionidae > Ceutorhynchus > Ceutorhynchus assimilis. The sequence continues at coordinate 28,389,246 of OU892280.1, read as the reverse complement.
TAAAATATTGTATTGAAAACTGTGAATACATAGTAGTAGTGCAGGGATTTAATTTTAATAAATTAATGGCCGTTTGCACCGACCATTTTAAAGGAGGCTTAACCATAAGGATACCTTAAAATCACATTTCTCCATGTAAAAATGTCGCTTTAAGGAACACTTATCGTTAAGCCTTCTTTAAAATGGTTGGTGCAAACGGCGATAAGTGGTATAAAAATCTGTGACAATAAAGGAAAAAGGAGACGAAATTGATGAAAACTCAAAGTAATTCGATAATTGACATTTCATCCCATATATTTGTTATAATATTTGTATTACATCTTTGATTTTTACCTTTTATATTATGATCAGCTTCTTTTATCGTATTTACTCCTAAGGATTCCACAACTATTTTTCGTTTTGAATCGTTTGGGACTACCTACTGACAACTCACAAAATACAAGACTAACAAACATCGGTAAAGAAGTATAATACTGAGTGCCACGCCATACAGAAATTAAGGAATCCCCGTCCGGCGGGATCCCAATTTTTTTATCCCGGGATTTTTGGGATGAAAAATCTTCCGGGAAACCCTAATCTACACTGTAAGTATACCAAAACATTACCTTGTGAAAAACGGCACTTTTTTTTTTGTTCTCATTAATTTTATTATTTATATAATTATTATAATTTTTTTTTCAATTATTTTTCAAATATCGTCCCAATAATTGATGTTAATTTAAATTGTACCCTTTTATAGAAAAGCACGCCCGCTCGACTCTTGTAAAATCGTTTTTCCATTTTCCCTTGCTAATAATACCAAATAATACCCTTATAAATTCTAATTTCATTACAGCAACGGCCCGTGGGGGTTGAATCACTTGTCGGACAAATATTTCGGGTTTTAATTGCAAATAAAATGCGGGGGAAATACGATGTTACTTTATTTCAACCCTCTCTCGCTACGAGTGCCCCGGTCAATTCGAATTATTTTCTGCTCAAGTGGCCAATTCGCATTTCCCATTGATGATTGGCTCCTCGATAAGTGCATATTTGATTTTGAATCTGGTCTAATTAAAGTTATCAAAGTTAACTTGTCAATTAATCCCGGTTTAATATCTAGACAAGCTTTAAACCGCGCGCTAATAACTAATAGATCATGAGGCGTAATCTCGACAAAGCGCCCAAAGTTTCCTTAGCTACCTACCTACATTATGCCGAGCTTTGCTCCTGGCACTTACTTATTCAAGTTTCTGTGAACTTTGGAGGCAAGAAATAATACCTTCCTTATCATAACATACAAACTAATTAAGTGTATACAATGGGAGTGTGTTTGGATTGGCTTTCGGAAAAATTTTACATGCATTATTAAATCGCGGGGGAAAGATTCTACTAGAATGTGGCAATTTGAAATAAATATAACTTTCTAGGCCGAAGAGGTGATGATTGACTTGTTAAGCTGGTTGTTAAAGATTCCAATTTGATAAAAACTAATTTAGCTGCAAAATGGTTCAAAACAAATCGTATAGAGCTTAAGAATAAACTAATTATAACAACATAAAATCTAGATAGCGAATCCGTGTCCAGTAATTACCTCGACTACGGGACAAAAAGTCATTCTCCTATCTACATATGTGTCTCTCGTCGGTACTTTTATCTGACTTTATTAAACAGAATCCGTGGCGCGTGAACTTTTTGGTTGGATGCAAATGTTTGCGTCCAGAGATGGACGAATGTTTTCGTCCATGATAGTTTTTTTGTCCAAAGCTTATTTGTGTTCCAGCGTGAGAAATATTTAGTGCTGAGCTTTTTGTTTTTGTTATATTGTAGGTCGCTCTTGGGTTTATTCGCTTTTGAAACCGCCTTGTTTCTATGGGATTAAGGTCAGAACTGGATTAAATATTCCATGTTTTATTTGTATTTTTTGTGGAAATAATATTTTTCTTAATTTAATTGCTTATTGTTTCTAAAACGCAAATAAAGCCGTGAAAATATGAAGACAAAACATTTGAAACAATGTAGTTGGAAATAAATAAGCCTCTAAAATTATTTTTATTAGTGCGGAAATCTATAAATATTTATATTTCTAGTATTAACAAGTCCATTAATCTGGCTCCAGCAGTCCGTTTATTTTTGTTAAAAGACTATGATGTGCTTTATGTACCCAATTTTTGTTAATTTTAAGCACAACAAAAAAAAATCCATTTTCAAAAGTAACTAACGAAAATTCAAAACGAATTATAAAATTTAATCTCAAAATATCGGATCTTTTTTTTTCCAATTTGCAAATTGTACGCGACTCATAATCATAAATTGTATGTTTTGTCAAAAAAAAAAAATGAAAACGATGCCTGCGTTTCAGTGAGATAATCCTCCCAAAAATAAAATTTTATAATCTGGCGCTGAAATTTACTCTATAAATATTTTACTTCTACATGTTTCATTCAGGATTAGTGGTTGAAAAAACTAGGTTTTTAAAATTTTATCACACACAAAACTAGAAAGTCCATCTTGATGTAGGTAGGTCTAAAACACCAATATTTTTGTGCCAGTAAGGTCAAAATTGAAAATGGACTTTGGATTAATTTTTGTCTATTCCAGGTTCTTGAATGCCGAATGTTAATTTTCTTCTCAGTTTCTCTGAATACAAATATAAGCGAATTTTCACCAATTCTTTGTGAATTTTATTTTTATGGACTAATTTTTTGTTTATTCCAGGCTCTTGAAAGTTAATTGTCTTTTTGTCTAATAATTACAAATGAGCCATATTTTCTCCCAAATTCAAAACCTATTATCTTGTAATAAATATATTAATTATTTTCTATTTACCAAGCTAGCCAAGTATTTTCAAAGTCATCGACATTATGAACAGTGGGTCAGTAAAACATAGGTATAAGTCAGCACTATAGTTAATTAAATACCTTTGTAAATATTGCATTTATTAGTGTATAAATAGTGTTACCGTTCCTTAAATGAATTAGTATTAAATCATCAATCGTTTGTACTCAATCACACCTAACAGTCAACTGCTTACTACAGAGTGTTACTACGCACCCTATCAAGTATTCGACAACAAAGAAGAATTAGGAGCTCAGAGTATAATCAATCATTCTCTGCCCCCTTTTCTAGTTACAAGACTTCTTACATCAAGGGAACGATTGTACATTTGGTCCTTCGAGCCGTGAAGACATATTCACACACACACACCGACACATACGCATTCTTTCGCAAGTGCCTGGTGATAGCCCTACCTACTAAAACCAACCTCCTTGTATAGCAAGTTCTTTGTCTGGTTATACATTTCCTCCCTGCTGTCGCAAGTGCCCTGTCTGGTTGCAGCATCCCGACTAATTAGGATTCTCTCAAGCCTGCGCTGTGCCCAAATATACCTTGAGTGGGAGTAGTTTTTTTCAGTTTCTTCCTTGTATAGCAAGTGTTTTCTAGTTACATATTTCCTCCCTGTCTGGTTGCAGCATCCCGACTGATTAGAATTCTCTCAAGCATGCGCGGTACCCAAGTATACGTTGGATAGGAGTGGTTCTTATTAGTTATCCATCTAATTTCCTGATTTTTTTCAATACACTTTCAACCTCAACATTTTGACACCAATTCATAACAAACACACACTTTCGCGCCCTTCGGAGTTAACACTTAGACACCGGTCTAAGCAAGCACAAACACTACACAAAGAGAGATAACGCAATACAATTATACCAATGGATACTATCAACACATTGGCTAAATCCCAAGAAACATTGGGAAAAGAAATTCAACGCCACCTAGCCAATTTTAAGAAAGTCCCTACAAGCAGAAAAACCGAGCAATATTATCAAGACATAATAAATGTGCTCGAGTCAGTCTGGGAAGAGATCGAGAAAAATCATGTGGAAATTGGTAAACAAGAGTGTCATTCTCATGTATACTACACTGATAAGTACATGGAACAGCTTACCAAAATCTATAATGATGCCATAACGTACATTAATGGTAAGAAAGAGCTTAGCGTCATATTCCAACCAAGTGCTGCAAGCTCCGCCAAACCGACTGAAGAAAGAAGTTCGAATCAACTTAGCCAGATTTTAGACAAAATCATCAATGATTTGCAGATGAAGAAATCAATCAGTCGTTATCAAATATTATACGACAAAATATCGAAGCATTGGGAAACCATCTCCGAGATATACATTGAGCTATAAGTTCAGGGCCGTCCTAGAACAATTAAGAATCCCTATGAAGAAATCGAGCTCAAATATGAAGATGTTCTGGAAATATTGGAATCCAAAATCCGAGGCCAGGATATTCCGATTCAAGCCCAAAATTATGCAATATCAGTCTTTCTAAGGTAAAATTATCATTTTTCGATAGTTAGTATGAAGAATGCGTAACTTTCCGAGACATCTTCAAGAAGGTGATCCACGAAAACAAAAATCTGATGCAGATTGAGATATATGCATATATAGCATCTTCAAATTTCAGACATTAACTCTCAGACATTTTCACCAATATAAGATGACTACAAATGATACTTATAGCACATGTCTCGAAGATACAGAATCTTGCGAAACAAATAAAAGATGCAGGTGACGACATAAGTAATATGGCAATTCTTACGAAAATATTAAGTACCTTGCTCATCAAGTATAGGAATGTAAGGCAAGCATGGTTGTTATTAGATCCCATCAAACAAAAAATTGATAATTTAAGGCTACCAATTTTCACCTTCAAAATTCGTTTTAAGGTCATCTCCAAAAATCCGCAATAACTTTTAAAATGCTTTGGCATAAACATTATTTGATAGATTATCTACAATTAGCTTTTTTTTAGTTTTTCGTGGTTATTAATAATAGTAATTTATGCAACAAGTGTGTAAAGTGAACCTTTTTTCACGCGAGTGCGACAATCACATTACTTTACGCACTAGTGTGTGAAGTGGATTACTTTACGCATTAGTGCGTGAAGTGAAATTTCGCGTCTTCTCAATTATGCGTAAAGTGAGTACTTTACGCTCGGTAGTAGAAAAAATATGCTTTTCACGGATCCGATCTTGATAAACATACAAATATGCAACCACCAACACATTTAGTTGTTTTGGTGGTTGCGGACATGATTTTCGAATTTAAAAAAAAGGCAGAATATCGAAAAACTAAAATAAGCGAATAGGCTCCTTGCATCAAATTTTTTTATTGCTGATTTGGATAGTCCATGAAAAATAATTCAACACGTGTTTTTTCTTTTTCTTCTTAGTCAAAAATTGACGGAGATAGAACGCTATGAAATATGCCTATGACGTCACTTATCATATAAATTAGTGATGTCGCACATGCTCAGTATATCTATATATACAAAACAAAATATTTGTATAACTTCCGGAATAATCATATTTGGGCGAAATAAAAAAAAGTAACGATTTTTTTCTCCAAACGTCAAAAAAACGTCACTTTGTTAGCACCTGTCAAGATGTTAGAAATTTAATTTCTATGCTGGTAGGCAAATCCAGCAGGTTAACACCTGGCGAGGTGGTAGAAATTTAATTTTTCTCCAAACGTCAAAAAAACATCACTTTGTCAACACCTGTCAAGATGGTAGAAATTCAATTTCTATGTTGCTAGGCAAATCCAGGAGGTTAACACCTGTCGAGGTGGTAGAAATTTAATTTCTATGCTGCTTGGCAACCCCAGCGGCAGCAAAAGTACTTTTGATGCCGCTGGAGCGGCAGTAAAAGTACTTTTAGTGCCGCTCGTACTTTTACTGCCGCTCAACCATCCAGTTACCCCCGAGCTTACCACATTCGTTTGGAGAAAAAATAGCGTGTTGCATACGGAGTAGAAGCACTTTTTTGTGCTTCAGCAGTATTGCAAGCCTCACTACGTTCGGCTCGCAAACCTACTGCTTCAGCACAAAAAAGTAAAGCTTCTACTCCTAATACAACAATATACTATTCTATCCTGCTAGGCAACTGCAGCGGCAGTAGAAGTACTTTTAGTGCCGCTGGAGCGGCAGCAAAAGTACTTTTAGTGCCGCTTAACCATTCAGTTACCCCATTCGTTTGGAGAAAAAATAGCGTGTTGCATACGGAGTAGAAGCACTTTTTTGTGCTTCAGCAGTATTGCAAGCCTCACTACGGTCGGCTCGCAAACCTACTGCTTCAGCACAAATAAGTAAAGCTTCTACTCCTAATACAACAATATACTATTTTTCGATTTCCTACAGTTTGCAATAAACAATAATCAATTTAATTTTCCATGCAAGTACCCTATTGTAGATAATCGATCAAAGAATATTTTTGCCACATTTGAGCCAATTCTAATGTGCCGTTTTTTTAAACAACTTAAAAGAAGTTTCGAAAAATCAACCAATCAGAGCACAGCATTCTCATCATTGTTGCGGCCTTAAAAGCTCGATTTTTGGATGAAGAGAGTAACCTTCAGAATTACGAGGAAACCGAACAAGCTTTTACATCAATGTCCTTTAATAAGAAAAAGCAAGAAAATGAGAAGCCGAGAGGTCCTTTATGTTATAATTGTAGAAAAAGAGGCCATATCTCGAAATACCACAAAGAAAATAGAAAGAAGCAAGATGAAAACCGCAGGAAGTGAGAAAATCTGAAAAATCACAAAAACGAGACAGCGTTCAAAGTTGAAGTTGAAGCAAACAGTGTTATGGATCATGGATAGTCGTGCCTCTGCTCATAATAGGCTAGACATCTTTCAAACGTTAGATGGTAACTTTAAGTCAAAAGTTGGAAATGACCAACATCTGTCGGTATATAGAAGGAAAAGGTATCATGGATAGTCGTGCCTCTGCTCATAATAGGCTAGACATCTTTCAAACGTTAGATGGTAACTTTAAGTCAAAAGTTGGAAATGACCAACATCTGTCGGTATATAGAAGGAAAAGGTATGATAAAAATACAAAAGCTGATTCATGGTAAGTAGTATATGGTTCAACAATTAATAATGTATTATACATACCACAGTTTCGTAAGAATTTATTTTCTGTGGGTGTGCTTACTAGATAGGAAAATGAAAAAAAAAGGGCTAAGGTTTCTGAAGGTTCGAACCTTGTAGCAACAGCTGTGAAATACTCGAGCAATACCTATTAAATGTTATTCAGAACCATGATCTGCAATGCAAATTTAACAGTTTCTGACAATTTGAAATTATTGCATGTTATTGTGAAATATCTCAAGAAAATGGTCAAGAAAGACTTGGTTGCAGATGTTAAGTTCAGTGATGTTGAGAACTTTTCCTGCGAGTCTTGCTTAATGGGTAAGCAGCATAAACTGCCATTTAAGAAGAATCAAGAACATGTGGAACTACAGATCGGTGAGAGAATCTACATTGATGTGTGCAGGCCTATTGCAACTCCTTCGGCACAAGGAATTAGATACTTTGTAACTTTTGAAGATGAAAAGAGTAGTTATCGTGTAGCATATTTTATTAAGCACAAATCATCAGACGTTTATCAATGCTTTAAGAGTTTTAATGCAAAAATTAAAACAAAATTTGGACATTCGGTAAAAGTTTTTGCATACTAACGGTGGTACCGAGAGACAATCGGACAATTATTGAAATTCACGGTCAATATTACACCAATCTCTTGGCTTTGAAATAAGAAAGTACTTGAAACAAGGCAAGATGTTCTTAAATCAGTCAAGCTATATACAAGATATCGGGTCTTCAAAAAAAAAAAACAATCAAAGATTGCTTTGCTTACGAAAGCGTACGTCGCATTATTGTTTGTTTATTGGTCAGGATTTTTGACATGACATTTTGACATTAAATTTCATTGACTGACATTGTCAAAATTAAAGAAAAATATTGCTAAGACGTACGTTCAAAAAACCATAGCAATCTTTGATTGTTTTTTTTTTTGAAGACCCGATATAATAAGACGATTTGCAATGGAAGATACCAACCCAGTGAGCCAAACTTAGCAGTGATGGAAGACTCCAAACTGGTAGATGGTGAAGTTCCATACAGGCAAGCAGTGGGCTCTCTGATGTTTCTAGCCACTGTTACAAGGCCAGATATTTCCCATGCGGTGGGAGTGGTAAGCAGATTCCTAAATTGTCCAAACTCAGCCCATTGGGATGCAGTCCAGCGAATAATTAAATACCCAATAGGATCAACCCAATCATGGCATTGAGTTACAAAAAGAGAAACACAAACCTTTGTGATTTTTTTACTGACATTGACTATGCTTATGATACTCAAACAAGACGAGTGGCTATGTGTACAAGTTACTACAATAGACTCATAACATGGTCAAGCAAGAAACAGCCAACAGTTACACTGTCAACAACTGAGTCTGAATACCTCGCCGCTTCACAAACCACCATGGAAGTCATCTGGTTGTAAAAGTCATTATTCGACATTCACGAAGAAGTCATCAGACCAACAATTTTGAATGTTGATAACCAGACCTCCATGAAATTAATACGAAACCCAGAAATTTCACAATAGGACAAAACATATATTATGATATATCACTTTGTGAGAAAAAAATATGAAGTTGGACATATTGTTCCTGTCTATGTGAATACACAAGAACAGCAGGCAGATATATTCACAAAAGCGCTTCTTTGAAATAGATTTCAAGAGCTTCGCAAGAAACTTGGTATCATTGAAGTTACACATAACAAAAACGTGAGGGGGTTATTTGTGTTAGTGTTTAGATTTTTGTAATGTTTAATGTTTAATATTTAAATATGGTCTGCTGTAGATTTTTGTTTGGCACGTTGGTTCTGACTTTTACTTGTTTTTTTGTCAATAGACAGTTGCCATAACGCCAATAATATCAGTTGTTATTGTTTTTCATATTTTATATATTAAGTTTTCTGTTTTTCCACAATAGCGACCAAGTTTACATAAAGAGGCATTTTATTCCGTACTCTGTTCATAACACTTCCAACTTTTCCAAAATGCAAATATGTAGGTATAAAGGAATTTTCACCAATTCTTTTTGAATTGAATTTGAATTTCTTCTCTCTGTTTGTCAATTATCCCCGCTAATTTTTTGGTTATTCCCGGTTCTTGAATTTGTCGAAAAAAAACAATTCAGGAGCTTGGAATAGAAAAAATATGAATGTTCCCTTATCTACCATTTTTTTCTCAATTTTTTTACATTTCTTCTATATTCATTTCTCAGTTTTTCCGTCTCAATTTTTATCTACTCCCGTCTCTCGGAATTTTTGGAGAGGTTGGGGAGCTAGTTGTTTAACAATTTTTTTTATTCATATATGTAATTTTCTCATTTTTTACTGGTTTCAAGGTTCGAAAATGTCACTTCACTTTTGTTTATTTTGAAGCAGGCCGAAAGTGACAGTTCTTTCGGCCTTGTAAATTGTTCTTTCACACCTAAACACAAATCCCAGGTCCGAAGTTTGTATTTAACACTCGGCGCTTCCGCACCTCGGTCAACCATAGTAGAATCTCTCGACAATAATGAAACACTTTCCACCTCCGCATGTATTATACTATTTCTCAATTTTTATCTAATTTCTCAATATTTCCGTCGCAATTTTTATCTATTCCCGGCTTCTCAATTTTTGTTTTCTTCTAAATTTCTCTAAATAAAGAAAATTTTAGAGCTTAGAGTAGAAACAAAATACTTTGTGTTTGCCAGTTTTTTCTCAATTACTCTTGTATTTCTTTTCTCCATTTCTTAATTTTTCCAGCACAATTTTTGTTTATTCTCGGCTCTTGAATTTGTTGAGATAAAGATAATTCAAGAGCCTGCGGGGGTCAATTCTTGAATATTCTCGCATACGTAAGTCGTAAGTTGATTCGAATTCGAATGACAGCAACGTAAATTCAATAGGAAACATTCAAAATCATATCAATTTACGTATGCGAGATAATTCAAAAATTGGGGGTCTGAAATAGAAAAAATATGAATGTTCTGATCCTTATCAATGCATATATCGATATGACAAATTCGTATCGATGAGCCCTCCTCTAGAATAATGTGATGTTTTCTCGTCCACGTATTATAGAGTCTAAGTACTGAGCTTTAAAAGCTAACTTTCATATAAAAAAAAACTCTTTAAAAAAAAATCAAAAGCTTCATCCTCTTTACATATTTTTATAAAATGTTTCATTCGATATTCTTTATTTATTCATGCGAAAACAAGACTGAGAACACTGTGAATCAATTCTACTTTACCGAGAGTAACTTTATGCATTTGAAATCCTTTTGAACAAAGAAAAAATCAATAGTTGGAGCAAAAATAAGATATTCTCCTGGCAACAATTTTCAGCACTTTTATTTGCTGGAGTTTAATTAAAAATCCAAAAGCCTTACTTACTTTACTTCAAAGTTTCGCTTTAAAATTTTGCAAAAAAATACTCATTAAAATTATAATCCGTTATTATGTAGATATCGCAGAGGAACTATTATTCTGTTCCTATTCCAAAAAAAAATTTAAATAGTAACATCAAATTTTGTAACTTTTAATAAATATTCAAATTTAACACCGTCTTTTCAAAAGTATTCAATTTACACGATTCTCTTTTGACACTAAAATTTGTAAATTCCACTCTGCCCTACTTATAAAACCTTCAGTGCCCATAGAAATGGTACGGCTCCCAAAAGGTTTTTGGCAAGTTACTGTTATTAGTAGCGGACAATTTTGCCAGAGAAGTTTCGGTTTTCTGCTTCGCCAAAGTTTATTTTGTTTCAAGAGGTGGATCTTTAGAATCAGCAACCCAGAGCTCCGTAATATGATAACATTTTAAAGGGACTATTTTTCGGAAGTTTTAGTTTTGACTTATATGACTTTTCTTTTGAAAATTAGTTGGCAAAGTCTGGATGCCTGTGGAAAGCATTAAATATGTATTTATTTTTAAATTGTTGAGAATTTAAAATCAGTTTAATTCATGAGTTAATGTCTATGATATATAGTTCAGGTATAAGGTATAGGGTCTTGATTATATAAAAATAAAGTTAGATTCTATTAATCGTCGGTTAACTCCTTTGTATAATAATAGCTACTGAGAATATGCTTTTCTTATTATCCTTATGTTACCTCTGGATTAATTCATAGATATTGTCACGGCTCTGGCGTGCGTGACAGAAATCTTGGGTTTGTTTATTCAAAAATCAATCAATGCAATAATTAACACAATATTTTATTCAACGTTACTATAACAGTCTGACACTAATACTTCACTAATTAACTCAATCAATTTAACTGTTCCAATATTCACTAACTAAATCGAACAACAGCCAATCTTAAAACTAAAAAGTACTAACTAATCTTGGCCTTCATATATCCGTCATCCATTCCTGTGAAATCCAAAAGAACGCAATAGTCTATTTTCCCGAATAACGCAGTACGTTCTAGAATTCAGGTTTTCTATTCTGTGCGCCGTGGCAGAGGTGCCACACAACCGCTACAATATTTTACTAATGATGCTTACTTGGAAAAAAATAAAAATGACTCTCTTCTATTTCCGCGTTAATTATACTTTTTTCTGGCAAATTGAATGTTGCTAAAATATTTTTCTGGAGTTTTTAATACAAACAGCCGAGCACCAAAACAATTCTTATTATGAAAAATTGCAGCCTAGAAGCGAAACGAATACAAACTTTGAAAAACGAAAAACACACTTTTGCTTCGACAATAATAATACAGCAACTTTTTCTGGAAGAACAATGGCAGGGAGGGGTGGACAAGTTTTCCAGAGCTGGAAAGACGGAAGTGCGATCCGATGGCTTGGACTTGGACCGGAAGCCCTTCTTTGCAGCAAAAAGTTTTGATTTAGTGGGTGCGATGATGCATTAGCCCAGTTAAAGAGTTTTCTTTTCGCCGTTTTTGTACTATGGACCTCGGTTTTATTGAAATTCGGTGTTGTCGTAGAAAACCGGGATTTTCATTCATACAAAAATGTTATCTCCTTGCTCATTCATGCAATAATTTATTGGATAAAGTGTATCAGACAGTTCGTAGATAATAAAAATTATGACCTGGAATAAAAACTTTATTTACGACAGCTCTCAGATCCTTCCTGGCATAAAATTGCCTTAATAGCTTATAAATTTTGGAAATATTCTAGAATTTAATGTAGCTAGTTGATCAGTTTACTGAAGTGCATTATAGAGTTTTGTATTATTTAGAAAAAACCTTGTCTTCTGGTTGGCTGGTGTTTAGAAAAGAAGTTACCCATATTTAGAAATTTTTACTCTAATCTCTTCAAATTAATTATATTAGTAAAAAAGAATCACCGAGGAAGAGATTAGAATCCGCCTTGAGGGCACTTTTTAATGGCATAAATAACCAGCTAAGATTTTTACGCGCATTAAATATGCATGACGTATTTTATTACACTTTGCTTATTCTTAACTCCCTTATCGCTCAAATTTGTGTATCTTAAATGGGGGAGAGAGAGACACTTTTGCGCCAAGCATTAATGCTTTTGGAATATTAAGGAGACGTTTTCGTTTGAGCCAAATTAAATATTTTAAATTATTCCGAAGAAGAAAACGATTTTGTTTCTGATTCATTGTACAGGGCGAGTCACCATATTTTGACATCCACCTGCAGCCGTAATTACAGGTGATAGGTAAAAGGTGTAAATACAAAAGTTGTAGCATTTTCTCTAAACCGCCAGAATTTTTGATTGGATTGAACAAATGAGCAACGTAAAGTAAACAAACTGATGCAGACTATATAATATGTTAATGTTTCTTTCAATAGTTTTGGAAATATCTGGAGTTTAGTTATTCAAAGACAGTTGATAGTTTTTTCGAATATATTTAACCTTGATTTACCTGTCACCTGTCACAAAACATTCTAATACGTGAATAGGTCTTTGAATGACTAAACTAAACCAGATATTTTCAAAACTATTGAAAGAAACATTGACATATTATATTATATAAATCAGAAAAACGAGAACTTTGAGAATTTGAAAGAAAATAAAGTGCATACCATTTAAACAAAAGTGAATATTGACATACTTTTTTACCATGTGTTGCTCATTTGATCAATCCAAGGTTCATATAAAATGCTATAACTTTTGAATTTACTCCTTTCACCTATCACCTGTTATTACGGCTGCAGGTGGGTGTCGAAATATAGTGACTCACCCTGTACACTGAAATAATGCATGCTCCAACCAATATTTCACCAAAGGACGATGCACACTTTAGATGGGACCTTGAAAAATCGGCGATTTTATTGAAATTTTGGTATGCTGTAGATCTCGATCTACTGATCAAAAGTTCTCATGGGCCCAAGATGATCCTATGACTGGTTTCGGAAATACAGTGGCGGGTATGGGGCTACCCAAGAGTAAATAGAAATTCTTTATCAAAAGGTAAACTAGAATACAAAAAGTGATAAAGACTAAGTTTATTTCACGCTATGTATCCGGATACTAAGTGGATTGGATTAGGGTGGAAATATCCATATTTTCACAAAAACCCTTTTTTCGATGAATCGCAATTATTAGTTTTACCCACAGATTTTTGCAAGTCAAGTGAGGTTCCCTTAACGGTGAATATTGGAACTGTCTATAATTTCCAGTATCATTCGTACCCAAGACTAGGGTGGAAATGTCCATATTCTCATAAAAACCCTTTTTTCGATAAATCACAATTTTTAGTTTTACACCCTTAAACCACCCTGAAAGTTATTTGCAAGTCTTTTTAGGTACCTTAAACGGTGTATATCGGTACTGCCTATAACATCCTGTATTATCTGTGCCCGGGACTAGGGTGGAAATGTCCATATTTTCATGAAAACCCTTTTCTTCATGGATCGCAATAGTTAGTTTCACCCCTTTAAACCACCCCCAAAGTAATTTGCAAGTCAAGTGAGGTTCCCTAAACGATGTATATTGGTACTGCCTGAGACTAGGGTGGAAATGACCATATTTTCACAAAAACCCTTTTCTCGATGAATCGCAATTATTAGTTTTACCCCTTTAAACAACTCTCAAAGATATTTTCGAGTCTTTTTAGGCACCCTAAACTTCCAGTATACATTTGTGCCCAAGACTACGGTGGAAATATTCATATTTTCATAAAAATCCTTTTTTTCGATGAATCGCAATTATTAGTTTTACCCCCTTAAACCACCGTCAAAGTTATGTGCAAGTCTTTTTAGGTACCTTAAACGGTGTATCTTCGTACTGCCTATAACTTCCAATACCATTTGCGCCCGAGACTAGGGTGGAAATGTTCATTTTTCTTAATAACCCTTTTTTTCTTGGATCGCAATAATTAGTTTTACCCCTTTAAACCACCCCGAAAGTAATTTGCAAGTCAAGTGAAGTTCACTAAACGGTGTATATTGGAACTGTCTATAACTTCCAGTACCATTCATACCCAAGACTAGAGTGAAAATGTAAATATTTTCGCAAAAACCCTTTTTTCGATGAATCGCGATTATTAATTTTACCCCCTTGAACCACCCTCATAGATATTTGCAAGTTTTTCCAGGTACTCTAAACGGTATATCTTGGTACTACCTATAACTTCCAGCACCAGTTGTGCTCGAGACCAGGGTGGAAATGTTCATATTTTCACAAAAACTTTTTTTTTTCGATGAATCGCAATTAGTAGTTTTACCCCCTTAAACCAATCTTCAAGTTATTTGCAAGTCTTTTTATTTACCCTAGACGGTGTATCTTGGTACCTACTGCCTATAACTTCCAGTACCATTTACGCCCGAGACTAGGGTGGAAATGTTCATATCATATTATACTCCAGTTATATTAGGCCGAAAAAAGCAGCATCTGCTAAAAAAATCCGAGTGAGCCTAAATTTTTTATTTTCTACTTTACTATTATAGATCCATAATACCTAGGAAACGAAATACGTTAACACACCTATAACAACCTATTCCATAACGTCCGCTTTTGCGGGCGTTATGATCTATAACGCCCGCTTATAATACCTTAAGGTAATTTTGTTGTTGTTGTTCTATTAATTTGCACTTTACCCTAGGCAGCCACTGAATGTCTGACCGAAAATAATTTTCGGTCTAGCCAGAATTCGAACCCGGTCTACCATCAACTTTTCCCATGTAGTCCAGCGCGTTAACCCACAGGACCACCACCGTTGCCTTGCCTTATGAGATGTTTATAGATATATCAATTTATTTCGTTTCTATGTACAGGTCGCAGGTACAGGTACAGGTCACAGGTACAGGTACATGTCAAAATACAAAACAATATTCTGTCACACAAGTTTAACTGATTTTGTTAAAAATAAATTGATGAAAAAACATTGTGTTGAGTAGAAAATAAAGCATTGTATGCACCACGGGGATTTTAAGATTATAATGCCCTTCAGGCGAAATATATCCCTCGGGCCATAGGCCCTCGGGCTAGTTTCGCCTTCGGGCATTATAATCTACATAATCCCCTTGGTACATAAATAGCTATTCTGCACCTTTATTTTACCTCAAGAAATAATGCCTTAAAAGTCCCCATCGATATCGCGCTTGCGTTTTCAGATATTCAAGGTCAAAAGTCATGGACGTCATTTAATAACGATTGGTTTCCAAATGACATTTGCTTCATTGGTTATCTGTCAACTATGATCGACCGGTTAATACCATTCATTCGATGTAAGTCAGTTCAAATCTAGTTGGCAAGAAGTCTAGACGTTCCGTTTTGTAATTTAATTACCCATCGCGATGGATGAGTCTTGTTGTATTTGCAGTCAATTGCTCTTGAAAGGTGTTACAGTGACTGTAAAACGCGGTATAGATGAGAGACGCAAGTGCGGAAACAGAAGATCATGCAGAACGTTTAAGGGATACAAATTCGGTAACAATACATAAAATCTGTCGCAAGGAGTATACATAGTAGCATCTAAAAGTCCCCTCATTTTTCTCGACGTCTTCCTTACCCTGCACTTGGATCGTGTATTAAGCTGACAATACTTTGCGTGGGTCTCCTCACTATCGGGATCTCTTTAGGCGGCCAGTAGACGAGCGCACCTAGTACTGTTGGTGCGAGCTGCTTACGAGCACGAAGAAAGCAAAGAGAGAGCAAACGATTAAATCCTCTGGGCGCGAAATAACGTTTTCGGAAAACCCAGTTCATCGGGGAAACCCGCATCAATCCTCGAATTGGAGGTTGGTGTCCTAGGGGAGTAGCATAGTGTCATCTAAAAGACGACGAGTTGACGATGCTGCCGGTACATCTCACTAATTTCTTCGCAAAACACGCTCTAGCTGGGGATCTTTTGATTTAAAAATTTTGTGTTTTCTTGTGGTGAAGAAGCCAACGAGGAAACAGAGACCAAAAAAAAAACTAAGAAATATCAATGTATAATTAGAAGTTTGGCAATGAGCGGAGAACCACGCAACTTCCTCTAACAACACCAATCAAAAAATCAAAAAGATCTGTACGGTCGCGGGGGCTTAGTTGGTTAGAGCGTAGCACTGGCAATGCTGAGGACGCGGGTTCGAATCCCGACCAGTACCAAAATTTTCAATCCTCCAATTTTCCTTAGCTTTCTTTTCATTTTCAATTTCCATGCTTTTCGGTTGTTGTAACCGACAAAACTTCATTCCTTTTCGACTATAATTTGTTTCCGCGATGCTCAAAATAATATTTTAAGTAAAGCTTGGTATGAAAATAAGAAATCTCAACCGGCAACAGAAAGCCTTCGAATTGTACAATCTGTGACCAAAATTATCAGAGAAGGCATTCGTTCCATGACTGTTGATTGTCAATCTTATACTCCTCCCAGTAAAATGTTTCATAATCTTAACGAAAACATGCCACAGAGCCTTTCATTCTTTATTGAAGAATTAATTCTAAAAAACAGAAAAGGCAAAACTGACCATCTCAAGTGTAATTGTACCGCTATTTGTTATGTCATTATGGTTTTGATGCCTGCACGATCCTTCACATCTAACCTTTTCTAGATATTTTGTCAACTCTTGGACTCAGCGTGTCGTATAGAGAAACATTAATGTATGAAGTTGCTGCTGTCTACCATCCACAACCAGATATTCTATCATTTGAAACTGGTGCTCTTATTCAGTATTCAGCAGACAATGCAGATATCAATGTCTACACAATAAACGGCCACAACACGCTTTCGTTATGAGGCTTATTAAAATAGTAACACCAAGCAGCGCCGTTGCTTCTGAAAAATCCATTCATCACGATGTAACGGTCAACCCATCGGTCGGTACCAAAATAAACGGCCTCTCGGTGAAACGGTGGACAGATGATGATGTAATCTTTACGGTCAGTTGCTGATGCGCAAAAATGTCCCTACTTGGGCGCCAAATTTGTAACGGGTTTTCCTAGGTTTTTCCTTGAGCTGTGGCAGCTTAACAGTCAGTATTTATCTTTTGGTTAATCCAGCGATAATCTCGAGCGCCACCCTCAAGATTATAGTGGTTGAGGGCCCACTAGCACCAGGTAGCTTGTTACAGTGGATAAAGAAAAACCGAGAGTGAATGCGCAGATAAAGGAGTAAAACAACTATCGAAGAAATAAGCCCTAGGTTCAACACCAGTCCCCGAAACCTTCTAGCGACAAATTCGGAATCGCGTGTCTTAGCGGGGTAGAAAGTATAACTGATCTATGTCCCTACGTTCAACCAGGACATACGGATTACGGTTATCCAGCTGGACTTGTCTGTACAGCCGAGACTCGTCCTGATCAGTCTACTCACTACCCAACTCTTATCGGTAAGGGGCGCGACGTTTCGGAGCCAGAACTGAACGATACAAATGTTAACACCAAATACATTATGGGCCGATGCTGTGTTTAATGTTAACATTTGTACGTCGTGGAAGAGGGGACAGGTTACGAGAATGAATATCGCACGTCCTACATCTAAAAGTCACAACAAGAAAGATCATGGATTAGGCCTTCAGTAAAAATACAATGTAAAAAAAACGCGCCTTGCATCTTACCTCTGGGGTGTTGTGGAAACGGGTGCTACCCTCTGTTTTCCTGGCGTATCAGATGGAAACAGGTTGGTATAACGTAAAATATGTGAATAACAATTTTTGAAGAGAATTTTCCGATATTTTTAGCCAAAATAGTCGTAGGACATACCGGAAGCAAAATATTTAAGAGAAACTCATTTCTGTGATATTTGACCTTGAATATCTTGAAACGCAAACAAAATATCGATGGGGACTTTTAATACATTAATTCTTGAGGTAAAATAAGGGTGTGACAAAATTTAGGCTCACTCGGATTTTTTCAGTAAATAAATCCTTGTATGACTGTACTATTATTTCATTTTAGTTTAACTTGAACCTCCGATTTTTGTATAAAAAGAATGAATCAAAGAGCAGAATTATATTTTTTGAGTACCCCCCATAGATAGAAATTGTCTCCTGACATCTACCATGGCCAATAAAAATAGGATTCAATTAATTTTAACACTTTTAGTATAAAGTTCACCTTTTGTGAAAGAATTTCTATTTACTCGGATTTTTGGGTAGCTCCATATCCGCGACTGTATTTCGAAAACCAGTCATAGGATCATTTTGGGCCCATGAGAACTTTTGATCAGAAGATCGAGTTTCACAACATACCAAAATTTCATCAAAATCGTGGATTTTTTAAAATTAATTCCGTTTAGAGTGTATCATCCTTTATTTTATAATTTCCACATAACATCAAGAATAAGCCAATCAGAGGAGGTCAACCAGATCACTCAGAGAGTCGAGTCAGCAACAGTATAGGGAATCAGTCTGAGATAGTCTGTCAGAAGGAGTGAGTCAGATACAGTCAGAGAAAGTCAGTCAGCGGTCTGATTAAGAGAAAAGTGTATTTTTGGTTGCATTGCATCAAAAGCCAACTAATGGTCCAAATTTGTCTTCACAGTGCTTTCTTTTGGCACTTTTCCCATGGAATATGAAAAAAAAATGCATTTTCTAGACATTTTCAGTAATATTTCACCTCTAATCAAAATCTAATATAGGTACAGAAAGTCAGTCAGAAAGAGTCAGTCCATTAAAGAAGTCAGTGAAAGAGGGTCATTCAGGGAGAGATAGTCATAGACAGTCCGAGTCCGACAGATATACAGTGTGATTTTTCAAGTGTGCAACATATGGGGATTTTTTTTAGTAATAGCACAACCCAAATACAAACAAGGCCAAAAGTTGGTGCATGTCTGATAATCATATTAGGTGCACTTAGAATGGTTACAAGTCAAACAGCATACAGGGTAGCTCAAACAATATCAAAGCTGTACTGTAAAGTACCTTTATTTTAGAAAATTCAGCAAAATGTTATAGAGAGAAGTTGTTTGGAATTAAAAGTTATGCCTAAATACCAAAACATAGCCTCCTAAGATTTTTTTTATTTTCTTTCGAAAAAAATTTATACTCTCTATATTTTTTTTATTTTTCATTTCCGCTCTTATTACTTTCAAAAATTAATTAAAATCAAATCCATTTTACATAACTTTGCTCAAATTCAAGCATATTTGTAAAATTAACTTAGATTTTTAATTTTTTATGGAATCACAAAATTCATGTTTGTTGCAATGATATTCAACACAACTTTAAAATGTCGCAATTTTTTTTTTAACAAGTTAAAACATTACTAATGATAATAGCCATATTAAAAAAACTCTCTTTAAAGTGCATTAGTTTTATTTTATTTAAGTAAATATTAGTAGAAGTTTGATATTTTTTGAGCCACTTGACTTGCAACCATTCTAAGTGCACCTAATATGATTATCAGACATGCACCAACTTTTGGCCTTGTTTGTATTTTGATTGTGCTATTACTAAAAAAAAATTCCATATGTTGCACACTTAAGTAATGACACTGTATACATTCAGAGAAGCTCAGTAAGAAACTCTCAGTCCCCTGACTGAGAGGAGTCAGTCAGAGAAAGTCAGTCAGGAAAAGAAATTCAGAGAGAGTCAGATAGATACAGTGAGAGATAGTTAGTCCGAGACTCCGTTCACAGAAACTCCGGTGCTTTGATAGATAAAGCCAGCTAGAGAGAGTCATTCATAAATAGATTCAGTCGGTGTCAGTCAAAAAGAGTTGGTCAGTCAGAGATAGTCGGTCAGAAGGAGTCAGTCAGATAGAGTCAGATTGATACGGTCAAATAAAGTCATTCAAGAAAGTCATTCAAGAAAGTCATTCAATAGTATATTGTGTATTTAGGTGGAAAAGTGACACATTCTCGGCCGACGGAAGTTTACGGGCGAGGCGTAGCCGAGGCCGGCAAACACCGAAGGCCGAGGATGTGCTTTTCCACCGAAATGCACATACTATTTTTTCTGCGATCGGTTAAATATCTGTTAAATGTTTGTCTTTTTGTTCCAATTATTCAGCAGTACGAGAATCACTTTCCCGGCCTAGGCCGGAAAAGTGTTTTCCGTATTGTTATTCATTGATACCTTAGCAACTATTGAAACATAATTAAAATACCAGAATATTGAGTTTTGCGACCTGTCAACCAGTCAAAAATGCTGACATTTCTTGTCAATCGCAGAAAAATTATATTTTCTTAGTGAAAATATAGTGTCCTCCAAAGTGATAATTATGGTAGAGAGAAGTTGTGGGTTAAGGACGAAATGGAATGAATCTTCCTTATTTACAAATTCGTCGACGTTTCGACCTTTTATTAAGGTCTTTATCAAGGCTGAAAGCAAGAAAAACATTTTTAAATTACAATCATGATACTGACATTATCACATTGACTACTAAACTAATTCTCATCCTCAATATTAAGCAATAAGCATATAAAAAAACGATTATATAAAACATAACCGTTCAGGTCAATAATTGAAAAAAACTACGTGCAGATCTCTCTATGTGAACTATACATTAATCTTCATCAAATTTATCAAATAGCTGTACTGTGCGCTAAGGCGTTGCGTGTCTACTCTACAATTAACCGTGTCATTCAGGGTTATGTTAATCATTTCACTCACATTCCTTTTAAAATAATTAATTTCTCTGTCCAAAATCTTTGCACTCGAATAATCAAAATTATGTCCCGTAGAAAGGAAGATACATAAACCTAAACCTAATTTGAGTTTAAGGCCTGTAGTTAGTTGTATTGGTTCCCCCTCATAACTTGGCAACTTGGGTGCATCAGATTCTAACACAAGTTACAACAACTTTCCATTTTAACGTAAAGAATTCATTTGAGTTTGTAGATTTTGCTAAAACGGTAAAACGTCCTGAGAATTACGTTTTGGTCTCGTCGGATGTAACTTCACTGTTCACTAACTTCCCAAAAGCTTTGGTTCTAGACATCATTAAACGCAGATGGAGATTCATATCGCCTTATACCTTAATATCAAGGAGCTTGTTTTGTGATATAATAGAAATTTTATTTAATAGCAGTTATTTCACATTTGATAACGTATTTTATCAACAGTTAGATGGGTCGGCTATGGGTAATCCTGCGCCAGTCCCGTACTAGCTAACTTTGTTAGGGAAGAGTTGATAGCCGAAATACTAAAGATTCTCCCTTTTAATATTCGGTTTATCAAATTATATGTAGATGACACCATTTTGTCGTGCCCTCAAGATAAAATTGAAGAATTGTTGGTATATTTTAATAATTTTCATAGGAAAATAAAGTTCACTATGGAGGTCTGATCAGAAAATGCCCTTTTTGGATACTTTGGTTATACGGAATAATGACGGTTCACTTTCGAACAATTGGTGTTTAAAACCTTTTGCATCCGGAAGACTAATAAAATATTTGTCAGCACATTCTACCAGTCATAAAATTGCATGAAAAGTTTAATATAAAAGTCACGAAATTTGAGTAGTCCCCAATTCCATTCCATAGAGCAAATTAAATGATGGAAAAATAAAGAGTATTTTGATGAAGAATAATTACCCCCAGGTGCCTTAGTGAACAGAATCACCCAATACAATAATAAAGATGATAACGTTCAAAAACATAAGTAACACGATTAAGACTAACGTATAAGATATTTGAAATTTCCATTCGTTAAGGGCTTATCTAATAGAATCCAGGGCAA
Source organism: Ceutorhynchus assimilis (assembly GCA_917834065.1). Classification (NCBI taxonomy): domain Eukaryota; kingdom Metazoa; phylum Arthropoda; class Insecta; order Coleoptera; family Curculionidae; genus Ceutorhynchus; species Ceutorhynchus assimilis. The sequence goes on along the minus strand of OU892280.1, from coordinate 28,367,306 downwards.
ACTAAAACAAATTATTGGTGATTGTCAGTTAGCTTTCTATAATACCAAGGTGATCAACTCGCTTTTCAGCAAACTAAAAAAGCCCACACCTAAAAATTGGTGTTCGAATATAGTATACCATGTGTTAACTGTGATAAGTGTTATATTGGCCAAACAAGACAATATTTCAAGAATAGGTTATATCAGCATGAATAGAATATGACTAGAGAAATAAATCGTGATAAAATAGTTATTTACCTAACAAGTGCGGCAAGTTATACTTTTCCGCACACAACGGCGTTTGCACGAACCACGCGCCTGGTGGAGAAATTTCGAAAAGATCTAAAATGTTTGACAAGCATGACAGAAAAAAAAAAAAAAAAATCAGTGCGTGTAAAACTTTTTTCATGCACGCAGTGCGGAAAAGTTGCACTTTCCTCACGCAAATCAGTGCGGGAAAACACGTTTTCCGCACGCTCGTAGGAAAAAGAGGAAACAGCTTTAGCTCAACATCACTTTTCTACGGGACATAATTTTGATTATTCGAGTGCAAAGATTTTACACAAAGAAATTAATTATTTTAAAAGGAATGTGAGTGAAATGACATGGGTAATAGTAGAGTAAACACACAAGGCCTTAGCGCATAGTACAGTTATTTCATTTTGATGAAGATTAATATATAGTTCACATAGAGAGATCTTTACGTAGTTTTTTTCAATTGTTGTCCTAAATGGTTATGTTTCATATAATCGTTTTTTTATATGCTTATTACTTAATATTGAGGATGAGAATTAGTTTAGTAGTCAATCTGATAATGTCAGTAATCTGATTGTGATTTAAAAATGTTTTTCTTGCTTTCAGCCTTGATAAAGAACTAAATAAATGGTCGAAACGTCGGCGAATTTGTCAATAAGGAAGTTATATTCCACTTCGTCCTTAACCCACAACTTCTCTCTACCATAATTATATTTTCTGTAATTTTCACTTCTTCCTAATCAACATCTTACATAGAGAAAGTCAATTAGTGGAATTCAGTCCTCTGACTTACTGAAGGGGTCAGTGAGAGAGGGTCAGTCAGGAAGAGACAGTCAGATAGAATCAGACCGATAGTGATACAGTCAGAGAAAATCATTCAGAGACTCAGCCCCCTGACTGTGACGGCTATTTGCACGTCTATAACTTCAGGGATTTAATGTAATTGGATCTTTGAATATGACTCTTGTAGAAACAAACGTCATATTCAAAGCTCCACTAAGCTCAAACATACCTAAGTTATAGTCGGCAAATAGCCATGAGAGGAGTCAGTTAGGGAGAGACAGTCGAGAGAGTCAGACAAATAGATACAGTCAGTAGGAGTCAGACAAAAAGAGTTAGTCAGAAATAGTTTGTCAGAAGGAGTCAGTCAGATAAAGTCAGATTGATACAGTCAAAAAAAGTAATTCAAAGACAAGACAGTTCTCTGACTGAGGTAAAGGCGTGTTTTTGGTTCAAAATTGGATCAAAAGCCACCTAATTTGTCTTGAAAGTGCTTTCTCTTGGCACTTTTCCCATGTAACAAGAAAAAAAAATTGCCAAAATGATATTTTCTGTAAAATTCACTTCTTCCTTATCAACATCTTACATAGAGAATCAGCATAAAATTGCATTTTCTGGACATTTCCTCTAATAATTCACTTCTTCCTTATCAAAATCTTACATAGAGAAAGTCAGCTAGAGAGAGTCAGTCCACTGACTAACTGGAGGAGTCAGTAAAATAGGGTCAGTCGAGGAGAGACAGTCAGAGATAGTGCGACAGATAGATACAGTCAGAGAAAGTCAGTTAGACATTCAGCCCCTGACTAAGAGGACTTATTCAGAGAAAATTCAATCAAGGAGAGACAGACAGATAGATACAACCAGAGAAAGATAATCAGAGACTCGGAACTTCAATAGAGAAAGTCAGAGAGTGTCAGTCTGATTAGACTTAAAAGAGACAGAAAGAGTCAGACAGATAGACTCATGGCCATTTGCACCGCTATCACTTAAGGGATATTAAGGGATATTTAATTTAAGTGGAGCTTTTGAATGTGACTTTTGTTTCTACGGGAGTCACATTCAAAGCTCCACTTGGATTAAATATCCCTTAATTTATAGCGGTGCAAATGGCCGTCACTCCTCTGACTGAGAGAGCGTAGCTTATCAGCTAATAAGCTTAGCAAAGCTTATTTTTGGATCAAACCTGCATCAAAAGCCACTTTGGTCCCAATTTGTCATAGAAGTGCTTTCTTTTGGCACTTTTCACATGGAATATGGAAAAGAGAACGGCCAAAATAGGCATAAAATTGCATTTTCTAAACGTTTTCTGTAATATTTCATTTATTCCTAATCAAAATCCTAGATACAGAAGCTTGGAGAAAGTCAGTCAATCAGTCCACTGACTGACTGAAAGCGTCAGTGAAAGAGGGTCAGTCAGGGAGGATAGTCAGAGAGAGAGTCCGATAGATAGATATAGTCAGAAAGTCAGAGACTTGTCCCGTAACTGGAGAGTAGTCAGTCAGAGAAAGTCAGTCATGGCGAGACCGTCAGATAGACTCAGTCAAAGGCTCGGATGTGGGAGTGATAGAGGAGAACTGGAGGAGCTTTATATTTGAAGATATGTAAGGACATTGCCTTCTAATTTGTTTCTTAGAGAATGATGTTGCACACACAGAGGAGAGATAGAAGAGTGGAGGAATAGAGGATGAACAGAGAAGAGCTAGATGAGGGAGAGTGTAGCTACATAGTGGGAGGAGAAACAGAAGATAGAGGGATAGCGTAGAAATATTTCCCTGTTGTAGTTGTTCGAAAAATCATTGTAATTTTCCGTTGTAGTTTCAACTCTGTTGATATAGATGAACGTTGCATTTTCAAATGTTCTTAGAAGCTGCCTCTGGTTTGACATTGTATATGCGAGTTTGAATTTCTATTTGATTCCTTAATTGTTGGTTTTCTTGAAATTTGCGAAAATGAAAAAAAAAGTAAACCTGAATAGGGAAACGCTAACGCAGCCCCCGGAAGATTTGCAATTTCCTTATAAACCACCTCTGGAACGCCAATGACGTATTGCAGTCTCGACATCCGACGAATGGCATCAGATTTTCACGTGGGAATTTACCGCATAATTTCCTAAACAATTTACCGATTAATCCGGAAATTTTTTGATTAAAAGAGGGCGTTACGTGTTTGGTGGATAAGTTGCCTGGAAGGCATACACAGCTTTCTATTGGGTAGCAGCGTTTTATCATCTCTGTGGTAGAAATTTATATAATTTCAAGGGGAAAAGCTACGAAAGATGGCGCTAATTTTTTTCACAAACTTTTCATAATTTCCGTCGTAGACAGCTGGGTAACTTAATTTTGAAGCAATAATTGGTACTTTAAACAAAATACTTTTGAATATTTTTCTGTATTTTCTTCAGGGTATAGGTACTTATATTTTTCCTTTTTCAAGACAAAATTTCAAATTCAAAAATGACAAAAAAAATTCTCTACATTTTCTCCATTTTTGTAGTCTCTCTGCTGGCAACCGAAAAATAACCGACTGGAAACTGGCCCGAATATGCTGATGAGTTGCACTCCGGAATATGTTATAAATGCGACATGACGTTGCTTTCTGCTCCGGCATAACATTTCGAATTTTGACCCTGTTCCGGGAGTCGCGGTTCACTCATGCTTGAGATGCTTTGGGGGATTTGTTTGTTTCATTTTTTTGAATGACATTAGTGCTTTGTTTTATTTGACAATAGTTTGCTCTCTCAACATATTTCTTGATATGTAAGACTGCGCTTCAACACCGGATAGTAAATTATGCCTACAAGGCAACATCACAAAATAATTGAGTATTATGATACTAGTTAAATGAAATCAGAGGTAATTAATATAGGCAGGTACCTACTCAGTGATGTGTTGAGCATTTATGTAAGATGCTTCTATACTCGGTTTTTTCAAGGGTACTTACACAAAAATGTGTCAGAATGCATTTATTATATAGGTAGTTCATTGGCGTGTTAACAGAACAAGGAAAGTTAACGAATACTTGATAAGACTGCAAGCAGATTATAATTGTTAAGAAAAAGATTTATTCAAAAGACGTAAAACCCATTGTTTCGCGACGGGATTTTTTGGATCGACGGCTTGAAAGAGTTTTGGGTGATTTTCTTCGGAAAAGTTTGAAAAAATTGTGTATGTGTATACGAATGAGGCTAAGTTTAAGGGATTAAAATTTGGTGGGTTTGATTTATCGTGCCCAGTAATTGAAAAATTAACTCTATCCAACTGTAGATACATTTTAATCAATGAAAAATGAGTTTCAATTTGCTGCCTTTCCTGGATCCATTGCTGCATTTAAAACAGCGCCCCATATTTCAAAACAACCTACTTCTTCTTAAGTTAATTATGCGATTCTAAAAACGTCACACGTATTATCTCTTTGCCTAGTTGTATTTTTGTAAATTGGGTCAAGTGTTAGGCATTCGGAACGTATTCCGGGCGTGATACTCATCAGCATATTAAAAATGTCTTGCCCGGAAAATAATTTTCAAGTGGCTTCGTGGCAACAGAAACACGAAAATGCACTTTTTTTGCTTGCATAATTTCCAGCTGAAAGTTTCTTACTTTTATTCTCGAATCGAGTGAGACAGAGATTTTTAGATTTACTTATTTAATACTTTTTGGCTCAGTTCAATAATTAAATCCACTTTTATACTACCAAGTAAAAGTTTAATAACAACTTCACACAAAAAAAAAAAAGAAAATGTTCCAAAACCTATGAATACCTGTATTGAAATAGCGTATATAAATCATTCGGAAAAAGGAAACTAAATCAAACTTTTTTTCCCCGCAAAGAATTGAAAAACTTTTTTGAATGAAGGATTTTGGATTAGGTTTGGTGCCAGAAAGTACGTAGTTATTTTTTTGTTTGTTTATATTTACAAATAAAGGTGTCTCCAAATAACAGATAATAAACTTATCCACTTAATGGACAACTTTAACCAGGTTATCTCGAAACAACGATTCGTCGAGGTAACCTTGTTATCTCCCAGCTACGAAGCTGATTCGAATTCGGTCCCTAAATTGCAAAAGTTGATTGTGACCGGAGGTGAATAAAGCAAAGATGCACTCCGGGCTTTCGCATTTTAATTGAATAATGGAAAATAATAATTTGGGAACTTGCGTTTCGAATTTTTCACAATCAAAAAGCAGCAGTTATTCTTTATACGATAAAAGTATGGGCAATTGTTTTTTTTTTTGTTATTAAAATACGGTATCCGCCAAAATAAACAGTACCGAAATTTGAGGTCGTTTTGTAGGTATCAAACACCAAAAAGGTCAAAATCGGATTAGTATTTTTCGAGATATTGGGGGATAATACCACGAAAGCTTCAAAATTACCGATAATTTTTCACAATTGCGTGTTTTGTATAATTTCACGAGTCCGTAGGACGAGTGAAATTTGCAGAGAAAACACGCATGAGTGAAAAATTATCCGGTTCATTTTAAAGCTCAAGTGGTATTTAGAGGATTATTTCACGTATGAGAATGCAAAAAGTATGGAAATAAATATGTATTAAACGATTTGAACATCTTAACAATCAATACAAATAAATGGTTGCTATCAGGAACCGTTTGTTTGTATCAAAAATTAGCATGACAACATGGGAGAATTATCGATGTAATTCTCTCTAGTTAAACAAATGGAAAAGAGAATTTTCGCTGTAATTCTGAAAATCGTCACTTGTCTTTTAGGATTTCTAACATATGAGTGGTATAATCAAGAAAATCCACGTAGGGATATTTCCTCGGATATTTTCCATGCATAGCATAGCAGGAACTACGTACTTTAACAAGCTATATCTGCTATCACAGACATATGATCCTATTTACATTTCAATTTTTTTTTTGCAATGATGATACCTTTAAAATATTGAGATTTGTTTGAAATTTACAGGGACCTATTTTCGATGTTAATTGTGCCTCTTTCTTCATCAAATACTACGTTAACTAAATCACGCGAGTTACATTGTAGCTACAAAGTATACCCATCACGAATCCTATGGAACCTGCCGACGCAAGATCTTTCCCATCGCCGGCACGTGGGCCAGCTCAACACAAATTAAAATATAAATGTACCTTAGTTTAAGATTAATATTCATTCCATATTGTTTTGCTCTCGAGATAGCTTGTAACTTTTGATAATAAAACTTTTTAAAAACAGACTTTTTTCGGTGATCGACGTAATTGGCGCAGTCGGTAGGATAGTATAGTGACAGTTTCGCATTGAGTCGAAAATTACCGGTGGTTTCAACCCTTAAAGTGCTATCCAGAACCTTCGATTAATCGCGAACATCCAAGAACTATCCAGGCGAGCAGTTGGAATCGAGAAAGGACGAAGAAAGACAGAAATCTGTAAGTGCTTTGTATTCCTTTTTGCCCCTTCTGAACCCTTTGTTTGAGGATTTCTTATAGGGATAGTTAGGTCAGTGTATCGTACACAAAATAATTTTAATTCCAGTCTATTGGAGACAAGTAGGTAATTAATAATTTTAATTCTATTGGAGACAAGTAGGTTATTTTATTTGTTAATTATCAATTTCTCAATTATTAAATTATTTAGTTTAATCTAAAATACAATAAACACTTTTATTATAGAATTAATTAATAATGGTAGATACAGATATTCTCGTAAGAGATCTTCTGAATAGCCTGCCAACACTCTCTGATTCAGAGTCAGATACAGAAGTAACTATGTCTAAATTCAAATACGATATGTTCAAATCTAGATTAGACAACATAAAGCCATGACGGCGATGTAAATCAACTCAATAAATTTTTGAGTAGGTGTGAAAATTTCATCCAAAAATATAATACTTTTAACGATACTGAATTAAAACTTCACGTTTTTCAATGTATCCAAGATAAGCTAATTGGCAAAGCCGAAATTATGGTTGGCCGACGAATGGAATTAGATACTTGGGATAAATTCAAAAATGCTCTAATACAATATTTTTCTGATAGAAGAGATATTGATTGCCTCGTTCAATAACTGACACGAGTGCGACCTTCTAGAGGTGAAAATTTAATCAGTTTCGGTAACAGGTTGCAATTACTTGTTAGCAATGTTATTCAACGCATCAGTAACGATCAAAACTTGAATGCGTTACAAAAAAATTGTCAAATTGATCACTATAATAAAACCGCTCTCAATAGTTTTATAGCTGGTTGTGCTGACAACTTGCGAAATAATATGTATCTAAAGAAACCCACAAGCTTAGAAGATGCAATCGCATATGTCACCGAATTTGAAATTTTTTAAAAGTTATACGGTAACTTTCACGATTCTCAGAGTAAGCCAAAACCAAATGTAGTTATGCCTCGAAACAATACTAACTATAATAATTATTCAGGTCATAATTACGTTCAAACATCTTTTCAAAATCCATCCCAAAATCAACAAATTTTCCGACCACAAACATTTATTCAAAGTTCACCCCAAAATCAACAATTTTTCCGACCACAAACTTTCAATCAAAATTTTGCACCAAAACCATCATGGCCCTCTCAACCCATAAATATTCAGCCTAGGCAAATGCCACCGCAAAGGTTCCCTACAAACAGTCAAGTATTCGGTCCTTCACGAAATGTCTTCAAAGCGAATCAAATTCCAACCAACCAATTGCCAAAACCAGAACCAATGTCAACAACTTCGAGAAACCCTTCGTTCAAAACAAACAGAACTAACTTCGATAATAGAAAACCTCCGAATTTCAGTTTCGAAGAATTATATAATAAAGAAATCGACGAGACTGAAGAAGAGTTCACCTCGAATTATGAAAACTTCTATGGAGAACCTTCATTCAATAACTATGACCCTTCTTTCACTAACTTTGACCTTTATTAGAATACAAGTGAGAATATTATTCACGAAAATGCAAATGAAGAAAATTTCACAGAAAGTGTAAATTTTCCGGAAGCAGGCCTAGAAAATCCCACGACCTAATAGAAATAAATATTGCTTCAAACAACGCATTACCATTCATTCAAATCGAAAATCCCAACGTAAAACTCTTAATTGACACCGGCAGTACACGTTCAATAATAAACCCTGCCATAGCGCCCATAGCAGAAACCTTTTATCCACAGTGTATATACCATGCACACAATGTCATAAAAACAGCTATAGGAAGTAGATGTGCAAACTTTCGAGCTTTGATTCCTATATTTTCAGATTCTGGTATTGATAGTAAACTAGATTTTATCCTTTTTGATTTTCAGGACTTCTTTGATGGTATAATAGGTATTAATCAGTGGCGGCTCGTCAGAGGAGGCAGAGGAGGCTAAGCCTCCCCCAAAAAATTGAAAATTCAATCTCAGTTTTTTATTCCTGATTCCTAATTAAAATAATAATTTACAAATTACACTTTCCAAATTTCGATATTTCAATGTAATTTAGAAAAAACATTATTTCAATCAATCCCGCGTCTCCACGACAAAAATCTGCGAATCTGAGATACTGGGGTAATACGAGCCCGAAGGCAGTGGCGTAGCCAAACCAAACGTGAACGTCGGCGACATCCAAATTGCGAGGCCATTTTTATGAAAGGGGGGGGGGGCATATTTCTTATGACAAAAAACTGGATATAAAAGACAGGGACGGGTAGCCGCCGACAGGCCCTTTGAAAGATAACCGCCGAAGGCGAGAATTTTTTGATTGTCACACCTCCTTTTTCGGGCCTATTATTATCAACGGTATTCGATAACAATATTTAGTCAAAAATATTAATAATTTCCGCTAACAAATCCTTCCAACCAAAAATGAATTTCTCACAAAATCAAATGTTGGACGGCCATTCAAAATGCTGTAGAATGTACAGGGTGTCCAAGATTCGATAGTTTTTAGGGGGCTTCGGGTATTTCTAAAAGAGTTGGAAAATATCTGATCCCCACTTGCGTTCCTCAATTTTTAAGAGAAATTCACTGGTAGAAGCCGCATCTCGAAATGTCGAGTCGTTTTTGAAAAGTTTAGAGTTTGGCAGGGGGTCTATAACTTCTTGTATCTGTGTTTGTAACTTAAAAACGAATCGAGATATCGAGATGCGGGTTTCATCGGTTAACTTCTCTCGAAAATCGAGGCTCGCAAGTGGGGGTCAGATTTTTTCCAATTCCTCCAGAAATACTCGAAACCCACCAAAACCATCGAATCTTGGACACCCTGTACAGTCACAGGTACGGTCGTGAGCATTAAAAGTGGGACACCCGACTGACAGGTCTTGTCATTTTTCGCTATTATGGGTAAATCAGTCTTTTCTCTACAACGGATTTTTTGTCTGACAATCCCTGTCATTGCAGACGGTGTTGCTTATGAGCCCGTTTTACAATAGGAAAAATCGGTTGTCCCATTTTCAATGCTCACGACTGTATACAATACAGCGAAATACTGTACGTATGGTAATCATATTTTTATGTCTCGGTCGGTTGCCAGTTAGGAAAAGTGCTAATTAATTGAATTCAACAACAATACGTGATAAGAACCTTTCCACATTTACCGATTTATCGAAATACCGACAATCTACCGAAAAAATAATAACCATATGATTTGAGAGTTCTAGGTTAATTTGCAGCAGAATTAATAAGCTTAAAGGGGGTGTGCGCCAAAAATTAAAGTTTTAGTGTAAAAAAATCTAAGAATAACTGTTCAAACCTCGTTATTCTACGATAAACCATCGCTGAGATATACCGCTTTAAAGTGTGGACGACGCTCTCATGACGTCACGAAAACTTCTTCCAGCCGCGCTCCGCATTCTTAATTTGATTGTTCCCGGCACGCCTGAGTGTTTTTGTTTAGATTATTGCAGGAAACACAAGAAAAACATATGTAAATTTAATTAACTCCACTTTCTCGTGCGTCGCTTGAGCTTTCGTGACGTCATAGGGTGAGATGCGGTACCTTCATAGAGCCATATCTGCGGTATTATTTGTCATAGAGGGGTGCGGATTTAACTGTTATTATTAGATTTTTTTTCTCTTTTTTTTTAGATGAAGTTGTTTTTTTGGCGCACACCCCCTTTAAGGGCCGGTTTCTCAATAGCAAGTCACCTTCGGGTTTTTTTCAACTCCAGAGCACAGATCACCTACAAAATAGGGATCGACCGATACCGATATTTATATCGGCCTCATTGGCCGATTATCGGTATCGGCCGATATCAGGAAGCCGATAAGCCGATAATTTGTTTTATTGGGAAAAAATGTAAAAAAATGAAAGACAAAAACAATTACATCAGAAATACATTTTTATTGACAATAAAATGTATATAGCTACGAAAACTAAAGTAGAAATTATTAGATTTTTTTCTGACAGCTTTTTTTAAAATTTTTATTTTTACACATTTTCGCTTCGTACCTGAATCCGTTATCTAACGATATTCCACTGGATGGTGTTTCGAAAGATGGTATTTCCTATATAGACGTAGGGCACTTTCCAAATTTCACCGATAATTTGACCGGTTAAATAAACCGGTAGCTGTCAAAAAATTCCGGTAAAAGTTAGGTGTAAGTTCGGTTACAAGATTTTTCTGTTGCATTTTAGAACGCTTTGGTGTGAAAGTTTGGTTGTGTTGCTTGTTGTTTGGAATGTATGGTGGTTTGATGTGGGATGCACTACGGGTGCAGTAAAATTGGATGGAATGTATTTTTATCATAACAACATTTTTTCATTCTGCAATCTGCAAGCAACAATTTAACGAACGACTGCAAATAGTGCTCATCCAATTCATCCAAAGCAAGTAATTTTAATGTATGTCAAAACAAAAGTGTCAAAAAATCTCTAACCGAAAAAAACCGATAAAAATAACTGGCAAAGCTGATCATTCTGGTCAATTTTGGAACGAACGATTGGGTTCAACCCGTAAAAAGTCGGCACATTTTGGAACGATTTGGTGAGTATTTGAGTAAACTATTAAACCGGTATCGCACCGGTTCAGAAACCGGTGAATTTTGGAAAGTACCCGTATTGGCCGTTTTTCCTTTGCCACGTTTACACACATTTTTGACAGATTCTCTCACGATTCACGATAAGGATGAATAATTCCACCGCTTACTTCTCTCCAGACAATAATTGCAGTTTGCTCTATTCTCTACTTTATAGTTTGAAACACATTCAATATAAAGCACAACTTAGCATGAGAATGAGGCGATGATAGACGACAGACGACAATACAAATTTAGACTTGCAGAAACAGGCTCGTCACGCTTCGATGATTGCGCAACATTGCATTCGGCAATACGAACAATTTTTCAACCAAGACAGGACGAAGTATTACGACAGAAAAAAAAAACAAACGGCCGATAGGCCGATATATCGGTCTTTGAAATATCGGTATCGGCCGATTATCGGTATCGGCTAAAATTTCTATATCGGTCGATCCCTACTGCAAACAGATCCGAAAGAGCGGCGAATTCGTGGTTCAAGGTTATATGTAAACACAACAGGCTGGAACATGCTCACGCACTATAAATCCTGACGCGGACGATCTGTGCCTATGCGTCAGGCGGCTGATCTCCTTGCGGAGACGTGGTTTCGTAGCTTTGAATCGACGACGGCAAGGATACTTACTTACGCATCTGTATTCAGGTGATCTGTGTCCAGGGTAAGCGTGTCCAGTTGCTATGTTTACCTTGGAGTTATGCTTAATCTGGGGGTGACTCGCTATTGAGAAACCGGCCCTAAGTGAATTCTATGATATTTAGAATTTTCGTATAGGATTAAGTTTATTTGTTCTCTACGTTTTATTTTGGGAAACCCAAAAATGTCAATTTTTAGGTTCGGTAACCTATTTTTTGCGAGGCTCCTTAGGGCGCGAGGCCGTCGGCAGTCGCCGACATCGCTGACGCCTAGCTAGGCCACTGCCCGAAGGGCCGGAGTTATACGCGAGCCCGAAGGGCTAGAGTTATTTTAATCACGGGGCCCAGTCTATAATTCTATTGGTCAGCGGATAATTTTGAGCAAATCAAAAATCGGGAATATTCAAATAGTTATTTTTGTCACAAGTATCTAAAATGAAGTTTTTCAGGGCGAATCATTGCTGTTTCCGGACGAGGCGTTAGCCGAGTCCGGAATAGCAGATGAGTCTTGAAAAACTTCGTTAGGTACGTGTGACAAACACTATTTTTTGTCATAAGTTTTTTAGAATTCTTCAGAACGCTAAAATTTGCAAAATTTCCTTAATTTTTGAAATCATAAAAGTGCATCCAGTGTGGAGGATTAAAACAATCCCTGAATTTTCTCTTTTCGTTTATTTGTAAAATGCAAAAAAATACAAAATAAAATTTGTAAAAATGACGCTACTAACTTGTTGCAAGTGCGTGAGTGCTGTACTCTGCCAAAACCGTATCTTGAACGCGGTTCCCTTTTCCTCGACTTCTGTCATCAGTGTCGTTCTTCGGTTTTCGGCGTTGACGTCATATTAAGCACTGGTTTTAGTTCAGGTAAATTAGAGTCCGAACAGTCAATTAGAGTCCGAACATCCAGAAAGAAAAAAAAATCCTGAAAAGAAGCATTTTACGGACTTGAATGAGTCCGTAAAATAACTGTTTTTGGGAGCGTATGACAAAAATGTGATTTTTAGTCGATATTCCGAGTTTCAGTTCTCTCCGATGTACCGGAAAAAAGTTAGCCTCCCCATCTTTCTTGATTTTGAATTTTTGTTTCGAATTTCCAAAAAGAACAAAATCCATTGGATAGAGGAGCAAAAAAAACGTTGAAAAGCTCATGGGACCCTGCTTGCTATGACGCATTTTAAGGCCAAGAAAAAATTAAAAAAGGATATTTCGATTTTGGCCAGATAAAAATTTCGGCGATCTGACACGACGTTACTTTTTCGCCTATAGCTCCGCTATTTCTCAATCGATCAATGAAATTACCTATACAATATTTTTTTATTGAGATTCCAGGCCGTTTTCGTCTTTGAGATATCAGCTATCAAAGTTGAAATTCTTTGTAATTTTGTTAAAATTTTCCAGGTCGATTTTCTCGAAAATGGTGTTCCGTGGCGGGATACTTCTTATAGGCTTTTTTGGAGTACTCGACGAGATCTATGTTTTCTATTTGAAGTTTTTCTCCCGTGCTTTTTGTTTTCGAGTTGGGATGCTTTGAAAATTAAAAAAAATGAATCGAAGGCTACCCATTTGAATTTTTTTGTCGAAAAAATTCAAATTTTGAATTTCAAAAAAAAAAAAAATCTATCGGATAGAGGAGCAAAAAATACGACGAAAAGTTAATTTAGGCCTCCTCGCTACGGCACATCTTAAGGCCGAAAAAAAATAAAAAAGGAAATTTCGATTTTGATCAGAAAAAATTGTGGGTACCCGACATGAGGCCACTTTGTCAGAATCCCTGTCTTGCAATTATTCTGACATTAGAGGTCGACTGGAGGCTAGACTCTCACATGCTTCACTGAAATCTAGTGTCCAATAGAATGACACCTGATTTTGTTGACATATTTTTAACGGGCAATAGCGGCATTTCCCGTCAACGACATAATGCGAATGCGGGATCTTACGTTATAATGACGCATTCCCTTTTTTTGGTCCTGGTCTACTAAGGTCCTAACGGAGCTAGCGTTGTATGCCGTCGATTTAGCGTATATTTGGTGTTAGGGTGCCGTATTGGAATCCCGAAAATATATATTTAGAATAAATAGTATGATTAACGTCCCCAGAACCACCCGAGGCACAAGTTGATACATGCAGCATATCAAGGTGTTTTTCTGAGCGCACATCCATATTTTTGGTGCCGTTTTCGACATAGTAGCTATGACGGCAAATGCTCCGGGTGTCATTGAATGTGTTAACCGATCGTACGACAAAAAGTTAATTTGATTCTCCTCGCTACGGCGTATCTTAAGGCCAAAAAAAAATAAAAAAGGAAATTTCGATTTTGATCAGAAAAAAATTGTGAGTACCCGACATGAGGCCACTTTGTCAGAATCCCTGTCCTGCAATTATTCTGACATTAGAGGTCGACTGGAGGCTAGACTCTCACATGCTTCACTGAAATCTAGTGTCCAATAGAAATGCCGGACACATATCGAACCACTACTAGCGTTCAGAGACCATAGTCTCGAAGAGCGGCTAGCCGCACGCATAGTTGAAAATTGCCATCCTTGCTTTTTTTTATCTCTGTTTTATGCATTAAGAGTTCCATGTTACTTTTCTAGTCGAAAGTTATATAATTATAGTTGATTGATATTTTTTTGCATCAGGTGCATTATAAATTATTGTTCAATTGTGCATCTTGTTGCAGAAAGTAAAAAATTATTATCGTAATTAATCATAATTTGTGCCTTCCTTGTATTTTTTATTTTTTATTTTTCATCAAAATTAACTTTGAAAATATATACTTACATGAAGAAAATGAACATTTTCTCGAGTATTTATGGTTTTTATTGAATTTGAGATAAATTATTGAGGGCATGGGCACCCCAAAACAAATTTTACCTGCTGCGCAGTGGTTACCTTACCGTAATTCATTATTTTTTAGCCTCCTCACTTGAAATAGTCACAAGCCGCCACTGGTATTAATGACCTAATGAAATTGAATGTAAACATTGATCTAACAAATAAAAGATTTATTGGTCCTAATCTAGAAATACCCTTCAACTATAGAAAAGCTGATGAGGTCAACTTTTCCTTCTCTGTGAGCTCACAGAAAAAGTTTTGAAAAATCTAACCGTTAGCATTTATGAAGGTGAAATTTTAACAAAATTTTGTAAAGTTAATAACTTATACATTAACCAAATTTTAACAATTGTCAAAGATAGATTTGCACCAATAGAAATCGAAAATCAAACTGATAGAACTATTAGCGTCACCATGGAACAACCTTTACCAGTGGATTCGTTCGATTCAAACCTTCATGAAATTTATTCAATGGATCATTTCCATACTTCAATCCAAAAATCTAATATCCCACATAATAATGAAAACATCAATCCCTTATTGAGAACTGAACACCTCAATTGCGAAGAAAAATCCTTATTATCTAAATTATGTAATAAATATTCGGATATATTCTTAAAACCAGGCGATAAACTCACATTTACCTCTAAAAGAAAACATGACATTAAAACAACCGACAACATCCGTACGTACACAAAGATGAAGTGCAAAGACAAATAAACGATATGTTAGATAAAGGCATTATACGTCCATCCTGTACTCCGTGGTCAAGTCCAATTTGGATTGTGCCAAAGAAAATGGAGGCTTCGGGTAAAGTTAAATGGAGAAATGTTTGCGATTATAGAAATCTAAATGCTAAAACAATTAATGACAAATATCCAATTCCCAACATAAATGACATCTTAGACAGGTTAGGTAGAGCTCAATATTTTTCGACGCTCGATCTATATAGCTTGTGGCTTTCATCAAATTGAAATAGAAAAAAATTCTATTGAAAAAACTGCTTTTACAGTTGATAATGGACATTATGAGTACCTACGAATGCCTTTCGGTTTAAAAAATGCCCCCTCCACATTCCAGAGAGTTATGGATGAAGTCCTAAAAGAACTCCAAAACAAAATCTGTATGGTCTATATGGACGACATAATTATTTTCAGTACAGGTTGTCACAAAGAATGGTATCAAACTAAACCAAAAAAATATTGAAGCAATTGAAAAATTCCCAATACCTAAAACACAACGTGATATAAAATCTTTCGTTGGACTTTTAGGTTATTATCGCAGATTTATAGAAAATTTCGCAGCATGCCTATATGTACATATAGGCATGCTGACTTAGTTGTCCTAACATAATGCTATCTGACCATGTCCGTCATGTTTTTTATCAAATAAACAATGGATTGAGAAATTTTCACCTGTCATGAAACTCTTTCATCGCGATTAATTTTTTACACATTCAAAGGTGCGTGGGCGTAGCTTGTCCCGCTACCTCACTTGCAGACTCGAGTATAGTTATATACATCACAAATACAAGCTTATATTACATTTTCAGCTTTCATGAAACTCTTGCAATTTTTTGGCGCTGGCTCTCGGACTATAAAGTGTGTTTTTTTTTTAAAGATAAAAGTCAAAATGACATTATGTTGGCAATACAATGTAAAATTGTCAATGCTTTCAAATTTTTTGTGTAGAAAAGGCTTGTGCTGTCAACATAGTTATTAAATTTTTGACTTGGGGAATTATCTTCACTTTAATTCGAGGACTGCAAAGTGAAGTTTGATTGCAAAATAGTGGGAACACTAGTGTAGTGTGAACATTATTAGCGGTTTCCATTTGTCGAACCAGTGCAAAAAAAATGTTTCCTTATCCTTACATGTTACATGCCTTTAGAAAAAGATGCGGATACACTCAGTGCGCATTGATTGACAAATGGAAATCTCCATAAGCTAACACTGAGACAGTTAAAGTGATTTCCATTTGTCGCACCAGTGCAAAAAAAATGTGTCCATATCCTTACATGTTACATGCTTTTAAAAAAAGATGGTGACACACAGAGCGCACTGATTGACAAATGGAAATTGCCATTAGTCAGTGCAAGCCAATGACCTATTAACACAGATAGACAGAACAATAAACAATAATATCGGTTGACTACATGCCAGGAACCGCATCTCTCCCCACTCCTTATTAATCCTTGTGTTATTTTGTATCTTTCTCTAACACGTGGAAAGCGATTATTTTTCAATGAAAATTAGCAACGCTGCAAAAAAATAAATCCCACCTCGAATTCCACCTTCCACCAATCAGCGGCTTCTATTCAATTGTCATGTCAAAATGCGACCTGCAGGTATTTTAAGACAATTTCCATTTGTCAATCAGTGCGCAGTGAGTGTTTCCGCATCTTTTTCCAAAATTATGTGAAACATAAGGATAAAGATACACTTTTGTAGCACTGATTCTGGTTTCATTTTCAGAGTTGCCAAGTATGCGATAGCAAAATGGGGGCGGAGTTAGCGGAATCATTTGAATCCCTACTCCTAGCCGCTCTCACAGCTCACCCCCCCTGGCCCATAAACATGTAGTCAACCAAAACAAAGCTATTTTATCAATGGGATGTTCTGTCTATCTGTGTTAATAGGTCATTGGTGCAAGCAGTGACCTTCAGAAAAAGAGACTTAACCGGATTGTGTAAATTACCCCGGAAGTGACTGTATACCCGATTTTGACTGTGATAGTGAATTTTCAAGTAAGTTCTAGAAAATTCTATTTGGAAACCAAGTGAGATATCGACTTCGTCGACGTATTTGATACATCAATCGTCATTCAGAATGGTACATTGTGTATCAAGGACGGAAAGGAGACGATTTCGACGAGTGTGAAGTTATATATCGCACGAGTCGAAATCACTTTACGACCGTGGTGCACACAGTACTTTTTGAGCAATATTTTTGGAAACATTTTTAATAAATATTATTTGTATTAAATTCAAAAAAATTGAAAAGATTCAGGGACTGCCCGGCTGTCAACTGCGCATGCATGACAGTCAGCGGGCTGGAATTGTCAACGTTCTGCCCGCTTCACATGCTTCAAAAAGTCGTGTTATTGAGCAGGTTGCGCAAAAAAAGAATTTCGAGGAGTTTCGGAAAAATTCTATAACATACTATTTGGAAACCAAGGGAGATATTGAATTTGTGACTTTACCAGCATGTTTGTTTTATCAGTCTACATTCAGAAAATAGCTATTTACCTAACAAGTGCGGAAAATGATTTTTTCCGCACGCGGCTGCCGTTCACCGAACGACGCGTAGCGGAGTTCGGTGAAGCAGCCGAGTGCGGAAAAATATTTTCCGCAAGTGTTAGGTACAATATTTTTCCTACAGGCGTAAAAATGTAAAATTTTTCTTTTTTTTTTTGACAGATCAGTGCGGTAAAATTTTTTCCGCACTGACAGCCGTGCGGAAAAACTTTTTCCGCACTGATATGCGTGCGGTAAAAGTTTTACCGCACCGTGCGGGAAAACTCATTTTCCGCACGCATATCAGTGCGGAAAATCGATTTTTCCGCACGGCTGTAGGAAAAATACATTTCAAGAAAATTCTATAATATACCATTCGAGAATATTGCAAGTTATCCAATTTGTGACTTCGCCGACGTGTTTGGAACTTCAATCAAAAACCAGGAAAGATATTTGAAGAGAGTTTGAGGGAAATTCCAGAATATTCTGTATATCACGAGACAACAAGCAAAAATGAAAGAACAAATAATTGAAGAACTTCTGCGCAAAATGTTGGAACTTCAAGAGACCAAACGGCAACAAGAAAAACAAGACGAAGACGCTAAACGACAACAAGAAAGACAAGACGAAGAGGCCAGACGACAAAAAAAAACAAGAAGAAGAAGCTAAAGGACAACAAGAAAAACAAGACGAAGAGGCCAGGCCAGGAAGAAAAACAAGAAGAAGTAGCTAAACGACAACAAGAAAAACAAGACGAGCAGACCAGGGGGCGGATTACGAACTCTCGATTCGAACCGAAACCGCCCTGTTACACCAAAATTTTGATTTCGAACGCACGAACACGAAACGAAACTTGTACCTAATCATCACTGACGTTTCGAGCACAATCGATGCGTATTCACCTTCGTATCGAGTCTCCGTTTCGAGTCGTGTTTTCGCAATCCTCCCGCTGGACATCAGGCAAATTCATCTTAAAAAAAAAAAACAATTATGAATGAAGGCCAGAATGGAGGGAATTTTTGAACAAAAGTTTGATTTACTAGGCGTTGTGGACTCAGTGGAACTCTCTAGCCCTAGAAAATGGTTTACCTAAAAGAGCCTGGAAAAGTGCCGATGAGAAAACCACGAAGAGCCAACTAGTTATTCCAAAAGATCAAGTAGAAGATGTATTAAAAGACATACATGACGGAACTTCAGGGGCACATTTTGGAGTTAACAAGACTTTGGACAAAATTCGAGAACGTTTTTACTGTACCAGTTTTTAATATCATGAAGATATTAAAAACTGGTGCCGAAAATGCGACCTTTGTACTACCAGTAAAGGCCGTAAACCAAGATCTCGGGCCCATGAAACTGTACAACGTCGGTCAAACATTTGAAAGAATAGCGATAGATGTAGCCGGACCGTTCCCTGAGTCGGAGCAAATACATATTAGTTATCATGGATTACTTCAGTAAATGACCAGAAGTTTTCGCTATTCCCAATCAAGAAGCAAACACTATTACCCTGGTGCTAGTGGACGAAGTTTGCCGGCTGAATGTATTATTTTATCGGTGAATTCAAACCTTCGAGAGGACATAGGCGCTTTCCTATGTCCTATCTTGATCTGCTCGACTTGGTACTTCGTTGCTCTTTAACCTCGTTAATAGTTTTCGAACGTAGTATTTTTTACATACCTAGCTGACGGTCGACAGGTTGACAGTGTTTTCCTTCAATACTGTCATGTGAAAGCTATTTATTCTCGAAGAGAAAATTGAGGGGTCCCTTTTCCGGTTTGGTTGCTCAACCAACTGGCCGCCATAATTGGTTCCTTAAAAAAGGTTTCCTTACCGAGTACCTAGTACTGCTATTGGGAATTTCTTTTCCGAAATTAACTTGCTGAAAGCGATGTTCAGTCGATTACCGAAATAAGCATTCCAAAAAGTCTGGTGATTTTCCTGTAAATTCAGTGTTTATGTAACCCCACAGTTTTTAATCCATCCAAAAGCGATCTTTATTTAAGGGAATATTTCTATTATGTTAGGGTCTTTCGTGGAGTTGGCTTCCCTTTCCTTTAAAGATACAAATTGGCTGTTTTCGAGACTGCTCTTTTCTTCCAAGAAGAAAGCCTTCACGTGTTCCATGTTGGACCACCATGACAATCCTGCTACTTGCTAGTACAAAGTGATGCAACAGGCAAACCGCCCCGATTTTTTTGAAGGGCGATTTCTCAAATCTACAGGCCTCCTCTCGATCCTATTTTAAATTATGATAATATTTGCATAATCTAAATATGGAAGACTAAAGAATTCCTATTTAAAATTCAATTTGATTAATTGAAAAATTATAGTGCCTCATTCTTGTCAATGAAGTCTATTTAATTATTACATTTTTAATATTTTATTTCTATTACTTAAATTAACTTCTGTAATGCCATTTATTGTAGATGTTCCCCTGGAAACCCTGAAGTATGTGTAGGTTATCATGTAAAACGGTAGCCATGGAAAATTGATCAATTTTTTTTTTATCCATAGTTAATTCATTAACAAAAGGGGTCACAAGTGTCGGCGAAATTGTCTTCAGCATGGGAAGGACCCTACAGAATAATCAAGAGGAAAAATGATTTGGTTTATCGAGTGCAGCGCAACGCTAGGAGTAAGATGAAAGTTGTACATCTGGACAGATTGATGAAATATTATAGGCGTGAAGTTGATCGGTACGATGTGCTTTCGCCAAGGTATACAGAATCCATGTCTTAAATTCCATAAAAGACTGCTTTGTTCAAGAAAGGGAATTATCGCGTTTATTCTGGATTTTACAAGAATGGATTACAGATATATAAAGGCCGGTATTAGTCAGTAGTTCTGAAGTTTAAGTTTGGCTGTGATACGTTTTAGATAGTGATTATTGTAAAAGTTCTAAAAAGTTAAGTTGTTTGAGTTAATTAGTGAAATAATTAGTGTCAGAGTGTGTAGTAACGGGGAATAAATTCTTTTTGTATCAATTGGACTTTGATTTTGGAATAAATGAACCCAAGATTTCTGTCACGCACCCCAGAGCTGTGAAAATATTATATAGGTAAATGCATGCACAAATCTTTCAACATATGGGAAAAGTTTGATGAAATCAACAATTATTCATTATTTCTCTTCCACTTCCTGAATTGAGGGACAAAACCGGCGAACCCATCTTTTAGTGGTTAAATATTTATTCCATTTTCCATCATCTTACTCGTTGTCTATAAGTAAACTTTTTACGTATAGGTACAGCATCATCAAAAACAAAAACGTTTATATTATATAGGTATATCACTTTATTTAAGAAAAATATAAAAGTATTTCTACATCGGTATTCACCACAATTACCTATTAATCTATATTGATCAAACACACAAAAATAATAATGACAAAAAAGTTCAAACTTGTGTGCTAAATGGTGAAAGATGTCATTAGAACATTCTATACTGGAACCAGTTCCACAGAATTTCAGCCATCCTGAATGAGTTTAAATTATGGTAGTTAGTATTAGAAGGAGAAACTTAATAAGTAGGTACCTAGTTATCACAATAATTGAAAAATAAGTGGGAAGTGGGAGATGGAAGTTCATTAGAAGCGCAGGTATCAGGATGGAAAGAATGGAAGCCTCAAGTTGTTGCACAAAGTTTATATGAAATGAAAAGCAGAGACCGACGTGCAACTATACACAGGCCAAGAAATTAGGACGGAATACTAGTCAGAGTCCAAGATTTTCACAAAGATCATTATGATGATTAGAGTTGATCAGCATTTCAATTTGTCTTTTACCACAGATAAATAAAGTCTCAGAAAATAGCCCAGGCATAATAACCGAAAAAAAAAACAAAAAAAACGTCACATAGGAACTAGAACTGGCTTCATCCCCACGATTAATAACATATTCACATAGGAACTAGTATATAACTGTTCAAAAATGTGGATACATTAAAAAGTAGTGCTTATAAAGTGTTTAAATAAATTGATAAAAGAAATAAAGAAATTTCTGTAGGACCCACAACGAAACAAATAAAATTCCTACTGACTTCCAATTTCCAGATTCCCAAAGTACTTACTGATCGACACCGTATTATATAATCGAGTAAATAAATGAAAATGATTCGGAAAATCCGACAAAAGATTTTTCAAAATAGTGCAAAGCCTATTATTCAAGTCCTTATGATATTCATATTCCGCTTGTAGGTTGTGCCTTTTAGTGTGCAAATACGGTTGTCTATTGGCAGCCAATTCCCTGTACATATTCAATTTCCTTTGCAATATTACCAATATTTCAAATTTCAACTGTCTTTGTGTTTTCGATGTTTCAATTTCATCCCTCAAAGATTTTTCGTAGTTTTCATCGAAGCTGATATCGTCCTTGGTCTTTTGGATTTCATGTTCGATAAGTCGTATTTGGGCTTCAACGCTGGCACTTTTTTCTTTGATGTTTTTAATTTCATTTTGAATTTGTTTGATTTTATTTCGTAGATCGTCCATTTTTCTAGTGTTATTGATGCGCAATTTTTGTTCTGATGCTTTAGATTTGGTCTGTCTGGCGTTTGCCACTGTAAAAATGGCATCTCGCCTAATCACGCAAAGTTCTAAATCTTTAACGATTTTTTCTTGGGCTTTTTTTAATTGACTGTAAATTACATTCATTCTTTGTATTTCTTGTTTCATATTTATTATTTCGCTTGATGGTCCTTGCGAGCCCCGCATTTCTGCTTTAGTCTCGTTGACTAGTTTTACTTTTTTGTCCCATTCTAAAGCTTTTCGATTTATTTCTATTAATTTCTTGCTAAGAGCTATTTTTTGTTCTTCTATTTCGGCTATATCTGCCTCGATTTTGAGATATTCTAATTCGGCTTCTTTTAACTTGCCATCGAACTCAAATTGTAGATGATAATTTGTTTTATCCAAATTAATTTTTGTGTTTTTCTTTTTATTTAACTGATCACATAAAATGCTTGTTTTATTTTGTAGATGGTTGATATTGTGTAAAGTTTTTTCTTCTTGTTTTTTGTAATTTTCAATTTCTTGGCTAATTTTTAAATTTTTCTGTTGCAATATAAAATTTTCCTTTTTCAAAAGATTGAGTTTCTGGATTTGTTCTTGTTTTTCTTGGGACATGCTCAGTACATTCCTTTCCTCTCTCATCCAAAATATTTGTAAATCTTTTATTTTATCTTGGGTTTCTTTGATTTGTTTTTCTAGAGAGTTGAGGCGTATTTCTTGGGGGGATAATAAAATTTTTATTTGCATTTTTTCTAGTGTTTTTTCTAGTTTGTCGCTAAGTTCGGTGATATGATTTTCTTTTTTCATAAGTGCCATTTGATATTTGTTCTTTTCAACTTCGATACTATCAGCTTCTTTCTCTAAATCATTCTTCAGTTTTTTCATTTCAGTCAAATTCATTTCTCTTCCTTCATTATTATATTTTTCAGTTTCCATTTGAGAAAGCGATTTGCTTAGCTTATTTTCCGCTTCAGTCATTATAATTTCGAGATCTTTGCCTTTTTCTTTCAACGAATTGAGTTGTCGATACAAACTCTCGCAAACTGTATCATTTGCGGCTTTAACCTCCAAAGTCCCCAAAAGTTGCTTTTCTAATTCAAACTTTGTAGAATTGATTTTATGAACCTCTTTTGTTAAATTGCTTATTGCTAGTTCTTTCTGATAAACTTCCTCACTTAAATTATGAACATCAGAATCGGTTTGTTCTACAATTGCTTGCAATTCTGATATATCTTTAGCAAACTCATTATATTTCATGGATTCTTCATCTAACAAACGTTTACAGTTACTGATATCTAGCTCCGCTCTAGCTTTGATAATGGCTAAACGTTGATTTTCGTTCATTTCTTTTTTTGCTAGTTTCTTTATTTGGTCCATTTCGGATATTTTAGCTTTTGTTTCCTCTTGTACTTTATTTATCTATAAAAAAAAATATAGTGAGGTATTTGAATAAAAGTAAAAAAGGAATCCTACTTCGGCTACCAAATTTTCAACAATGCGATCTCTGTTTCCTATGGCTACCACCACAGAACTCCAGGAATGCATTAAACAACGCTGTTCGGCCTGTAGAGCCTCGAGATTTGTGTTACCCAGTGCTACTGTTTGTTCCAGTTCTTCTCTTTCAGTTTCTATAGAAAAAATATGAATATATAATTCAGGTTCATGTGGAATGTCCAAAATATTTAATGCCAAAATAAGTGGCTAAAGTATGCACTATCTTAGGAAGTAATTTGCATTTGTATACCATTGTATGTATATTCCTCTATGTTCTAACTCCCAAAACCAAATAATATATTTTTATACAGTGTGTTGGATTTTCTTCGCATGCAAACATTTCAATTAAAATTGATGCAACATTTTCTTGTCTCGACTAGGATTTGAACCCAGGACCCTCACATTTCTAGTGCAACGCTCTTCCAACTGAACTACCAAGACGTATTTCATTTCTACCTTGTCGGTCAAGTCTTTCATCAATTTTCAGTTGTTGTAAAGACTAACGGTAACCTTTAGCGGATGCATCGTCGACATATTGTCAACTCATAAATGTCTACAAGCCCACAAACTATACAAATAAAATGAATGCGGCGCTTGTACTACAGACAATTAACTAACTCTGCTGACAGTAGCAATAATTCTTGTATAAATTACGCGCACCGTAATGCAGTCAGGCAGAGGTTAGTCTCCACAGCCTTAAGCTCCTTGAGGGTACAGGCCTAAAGATTTTCTCTCCAAGTTGGTTGTGACTTGCGACAGTTCGACTAAGATCCTAAGGTGGATCTCATGCCGTAGAAGCCCCAATCAACGCCCCAAACCTAGACCTATAGAAACTAGGCTCCTCGAGGGTACATTTTCATAAGGCTGTTTGGGTACTATTGACAGCGTAGGGCTTTTTCAAAAAAATAGGCATTCCAAGAGAATGTTAAATGACGGCCAACCAGGGAAGAACATTTACTGCGATCTATTTTTGGTAAACCCTATTTAATCATTTCCTACATAAATTAGGGTGTAGCAATAGATGTATTAACTACTAGTGGTGAAATCTTTCCTTTCTCCCCATAAACTCTTTTCAGGATAAACCCTTAGCCGACGCAGCCAAGTGTAGATGAAGTGGTGGCACCGCTGACCACAAACAACCTAAGCGTGACACATGGTGGAGGCGCCCTTTTTCCTGAACCACCTTGATGACCTAGCCAAAGAGTCGATGCCAGAACCACCCCAGAGGACTGAAAGGATCGACAACTTTTGAAAAGTTCGCCATCACGTCAAGAAAATAGTAGAAGACAATAAATTCGAACGGATGAGCGAAAACGAGGTAAGTCCGAACGCTGAAAGCACTCACATTGCAGACGAAATATTACAGCTAAGAACAAAGCAAAAATTGGACTTCTCCGAAATTTTAGGAGCAGGAATAAGTAACTACTCAAAATATGTAAGTGAAGAACACGGAGACAACACTGAGGAGAATCTAGAAGAAACTGTGGTAGAAGCAAACCAGCTTGCCCCGAAAAACAAAGTCGAAGACGCAGATTCGTCTTATAAAAAATCACCAGACAAAGAAACACCAAACCGGAAAATACAAGCAGCCATGGCGAATATCACAATCCAAAACACAACCGCCTCTGGTAGAAAGGCGACGATCCCTCAATTTATAAGCCCAACAACTTTTCCCCCATGCAGAGTTAACGCTAATGACTTTCTAAACAGTTATGAGAGAACAGCAATTGTAAATGGATGGGATGAAACGCTGAAAATAGCATATTTCGACACATTTCTGGATGGAGCATCAAACTTATGGTTCCAAGAGTACAAAGATGCACACAGGAACAACGGCTGGGAGGATATCACCAGAGATTTCAAAATAGAATTTGAAGACGTCGACTATCAAGCAAAACTGAGGAAAAAATTTGAAGATAGAAAACAAAAGGAAGAAGAAATAGTGGTCAACTATCTATAGGAATTAAGGGAACTCTACAGAAACTACAATAAAGTGATGAATATGGAGGAATTATTAGATACCTCCAGCAATAAAGGCATGACAGAGGATAATTACTATAATTATTACTGGCTCACGAATACACCAATTAAACCTCCCGCAACAATAGACGAGTTGAAGAAAATCGCAGCAGCGATTGATAAAGCTCCAAAATCCAGCTCTTCCATTAAAAACACCTACAACGATTCAAGGGAAAGAAATAAGTTTAACCCAAGAGGATCCTTTAACCCGGGGTATAGACAACAGAATCGGTCTAGGAACACAAATTACTCTTCAGCTCAGTGCAATAACGGATATGGTACAAGGCAACAAAACAACAGGTACAACAATCAAAATACGAACAACTCAAGAGGCTGGCAGAGCAGGGGGCAACGCAAAACAATTTTTCACGAAGTAATAAGCCAAGTTACCAAGCAAATAGCGACTCCTACCAAAGAAACCAAGCTAACACAGGTCAATTCAGGCAAAACAGTCAACCTCCGAGAAATTCCAGAAACAGCCAGGAATGTTACAACTGCGGTAAATACGGCCATTTTGCGGCCACTTGTGGACAAAGATACCCAAACGCACAAGGATGTCGCAATTAGAAGCCCCAGCCATCCTAACAGAAGGGCGAAACAATGCGGGCATTCCATTATTCAACATAAAAAATAAACAACTCCAGTCATGGCAATAATAGACACCAGTTCTCAAAATAACATGATAAATGCGGACTTGATAAGAAAAGGGACTTGATAAGAAAAGGCAAGATAGAAAGCTCCAATGTAATACTAGTTACAGCAGGGGGATATAAAATACCCGTTCTGGGAGAAGTAATGGCATCTATACAGATTGCAGGCATAATCTACACATGCAAAATGAATGCAATCAATAGAGTGCTGTACCCGATTATTCTAGGAATGAATTTTCTGAAAGCAAACCAAGCTACTCTAGATCTGAACCGAAACACTATAAAGTTGAAGGGACAAAGGATTTTAAGACTAAGTCAAACAAAAGTAATCAAGAAGGAAACACCATCAGGTATAGCCATAAATCACTGAAACCAAAAACGAGACGAATAAAGGAAGAGCAGACCAAGAAACAAGTTCGGAAGATTCAGGCAAAATTTATCTAAAATAACTCAACAAGAAATCGACAATAGGATACAAGAAGTAACGGGAAAAAATAAAGATTCGCTACACTTCTTGGGGAGGAACAGGCAAATGGAAACCAGAGAATTAAACGAACAAATAAAAGGAATGCTCCCGGATATAAAAAGGTCACCAGGAAGAGTGGGACAAGTAACGACAGAATCACAGGGAGGCAAAATAGCTCTTTTCCAATGTATAAGGCAGACAAGGGAAAACCCATCATTAAGAAACCTATACAGATGTTGGCAAAAACAAAAAGCTACGTACTAGAACAGAACATAGAGTCAATTTGTGTACAACAAAAAGTATGGGGACTAAAAAGTAGAACCTGGAGGTCTATGAAACACATAATCACAGAAATATTCAAAGATACCAACATAAAAGTCCTGATACAGAAAAACGAGAAAAATATACAAGAACCAGAAAATATAATGTGCAACATAACTATAGATGAGCAACCAAGTAGCTTGAAACTAGGAGTGACCGAGGACCACTCCCTGAATGCCCAGGAACCAAGAACCATAGAACTATATCCTACAAAAAATATAAGAGTAAACGTAAAATACCGCTGCAAATATAATACCGACATACTAGCCAAAAAAGCAATAACTATAGAATCACACATATACACAAATGAGGAATCATTATTTATAAAAATCAAGTCAAATCGTCTAACCAATATACACAGAGGAACAACAATAGCCTTTTTAGAAGAATATCAAAAGAATACAGAGATACCGTACAATATGCTAGAAGTTAATAAAGATAGAGGAAGACCATAACATAAAGGGCCAAAATACTAAAAAAGCATTACAAGACCTTTTGAATGAGTTCAATAATGTCTTCGCCAAAACTCCAAAGTACATGGGCAAGACAAACTCAACAAAACACAGAATTGAAAAAGAGACAGACACCAGACCAATAAAAAGGCGCCCTTACAAAGTGACACAGCAAGAAAGGGAAAAGATAGACGAGCAAATATAGGAAATGTTAGAACATGATATCATCAGGCCATGTCACTCCCCATAGACAAGCCCAGTAGTGCTGGTAACTAAAAAAGACGGGTCTACAAGATTTTGCATAGATCATAAAAAACTTAATAATGTGACAAAGAAAACAAATTATCTATTACCTCAAATCGATGACATAATAATTTACCTGAGCAAAGCGAGATATTTTAGTACCTTAGACATGTACTCAGTATACTGGCAAGTACCGGTAGAGGAATATTCAAAACAATACACGGCATTCGTGGCACAAGGCCATGGCTTGTACGAGCTCAACGTTCTCCCATTCGGATTATGTAATGCTCCGTCTGTTTTTCAAGAACTCTCGGATATGGTCTTTTGGGATTTAAAATGGA
Organism: Ceutorhynchus assimilis; assembly: GCA_917834065.1. Classification (NCBI taxonomy): domain Eukaryota; kingdom Metazoa; phylum Arthropoda; class Insecta; order Coleoptera; family Curculionidae; genus Ceutorhynchus; species Ceutorhynchus assimilis. Next base: position 28,339,132 of record OU892280.1, on the reverse strand, counting down.
AGGAAGTATTAGTGTATATGGATGACATTATCATTTTCTCAAAAACGGAAGAGGAACACATACAAAAATTAGGAAAAGTACTCCAGAGATTAATGGCCGTTTGCACCGACCATTTTAAGAAAGCCTTAACGATAAGTATCCCTTAAAATGACATTTTTACATGGAGAAACGTTAAGGAATACTTATCGCTAAGGCTTCCTTAAAATGGTCTGTGCAAACGGCCATAAGAGAAGCAAACCTTACCCTAAAACCCAGACATATCTCCAAGAAGAAATAAAAATGTTGGGATTCACAGGAAATAGAAGCGGGATAAAACCAAACGAAGAAAAGCTTAAAGGCATTGAAGAGCTCCCGAAACCAAGGCAGTTAAAGGAAGTGCAAAGCTTTCTAGGACTTTGTAATTTCTGTCGAAAATTTATGAGATTTCTCCTCGATCGCCAGACCGTTGCATGAAGTTACAAGAAAAAATAATTTGAAATGGGGGCCAGATCAATAAGAGGCATTTAACATCTTGAAATAAATACTAACGTCAGCACCTCTATTACAACATTACAATCCCGACATAGGATGCACCCTACATACCGACGCTTCAATCAGGGGAATAGGGGCAGTCCTTCTGCAAAAAGGAGAAGACATTGAAGACAATGATTTACACCCAGTTACATATAATATATGCTTTAAGCATAAGTCTGTCAAAAGCAGAACAAAATTGCGCAATCACAGAGCTGGAGCTTTCAGCAGTAGTCTGGAGTCTAGTATATTTAAGACACCTAGTATATGGACGTCCTGTAGAGATAGTAACTGACCACCATGCACTATGCTGGTTGGACTCCATGAAAGAAAATAATAGGAGACTAGCAAGATTACAAAGTGATTTACAAAAAGGGTAGCGCACACAACGATGCGGACTGTTTATCAAGGAACCCAGTACTTAACGCATTATCACCAATTTAGGAAAAGAAAATGGACGAAATACCCACCTTCACCAAAATCAGCAAAAAAAAAAAATAGCTAGAAAGCACTAAAATTAGTAACTTACAAAAACAGGAAAAAGATGTGGAAGAAATTATGAGAGCAGTAGAAAACCCAGATGACAAGAATATTCCTATAGCAACAGGGACAGGGAATAGAGCGAAAAATTTTAGGATAATTAATGATAGGTACTTTATACAAAACTAGTTATACAAACAAAGGATTAGAAAACTTACTAGTGATCCAAAAAAATCTAATAGGGGAGAGACTGTGGGAAATGCACGCAGCACCAACCGTAGGACATCTAGGACTAACCAAAACAATTGATAAATGTAGAAATAGATACTACTGGGTAGGGATATTGAAAAATATCGAAAAGTAGGTACATAAAAGGTAGGTACGGAAAGGACAACCCTACAGAAAAGTTCCAGGTCTTCTGCAACCAATACAAGTGGGATGCGTTATGGACAAAGTTGGGATTGATCTTCTCGGTCTGTTTAGGAGAAGCAATAATATCAAAACAATGATAATAGTTGCTACTGATTATGCATCACGATATGCAATCACGGAGGCATTACCAAATGGAAAAGCTGGCCCGGTGGCAAAGTTTATATTGGAGAAGATTATTTTAATACATGATGAAGCACCCAGAACGTTATTAAGCGACAAAGGGAAAGTTTTTCAGTTGGAAATGGTGAAGGAACTTGCTCAAATTATGGGAATAAGAAACCAATTCACTACAGCATACCATCCACAGTGGTTGCAATGGCTTAACTGAGAGACTAAACAAAACAATGGCCGACATGCTGGCGGTATACTGCAATACAGAACAAACAGATTGGTGTACGTGCCATTTGTAACTTTTGCTTATAATACAGCAATCCAGGATAGCACGAAGCTGAGCCCATTTATGGTGACTTTCGCCAGGAAACCGACATTACCGTCGGAGGCAATACTACTGGAGGAAGACCTGGTTGAGAAAACATACATAAAAGACAAAGGAAAGACAAAGTGAGGTTTGATAGCAAACACAGGGATTTGCAATTTGATATAGGAGACAAAGTTAAAAAATTTCTACCAGTAAGGAAAGTGGGCCGAAGTGAAAAGTTATTTTTGAAATGGTTTGGACCACAGAATATAGTAATAAAATTAGGAGAAGTAGGTAGATTACGAAATACAAAAAGTTGGAGGGAAAAAGAAGGACACAGTCCGGACTAATAGGTACTCATAATTGTAACATATAGTATAAAAATAGATTCAAATAGGTAGACATATAATTTTTTGAATAAGGAACTAATCTTAGAATCAAAGTGCTTGCAACAGAAGTCGCTCCAGACCCCCTAAAGTTAACATGATCGCGACACTTTAGCCGAGGTTAATTCGTTGACGAATGTGATATTTGAAGCCTAAGTAAACTTTGCCTAAGTCGAGTTATCTTTTAAATAAAATACAAGGAATATTTTTATTTTCAATAGTGATAGTTAGAATTAAGAGTTTAGGGAATGCCTATAGCATACTGTTAATAGGTACCTACTATAAGTTAATCAATCCTAATTTTAAGTAGACTTTGTAGTAAACCATCATAGATCCGTAGATGTAATACAACTAAAAATATACAATTATTTAGCAGGAATAAGCCTATAGACACTTTGGGTAATTCAGGAAAATATATTGTATTAATTTTAAGTTAAGGGTTGACCAATAAAACAAACTTTTTTGGCATGCAGACGTTTTAATTAAAATTGATTTGTCTTTTCTTCTCGTCTGCATGTGAAGAAAATCCAACACACTCTAAATTATTATAACAGACGAAAAAACCTATGGAAATTGTGAAATCATTGGCAAAACAGTCATTATTTGCGAATGTGTTCCCCTATACCTTCTAACTCAGTCCCATACAAACGATAACCGCCAAAGGTTGCCGTTGGTCTCCACAACTAACAACTTGAAATTGATGAAAGACTTGACCGACAAGATAGCAATGAAACAGGTCTTGCTAGCTCAGTTGGTAGAGTGTTGCACTGGAAATGCGAGGGTTTTAGGTTCAAATCCTAGTCGAGGCTTGTATTGTAAAAATTGTGTGATTATTGGCTTGTATTGATGGTTGGGCGTACCCGTAGCATCCCGATATCTGCTAGAGTCGCTATATGTCGACGACGCATCCGTGGTTGAAGGGATAATAGATTCCAAAACAGCCAATAATTGCGAATGGTTCCCCTATACTCTCTAACCCACTCCCATACTAACGATAACCGCCGAAGGTTGAAATTGATGAAAGACTTGACCGACAAAGTAGAAATGAAACAGGTCTTGGTAGCTCAGTTGGTAGAGCGTTGCACTGGAAATGCGAGGGTCTTGGGTTCAAATCTTAGTCGAGGTAAGAACATTTCTCATGAATTTTAATTGAAACTTCTACATGCCAAGAAAATTCAACATACTGTAAATTATATAACAGACGATGAAACTTGTAAAAATTCTTAAATTATTGGCTTGATATTGATGGTTGGGCGTCCCATCCCGATACCTGCTGAAGTCGCTATATGTCGACGACGCGTTCGTGGTTGAAGGGATAATGTATTCCAACTATTCCAAAACAGTCATTAATTGCAAATGTGTTCCCCTATACCTTTTAACTCACTACCATACCAACAATAACCGTCGAAGGTTGCCGTTGGTCTTCACAACTAACAACTTAAAACTGATGAAAGACTTGACCGACAAGGTAGAAATGGAACAAGTCTTGGTATCTCAGTTTTCTCGCATTTCCAGTGCATCGCTCTACCAACTGAGCTACAAATCCTATTCGAGGCAAGGAAATTTTTCATCAATTTTAATTGAAACGTCTGCATGCCAACAAAATCCAACACACTGTAAGTTATAATAATATAGGTACTTAACAGACGAAGAAACTTGTAAAAATTGTAATATTAAATTTTTACCCTTTAGTTTTAATTGCATGTTCATAGTGTCGATTTCAGCTTGCAATTTCCAAATTGTGCGCATTAAATTGTAAATCCGAACATCTTGCTTTCGTTTTTCTTCGGAAAATTTCAAATTATCTTTGCGGGCTTTTGCGGCGATACGTTGATTCACTGTCAGCTCTGACTCGATTTTTGTCTCCCATTCAGATATCTAAAAACTGTGTAGGTAATAATAGTGCAAAATAAGAAATAATATTATAAAACAATACTTGGCTAATCAACAAATTCACACTGCTAATTTCGTTTTGAAGATCCAAATTTAATTTTTCATGTTCCAATAATTCTTCGTTGGCTTTTTTGAATGTTAACTTTTTCTCTTGTAATTTGTTTTCTACTTCTTGCCTAGCAGCTACTATAGTTTGAACATTGTTTATCAGCTCTTCCAAAGATTTGTGATGCCTAGAAACAAAGTTGTTTATTTGACAGAGGAATTTGAAAAAAAAAAAAACATACTGGCAAACCATTTGCTGTACTTCATGAGCCTGCACTGCAATTTGTTCCGTTTCTTCATTTTTCTTTTTGCTTTCAGTTTCGCACTCAAAAATCTCGTTTTTCAAACAATTAATCTGAGACAAAAAATGCTCCTTGAGAGCCGCTTGAAATGTTTGCAACAGCGGATGATCGGGGCTCAAAACTGCATTACCTGGCTGTTCGGATTTCTGAGTTGTACTCATGGTTCAATCTTTGTTTGGATTGTTAGTAAAACCAATTATTGTAAACTGTAATAATTTGTAATATTATTGGTTTAAGCTTGTTTTGTTAGTTTCATTATTTCTATTTTATTCACTCCTGTATGTATATTTTCATTCTGTTAAGGTGTCAGGACAAAATGTAGCTTGTCGTTAAACAAAGCTTTGTGTCGGTAGCTAGGGAAATCAGAAAATTGTTGCATGCTTGAAACTTTATGCGAGGCATTGTCTAAGGAGGACATAATATGATCCACTTTAAGCAAATTCAGGTATCAATGTAGAACTGAAAAGACTGGGAGGTTGGAAAATAATGTTGTCAATTCCATTAATAAGTGATACAGTTAAACAAATTGTTGAACATCTTCAAAATTGTTGTTGTTTCAAGTTTTTGATAGTTATACCCAAAAAAAAACATTTAAATTTATTATAAGGAATTCTGAAACATCAACGTTAGGCCCAAGCAACAAGTTTGAAGAAAACGTTTTATACAAGATATTGCACATTTCCTAAACTCCAGAAGTCGACTAGAAACCGTTTTAAAACCGTTTTGTTGGCTAAACTTCAAAATGAGTTTCCTAGAAACGTTTGTAACGACCACTTTATTGTGTGATCAAATAAAACACAGGTAAATATCAGCCTTCGGATAGCTTTATCTACAGTTCAAATATGTTTTTAATTTCAACAGAGGCGAAAGGGAGTCTGGAAAATATAATATCCAAAAGTGCTTCATTATAATGTTGAGAAATTAGGAACTAACTTACCTGAAAATAATCATAGGTAAACTAATCACAAGTAGCACTAAAACGTCTATTTTTATAGGGATTTATACCAATTTTTTTTTTTTTTTTATTATCGACTTCGACTCAATAAAACATAAATTTTTAGAAAATCTCAACTTGCTCAACGGGACAATAGGTTTGCTGGTTGAATGTTGGAAGTTCAAAATGTTTGATCAATAATTCCATTCACGTACAAGCAATACAGTTGATGCATTGCTTCTGTGATTACTGTTTATTTTACTGTAAGATAAAATTATTATAATATTTAAGCATATGTCTGTACCTATGTATCTTTGGTAAATAAACTTTATTATTATTATTATTATTGATTTTGAAAAGTTTTATAGTTACCATGGAAATCTTCTGAAATATACGGCCAAGAGGCGCCCAATCCCATTTCCTGTCTAAAATATTTATTTTATTTACAATCATACGACATGTAATGTTGACTTCAGCGCCGGCTTTAGGGGTGTGCAGAGGTGCTAACTAAACCTGACGGCAAAATTTGAGAGGCGGTAAATTGAGAAAATTAATATAAATGGGAATCATAAAAAAAAATAGAACTGTATTCAAAATATTATTTTTCTACTGACGTTTCATAATAGCAACTTTTCGATTGTCATTTCAGTTTTGAAACGACATTCTTTTAGGCACTGAGTGCGTGAAAGTTACTTTTAGGCACTCAGTGCGTAAAAGTGACTTTTGAATGCGTAAAAGTGACTTATGAGTGCGTAAAAGTAATTTTTAAGCACTAGTGCCTAAAAGTGTCATTCATTATTCAGAAATAAAAAACACACTAAACACATATTTGAATTTTGTTTTGTATTTATTATGAATATTGAAAATGGAATTACTGAATTGAACGTTTGGGTTACTCAAAACAGAACTTTGTGTTATTACCTACTTTCTAGGATTTTAATTATTGATGTCGAATTTTGAAAAGAAAATCGCATGAAAAGTGTCAGGTGTCAAGTAAAAGCAGGTAACAAAGATTTTGGGTGTAATCGACTTATTCACATGAAATAAAATTGTGTTTTTTTATTATAAAATGCCAGTAGAAAAAATCTTGTATACAATACGTTACGAAACGATGTCTTTTAGTCACTCGACGTGTTGTCCAACTCGGCTTTGCCTCGTTGGACAATTTTCACGTCGCGTGCCTAAAAGACGCTCATTTCGTAACTTATTGTATAAATAGCTATTATGACTCATGAGAGATGTTATAGTTATACAGGGTGTCCTTAGATAAACTGACACATTTTGCAGGTAAATATCTCGAAAACGGGAAAAGATAATGAGATGCGGTTTGTTCTGGGGACATAGAGATTTTTCAAAGTTTTTTTTCACATTATTGCCGAATTCTGAAATTTGCTGAAATTTGGTTTTACAGACATGCGATTTTTTGAAATAAAATGACTGTCTTATTTTCAATGAAACACCCTGTATCTTTTGTCATCGTCAGAAAGCCTGATTTTTCTACTTTTTATGTATGTATAATTTTTTTCAATTATCTTGAATCGGCATCGTGAAAATTGCACTTTGTCGAAGGGAATATTATCGACTAACCAAAAAAAAAAATTGAGAATTAATTTGTGTTTAATACTTTTATTAACTAATTAGCGCATAGTTAACTAATAATACAAGTATTAAACACAAATAAGTGCATATAAAACACAAATTAATAATTATCATTTTTTTTTTTGGCCAGTCGACATTACGCTCTTCAACCAAGTGCAATTTTTACGATTCAATTTCATGATAATTGAAAAAAATTATACATTTTTGTGAAGTAGAAAAGTCACGCATTCTGAGAATGACAAAATATGCTGGGTGTTTCGTTAAGAATAAGGCAGTATGTAATTATTTCAAAAAATCGAATGTCTGTAAAACCAAATTTCAGGATTCGTCAATGCCATGAAAAAAAAATTTTAAAAATCCTCATTCTTCCAGAACAAACCGCATCCCGTTATCTTTTCTCGTTTTCGAGATATTCACCTCTAAAATGTGTCAGTTTATCTAAGGACACCCTGTATATCAGCCCGGTAATGTAATTACCAACATTGCACCGGCAACCTTGCTTTCTTCGCTTCCATTTTCATCAAAATACCGGAATATTAGGTGTTGTTACGGAAAAGTATCGACATCGCGGCGCCGGGATTCCAAGAAATTAAATAAGTCACTTGTTCACGTCGGGCAGTGCGCTTTTTTCTAGAATGCTATTATATTCGATTCGATGTTTTTCTAGCTAAATCCTGAGTGCAATTTCGACTATATAAATAGAGCGTAGAAATAATTTAACTTCGCTGTAATTCGAGTTTGTTGTGTTTTAGTGAACCCGGAATCCGTGACAGTATTTATATTTATTTTCTAACTGTTCAAGCTGATAAAATGTGTGAAAAGGAAGATGGTGCTTTTTGAAAACGATAAAAATTTAAAAGAAACAGGAGAAACGCAATAAAATCTTGGCTCGGCATCTATATGTTCTGTTTATTAAGGTCTGTACTACTGTACTGTACTACTGTACTAAAGAAAGTGAGAGCGAATTCAAAACAGATTAATTAATAACACTATTTGGGGCCGGTTTAATCACCTTCTGAACTATCAGGTAGGTATGCAATCTGGCGAATAAAACACAATCTTTAATCGGCCAGTTATCCGCCGACCAATAGAATTATAGAACGGTTAATTTATCTTGCAAATAGTTATCAGCAAGTTTATCTGAAGGTGAATAAACCGTGCCTTGCTATATAAAATTTTAAAAAAAGGGTTGGTTTTTAGGATATGCAATGGGTTGCGTCATGCTTTCTTCACATACTGTTACACTCTCTTTGTGAAAAAATAGGCATTTGAAAAAGTATGTATTTACCCAATTTTTTTTTTTTGCTAAAACAAAATCTAGGAAAATAAGTTTTTCTCAATAGTTAGGTGTCTCCTTAACTTGCCTTACTTTAGCTTGAACCTCCTTTGGTTTGATCACCCTGCTTCACTTTGTTTATGTTTCTCTTGAGTTTATTTATGTATTTATCTCGGTATTTTCACTTACTTTTAATATTGTAACAGAATTTATGTGCGCCTCCACCACGGTATCCAGAGTACATGCCAAAATTCCAGAATAGGGAATTCTCATAAGAAATAAATATGGCTTATTTTGTTTTTATGGTTGAGTGTGTGAAAATGTGTAAAACTTCCTGGATTATGTGTGCACATAAACACTAATTATTCAGGTATGATATTGTAATGTTTAGTTTATTTATGTATGACATGTTCTTTGTTTCCATTTATTTTAGTGCTTGAAAAATTAAAAATATACTATAAGGCGATTTTCAGCCTGGAATGATTATTTCGTTTTAACCAATGCATTCCCGCTGTAGCGGTTTTTACCAAAGTAGGGGAAGTTGTGACGTCACGGATCAGCTGATTTGCTTTTGGTATTTACCAAAGTTCCTAAAGTAATAGGTTGCCTGGTAATGGGTAACTTGATGACGCATCTGGGATGCCTAATGGAAATTTGGATTATGTTGAGGCACCCCGGATGAATGATAAAGTTATCAGGCAACCTACCTCTCTCAAACAACCTTGGGTATTTACCACTTATAACCGATTATAACCCATTATAACTATAATCTTTTGGTTACAGCTTTTTCATGTTATTGTTATTATTTTGGGGACTGGTATTGATGTTTTGTAATTTTGCGGTTCTTCTGTGGCCAACGGAAGAAGTATACACTCTCACGTCAACTCACCAACATCCCCAAAGAAAATCTCTTCGATAAACCAGACTAACGAGAGATTCCGCTCCATTTTTTATGTAAACAAGAAACCATTAATAAAACGAAAAAACGAATAAGAATAATAAACATAACCCTACACTGCTCTAACCAAGTAATTTCAGCGGTTAGTTCCTTGGGTTATAATTCTTGAGTGGTGGGGTCCAAGTAGAATTATAGTGACAGAAACAGATAGCGCAACTTCTGCTGAGTGGCTATCATTCATTAATCACTTTATATGCCCCAAAGCAGTGAGAATATCTTCATTTTATATTTGCATATTTGTTACTCTCACCATTGACAGCAACTCCAAGATTTTATAACTTTTTGGTGCTACTGAAGGTGATTGAAACGTAATAACTACGAAACGGGTTCACTTCAAAGTTTTCCCATCTTTGAAGTAGAAAATAATAGTTACGGCAACCATTGGTCAACTCAACTATAACTTTAAAGTAGCGCCACTGGATTATATAACCAATGTGGTGGTAGCCACGTTTTTGGTACGCGGTTAAGTGATTTCCACATGTCGCATGCAATCAGAGTCACAAAAAAGTTGCTCTTACCTTCAAAATTCACTTTGAAGTAACCGACACCTAATTGTGATCTGCTTCCTTCATAACTATAAGAGGCTAAAGAGAAAAGGTGTGGTCGGCGTGTGCGCAAATTACTTTGTTTTTAGCCTTATCCAGTGAATGTGTGTATGATGGTGTATGTGTGTGTATATAAGATGGGCGACGCATTCTGAAAATTGTTTTTCAAATTTCAGAGCATCTTTAAAATCTTCCAATCCTGACAATTTCACAATACATTCTAACGAAGACCAATTGTCTTCGAGAGCACTTGATGGGCTGCGCCTTAATTTTCCCACTGATACGGAACAATACAAAAACATATACCTTTTTTTTTACTTTGTGGATACTCATTTTCATTAATTATTATCACAAATTAAATAATAATTTTGTAATTTTAATGTATAAAATTACTTTTGTAATTTTTTAGCCTTGAAGAAGATACAAAATTAGTACCGAAAGCTCGGAATGAAATAAAGAAATATTTGAATCATTGTTTGACTGATTTACGTGCTATTTAAAATAATGTAAAACTAGAATCCAGCCATATTCCCAATAAAACAAATATTGATCAACTCGAAATGTAAGTGAAGGGCAGAATAGAAAATAAACATCAATCGGTTGCTAGTTGCAATTTTGAGGTTTTGTAGATAATACAGTGACAAACCATGATGTAACAAACTATGGTGGCTGCAGCGTAGCCGCCACTTTGAAGTTACTGAAAAGTTGTAAGGTGGGTTCCACGCACCACTTGATTGATGAACGTAACTATAAAGTGAGATATTTCCAGTTTCTGCCACTTCAAAGTTGGATTATTGAAATGCAGCCATCTTTACAGACATTTTATGGCCGCCATTGTAAGAAAAATTGTCGTGCAAAATTATTTTCCATCTGTAGAGCTTCAAATGTTATTATACAATAAATAATAGGCTCGTTCAGTGAAGTTTCATTAACCACGTTTTTTGATATTTTTATGGAGTATTACTCACATATAGCACACACACAAAAAATCAGCTCAATTGGATAAATATTAAAAAACTTATGCTGCTTTGGATATTAAAACATTTTGCCTCAGAAATTCATCGCTTAGAGATGGTATGACGTCATCTCTCGAGTCAAGATGGGCTAAAGGCCGTCACACGACCAACGTGAGAGATGCAGTGACGTCACCGCGTGTTTCAAAACTTTCAAATTTGGAGCGTTTTGATAATTTATTTAAATATGAACAAGGGCTCGGAAAATTATGAAATTTTGCACAACTGCTAAACCCAATACGCTCTTTCAGAATATGTAATAAAAAAAAAATGCTGTACGAGCCTATTATTGGTTATCATTAATCCGGAGTAAAAACAAAACTTTTTGAGGCATCTACTTAGGTAGGTATATCATTTCGAAGTGTCAAAATTCACAGATTTTGATTTCTTTTAAAATATGAAATATTTCAATGGCGCGTGACCATAATTCGAGCTACAACATCTATATTTCACTGTAGGTTCTCATAGGTTCGAAGTTTCAGCCTCCCAGCTCTCAGAATTGTCCTTATTTACTATCCTATTTTATTCGCATGACTTAATATTAAAATAATTATTATTGTCCATTACATAGTAGAGAGTTATTGGACGTGCAATAAGAACAAGCAGTATTTAAATTAGCCTTATTTTAACATCTAAGCATGCGCATTTGGGTCCGAAAATAAGGATTCCCTTAATAAGGTTACTGCTCGTCTTTATTTGTGTATGGTTAGTGCGAGGCAGTAAACTTCCCTTATCTCAAATTTCTGATGTTTTGGACGACTTTGACGTTTCGCTTTTCGACGATGAAGTAATTTTTACTTAGAAAATTTATTTTTTACAATAGTTTTCCGTTTTACTGTGGGTAACATCAAAAAATAGGTATCAGCCAAAAATCACAAACAAAAATAAACACTTTTTGAGGCTGAAATTTATAAACATAGCTATCAGTTGTCAAAATTATGAATACAAAATAAGGTAATACTCTAGCACCTTCCAATAACTGTTTTTTTCTTGGAAAAATAGTGCTGATGCACTAATAAGATAACGTAGATCCTTAATACTGCGGGCAGTATTTAATAGTTCCAATAACTCTCTATTATCTACTAAGGCTTTCACAGTTAGGTATGTCGAGTTAATGGAAGAGCAGGGAAAATGGAGAAATAATGGTGGAGAAAGAGACCAAGATACATACATATAACTAAAAGAAGACAAGCGCAGTAGGCAAAGTTTCCAGTTCAGTGTCGGCCACCGCTCTCTCATGTTTCCGTCACGTAATAACCACGTGGCTATAACGGGATTGTATAACATATAAAAATGTTGTTGGAGCATGGCTGCCACCAAAAATGTGTTCCCTATTTTAGTCACCACCACGTAATAGAACCGTGTCTTTTACGGTCCAGAAACTTCGGCAATCACCTTTAAGTTTCAAAATATCGTGATCGCCACGTTCCAACTACTAAAAATGCTACTTGGGGGGGCACACTTGGCTGTCAAAGTTGTCAACCAAAAGAATATTTACGGTATTTACCGATGAATAATCATTTCAGGCTGAAAATCGCCTATAGTTACAAAACTTCGCAGAGAATGAATGTCAATTTTATAATTATTGGGAGACGAATATAGAAAAAACAAGAAATATTAAGAGTGGAGAAAATGGAGAGAATGAAAAAACTACTCCTAGAAGAAAAACGGGAAACGACTCCAGACAAACATCAACACCGAGAAATCGAGTAGAATATTACCGGTGCCATAAGCTTGGACATATTCAACGAGATTGTAGAGTAAGGATATCCTCTCCATCTAGGGATCGTTACCAAGGCTTTTCGAGACGCCAGCCTTAATATCAGCTAGGGAAACAAAAACTAACCAGTATGGAGGGGCGATTGCTGGTTAGTAATGACGATGCCCCCACGGTTGTTTACATAAAATCATTGGGCAGTCATTATAGAGGATTATTTGGAGGACAAATTAATGGAGAATTTGAAACCATCACTCGATGAAGATTCTATAACTAGAAGAACATTAGTTAAGTCTCGGGCAATCCACCCGCTCACTAGAAACCTGTCACTACGAACAGTCACGGGCGAATCGGCACCGGTTCAAGGAGAAGCTGTGGTTGAGCTTACTTTTGGATTTACCACCAAGGCACAGAACATTAGTCGCCGATATAGAGGATGAATTTATTTTGGGAATGGATTTGATCGGCCAACATTGGTAATGAAGAATTTGTCCTAACTACGCAAGAAGAATCTCAAACCGTTAAGATCCTGACCACAAACCCGGTGAGGATTCCTGGAAGTGCTGAAAAGATCATTTGTAGGAAATTGGAAACAAACCCTGGGTGCTGCGTTGGACTTATACATCATTTTTTCGGAAATAAACCAGAAAAAATTTTTGTTGGAAAGACTCTATTAAAAACAAATAAATACGTTATGATAAGAATTGCCAATGTTTCTTCTGAAACAGTAAAAATAAAGGAAGGAGATATTATTAAAACTCTCGAACCAGTTAAGCAAATATCGAACTATGACCTATCAGATAAGCGACATTTTTTAAAACCGAAATTGGATACAGACACCTTGATGCAGACTTTGGAGAAATCATGGAAATATCTCGATCCAGATAGACTTCAAGAAGCCACAGATTTCATCTTGAAAGAAGCAGACGTATTTGTGATGGATAATCAAACCGGACGAACCAGTTTAATTCAACACAAAATTGATACTGGATTGGCACACCCAATTAGAAAACCACCACGACGCATGCCAGTAGCTAAACAACAGGAGGTGGAAAACCAAATTGATAAAATGCTCTAAGAGGAAATTATTAGAGAGTCGAATAGTACATGGTCTACACCAGTAATATTGGTTACAAAGAAAGATGGGAGTCTTAGATTTTGTGTGGACTACCGTAAGCCTAATGACGTCACCAAGAAGGACAGCTTCTCCCTCCCGAGGATAGACGATAACAACTCTATCGGGCTCCAAATGGTTTTTCACCTTGGTTCATGAGAGTGGATACTGGCAAGTGGCAATAAACAAAGATGACAAAGAGAAAACTGCCTTTGGTTTAGTACCGGAAGCGGGTTATACTATTTTAACGTAATGCCTTTCGGATTGTGTAATGCTCCCGCTATGCTTGAGCGACTGATGCATATAGTTTTGCGAGGCCTTACATCCCAAGTAACAATTTTAGAAGCTCATAATCGCTAAAAACTAAAAATGTACCAAGTGTAACGTTGAGCAAAAATTCAAAAATTAGTTTTTATTTCAACTATGCGTATTGACGTCGAAATTCCTACGGAAAAATGTTACGGGCGCAAGATTTATTTTTGCTGTAAATGATATTTCATTTGATCTGCAACACAGTAAAATGGTTTTTAAATATTTTTGTAGGCTTTATAAAATTGGAAAAAAAAAGAAAATTTTCTTAAAAACTCGCCAAATCGATAAGGCGCGTATTTTTTCATGTAATTGCTATAGTATATTTGACTGTAAATCGAGGTGCGTTGTAAAATTTGGGATTTGGAAAGCCCAAAAAATCTTTTTAAAGTCACCTATTGTAATAGTTAATATTATTAATAATTTCATCGAAGTCATTCATTGTGGTTAGAAAAGTAGGTAATTTTTAGCTTTAAGAATTAACCAACTAGCCGTTTGCAGTATAGGTTAGTTAACAAAAATAAACCAATCTGTGTTAATTTTAATTTTCTGTAGAGGGCGTTCTGTTGGTTGCTTTTCGCAACGTCTCAGCGTCGACGTGCTCCCATTAAGGTATCAAACTTGCAACGTCTGCACGACCCGCAAATGATTCCCCATTTTGGTGCAAAACAGGATCGCTTTATTATGCATTTTAACGTTATCCTGCAACGTTGTGTTACATTTGGCGACGTCGTCGTCCCGTCAAAAAATTGTTACTTGGGATGGAGAACTTGTCTGGTATATTAAGATGATGTCATGATCATAGGAAATTCATTCCAAGAACATCTCAATAACCTGAAAGAAGTTTTTGACGGCTTCCGGAATGCCAACTTAAAACGAAATCCAAATAAGTGTTTTCTATTTCAAAAGAAAGTGGAATTTTTAGGTCACGTGGTATCTGAAGATGGCATACAGGTTATGGAAGGAAAAATAGATGCTGTCAGGGATTGGCCAAAACCACGCGACAAACATGGAATAAGGAGTTTTTTAGGATTATGTTCTTATTATCGAAGATTTGTGGAAGGATTCGCCAATATAGCTGCTCCGCTTCATCTATTAACGGAAGAAAAATCATTATTCAATTGGACCCAAGAATGCGATTCCGCTTCGAGAAAATTGAAAGGAGCATTATGTACCGACAAGCCCAGTGTAGTCCTATCCTGATCAGAAAGGCATGTAGCACTAGTCCGACTGTGAGAAGAACGGGTCTGATCGTTGATGATAAATGGACTACCAAACAAATGAGAGCATATCAAGAAGCAGACTAGGACATCAGGTAATTTCTACATTTCAAAGAAAATGATAAATGTATGCCAGAACGGAGTCGAACAAGACTTTCATTGACAAGGCGTTGTTTGCTCAGTGGAACTCTCGAGCCGTAGAAAATGGTTTACTGAAAAGAATTTGGGGAAATGCCGATGGAAAATCTACTAAGAGCCAAGTGGTTATTCCAAAAGATCGAGTAGAAGATGTATTGAAAGAAATACATGACGGAACTTCAGGAGCATAGTTTGGAGTTAACAAGACTGGACAAAATTCGGGAACATTTTCACTGGGTTCACTTTAATGAAGACGTTAAAAATAGGCCAAAAACTAGGGGTCCAACCCGGAACAAATTTGGGACAAGCTGAAATTTTCAGGAAACCTTCTTTAGGTGGTCGACAATGTTTGCTTAAAAATCGCACTAAATCGCATGGGCCGTACTCGCGCAATCGGGCTTTAAACTCAAAAAATTGTGTTTTTTTTTATTTCTTTGGAAATATCTCAAAAACTATAAACTTTTTTGAAAATCTACAAGAGAACAAAATTGTTGCCAATAAAAATACCTACAAAACCATGTTTTGTTTTTGAAAATCGGTCTAAAAAAAAAAGTTATTGGCTTATAAAAATTGGGCGGATTGGGCTTTGATTCTATTAAACTGCTTTTGGCAAATTCAAGTTTATTAACGCTGATGCAAATTAATTGAATGTTTTTCATAAAAGAAATATGGTGGTTGTAATATAAAACCAGTATGTAAACTTGTATACAAATCACTAGGTATGATTTAATATTTTAGGTAACGGGTTGAACGCAAAAATAAGTAAATAATACTCTTGCCAAAATGTGCTGTTTCTTTGTGGGTCTAAGTAACCGTCCTTTTCCACCCAACCCCACTCTCTTGGGTTTTTCATTTTTATGAAAAACTTTCCAATGATTTACTTCAATTTAAAAGGGTTTTCAGTGATCTGCCACTTTAATGAAATCGGGAGAAAATTTTATTCGAAAATGGTACGGCAACAGGAGAAGCCAAAATTTAAACTCATTCAGGTATGTAAAATACAATCAGTTAATTGCACGCCAAAAACTTTGCAGTAACTTTGAGCTAGCTTCTTTACCCCCGACAACTGATACTGAAGCTGCTCAATTACATCTTAAACGGGTTCAACTTCAGGTGCAGTCATGGTGAGGTTGGGTGGAAAAGGACGGTTAGTTAGACCCACAAAAAAACAGTAAGGACCTCCGCTCCTGATTTTATTATAAAACTATTATTTTACGGATGCAAGTCAGTTTGCTCCAAAACTTGTACCTGCAAAAAGGTAGGAATGAAATGTTCATCAAGCTGTACAATTTGCATTGGATAGTATTGTGACAATGCAACGAATGTCTTTTGTTGAAAATGATGATGGTATAGAATAATTTCATTTTCTTTTATTAAATTTTGTATTAATAAAGTGAGTAGGTGCCTATACTTGTACATGACCGTATGACAAGGTGTTACGGGATGATTTTTCCTGGGTCAAAATAAAGGGATATGAGCGTATTCGCCTCAATGAATAGCATACCTTCGTCAAGCCACTGTTGACTTTTCAATAGTTGTGGCCAAACTTTTCGTCAAACTTTTCATTCTTCCCAGAATCATTAAGTTAGAGGTTTATTAATGGAATTGATTTCCTGTTATTAGGGTTAAAATAAATAGTCAACTAATTTATTAACGAACAAAATTACAATATTTACAATTAGAACAGCTGATTGTCTGATTTGAGTAGATTGACTAGATTGACAGCGCTCCAAATAGGGTCAATGACCGGTACTAACTTAATCTGAATAAGTCCCATGCCCCAACTACTATCAAAATCCCCAGTACCTTCCACCTTGGAGTTTTGACAGAGCCTTTTTAAAGGACATTGCAGGGACAAGCAGAGGTCATTCAGGTCGAGGACTTTCCACGATTAAGTGTTCGGGAAAATTCCTCAGGCACATTTTGCCGATTTTCTGAGTTGTCTAGTTTTCGCTCATAGATCTAGGGTGGCTAATAATTTTGGTAAGTGGTTTTTCTTATTAATCTTCTCTGTGTTTCTCTATTTCCTATGTAAAAGCATAGTTTTCTGTTAATTATACGGTCAAATTCCGAATATCGGACAAAACCTACCTATTGCTCCACGCCCTGTCTTGTAATGTCCATTTGTTTCAGGGCTTTAATCTTCACCTTTAGATGTTACGCTTTATTCGTCACCTTTTATTCGTCACGCTTTAGTCCCTAACTTTCAGTAAGGAGTTAAGGCCGGGACACATCTATCATACATTCTTCCGATCCGACTCCGATCATACAATCAAGGTCCTTATTCTTGGAACAGGGAAGCAGCGATACACTCGTTCTCCTGGGAACGCTGCTCCCTGTTCCAAGAATGAGGACCCTGATTGTATGATCGGAGTCGGGTCGGAAGAATGCATGATAGATGTGTCCCGGGCTTTATACGTTAAGCTTACTGTATACTTCGAGTAGGACCTACAATCTTCAGCCTCCTTTAGACAATTGGAAGCCTTAGTGACCTAGTTACCGCGAACTTCAGTGCCCAGGGTCAGTTGCCTCTTGTCGCGATCCTGATCCAGTTCTAGGCCATCGGAAACATTGGGAGATATTGATTCAATCCTTCAGGTACCCCCTCAAAAGATTAGGAACTACTCAGGTTTGATAAGTGTGTTGTATTGTCTTAATGTCAAACCTTATCAACCCCTTGTTGGAGTAAATCACCACAACAACGCAGTTCTACTACAATATTAAATTACCCTTCAGATTAGATGTTGTTATTTCAGTTTCAATTAATTATTACCTTTGTTATATGAAAACCATGCAGGTTATGTACAGGGTGGCCCGTTTAGGAGGGGCCTATACCTTATCTCGAAATCTACAAGGACTGTAAAAAAACCTTAAATACAAAAGTTGTTTCTAATAAAATTATCTACAACTTTTTTGTATTGTTTTTGTTGTCACTTTACTATATACAGGGTGGACAAATGAAATTTAATTTTTTTAAATGGAACACCCTATATTTTAATACATTTTTAAATAGCCCTTTGAAAGAAAAATTCAACGATATACTGGCCATGTGTCTGTGATATACCGTTTCGAACTTATTAGCGATTATCTTCTGGATTTGTGGTCATTTTCAACAGTCTTTGTTACGTTACTCATAAACTTTTTCAACTTTTTTTTGCATGATATTTTCTATCATACGTATAATGCTCTTTTTCAGACCATAGTCAAATTTGAAATATTTGTTTAAGAAGCGCGGTGTTGCCACGTTTTGCAAAATGTTACGCTTTTCAATTTTTTCAAATGAAACCTCCTAGTTTTTGGATAGCCCTCTAACAGACAAAATCAACGATATACTAGAAATGGGTCTGTGTTTATTCAAAGGGCTATTTAAAAATGTTTTAAAATATAGGGTGTTGCTTTTAAAAAAATTAAATTTCATTTGTCCACCCTGTATATAGTAGAGATACACCAAAAAAAATACAAAAAAGTTGTAGATAATTTTATTGGACACAACTTTTGCATTTAAGTTTTTTTTACAGCCCTTGTAGATTTCAATTTAAGGTATAGGCCCCTCTAAAAACGGGCCACCCTGTACTATTAGGTACTTCAATTTTAGATATTTATCTATACCTTCTATATTATTCCATAATATTAAATTTGCCCCTCAGGCTATTTATTGTTACTTCAACTTTAATTATTGATTTATATTTCTCCGGGGGCGTGCGGTCCATGGAAGCGGGGGAAGCACCGCTTCCCTAAACTTTTGAGTTTAGGGAGATAAAAAAATTACTATTTATTAATTTATAATGTATAGCAATTAACAATAATTTAGTAATTATTTTCTCTGAAACATGACGTAAATGTATTAAAAGCTCATTGCGAAAACGTAAACGCAACCAATATTTGTCGCAACGCGTCGAGCCCAGCCGGCCCAAGCTTGGAAGCGCGTCTGGAAATCGCTGCTGTTCGCTTTGAAGAGGACGAAGGGGTTATTGACCCTTTGGCTCCATACGCGACGCCGGCCCGGCCGGCGGGCGAAAACGTGCGAATTCAGTAGCCAAGGCAGCGCTCGTTCGGCCGCCTTCCACTTATTTTATCTCGATTTGCATTGAAAATCCGATGCCGCCAATTGGTGCCATTTAGCGACCATGGCACACAAGCGTAGTGCTGTGTTTTTTATTGAATTTTCTGAGGTTTTTCGTGGTTGTTTTTTTTTTTGCAATGCAGGAATAAAGGATTTTCTAGTCGAAACTTTGAAGAGAAAAGGGAGATTATTAATTCGGGTAGGCTAATGGATCCTATTAATTTAGAAACCAAAGTAGAGAAGTCGGCAAAGAAATTCACGAAACATTTTCACGTGAGATTTTATGAGAAATATGAATGGTTTACCGGTTGCAAAATTACAATTGTACCTATATGCATGGTTCTAGAAAAATGATTGACCTTGAAATTTTCAAAAATTTTCGCCTGCGGCGCATTAAAGGGGGGGTAGCCCCTGTGACCTCTCTTCGCCGCTTCCGTATTTGTAAAGACCACCGCACGCCACTGTATTTCTCTAATAACTATCCCATAATTACATGCTGCACTGAATACAGGTAAATACTTGTACACTGGGGCTAAATGGCCATTTACGAAGGTACTGCATTTAGTAAGCTTGTCTATTGATCATTTATATTTCAGGTATTATTGCTGTTAATTGTTATACTTTTTATTTCTTTATTTAGGGACTCAAGTTGAGTGTAATTAATCATCATTGTAAATACTATTTCAAAAACATATGGTTAGACGTTTTCTTTTCTTGTTCTGTTCTGGTTCCAGTGTAAATAATTTTCAGTGTTCTAGGGCGGTCGGAAAACCCACTCCGAAGCTGCTCTGGAATCAAACCTGTCTTGTTCTGGTTCTAATTAAAACCCGTACCTGATTGTAGCAAAGCGTTTCACTTTTGTCCTCCCTTCTTGTTTACGTTTATATTTCAGGTTGTGCTGCTATAGGTCCGTAGAAGTTTCCTGCTTTCGTTATATCGGTTGATTTCGTGTACTGCAGGGAAAAAGCAGGTGGCGCTCTATATTTAGTTAATTAATTGACCCACACCCCTCTCCGCATTGGAAGCTAGTCGGCAACCCTTTACACGAAATCACGTTTCTAGATTTCAGCCACCAACCAACCCTCTCTTTCTATATTTTTTACACTCTCTCAAAGTTCAATATTTACTTCTCCCTTGCGTTTTGCGGGTAACAAAGTGGCAGTGTCCGTGTTGCCCCGTAACAAAGGTCACAACTTTTGTACCAAATTCCATAAAAAATACAACTGGTCTAACTCTTTAAAAAGTGCCATTTTGGTACCAAATTTGATACTGTGCCATACGGACTTTAATTTTAATAGTATGTTTCGGTTTCCATAATGTTATTTGAGATTATTATTAAACGATTAAGAAGCAGCACACTTTGGCAAGAGTATTATTTACTTATTTTTGCGTTCAACCCGTGACCTAAAATATTAAATCATACCTAGTGATTTGTATACAATTTTACACACTGGTTTTATATGACAACTACCACATTTCTTTTATGGAAAACATTCAATTAATTCGCGTCAGCGTTAATAAAGTCGAATTTGCCAAAAGCAGTTTAATAGAATCGAAGCCCAATTTTTATAAGCCCATAACTTTTTTGTTTTTACACCGATTTTCAAAAACAAAAAATTATTTTGTAGGTATTTTTATTGGCAACAATTTTGTTCTCTTGTAGATTTTCAAAAAAGTGTATATTTTTTGAGATATTTCCAAAAATATTAAAAAAAACACAATTTTTTGAGTTTAAAGCCCGTTTGGGCGAGTACGGCCCATGCGATTAAGTGCGATTTTTAAGGAAACATTGTCGACCACCTAAAGAAGGTATCCTGAAAATTTCAGCTTGTCCCAAATTTGTTCCGGGTTGCTCCATGTAAACACCTTTGTTTTACTAGCCTAAAACTGGTGTCAAAAAGGCGACATCTGTGCTACCAGTAAAGGCCCTAAATTAAGATCTCGGGGTCCCATGAAACAATACAAGGTCGGTCTCCCATGTGGAAGAATGGCGACAGATGTTGCCGGAATGTTCCCTGAGTCAGAGCGTGGTAACAAATTCATCTTGGTTATCATGGATTACTTGATTAAATCGCCAGGAGTTTTCGCTATTCCCATTCAAGAAGCCATCACTATTGCCCAGGTACTAGTGGACGAAGTTTTCAGTCGTCATGGTGTGCCACTAGGGTTGCATTCAGATCAGGGACGAAAATTCGAATCTGCAATCTTTAGGAAAATTTGTGAGATCATGGGCATTCGTAAGACATGGACCACACCTTTACATCCACAGTCTGATGGCAGGAACACCAGACAAAAGTGGTCGCAAAGAACCAGCGAGATTGGGACAAACACTTGCCTCTATTTTTATTGGCTTACAGCTGTTCCCGAGTCAACAGGTGAAAGTCCAGCTAGAATCGTTTTTGGAAGGGAACTCAGGTTACCTTGCGATCTTATGTTTGAAATACCTAAAGAAGAACGAAAAGTTATTCGAGACTATGCCGACGAAGTAACGGAACGACTTCTGGGGATATATGATTTAGCTCGGGAGCATTTTCAGCTCGCCAGTGACCGAATGAAGACCAGATACGACTTGAAAGCCAATTCAGGCGAATTTCAGAAAGGTTATTTAGTGTGGCTGTAAGAAAGAAAGAAGTGTCGCCGAAATTGTCATCAGCATGGGAAGGACCCTACAGAATATTCAAGAGGATTAATGATTTGGTTTATCGAGGTCAGCGCAACACCAGGAGAAAGATGAAAGTTGTACATCTGGACAGATTGACGAAATATCATGAGTGTAAAGTTGGTCGGGACGATACACCTTAATAGGAGGGCAGTGTAGCGGTGCGCTTTCACCATGGTGTACAGAATCTAACTTGAAATCTAGGAAATACTGCCTTAAGCCCGGGACACATCTATCATGCATTCTTCCGATCCGACTCCGATCATACAATCAGGGTCCTTATTCTTGGAACAGGGAGCAGCGTTCCGTTGCTCCCCGGCTTCAAGAAGAAGGACCTTGATTGTATGATCGGAGTCGGATCGGAAGAATCCATGATAGATGTGTCCCGGCCTTTATTCGGGCAAAGAGATTATCGCGCCCTTTCTGGATTTTACAAGAATGGATTACAGATATATAAAAGCCGGTATTAGTTAGTATTTTTTAGTTTGGGATGGGATGTGATTTGTTTTAAATAGTGATTATTGTTTTAAGAGTTGTTTCAGTTAATTAATGAAGTAATTAGTGTCAGAGTGTGTGGTAACGAACCCAAGATTTCTGTCATGCACCCCAGAGACGTGACAGTATATTCCAGAAATTCAGTACAAATAGATGTTTCGTAGATATCTCCGAAATACAGTATTGATATGCACAATACTTAATAATGCAAAATATGTTCGTTGTTTTGGTATGTTGTACACGTTTTCCCCCTGATGAAACTTTCAAAATTTAAAACCGTATGAAATGTTAACATATTATAGATTTAGAATAAACTCTTTTGTAGATGTTTGCCATAGTTAATTGCTAAATCAAGCAGAGTTGTTCGATAAAAGTTTATATTCCAACAAAACATTCAATTAAAAAAATAATAATTGTTACGTTTTTATTCTATATATTGACAAGTTTTTTGCGATTGCAAAATATATCCATCAACATTGTTTTAATTTTCAATTTACCTGACATAATTCATTATAAATATTCAAAATTCAATAAGGCTTCGAGGACTTGGTTCCATCATTATCTGGAAAAAAGATGAATCATTGTGCTTGAAAATACACCTAGTCACTTGAGTCACTAGTCACAACATTAAATTTTATCGGCTTAAAGCGAGATTTCCATAGGAAAAAAAAAACGTGTCCTTTGAAACCAAATATCTCTAAAGCCGTTCAGTGGGGACTTTTCGCACGTGTTTTTACAATGTCATAAAAGAGTTATAAAACGGTTATAAAAAAAAATCCAGCTTGAAAATTTCAATTTTTATGCTGTTTCTTTCCAGATCGTATCTAATTCAACTGGAAGTTGTAGGCCTGAGAGTCTGGTTTTCTATATCTGTAGGTATAGATTTTTGAATGGAGCTTTATCTGTGTAGTATATAGTGCCAGAATCAATTTAATAATATTTAGATATGATATCACTAATGTAATATGATTAACTATATAGGCATGCAGTTCCTAATAAATGTGGAGTAAGTACTATTTCCAATTATTATTTTTGGCTCAGGTTTTACGTACTATTATGTCACGTTTATTATTAGTTATTAAGATAGGTTACGGAAGATTTACAAATAGTGAAAATTAAAAAATTGCAAACCTAATTGTTGATAATGGTGACATTATTTCATAAATATTAAGTCAAAAGGTATAAAAATAGAATGGTCACTGTTAATAATTAAAAATAACTTCTATATAATTTCCAATAAATTTTCGCAAATTGAAAAAGTAGGTCGAATAAGACTGATTGAGTGGGATATATTGATAACCTGGCATATTATTAACCTACCTATATAATAATAAATTTCATATTCGTGAAACTCCTATCTACAATAGGTAGGTACGTGAACTAGGAAGCTCAGATTTGAAAAATATCTAAGTAATATTTTTCTTTGCAATATTATATTATAACCTTCAGAATCATCTAAAATTATCGTATTATATGGACCAGAGGCGGGTGATTTTGATCCAAAAATAAAATTCGTGTCACATATTCTCAAAATTTATAAACACTGAGACGCTTTTTCGAAAATAATCTTCTGGCAGAATCCGATCTTAATTAATTAGGCTTAATAATAGAACTGACTGGATCGGATTTTATGTTCTGTTCGTGTCTTTACATTTTTATTGCGAATACATTAGCGCCGGCAAGGTATTTATAGCATGATGGTTTTTTTTTCCGCGTTTTTCAAGCTCAATCAGATATTTTGGGCCTCTTAAAGGCGCTCTGCCTTTTTCAAAAGTTACTCATACAGGATGTTTTCGCAATAAAATTCAAATTTTTATTCAAAAAATCCTCAGAAGTATTTTTAGCATCTATTCTAGCAGAAATAACACGTCATATTTCAATAAAAAATATTTTCTTGGCAAATGAACGAACTGTGACAAATTGATAGTTCCACAAGAAAAAATAAAATTTGTTCCCACAATATCTACATTTTTAAAAACGATTAAATTAGTTTCTTATATTTTCCTAAAAGTCTACCTGTTAAACCGACGAATATCGCCAAAACTCCCACGATGATCCCACCAAAATTACGTCCCATTTCGAAAAGTTAATAATGCACTGTAAATTCACTTAAAAAAGTTCCTCCACGACGGCGAAAGGAAAACTTTTTGAAACATTAAGCACAGACGGAAAACTCTTTTAAAACAATTCACATCGTGAAAATCTCTTTTCTGTCTCCCCACTGGCCCCCAATATAAGCCGAAAAGTTAAGTTTTTTTTTACTCGTATAGTTTTCCGTAATTCTGTGTGTCAGTTCCTAAATTTGAAAACTGGGTTTTAGTAGAGGATGTTGGTTTTATTTGCAAAGTTTTGCGATACCACCTCACTCACTGGGGATCTATTTTAAAACTATTTTCCGAACTAGCGTCGCTTTAAATTTAGAAAGTTCGTCGTCTTTTTAAGACTTCAACACATCTTAGGAAAGACTGTGATTGATTCAATAGATTTTATTTTACCTCAAACAATTTTTTTTAATTTTTTTTGGAAAAGTCTCATTGATGGAGATCGGAAGTTTACGCGTCGGAAAAGTTTCAGCTGGAGGAAATATATCCCGACGAACGGCGAGATTCAGCCGGACTGAAAACCAAACGATCCTGAAATGCCTGAAAATCTCTACTGAAAACAGTGTCAGGGAGGCAGGAACACATGCGCGTCCTGCAAAAATTAACAGGTGCCGCCGTTATTAGTTCACAGTTTCTATGGTTTTTAGAATCTTTTTTTTGAAAGTTTTTGATAATTAGGGATTAGGGTAGTTCTCCAGTAGGTTTCATGCCTTCCTGAGACCGTATTAAGTAGAAATATAAGAGGCATAATAATGCGAATTATTAGGAATGTCGGTCATTGGTCAATATTCTCAAAATAAAGCACCAGGGAAATACGAAATATTGAATAAATCTTACCGTGATGGGTAAAGGATATTTCCTCTATTTAATATAGCTCTATTGTTTGAATTGATGATCCATGTTTTTTTTTTTCTCTCAGGCGTGTTCGACTTATTGTCTTCATGTACAGGTCCTTTACTGGGTGGTGTTTCATTATTGTTTCCGGGTTGCATCTATAAATATTCCGGTACCGTAAGGTGGGGGTACTTGCAACAGTGGCACAACTTGCAACATCTCGCTTGAGTCGCGCCTCAACCGCTAACGTGTTACCGTTTAGTACGGATCAGTAGGATGAAATGTGAGTAGGTTTAGCGTTGAAAAATTTTAAACACGAAAAATTTGGCGCCATTTTCTGACAGCTCTGGGAAGTGCTCTAAATTGTTGCAATATAACTTCTCCTGTGCAGAGCTTATTTACCCTAGGATTTGTATCAAATTTGGATATTATGTGCTTGAATGCTTAGTCTAAAACATTGAATATCTAGTTTTGAGTTAAGTTTGAAGGTTTTCGTAAATAGATTTTTTTTTAAATTGCATGTACAAAAGTGGGTGAGTTGCAACATGCCACGCAAATACAAAAAACAGTTAGGGAGTAGGACCTACCGTAATGATTCCAACGAAACTTTGGAAAATGCATTAAGGGCCATCGAAAACAGATCAGGAATTCGGGAGCATCGCGATAATTCGGAATTGACCCATCAACGCTTTCTCGGAAAAGAAGAAACTTGTTTCCTCTTGATCCTGGTAGGCAGCCTGTATTTCCAAAGGAAGAGGAGGAAGCTTTCGTGGATAACATTCTTCTAGCAGCACAGTGGGGTTTTTTTTAATTTAAAATCATACCATGACCAATTTTTGGCCAAAATTGACCAAAATTGGCCAAAATTAGCCAATTTTTTTTTTTTTAATATTTCTTGTTGCAAGTAAGTTAAAACGCGTTCCTAAATACAATTACTACTGAAAAAAGCCACTTGTTGCAAGTATCCCCTTGCAGGTGTTCAACTTGCAACACACAGTTTTTTCAAAAAATATATATCAAATAATAATGTTGTTCAAAGTTTTTTGTTAGATTCGGATACTAGACCACAAGAATAAAATTTTGGCACCAATTAGGTCAAATTCGACAAAAAAATAAAGAAGGTATCGGCAAAAGAATTTTGAAAATGTTGCAACTTACCCTACCTTACGGTATAGGATTCGGCACCTAGGCTAATTTTATTGGTCCATTTGAATTCGGACCCCCAATTAATACGGAGCGCCGAAATACGTACTTAAGTGTTAACGGTGCTGAGCCTCAGGTCGGAATGGTTCAGCAGCAAAAGCTATGTGGAGTGCCGAATCTAAGGTCAAAATGTTGAACAGTACTGTGCATCAGGGTCAGAATGTTGAATGTTGCCATGCGTTGAGCGCGGTTTTTAAAAGCTTTTTTGTAATAAATTACCACCACCCCCTTCGTGTTCCTCTTAGCTACAATTTGGCGGCGGATGCGGTCTATTTGGCTTTAACATGTTGCTTCAGGTGTTGTTGTGCTTAAACATGCAAGATGAGTTTGCCTGGATCATTTAAACAGTTTCAATGTGGTGAACAAATGTACCGTGCTAACATTTTGGAGGAAAACGATATAAAGCGATGGATAGAAGAGTATAGTGATATAATGTAGTAGTATAATATACCCGGACCTACGTTGTGGAAACTTACTCAGTTTTACTTTACATGGGCCCAACATAGCAAATATTTGGGAAATTTAAGGGAAGAGTTGATATGTAAAATAAACGAAAAATTTGTGAAACGTCTACTTTATTATTAAAATAAATCGTACCGTTCTCGACCTGGATTTCTCGAAGGGAAAGAGAAAGGCAGAGAAACCCTCGATCGAACATTCCTCAGAAATCAAAACATGCTGTGTCATTTTAATGATAATTGTGAGTCATTAATTCAATAATTTGAGTCATAAAAGTTTAAATTAGGTACCGTCCAAGGTTGTTCAAAACGAGGTTACCTGATTACTTTGATGACATCATCTGTATGCCTCAAAATAATGCAAATCTCCATAAGGCACTCCAGATGCGTCATCAAATTACCCATTACCAGCAAACCTATGAACTCTTGGAGCCTTGGGTATATATACCGTCTCTGTTTTTGTGCTAAAATTTTAATTCCACACACTACATCCAATCAACCTATATTCAATACTGAAGAGTTTTTTGTTAGTTAGGCAGTCTCATCAGCAGGTACTGAGGTCCCGTACGGGAAGCTACTCAGCTATAGTTGTTATTTTAAGCCAATATCTCTAGATTGATTTTTCAATTTATTTGCTAGGATATTCGCTCATCAGGGTAGGAAAATGTTAGTAAATTCAACAAGGCCCTAATGCACGCTCGGAATCCAAACATTAAAATCCCAGCACATAATTTTTCTAGTTTCTAATTTACTCTTTATCTGTGTTGTTTACAGCATGAAACGATTTTTGTTAAATACATGAACAATGCACATGCTACTATAAAAAATGTTATAAACAAACAAAAAAACATAAGAATGAAAAAAAATAATACGTGTATGAATTGAACTCTCAAAAACAAAATAACAATTATTCAACTGACCTGTGAATGCTCCTTTTGACACACAAATTGGATTGAACAATCAGTTTAATACAAAATAAAAATAAAAATTGAATAATGAACAATGGAAAACAAGCGTCTAAGGTACCATCTTCTTCTCTAGTCTTGACTCCTCTTCGGATTCGGTATTTTCGTTTTCTGTGGCGCGCTCCCGTCCAACCCAAAACTTGACGGCGCATATACATGGTTGCAACATTTACTTTTTTTTTCTATAGTAGACGTTTTATTAAAAAGTTGAGATTCAAAGAAATAATATTTCAAATAGATGGTTTTCCCCAATAACATATTATACGAATTGGAATGTGAAGTCAGCAAACAATTATTATACCAGATTCAAATGCAAGTTTGTGTTCAATGTCAATTCAAAGACGTAGAATCTTCTTGGGTACGAATAGACTTTAGAAAATACATTTTTTAGATATGTTCTTGTATGCCATCATAGTGCTTACAAAAAAGTGGATCAAGGAAATAATAACAAAGGAAAATCCAAAAACTGCTGTTTTCTGGCTTCAAATGATATTTCAATTAAACTTAGCACCACAGAAACAAAAAAAAAAGATAAATATATTGAGGAATTTATTTCCAAAATGTTCTACTCTAATTTGGCAGGTTTTTATAAATTAATTAGACAATAATATTATTATTTTTAAGAGAAATTTTATAGTTATTTATTTACGACTAATGTATAATGTGCGTATTATATTTGTGATTTTGGCAGTATAATGACATATGTTATTCCTCCAGGAATTAATGACGAGTAGCGGGATTCATGGTCATTATTCCACAAAAGTGTCAGTGTCAAACGTGTAGTGCTTGTGGATTTGTATTGAAAATTATGAGACGGATGAAATTTGTTCATTGAAAATCTCAAATAAAATAATTTGTCGTAAATAAAGTAGAGTATACTACTCGCAATAATGGCTATTATTATTGTGCGTTTATGAACATGATTACAATAACGAGTGTGAAAGATTAGAATTCTAATCACACGAGTTTAGTAGTCATGTTTAAACGCGAGAGTGATGTATAATGTTTTATCTACAAAGCGAAAAATAAGAAAGTTTTTTCAATCATTTTCGTTTATTAGTCGTTGTTTACCTTCATTTTACCTTTACAGGTTTAACTTTAACATTTGTCAAATCACCATGTGTTATGAATTCATAACCACTGTTCTGCAAACGCTTGTAGATAAAACAAATTAATAATGGACCATTTTAACGATAATAAGGAAGGCGAAGATAAATTATTTAACAATTTTATTTTATTTTTTGCCAAAAATTGTTTTATTTTCTGGTGGGGCAATATCAAATAATTAGGAATAAGATAAAGTTGGATATAGCCGCGAATATCTTCTTTTTGAGATTTGGCGAGCAATCGAAAACTTAAAAATAATTTAAATTTTTTAAGGTGTTAATGGTATTTAAACAAGGTTTTTCACGTTTCTGGTTCAATCGAAGAGTTAACAACGTCTACCTTCTACAAAAGTCGGAGGTTGGTGTGCGTTTGGGTGGTTGTGAGTTGCAAAAATAATTCAAATCTCAAGGTGTTATATTTAAAAAAAAAGGTTTTCCAGGTTTTGGATTTGGGTGGATTTAGTTTATCCTATTCCTAATTATTGGATATCGCCCCACCAGGAAAAGAATTTTTTGCAAAAAAATAATATAATTTCTTTCCGCCACCTTTATTGTCGTTAAATATGGACCATTATTACTAACTTGATTAAATCAAATTTCTCTTGAAAATAATATACTTGTCTAGTGGAGCTATATATTCAACTGTCACCAATAAGATGTATATACAGGGTGGGGCACGAAAAGCTTCCCACCCCGGTTTTCTCAGGTGTTAGGTGATTAATCAAAAATCGCTCGGACCCATCAATTTTTGTTTCTTTGGGGACATATTTTATTAGTATTTCCACCCCATACCTGTCAACCTCTAAGCGGGGATGACAGGTACCGCCAAATTTTCAAATGAGAAGGGGGGTTGAGTGATACGTCATTTGACAGCTATTTTTATTAGGAATATATCCTCGAAGTTTTAAGCTGCTACTGTTTACCTTGCCGAAATGAAGGCTTGTCAAAGTTAGGAAAAATGCTTTTTTTGAGTATCTGAACTGTATGGTTCTTACCTCATAATAACAAAAAACCAGATTTTTTAAGGGTACCTATCCATAATAATAAAATAATATTGTTATTTAAATTAGGTATTGTCATTCAACAGTTCAGTCCAAAATGGTTCATTTTTATTCACTTGAAAAATCTGTTGTTTTGGTATTATGAGGTAAAAACCACACAAATTTGACAAGCCACCAGTTCGGAAGGGTAAACAGTAGCAACTTAAAACTTTGAGGATATAATCTTAATAAAAATAGCTATCGAATGACGTATCACTCGAACTCCCTTTCCATTTGTAATTTTGGGGGTACCTGTCACCCCCGTTTAGAGGTTGACTGGTAAGGGGTGGAAATACCAATAAAATATGTCCCCCAAAAAATAAAAATTCACGGGTCCGCGATTTTTGATTAATCACCTAACACCTGAGCCTGAGACAACCTGGATGGGAAGTTTTTCGTGTATATACAGGGTGGAATTTTTCAATGGAATAAATTCAGTATCAGAAAGCCTGTTTATTTTCTGGAAAAATGAAAAAAACCGGGTCCCTTTATTTTTAGTTTGGCACATTTTTTCGGCTTTTTCATGGATTTTACCCCTCTCTTAAGGGTAGAAACCACCCCCAACTTTTTTTTTTCAAAAGTAAAGATATGTATTGTGATATCTCGTTGAAATAGGCATAAAAAAAAGGATTATAACCTATTATTTACTTTTGCAATTCGGTGATCTAGTTATGTAATTTTATTTGACATTAACACACTATTTTGGGGTTGAGAATCCGAGTATCAGGCACCAAATAGTCAGGCGCGTGTCAAACGGCCCCGCAGACCCCGCCACGAGGGGGGCCACCGGTAGCATCTAAACATTCCGGTATAGGATTCGGCACCTAGGCATATTTCATTGGTCCGTTTGAATTCGGACCGCCAATTAATGCGGAGTGCCGAAATCCGTACTTGAATGTTGAACGGTGCTGAACCTCAGGTCGGAATGGTATACGTATACTATGTGGAGTGCCGAATCAAAGGTCAAAATGTTAAACAGTGCCCAGCTGCAGGTTGGAATGTTACTCCGTTAGTGCGGCACAAAATCAACAAACAAACTTTATTTACTTTTTGTTACACATTTATTTTATTTCAACGATAAATTTCAAAAAATCTTGGACAATAATTTGCAGTGGCAGACCCAGGGGGGGGGATTATGAAAACCTGAAACCTAACAAATTAGAGTAGAAAATTTTGAAAATAAATACCCTAATATAGTTATCTTTTTTTTTGTATCTGTAGTGCTTAGTTTAATTAAAATATCAATTGAAGCCAGGCAACAGAAGTTTTTGGATTTTCCTTTCTTATTATTTCCTTGATCCACTTTTTTATAAGCACTATGATGGCATACAAAAACATATCTAAAAAATGTATTTTCCAAAGTCTATTCGCATCCAAGAAGATTCTACGTCATTGAATTGATATTGAACACAAACCTGCATTTGAATCTGTTATAAATATTTTTCGCTGACTTCACATTTCAATTCGTGTATGTTATATCACTATACTCTTCTATCCACTGCTTTATATCGTTTTCCTCCAAAATGTTGGCTCGGTAAATTTGCTCACCACATTGAAAGTGTTTAAATGATCCAGGAAAACTCATCTTGCATGTTTAAGTTGGTTTAAGCACAAGAACACATGAAGCAACGGCGAAATAAACCGCATCCGCCGCAAAATTGTAGCTAAGAGGAACACGAAGGAGGCGGACAGCTGATTTAATATAAAAACCGCGCCAAACGCATGGCAACATTCGGACCTGATACTCAGCACTGTTTAACATTTTGACCTTAGATTCGGCACTCCACATGGCTGTTGCTAATGGACCATTCTGCCCTGAGGCTCAGCACCGTTCAACATTCAAGTACCGATTTCAGCACTCCGCATCAATTGGCGGTCCGAATTCAAACGGACCAATGAAATATGCCCAGGTGCCGAATCCTATACCAGAATGTCTAGATGCCCCCCGGTATATTGGGAAGAAAAAGTAATACCTATGTATATCAAACAAACTCCAAAAATACAAATATGCACATTTAAACATTTCAAATCCATATTTAATTTGCCACCATTTCTTTCGAACATAAAAAATGTGAACGACCAAACAATTGTCAACCCTGGCTGGTCGAAACCTCAGTGATTCCCATAGGTTTAGGATATTTTATAAGTAGTTTTTAAAATAATGCATATTTAATTCCATATCTTTGTACTTATCAGTTAAATATTTGTTGGATGTTTTCCTTGTATTAGAAGAACATTTTTTGTTAGAACTTTTCAATCGTCCCTCCTATATTATAATAACATATAATAGTTTATAGAAATAAATTTAGTTTCAAAAATTCGCTGTATTTTTTAACTATTAGATAATGATATTGTGTATAAATATTTACTAGATAATGGGTTATTTTTGGAAAATATAATAGTGACATAGGGGGCCTCAAAAAAAAGTTCGCGGGGGGGGCCCCAAAAAATTTGACACGCTACTGCAAATATTGTGGAAAGCTCGTGGAGAGCCCTAGCCCTTACATGATGCCTCTCCATAAATCTAAATTTAAAATAAGACTGAAAAACAAAACAAATTAAAGTTCCTTATTAATGTTCCTAAACAGTTTTATTCAGATACGTTTTTTAAATTCTTTTTGTATTTTAATGTGTTTTTTCTTTTAAATAGACCGATCTCCTATTACCTAGCCTGCGCGCGTCGCTTGTAGGCTGCAGGTGAGCGACCAATGAGAAGCAAGTTTGCTACAGGCTCGCGTCATATTCTTATTCAGGGGCCAGTTCAGAATGAATCGTTCCTTCTTTCTTTGTAACGTGTAATTCGACAAAGAGCAAACTAATACTTTACATATTACTTGAACTCACCGCAGTGTCGTTTAAGGTTATGTTAGATTATACTTGACATATTCCTTTGCACTTTCATTGTGCGATATTGCCAGATGAAACATTTATCAAAATAAAAGTGCAAACGATGTTAACATACACTTTTCAAGCGCTTCTTGTGTCTGATTTAAGGCGGTGTAAAACACTTGACACTATATCACTTCTTTAATGTTATAATGTTCGATTTGTATTGTCTAAAGTCTGTTTTTTTTTTAAAGATAATTCCCCAAGTCAAAAATTTAGTAACTATGTTGGCAACACAAGCCTTTTCTACACAAAAAATTTGAAAGCATTGACAATTTTACATTGTATTGCCAACATAATGTCATTTTGACTTTTATCTTTAAAAAAAAAAAACACAGTTTACATTTGTTCTGCAACAATACAATCTGGCTACACTGAACCTACGAGTTGCGCGCGCATGTCATCTTTCATTACTTTCTAACTTGTATTTATTACAATTAAGCTCTCTTTTTCTATTTATGCGAGACAGGTCAATTTCTGACTTATTTTTTTGATTTTCCTCCACCGTTTGCAAATCCAGCGACCACATCTAAAATGTTTCAAATGATGATGTTCTAAGAGCACTTATTGTGAGCTCACTTGCCCCTGATGATGGAACTCTCTAGTTCCGAAACATGTAGGGTTCTATGAAATAATTAGTTTATTTGTGGAGGAAGACTTGGTGTTTTTCTTTGAAAACCAAATAGTGTGTTAACGCCAGAAACAATTACATAACGTTACAAATGGGGCTTCTTTCGCATTAGGGTTCTACCAAGAAGAAAAGCTGAAGATATTCAACAATTTTAACTGTTAAAAAATTCTGTGGAAAAATATGTTTTTATTTTTTTCTTGCTAGATCACCGAAATGTAAAAGTAAATAATCGGTTATTTTCCTTTTTTTATGCCCAGTCCAACGATTTATCACAATACACATCTTCACATTTGAAAAAAAAGAGTTGGGGGTAGTTTCTTCCCTTAAATTCCATGAAAAGGCCGAAAAAATGTGCCAAACTGAAAATAAAAGGAACCGTTTTTTTTTATTTTTCCAGAAAATAAACTAGCTTTCTGATACTGAATTTATTCCATTTAAAAATTCCACCCTGTATACAAATCGACTTCAAAACGTTCTTCGACGTCTTTCGATGCCCAGTCGCCATTGTTCTCTATCCAGCCAGAGATCCTCTTCCAATCCCCGGACTCTTATCTTCTTGTCTATCCCCTCTCTCCATCTTTCTCGTGGTCTTCCTCTCTTTCGTCTTCCTGCTGGCTTCCAATAAAGAATCTGTTTTGGCAGTCTCTCATCAGACCATCAGACATTTTTTATACGTGGGCTGTTGTGTTCTTATGTCGTCAACGATTGTCCTATTTATACCCATGATTTCTCGAATTCTGTTGTTAGTTATTCTTTCCGCTCTAGATTTTCCTGCAGCACGCCTCCACTTCTGTCGCTTCGAGGGTACGTATGGTTCTATCCTTTATTTGCCATACTTCGCTTCCATAGGAGACTATGCTTTTTACAATTGTGTTGTATATTCGTTGCTTATTGGTTTTAGAGATATGGTTGTCCCATAGAACAGTGTTTAGCATTTTTCTTTTCTTTTCTTCCATGAACATTTCTATCTTTAATAGCTTCATCAAGCGTTCCACTACTTGACATCTTAACTACCAAATAATTGTATTTTCCGCAACCTTCAATAGCTTGACCATTATCCAGTGGCAGATTTTGTTGGGGTCCGCCGACGCACATGTATTTGGTTTTAGATATGTTGACCTCTAGTCCCCATTTGCTATATTTTCAACTAGCTTTCTGGTTATATATTTAAGATCGTCAATGTCTTGCGCCATTACCACTTGATCGTCTGCGAAGCTTAGGGTATAGATGGTGTTGCAACGCTTTTTCTAAAAATATTTTGAAAAGTGTAGGAGACAAACAACAACCTTGCTTCAAGCCTTTGTTTGTGAAGAAACCGCTGGAGAGTGTGTTCCCAACTTTTATTTTTATATGAGAGTTTTTGTAAATTTCCCTAATGGCTTTAGTAATCGTTATATTGATGTTTATTGTCTCCAGGGCTTCCCACAGTTTAAGCAGTAGAACGCTGTCGTATGCTTTTTTCAGGTATACGAATAATAGGTGGACTTCTTTATTAACGACTAACATTTTCTCTAGAATTTGTATTATACAGAAAAGGTGATCAACTGTTGATCTTCCTGTCTGGAATCCCAGCTTGTTTTTCGGCTTCGTTGAAGGAGAATTCTTGTTCTATTCCGGCTTTAACTACTTTACCGTATAATCTACTCATCGACCCCGTAACTGCAATGCCCCAGTAATTGCCATATTCATCTTTACTGCCCTTTTCATGTATTGGGGTAAGATAGGACTCTTTCCATTCTTCTGGAATCTCACCGGTATTAATGCATTTTTGGAATAACTTTGCTAGGTGTTCGTATAGTGCTTGTGTTCCAAACTTTAATAATTCAGCTGGTATGTTACCCGGTCCGGGAGCCTTTCTTTTGTTTGAGCCTTCGCATGCGTCTTTGACTTCCTTTATGGATATTCTGATGGGTGAGGCTCAAACATGTTATTTCCGTTCCGTTCGGGTTCCTTAAATTTGTCTCCATCTTTTTGCAATAGTTCACTGAAGTATTTGTCCCATTTTTGTAATGAAATAGGAGATATTATACCTACCTGTCTTTTTCCCTTGACGTAGTGACTTCAATATTTTTTAGCTTTCTGTGCTTTTTCTTCCTCCAAGGTATGTTTGGATTGTTTTACATCTTCTTTCCCAAGATTCATTCTTCTTTTGTGTGATCTTTCTCCTGACTTCAGCTTGGGCTTCTTCAAATAAAATTTTGTCTTCTTGTTTCTTTGTTGTTAAGAATCTTTGATTAATTTCTCTTTTTTCTTTAATGTCTCTTTCAATGTCCTCGTCCCACCAATAGGGTTTCCCTTGCGTTTTTCTTTCATAAACACCCAAAGCTTCATTTGCAGCATCTTTTAAGCATTTTTTAATATGGTTATAATGGTCGTTGTTGTTTTCGAAAGGCGCTTCTCTTAGTTTTTCATCGAGTCTTTTTTCGTAAAAATTTCTGGTGCTTTCGTGTTCTACGCTGCCTAGGTTGTAGCGTGTTGGTTCTACAGGGTGGCGCAAAATGAACGTTATGATTTGATTTATACTTTTTTATTGAAATTTCTAATTTCTCTTTCGTTTTAGAATTTTGTAAAGAAGACTTGGGGAATTTAAAATGGAACAATACACGATACAACAACGAACAAAAATCATTAAATTTTACTTTGTGAATAAAAACTCAATTATTGTTCTTACGCAGCGTGCATATTTTCGGTATTTCAATGTGCGTGTTGGACCCTTCATGTCAACAATAAATCGTCTGGTTGCAAATTTTCAACAACAAGGTTCAGTAAGTAACCTCCGTGGTGCCGGAAGACCACGTAATTAAATCCGTGCCATAACTCCTGAAATTTTGCAAAAAGTTATGCAACATATGTCGGAAAGAGCAAGACTTTGCGAAGCAGAAAATGGCAGACACTTACGAGATGTCATTTTTTTTTATTTGAGTCAAAAACTTCCTCCATTCATAAACTGTGTTAAAAAAATATACAGTGTGTCTCAGGGAAAACAGTCCACCCCGATTTATTGGGTTTGGGATGAGAATCCGGGAAAACGCTCGGACACATCGATGTTTGATTTGAGGGGGAACTATTTTTCAGTTTTTTTCATCCCCGTAGCTTCAACCCCCTAGCTAGGGGGAGAACAACCCCCTAAATTTGAATAGGGAATAGGGGTCGTGTCATACCTCTTTTTAAAGGTCTCATCGAGTTCTTTATGGCCCTAGAATTTCATCTTATTATTTTCATCCGTAACGAAATGACAGCTTGTCAAAATCTTGGAAATGGACTATGTTTTAGTAGGAGTAAAAGCTATACTTACCTCCCTTAATAACATTATGATAAAAAATACCTACAATTTACAATTCTCGTGTACACCTCATTAATAATAATAAGAAAAAACTTATTTTCAAGTATTTTCATTAGGGGAGGTAAGTATCGCTTTTGCTTCCACTAAAACTAATAGTCTATTTCCAAGATTTTGACAAGCTGTCATTTCGTTACGGATGAAAATAATGAGACGAAATTCTAGGGGCATAAAGAACTCAATGAGACCTTTAAAAAAAGATATGACATGACCCCTATCCCCTATTAAAATTTGGGGGGTTGTTCTCCCCCTAGCTAGGGGGTTGAAGCTACAGGGATGAGAAAAACTGAAAAATAGTTCCCCCTGAAATCAAAAATCGACGTGTCCGAGCGTTTTTCCAGATTCTCATCCCAAATCCAATAAATCGGGGTGGACTGTTTTCCCTAGGACACCCTGTATATTAACAATTCACTTAAAAATAAAAAAGTTATAAAGCATTTAAATCATAACGTTCATTTTGCGCCACCCTGTATTTTATCGCACTGTTCCGGCTGATCGATGTGTCTTGTTTTGGTTGGTATGGGAAATCCTATTTTTGCATTTAGCAGGTGATGGTCACTGCCACAAATTGCGCTTCTATAGACTCTGACATCATACGTTATTAGGACGGTTTTTTGATTCAATATCACATAATCTATTATAGATCTAGGATTCCTTGTGTTTTGAGTCCACGTAAATTTGTGTATCATACGGTGTGGGAAGAATCCGTTTATTATCCTAAGGTCGTTTTGTTCGCATACGTTTATTATTCTGTGTCCGTTGTCGTTTATAGCATTTTCTCCAAATCGACCTACAACACTGTCATTGAGTTTTAAGCCAGTTCTTCCGTTCAAGTCTCAAGACTTGAACGGAAGATGTGTATCATTTTATATAGGTATTCCTTCGTAGGATGGATTTCCCGCAATTATAACCATAAATAATAATCACAGTCATGCAGTAAATGTCGTGGAATCGCTATCATTTTTACGTCATATTAAAAAAACAAGGCAAATGTTTGAAGAATGTGGTATGGGCATTAGACAACCTATAAACTTTCATGCTTCAAAACTCGTACTGGAAATTCCTTCAAGCAGCGTAGAACTGACAAATACTTCAATGAACCCATTAAAATATAGAACTGTACAGTTTTGGCATGATGTATGGCGGAACAGTAATTTGGGTTCGCGGTTTGGAGAAGGCATAATCGAGGTAGGTATAAATACTTGACACGTATTTGACCAAATAATACTAATGTGCCACGTTGATAAAAAAAATCGCAATTTTTTTTATGTAAGTATCTATTTTCTCAATTTACAAGCCTTGAAAAATAGGAATATTGGAATATTTGGTTTGAAATAAGTTTTTTTTTTTTTTAAATTCATGGGCATCGCCTACTTCACTATTTTTTTTTTGTAGAAATTACAAGAAAGGATTGTTCGAATACTTGGAAAAAAATAAGTTGCTGTCTCCAGAACACTATCCCAATGTATCCAATACAATTTTCTTGTCCCAAGGTACCTAATTTTCCAATTTTCTTATCCCAAGAAATTTATTCGATTCCTTTGAAGACCAAAGTACTTAGATGAAAATCTCAATTTTTTCACTAGACGTCATCATGGCTTATGTGAAGATGATAATTTTTTGCCTGGAATCCATAGGTATTCGATGATAGGATTATTGGTCACAAAGAAACATCAGATTTTGTTTACCTTTGAAAATATATATTAGCCTGAGAATTCAATTTTTACAAAATATTGGCTCACTAACCTAAAAAATCATTATATTATTACAATTTAAATAATTAAAACTGCTGAATTGGAAACATAATTTAGGTATACTATACTTGTAGAATTTACATTATTTACCTTCAAACTTTTCCAACAAGAAGGAGTAATGGGAATGTTTGCTTCCAAAAATTCTTGTATTGGGGCCTTCACCATTATTTTCCAAACACGATTGCAAGATAATTTTGGTCTTCTGATGCCTGACGCACTGATATCCTGGGCAACACCATAGAAAACAGGATAAACTGTTTGATGTGTTAAAAAAAAAAAAAAAACTATGGAACCTCCGAATTAAAAACTAAACGCAGGTCAGATCAGGTCGCAGGCAGCACGATACACTCTACCTACTGCTAGGTACTACACAACTGGGTTGGAGGGCAGCGCCAGAAACTTGAATTTTGAATAAGATTATGGAGTATTCCATCAAAAATCAAGATTCTGGCCTAAATAACAATAAGGAGCTTAACAATTGTGCAATAAAAGATTATTCTTGGTAGGTATAAGAGAATATAATTTCGCCTGAGAGAAATGCCATTCAAGAGTAATTTCAAAAAAAAAAAATCAAGAACCACGAAATTCTCAGAACAAAGTAATTTTTCTTCATGCAGTAGATTAGGTAACTCTTCATATAAGATAATTTATTTCAAGATCACTGAATACGTCGAGGTAAGTGGAGCTGTTTATTCAGTGCATATTCTGGAAAAGGGTTTATCGTAAGATTTCAAGAAGAACCATTTGCTATCCTTATTATGACCAACATAATGCAAAGGGCTCATATGCTGCTATTTTCTAGTGATATTGCATTTGTTGATAGTACAGCATCTTGAGATGCTGCACAGCATTCCTTAACTTTCATATTAACACCCTGTGACATTTGACATTGGAGCTGTGCCAATCTCAGACAATCAGTAAAACAGTAACCAAAGGTCAGACAATCAAAGATTGCACTGCAGCATTCCAACTTTTGAAAAAAAAAAAATCGCGAATGCGTTTGGTGGTCAAGGATATCCGAAATTATTTATCACTGATGACAGCGAAGCTGAAAGGAAGGCACTCACAATTGTTTGGAAAAGTCCGAAATGGCAATGGTTCTGGAGTTGATGACAAAACACCATGACAATTTTAGCACATCTGCCACAGTACTGAATAAAGCTGTTCAGCACTTAAGGGCCAAATTATGGACTGACTGGTAAACGTCTGGTTGTTACCTAGCAGGTACTTTCTATGCACTAGAGAATAGAAAGTACCTGCTAGGTAACAACCAGATACTTATCAGTTGGTCCATAATTTGGCCCTCAAAAACATAAAACCGCAAACTTCATGGGAAAGTTTTTTAAGCACTGCTGGTAGTTATGTGCCACTACGCCATCAGCATAATACTCGTATTATAGAGTTCAGACAACATCAGTAAGTAGACGGCGCTCAAGAGTTACCAAAGGCAGTAAACCACAGTACACGTTTACCCAGTGGTCGCTCAGCACACGGTGAAACAGCAAAACATCGTAAAAAACGGAGCAGAAATTTAGCCCTAGCAGTCAAGTCTAATCAACCTAACGCCAAATCACATGGCATTCATGGCATGGGGCATTAGATATCGGGTCTTCGAAAAAAAAACCAGTCAAAGATTGCGATGGATTTTAAACGTAAAGTGTGTTTTTTTTAAGATAAAATTCAGAATGACATTATGTTGGTAAAACAATGTAAAGTTTTCAATGATTTCAATTTTTTATGTAGAAAAGGCTTGTGTTGCCAACATAGTTACTAAATTTTTGACTTGGGGAATTATCAATAGTAATATAGCTAGTGC
Source organism: Ceutorhynchus assimilis (assembly GCA_917834065.1). Classification (NCBI taxonomy): domain Eukaryota; kingdom Metazoa; phylum Arthropoda; class Insecta; order Coleoptera; family Curculionidae; genus Ceutorhynchus; species Ceutorhynchus assimilis. Next base: position 28,298,491 of record OU892280.1, on the reverse strand, counting down.
AATGGAAATTATTGATAATTTTTGGGAAATTTGTTGTTGTTTTAGTTGAAAAAGAGCACGAGTGCACGTAGTGCACGAGTGCCTTTTTCAGTTAAAAACTCATGAGTGCAAATTTGTCGAAAATTATAAATATATTTCCATTGCACGAGTTGTATTTAATGAGAGAATTTCATAAATCAAAAATTTAAATTTTTTGTCAAAAAATGTCAAAACACCAGTTTTCGCACCAGTTAGTATGCAATTATCTGATAATTTGCACTAGTGCAAATTATCGCGTAATTACAATCTGATTGGTTCAAATCAACAATCAAAACATGTCAATTTATTGTTGGAATACCAGTTTTGACAGATGTATGAAATTCTCTTTAAAAAAAAACAGACTTTATGTCTTGGCAAAATTTTAGTTTTGTCTCTGATCCACGATCTACTCTTTGCGAGTTCGTCAACTTTTTCATTGTTTTTGATTTCTCTGTGTCCTGGCACCCAGATAAGTTTTACCTTGTTCGGGTCCATCAGGGCCCTGAGTTTTTTGATCCTGGCATTCCCATACTAATCTCATAAATTCATTGCAAATCGAAATAATTGATGTGTTCAACAAAATTTCTTCATCGAGTGTAGATTAGGTAGTGGGACGGATGACATTCCTGTTTCTTCCTATCTTCAAAAACGGTAAAGAAGTGACATTAATACCTACAGATGAGCCATTTCAAAAGTATCAGTCTTCTCAAAAATATTCGAAAAAATTTTAACTGACTATTTCCTGTTGTGTCTTTGGCCACCACACCAGAGAGGTGTGTGTCAAGATGGGTTTGATCATCATGCTGTATTTCCAGTACAGCATGCCGGCCACAAGCCCCATAGTTTTCCATGCAGGCGTCTAGCTATTATGAGCGATCTTATCGCTTTTTTGGTTCCAGGTAAGTTTTGAGTCCAGTCTTACCTACAGGTACTTGACCTCGCTCGAAATCTGTATGTTTTTCCCTTTAATCTAAGTGGTCCCAGGTTTTGTATTTTCTGCCTCCGGGTAAATGCCACGATGGTAGATTTGTTGGGAATGATATTTAACCCTTCTCTATCCACCCTTCTTGTTCGGTCTAGAGCGTTTTGTAATCACTCCATAGAGAAATATAATAGTAGTAAACTACGAGAGAAGTTTGTTTAAGAGGGGCGTCAGATAAGAGCCAGCGCGCCATCTTTTGGGCTTTATGACATACATTAAATATTTTTCAATCACAGGTGTTCAAATTCTCTGTTAGTGATTGACTTATTTACAAGTAGATGGCGACATCTTCAATATCAATTCGTTTACACACATAGGCGGTTCTAGCCCATCTGTGCTGGGGGGGGCTGAAGCCCCTGCTCCGAGGTCGCTCGCCGCAGGTGGGGAAGGTGCCGTGTTCTTTCCCTTTCGCCAAATCTTCCTTTTTGGTGTAATTATTTTGTACAGTTTTCCTTTTTTTTTTTTCTTTTTGGGTGTTACGTTTTTTTTTTTATTTTGGTCAATTTAAATATTTTTAAGCTGCATTTCTATATAATTCCCCCGATTGATAAAAAAATTTGCTGTTGCATTTTTTTCTTTTGCACCTCATATGGTCTTAAAAGGTCTTACCATACATGACTGAGGAGAATAAGTCTGGACAGAAGAGACCTTTTTATTAATTGCTAATGAGTGCAAGTGATGCAGACAGAGTGACACGTAGTAAAGCAAGATCGCATTCGGAAAAACAGGAGAAAAGCGATAGCATCGAGAAAACTAATTTCAACCCTACACACCGAACCACGGTAGTTGGCACTCTCACCCCATCATTTATATTAGTCAGAAGCCTACCGAGTAAAAGTTCCGAGCATAAAATATTCGTAGAAGTTTAATCCAGTAATAAGCAAGAGAAAGTAAAGACCTTTTCCCAGCGAGACTCAACAGTGATAGTCTCAAACGTATCGGTCGAAAAAATCGATGCAACTCCAGACCAGGAGTTAAAGAGCAAATCACAGAAGTCCGATATATTAATAAATCCGGAGTCAGGAAGAAACCGGAAAATGGCAAACACAACAATCCAGGATGCTTCGTTAGAAGCCAAAGGTCCCGCAACCCCTAAATTCATGGAACCACCGAATTTCAACACAAGTTTAGATTCCCCAATTAATTTTCTGAGCAAATATGAAAAAGCAGCAGCCCCTGAGTGGCTGGTCTGACTCCTACAAAATTTTTTTTTTGGATGTTTCTTAGAAGGCGCCGCAAATAGCTGGTTTTCAGCATATAAATCAAGCCAGACAAATCAAAACCGAACATGGAAAAATATAAAAACAGACTTCTCGAAGGAGTTTAGCGGAGAACAACCGCTAAGAAAATTGAAGTTTAGGTTGAATACGAGAAGACAACAGGAAAACGAGGATATCAAGCAGTTCAGCATTTATACTTCGAATTATACGCCCTAGCTTATGAGGTAGACCCTTAAATGCCCTTCGAGACTTTGAGGGACCATTTCGAGAATGGTCTCCACACTCTCCATTCATCGTTCTACGAAACTTACTACCTCATGAGTTCAGGAACAATGGACCACGCCAAGTTGAGAACGTTGGTCTTGAAATTGAGCGAGGTTAAGGAACGCACCTTGATACAACAAATGACTGATGAAACCAGCCTACTAACATTGAACGAGCGAAAAGGTGGTAATTCAAGCGATTTCAAAGGCACGGCTCGGCACAAAAAACTCCGGGAGAAATTATGAACATAGCGACAGAAATTCTAAAAGTTAGGGGTTACCACAGAGACGGATCAAACATTGTAAAATTAAATGAAAACAGCTATTGGAATATTAAATATTTCGAACATAATAAATGTAAAAAATGCCACTTTTCCAAAAATCATACAAAAAACAGGTGTTCCATGAAAAATAAAAAGTTCATCCATGGCGTAACTCTTTGGTTTTCTATTCAAATGATTTTTTTGGTACCATTTTTTAATTCTACAGAAAAAGTATTCCAATTGGTTATTTTGAATTTTTTCAGAAATAGAGGGAAGGTCAGAAATAAGCCGCTGTTCAGTCCTTGTTGGATGACCCTGTACACAAGTACATAACCATAGGCGGTTCTAGGTGGTGGCTTGGAGGGGCTTAGCCAAATAGTTGAGCTCCCGCAGGAGCTTCCACAGAGCAGCGCGTAAACTTTGGCTGCTCCTACTTATTACACACACCTACAGGCAACAGAGGCGACCCTGTCCCTAGCGGTGGGGGCTAGAGTTGCCCCTGTTTCCAGACGTCCCGATTTCGGATATTCATGAAATAATTGAATAAAATTTTATAAAATAATTGGATAAAGGTATTAAATCAGTGAAATTAATGAAATTATGTAGTTAATTAATCCTAACGCTTGAATATTTTTTATTCAAGAACTGCGAACTTTTGCCACTCATCACTAATTCAAATTTGGGGGGGCTAATTCCAAATTTGAGGGGGCTTAGCCCCCCCCAAGCCCCCACCTAGAACCGCCTATGTTTACACAGTAATTTACAGTGGACTAAATAATTTTATTCAGATACAAATAAAATAATAGTATTTCACCTGTTTAGCTAGGTGAAACAGTTTCTACTGGCGTTTAAAAGAAGTTACTATCCTTCCCGAACTCAGCGACATCTTTTAGAGAAGCGCTGAACTTACGTTTGGTTTGAGTCTCTGCTGTAAATGACTGCAATAAGCTCCTTGTCAGTCCTTATTTGGCAGATTTTGATTAATTTTGTTATGAAGACATTATAGCACAGAACATATCACCTCTAGAAAAGTATCTGCAATGGTATGTACCGGTTATGAATTACGGCGCCCTGGTTGACTGAAAACCCAACTAATCGAGTATTCTTGACAAAAAGGCGAATTGATTTTTTTCATATATTTTTATTATTTTTGTATAATTTTTAATGTTCAACTGCATTTGGCTTGCTGACTCCTCTTAGCTCTTTTCGCCTCATTTTTTTAAAAACTATGACTGGCAGGAAGTTTCCGATGTCGAACATAGTGCAAAAAGAGTTAGTAAGTTAGCAAGAGACACGCAGTTATAGGTAGATCGCAAAGTAAATATGAATAATAAATACAAATACGAACCAAACGAAACAAACGAATAAATACAAAAAAATACGAACAAAAATTAGGTTTTTTTTCAACCAAAACTTTTTGAATTTTCACTTTAACGCGCGTGGAAACCGTGGGGTACAACAACACAATTTAAAAATTCAAATTTTGACTTTTAAAATGACAAAACCAACCAACACAAATCACTGTCCACACCACAGATACCTGTAAATTTCTCTTATCTCCCGACAGTGTCGCCATCGTTGAATGAAAACCTAACTAAAAACCTTTGTCGCGATTCTTCCATTTGAGATATTTTTTTATAAGTGATATGTTCTGTGCATTATAGAGCAGGCGCTACAAGTAGTTGAGTATGCAAAATGTGAGGACCGGCAAAAATGCTCAAATTCATATTCCTGTGATCCTAAAGAATGGGAAAGTTAATCTTGCCAGCAGCTGGGGTGGTCCATAACTTTCCTGCCATCCCCCAATGCAAAGTTATATGGAAAATATCACAATTTCAAGTCATTTCACAATAATTTCTATTGATTGTGCCTAAGGCTTTCTTTTCAAGCACTCAAAATAAATTACCTACCACTTGTTGGATATCTTTGCAATTCTGCTCCAAAATATACACAAGTAAGAAAACTGCGAGATGTACAGGGTCATTCAACGATGACTGAACAGGACCTTATTTTTGACTTTCCCCGTTCCTGTAGTTTTGAAAAAATTCAAAATAGCCAATTGGCATATTTTTTTCTGGGGAATTCAAAAACGGTACCAAAAAATCATTTGAACTAAAAACCAAAGAGTTACGCCATGGATGAACTGTTTTTCAAATGGAACACCCTGTTTATTATATAATTTCTGGAAAAGTCGCATTTTTAACGTCTATTCCTTTGAAAATATTTGATATTCCGATGCCTATTTTTATTGTATTTTAATGTTTTATCCTTAATAATTTCAGCTTCACCTGTTCAATACATCTGTGATGGCTTATTCTATGGTGATGGCGATATGTCAAATTTCTTTTGACTTTGAACAAAAGGTGATTATACCTCTATCACCCATGAACCTACTAAATTGAAAAGGAAATGCTAAAACTATTAAGCATAAAACATTGAAATAAAATAAAAACAGCGGAATATCAAATATTTTCAACAGAATAGACGTAAAAAATGTGACTTTTCCAAAAATCATACAAAAACAAGGTGTTTCAGTAGAAAAACAGTTCACCCATGGCGTGGATGTTTGGTTTTTGGTTCAAATGACTTTTTGTACCATTTTTGAATTCCCCAGAAAAAAATATACCAATTGGCTATTTTGAATTTTTTCAAAACTACAGGAACTGGGGAGGTCAAAAATAAGCCCCTGCTCAGTCGTCGTTGGATGACCCTGTACATTTCGCAGTCTTCTTTTACTTGTGTATATTTTTGAGCAGAATTACAAAGATATCCAATAAGTGGTAGGTAATTTATTTTGAGTGCTTAAAATGAAAGCCTTAGGTACAATCAATAGGAATAATTGTGAAATGACTTGAAATTGTGATATTTTCCATATAACTTTGCACTGGGGGATGGCAGGAGAATTAGGGACCACTCCAGCTGCCGGCAAGATGTACTTTTACATTCTTTAGGATCACAGCAATACGATTTTGAGCATTTTTGCCGGTCCTCACATTTTGCATACTCATATCCCTCTAACTCCCGGTCTATTATAATTTTCGTAAATTCTGTTCTTTTCATTTATTCCAGCATTTTACCATCAGAAATTTTGGACATTTATTGTTGGTGTGCTACTCTATATGTTTATCCCTTTTTCATTTAAATCCGTGACCAAAATTTGCATATTGTTGTCAACAAAATGGTAATAATTCTACTATTTAGAATGCGTATTTTGCAACCAAAAATGCTTGAACTTCTACTCCAATCTATTATTGTTATAAACATAGCTTCATTTCACTGAAAAGTGGTCTAAATTTGGAATTGAACAGGAATTGACGTTTTCATTTAAAATAGATGGACGATAAGTAAGAAAACATTCATTTTCCCGCCAACATTTGTTTGCTTGTCAATGTCAATGTGTATTGGGTGTTTAGCAATCCCCTCGTTTTTATTCGAATCGGTGACTTCACCGATGAGTTAGCTATCTTTGTTAGGTGAATGGAAAATGACAATGACCGACATAGAATGGTGGATCCATCGCAGAGTTTGAAATTGGAAAGAAAATGTGGGAAAAGTTTGTTTCATTCGCAGAACTTCCACATGGAGACAAACCTTATTCTATTATGGAGACGGTGGTGGATTATTTTGAAAGCAAACAGCTTCAGCAAACTAAACTTGAACATGGATTACTTTGTATACTTGATAGGCCGTGGATTTCCCTTTCTTTTCCGAGTATCCTTTCTGATTTTGTGTATCCAAATTTTGATAAATGTATGATTTGATGGAAATTTATGGAAAGACACGTCCGCCGGTGAATAGGAATTATTTTAATGAATAGGCACTCTACACACAATCACCATTGTTAGGAAAAAACCTTGAAAAAACCGAGGAAATAATAGTTTATTTCAGAAGTCTTGTCTACAAACCACTGTCAACGGCTGTCAACCATTGTTTTCATGCTCTTTCGGCATCTGACAGTTGGACATGGTTGACAGCCGTTGACAGTGGTTTGTTGACAAGACTTTTATGCGCGTGGAAACTAGAAACTGGAAACTATTATTTCCCCGTTTTTTTCAAGGTTTTTTCCTAACAATGGTGATTGTGTGTGTGTGCCTTTTCGTTAAAATAATTCCTATTCACCGGCGGATGCTTCTTTCCATAAGTTTCTATCAAATCCTACATTTGTCAATGACCCCAACTATCACTCATTGAAATCTTCTTGAAATCTTCCTATCAATGTACCAAACACCCTGTATAATTGGTTCGCTGTTCGATTTATATTTCTTAATTTTTTTTAAGTCGTTGGTTTCATTTTCTATTAATTTTTGTTGTTGTTTTGTGGTATGAATTTGCCGCCCCTGGATCGTGCCGCCCTGGGCGACTGCCCATCTCGCTCCCCCCTTAAGCCGGCCCTGAGTCAATGCAACTAAGTACCTAATCAAAAGCCAGTGCTAATCCAAACTTGTATTAGTATTGGCTCTTGAATTCGACTACAACCAATGATCCAGTGAATCAAGAATCAGGAACCGCAAAATTTGGATTATTATCGGCTCTTGATCGCCTCTAGAGTAATTTTCCAGCAAATCATGAGACGATAATAATCAAATATTGGACTATTACCGACTCTTGTAGCCATTGGCTACGTTCACCAGAACCAAAACGGATTGTAAACAGTTTACAAATACCAACAGAATATGTTGGGTAAACTCTTGGTTCTGCTGAACGATTCAACTTTTGATATGATAGAACGTCACCCTCTGAATGACAGGTCACCACACAAAACACTCTCAAATTATGCTTTCAAAAATGGCGACCGTTTGCAATACATATGTGCGTTTTTATTCTCATCGATGGCTTCACCGATGAATTAGCTATCCTTGTTTAGTGAATGGAAAATGACAATGACCTACATAGAATGGTGGATCCATCTGTAAAATTTGATGAGAATAAAAACGCAGGGTATGTTTGGTTTCAACATACATTCAACGTAGCGTTCAGCAGAACAAGCGCAAACCGTTTACCAACGTTTGTATCTGGTGAACGCGGCCGTAACAATCTGAAAGTGTGTTTGTGCACATACCCGTAGCGTATTTCGCATGGTGTGGCAGATTATTGAACTAATTACTTCGATCGTTTCTGACAACTCGGTTTAATTTTTCTTTGTCAGCAAATTGCCCGAACATTTTCTATCTTTTTTAACACATACAAATTACAAAATTTGACAAATGATTGAATCCAAAGACTAGTATTTATCTCTGCCAAAGACCATCAATCAAAAACTGAATCATCATAACGTAATATTTCTTCTATTATTTATATTAGGGAAATGAGAAAACTTTCTGTGATCATAATTATTAATTAATTAGACAAAACCGACACCAATAAAAGTGTGTTTCGAATTTGCGATGATGCGAGATGCAGTGAAAAGGTAAACACAAAACTTATAATATAAACATTTCAACAACCAGAACATAGGCTTACTAAATTTGTTTTCAGGCAATATTACCTTTCTACAACAAATCCAGAACCAACAACTAGACTGATCTGCTACCCTGGCTTAATAAAAAATAAGTTTGTTCAAAGAAGATATTTCAATTTTTGTATTGTTTAATTAAATCCTTGACCCCTTTGAGGAATCACATTTTACCTATTTGGATTTGTTAAAAATAAGTTCTGTTATCGTTCAAAACAGTTGCTCGGTAAATTTTAGCAAGTTTTTTCAACAAATGTATTGCTGTGCATCTGTTTTGAGCATTTACAGTACTTTATTTTTGATAAATCTAAATAAAACAACAGTTAATTATCGAATTATTTGAAAAAGCCGCCTTTTCACTGTCGGTAAAGAAGAATTCTGCATTCAAACAATGTTCACTCTTTTAATTGCTGTCCGTAACCACCAGGGGCGCTAACGTCGGCATTGTGCCAGTTAAGTACAGGGGTATGACTTCTCTCGTAGTTTACTATACTATTATATTTCTCTATGAATCACTCCCTAACTGTACAGTTGAATTTGCCCTGTAAGATGATAAATAATAAATATGTCATCAGCATATGCGAGGGCACGGTGTCCTCCGTCCGTGAGCAGTGTGAGCACCTTAAGCAGACCTTCCGGCACTAGATTCCACAGATTCCACACAGATGATACCCTACCCTGTGGGCATCCCCTGTACACTCGAGCCGCCACTGTCTCCTCTGAGACGGCGGATTCTATATAGGTATATTTATACCATCTTTTTCCTTAGCATGGAGTTAATCCACACACAGCAGGTGTCCTCAAATTCTTTATGCTTGAGAGATCTGGTTATTGAGTCAAATGTGAGGAAGTGCTGGCAAAAGTTACCTATATATCCAGAAATATGCCCAGCCCTGTTTTCCAATGTGGTCTCCAGCATAGAGCATAGTCTATGCTGTTTCTGTTGACATCCCTGTCCGATATGCATACTTGTCTTGGTATAGTGGTCGGCTAGCCAACACACCGTTCTAATGTACCTATTCACAAGTTTTTCCAGTGGCGTAAACTCAAGTGACATAAGACTAATGGGTCTCAGGGACTTTTCCGTGTCCTCTCCTATTTTTCCAGGCTTTGGTAATTGGTATGAACGTTACCCTAATGTGTCTCCAAGTCTTTGGTAGATATAGGACCAATATTAATAATTAATTCAGTTTTGGAAGCTAAATTAAGCCAGTCTCATGAAGCTACATGTAACTATGTTATTAAAATTTTAGTGACAATATAGTAGTCTACTTGTTCCCAGCCATGGATCTATTTTTATAAGAATATGTGGACAGAGATTCCTTGATTTAACCACGCACATGAGAAGTTCATAAAGTTATTCTTTGTTTTTTCATTGGTACCCTATCCGTTGTTTTCTCTATTATGATTTGAATTTGTACTAGTAAAATATGTATTACTTACCTTAATTTCGAAAGTGTTTAGGTATATTGAAATCATGTAAAGTGAATCAGGAGATAAAAATTCATGGGAAAAATAAAACAATTTTTTTTTTACAAAAATACCTTTTATTTAACTTAATGTTTCCTTAACCTAATCCCAATAGTACCGGAAAAGTATAGTGATTGAGAAATTATCCTAAATTGAACCAAAAAGTCTTAAAAGAGTTAATAAGCTAGGAGGTACGCATACAAAAAAATAAATAAAACTTTAGACGCTATTAGTAGCAGATTAATTTTGGACAAAACGAAAAAAAAAAAAATTAAAAGTCAATATTTGACAATTTTCGAAAAATGCTTAAAATAAAAACTTAAGAAAGCTGATAATAAAACTGAACAATTTTTAGATACCTGCTAACAACTTATTTCTCGTTTGGCGAGAACAGATAGTGGAATCATGAATAATTATTAGGTCTCTATAAAGCCTATTTTTGCCGATACTTTCTTCTATCTCTTCTCGCAGAATGATGAACTTCATCTTTAAAAAGTATAGTAAAAGTACTAGTAGAGTAAACTTAGTACCTAAGTATGACTTTGATGTCACATATTCGAAATTTCTTTCTCAATCGACTTCTAATTTTCTGAAATTCCCAGTGATGCCGCACAAGGAATCTTTTTCAGCTCCGCACGAGGTACCGCCTTGTCGTCTGAGTGCCGAAACGGCTCCGTCTCTTTGTCTTTGAGTAAATAATTCTTCGTTCACGGCCATCTGATCGTGAGACATCAAAATTGAGTGCGACTTCTTTAGTTCCTCTTGCCATAGTTCTAAAAGAATCAGAAATTGGATGATGGAAAGATTACTTGAAAAAGTGTTTGAGATGGTTCAGAGCTGTTTTCTGAAAATCTTATGATTAGCTTGAACCCTTGTTGAATGAAGTATCATGCATTGAACAAAGTTAATCGGATTCTTTCAAGAATAATCTAGATTGCCTATTTATATATTCTAAATCAGAATTAAATGCTCTTTTAGATAAAACAAAATTAAATCATTTATCTCAAAAAGTTTTCCAGATATTGACCCTCAAAGTTGAAACTTTGTCTTTAATTTTGGAAAACATTCAAAGCCGATTATCTCGAAAACGAAGCCCTAGGGCTCGGTGCCCCAAATACACTTTTTGAAGCCCCAATTGAAATCTACGAAGACGAAATTTCGTTCAAATAGTTTTTCTGGTTTCCAAAATATGTTGAATTATTTGAATTTAAATTTTGATTTTTCCAAATTTTTGAATTTTTGACTTTACCAATCGAAAAAGGTGGTGAAATTTTGTAGAACAATGTTCACAATCAATACATTTATTTGGAAAATACCATTTCTTGAACTCTTATAAACAGATGTGTTTACTGGGTATTTGATTGAATAAGTAATAGGTAACATCAGTTGTAGAAGTTTCAAATTTTACTTTTCCCCTTAATACAAAACTGGTCAAGTAAGCAATATTATGGAAAATAAAATATTATCGTAAATATTCTACATCTCTATTTCTCATTTATCATCAAGCTCTTGGAGAAAACGATATCTAAGTATTTTTTACAAAAAAAAAATCTAAAATCAGATATGCAGATTACTCAGGTTCGCCCAACCTTTTATATTATACCAGAAAAAGAAATCGCAGGGCTCTTAAAACATTTACGTGATGACATCAAGGGTGCGAAAGGAGAAAAATGATGTTGCAGCCGGTCTGGGGGAAAAGAAAGATGAATTTTCCGGGCAAGAAAAATGATATGGTAAATTAAAAGAGCCAAGATTTAAATTGGCCTAAGCAGGGGAGGCTTTTAGCCTTGTTTATTTGCGAATTAACTCACCGATCATTTCCGACATTGGCATAGTTCCGCCATACTCTTTAGGTAACACGTCCCTCTCAACGTATCCAGTTTCCAAAACTTCGTCTATGTTCGAATATAATCGCACTCTGCTTTTGATTTTTTCAGATATAAGAGACATCCCCCAATCAAGTACGAATTTCATAGAAGAATGAACGTTCATTCCATGGACTTCTTTGTGACGCATTGGTAGTGTTTTCTTGAATCATGATGAATAATGAATAATAGAAAAATGCATTTTTTTTTTAATTAAAACTTTACACTCATACCTCTCCATTTTTGACAATACGGACAGCTTCTCTGATGGTGAATAAAGTAAGATAAGCAAAACCGACTCCAGAACCGTCTGCAAAATGTACAAAACCTCTGACTTGGTTCTCTTCGTCTTCCATAAGAGTTTCGTATACGATTCCGTGGATACGGCACATATCGCCGTTGGTGAATTTGTTTAGATCGAATACTCCTGAATTTGTAATAACATAAAATAAAAGAAATCTGCAACATGTTTACTAATTATGAGTTAATTAATAAATTAATTAGATAGTCTTTGGATGTAATTAAAACTTGTGCAATGGTTTTGTTGTTAGTGCTACTGCTATGTAATAAAACCTTTACAATATTATTTAATGTAATGTCACAAAATTATAATCTATTGAGTGTTTAAAAGATTCTAAATATTCTATATCAAGACTTATTCAAAATTTAGAGGTCTTCATTATAATTATTGGAAAGTTTTGTATATGGAAGGTATAAAAAATTTCCTAATTTACAAAAAGCTTAGAGAAAGACTGAAACTTTGGTTAAAGCAAATAAAAATTAAATAATTTTTGTTTTCAATGAAGGTTATAAACATTTAATAAACCCTGGTCATGTTCAATAATAATTGTATATCTATAAATTCTTAATTAGTTTTTCATTGTGCTGTCTGGATAGCATGACAACATAAAATGAATATATGAGACATAAATATAATAATTTCAAAATCAGTATTCATTAAAATATCTTTCATATTGAGGCCAGTCAATAAACCAAGCGTTGATATGTGAAAAGCCCTCATTTAAATATCGAAATTACATGATGCATTTCACCCTTTGCATAAAAAGTTATCTATCCATATATTAATATTTCATTATTAACCAAAAAGCTAAAATGAATTTTTACCTGGTCTAGCAACAATCACTCTACGTCCCTTACTATCACGTTTTGGACAAGCAAAAAGGTATCCAAGATTTGTAAGTTCCTGCATCATCGGTATGGTAATGTCCAAGCAATTAAAGGCCACCCCGAAGGTTTGACGGAGTAAAACGTACCTTTCCAAACATTCTTTTGCTTGCTCTACGCTAAATTTTTTGAATCGGAGGAATCTCAGTAAGAAACGGGAATCTGAAAAAACATTTTTGTCATATTACAAGAAGCCGTATATGTATAGGTAAACACGAGAAGATAGTGTTTAATCAGATGTTAGTAATATAATAGTCCCAAATTTGAGAGACGTTGTTATTCAGATGATGCAGGGTTGAGTGGGTAATTTTCAATTAGAATTAGCAATTCAGGCATTTATGTTTGCAAGGTTGTAATTCCGAAAGCTTTCCTTTGTTAAATTAGTTGGCTCTTCTCTAGAAATCCTAACGAAAATTTCCATACGGCACTATTATTTTAGATATAATTTAATGACTTGGTATAATAAGATTTTGTTGATGAGATTGAGTTGAATCGTTGAATCTATGCACAAATATAAGAGACAATAACTTCTTACCCATTCTGCAATTATTTATTTTCGGATTTTGTCTTATCCATTCTCTCATCGACTCCAAAGCGGAGTTTCTAGATTTTTCGTCTTCTCTCAGTTCATCGTAAGCGATTTGTTGAGTTTCTTGTGATAAATTACATACGTAGACGTCTGGTTCTGTAACCCATTTTCTGTCGCTCATGATGGATAGATGCTTGAAAGCTAAATAATTAATGGAGTGGTTTTATTAATATCTATTTAATTAATTAAGTACATCAATTAATATTAATAGCTCTAACATCAAGAAAAATATACTTGTAAATAAAATTATAAAACTTAAAGTAGGTAAAAGATACCATCGTCGTCTTAAAAGCATTACAAGGTCATGAATCACTTTTACTTTCTCCATTTCTTTGCAAGAAAAATTCAGAATATTGTATGGATATTGACTTTCGCCTTGAACTTGATTTGACATCAGGAAGAGGAAGAAAACGGTACTTGTAACTTGGTTCGTTTACGAATATACTTTATTATTTATTTTTGTTTTTTAAGTAGGTATTTTACCTACCTATGTTCTTATTTTTTGTTCTAATAAGACAAAGTTCAATCAGTTTTAAAAGGTATGAAGTTTAAAGCATTCAAGTTACTCATTCTTTAAATATCGAGTGGATATGCGATTTTTTGAAAAAAAAATTGGGATCGAATATTTCCGACAATAAAGAATCGTATCGTATCGTATCGATTTGCGATTTTCAAAGACTGATGGTTAATTTCATCGAAAATAAAATAATTTATCAATAAAAATTAACAATGGTTGGGAAAATTATATGAATGGTGTGAAGGCAAACCGCTACCTAAAGCTAAAATATTTCAACAGTTTTTTTAAAAATCTGCAAGGATTCGAAAAATATAGAATTTTTTTTATTTGATATTATCTTCAATCAACGATATTATTTTATCTCAATGTTTGCCATGAATTCACCATCAATCTTTGAAATCAATGCGATTCTTGATGGTTGTACCTATATTCAATTAGTAGGTGATTAATTTGTAATATTTTATAATAAACACATATAAAATACAATCATGAAACAATAATAATAATTATGAATTATTTAAATAAATTAAACTTCAGTTTAGCAAATCAAAGGAAAGGTATAATGCAGCTATCTCAAGAGTGAGAAGATTCAATTGAAGTTCAATTTATTTAAATAATTTATATTTATTATTGTTGATTGTTTCATGATTGTGTTTTATCTAAGTGAAGTTCATGTCCTATCGGTATCCAATGAAGGGGGCGTGATTCGTCGGTTAGGTTAAAAAAAATAATAAAAAATTTGTCTTTTTACAATTTTATCAATGTATTGTGATTTTATTTTTAACCATATATGAAATGTTGTCATTACTGAGTTTTCAAAAATTTGAAAATGTCACATTTCTGTCTTTTTATTTTCCTGCTCCATTACCTGTCCCAGGACGGGAAGTGAGGACGGGAAATTTTTTCCGTCCTCATTTCCCCTCCACGGACGGAAAATGGAGCAGGGAAATATTTCCCGTTCTCATTTTCCTCTTCATTTGCCGACCTCATTTGGTTGCCCCGAATTTACTTTTTTTCAAGAAATTATGGTTAAAAATAAAATAGTATACAACCCTAGACGGGAAACTTCATTGCTGTCTCGAGGTTTAGTTTATCTCGACGCTACGCGTCTCGATAAACTATAAAACCTCTCGACCAGTAATGAAGCATTTCCCGTCTCGGATTGTAATAATATACTATTGTTATGGTGCAATTGAATGTTCCATCCTGAAAAATCTCGCACTATTTTATATATTTCTAGCCACATAATTTTTCAAGTATAAGGCATGTAAACTTCAGTTTTTTGTTAGCACTTTTTTGATGTTCCTAATACATATTTTAGCCCTAAACTTTTGGGCAAAACGTTCACAAAGACTTGACAGGCCTTTTATGTTTTTTTTTTGTCCTAACCGACGAATCACCCCCTTCATTGTATTTTATGTTATGTGAACTCGGTGGGTTTATTTCATTAGGGTGAAATAAATAACATTTATTGATGTTTTTTTCAAATTAAAATAATAAATGTTTGAAAAACTACTATTAATTAGGATCAGTTTGAAATTGATTTTCAAAAATGAGAAATCAAATTTCGTTTGTGAGAAATTAGTTTTCGTTACTTTGAAATCAATTTTCATTTAAGCGAAATTAGATTTCACTGATGTGAATTTAGTTTTCATTAATTTGAAATCAAATTTCACTAGTGTGAAATAATGCTGGAAATGGTTGGTATAGAAAAACCAATGAACTATAGCTAAAAACTGGAATGCGCACACATTGCCATATCTGCCAAAAAAATGTAGCCATGAAAGATAGATGCCACAAAGAGGAATGTTGTTTTTTTCTGTTGCTCGCTGACATATGACGTTTTCGAAAGTTTTGTCATATTTCCCTTCACAGGTTTCATCAATTGGAATACGTGTTGGAAGCAATTTTCGCCATTTAACATAATGAGTGCGACAAAAACAGGTATCCCCTCCGCAGCAGCCGTACTAGGCTTCACGTTCGTCCTTATGTGTTCGCATTCCAGTTTTTGGTTATAGTTCATTGAGAAAAACTGTTGTTCTACAACTAATGGCGGGTTTATACAGATTTGTTTAGCATTAAGCTTATCATTAAACTTAAGCTTTGGAAATTGAAATACTTTATTTCAAATGGGTGTGTTTATGCACTAGATTTATGATTATGACTAAGGTAAGGTGGGGTAAGTGTGTAATCAACTAATAATTCGTGAGTGATGCGTGTATAGGTCCTGCCATCTATGAAATACTAAGGAAGGTTCTCTACACGTCAAATCTAACAATATAGCAATACTGGATATCTCTTATTGAGACTTCAATACTCCTTCTTTCTGAACGTGCTTCCGTTTTGCATTGATGTAGTCAGTACCCCATGTTTAAATCCACGATCATCGGCCACTCGAATTAGATTTGTAATTGTTGTTCACTGTGCATAAGGTAAGTAAGAGCTATAGTTTAACTTAGTGTCGGTATTTTTATTGAAATTCCATTTCTTGTTATTATTTTCGGCTAATACACAGTTACCCCATTAAAAATTCTCATGGGGAAAGTGTGTAATTTTTTTTAGGGGAAGTGTGTAAGGCATTACACACTTTCCCCATATAGAAATTTCTGCTATTTTTGAAATCATTTATTTCAGGAATCGACGGTTTCAACAAAAATGGTGCGCGTATATGTAAGGAAGAGTGAGAGGGGCAAGACATACACTAAAGAGACTTTGGAACGAGCTATGGAAGAGGTTAAAAGTGGAATAATCACCGCCTATAAGGCCAGTCAAAAATATGGAATACCTATGATGACGCTCAACTACCGCTTAAGAGGTAAAAGGGGAAAAAAAAGCAACACCCAAGGTAGAAAGAAGTACAGTAATTCCATTAGAGATGGAAAATGAATTGGCACACGGTATAAGAACAATGGAGAAGTGGGGCTGGGGACTGAGCCGGATGGAAATTTTAAGGATCGTGGGTGATTATGTTAGACGTAACCAATTAAAAACTCCATTCAAAAACGGAATTCCAGGAGAAGATTGGTTTTTGGGGTTTACTAAAAGACATAATTTCTCAATTAAAAAGCCCCAGTCAGTTGAATACGCCCGCAAAAAAAGTATGGACCCATTCATAATAAATGGATATTTTCAGTTGTTAGAGAAAACCTTAAATGATTTAAATTTGCGCGACAAACCTCACCAAATTTGGAACCTGGACGAATCGGGATTTTGCTTAGACCCTTCTAAAACGAGAGTTGTGGGAAATAGAGGCACGGCTGCTTCACGAACTACTGCAGGCCCAGGACGAGAAAACATAACGGTTTTAATGGCAGCAAATGCTGCGGGCTTTAAAGCACCACCTCTTATAATATTTAAAGGTAAAAATATTTGGGATGAATGGGTGTCTACGGAAAGCAAATATCCAGGCACTACATATGCCGCTACTTCCAACGGGTGGATGGAATCTCATATTTTTTTAAACTACTTTCAGAAAAGTTTTTTAAAAAAAATTGGTGATGCTAGACCAGTGCTTCTAATCTATGACGGGCACGTCTCTCATGTAGATGAACGACTTATATCCTGTGCTATGCGTAATAATGTAACCATATTGAAACTACCCCCCCATTCTAGTCACTTGTTGCAACCACTCGACCTTAGTGTCTTTCGTTCACTAAAGACAAGATGGGATGCACTTGTTGTGGAGTGGCAAAGGCATAATCAAGGACAGCGAATTCCAAAAAAACACTTTAGTAGGTTAATAGGAAAAATATGGTCAGAAACCCATCCTGAAATCATAATCAGCGGTTTTAAAAAAGGTGGCATATTTCCTTTCGATTCCAAAGTTGTCTCCGAAGATCATTATGATCCGCTAGCGTTAAAGCGATGGAAGTCACATGAAAAAACTTTAAACAAAGACATAAACGATCCTGAAAGTAATTTACCCGGAACTTCCAATGATCAGGATAATCAAACTGATCAAGAACAAATGAACGATGAAAATAATGTTTTTCCGGGACCGTCAGGAATAAATAATCCAGATAAAACTTCATTTGAAGAGCTACTATTAGATATGGTGAAGCAGCACAACAAAGATACAAACATTCAAAAATCAAGAAGAAAAATTGCTGGTGGTGCCGAAATAATCACTGCTCCAGAAGTTCTTAAGCGCTTGCGAGAAAAAGCGGATAATAATTCCTCGAAGAAAAAAAAAGTTTCCGAAGTTGTTGAGCTTGAATCACCAACAGAAGATGAAGCAGTCATTTACGATGATAGTGATGATGATTTTGAAGAAGAATTAAGAGAAGAGCAGGAATTGACGGAATACATGGACAAAATAAATAAAGAAAAAAATGATACAAATGTTAACGATTGGGTGCTTATTGCTTGCGCGGGGAAAAAAAATGTTAAACATTATATTGGTCAAGTAATCTCAGTAAAAAAAGAAGATGACGAAATAGAAGTTAAGTTCACAAGAAAAGTGCTATCGCTTACCCGAACTACTCCAACTGCTTTTACTTGGGCATATCCTGAGGAATGTTAATTTGTTGACATTCAAGATATTGTTATGGTGCTTCCAGAACCAGAAGTTATCAAAAGAGGTTTGCATCGATTTGGAATTTCATTTGATAATTATAATATTCAATAAGTGCCATTTAGTGGTTATTTTGTTTATTTTTGTTGTGAGAGACATTATTAATTTTTTTATTTTTTTTTGGAAGACCATTTTCTTTTGTATTAAAAAGTTTGTAACTGGAAAAGTTTAAGTTATAATAACAATAAAAAAAAAATATAATAAAAAAATTTGGACTTTTACTTTTTACACATTTGCCCCAGACATGAATAAATCGATTTATGTATAAAATCTGGCTCGTTTACACACTTCCCCCATTTTATGGGGCAAGTGTGTAATATGCACACAAAAAAAAAATATGCCCGTATGAAAAAAAAAATACGAAAGTGGAAAGGTATAAATGTATTGTACTTGCGGACGATATACCTAAATGTATTATGGCAAAATATGAACTTAGGATCCCAAGTAGTTTCGTCAAAATCAGGATGTATATAGAAACTTTTAAAATTTTACTACACACTTACCCCACCTTACCTTAGTTTTATTCATAAGAAGCGACCTTGAAAAGTTCCTAATATTCAACTTTTAATACTAAATATTAAATTTTCGCCCGCAATGCGCATGACCATGAGCACAGATTAACCATGAGTGTCAATTTGAAAACCGAACCGAAGTGAACCTAACCAATAATCATCATAACCTCAAATTATTTTGCGGTCGACTGGTCGCGGTTATTTTGATGTGGTTTGATATCGAATATTCATAAGAAATAAGGAAAATGACTGAAGAAGAAAGTATACTGATCGACCTTGTACAAGGGTTCGAACATTTGTACAACAAAAAACACCCATTATTTGAGGACAAACTAGCAATTGAAAATGCCTGGAAAACAGTGGCAAGCGTCAGATCCCAGGTAATATTAGAAAAAAACTTATTTTTATTATGTTCAATACTATTGTAAGAAATTTGATGCTTTACCAAGTTGTTTTTTATGTACTTAGCTGAAGATTGCCAAAAACTGTGGCATTCTATTCGAGTGAAATATGCGAAAGAAAGAAGAACCATTAAGGGCCGTTATTATAATACACTGAACCGATGGTTGAGTTTCAACCTTCGGTTGAATCCTATCAATATGCATGGAGTCAACCGAAGGTTGAAACTCAACCATCGGTTCAGTGTTTTATGATACCGGCCATAAGACACTTCCGACAGGCACAGAACCATATACATGCAAGTGGCCCTTATTCGAGCAGTGCGGTTTTCTGGATGGTGTTATAGCAAAAAGAAAGTAAGTTTTACCATTAAACATTGTTCAATCAAAGTGTTTAATATTTCAGGAAATTTCCTTGTAAATATTGTAGATAATGAACAAGTAAATAAAAAAATAATTTTTGGTTGCAGGACCAAGGAAAATATACTGAATAAGAAGGACGAACTAAACAAGCCATCATTAGTGTGGGAAACCCTAATAGTAGATGATGACGTAATTCTATCATCAACAGAAACAGAAACCTCGAGGGAAATCCAGAGCCCCTCTGAAGATGAGATTCCTCAGTCTCCTAAATACAATGATTTTACTGAGTCAGACACTATCCCGAATTTATCTGATAACGTAGCTGGACCCAGTCCGAAGAAAACGTCATTTGAGCTCAAGGTATTCAACTTTAGAAAAGAAGCCCATATTTCTAAAAAAAAGAAACCCAATGAAACCAGCAACCCACTCATCGATACCTGTGATAAAATTGGCCAAAGCTTAACTGCTTTCCTTGAACAAGGGCAGTCACATAAAGATATACCAAATATCAATCAGGGTGATTACCACTTTGCAATGTAGCCGAGCCATTGTCAAAAGTGAATAATGAAAAAACAAAATTATTGCTGAAAGCAAAATTAATGACGATTATAGCAAACGAGGACATTTCGTGAGGCTGATTTTTTTATGTAGGCAGTTTTTTTATTGTTTCAAAAATGACAATTTTTAGTTTTTCAACCAAAGTAAAATATTGGTTATATTTGGTTTAAAAATATTTTTCTTTGTTTTGGCTATTCTGTAGTTTGAAATAAAATATCTATAACAGAAATATATATTTAAAACTTCATTTACCCACTACAAAACAAAACTCCATTTAATTGTTTCGAACTAAATAAATTCATGAAAAAAGAAAAAAACTAAATGTCCATATGATGTGTTGGTGAAGAACCTCTTAATACATAACTCTCCTGCCATGGCAGCCAACCCTCCTGTGAAACAAAATAGTCTGCCAAAAGATCCCGCTGTGTTTTTGCTGCGTTTGGTGCATTGTTGGAACCCAACCTATTAACAGGTCTCAGATTGGTTGGTTCATTTCTCCAGCTTCCAAGCGATAATTGAAGATATTTTTTTTTTCGCCCAAATTGTCACCAGGATAATGCCTTATTATGTTGCTATGGAGTGGAAATGCAGAGACTGCACTTAAGTAGTGATTGAAATTGATATTTGTTTTTGGCAGTATTTTAGGAACTGGGATTTCCAAATCTCCTTTCAAGAATTTTTGCCCAAAGCCACTGCAAAAAGCATCACAAGTTGCTATCACTACCAGACTGTAATGCTTTTTGTAATTGAAAAAATGTTGTCAAACTTAGTGTAAATTTTGTCCGTTTTCCTAATTTTGCCGGTGTGTGGATTGCAGATAGCAAATATTTCAAAGCAGTTTGGAAAAGTCTTAAACAGTAGGTTTCGTTAAAAGTTTTTCATGATGCGCTAAAGAATATACTTGACTAAGTGTCGATTTATTCACCTTCTGATAAACTTTCAGGTATGCAATCTGACGGATGAAAACGCAATCTGTAATCCCATTGGTCGGCCAGTTATCCGCCCACCAATAGAATGGGCCCTTGCATCAATTTTTTATTGCTAGTTTCGTTAGACAATGAAAAATAAGTCAATACGTGTTTTTTTTTTTTTTTTTTTTCGTGTTAGTCAAAAATTGACGGAGATACAACGCTTTGAAATCTGCTTATGACGTCATGACGTATAATACTTTATGACGTCGCACATGCTCAGTATATCTATATACATATACAAAACTTAATATTTGTATAACTTCCAGAATAATCGTACTATGACAAAAAAAAAAAACATGCATCGATTTGTTTTCTATTTTCTACAGTTTGCAATAAACAATAATCAATTTAATTTTTCATGCAAGTACCCTATTATAGAACGGTAAGCTTATCTTGCAGATAGTTATCAGAAATTTTATGTGAAAACGAATAAACCGGGCCTTAGTCTTATTTCATTTTTATAAAATAACTGGGGAAAAGACGACTATAGGAAACTCCTACAAACCCACTTTCCCGGCGGCTCAAAGATAGTTGATCAGACTCAGTGAACATAGAATATTAGGCACTAGCTGACGTCACACACATAACCTCACAATGACATTTTTGTTTCCCTATCGAAAGTGACATTATAGGATTACTAACATAATAGCTAGCGCCTGCGTCTAAAAATAGTCCTTCAAACGCTTGAAAAATTAAGTTTTTCTACAACTGTCAAAAAATGATGATGTTCGCACACTCATGACAGTTTGCGAAGTGACACTTTTTTTCCCAGGTATTGATTTTTTAACGTTCCCATGACGCCGTGCGCGAACTAGCTATCTCGCACACTGGTGCGGGAAATAGCTAGTTCGCACACTGATGTGTCATGGTGACACATACCTGTCAGGAAACCAAAAATAATTAAAATTCACCTACCTTTGAGTGAAAATGCAATTTTGCCTTCGAATGATCGATATTTAAATGCAGTTGTAGAAAAAATATTGTTTGCAACTCGGGCGCGAAATACTTTGGTGATCTCGACTATTTTTTTAACTCGGCTGCGCCTCGTTAAAAAATCAGATCTCGATCACTCAAAGTAGCATTTCGCGCCCTAGATACAAAAATAACTATTGTATTTTTCTGAAATTAAGTAAAGTATGTAGAGTCATTTCAGGATGATCATGGCACTCTAGTTAAAGAATTTAAATTTAATTTAAAAACAAAATTTGGAAAAAACTCGATTCGAAAGTGGTGCATTAGGACGTGAAACGATCTGTAGAATCCGAAAAACAAAAAATATACAGGGTGTGCCATTTAAAAATCAAATGTTTCGGTCATTTCCGGTGAAACCGGAAGTCAGGAAAACTTTTTATAAATGCATAAAAATGGCGTTTGGTTAGAATATCAACCCTACCAAGTTTTATTGATATCGAGAAACAAATAAAAAAATCGCAGCCGGAAAGTGATCTCGTGGGCACCCGGTATACAGTGTCCCTACAGTAATTTGTAGGATATGGAATTTTTTCTTATGTGCGATCGATCTTGCATGTCCAATAACCTAAAAGTACATTTTGATATTGGTCACGTGATTACTGTTGTGGCGGCAAATTCGACAGTTCAGATATGGAAACGCGAAAACAGGGGTTAGATGGCAAAATTTCGGAAAAAGTTATTTTATAAAAGTGATTGGAACAATGTTTTAGGGCTGTCTGCGAAATTTGGAGGAAAAGCAACAAAAAACAAGAAATTACTTGTTTTTCGCCATGGATCTCTCATCAAATAATATTAAATAGTGGTTGGAATAAGGCCAACAGGCTAAGCACAATAAGCCTTCTCAAGCTTCAGTTCTACATGGGGACAATAAGTCGGACAGGCCTGAGAGTGAGAAAAAAAACACCATAAAAGTACTAGGTACCTACCTAAAAAGTATTTATGAAAGAAATACATATGAATCTATTACGTAGGTAAACGTTTTGATGATCATTTTATAAAAACACTTTTTACCTTTTATTTGGAATTTATCGGTTTTATACTGGATATATTTTCAATAAACGAAGGACAAAATAAGCACACGCAACTAATTATTATTCTCTGATAGAATATGACTATAAACGACTATACATATAAACTGAAACACGCATCAAAGTCTACTACCGGTCTACTGAACATCATTGTCATGTTTTAAATATATAAAACACGTGACAATAGGTATAAACAGTTTTTTTGATGAAAAATGAGAAAATCACTAAAATTTAACACCCCCACTCATCAAAAACAAAAAATATATATGTTCAAAGAACAATTACAATCTCTTTATTCCCAAACTAGCTACACATTTTGAGTTTTTAATAGTCTGGAGACTATTTGTAAGGAGATCAGCTATCATTTCATTGGTAGATAAATATATAATATGTATTGATAATTTTTTCAGGCACAGCATCTCTGATAAAATGATACCTGATATCCACATGTTTGGAACGTTCATGAAACATAGGATTAGCTGATAGTTTTTGAGCATTCTGTTTATGATTGAAAAGTGATATACAATTCAATTTACCAGTTGATTCGGATTATAAGTTCCTCAAGTATATTGCCTCCTTTGCGCCTTCACTGTGAGCAATGTTCTTTGCCTCTGTGCTTGATGGTGCATGGTGCCACAGACTTTTGTTTAACACTGTTCCATGATACACAGCCCCCTGAGAGCTTAAAAGCAAAACCAGTATAGGACTTTCTAACCTTTTCACTTGAGCCCCAATCAGCATCAACGAAACCTTGCAAATCTGAATTCTTATTTTCATTACTAAATCTCATAACAAAGTCCTTTGTACCTTGCAAATATCTAAGGATTTGTTTTGCACAGTTCCAATGATACACAGTATTATTATCACTGAACTGGCTTGAAAAACTTACACTAAATGAAATATCAGGGCGTGTTGATACCGCTAAATAAACTCCCTATTAACTTTTGATACATAAAATTCTCATTTTTAGGACTTGTAATACTCGTTTTATAATCAAAGTTTCTCATAGGGGTATTGACACTTTTGCATTCTGTCATATTAAAGCGTTTTAACAATAGGGTACTTGCATGGAAAATTAAATTGATTATTGTTTATTGCAAACTGTAGGAAATCGAAAAAAAATCGTTACTTTTTTTCAATTTCGCCCAAATGTGATTATTCCGGAAGTTATTCAAATATTAAGTTTTGTATATATAGATATACTGAGCATGTGCAACGTCACTAATTTATTACACAAATGACGTCATAGGCAGATTTCATAGTGTTGTATCTCCGTCCAGTTTTGACTAAGAAGAAAAAGACAAAACACGTGTTGACTTATTTTTCATGGACTATCGAAATCAGCGATAAAAAATTTGATGCAAGGAGCCTATTGTTAAGAAACTGTTTGACTAAACCTAAACCTAATAAGTCTTTGATTTAGAATTCAGCACTTAAATAATTTTTTAAACTATCGCTATAGCTCTGATCAGATGAAAAAACCAAAAAATCGTCTACATATAATGCAACTATGACTTAAGAACTGTTTTTCAAAATCAGATTTCTTAAATGCTAGCCTGATTAAATCTTCATCTACTCTTTGGTTCCATACCCTAGATGACTGTTTTAAACCATAGACAGCTCTTTCCAATCTACACACTTCAGGCTGTTTCATTAAAACTTTCTCTTCTAACAAACCATTCAGAAAGACTGTTTTCACATCCAGGTGTGTAATTTCAAGATTAAGTTTTAGTGACAGAGCCAACAATAATCTTTAACTAGAATATCTTATTACAGATGAAAAAGTTTCGTCATAATCAATTCCAGCCTGCTGGGTAAAACCCTTTGCTACTAGACGAGCTCTATAACTCACGATTCTCACTATCACACTTTTTCTTGAAAATCCACTTACACTGCACTATCGATGAGGCATCCTGAGGAGGATCAACAAGATCCCAAGCTTCATTCTCACTGAAGGATTCGATTTCTTCAGACATTGCTTGCTTCCAACGATCTGCTTAGCAAGTGCTTCCGAGAATGTGCTCGGTACCTACATCTTCCAAGTCAACATCAGTGCATAAATATGTTACATAATCGTCGAAAACCTTCCGTGTCCTATTTCTCTTATATTTCCTGGGAACAGCAAGAGGCTGTATATCTGCTTTGAATGAATTTGAATTACTTTTATCTTCAAGAGACGTTTCGACCTCATCATCAATAGTATTTTCAATTATGTGACCTACATCTCCCACTGAATCAGGCACTTTCACAGGAAATTCAGATTGAGGACTTGATAAAGAAAGTAATATAATAGTTCTTCTGTGTTTTTCTATAATAATGACATATCTACTGGTCACTACTTTCTTGTCTTTAGGATTGTAGAGCCTGTAACCTTTACCATTGGTAGAAAAACCTACTAGTATCATCTTCTTTGATTTCCTGTCTATCTTTCTTCTATTTGCTTTTGGGATATGTACCATAACTTCGCTTCCAAAAAAGCGAATGTGACTGACATCTGGTTTTTTGCCTGTCCACATTTCATAAGGTGTTTTATTGTTATGTAACCCCTTAACAACTCTTCTATTGCGCTAGTAAGCCATCCTGCTAAAATCATCTTCAAAAAACATGAAGTACCTACCTTTGATCCACTAATAGAGTTCACCTCAAAAGCTCCACGAAGATCTACATGTACTACCTCTAAAATTGACGTTGCTCTGTTTGCACTACTTTTAAAAGGTAGTCGATACTGTTCGCCTTCACAGCATACTTTGCATACGTCAGGTTTCTTAAGCTTGCTACTACAATTTAGTCCTAAAATTGCTCCACTTAGCATTCATTTTAGATCATTGTAATTCAAATGTGCATATATGCGATGTAATATCTCCCAGCATATACCCAGCTTTGGCATTTTCTTCTCAAAGCGGAGTTTTTATACATTGTCTACATAATCAGCTCCAGCCACCAATACTCCTCTCTGGTTCAAAATCTTACAACAATCACGATCAAAGATTATATTTTTACCATTTCTTATGAGTTGGTTTATTGATAAAAGATTTGTTGTAACTTCAGGAACAAACAATGCATTTTTGATGATAATATCCTGCTTCTGGTCATCACTGATGTTGGATGATATGTTTATGTCTCCAGAACACATAACAGGAATCTTGGTTTTGTTTGCTACCATAATTTCCTTAGGGTGAGAATCATAACATATATTTTCCAACCAATCTTGCCTAGCCGTAAGATGTATACTAACACCAGAGTCTACATAAATACGTTTGGCACTTTGTTATCGACGAAGTGCTTGTTAGGACATTTGTTCATAAAGTGTCCTGGCTGATTACATCCATAGCATGCTAACATTTTCTTTCCAGAGTTTACAGATTTATTTTCTTCGCTGTATGCACCCGTACTGTGATTCTAGGTAGACCACGAAACCTCGGACTTTCCTATTTGCGTTGCAAAAGCATCACCTGTTTTACGAAGTGTGTTGTCCTCTGCGTGCATATCCAACAAATTAGTTTTCATTGCATCTGTAGAAATCACCATTCCACTGTGTTCAATTGCTATTATCATGGGCGTGAATCTGTCAGGCAGTCCTGCCAACAGAAGAGAGCCAATCCAGCTATCATCTACCTATCTTAAAACCGGTCTTCTGCTGCTTCTGCGCTGTCTCTATGACTTGGTTCACATAGGACTCCATTGAATCACAGTTTTCTAAACCTAGAGAAATGAGTGTACGCAACAGTCCTATTTTTCGGGTAGAACCTGTATCAGCGTACATGGTTCTCAGTTTATCCCAAAGCTCTTATGTCTTAGCTTCTCTTGTAGATATAAAGCGAAGTATCCAATTTAAGCACCAATTTAGCTTTGGCTCTAGCGACATTGTCATCTGCAGTACCTATACGAACCATCAGGAGTTTTTGAAAGACCCTCAAGCACCATAAAATTCTCGACAGCAAATGTCCAGTCGTCATAGTTCTCGCGGCCAAAGAAAAATCATGCTTAAACCGAAACGGAAAAACACTTAGTGCAGGTAAAGCGTTGTCCTACGGACAAGGAGTAGGAACGCGCCATTCTGCTATAGAACGAAAGTGAAGCCAGTTTTTGGCAGGTGTATGGCACCAAATGACAGGTAAAGCATTGCATTGCCTATACCGCCATTTTTTTGTTGCCAAAACACCTGGAGAAAAACGGCTTCATTTTCCAACTCCACTTTACCTGTTCTAAGGAAAAACACTACTGGGCCCGTAACCTATTGGAATTTATCGGTTTTATGCGGGATATATTCTTAATAAACGAAGGACAAAATAAGCACACGCAACTAATTATTATCTGATAGAATTGTACCCGGTTCAATAGCCGAACCGAGTAGCTCGGTACATACACTTTGAAAACGGGTCAAACGGTTGGGAAAACATAACCCCAAAAGAAATGGATTTATTTACAGGCAAATTATAAATACATTTATTTTACATACTTACTTTATATTATCTTAGTTCTCGAGTTTGCTTAGATTTTCGTCGGAAAAGTTTCTTTCTAACTTTCCCTCCTATCGTAGGAGAGGGGGAGTTGTAACAAGCCAAAATTGCCTAGCTAATTCTTACCTACTTTCAGTTTTCTATTCAAAATTCCTTTAAATTTGTTAACATTTCCTTTCTATAAAATTTCAACAACAATCACAGCAATTGCAGATCCTCTGAATTTTCTAATTTTCAATAGTCGAATTCTATTTTCATTTGTTACTAGTTCCTGTGCTCTAATGATTTTTCCTCGATTTTAATCCATATTTTAATTCAATTTCAAAATCAAAACAAATCAATATTTTGATTTCAATTTAAAATTCAATCTGATACAACAAAGAAAAGGTATTAAGGAAGATAGTTGTATCCCTCCAGAACGAACATCCACTTACTTTGCCTTGAAAAATACAACGGTAAGATAAAAGATAAGATAACTGAAGTCAACGAAGCTAAAGGTAAAGGCAAAAATAGGCGAAGTCGTGAAGGAAAGGAAAGAGAAGAAGTAAAGGAAAGAGAAGAAGTTATGACCACTAAGAGTTGAACGCCAAAAAGGCAAAAGGTGGACGCAATAAGCATGGTAAAAGGTAAATTCAACCAGCAAAAGATAAGCCAACTAACTTCAGGTAAGGTCAGGTAGGGGGTAAGGAAATATGTAAACAAAAAGAAAGGTAAGAAGATCATCCTGAACACAAGAACCAAACAGAAAGTCAATAAACTATTAATAAAAGCAGTAACGGAGAACTAAATCGACCTAATGACATGACACTGTCCCGTTTCGCGCCAAGACAGTAACACGCAACCAAGGCAACCATCTCTTCGCTCAGCCACAGTTTATACCGTACCGATACAGTTGTTCAACTCCGTTGACAAACCATTGATTTTTTGAAGCCAAATTCTATGTCCCTATATTTCGCGCTTGCGCATTATTGATCGGAAACAACGAATCCTGGGCCGTGGACAGAGTCGGACTAGAATTTTTGTGGATTAACATTGAGAATATATCGGGATCATATAATAATAAACAAAGATTATGTGAATATATAGAGTAAACCTAATATGAAATATGTAAATATAAATACTTAAAGTCGTTCATCGTTCGGGAAACTAAAATATCCTAAGCCTGGGCTAGTTCTAGTGTTGTTTTTACAGACAAAACAGGAAGCAACCATGATAATACACAATATATAAACGATAAAACAGTCAAGTACGCAAAAATCGCGAATAACACGGAAAGCAAAACACTCTTAACAAAGCCGAATTTCAAATTGATGAATTTTCCGGTTACTTTTCAATTTCCTGAATAATTTCAGTCAAAAAACTTCTCTTCTTTTTTTGTAATACAATCCTGTTGCGTGTCTCGTTTGACAGTTATTTCTCACGGGTTCTCACCCAAGCTATCTCTATCTCTTTTTTGCGTGCACGATTGGAAAGAGACATGTATATGCCGAACTGCTTTTTCAATTTGAGAGATTTGTTCACTCATTGAGCGCATGCGCAAGATATGGGACAAAATGATCCTATTGGTTGGAGAATTTGGCCTCAAAAAATATGGAGAGTTGTACAACTGTATCGGTACGGTATAAACTGTGGCTCAGCCAACAAAACAATCAAGTGTTTCAGGAGTCAACAAATGGAGGTAAGGGAATTAAAACAAAACAAACGGTATTAGGAATAAAATAATACTATGATGGATATAGGTTTGCAAGAAATGGTAAAACAACCACAAACCTATTCCTCAATGACCTAATATATCCTATTCCTAAATGACATGTTAGGGTGATGCTAAAATTGCCAGTGAGATGTTACTGGTTAAGGCTACAGACAGTATGGCTTGCCGAGAGTACCATAGCAAGGGATTTGAATAATGATTGTTGTTGATTAGCATCGGAAGTTAACCCTTGGTCTAACGGGATTCTATCGATTACTTTTTGATGTTTGTCGTTATTCTGAATCATCTCTGAATTCCTACCTTTAGGTCAGCTACGTCCTTTTTTTTTGAAGATTGTCTTCGCCGTTGTGGGATATCGATCTTATATTCTCAATTGAATTTATAACACATTTAGTTGCCTGTTGCCTTACGTTTTCGTAGTGTTATAATTTTCGCCGATTAATTCAGATTTTTACAACTCCATGTGGTAAGTTGCTTTACACGTTTTTTCCCACAGTAGATTCTGACTTTTTTCATTTATTCATTAGTGAAAAACTGACCTAAAGAGTAGAGTATCATCTCACTCACTCCAAGATATCGATCCAGACTTCCAGAGTAGTTTCGAGGCAAACAAACCCTATTTCCAACAGGTAAATTGAATTTTAAATTGGAATCAAAATATTGATTTGTTTTGATTTTGAAACTGAATTAAAATATGGATTAAAATCGAGGAAAAATCATTACAGTACAGGAACTAGTAACAAATGAAAATAGAATTTGCCGATTGAAAATTAGAAAATTTACAGGATCTGCAATTGCTGTGATTGTTATTGAAATTTTATAGAGAGAAAATGTTAACAAATTCAAAGGAATTTTGAATATAAAACTGAGAGTAGGTAAGAATTAGCTAGGCAATTTTGGCTTGTTACAGAATATAAAAATAAACGTCTATATAAACTGACACACGCATCAAAGTCTACTAAATATCATTGTCATCATAGAATAATATATATTGTCATGTTTTAATATTTATAATTGAAACTAGTTCGATATGAACACCATAATGAAACGCGTGTAACGTTAAACCACGAGGCGTGAGCCGAATGGTTTAGATGCACGAGTTTCATTAATAAACTTCATATCAGACGATTCAGACGTGAGTCATTCAAAATTTAATCTACGATGGTCCAAATAGACTTTTTTTTTGTCTTGGAATAGCAAAAACTTATCAAATTAAAATTGAAAATTTAGCAAGTGCCCATGCTATTCGGCGAACGCGCTTGTTGATTTTTGGAATTTTGACATTGGCCGCTTCAATATTGGAGTCCATTTTTGTTCCACAAATTCAGTTTTATAGTGGAAAATAATTATTAATATGATAGTGATTCTGAGTCCGAAAGTGTCCTTTCGGATATCAAGACAGCATCAATGAAAAGGTTCTTCTGGTAGGTAACTAACTTTATTTTTGTATATTTTTTATTTTATAATTTGGGTGTTATTATGAATTTTCATAATAATACTAGTGGTAATATGAAGTACCTAATGACATGCAAATGACAATGTTAAATGAGTCATAATGACACCGACATTAATTAACATATAAAACAGGTGACAAATAGGTATAAACAGTTTTTTGATGTACAGTACTACAATGAGAAAATCACTAAAATCTAACAGTGAGACTAGTACAAGGAATGCTACAATTTTAATCCTTCTTCAAAACAATACCACTTCAAAATATATCAATTTTATTTCCGAAAATAAAAAATAAATAAAACACCAAAACCGTGGCATAATGCGACACTGAATCAATTTTATTACAACGTTTTCGCATTGTGTAAATGTCACTTTTATACCCCTCTTGTTTCGAACACACACAATTTTTTATTCGTTTTTTATTGGTTCGTTTCGGCCAAGAATATGTTTCCCGTTTCCTAACAATAGTTTTTGTATTTCGTGTATAAGGGGCCAGGCATTTTATGTACCGTAAATGAGGGATGATGAATTTACTTTTGAAAACATAAAACTGTAGAACACGCAATCATTTTTCTTTGTTTCGAAATTGAGACATTTTTGTTCCTACACAGTAATCTCGCATAAAAGACAACAGCTGAAATTGCTCATATCAGTGAAAGTTACCGGCTGAAACGTAACATGTTATACAACCGATCGGTATAGGTCAGCCGTCTTGAGTTTGTGGTAAGTAACACCTTTACGTTCTACTTACGGTCTTTTTTAGTAGGTCAATAAGTATCGCTTGATGTTTGGAGTTTGTTTAACTAAAATTTCCCAATATTAAAAATGCGTAACATAATTGATCTGATAAAAAAGAATAAATAACTACTGCTTCAATTTTTAGTTCTAATTATTGTATGATTTACTATTGAGTACCTACTTACCTAAAAAATAAATTTCACAATATCAATTTGCGGACCTACTGTAACGCACTGTCCACAACCAAGTGTTACACCTGAAAAAAATATTATATTAAAAGCTTTAGGTACCTACTTTATAAATTCGTAAAAGCCAACATCAAATTATTATCAATTGAAATTACAGCTAACAATAATTTCAATTGTAAAACTTAACTCATATAATGTGATATCCTGGCTCTCGGAGAAATCACATTTATTCAAACATTTTGCAGATTGCCTGAATTACTTCAGTCAATGTACAAACTGTCCAGATATCCAGACAATATGCAATATGCCTGAGCAATCGGTGAGTTTGCAGAATCACTAGACATTTTCCATACTGCCGGTAACAAAATACAAACCATCTACCAGAATATTTCGTCGCTGTCAATACGAAGGAGCCTATCTCAATATTTGGCGAAAATGAGTTATTCCCATGAAAATACTTAAAAGAACCATATTTATGTTGTGACGAACTGGCATATCACCATAATACACCGTGTGGCCATTATTCAATTTTAGCGGCATATCTGCTTTGTCAAACAGCCAAACATTTGTTTTTATCACGAACAGGCTTATCTTCTTAATAATTTATCTACAAAAAAAAGCCAATCTTTTCTTTCAAAAAAGATATGTGTCAATGTTCTGACTGTTCTGAGTATACTTTTGTGTTATATATGAGAAAACAAGTTCTGATTCTGAATTATACTTATCCAGTGCTACAGAGAAAATGAACAGTAGAGTTTTCTCCAAAACGCTCTCTTGAAAAGTTGTTAAATCAGAGATTGGCCACTTCGTAATGACAGCGACGATTTGTGTGAGAATTGAATGCTGTAAGGTACTGATTGATTGTAGACTCCTTGGAACAATTGGAAGATCTCAAACTTAGAAAATGGTAAGAGGCAAGACCTAAATGTAAAAGTGTCTTGGTGTGTCTTAAAAGAAAGACGAAGCTTAGACGTATATGCATACAGTTTCAATTCAGATTGCAATTAAATCTTACTCACATGAAACCAATTTTATTAGATAATGATATTTTTCTCGATAAATTCCCAACGTTGTTCTCCAAGCTTCTACAGTTTTTCAATTACGAGATAAATCGCGAAGTATTATTATAAATGCGATTATAGGTAGGAACCTAATGTGATTTCATAAAAGTGGGTTAACGCAGAAAGGCCTTACATAAGAAACTATACACGTATCGCTAGCATTTTCCACTTGTTTTGTCGATCTAAATTTATTTTTATTCCTCATTTGACTACATTTTATTGTAGGTATAATATTTATTAGCAGGGGCGGATGGGCAACTTTGAAACGGCCCGGGACGGTTTTTGCTCAAGCGGCCCCGCGTGCTCACAGGAGGTGAATAACGCTCCTAAATAGTCGAAGAAAAAATAGAATTGATTAATTATTAACTGAGTTACAGATTTTTTTTTAATTATAAGGGGACTGACTGCTAGCTTTATGTTTACTTGTTAGTGTGTCAGAATGGCAAAAAAACTTCGGGATCTATATAATAATTAGGCGCTTTTCAGGTGCTAATTAGGGCCTCTAATTTAAAATTACACTGAGAAATTTTTTTCATTGCCATAGCTAATTTTTCTGCTGCCGTAGCCAAAAATTTTGGTTACATAGGGGACAGCCAAGATCTTTACTACCGGCAGGAGGTGAATAACGCTGGGTAGGGTATTAAATAGTCTACTTTTTTGGAAAAAAAAAACCTCCTTATATTACTCAAAAATACGAAAGCGTAGAGCCATGCTGATAGGTATTGTAAAATATTTTCATGTTCAAGTTTACACTTTTTCTGTTTAATCAGACATCACCAAATTTAAGTACCGCAATTTGGGTTAGTTCGCAATTTTATTCAGACATTACAAGGTCTATGTTTATTTTTCGAAAACAAAAATTGCGATTTTTTTTTTCCGAATGCTTTCGTTTCAAAAATCAACCATTTGGAACACGACTTTGAATAACTTTTTTCGAAAATGAATAATTTTGAAGCATGTCCAAACAAACCGGGTTATTATTGCTAATGTCTGATTGAAATAGCAAACTACCCCCAAACTAACCTAAACAGGTTATAACATCGGTAAGTTTAAAAATGTCTGATTAAAATTGAAAACTAACCGGGTTATTCTCGGTAGGTTTGAGTTTGGTAATGTTTGAATACAATGGATTTCAAACTAACACAAATTTTGAAAACAAAATGGTTATGTTCGATTGAAATTGCAAACTTACCCAAACTAACCGGGTTATTATCGGTAAGTTTGGTAATTTCTGATTGAAAGTGCAAACTAACCCGAATTATTATCAGTAAGTTTTAATGTTTGATTAAAATTGCAAACTAACCCAAACTAACCGGGTTGCATATTCATTTTCTGCCAACGTAATAGGACCTTCGGCTGCAGTAGTGTACGTTCGAGCACAGCGTAGGCAAATTATGATTCAAGTGGACTTAAGTTGGCAGTTTATAGGGCCCGTCTGGCATTCGCAAAAATAGGAAAATACCTATGTATTCTCTAAATTCAGTTGGAAATTGGCAGTTATTGTTGTTGGGTCCTCTATGTCGAACGCGATAACGCATAAAAATACCTTTATTTAAGAATTAAAAATCAATCAATATGTATGTGCAAAAGCAGAAATATAATAATTATTTTGATGTTAATTCTAACGAATTTAGAATTAACATTAATACCGAACAAGAAGTGGATGTAAGTTGACATTATTATTATTATTATCATCGTAACCTCAATAAACTCGATATTTGTGTTCGAAATTTCATTATGCTCACATCAATCTGTGTTTCACTTCCTCGGTGGGATTTGGATCCTTATTCAGATCTCATTAGAAATCTGAGAATCATTTGATGTAAGCGTAGTGGTTAGTAGGGCTGGGCAATTATCAATAGTAATATAACGAGTGCAATGGAAATTATTGATAATTTTTAGGAAATTTGCCCGAATGCACGTAGTGCACGAGTGCCTTTTTCAGTTAAAAATGCATGAGTGCAAATTTGTCGAAAATTATAAATATATTTCCATTGCACGAGTTGTATTTGATGAGAGAATTTCATAAATCAAAAATTTAATTTTTTTGTCAAAAAATGTCAAAACATGTCAGTTTATTGTTGGAAAACCAGTTTTGACAGATGTATGAAATTCTCAAAATAAATAATCGATTATTTTTGATTTATTGATTATTTCCGATCCTAACAACCTTATCGATTGTTTTCGATTAAACGAGAACGATAATTTTCCATTAATCAGCTATTTTGTGCCAACGTCTGGTTGCGATGCTCATATTCTGCCAACGCTTCACGGCGGAGGGCACGAATTCAGCCGAACGTCCGTTACGTAGGCAAAAAATGAATATGCAACCGGGTTAGTATTGGTAAGTTTGGAAATATCTTATTGAAATTGCAAACTAACAGAAACTAACCGGCTTATTATTGGTAACTTTGATTATGTCTGATAAAAATTTCGAACTTAGCGGGTTATTATAGGTAAGTTTGGTAGTGTCCTCGGTAATGTTTGATTGAACAGAAAAAGTGTAAGTTTACAGAGAAAGTATAAATTTACAGAAAAAGGGTAAATTTACAGAAAAAGTCTAAATTTTAATGAAAATATTTTCCAATATTAGATGGCAGCTCAACGCCTTGTGAAAAACGACAAAAAACGAAGACTGCTTTCTGTTGAATTGGCAGAGTGTTGCCGCGTTACGCCTTAAGTGATTTTTTTCTATGAAGTTGCAGCGTATTGTTTGTTATCGTATATATTTTTTTTCCTGAACCGGCCCACTTGGCTCTCCGGCCCACCGGGAATCGTCCCGGTGTCCCGCCTGAGCCCATCCGCCCCTGTTTATTAGTTGAGAATGCATTTTACGCCTGAATGTTATAATAATGGTTGCAATTAAATTATTGTTTGACTGGGGTAAATCAATAAATGTAATGGAATTTTATTTAAAATTTATTAGTGCACAAAATGAATGTATCCAGTGTGCAATTTAGAACAAATGGAGTGCTTTTGATTTTCTCAAATTTTATAAACCCAACTTGCTCAAAAGATTCGAAGTACCTATCAGAGCCAACAAATTTTAAAAGTGCAACGAAAATTAAGAGGGTTTTATTATTTTTGTAAAATATAGTTGGAAGCTGTTTGAAAATGATCAGCTATATAGGAAATTATTTAAAAGGCGTATAAAAAAATTTATTATATACTTTATATAAGTCAAAAATTAAAGTTCTATATAGTTTATTGTACGAAAAATGCCTCATCAAACATAATCCCTTAATCTAAAATTACTATGCATTCGAAATAATTATCTATCTAAAGTGTGTTATCAAATATCATAATCTAGTTTTCATTTAAGCTTGACAAGTTTTACATTCAAATTTCAAAATCAAATTTGATGAATATTGAATGTATGTATCAATAAATGTACCTACCTTTTTGCTTAAAAATTTAATGTGGAAAATACCACATTAAAATCTTTATTTGGAATGTATGTATCATTGAAGAATACATTTTTGAAGTAGTGACTAAACTTTTTCTTGTTATAAATTTATCGTTCAAATAAATAGTTTAGGTAAGAAATGTTATATACTAACCTGTATATTATGATAGTTCAATCAAAATAATCAGTTTCCAACACACAAATTCGATCACAAACACTAAAAAACCAATAGCTTCAAAATAGGCTTCTGACCAAATTTGCGCCCTGCAAATTACCAACTAACCCACCAAACTATCGATGAATAAGTAGACTTTTAAGGCACAATCGCAATTACAAAACCAACGATTTTCCCCCCGAAAAATTTCCAACTTACACCAATTTCAATTTCTTCGTCCTTGTTCAGCTCCTTGGTAGCGGCCACCAAGTATCTTTATTTATTCCTCTCACTCTTACTCTTCGTCATCATCGTGCCCTGATGAATTTTTTGGTGACTTAATGCACGGCATGGGATGTGCTTATTTAGTACAAGCACACAATTAGGTTTTTGTTAATTAATACAAAAGAAATGCATTTTAGTACGCTGCGCTGAATATGAAAATTTATTACGTTATTGCCACATACGGGAAGATTACATAAATTTAAATTATATTACGATAAAGAAAAATAAGGTTTATATGGATAATATTTTGATGAAATTTTACAATATCATCATTGTTCCTATTTATTTATTTGAATCATCATTTCCATCTGCATGTTTCATAATATATCATTCATAATTCACAAAATATTTGTTTCTACTTTTCAATAAACTGATTATGTTTTTCTAAAGATGAATATGGAGTAGCAGAGCTAAGCTCTATGGGTCATTATGAACAATGAACAACACAATGGCAGTTATGAGCAGTGTATTCTCAAAATTATATTACATAACCCTTATACGATTTGTATGCCTTGTCCAATTTTTATATACCCAGGTATATTTCTTTATACATCGCATACTGGATCTCTGTATTGTCTCGTATAGCGAAGCCAAGAGCAATATATTCTCATATCTGATGAGTCCCTGGATATTAGGACATATTCAGAATTTCAGATGCAAAAATTATTGTATGCACACAAAAGAAAATAACTTCTTAATCCTATAACTTTGCGCAACTATTGTCTTACAAGCTTTATTACATAAAATACAGTTAGTTAGGTACCTTCACAAACTAATTAGGGACCATCTTGGCTTTTGCAATACTTCAGTGATTTA
The DNA here is from genome assembly GCA_917834065.1 of Ceutorhynchus assimilis. NCBI lineage: Eukaryota > Metazoa > Arthropoda > Insecta > Coleoptera > Curculionidae > Ceutorhynchus > Ceutorhynchus assimilis. Next base: position 28,261,018 of record OU892280.1, on the reverse strand, counting down.
CGAGAGAAAACAATGCGGTACCTACACTGAAACTCGATTTACTTTTTTATTTATGTATGTACTTATATATTATGTTATACAGTTGTAGGTATATATTAAATTTTGATATAGGTGGAAACAAAATCTTTGATTTATACATTACAAGAATTATGAACGGATTAAACAATATTAGTATTAAAACTACAGAGCCTCTTCACGATGAATATTTAGCAACAGTTACATAAAATTCAAAATCGTAAAGTTATTAAATAATAGCCGAAAGGAGGTCAATAGTGTTGCGCCACGCCATCAGACAACATGTACCGTTTCTGCATGGGCTAATGGATGGTGACGCACTAAAATCTTTCATTGGTTCAGAAAAAAATAAATTTCAAGTTAGATAATACAATTACTCATTTATAAATAAATTTTTTTTGAACATTTAATGGAAATGTATTTCAAAACACCCAGATAAGTACATAATAGCTTTATTGACTATTTATATTGGAAAAATTACTATCTAAGTATTCATTATTTCTAAACTCGTTAGTTCCTTATTAAATTCATTAAAATCGGAGTATATCAATTGCAGCTATATGCAGATACCGATTAAATCATAAGTTATATACCTAGGTAGAACCTACTTGTTAACGGATTTGTATCTCTAACTATAATTCCAACTGAGCTGAAATGTTCAGGGTTTGTAGCAGTGGCGGCTCGTGGTATAACATATTGGGGGTGCACATAATTTGTAATTCATAATAAACGCCGAAAGGGGGATGCCCGCCGCAGGCGCCGCCGGAGGCGCGAAATCTTTCGGGGTGCCACGCCCAGAAGTGTTTATTTTAGGCCTTTAAAAAAATAATTTATTGTAAGTGATCGTATGAGTTATGTGATGTGTTTACCTACCAATAATTAAAAATATTGTTATGGGATTTCATATCTACCCTACCAAACAACCAACTAAGCTCAATTTAATACTTTTTTCGGTCTATCAAATCGTGGAAATTGAAGGATCTTATATCAATAAACTAGAAATTAAGTAACAAAGTAACTTACCTCGCTGAGTACATCGTCCTGGTCTAACAATTGTTTTTATACATAAATGTATTATAGTTTTCAATCTCACAATTCTCACAGACACGTTTTGTATTGAAAGATAAGAGTAAGATGTGATTTTGAGTTTTGATGTTTTTTAATTTTTTCGGATAAATGTACTAAATCTTTAACGCCGGATTTTGTCCATTCTGATGCTTCATCGCTTCCAAATAACAAACAGGGAAAACAGTAAAGACTATTACTAACATCACAACCGCACAACCAGTCAGTTTTTTCGTAAGTTTCCATTTTAAAAGTTAGTTTATAATCACGACTTTTGCATTTTGTTATGTTGGTGATTATTAAATTTGGCTTTGGACGGCCGACACATTTGATTTGGATTTTTTCCTCCAAAGAAAGCGAAGAAAATTTAATTGTTTTTAAATATTGCACGCTAAGGCTATCGGGGTTCAGAAATCCCGCCATTCTACACACAGTTTTCAGTTAAATCGCGCTTGAATCGAAATAAATATAAAACAACTTCCGATCCCAAAGTGCACTGACTACATGTGCACACCAGCCAGCTTAAAACATCGAACGTCGCTAGACCTTCACGGGGAACAAAGAGTGCGGGGGGGCATAGTTCCACCAATTGGATTTAATATTGAAATGTGCAGTGAACGGGGCGATCAAGCGACGCGGTGGACGCTGTGATTCCAGCGTTGCCGGTTGCGTTTGTTTTGCTGGCGCATTTGGCCACTAATTTTTTAAATTAATACTTTATAGGTAGAATGTTAAAATTTGAAGAATGATAAAATTAAATTTAAAGTTGTTTGATATTAATTTGGGAGTGCACGTGCACATGTGCTCTTATGGAGGAACCGCCACTGGTTTGTAGTCCTCTACAAGAATAAGAATCGCTGAAAACTTTAGCTTTCTATGTATAAAAATAAATATGATTTTTCAAAGTTTTGTTTTCAAAAATATAAATCATAAGTAGGTACCTACCTTAGTACTTACTGAAACGATGAAATTTCAAATTTTTATATGTTAACATTTTGTGTTTAAATGATCCTTTGGGACCCCCAGACTCCATAAACTAAATTATTCAAAGATTTCAATTCAAAATGTTTGTAAAAAGGACGTCAGGAAATTGACAAATTCAAAAATTCACCCCATAATAGTAGGAGAGCCGGCAATATTAACGGGTATGTGATCGTTGCAATGGATAATTTTCACATAAAAGAATAGCTCAGAGTTACCTTTAAACTAAATGGATGGGTGGCCTCGATTCTCATGGCCGCAAACCTTTGATGGCTGGGCGTAAACTACCCCTCTTTTTCCGAAGGAACAATGTTATCGTTGCAATAGCTGAAAATTGGTAGATATATTCTTTAATATGTCTTCTCAAATAATAGATAGGGTGGCCTCGATTTTGATGGCCGGAAATGATGGCAACACTCATTGAAAGTCGAGCACACACGTTATTTTGCTTGCTAAATACAAATTTTTGAAAGTGAAAGCCTTCAAAGTCACAAGAGGACTCTGTGAAGAGGATTTTGCATACGGCTGTAGGTCTTTAGACAAAAAAAAGAAATATGAAATTGTATTAATAAAGTGTTTGCCGCATATGATGAGAACCCTCTACATCGCAAGGTACTTCTTATTTGTTGCGCTTATGGTTCTTGAAGTATCTTTTTATAAAACAACTTTACGGCCATGAGAATCGAGACCACCCATCCATTTGGTTTAAAGGTTACTATGAACTATTGTTTTTTGTAGAAATTATCCATCGCAACGATCACATACCCGTTAGTATTGCCGGCTCTTGGACTATAATGCTTAACGCGATTTTATTTCAGACACTATAGGTCATGAACTGAAATTTTCAGGAATTGTAGTCGTCCACGGGGATAAGAATCGCTGAAAATTTCAATATTAGAAAAAAGTTGGGATTGTTCGAAGTATTCAAAAATCTAAATTATAAGGTAGATACTTAGCTACCCTTATTAGTACTAAAACAATGAAGTTTCAAATTTTTGTGTGTGTGTGTGTGTGTGTGGAACTTGAGCTCTCCGTCTATGAAAATTCCAAGAAATCTGCTGTCAGGTTTGATCTCAACTGGAGCACTATCCATAAAAATATCTGCAAGAGTACACTTTAAACATACCAGCTTTGTTTTTGTGGGATTCAATAGGTTCGTTCCAACCCCCCGTTTTCGTATCGTCATGAAACGGTTTCGGAACTGTTAGGATCGATTGAAGGCGCATGCGTTGACCTTGCACGGTTTTATCTTGGTACAGAAACAACGGGTAGTTGGAACGGTTTCATGATCGTTTTCGTAATGACGACAGTTCAAATAACTTTAACCCTAAATTTGTTTGTTCGCAAATTAAAATAGAAGAATATAGGATTAGGATTACAAAATAATATATAAAAAAGGAAAATCGAACACCAACGCTGATTCATTATCAAAAATCTGAAACTGAATCCTTGCAAGCTGATAACATCAAGGATTAGCAAATAGCTGATAATAAATTTTGTACTTTTTTTCACTTGAAAAAAATAAAAATGCTACAGTTTTATAAGTTAGATTGGAAATTGGTTGTTTAACAACAACATGAACAACAACAGGTGACAAAAATTGAATTACGCATGTCAGTCATGGATCAGTCCACGCGGTTCTTGCTTTCCACTCGGGATCGAAATGACGGTGCTAAAACCAGTTCTCGAACGATCCCAGGTTTGGTTGGAACGCCAACGAAACTGAACGGAAAACGATCATCTCTCGGTTGGAACGCGTTTAACCTATGGCGCATGACCGTGACCGTACATTGAACGGTTTTTGGCTGGGTTGGAACGAACCTGTTAATAGGTTAGAGTCGCACCAAGTCTTCACTGTCTGGAGATTCTGCAAAATGATTTCACGGAGGGAAACGGGGTCCGGAGCCTGCCACATTATTGTGGTATCATCGGCGAATATGGTGAATATCCCACGAATCTGGAGATTAGCAAGATCATTAATGTACAGCAAAAATAGGATCGGACCCAGAACCGGACCCTATAGCACTCCCAATTCAATTGGTGGGTAGTTGGAGCACTAAGATCCTATGAAGACACATTGTCGTCGACCAAGCAGGTACGGCGAAAACCAGCGTAAAGAAACTCCCCTAAAGCCGTAGTGCGGTGAAGCCATAGAATAAGGTTTATAGTGGGTAATGAATGAATGGTAATGAAGTGAATCTTCCGCAGCAGAATTCCGTGGTTAACATAGTCAAAAGCCTTCGATAGGTCACAAAAAACTGCCGCCGAAACTCCACCGTCATTAATACGAGAGAAGGTACAAATCATGCATTAGATGGTATACAGCATCATTTTTACTGGTGCCCTCACGAAAGCCACACTGGCACCTGCTAAGGATCTCATTACATTAGCCTCAATGAAGGAAAGCATACGTGTTTTCACAAGTTTCTCCATGATCTTGCGATCTTGGACAAGGTAGACAAGAGTGAGATTGGCCGGAAGTTAGAAAGGTCATCCGGATTTCCCTCCCTATGGATCGGAATAACCTTCGCTGTTCTTAGACATGAAGAAAAAATTCTAGTCTGCCATGACCTATTAACTGTCCTCACCAGAACCAAAATACAATAAGCTTAGGCAAGTTGAGAAAAAATTTTGCGGAAAGGCCTTTCCTCTCCTAAACTGTTTCTATTTTTTATCGATCGTAGGGTGCTTTCTCATTTCTGCTAAATCAGTTGGGAAGAATAAAAATGAATTGGAAATATTTATATTTGACAGGCAGTCAATTGGATCCACCAGAGGCTGTAGGCGTTGTTGAAGGTTACCCGCCGCTATATTGCAATAGAAGTTATTTAGTGCATCCGGGGAAGCAGCAGCAGGAGTGGAAACAGGGCGATTAGAGCTCTTTTGACGTATATCGTTAACAATATTCCAACATTCCTTTTGCGAATTATGACAGCTGCTCAGGCGATTTGAATAATAGTGCTCTTTGGACAGTTTTATCAAGCGACGGAACATGGAGCGATATTTAGTAAAATATTCATTATTGAAACCTGCAGATGATGTATATATGTTTACCTACGAGCGTGCGGTAAAGTGTACTTTACTGCACGTATTTGCAAATGGAAAGTAGCACTTTACCGCACACTATGCGGTAAAGTCAACTTTACAGCATAGTGTGCGGTAAAGTTAACTTTACAGCATAGTATGCGGTAAAGTGGACTTCAAAGTGTGCGGTAAAGTGCACTTTACCGCATAGTTGCGGTAAAGTAGAATTTGATATTTATAATCAAAAATCCTTTTTTTTTCCAGAAAATGGATTTTTGATAATTTCTAAATCTAATCTTATTTCATTAATTAATCTGATTCAATAATTAATTTTATCAATGCACTTTTTTGGAGATGTAGATGCTCATAGGTAAAATTTTGTACCTAACACATGCGGAAAGTGCCTTTACCGCCCTTAACGGCTTGACCGAACTCCGCTTCGCGTCGTTCGGTCAACTGCCGTTGCGTGCGGTAAAGTATCACTTTCCGCATTTGTTAGGTAAATAACTATTTCTAATAATATGGAGTGAGCGAAGACTTTTTTAAAAACAGTTAGACCCTTATAGATCGGTGGCCCAGCGTCAAATTACCCCAACCAAAAACCGCCCGTCTGCCAGCGATGGGTGGTAGCCCGCTCCTGTGACCGCCCTCCAAATAAGGGAATTTTGATCAAAAACCCCCCTTACGAGTACACAAATGAAATTTTTTGGGCATGTAGAGAATTATATTAGGAACCTAAAAACACGCGGCAGACGCCTTCCAGTGGTAACCCATCTAGGGCAGACGCCTTTCAGTGGTAGCTCGTCCAGGGCAGACGACCTTAAAAAAAATATATATGACGTAAAACTCCTCTTACGAGTACATTCACAAAATTTTGTAGACGTAAACAGTCAGATTGGTGTGCTAAAGATGCATGGCAAATGCCTTCAAGTGGTAGCCTGTCCAACCAGGTTTGGACTGTTTTTGGGTTTAATTTTTGTAATTGAAAACAATTGTGTCATGTTCGGCTAATGCTGCATTTTCGACCGTACAACCAATAAGCTCGCTACAGAAGTTGGAACACATGTAGTCAATAGTCAATGGTGCTAGGCTAGCATCATTGACTACATGTGCTGCTAGATGAATATCGAGTAATACGCGTCGACGATTTAGGCCTCTTTTATGCACGCGTTTTTTGTCGCTTGTCGCGGGGCGACAAAAAACGCGACGTTTTCTAAAAGCACGTTGCCAAATGTGCGCTTTTATGCATCAACGTCATTCAGCCGCTCGCCGACACTTATGCAGCGCGTTTATTATCGCTTTCGTCAAACATTTTCCAACTAACCCAAACATTTCCCCTTACGTTCAAACGCAAATCCCCGTACCAACTCCACATTTGTAATAGAAGTGCTTTTTAGCTTTTCACATAGCTCATCAAATGAGCCTGTCAATACAGTAATAATTGAAGAGTTTCTCCCTGTCGAGTCTCGATTCTTCCTGAAGTGTATAATATGACTTGCGTCTATTTCTCAACGTGGCTCCTTCAGTATGCGCGTGCGCGTACTTTCCACAGAAGATTTTAAGGTTAGGTTTTCCTGTTTTGTTTTGATTTTGAAATTGTACTTGTTTAGTAAGTTTCGTAACGTAACATTTGGTGGTATGAATAAAAACGAAGTACTTGCTAATACTACAAGTATTAGTAGATTCTCCGTAGTATTTACTTAAAAACGAAGTAGATACTACATTTCGAAACCAGGGAAAATAAGTAAATGCTTCTTTTTGAAGTAAATACTACGTAGAATATACTAATACTTGTAGTAGTAGCAAGTACTTCGTTTTTATTCATACCACCTATTGTTTCTACTGACCCTAAAGTTTCTATCCACTCCGTTTAGGATAATTTTTTTAGTTACATATCTGTTGATTCGTGTCGTGATGGAGGGAAACAGTGAAAACATTGACAAGGGCTCATAAATAAGTAAAAGTGATTGAGTAAGTCTAATGAGAAGTAAGTCCAGAAGTAAAGATGAATCCAAATTTTGTAGATATGTATATGTCTGTACTTGGTGTTCCAAAACATTTTCAAATCAGGGCAATATAAGCAGGCATACCAAAAATATGCATGATTCGTTGGTGGCTGGAAGGAAAAAAACAATATTGTGCCCTTTGTGTATTGTGTAACAAATCGTTTGGGTTCTACACTGAATTGGACACGCATTTAGAGTCTGAGAGTCCTCGCACCAGATAATCAAGATTCCTACAAAAAATGATTTGTTTGTCGGCGATGCCCGGATAAACAAAATCAAAAAATTGATGCTCTTGGACTAAATTTATTCTCAATTCTTTATGTGTAGGTAGAGTTTTTGCAACAGTTTTTGTTTATCCGGGCATCGCCGACAGAGAAATCATTTTTTTGTAGGAACCTCGATTATCTGTGGCGGGGACTATAGATACTTTCTTTTAGATTTTATGTGCAATTTGATTTTTTCTGTGTCAAAATAAATTTTTCACCCAAATACATACCTTTGTGTTTTATTTATTACAGATATAAATACAGTCTAGGAAAATAGTCGAAAAATAAATGCATTGCAAAAAAAAAATCCTACCCAAATGAACTTTTCAGGGATGATAGGGGGCGGGTGGGTGATCATAAAACCGAAAATATCAAACATTCACCCCTCTGGCGTTTTGCGCTATAGGGGTTGAAAGTGCGCCAAAGGCGATTACTTGGTACCTATTGATTTTACAAAAAAATGTTTCAAATAAAAGATGTGCAACATTATTTGATCTACAATGTTTATCTGAAGACTTTTTTGAATAAGTGCCGTCTGTGGTCATAATGGCCGTTTGAAATTTTATGATGAAAATGAAAAATTTTAACCAACGTAAAATTTTTTTTTCTACAAAACATACAACATTTTTGCTTCATGAGGTTTTTACTCACCCCCTGCCGTTTTTCAATAAGGGTCGTTTAAAGTTTTTTTATTTTTCTACAAAAAAACTTTCTTGATAAAAGTTTTATAAGATTACATTTCCTACAATTTTTCCCAATCAACTTTTTTTGTAACTCACCCCCATTCAGCGGGGGGACACTTCCCTAAGAGAAATTTTAGTTTTAGGGGTATATATTATTTGTTTTCTTTCTTTTCTCGCCTTTAGTGCATATGAAAAGTTGCAATTAACATTGTATTAGAAGGATTTTTTTTTTCCACCACCTTTTTGTTTTTAGGGGTAGTTTGCGTATTTTCAACTTTACAAAAAAAAATTATTAAGAAAACTTGTTCATTTTATTATTTTGAACAACTTTTCTCTATCATTTTTTTTTGTAAACTTGAAAATAGGCGAATGTTATATGCACTAGAGGCGAGAAAAAAAAAAAATATAAACCCCTAAAAACTAAAATTTCCCTGAGGGAAGTGTCCCCCCGCCGAATGAGGGTTAGTTCCAAAAAAAGTTGATTGGGAAAAATTGTAGGAAATGTAATCTTATAAAACTTTTATTAAGAAAATTTTTTTGTTAAAAAATAAAAAAACTTAAAACTACCCCTATTAAAAAACGGCAGGGGGTGATTAAAAACTTCATAAAGCAAAAATGTTGTATGTGTTGTAGAACATTTTTTCACATTGGTCAAAATTTTTCATTTTCATTATAAAATTTCAAACGGCCCTTATGACCACAGATGGCCCTTAATCAAAAAAGTCCTCAGATAAACTTTGTCGATCAAATAATGTTGCACATCTTTTATTTGAAACATTTTTTTGTAAAAAATCGCCAATGACGCAATTTCAACCCCTATAGCGCAAAACGCCAGAGGGGTGAATGTGTGATATCTTAAGTTTTATGATCACCCACCCGCCCCCTATCATCCCTGAAAAATTCATTTGGGTAGGAATTTTTTTTTTGAAAATCGACAATTTTCCTAGACTAATAGTTAAGGGCTAGATTGGTTTTTTTTGCGCTAATTTTTTGCTAACTAAAAAATTATCCTAAACGGGGTGGATAGAAATTTCAGAGTAAGTAGAAACAAAATTAGGGAATTTAGGCAACAACGTACAAGATCAAAAACAAAACAAGAAAACCTAACCTAAAAATCTTCTATGGGAAGTAGGCGCACGCGCATACTGAAGGAGCCACGTTGAGATATAGACGCAAGTTATAATATGCGCCCCTGAGCTGAGAAGTTTTGCACTAAATTTAATTCAATGAAATTTCTATATATCAAATACGTAAAAACACACGTATCCATTTTTAACCACTGCCGTTGTGTGGTCCACTTGCAACTGATCAAATTTGAAAGCGGCACGCGACAATAGAAACGCTTGGATCTTTGTTCATAAAAAAAACGCCGCGTATTTTGTCGCCCCGCGACAAGCAACAAAAAACGCGTGCATAAAAGAAGCCTAACATGCATTTGTAAGTTATGAGTCAAGTAAATGACTCAAGCGCATTGTACAGGTAGAACTCCTTTTATCGAAATTTATATTAAGATCTCCGGCTATAATTATATAGGAAGAGCTTGAGATATTATTAGACAGGATTTCATCGAAGCCTGTAAGGAGTAGGTACACCACTATCAGATGAGGGTGAGCGTCCTGTCACTTTCGGCCTGCTGGGCCGGTATTCTCGTTTCCGAAAACGCTTAAGGTAGGATTTTTAACTATCCGGCATTGCGGTGTGCGGTAGCGGTATGCGGCTTTGCGACAAGCCGGTGAGTTGTGTATCATGTTGTAAAATCGAGCTGTTTTGTTACCATGCGTTATGCGGCAACGTCACTGCGGCGTCGCAAGCTGTCTTTGCGGCGTGCTGTTGAAAAACTCCAAAATGTTTTTCGACGGCACCGCAGTAGTGTGCGACGCCCCACGACCTGGCAAAATACTACAGTTTTGAGCTTTGTTCCTGCACCCATTGCAGCCATCATGTCACATATAATATATATAGGTATTCCCTTCAAGTGCATTGAAAATATAGTAAAACAGGTCACGTCAAACTCTCGAGTATGCTTCAAATTAGTTTCACTATCATTCAAGTGACGTTCAATGAAAATGTTATACCTACGCTCCTTCTTGTGGATCACTTTTATAAATGTTTGATATTTCACTGCGATTTTCACAACAGTGAAATACATCTTCTTCTTCATCTTCTTCGAGCAAGAGAATCGCAGCAATAATAGTACGACGAGTAGCTGATCTCATTTTTTAATCGCGACTTCAAAAATATTTGCCTGACAGTTAAAAAACAAATTTGCCGCCAACAGCATGCAGGTTGCGTCATCCGCAACATCGCAGTATCGCACGCCGCTGCCGCATACCGCAATGCCGGATAGTTAAAAATCCTACCTTTACCGCTTTTTAGTCGCTCGGCACTTCAAATGTTAATTTACATACCGGGTGGGGCACGAAAAACTTTCCACCCAGGTTTTCTCAGGTGTTTGGTGTTTAATCAATAATCGCTAAGACACGTCAATTTTTGTTTTTTGGGGGACACATTTTATTGGTATTCTCACCCCCTACCTGTGAACCCCTAAGTAGGGGTAACAGGTACCCCCAAAATTTCAAATAGAAAGAGGTGTCGAGTGATTGGTCATTTGGTAGCTATTTTCATTGAGATTATATCCCCGTAGTTTTAAGTTGCTACTAGTAACCCTGCCGAAATGGCGGCAAGTCAAAGTTAGGATAAATGCTTTTTTTCGATTATACAACTCACTGTACATTATTCCCATATGACACGAGAGGATTAACAAGTGATAATCCTTCCCATATGACACGAGAGGCTTAACAAGTGATAATCCTTTTGCACGGTAACTGGTGTTTTGACATTTTTTGACAAAAAATTTAAATTTTTGATTCATGAAATTATTAATTGAAAAAGAATTAAAGTTTAGTTCGTTGTATAACCTTTTGAATACCACTCGATGTTTCAGGCTTACCTAATACTTTTACCTGACACTCAACGCGTTACCAGCAACACCACTCCTCCTTCGGAGTCGTGGTGTTGCTGCGTAACGCGTTTCGTGACAGGTAAAAGTATTATCCGGTAATCCTGAAACCTCTTGTGGTATTACATTCGATAATCTAAGCTGTCTAGTTTTTACCTGTCACACCTATGCGTAGGTAACAGGTAAAAACCACACTGCATTTTTCCATTGATTTTTCCTAACTTTGACAAACCGCCATTTCGACAGGGTAAATAGTAGCAACTTGAAACTTCGGGGATATATTCTTAATGAAAATAGCTATCAAATGACGTATCACTCGACCCCCCTTTTCATTTGAAATTTTGTGAGTACCTGTCACCCCCACTTAGGGGTTCACAGGTAGGGGCAGAAAATATACCAATAAAATGTGTCTCCCAAAAAACAAAAATTGACGTGTCTGAGCGATTTTTGATTAATCACCTAACACATGAGAAAACCTGGGTGGAAAGTTTTTCGTGCCCCACCCGGTATAAAGTGCTGAACGACTAAAAAGTGGTGAGCGTTTTTGAGTACGAGAATACCGGCCCTTGGAGAACTCACTTTCGGCCCTGATAAATTGTTCTTTCACACCTAAACACAGAGTGAGCGATAGACACAGATTATGTATAAATTCCGAAATTTGGATAAAACTATGACAAACTCAAACGCAAATTCCTGCAATAAGTAATTGAAATTCGTTATCGATTGGAAAGAGTTCTGTTTTAAAAAAATTTAATTAATCAAAATCATACAGCCACCATGTATAGACTGAGTTCTACCAACGGTTCTGCAAAACATTGACAAAACCGCATAATCCGACATATGAAACAGTTCATCCTGCCTCAACTAATGTTCCATCAGTAAAACTATATTTGGCAAGTTGTAATCCTTTAAAAAGAGGGAGAGTTCAATAGTTTTATTCCTTAACGATTGAATGTTGAGTATGAATGTTTAAAGGAGCGCGAATATTAACACCAAATTATGTCGTTGATCAGGTTTTTGCTACAGAAGAAGAAGACGAGATCAGTGAATATTTTTTCTTTTAGTTTACTAAATATACAATTGATAGGGGGGGGGGGGGGATCAAAATCAAAACACATCAACTTTATTGAATAGTTTTTTTTAATAAACAGAGCCTTTCCCTACAATAGAATGCATGACATAACGTCATACATAAAAATAAATTAATATATGAAAATCCATAATTATAATTAATTATTCATAAACTCCTATCAAATTGTATAGACCCTAATTTTCAACTTAATTTTACCTAATAAGGGTCAATCTTGTATTATTGTATAAATACCTGATCTCCAGTAAATTTCAAAAAAGCAATTTTAAAAATATACAAAATATAATTTAAAAAAAAAGAAAGATTAAGATTGTAAAAAGTTAGGTATATCAAATTTGTTAAATTAGATAACAAGAAATCAATATTGATTTAAGGCTGGTTTATATCAATTTGAAGTAATTTTTACTCAAGGAGTATTCCTAATCTTCAAGTAAGATTATTAATTTCACAAATAGGATTGAATGTCATGACACAGTTTGAAACTCAATAGGAAAAAAGTCTTAAAAATTAAATAAACTTGTAAAAAATTATACAGCATAAAATCTCTTTTGAAATAATAAAAACAGGTTGCTCTGCTGATTTGTTACTTGCTTTTAATGGTCCCCATCTCCAGAATGTAATTTCTAAAAAAAAAAAAGAACATTGTGTATAAAATTAAATATTGTCCTTTACACTTTACTTACAATTCCCAAGTCCAAATTCCTTAGCATCGTCCTCTGTAATGTCACCATACTCCCAAATGTTCAAGTGGGCCTTCTTAGCTTCAGTTTGAGCAGCCCGATAATCTTCAAGCTGCAAAAAGTAACTCAATAGAATCAATTTTCAATGCATCTCTTCATTAATTATTACCAATTTGTTTTGTCTTCGACTCTTGATATTATCGACCAGCAATAAACCTTCAGCAATGAGCCCTCTTACAATATCCGTGGTGCCAGATTGGTCTTTGTGAAGTGAAGCAGTGTGTTGTCCGGCAGCTCTAGATTCAACATTCAAATATAATTTGGCAACGTTGGTGTCTTCCTTTAGATACTTGAGAGCCAATTCTTTGAACTCCTCATCTTTCGGCAAACTTACATAAGGCATGCTGTATTCAGCAGCAAAAGGTCTGTCAGCTGAATAAGCAGCTGGTAAACTTGCCAATCTTGTTGTGGGGATGGTCTCTCTGTTTCCATAATCAATGTAATGGACCAAAGCTTTGCCAGAAGCTACTTTTTCTACTTTGACTCTGTACCAAGCGTCATCAAGAGTAAATTTAGCGGCGCAAATGTCGCCTCTCTTCGGGTTGTATGCGCCTGGAAGTGGTGGATTAGCTTCGAATTCTTGCCTGAGTTTGGCCAATAACGATTCAGCTTTTGGACCATCAGCAACTTTTTGCACAAAGAATGTTCCTTCATTTGTAACTTCAGTTACAACGACTTCTTCGTAATTAACTTTCCTCTCTGTTGGCACCCGTTCTTCTTCAACAACCTTTTCTTGAGGTTCTTCTTCCACATAATTCTTCCACCTTCTCAATTTTTGCGCTTTGGCACCATCCTCAGCTTGTTTCAGTTGAGAAGCATATGAAGACTTTTCGCCGGTAAAGTGAACAGAAGCAAAACCGGCCTTGACAAGCTCGACGGACATGTTTACATTATCCACCCATAGCCAACCAATGAAATTACCAGCTTTGTCATGGGTGTCGACTTGGATGGAAACTTCTCTTTGCAGGCATTTTTCTTTGGTGAACAGTAAGGCTTCATCACCGAATTCTTCACCTTCTGACGCTGGAAGATTACCTGTGGCTGCTCTGGTGGCTCTTGGACAGGTAATTCCACCTAAAAGACATTTTAGAAAAATTGTATTGCAATTTATAACAAATTTGAGTTATATCGTTGGTATGTTACATGAAACAACATATAATAAAACGGGGGAAGATACACCCCCAGCTGATTGCAAATAGTTTTAACTAGCAACAGTTTCTCTAGAATCTTGTACACATACCCACTTTTGCAGGCGCATTTTCTGATTTTAATCATGTTTTCCAACTCACCCAATATCTGCATTATTTTTACTTGGTATTTTTTTTTATTCCGTTTTACTTAAGAAAACGTTTTCCATAATGTCAAAAACCAAAATTGTAGATTAGCAGTGGAAAATATAAACAGAAAGGAGCTAGTAATATTTTTTTTTACTTACCAAGCAAAAATGTAGCTAAACTGTTAGTCTTGGGAATGTATAATCTCAACCTGGAGCCACTAGCAACAAATTCCACAATAGCATCGATTCTCTGAGCCCTCTGGAATGAGGCAAGTTCCAATTTCGCTCTGGCACTATCAATTTCAGTAACCCTCAATGGTGCACCGTCTTTCTTCGAGTGTACTCCCAGCTGTGATTTTTCAGCCTTAGTTTCGGCCTTCAAAAGCTCATCATATCTGCAACTCCTTTGGTCATCGTCTTGCCTATATCTCACAACAGTAGCCAAGCCTTTGGATACCAGAGCTTCAGCTACGTTTTTTCCGTTAATGGTGACTGTTGCACAGGCTTTTTCAGGAAAACTATCTCTGGCTTCTTGAATATAGTCAATGACAATGTGAACTTTTTTGCCTATCAGTTTTTTTCTCAAGTATTCACGTGCCTCAAACATCCATGGAATGTCGTAGAGAGGCCTAAAACCCTTTGGCCTTGGAATCGGCTTGCCTTCTTCGTCCTGGCCTGCTCTGCCTGCTTCCCTTGGTGGTCTTATACTAGCCAAAAATACTTTTTTAAATGAATTATTGGCCAACTTCAGTTGAAGAGCATCGCCATTGATAACTTCAACAACGGTAGCTGAAAATTCTTTTTCTTTGCCTGTAATTTGAGGGGCTCTAGCTTGATAGTCTTTCCAAATGCGTTTTAGTTCGCTTTTAGCTTGGGATTCGGCTAAACGAAGTTTTTGAATGTCAACTGACGGAAGTGGAGCTAAAGACCAATCAACGCATCTGGCGAAGCCTTCACGTACCAAATTTTCTGCGATATTTCCTTTCGGATGCAAAATCGAACCAATTATGTTGTTACTGTTATTGACAGAATATAAAACAACGTCAACCTCGCGTTGTAAAAGACGAACCTCAACGTAATATTTAGCTTCTTCGGCAAATTCAATCTTTTGAGATGGATCGGGTCTACCTTGTTCATCAAGCTTAAATCCATTGCACCTGATACCGGCAATCATTAAAGTGATGTAATGGAAGTCAGGTAATAAGAAGGCACGAACTGTGGAGCCATCACGAACATGCTCAATAACAGCCTTAATTGGTTTACCTTCGTTTTTGTCTACAAATGCTTTGATGTTTTCTAGAGACCATTTGACATCTCTTACATGTTCCTTTAAAAAATAAATCTAATTAAAATCTTCAATGTTATAATTTAAATAGTCATGCTCACTGAAGCTTTCAGCAGAAATCACTCCAAAAGTAAAATAGTAATGGTTGATTGATCATAATGAACTTGCTTTTACCAAAATTATCTAACAATAAATATTACTTACAGAAGAAGGACTTGTTCCCCATTTTCCTTTCCCAGCACGTTTTGCCTCATCTTCAAGCTCACAGAGACGGGTAAGTTCAGGTGTTGGTCTTACGCCCTCTCTCCTCACTGTTACTAGACCTTCTGATACCAACGATTCAGAAATATTTTCGGCAGTATTGATGTCTGAAGTTATAAATAATTATTGGAAATGTTCTAAATTATTATTTCTTTTTAAAATTTTACCTTTTCCCAGATATATTGTGCCATACTCCCTGGTCGCATTGGGCGGTTTTTCAGACACGAAAAGTACTTCTTCTCCAATCAGTTTTTTTCTGAGGAATTCTCTCGTTTCCCAGGCCCACGGTTCGTCTTTACTTTCGCCACTACAAGTTACATATTTGTTTTAAAAGGCGCACTCTGCAAGAAGCAACCATACACTTAAAATCTAATTTTGAGAATGAGAAATGTGCTTTATGACAACATCATAAGATTTTTATATACAGGGTGCCAATTTGAAAACTTTCAATGGCTATTTATCTGGGTAACCGAAAAATATATGAGAATTTTTTTTATTTATTTATTTATTTATTTATTTATTTATTTATTTATTTCACACTACAAAGGTATACAATGGGTATATAAATATTCAATGTTAAGAATAATACATTTTTTTTTCTTCAAAAAGAAGCGAGCACCTAAGTGATTTAACACTTGTGTTGTGCTGAGATTATAAACTAGATTACAAATTATCTAACAAAAATTTCTATAGTAGGGAGAGGGAACCAAAATGATGTACCTAATAACCAACCTGTTTTCACTTACTCCCTCACCCCCAGCCACACCAACTAAATAATCTCAAATAGCATCCCCCTACTTGTGATACCTTATCTGAAAGCTCTTGAAAAATGCTTTTGAATGGTGCTCTACAAAGTTACATTCGATAGCATGTAGGGATATAGCCTCTATGGATATAGCCATTGAAAGTTTTCAAATCGACACTCATTATTCAGATAGAATAATGTTTTCTCTCGTATTTTCCTGAGCCATAGTGTCATCAGTAAGATTCTCAAGTTCCCCTATTTCAATTTCGTTAAAATCAACATATTGTATTGTCTATGTTTTGGTCTATAATTAGTGACAAATCTAATTAATGGTCATTTTTCCCAGCAGTAATTGGTAATATGAGAGTATCATGGAGAACATCATTTAGAGTTGCACTTACACATGATTCTACATTTATGGACAAAAATTCTGAGGCAATAGCATATCGGCCATTCTGAACAAATTTTCGCAAGGCCGACTGCCTATATTTGGTTATTGGCAGGTGAGTTTTAGGGAACGCTGACAATAACTTGTTTCATGTCTGTTATAAGTTTCACTACGGAACAAAAAAATCACAGCAAAACATTCTTTGAGTGATTTTTTCTTTCACACTCAAGACCATATCATAAAAAAGTTATATATTATTATTTTTTTTTTTATCAAGGAAAGGGCTAGGATGTTACGGGCACAATTTAGATTGTTAGAGTTTTGAAGGAATACACCCGAGAATACATAAGAAAACAAAGGAATACATATGAATACATAGGGCATACATAAGAATACATGAGATTACATGGGATAACATGAGGCTCATCCGCTGGAATACATTGGCGGTTTACCTCTTGGCCCAAATGTAGGAACTCAATCCTTAGTTTAAAATAGTAAAGGACTTATTGAAAAGGCCTTAGAGCTACCGTTCTGTATATTTTGACAGTATATAGCTCGGTTATCAAGCAAGATAGAAAAAAATTATAAATACAATATAGATAGGGATTAACGAGAACCGCTGGAAAATATAACTTTTATATAACACAGGGTGCACGCAAAAAATGTGGCAAGCACAACTTGTTTTTTTTTTTTTAATGGAACGCCCTGTAAATTTTTCAATAATCGAATAGACATTCCTGATATAAAAATATACAGTACGTTGATATTTGTATTATCCGTTTTTGAAATATTCGCGTTTAAAAATGGATTTAATTGTTTTTACCAAATCGCAGTTGCCATCAACCATATAATTGTCTACTACACGTCATTAATAAATAATATTCATTAAAGTAACATGCTACAAAATCGTTCCATAATGACGTGTATGCAATAATTATTTTGTTCATGGCAACTGCGATTTGGTAACACAATTAAATAAATTTTTAAAGGAGGATAAAAAGGCTTGAAACTAAATATTATGTATGAATATAAAAATTTCAAACATTATAAAGTTTATTTTAAGGTGTAATTATTTCAATAATAAGCCAAGTGACATTGACTATGAGACTATGGACTTGTGACTTTATTCACATCAATATATCAAATATCATAAGTCATGATGCATGTCATCATGCTGCAGAAGCTTTCTTTGTAGTTTGTGATAATAATCTCTTCTGATTATTATAAACAATAGATTAGGTCAAATCAAAAAATACCTCAACATTGAAGAAAATCAAATTTTTGTTGACAACATATATGGGACAATAATCAGTTTGTGAATAATTTTATAAATAATCATAATAAAGTTTTTGTTCGATAGTATTTTCACAAATTATAATGCTAAATTTTTCATGCACTTCAATGCAATTGTAAATGCTTCAAATTTTCATTATGATGCTCAAGGTAGTAACAGTCTGCGATTAAATTTGAAAGGAGAATCAAAGTCGCAAGGGCATTACAAAATTTAATATTGAATAACGCTAGGTGCCAAAAAAAGGGTAGTAACTTCAATGATAAGATTTCTGCTAGGAAGCATTTTTTGGAGAAAGGGACATAATTTTGATAAATCCTCAAAGTCTTTCATCTAAGTTTGAGGAAATTCACAATTTTATATTGGAAACAAAGCCTATGGCAATATGTTAAACAGAGACAAGACTCACAGATTGTATAAATGATTTTGAGAATAGTATGTTGAATTTTAAAGTTTACAGGGTGGACAGTGATAACAGGCACACTGGTGGTGTAGTGATTTACATAAATGATTGTGTTGACTTGTGGAATATTGAACAAAATGTATACAAAAAAAGCTATTGGTTTTATTGTCTTGAAAGTCTCTATTTGTGGCAGGATTTACGTGATAGGTCATTTGCTCGGTCATTTGTATCGTTCTCCTGGTGCAAGTTTTTCTGAATTTTTGAGTTTTTTTGAAGGTTGGTGTGACGCATCTGAGGACATGAGTCATCCTGTTATTATAATGGGACATTTCAATATTAATTGGTTGGCTGAGGATACATATTGGTTGAGATTGAAGAAGGTTGTCAATGATTCAGGTTTCACACAGAATGTCAATTTAGTTAGGTACTCACCCTACAGAAGAAAAAGGTAGCTTAATAGATTTAGTTCTTTCTATCCAACAATAAAGTTGGTATTTTTAAGTGCCAAGTTATGGAAACACCCCATATTAGTGATCATCATATTATAAAAACCATCAGAGAGTTGAATCAGGCCTACGCAGCCAAAGTAACTGTATGTACAGGGTGCGCCAATTTGGACACTTTTAATAGGAAACATCAATTTCTGAGGAGACACAAAAAAATGAACCCCCCAGTCTGAGGCTCAAATTTCATGAAATTTTGATTGGTGCAAACCGCATTTTGATATCTTCAACCGTTTAGCCGCTAGAGGGCGATTCTCGATTTTGAGCAATACTTTGAAACCTTCATAACTTTTTTCTTTATAAAAAGAATTGATTTCCAAAAAATTTTTCTTGAGGCACTTTTTTAAGTACCTAGAATTCAGTGAAGTTCTCAGTTTTTTTCTAGTTGACCCCAATTTCGAGATTTTGACCAAGGTTTTTTTCAATAGGACACCCTATAATATTAATAGCTCATTGGAAAGATCTGCTTTTGATTATTTCAATGATATAAAGTTCGATAGGTTTATCTAAGAGTTTCGGAGAAAAAAATTATGCTGTTTTTTTCATAAGAAACAATGTGTTAGAAAGAGACCTTTCTCATTTTCCTTAAAGATTTAAAGTCCTTTTCTAACACATTGTTTCTTATGACAAAAACCGAAATAATTTTCTTCTCGAGAATGTTAGAGATAAACCTATCGAACTTCGTATCATTGAAATCAGTAAAAAAATCGGACTTTGGTCAATATCTCGAAATTGGGGCCAACTAGAAAAAAACTGAGAACATCACTGAATTCTACTTAAAAAAGTACCTCAAGAAAAATTTTCATGGAAATCAATTATTTTCATAAAGAAAAAAGTTATGAAGGTTTTGTTTCACAGTATTGCTCAAAATCGAGAATCGCCCTCTAGCGGCTAAACGGTTGAAGATATCAAAATGCGTTTTGCACCAATCAAAATTTCATGAAATTTGAGCCTCAGAGTGGGGGGGTTCATTTTTTTGTATCTCGCTCAGAAATTGACGTCTCCTATTAAACGTGTCCAAATTTGCCCACCCTGTACAGGGTGTCCAAATTTGGATGGTTTTTTTTTGGATACGTCAATTTCTGAGCGAGATACAAAAAAATGAACGCCACACTCCGAGGCTCAAATTTTTTGAAATTTTGATTGGTGCAAACCGCATTTTGATATCTTCAACCGTTTAGCCGCTAGAGGGCGATTCTCGATTTTGAGCAATACTGTGAAATCTTCATAACTTTTTTGTTTATGATAATAACTGATTTCCGTAAAAACTTCCTAAAAGCACTTTTTTAAGCAAAATTCAGTGACGTTTTCAGTCTTTTTCTATTGGGCCTCAGTTTCAAAATATTAACAAATCCGATTTTTTTCGATGGGACACCCTATATATTAATAGCTCTCTAAAAAGCTCTGCATTTGCTGATTTCAATGATATAAATTTCGATAGGTTTATCTGTTTGTCAGTTTTATTAATAGCTCTTCAGAAAGCTCTGCTTTTACTGATTTCAATGATACAAATTTCGATGGGTTTATCTCTAACAGTTTTCCAGAAAAAAAAAACTATTTTGGTTTTTGTCATAAGAAACAATGAGTTAGAAAGAGATCTTTCTCATTTTCCTCACAAATATAAAGACCTTTTTTCACACATTGTTTCTCATGGAAAAAAACGAAATAATTTTTTTTTTTCGAAAACTGACAAACAGATAAACCCTCGGATAAACCTATCGAAATTTATATCATTGAAATCAGCAAATGCAGAGCTTTTTAGAGAGCTATTAATATATAGGGTGTTCCATTGAAAAAAATCGGATTTTGGTCAATATCTTGAAATCGAGGCCCAATAGAAAAAAACTGAGAACGTCACTGAATTCTGCTTGAAAAAGTAGTTCTAGGAAGTTTTTACGGAAATCAGTTATTTTTATAAACAAAAAAGTTATGAAGATTTCACAGTATTACTCAAAATCGAGAATCGTCCTCTAGCGGCTAAACGGTTGAAGATATCAAAATGCGGTTTGCACCAATCAAAATTTAAAGAAATTTGAGCCCCGGAGTGGGGGGTTCATTTTTTTGTATCTCGCTCAGAAATTGACGTTTCCTATCAAAACCATCCAAATTCGGACACCCTGTACAAGAGGTAAAATAGATCACCAACAGGTGAATATTGAACGATCAAATATGTTGTGGAAGTACAAAACGGATCTCAATGATATAAATGCTAAGTATCCTTATTTTTATCATAATATATTGGGTGTTTTGAACAAAGTTGCTTCAAAAACTGATAAGGTCATTAAACATAACTATAGAGAATGGTATAACGATAGAGTAAAAAATGCCATTACAAAGAGGGATAATAGTTATAAAACGTTTAAATCAAATAAAACGTTAGAAAATAGAGAATATTATAAAGAATGTAGAAATGCAGTAGTAAGAATCATAAGGAAAGAGAAGGAAGTTATTTGCTAAAAGAAAATTGACATGGCAAAGAATAATCCTAAACAAATGTGAGATACATTGGGTCAACTTAATAAAGATAAAAATAAAATAAACATAGGAAAAATAGAAATCAATAATGAAATTATCATCAATCCCACAGATATAGCCGAAAATCAAAATATATATTTTGTCAACAGCATAGAAACCATATAATTTCACACATAGACAAGGGTGATGGATGATAACCCTATCCTCTCTCCTACGTCTCAATGTAATGGCCATTTCACCTCTTTTCGGTTGATAGATTTCAATGAGTTGAATAACATCATTACCTCCTTGCCCAATAAAGGAAGTACAGACGATATAACAGCAGAGTTTATTAAAAGAACATACCACAACATAATAATAATATAATAATATACTGGGGTTCCGCTTACAATGATGTTTTGAAGAACATTACCATTGTACAAAAATATATATTGAAAGTTATTTTGTTTAAGAGGCCAGCAACAAATTCAAGCCCGCGAAATTCATTCTTTGTCGCCGAGTTCAAAGTAGGACCGTGATAGACGACGTTACGGCAAATATTTCCGAGATAACGGAAGGGTGTGATCAAATTGCATGGAAGGTGAATAATAAATCCTATGGGCTTTTGTGGAGGCAAAACTAATACACCTATCATATTTAATCTAAATTAAAAAGTATACAGTTATAATAATAGTTTTATAATTTACATTGTGCTTTTTATTTAACAAATAAGAATGTGGAGAATGAAATGTGCGGAAACACAAAAATATATTACAAAGATAATAAAATTTACCTATACAAATACAGCAAAATAGATACTTGAAATGTTTACACAAAAAAAAAGTGAGGTGGCGTAGTTACGAGGGTGGGAGAGATGATGTTTATTCGTTTATTACATAAAGAACTTCCAGAAAACCTAGAAAAATAATAAACATTGGTGAGATTGCTCATGAAAACCTCGGACACATCGATTTTTGATTTCAGTTGCCGTTTTTCTGATGGTAATATCATGTATACAGGGTGACCCAGAAACAAGTTGTGACCGCTAACTTTATTTTTTTAAATCAAAACATTAATTTTGAAGTGAAAACTTCTTTAGAATCGTTGGGAGTGACGTGAGACTCGATGAAACGAAAAAGCGACATGACACTTTTTTAACACGCTTATATTAACACACAACAAGAACCTGGAACAAGCCAAGTGAGCTGGAACAAGTCTGGAAAATGTCTGGATAAATCTGGATGAAGTCTGGAAATCTCTGGAAACGTCTGGAAAGAGCCTGGAAATTTCTGGAAAGGGTCGGAAAAATTCTGCCAAAGGTCCCAAAAGACCTGGGGATCATTCTCCAGAATCCGGATCAGTCTGTACAAGTCTGGATAAGGTCTGGATAAATCTGGATTAAGTCTGTAAAACTCTGGATAAGTCTGGATATTGTCTGGAAAAGTCTGGAAACGTCTGGAAAAGACTTGGAAATTTCTGGAAAGGGTTGGAAAAATTCTGAAAAAGGTCCCAAAAGACCTGAGGATCATTTACCAGAATCCGTATCAGTCTGAACAAGTCTGAATAAAGTCTGGATTAATCTGGATGAAGTTTGGAAAACTCTGGATAAGTCTGGATAATGTCTGGAATTCTCTGGAAACGTCTGGAAAGAGCCCGGAAATTTCTGGAAAGGGTCAGAAAAATTCTGCCAAAGGTCCCAAAAGACCTGGGGATCATTTTCCAGAATCTGGATCAGTTTGTACAAGTCTGGATAAGGTCTGGATAAATCTGGATTAAGTCTGTAAAACTCTGGATAAGTCTGGATATTGTCTGGAAAAGTTTGGAAACATCTGGAAAAGACTTGGAAATTTCTGGAAAGGGTTGGAAAAATTCTGAAAAAGGTCCCAAAAGACCTGGGGATCATTTTCCAGAATCCGGATCAGTCTGAACAAATCTGGATAAAGTCTGGATTAATCTGGATGAAGTCTGGAAAACTCTGGATAAGTCTGGATAATGTCTGGAAATCTCTGGAAACGTCTGGAAAAGGCCTGGAAATTTCTTGAAGGGGTCGGAAAAATTCTGGAAAAGGTCCCAAAAGACCTGGGGATCATTTTCCAGAATCCGGATCAGTCTGTACAAGTCTGGATAAATCTGGATGGAATCTGGAAAACTCTGGGAAGCTCTGAATAAGTCTGGATAATGTCTCGAAAAGTCTGGAAATCTCTGGGGCTGACACGCTATTATAATACATCGAACAAAAAAGTGAAAAATAAATGTATTTTAAAAAAACTAAAAAACACGCTTTTATAGTAAATTGAACTAAAAAGTGAAAAATAATTTTTAATAGAAACAGAAAATATTAATGAACAAAAAATATTAGAATTATTGTCAAAAAAGCGTGGGGTGCTCAATGTATGAAAAATGTGGAACAAAGCACCCCAGCGTGTATTTTAGTTTTTTCAAACTATATTTATTTGCGTTCTTTCTCAAGTCTTTTGGAGGGGGGGGACGCCACTGTGTATGTTAGTATGTGTGTAATGCATGCAGTTCGATGAAGGTTTCACTTCTACCGGGTGTGAACTGTACAGAATTTTTTTTAATTTCATTTCTTATTTCTACGTTACATTCTGAACTTATTTAATGTATCATATCCTATACCTATCTTCAACTGTTTCGGAAATAATAAGAGTTGAAAATTAACTTTTTTGCAACTTTGACAGGCTTTAAAACCTCAACGGTTGATTTTAGAGCTAAACCGATCATACATTCTTATCTGAGTTTTCCATGAACTATCATTTGACACCAGCTTGGAAATTAATCCAAGATTAAAAATTCCATTGCTTGAGTTGTATTTTAGCTATTTTTGGGTTTGAAAAAAGGACGGTTCTAGAACGGTTCAAAACAATCGCACAGTTTATTATTGAAGTTTGTGATAGCTGAACCGTTGTCATTTAGTTGATTGATGAACTGTGCGATTGTTTTGAACCGTTCTAGAACCGTCCTTTTTTCGAACCCGAAAAGAGCTTTTATGAGAGAATTTCATGAATCAAAAATTTAAATTTTTTGTCAAAAAATGTTAAAACACCAGTGTCGCGCCAATTATCGCGTGAAGCCTAATTCTCACTTGCGCGAGATTCGCTCTTTTTTGACATTGCTTCAATAATTTGACGTTTGATACACGCATAAAACGTAAATCAACAATCAAAACATGTCAGTTTATTGTTGGAATGTCAGTTTTGACAGATGTATGAAATTCTAAATGTCGAGTGCAATGGAAATTGTCGATAATTTTTGGGAAATTTGCCCGGATGCATTTTTAGTTAAAAAGGAGCACCAGTGCTTTTTCAGTGCCCATTTCTGTCAAAAACGCATGAGTGCAAATTTGTCAAAAATTGATAATATATTTCCATTGCACGAGTTGTACAGGGTGGCCCGTTTAAGAGGGGCCTATACCTTATCTCGAAATCTACGAGGGCTGCAAAAAAAAATTAAATACAAAAGTTGTTTCTAATAAAATTATCTAAATTTTTTTTGCATTGTTTTTGTTGTTACTCTACTATATACAGGGTGGAGAGATAAAATTTAATTTTTTTTAATGAAACACCCTATATATTTCAAAACACGTTCATATAGCCCTTTGAAAGACAAATCCAACGATATACTTGACATGTGTCTGTGATAAACCGTTTCGAACTTATTAGCGATAATCTTCAGGATCTGGGGTAATTTCAAACAGGCATTATTACGTTACTCATAAACTTTTAAAACTTTTTTTTGCATGCTATTTTTCATAAAATAATGCTCTTCTTTAGACTATTTTGAAATTTGGAATATTTGTTCAAAAAACGCCGTGTTGCCACGTTTCGCAAAATGTTACGCTTTTCAATTTTTTTAAATGGGACCTCCTGTAAATTTTCGAATTTTTGGATAGCCCTTTAAAATACAAATTCAACGATATACTGGAAATGGGTTTGTGATGCACCGTTTCGGCCTTATTGGCGATTATCTTCAGTTCTAGCACCATATTTTATGTCATCCCTGTTGAATAAAGAAAATGTCTAATTTTGCAGTAGATTAGCTGAAATAGTGCTCTTTATTATTATTATTCATTCAGAAGTAGTTAAGAAAAGACGTTTAAGTTTTTGTTTTCATTAGTTTCTCGCCTTAATAATGGGGAGAAACTTTGACTACTCTTTGAACAAATGATAATAAAAAAATATTTCGCAAATTATTTAATAATACCTACTGCAATAAACTATAGTTGCAGTAAACAAGGAAAGCATTGAATTATAAAGTCCAAAATAAAGGTTACTGATTAAGATTATATGAACAAACATTTTGAGAACTTCAACTTCAGGCTAACTATAAAATTAATTTAATTAAATTCTCTGTGTCCGCCATTTTCAACAATACAGGTAATATATCTTACTTGTAAATGTGTTATCGCATTTAACACGTAATTAGGTTGATCTGACAAATATAGCAACAGAGCGTCACGTTTCATTTTTTGTTTTTATCCAAATTTCTCGCCTTTTTTATTTTAATAATGGGGAGAAACTTTGACTACTTTTTGAATAAATAATAATAATAAAAAGCACTATTTCATCTAATCTAATGCAAAATTGGACATTGTTTTTTATTCATCAGGGATGACATGAAATATTGTGCTAGAACTGAAGATAATCGCCAATCAGGCCAAAATGGGTGCATCACAGACCCATGTCCAGTATATCGTTGAATTTGTATTTTAAAAGGCTATCCAAAAATTCGAAAATTTACAGGATGTCCCATTTAAAAAAAATTGAAAAGCGTAACATTTTGCTAAATTTCAGTATAGTCTAAAAAAGAGCGTCATTTTATAAAAAATATCACGCAAAAAAAAAGTTTCAAAAGTTTATGAGTAACGTAACAATGCCTGTTCAAAATTACCCTGAATCCCTGAAGATAATCGCTAATAAGTTCGAAACGGTTTATCACAGACACATGTCCAGTATATCGTTGGATTTGTCTTTCAAAGGGTTATGTAAAAGTGTATTACGATATAGGGTGTTCCATTTAAAAAAATTAAATTTTATCTCTCCACCCTGTATATAGTACAGTAACAACAAAAACAATGAAAAAAAAATGTAGATAATTTTATTAGAAACAACTTTTGTATTTAATTTTTTTTTGCAACCCTTGTAGATTTCGAGATAAGGTATAGGCCCCTCTTAAACGGGCCACCCTGTACAGTGTTTCCGCTTCAGTTCGCAACATATGGGAAACTTTTTTATTATCAATTTTACAAAAAAAAGTTATTGTTTATGAAAGTTTCTGCTTCTTGAAAAAATATATAGTATTAAACTATTAAAACTTAGAATAGCATGTACCGGGTGTTCTTTTATCTTTGATATCATTTTGATCACCTGTAACTTTTTTGTTTTCAAAGATATCAAGGTAAACAAAAAAACAAAATGTAGGATTAATAGCCAAGTTTTTTTTCAAGTTACACATGAAACAAAACATCAAAACACTATCAATTTTTCGACATATAAGCCTACATTATATTTTTTTTATTTTGGTTTCATATCGAAGTCTTTTCGACACTAAAAGTAGTTTCGAAAAGAAGCTCTTTGTGACACTCCTTTTTCACTTATCGGAAGTTGGTAACACTGGCTGACTGATGGCCATCGCACTGTCATTCTCGATTTTATAGAAGATTTAGGGCGAGTATTATAAAACTGCTTTGACAGTTAACTTAAAGTTAACTTTTTGAATTACATGTAATTTCAAAAATTAACTTTAAGTTAACTCTCAAAGTAGTTTTATAATACCCGCCCTTAATTCTATATTTGGCATGTAATGTTACCAACCTAAACATGAAATCAGGAAATATGAGAATAAAATTTCCAAGAAAAATTTGTTTTTTTTTAATTAAACAATACCAGAATAGAAAAAATAGTATAAAATATTCGTTTCATAAGACATTTTATCGCACTCGTCCTTTAAAAATCTCGCCTCCGGCTCGTTTTCTAATATGCGATAAAATCACGTCTTATGAAGCTTGTATTTTAATAAACTATTTTTAAATGGAACACCCGGTATATTATATGTGTGTACGTTAGAGCATATTATTCTGATTACAATGATATAACACACTTCATATTTTGTTCCACTCGTTTTTGACAAATCGGCAAAAATATATGAAATTTTTATATGCTCTCAATAATTTTCGTCCCAAATATCAGACCGCGCCGCCTAATAAGTTTCACTTCGAAAGTTTCATATTTTTGCCGATTTGTCAAAAACGAGTGGCCCAAAATATGAAGTGTGCTATATCATTGTAATCAGAATAAGATATTATATCGAACACATATATAATATACAGGGTGTTCCATTTGAAAAAATATAATGTAGGCTTATATGTCAAAAAGTTGATAGTGTTTTGTTTTACGTGTAATTTGAAAAAAAACTTGGCTACTAACCCTACATTTTGTTTTTTTGTTTACCTTGATAACTTCAAAAACAAAAAAGTTACAGGTGATCAGAATGATATCGAAGATAAAAAAACACCCGGTACAGGGGGATTAAAAAATAGGAAAATATGCAGGGTTTTTTGGTAAAAGTAGAAAAAAAATGGCACATCACTATTTTTTTAAACCTTTGATATTTTTTTCAGATTAAGCAAGTCATATTTCAGTCAAAAGAAACCTTTCGTTATCACAAATCAACCTGCCAAATTTAAAAAAAAAAAAAAAATGGAAAAATTTTTGAGCTGAAAAAACGATTTTTTCTAAAACTTTGACACCCTGTATCTCAGAAACTACGCATTTCTGGTCACATATTTATGGGAACTTTTTTTGTTAAAATATCGTAAGGAATGACATCCTGAAGTTACGGACCGTACTTAGGAAATTCCCTGTATATTTTTCTATTTTTTGACCACCCTGTACATGCTATTTCAACTTTTAATACATAGTTTGATATTATTTTTTCAAGAAGCAGAAACTCTTATAAAGGATAACTTTTTTCCGTAAAATTGATAATAAAAAAGTTTCCCATGTGCTGCGAACTTAAGTGGATACACTGTATTTTTTTTTCGAAAAACTAAAACAACAGCATTATTCTTTAGATTTTTATCTTTTATTATTTTCTAATCCGGTCAAAAAATATTACAAAATAAGTGAGTTCTCGTCTCAGGAAATTAACCCTTTTTCTCAATTTTTAACGGCTTGTTGTTGGCCTCTTAAACATAAGCAATTCCCATCTGACCTATTGTTCATGGAGTCTGGCGTTTTCACTGTTGCTCAACTATATATCAAAAATGTCCTAAGATTTTCAATTTCCAGCAAAAACTTTCAGAATTTTATCAGTCATGGCATTCAAACAAGAGCAAATGCAAATCATAATATTATATTGCCCATTACGCATTATAGTGCGACACAAAGATGTATTACTTATATAGCACCCAAATTATTGAATATGTTACCAGAACAATATAAAAACAGAAAATATAGTAGGATTAAGAAACAGTTACACGTATGGATTAGGGATAACACAAATACCATTAAACGCTTCATTAAATTACAGTAAAACATATTTGTTTTTTTTCAATTTTTTTTCTTTTTTTCTTCTCGGCCTTTATTGGTATTATGTGTCAATGTATTTTTTTTTTATGTTATAGGTTAATTTAATTGTAAAATTTATTGATGAGCCCAATATGCATTCACACAGACGCTCACGTCCATTATATTATATGCATATTGTTTCATCATCATCTTCTTGCTGTGTATTATATTGTTGTTGAATGGAATAAATAAATAATAAAAAAAATAAAAAATAATACAACCCCTCTTGAATTTAATAAACATTTCTATAGAAACTGGTACATTACCTTGTATGTTAAAAACATCAACAATAATTCCAGTTCAAAAAATTAGGGGTTCTATAAGTGCAGGTGACTTTAGACCAATAAATCTTCTGGAGACAGTTGAAAAAATTCTAGAGAGGGTGGTATACAGTCAATTGATGGAGTACATTAATTCAAATAATATCTTAATTCGGAGTCAGTCAAGGTTTAGAAAGGGACATATGCTATGAATATGCTAAGCGAGCTGTGTTTTTAGATTTACAGCGCGCGTTTGACACTTTAGATAGAAGTAAATTGATTGAAAAAAAAGCTAAGTTATTGAATTTTGAATGACGCACTGGATTGGTTTGTGGATAACCTGGATTATACAGCTCACTGTACCGTGCGTTCAATTTATCTTGATAACATTTTAATTCGCTGTAACTTTTTTGTTTTTGAAGGTATCAAGGTTAATAAAAAAACAAAATGTAGGGTTAGTAGGCAATTTTTTTTTCAAGTTACCTATAAAACAAAACACTATCAATTTTCTGACATATGAGCTTTCATTATATTTTTTTAAATGGAACACCCTGTATATTATATACGTGTTTGATAGAATATCTTATTCCGATTACAATGATACAGCACACTTCATATTTTAGTCCACTCGTTTTTGATAAATCGCCAAAAATATATGAAACTTTTGAAGTGTAACTTTTAGGCGATGATCCGATATTTGTGTCGAGAATTATTGAGTGTATATAAAAACTTCACTTTTTTGCTGATTTGTCAAAAACGAGTGGACTAAAATATGAAGTGTGTTATATCATTGTAATCGGAATAAGATATTCTTTCAAACACATATATGATATACAGGGTGTTCCATTTAAAAAAATATAATGTAGGCTCATATGTCAGAAAATGGATAGTGTTTTGTTTTATAGGTAACTTGAAAAAAAACTTGCCTACTAACACTACATTTTGTTTTTTTGTTAACCTTGATACCTTCAAAAACAAAAAATTTACAGCGAATTAAAATGTTATCAAGATAAATTGAACGCACGGTACATTATTCCCATATGACATGAGAGGCTTAATAAGTGATGAGCCTTTTGAGATTATCGCGCTTGGTGGCATTAATGGCAAATTCTATTATAGAATTTTTTTTAAATTTTAAAGTATTAAAGTTTAGTTCGTTGTATAACCTTTTGAATACCACTCGATGTTTGAATACCACTCGATTACCAAATACTTTTACCTGACACTCAACGCGTTACCAGCAACACCACTTCTCCTTCGGAGTCGTGGTGTTGCTGCGTAACGCGTTTCGTGACAGGTAAAAGTATTATTCGGTAATCCTAAAACCTTTTGTGGTATTACATTCGATAATAGAAAACAAATAACAAAAATTGGGAGCAATATATCAACAACAAAAACAAACAATTATGGCATCTCTCAAGGCAGTACTCTTGGTCCATTACTGTTCTTGTTGTATATTAGTGATATTGATTTGGTGATTCAAAATTGCTCTATACACTTGTTTGTGGAGGATACATTAATCTATTTTTTTTCAAAAGACCTAGTTAGCCTGAAGCATGCAAAAAATCTGGATCTCCAGCAAATTCAGTTGTGGATCAATGATAATGTACTTAAGCTAAATGTTGGAAAAACAAAATTCATTATGATTGGAGTTAACAGGATTCAGCATGAATATAATCAGTTAAAGATAGAAATAGGTACTGAGCACTGAGCGTGTAGAGGTGGTTCAGAAGATCAAGCATTTGGGGTTTATTATTGATAATTCTCTTAAATTTAAAAAACATATCCTGTACAGGGTGGTCCAAATTGGACACTTTCTTATGGAAACACCCTTTATTTTTAGAGATAGAAAAAAATGGATCCTCCACTCTTAGGCCCGGTTGTACAACGGACGTTCAACCGAAGTTCACACTGACTAGTGGTTCAAAGGAAAAAACTCGTTGTACATGGTCGGTTCAGAGTGTGAATGGAGGTTGATCTTGAACGTCCGAATTTGGGCGTTCAAGGGGAGTTCAAGTCTTTTTTGGGTTTTTCTAACCTGACTCTCCTATGTTTTGTTTGTTTTTTGATAAGGGATCACCATGGCTTTTGAATATATATTTTTTTTCAAGTGGATATTCGTTATTTTATATTTTATTGAAAATGGATCTTGAGTGGGAACTGTGGGAAGATATTACAGATGACGAAGATTTTTAAAAATTACTTAATTTTATGTTACATATATAAATTATGTACTTCCTCGAGCCCCACAGATATTCAGAAATCGAACAGCGAACAGATCATTTGAACATTTGTAATCATAAAGAATAATTCAAGGACAGATTCAGTTAGGAGAAACAAGCAGTGTGAGATGAAATTATGCATCTGTGACCTGTCCTGTGTGTAAAAAAATATGAAAATTAAAATTAAATAAATAGTAAACAAGAAAACACAAAAAATAAACAATGAATTTGATAGGTTATGGGTTGGGTTGCGCCTATTTTCTTTCTTCTTTTTATTGTGGACATTGCAACTGATGGTTCAAGTAAACCGGCAGTGGTACAACACTCGAAACTCTGAATCACGTTCAACATTGAACGACGGTTCAACAGAACTTGTGTTGAACCATTCTTTGTACAACCGGGCCTTAGGCTCAAATTTCATGAAATATTGATTGGTGCAAACCGCATTTTGATATCTTCAACCGTTTAGCCACTAGAGGGCGATTCTCGATTTTGAGCAATACTGTAAAACCTCCATAACTTTTTTGTTTATGAAAATAATTCATTTCCGTAAAGACCTTTTGGAAGCACTTTTTCAATTTTTTTCAATAGGACACCCTATATATTAATAGTTCATTAGAAAGCTATGCTTTTGCTGATTTCAATGATATAAAGTTCGATAGGTTTATCTCTAACAGTTTTCGAGAAAAAAAATTATTTCGGTTTTTGTCTTAAGAAATAATGTGTGGGAAAAGGACTTTATCTCTGTAAGGAAACTGAGAAAGGTCTCTTTCTAACACATTGTTTTTTTATGACAAAAACCGAAATAATTTTTCTTCTCGAAAACTGTTCAAGATAAACCTATCGAACTTTATATCATTGAAATCAGCGAAAGCATAGGTTTCTAATGAACTATTAATATATATATTGAAAAAAATCGGATTTTGGTCAACATCTCGAAATCGAACCCAGGCAGAAAAAAATTGAGAACGTCACTGAATTCTGCTTAAAAAAGTGCTTCCAAAAGGTCTTTACGGAAATGAATTATTTTCATAAGCAAAAAAATTATGGAGGCTTTACAGTATTGCTCAAAATCGAGAATCGCCTTCTAGCGGCTAAACGGTTGGAGATATCAAAATGCAGTTTGCACCAATCAATTTTTCATGAAATTTGAGCCTCAGAGTGGGGGTCCATTTTTTTCTATCTCTAATAATAAAGGGTGTTTCCATAAGAAAGTGTCCAATTTGGCCCACCCTGTACATCATTGACAAAATATCAAGAAATGTCAATTGTCCAGAGTGTCTTCATAATTATCTAAATGGACCAAAATTACAATATATAACACCCTGATCTTACCTCATTTTGTGTATAGTGCAACAATACTATTCACTGCCAACAAAAATGAGATGAACCGCCTGAAAAATTGGCAAAATAGATCTATGTGTATCATATTGAAGAAAAAAATGACACCCATAGTTGACTTGCTGAAAGGGTTGGATTGGCTATCTGTCGAAGAGGGTTTGTCAAGTATCAAACAAAGATCTTTATGTATAAAATAAAAAATGGAATTACACCTGACTATTTGACAAGTAAATTGATCACCATTGGGGACATTCACAACTATGCAACTAGCAATAGAGTTATGTTGCAAGAAAGAATAAATCGCTTTCTGAGAAAGCAGTATACCATCAGCAGTTAATAGTTGTAAGGGAAGACTTAAAAAACAATTGAGGGGAGAATGATGCAAATGGAAAGATATGTCATGTCATGTTATATGGTACTGCTTTCGTTCAAAATTATTCAATGATCTTCACATTGTAAGGTTGTAGTATTAGTAGGTGAACTAATTATTATATCTTATGTACCGAGTTATGTACCGTACCTAAGTATTGTACTGTATTATCGTATCAGTTTTTTTGTATTGAATTAGATGAAGTCTAAATGAAGCAATTATTATTATTATTATTATTACTTGTGACTTTATTCACATCAATATGTCAACTACGTCAGTCATATGTCACGATGCATGTCACTGTCATGCTGCAGAAGCTTTTTGTCTTTGTACTTTGCAATAATAGGGCACTTTCCAAATTTCACCGATAAATTGACCGGTTAAATAAACCGGTAGCTGTCAAAAAATTGTGGTAAAAGTCAGATGCAAGTCCGGTTCGGACGTTGATTTTTCTGGTGCATTTTGGAACGCTTTGGTGTCAAAGTTTGGTGGTGTTCCTTATTATTTTTTGGAATTGTTTTTTTTGTGGGATACAGTGAGGTTGGTATGTATTTTTATTATTTTTAACAGTCAACAAACGGTAGTTTTCAGTACGATTTTTGTAGATTATGTGAGCTGAGTATTTGATTTGGCAAATTCATAATGACGACCACCCACAAACATTTTTTTATTCTGCAATCTGCAAGCAGCAATTTAACGATAGAATGCCAATAGTACCCATTCAAAGCAATTAAATTAATGTACGTCAAAAAAAAGTGTCAAAAAACCTCTAACCGAAAAAACCGACAAAAATTCCCAGTGGATTCGGTGCCTCACCGGTTTCAAACAGCTGATCATTCCGGTCAATTTTGGAACGAACGATCGGGTTCAACCGGTAAAAAGTCGGTACATTTTGGAACAGTTTGGTGAGTAAACTATTAAACCGGTATCGCACCGGTACAGAAACCGGTGAATTTTGGAAAGTGCCCGTAATCTCTTCTGATTATCATAAACAATAATAGATTAAACGAGAGATTAACAGGTCAATTCTGTGCACATCTGTAAGCAATTCTATAAATTTCCATAAGCCTATAGACACTGCAAAACACATCGATTGCCAAACACCCAATCAGAAATATTTACCATCCTATGAGATATTCTGTAATCTACAGGAAGAGCAGAATTGCAAATTGTCTTCAGGCAGCTATAGGCTTATAGAAATTTATAGATTTGCTTACAGATGTGCACAGAATCGACCCATAAATCAAATTAAAAAATATCTTAACATGGAAAAAAAACAAAATTTTTGTTGACAAAGCATGTTACAGACTCGGTTACAGATATAAATTCAATAAACCACAATAAAATTATAAAAGAAAAATTCAACTGTTAAAGCTAGTCCAAAAATAATATATCCAACATAAAAAACATTAAAATCAAAAGGGTAAAAAATGTGAAGTCCTTGGTGAAGTCATTAAAACTCAAAGGATAAAAGAACA
The DNA here is from genome assembly GCA_917834065.1 of Ceutorhynchus assimilis. Classification (NCBI taxonomy): domain Eukaryota; kingdom Metazoa; phylum Arthropoda; class Insecta; order Coleoptera; family Curculionidae; genus Ceutorhynchus; species Ceutorhynchus assimilis. The sequence goes on along the minus strand of OU892280.1, from coordinate 28,226,326 downwards.
AATACACAACACACTGTGTCTGTAAAAAAATCCTCTAGGATATAATATGCCTTAGTTAATACAATACCCTTAAGTAGCTGTCTAAAGCATTTTACACTGTTGGCAGACTTAATGCAAATTACTTAATGGTTAAAAAAAATTCTGCCATTAAGTATAAATAAGTGACCTTTTGGTTAGTTCTTCTTTTGGAATTGGTTGGATGCAAAGTGTTGTAAGAAGTAGTTGAGCACCCTGAATCTGGATGCTTAGTCTGTTTTTAGAGATCAATGAGGCCTTCTCAAGGATAAACAAAGAGCATAATGTCAGGATATTTCGTGTCTACAAGAGTCTCTTTGGCCAATGTTTGTTATAAAACGAATTGCTCTCTTCTACACGATAAAAATATGTTTAGAAAAAACAGAATGATGTATTATCATTTATCAAGGAAGTTTATCTATGAAGGTTATTTTGTCCTGGTTAGTCAGTACCTATCGTCTGTATTAGTAAGGGCCAAATTATGGACCAACTGGTAAGTGTCTCGTTGTTACCTAGCAGGTACTTTCTATTCTCTAGAGCATAGAAAGTACCTGCTAGGTAACAACCAGACGCTTACCAGTCAGTCCATAATTTGGCCCTAAAAGAGTTAAGGTTGAGAAAAGGCGCCTCATAAGTTATGTACTCTGTACCACAATCTCACATCCACTGAATTGAATTAATTATACTGAAAAAGGATGAATGGACTTACGAACTTTCACCAGGCCTCCTAGCCAACTTAGGAGCAGTGATTCCAGAGAATGCAATTTGTTTCTCCGGCGGTGGGGCTCCGCTAAGTCCACGAATTACCACAGAATCTCCTGAGAGGATCTAAAATACACACAAGCACATGTTTAATTATTATGCTAAAATTATCCCGTATTATTTTTAGGTTAGAGAACTTATGGAAGTTTTTCACAAAATAATTTCTAATAGTTATGGGGCATTGTTAATGGAACATACAATTTGTTTATTGTTAATAAATTTGTGGTTTTAAAGGGTTATCTGGGGTACCTTATGGTGCCAACAAGGCACACATCATCAGGCCTTATCCACAGTTGTTTTAAAAGCGAAAATAACCAAAACTACAAATATTTCATGAAAAATCAAAACGCTCCAAAGAAAAATAACACTTTTACTGACCTGTTTAACGATTCCTCGTTTGGGTGCTGGTACAGGTACTGGTGCAGGGGTCGTCATCTTGAGTCCATTAACTTCCAAATCGCCAAGTTGTTTTGAAATGAGGTTGTTGTGCAGTGCGATCTGTCAGTTTACGTCACGACGAAATTGTCACGTCATCAATTAACGTCGCGTTAACAAAAAAAAGAATTAGGCGTTTTCATTACGACCGGTTCAAACCAGAGCGTCATGAAAACGCTTTGGGTGCAATTGTCACTATGGTCACGTCATACAAAACTTGTTTTGTTTGTTTTTTCGTACTCGAAAAAAATTAAATTATGTGTATTTTTCTAATAATAGTAATATTTCTAAATCTAAAAATTGTGTTGTGATAATGTATGTAATAAATATAAATTCAAATTGTTGAAGAAAGTTAAAAATATGTCGTTGGCCAAACTTGACTGTGATAATGTTGCTCTAAAGCAAGAAGAATCCATGAAACTGGATAAAAAGACAATTTCATACAACGATATAGCTGCGAAATTATTGGAAGACAAACTGTTTTTGAGTGCTTTAGAATTGCACACCGAATTGGTTGAGGCTGGTAAGGAATTGAAAGTTTTAAGGGATTTCTTTTCAAATCCTGGCAACTTTGAGACACCAACACAAGAGTTTACAGCAAGATTATCACGTTCTGGAAGCCAGGCGACATTAGATAGTTTAGATTTGACGAGATATTCCGAAGATGGGACTGCTGGAGACGAAAAAGTGGCTGTGCTAGAGTTTGAGCTACGAAAAGCCAAAGAAACCATAAATGCTCTAAGAAATAATCTCACTTTTGCTATAGAGTCTGAAACAAGCACTCCAGACAAAGGTTCACTAAGAAATGCTGCATTTACAACAATCAGGCCTCACGAACAAAGAGCCTTAAATTTTTTAATTAATGAATATTTGCTTTTACAAGGCTACAAATTAACTTCCATAACTTTTGCTGATGAAAATCAAAATCAGGATTTTGATGATTGGGACGATGTTGGGCTTAATATAGCCAAACCGCCTGAATTATTGCATTTATATAGGGCAGGTTTGAAACAGAGTGGACGAGATAGTGTTGGGACTGGCACTCAAACAGATTTTGATGAAATACTTGAGAAGGATAATTTAATTAGGGACCAAGTAAGTAAATGATAATTTATTCAACCTCTATTTGATAAATAATTAAGGTATTTAGCACTTCATATATAAACATAATTTGTGTGGAAAGCAAATAAACATGAGTTTCTTATTATTGAACAAACATAATAAGATGCTTCATAGGAACTTCTAGTAAATCATTAAGGGACCTTGTAATATTCTTGTTATGAAAAAAATTGAGTAAAATTTGTCAACAGAATTTTTTATAAAGAACACATTTCCACTTTTAACACTCCATTGCCTCCTCCATTGCTAATAATTAACAGTTAAAAGAAAAATTAGTTGTTCGGAGTAATTCGGAGCGGTTCTTTAGACATTCCCGTGTAGAAGTGTGAAAAGTGAAAACCTTGAAACTGTCAGTTATGACACAAGTGATTGCAATGAAGTGAGGTTATGTTACATTTGTATAAATAAATCAAATCCAAAATGTTAGATTTTGAAAATAATAACTAAAAGCCAATAAATCAACCATGTTCCGACGTATATTATCTAATAAAACCTTGAATATATCGACTACATCAAAGGCAAAAGTATCGATTTGGTCACCACTAGCTGAAGCCTTCAATACTCGTCCGGTGCCTAAATTCAGCATAAAAAGCAAAGATGTAGGTCTTTTTGGGGTGCCGGAACTTACATCTCACACGGGATTCTACGATTTAAAAGACCAATGCGTTTCAAAGACCAAAGGGCTTGTTGAAGAGGCTTTGAGTGGCTCAAGGACTAGGAAAATGGTAGAAATTTTTGATGAAATATCAGATTCTTTATGTCAAGTAGCAGATTTAGCAGAGTTTGTTAGGCTTTCGCATCCTCAATCGGATTTTAACTATGCTGCCCAAGTTGCTTGTGGGACGGTCAGTGGGATTGTTGAGCAACTTAATACTAATATTGAATTATACCAAGTTTTAAGAAACGCTGTTAGAAAAGGGGATCTTTCAGAAGCAACTACTATCGATAACCATGTAGGAGAGTTATTTCTGTTTGATTTTGAACAATGTGGGATCGATTTATCAGCTGATAAGAGAAATAAAGTTGTAGCGCTAAATGACGATATTTTACATTTGGGACAAAAATTTGTTGCTGGAACTTCAACCCCACGTTTAATAAGGAAAGATATGCTGCCTCAAAATATCAGACATCTTTTTGCTTCTGATGAAGACAAGATAGTTATAACTGGCTTATATACTGATTCAAACAACCCCATAGCCCGGGAGATGGCTTATAAAATATTCTTACATCCTGACCCACATCAAGACCGTATTTTATTAAATTTATTAGATGCTAGAGATCAATTGGGCCAAATATGCGGATTCAATTCATATTCTGAAAGAGCTTTAAGGGGCTCTACAATAGACAAACCCGAAAATGTTCAACAATTTTTAGATAGCTTGAATTCGGACATATGGGACAAGGCTCAAAATGATTTCAAGTGTATGGACAAAATTAAATTAAATGAATCAATGGGCGGGGGTCCTTTGGCCTCATGGGATGTACCTTATTATACACAAACAGCTAAAAGAGAATGGTTCAGGGTATCATCTAAGGAATATTCGCCATATTTTTCACTTGGAGCTTGCATGGATGGATTAAATATGCTTTTTCAATCATTATATGGAATTCAATTGGTCAATACTGAAGTGGCTCCAGGAGAGTGTTGGTTTAGTGATGTTTATAAGTTGTCAGTTGTACACGAAAGTGAAGGATTATTAGGTAATGATTCTGTTCAGTTTCTGGTACAATTATCAATTTTTTCATATGTATTCAGGTTATATTTATTGTGATCTCTATGAAAGAGCAGGAAAAGCTAACCAGGATTGTCATTTTACAATAAGAGGAGGCAAACAACTATCTGATGGTTCCTATCAGTTACCAATAGTAGTTCTCATGTTAAATTTACCTACTCCAAGATGGTCAAGTCCTTCATTATTATCTCCTAACATGGTTGATAATTTATTCCATGAAATGGGCCATGCCATGCATTCAATGCTGGGCAGAACACAGTATCAACATGTAACTGGTTAGTGTATTGGCTGGTTAGGCTATCCAAAGTATCCTAGAGTTTAGAGATTTGTGAACCAAGCTGATGTACAATTATATTTTTAAAAAAAATATGCTCTAAACATCTGATCTTTTTCCAAAAGTATCTAGGAGAGAACTGGCACATCAAATTAGTGCTCCTTCTATGCTTCACCTTAGCTTTAACTGGTGAAGGCTTGGTACTTAGATGACTCTGGAATATTTTGGATAGTCCACGATTTTTTTGTCAAATAAATAAAAATATCTATAATTTAGGTACTAGATGCAGTACGGATTTTGCAGAAGTTCCCTCGATTCTAATGGAATATTTTGCCTCAGACATAAGAGTCCTAAAACATTTTGCCCGTCATTTCCAAACAAAACAACCCATGACAGATGAAATGCTCCATAGACTATGTGCATCAAAGCATTTATTCACAGCCAGTGAGACTCAATTGCAAGTTTTTTATGCTGCTCTAGATCAAGCTTATCATGGCAAGCATCCATTGAGTGGTAGCAGCACAGAAGTTTTAGCAGGAATTCAAAAGCAATATTATGGATTGCCTCATGTGCCAAATACTGCTTGGCAATTGAGATTCAGCCATTTAGTTGGGTATGGAGCTAAATATTATTCGTACTTAGTCTCCAGGGCTGTGGCATATTTAATATGGAAGACTTATTTTGAGGCTGATCCTTTGAGTAGGACAAGTGGGGAAAAATATAGAAGAGAATGTTTGGCTCATGGTGGAGGAAAAAACCCTAAAAAATTAGTTGGGGATTTTTTGAACATTGATCCCACAGCAAACGCGTTTGCCAAAGCTTTAATTAGTGAGATAGATCATCATCAAAGTCAAGTAGATTTAGTGATAAAAAATTAATTTTCGTTTCAATATTTATTTTGTTAATAAATAAACATATGTTTTTTGAAATTGTGTTTTTTACTACCTACTTTAATTTGAATTGTCCCATACCCAAAATTCTATGTATAAAGAAAGCCAATACGTTGGAACACAAGTCTGTTGAAACTCTGGATTAAAAAATCGTTCCACATGGGTGTATTTATTCTGTGGAAATATTCCCAAAGAAAATTTTTATTTATTTAATTATTTCTTTGTTTTCAAATTGCATTTAGTTTATACATACCTATTACATATACAAAAAAATAAATAAAATGAAATAGCGTCAATACAAAAGGAAAGGCAGAAGATCTACAAACAGGAATGTTACCCTATCCCAAAAACCTATTACCATCACCATATTACATATTCAAATATTCATCCATACATTTAGGGTCCCAGAGTTACACGACCAAAAAATTATACGTATCTGGCTGTTGCCTTGAATTTCTCAAAATACAGAGTTCTGCGGGATGTTTCATTCAAGTATTTTGGAACACTTCGGATTCAAAAACAAGAAATTCTCAAAATGTAGGGCTCTGCGGGTTGTTTCATTCAGGTATTTTAAAACACTTCGGATTCAAAAACAAGTTTTACTTAGTTTATTGCAAAGAAAATCAATATGGCAATATTAACACTCGAAAACTTAGTAGTACTAGTTAGGGATAGTTCATTACCTTCGATGAAAATAGAGTCTTGTTTTTGTGTTTTATTTAATTTTGTTCTAAACATCAAGGTTTTTGTTTTTTCTTTGTTCGAGCACAACTTGTTTCTTCCAAACCATCTGTCAGCTGATGAAAACAAGGTTTCAGGTTTCTGCATTTTCAACCAATTTAGGAATTGTTTTCCCTCCTACCAACAGACTTGTATCATCTGCACACTCTGTTAAGTTAGAATTTTGGATGAGACATTCGCTGTTTATGTCGTTCATAAAAACTAAAAATAAAATAGGTCTGGGAGTACTCCCTTGTGGTATCCCTACTGTATCCCACAGAATTTCTGATTTTTTCTGATTTGTAGGTTATACCGTCTTAACACACAATCACCCTTAATACCATAAATTTCTAATTTCCTGAGAAGTATATCTCTATTTAAGCAATAAAAGGCTTTAAATAGGTCTAAAAATATTCCTAGTGCCATGTCGCCATCCTCCAGATGTCTCAAAATTGCCTGTGTAAACTGGAAAAGTGCTGTTTGAGTAAATCTTCCTTCCATATACCCACGTTGGTTTCCTGAAAGAATCTCACACACATCAACCGCTTGCATATAACAATTTCAGACAACTTTAAGAATCTCGGAAGGAGACTAATGGGTCTGTAGTTATCTAACAAGTTAGGATCACCTTTTCGCCCGGTTGCCAAACCATATATTTTATGTAAACTCAAAATATCGAGGGGTAAACCGAAAGGGAAATCAAGAGGAAATCTGAGTTAATCTAAGGCAATCAGGGAAGAAAATCATGAGGAAATCAAGGGAAATTTTAAGGAACTCGTAGGAAATATTAAGGAAATCATAGGAAGTCTTAAGGAAATCAGTCAATCTCTAGATCTAATGCAAGCGCAGTTTTCAAAAATTTTTATAATTTGAGTTTATGTTATCAGGAGAACTCTTGGGCAATCTTAAAGTTACTATGGCTAATGAGAATAAATCTGGGAAAATCGTCCATGATTTTCTCTGGGTTTACAAAAACTGAAATGCTCTTGTAAATGTTTTCGAATACTGTAATAAAGAAAATACCTTTATGTATTTCTACTTGTCAAACAATTTCTCTTCAAATTTTTCTCATCTTCCAATTCTCATTATTTTTCTTCTCAATTTTTGTCTATTCCCGGCTCTTGAATTCCTTCAAATTTCCCTAAAATGAGATAATTCAAGAGCCTGGAATAGACAAATACTTTTATTCCTAAAATTTCTTGTTAATATCCTGATTTTCGACCTTCGTAGATCTAAAATTCAACTTTCAAAGCTTACAAATTTGATAATTCTTGATATTTCATAGATTCTGAACTAACTTAAGACTTTTTAAGATAACTTATTCAACTTTGCAGACTTTTTAAAGCTCATCATTGAAGATGATACATTTTTAAGACACAAAAAATTTGAAAAATGATAAAGGCTTTCAAGGAATTGGAGACTAAAGAATTGAAATTTTTTGAAGACACAACAATGAAGACTCATGGATTTCAAAGACATATTCTAGAGATTTTAAAGGTCCTAAAGACTCGGAGGAATGTTTAAGAATTTGAAAAACTTCTGAGGCTAATTATAAATTTTTTAAAGAGAAATTGAGAAAAAAGGGAAAAATCAAAAACCTGGAATAGACAAAAGTTTCCTCGATTATTAATTTTTTAAGGAGCAATTGAGAGAAGAAGGAGAAATCATCAAGAGCCTGGCATAGACAAAAGTTCCTCGGCATTTATTATTTTTTGCACGTATCCGTTCTGTTGCCACCTTGGCTTCTCGGCCTTTCCATGATTGTTTTTGTCTTTCTTTCCAGCTTTCCAAGAGAACTGATTTTCTTGAAATCTTAGATCTTGTTTCATCGGGTACCTACTTATTGATGTTCACGTCATGAGATTCCATAATCTGGACCTTATCTTATCTTGTGATGTTGTACCACCTTTTGACTGGTTCCATGGACAAGCATTTTACACTGAATTGTGATTAGATTGATCAATGATCATTACGTAACATCTTTCCTTCCAATGGTGCATTCTTGGCGCAATTCTACAATGAAATGGGTTAATAAATCCTTCAGGAGTAAACCACATAGGAAATCTGGTATACAAATTAGGGGAAAATCAAGAGGAAATCTAAGGGAATCAGGGGACATCATAAGGAAATCATGAGGATATCAAGGGAAATCTTGAGAGCTCGGGGGAAATCTTAAGGAAATCATGAGAAATCCTAAGTGAATCAGTCAATCTCTAGATCTAACGCATACGCAGATTTCAAATTTTTTTATAATTTGAGGTCAGGGGTCTTGTGCAATCTCACTGGTAATCAGGAGAAATCATTCATGATTTCTCCTAAAACCGCAGTCTGGTGTACAAAAACTGACCTGCGATTTACCCCTTGCAAAATATGGTATTAAGTTTTTTTTTTCTGAATTAGTAAAAGGACATATGGGCTGCAAGAAAATCATTGATGACATCTCGTCACCTTTGGGCAACTCGATATGGTGGCTATAATTACTTTAATTTAATTTTTCTATGACTAATATTTTTCAACATAATCTTCTGTAAACTTTTTCTTGAGGAGCGTTTACATTTCAAGTGAGAGAGAGACTTTCTTTATTTTTTGTGTTTCATAACGTTTCTATTACTCAAAGATCCAAAATTAGACCTCTTCGGAAACGTTGATCCGATTAATCAGATCACTAGTCGATCTCCTTTGTCTTTTTTTCAATCGTGTTCATTAAAGAAAGATAAAAACAAACAGCTGATGTTTCCGAAAAGACCCAAGTGCCTAGCCGTTTTCTCGCGTCCACTTTTTTGACATTGTTTCAAAACGTTTGAAACGGGCAACCAGTTATGAACCAATGTCAAAAAAGTGGACGCGAGAAAACGGTCTTCAGGTAATTGACAGGTGTAGATAGTGAAGCAATCGAAACGCTATAAATAACAAAAAATAAAGACGATGGAAGTTTGAAAGTATCTTTTACTTGAAGTTTGAAGTATATGGTATTTTATCATTTCCTTAGAATTCAATCTGACCACAATGGGACAATAAAAGTGTTTTTTTGAATGGAACTTTAAGTGTAGGGGACGCAGTGAACCCTTTCGGCCGCGGGTGCTCAGCGAATAAAGACTATTATAACATGTAGCATACAATACAGTGATGAAAAATGTATGGAACTGGAGAAGAAAGTACAAGATGATCATGACTTCGCCAAAAAGTGTCACAGAAGCTGTGTTTCAACCTACACACCTAAAGCACATTTGAAAAGAGCTATGCTGGCTACTAGTTTAGCTGGTTCAGAAGCAAGTCTCTCCCATCCAAAAAAACAACGCGGTTCTGAAACAATAGCGTTTGAATTCCAGGAACACTGTATTTTCTGTGCAAAAAATTGTTATTTGGAGAAGGATCCGAGACACCCTGAAAGATGGAGACCCGCATATTGTCAATTAGAAACAAAAAACAAATCAGTGAAATAATTACATATTGAAACATGTGATACTAGAAACGATATCTGGGCTGCCAAACTTCGACTTCGGTTATCTGGCGTGATTAGTGACTTGAACGCTGCTAACGCAAAGTACCATGTGAATTGCCGAAATAAATTCATGAGTACCTACTAGAAATGTTAAAGATGCTAAACGGAGTGGCCAAGAAAAAGAAGCTGCAGGTGCAGATATAACATTCATTGAAACTGTAAGAGCATTCTCAGCAGATAAAGAACGTATTTGGAACTCTATAGAAAACTATACACTGATAATAGTGGATGTAAACTAAGTAGATCAAATTTGATAAAAGCCGTACAAGAGCAATTTCGTGATCTAGTTGTGCTGTCTGCGCCAGGTTATGCTTACATCATCACTTTCCCAAAAAAAGCAGCATCAATGTTAAGATTATGTCCTGATGACGGTGATATGATGAATTAAAATGCTGCTATTTTTAAAGGCGAAACAAATAAAACGTGAAATTCTAGGAATAAAAAATAGTATAAGAAAATTATAACTGACAGGTTTAGCTATAACAACGTTGTAGAACAAACCAGCAAGAACCTAATGTAGGTACCTACTTATGTGGAGCACTATCAACAAAACTGGATAAGACTCCACCAGCTTTGCTTATAGGAAGTATGGTGTCAGCAACCATATCTAATACATCCACAGAAGAAGTGGTCAACTTATTAAGTAAGTTCCACTTCCATATATCATGTACTTATGATGAAGTTTTACGCTCTAAGAAGTCAGCAGGTCATGAGGTTTCAAAGAAATGTGATCTGTCAGGGATTTTAGTTGATAGATCTAACGAAACGTTCACTCAGATTGTTGTAGACACTTTTGATACTGAGATATCTTCGCAAAATGGAAAAAAATGAGTACCCATTCACTAGCTGTTCTAGTTGCACAAACGAAATCAGAAAGTGAAAACTGTAGTTCAAGCACAACTCGGTGTACCATCAGAAGATTGAAGAAGAATCATATGCAACGTAACATAGATTATGAGACACCAATAGTGAGGTACAATGGAAAAGAAAAACCACACATGCCCAATAATTCAGCATTGAGATCACCTTTGTCTTTAAAAGTTTTGTGTCATACTGGTCTATCAATTCAAAAAACAGAAAAGATAGATTTTGAGTATTTAAAAAACATTATTAATGACCAAAAGTGTCCAGACTTTAATAGTTATAATACAAAAGTTATTCGTGAAAGTGGTTGCCAGCTGAAATCTGCAACAACCGCAGTGCACAGGCCATCTACACATATATAACAGACTTTGCAGACTTGCTATCCAAACTTGACGAATTAGTTGGACAAAGCAAGACAGTTAAGCTTTAGGTAGATATACCTACTGATAAAGCCAGTCTTCTTAATGATGAAATATGTGAGGGCTGAAAGGGAGGGAAATTGGCCATTACACATAGAGACAGTGAAACAAATGATGCCTTACTTTTTCGCTACTGCACACACTATGCTCGTTACGGTCTTTTCTATTTCAAATCTGCTGAAAGACTACCTGCATCTACCTTAAAGCATTTCCTTGATGGCAATCATGTTATGCGTCATAATCCTGGTTTGTGGAATAGTATATGGAGCGATATGTGGATAGAGACAACATTCATAAGATTCGGTCACAGTCAAGGTGGATTAGATATTATTCTAAGACCGGAAACCTTGAAAACTAGAGATGGAATAAAAAACAAGTTAAGACTCCTTATTGACCCTTTGGCTCATAGTACCCACTCAGACAATATAGTAAATATAGCATAGGTCCCGTGGTGTTACCAAATATTATTAATGTACACGACGCTGTTAACATTGGAACTGAACAAATGAAAAAATTCGAAGAAGGTTGGCCATCGAGTTTCCATTTGACTATACCCAGATTAGTTGTAATCGGATGTACAGCAAAGAAACACGTAAAAGTTGGCAGTGTTAAGGTGTTCGATACTGGTATTATTTACTCCCAAGTTATAGGACTTCAGGCAAGCTCACGACAAGTAGATATTAGTAAAGTTCTCTCCCATGAACTTTCACCTGTACCTATTATCCGTTCACAATCCGATGTCCACAGGTAGATACAGGTAAAATCACCTTTCAATGCTATTTGATAGGGAAAGGTGATAAATTTACCTGCACCTGTGGACATCGGATTGTGAACAGGATATACCTCAATGTTTGCAGATTCTGGAGATATGAGGATCTGCAAATCTAAATCGAGCTTAAAGAGACACCTCCAGGTTTCTTGCTCAACAAGAAATAATTGTGTTGAGAACACAGTTATCGTTATTGATGGCTCTGCACTCCTATGGTGTGACCAGAAAAGGGGACTGTAGGGGATTTTATAAAGGCAGTGAAAGTATCTATAAGCATATATTTGCAGCGTGGAAGTGTGTACCTCGTTTTCGATCGGTACAATGACTGCAGCACTAAAGACTGCACAAGGTCAAGTAGATCTACAGGAGTAACCAGAGTTCGAGTACTCGCATATACAACACCTCTTTCCTCAAAGAAAGAAATTTTGAGCTCGAATGAAAATAAGTAGTTGATTAGACTCATTGGCAGTAGCATTATTAGCGACGAATCGTTTAAAAAAACCAAACTAGCAAATAAAGCTAATTTTGACAGGCCCCGAAAAAGCACTCTACGACATTTACCGCGAAGAGGTGAGACGAAGGCATGACCTAAGAAATACCCACGAAGAAGCAGATACGATTCTTGTACAGCAAGTTTTTCTAGCTGCTAATGATGGAGCCAAACATGTTGTCGTCATATCAGATGACACAGATCTTTTTCTGCTCCTTTTGTACTTTTACAATCTTAAGAAGATACCTGCAACAATTTTGGAATTCCCTGTCCAGAGTCGTACAAGAATTGACATTGGAGCGTCTGCTATTAAACACGAGAATATAATATCTGATGTGCTAGCGCTTCATGCTATGTGTTATGGCATTGGGACGATAAAAGCCATTAATGTTTAAAAAAAACGACACCAGTTGTCATTGGTTGGAGATCTACACGCTAATCTATGTGATATGAAATGGCAATCACATACATTTATGACTGCATGTTACGGGGCAAATAAATGTAACACACCTTCAGAGGCTCGTGTAAAACTATGGGCAGACAAAGTTGGAAGTGCGACATCCCAATTACCGAAATTGTGCTTGCTGCCACCAACAAATTCAGCGTTTGAAGAAAACCTTGAGCGAGTTCACTTACAAACTTGCATTTGGAAAATCTCGATGGAATCATACCCATCAGATATGGACCCACTTCTTCTTCTATAAGAATGAAAACTCAAGATTCCTGCTGCCTACAACTTTGCCAGAGAATACTGAAGTTGCGCCGCCGGAAATTCTGAAATTAATTGAGTGTTCTTGTGAAAGTGTATTGCCATGTAGGAGCAATCGATGTAGTTGCAAGAGTGCCAGTAGAGGTGAGACAACTTCTTTTGAAACCTTCAACCCATTCTGTTCTTGTCGAATGCCAGTTTTTATTGAAGTAGTCCATAACTTTTTCAAACGCCTACCATGCAACATGTTTCCTGTGCAAAAATAGTTTCTGTTCCAATGATTCGACAAGATTTGTGGAAGTAGAAGTGGAACAGGACGAAGACAATGTCTATGAACCAATTGACGACAGTACTTTCGAAGAGACATCTGACTGAATGCTGATTTCAATTTAGACATTCCATTATATTTGATTCATAAATATTTTCTGTTTGTACCACGAGAAGATTATTATTATATTATATTTGTCATAAATATATTACACAAATTACATTATTTTTTCTTAAGAAATGTTTTTTTTGTTTTGTTTTTGTACAGGGTGTTTTTTTATATATTGACACCTCACCTACAGCCTTTACCTTTACAGGTAGAAGAAAGGTGTTAATACAAACGTCGTCCAGTTTTGACTAAATTTTTAGAATTCATAGTCAAAAATGTGAAATTTTGCATGCTTTCAGCATTTTTCAAATGGGATGCTCTGTATTTGGTTCTATATTTTTGAAGGGCACAATACCCCGATTCCAAAAATAATATATAGTTTGTTTCTTCTTCTTCTGTTTAGCTCCATAAGCAAATTTATGCAAAACCACCATGGCAATTAAACATGTTGTTTCACATTATTTCAGAAATGCGAGTTAGAAAAATTAAAATCAAAGCTGCATGCAATCATAAATGAAATGGAAAAGGAAAATATTGAAGAAATTTCTGAAGTTACATCAATGGAGAGTGGTGATTCGCCAGAAAGGTATGAACAATTATTGTTATTATTATTTTTTTGGGTATATCTAAAAATTGTCTTTCAAGGTTTGAAATGGTTGATAAAAACATGCCCTCATTCAAAAAAACTGACGTTGAAGATAGTTTATCAAATAATAGTTTTAATGCTAACGATTGGACTAAAATAAGCATTCCAGAACGTGACACTAATAATGAGACGCATTTTGATAAAGAAAAGGAATTCAATAATTTAAAGTAAGTTATTATTTTGAATTACTTGTGCAGAAAAATCAAATTATTTTGTTTCAGTTTGGAATCCTTCACCAAAGATGTTTTCAGCTTATGCTACATTAACACTGATATGGACTATGACATTCTAAACCAAAATATTGACAATATAGAAAAATTGGTGCACATTCTATCTCAATCTTTATTAAAATTAATACCAAATATTATTTTAAATAAGAGGGAAGATGCGATACCTTTACTCATGACGGCCATTTATCTGAATCCAAAAGCCTCTGAAAGGGATAAATTATTACAGCAATTATTTCATTTGAAGAAAAGACCAACTGAAACTGAAAGACTCATTATATTAGCTGGTTAGTTTTTGAAGCCAATCAAATTCAAATGATTGTTTATGTGAAGTCTGATTGTGTCTGACTGATTTCTATAGGGATATTTTTGAGGCTAACATCTGACCCAAAATTGAACAGAGCTAATCAGATTTTTTTTAAAACAATCAAAACTCAATTGCAATCTTGCAGAACAATTAATTAAAATTTAGAATAATTTTTAGCTGTCATTGGCATATCAAAATACACAGGAGAACAGTTAGTGGAAAATGAAATTTTGCCTCAGTGCTGGCTGCAACTCACCCACAAACACGTTGAAAGGCGATTGTTAGTAGCAGAGTCTTGTACAGTGTTAATTCCATACGTTTCAAGTCCTATACGAAACTCATTGATTCTATCAATGCTACAACAAATGTTGGAAGACAAGGAAGAAGTTATTAGGGAACAAATTATTAAGGCTTTAGCCTTGCTAGTTTGTCAATGTAAGGATTCAGACAAATATTTACAATGTGAACAAATTGCTTTGAATAGTTTGAATGATAACAGCAATTCGGTGGTGAATTTGAGTACAGAGATTCTGTTCCCAGTGTTGGCTAAATGGGCTTTACAGGAAGGTGAAAACATTATCTATATGTATTTAAATTGAATAATAAATTTATGGTTTCCAGGTTATTTGAATTCGAGTCTACTCAAAAAATTACTGCACAAACTTAATGAGGGCATTAAAAATATTGAATCTCAATCAAAAGTTAGTCAAGAAATTGATAAAATTCATAGAATATTAGCTGTGATTGATAATTTGCTACCATTTTTGATGATGTTGGTAGTGTATCATGAAAATGTGATAAGTAATATTGAAAAAGACGTTGTGATACCTTTAAGTAAGTTTATTTATCATGCAAGTGACACGTTATAAATAAATAATTTTCAGGATCTGATTTTATCAATTTATGTAATAGATTAACGAATCCAGAAAATTTCATGAAATCTGACTTAAATATTGGAACAGTTTTATATGAGTTTGATAGATATATTGAAGAAAATCCCAATATTTCTTGGTCGGATATGGATTGGGTAGTTGATATAATGTAAGCAGAATTTTATTTTCATTATTTAATTCAATTAATTATATTTATTTCCCCAAAATATGAATGCCTAATTTTTACATATTATTATTTGTCTCATGGTATCAATTATCCTATTATTATTTTTAGGTTGCCAGATCTATTTAATAATCTCCATCACATAGAACTAGCTCACCAATCTCTCCTCGAAGGATTCCTGAACCTTTTCTCCCATATTTGCATATTATTCGGCCACAATTTCATCAAATACAAAGTCCGTCCGCCTTTGCACAAAAAAATCCAAAGCTTAGAACAAATCATTAGCAGTTTCAATCAATTCTGTCCCAGCCTTAACATAATTCCTATTTATGTCACAATATTGAGTTTCATCAGAGATTACGAAGAGCTATCGTCGGTTTTTAAAAAATTCTTATGCGCTTTGCCTTTATGTGGAAGCCCTTTGGATTGTTTGGAGATTACTGTCAAGAAGATGTGCGAAATTGGACTACAAAATATGGTAGTTGAGTGTTTGTGGACTGGAGTTGTACATCAAAGACCTCTAGTCAAATCAGCCGCAGCCAGTATGTTCTGTTCTATTATTGGAAGTTGTAGCGAGGAATTGCTCAAGACAAAAGTGGCGGGGGCAATTGTTACTTTAGCTAATGATAGCGACAGGTACGACTTATTGTTTTAAATTGGTTTCAGCGTCCACATTTAAGTGTTTTTTTTTTCTCAGCTTGGTTCGTACCGCTACGGTTCCAGCCTTAGGCCGTCTAATAACAAATTGTAGCATCAAAGAAATACACGACAAGGCTTACATGCAAATACAGACATTTTTAAACGATCCAACTCTGAAAGAAAATCATACAATTTCCCGTCAGCTTATAGTGACTATGGGAAATATATTTGGAAGTAGCTGTAGTACATTCAGAAATGATGTCATTCTTCCTCAACTTACCAATTTTTCCGCATTTATGTCTCAAATGTCGAATCACACTAGGAAAGTGGATATGGCTCTTGCATTAGTTGAAGCTTTTACTCATGTCGTTTATAGTCCTCTTAATAAAGATTGCATTAGTAATGTAGTTAAACCAGGATTGAAGTAAGTAAAGAAAAATATTTGAAGCATGTTGTTCAGATCTCCTCTAATGTGCTAAAATGCTTTCCAACAATTTCAGTAATTCCTAATCCTAACAAAAAAAAATAATATTTCAGGTGTTTGGAGACAGTGATTTCCGAAAATCCCTCCCTTTCAATACATCACGAAACAGTATTTTCAATGATTAAAGAATGTGAAAATAAGTCAAATTTAAGTAGCCCAAGTTCGTCAGTGGAACGAAGTAATAAGCTGCAAAATGTTAATCAAGGAGTAGAAGAAATGAGGCAAAGAATGAGTAAAATTTTTAATAAACCTAACATTCCAAAGTCGAATACTTTACCAAATTTGCAAGGGATATTTAAAAAGAAATAATATTCTCCAATAAACAAACAAAGTCTAAAGTGACGAGGCAATAAAAAAACTTTAAATTGAGGATCACAACAATATTTTTCAAATGGCCAATATCTTTATAGTTTATTATTAATGAATGGAAAACTTAAATATATTGCAGAAAGCAGAACAGAGATTGTTTTCCATCGATCCTATAATTTACAGGTTTTCTGTTCCCTTGCTATTTTCTATCTATAAACTAACACACATTGTCAATAATGACTACGTTTATTTCACGCGTTGTATCCGGATATTAAGTGGATTAGGAATTATTAATCCATATTCGTTTATTTCACAACTATTGAATGGATTAAGATTAGTGTTAATCAGAGCTGGGCAGGGCTTGAGTGCTTTGTGCTTGCGAAAGTGCTTGAAGCACTTTGAGGACTTGAAAGCCCTATGCTTCAAGCCCTTTTATAGATTTGTAATTGGGGCTTGCAAAGTCAATTACTTTAGAAAAGTGCTTGGTAATTTGTAATTTAAAAAAGTAATTCAAGCCCTTTCAATGAGCTTCAATTACTTTTAGAGGGCTTGAAGCACTTTTGGGAGCTTGAAGCCCTTTGAAAGGGCTTGAAGCACTTTAAGAGGGCTTGAAGCACTTTTGGGAGCTTGAAGCACTTTGAAAGGGCTTGAAGCACTTTAAAAGGGCTTGAAGCACTTTAAAAGGGCTTGAAGCACTTTGAAAGGAATTTGAATTGACCATCATTCAACCTATCCCCCACTTAAACATTTTCGATCGTGTTTTGTCCCTTAATTTTTTTTTCTATTATTTGAACTTGAACCGTCTTATGTCTTTTCTCTCTTAACAATGAAGGTTTTGAGCTTAGAATGGAATTAAAAAAAAAAAATGAATGAACTTATTATTCAAATAAATAAATAATTTATAGGTACCCTATTTAACTTTATCACTGGATTTTTTTCACTTTTCCCCATTGAACATTTTGAAAACCTTAAAATTAAATTACCATGTAGTACCCCAACTATCCCAAGTACCCCAGAACTACATCTCAAAAAAAAACATACTACTGCTACGTTGTGGAATGTGAAGTTCGTCTTTACTATACCAATTCTGTGTGATGAGTGTACGCGGTAACTTATGCCACTTTGAGAATTTTATTACAAATTCAAAGTGCTTTAGGCACATTTAAAGAGCTTCAAGCACATTTAAAGAGCTTGAAGCACATTTAAAGAGCTTGAAGCACAGTTAAAGAGCTTGAAGCCCTTTTCAAGGCACCCCAAGCTCTTTTGATGTGCTTCAAGCACTTTTCAAATCACTTTGAGGGCTTTGTGCTTGTCAAGCCCAAAGCACTTTGAGGGCTTTGTGCTTGTGAAGCACTTTTGAAAATAAAAAGGAATTTGTGCTTGAAATTGAAGCACTTTGATAGAGGGCTTAGGGCTTAATGCTTCAAGCCCTTTTACTGAGGGCTTTGCCCAGCTCTGGTGTTAATTAATCCTTTCTTAAGCCTTGTCGTTTGTGTCTAACTGCATTATAAAGGCAATATCACACCGGTTTTTCATCAAAAAATATCCAAATAAAATTAAATAACATCAATCCTCAAAGAAATTATAAGTGGCAAATGGCATTTTTTCTTGAAGGTAACAACAAACTTCTTAAATCCAAGATTAAGGTGTTTATTTCACATTTGAGATATTCCATTTTAAGTTCAATCCTACAAACTTGGAGGATTGGATTAAGTACTCCAATCCGGATGAACTCTTTAATCCTGGGTGTTTATTTCAGGATTATTAATCACCATTATTAATCCGATCCACTTTAGTATCTGGATACAAAACATGAAATAAACGTAGTCTATCTATTACGTCTGTAGGATCCAAATGAAAAAAATATTATCTTAATTAAGAGTATACCTAATTTTAAAATAAAGTGCAATATTTGTTATACATATTTTAATTGTTTTTGCATTTTGAATCTGATGGCATTTTTTTTTATTTATATGTTAATGGTTGTGAAAATTTATTATGATTTTTTTCAAATAGATTTTATAGATAGTTATATCTATTAAAAATAATGTACTTAATTAAAACTATTTTTACAAATAATAATGATTAATATTAAAGTTACCTTTTGTCTAAATATCTACGTTTTCCATTCATTGTTCGGGGTGTCCAAGATTCGATGATTTTGGATGGTTTCGAGTATTTCTAGAGGAGTTGGAAAAAATCTGACCTCCCTCTTGCGAGCCTTAATTTTCAAGAGAAATTGACTGGTGAAAACCGCATCTCCATATGTCGAGTCGTTTTCAAGCTACGAGGGGTTTTTGAAAAGTTTGCAGTTTGGAAGGGGATCTCAAACTTTTTTATTTATGAAAATTTTGCAATCTTGTAAAGGACTTTTTATTGGATTTTTTCATGTAGAATTCATTGCTAGCTTCGATTAGAACCTGAGGATTGGTTTAATTATTTGCGAATGAGCGAAGAAACTTATATGAAATTCCTTCAGATAGTTACGCCTGAAATTGAAAGGATGGATACAGTTATGAGAAAAGCAATATCTCCACAGCATTACCGAATTTAATTTTTCTATAAGTATTTCATGAGCTGCATTTTTGTGTGTGTTTGTCTGAGTATTCCTTGGATTTCACCCTCCAAAGACATGGATTTTTCCTATCCAAATTGATAAAATTCGTGAGGAACTCTTACATGAGACGTAGGTCTGATATGCTTGAATATACTATCTTCTTTCTGAATTTAAAATTCGCCTGCATCCTGCACAAGGAAATTTTCTCTTGCAAAAATAAAAGGGACAATTAATAAGTTGAAAGAACTGTTACATGCTACACATTACAACTTATCGCTAGACAAGTCTGTATACGCAGGAAAATATCTGAATATCTGACAGGTTTGATTTCATTCAAGCCAAACAATATTATCTGTGCAATTTAATAAGTCTGCCGACTCATCAGCACCTGCGATAACTCGTCCAATTTGAGTTGGCGCAAGCAAGTTGATGGACATGGAGCGTCTATCCCGGCCTTTACATTTACAGAAAAAAAGCAAACTTAATCATTTTTGACAGACCCCTTATTTAATTTTGTTATTCGAACTGATCTCCATTTTATAGCAAACATAAACGACAACGTTTGATCGTATTCCTCGAAGCATTGATCAAGTCTATATTTCGTAGTCTATTGATGATTCACATAAGGCATCTTCTAGATCTTGTCGATTTCCCAAATCTCGTAACTGCCCTTGCCGTATGTGATGGTGCTCCATCATGTTGGAAATAGAATTGTTCTGGGATAGTCAATTACTCGCAGATTTTCCAAATACTCTTCAACGAACCCTTCCAAAATTTCATGTTGATACCTGGAAACAACAAATGAACCAAAGAAATTCTCTAATACGTAATAAAAAAATTTCAACAGAATTTGAAATTGAGTTAATTGTGAAAGAACATAAACTTTGAATTGAATATGAACACATCAAACCCGCTAAATCCTATTTTTAAATGGCCTGGTTACCTGATGTTTTGGTTCAGATTTCCATCAAAGATATAAGGTCCAATCACTCTTTCCCTAAATACTCCAGCCCAAACATTAAAACCAAATCTCCCTTGATTCATGATGTGTACCGTGATACTGATATGAGGATTTTCTTGAGTCCAAGAATAGCTATTATATCTATTGAATACTCCATCACTGGTCACGTGCGCTTATTCATCTGTCTACATTATTACCATTACGTTCAGTTAGAAATTATTATTATTCTCCACATTTATCCAAAAACCAATTTGAAAAGGCCATCCTTTGTTCAAAGTCTCTCGGATATAAATGGGTGTACCTACCTTTCGGGTTCTGAAGGCTTTGAATTTATGTTTTTTCAAGATATATGATGCACCGAGCTGCGCTGAATTCCAGTTCTCTCCTCAAGGAGAGAAGACGCACAGACACTTGCGCATTGTTGTGAATTTCACCTGAAACTATACCATTTCCCCCAAATCTCGATCTCTTTTTACATTGTAAAGTGAAGCCCTAAGTTTTACGAAGAAACCATGTGGTTAGGTTTCTTTTAATTCTTTTGAACATATTAACAAATGGTTGTCGACGCTGGGGAAACCGCGCTAAATATAAATTTCCAGCTTCTTCCGCATTTTCGTTTGATTCAATATTCAATATTATAAAGCACTATTCAACATATATTTTTCGCTATAAATACTCGTACATTTTAACTTAACTACAAATAAAAAATGATAAATCTGGCAATTCACAAGAATCACAAGGCCTACTATACAGGGTATGGGTTTACCATTTAAAACGAAACAGGCTAAATATCTGATGTCACTTTTATTTTTTTGAAAACCACTTGAACACGTAATTTGATTGTGTGAGTGTTTGAACCATTTTCAGCACTTACTTTACCCTCTAGGGGGGTGGGACCAACCCTTACCATTCCAAATGGAACAAGGGGTCGAGGGATACCTGGTTTCAAAAGAGCGTTCAATTTTCTTTCAAATGACATCAAATAAAAGAGAATTTAACGCTTTTTTAAAAGAGGTATCACGTACTCTACCTCTTGTTCCATTTGAAATAGTAAGGGTTGGTTCCACCCCTCCTAGAGAATTAAAGTGAAAGTGCTATAAATGGTTGCAGAAAACTTCCCCCTTTGAAAATCAAATTACGTGTACGAGCGATTTTTTAAAAAATAAACGTAGCATCAGTAGATATTCAGCCTGTTTCGTTTTAAATGGTACAGCCTGTATAGAAAACGGCAGCCGCGTGCGGAAAAATTCATTTTCCGCACTTGTTAAGTAAATAGCTATTTTGTATGCAGACAAAATAGATAAAATGTTTGATTAATTAACAAAACTGACACTTCTTCTGAACGCCACTTTCCCGCACTAGTGCGGGAAAAACAAAATCGCGCACTAGTGCGGGAAAGTGACATTTTCGGAACTAAGATGCGTGCGGGAAAGTGATAAAAAATGCACGCTCGTAGAAAAAAAGCTTTCCGAAACAATACCAAAGTAATTTACCGCTAGATGACGCTGTGCTCGTTGCCTCGTTATACTGGCTAGTTGGTTGCCTATAAAAAAAAATGTATTTCTTAAGAACCTTAAGGTCCGATTTATTCGATCACCTTCTGAAACTGTCAGGTAATACAATCTGACCTGACGGATAAAAACGTAATTGTGTAATTCCATTGATTGGCCAGTTATCTGCCGACATACGGTTATAGATCGGCAAATTTATCTTGCAGATAGTTACGAGCAAGTTTATCTATTCTGAAAATAAATAAATCGGGCCTGGCCTAAAAGTACCTGATACAACTTTGCTAATTCCTACCCTACCCCTACCGCATTCTATTTTCGATTATTTATAGTGAAAAGCAACCGTTTTAATAGAGAGTTATTGGAACTAATAAATACTGCCTCGCAATATTAAGGATCTACGTTATTTTATTAGTGCATCAGCACTATTTTTCCAAGAAAAAAACAGTTATTGGAAGACTGTAGTAGGTGCTAGAGTATTACCTTATTTTGTATTCATAATTTTGACAGCTGATAGCTATGTTTATAAATTTCAACCTCAAAAAGTGTTTATTTTTGTTTGTGATTTTCTGCCGATACTCATTTTTCGATGCTACCCACAGTAAAATGGAAAACTACTGTAAAAAATACATTTTCCAAGTAAAATTAGGTCACCGTCGAAAAGCGAAACGTCAAAGTCGTCCAAAATGTCAGAAATTTGAAATAAGGGAAGTTTACTGCCTCGCACTAACCATACACAAATAAAGACAAGCAGTAACCTTATTAAGGAAATCCTTATTTTCAGACCCAAATGCGCATGTGTAGATGTCAAAATAAGGCTAATTTAAATACTGCTTGTCCTTATTGCACGTCCAATAACTCTCTAATATCTGAGGTTTTAATTAACTTATTTCCGATTTTCCTAATTTTTTCACAAATTAGGCCTGGTTTATTCATCTTTAGATAAATTTGCTGGTATCTAACTAGGTAACTGCAAGATAAATTGCCCTATCTATATGAATTCTTATCGGCGGATAACTGGCCCACCAATTGGGATTACAGATTGGGTTTTTATCCGTCAGATTGCATTGCAAATTGCAATGATTGCATTACCTAACAGTTAATCAGTAGGTAAATAAACCGGGCCTTAAAAAGATAAACCATGTAGGTTAAATTAGGCTACGACATACGTTCTTGAATAAATATTGAAATTCTAAATACGTAAGACAAGAATGACAGGTTGAACGTGTGTCGTGTTTTAATCCCAGTTACTCAAATGTAAACATTCGTTCAGTTTTGTCAACAACAGTTCTAGATTTTGAAAAAGTTTTCTGAAAAAAGCTAATAAAACAACATTTTTTTCTATTGATTCTTGAAAATTATAATATTTTCATTCTTCCCAGTATCAAATCAACCGGAATCAATAAAAATTATCCGATGTTTCATTGAAAATAGGTCGCGATCATTAATTTTCTTGAAAAAAAACACAGGGTCGGTACAGCGAAAAAGCCGTAGGAGTTAAAAAGGAGTATTTATTATTTATTTATTAATGTATTCTCAATTTCAATTGGACGTACTGAAGAAGAAAAAATGCATTCGAGCACTTGTGGCGAATTATTTTGCAAAGGTGTCAGTAGTCGGTTTAAATGGGTTTCTTGGGTGTGAGGATGTAAGAAAATCACTGTAAAAATGAATGTAAGTACCAATTTAACTATTAGATGTAATTATTTTCTCATATTATTCTTTAGTTTGTACTGACCTTTCTTAATTTATTTAGTTTAGTTGACCTTGCTTTAATTTTTTGAAGTCCAAAAAACCGAGCCAAAAACAATTATTATTAACAATAAGTGCTCCCATTTTTTTAGACTTTATTACACAACTTAGGCTGCCAGACATCTAGTTCAGATGAAATTTCCTTAGAAATCTCTTCTTCGGTTTTTAGAAGTCACTCAATTTTTATTTTCTTGAACATTCAATAATTTCGATTAGGTATCTCAAACTTTTTTTAGTCACCCTGGCTCGAGAGGTGAATAGCTCTTGCAGGCGGTGCACATATTTCGCACAATCTTTACACAATCAGACCCAAGATCAGACCATAATCTATCAAATTCATTACACATTAGACCACAACAATGAACACTACACAATCTACCACCATCTGTTGCACGTGAGGTCCCTCCAAATAATTTCAGTTCACTTTACCTATATTCAATCACAATCAGTCGCAATCATTACATAATCAGTCACCATCGCTTGCAATCTTAGCAGATTTCCTCAAAGATTGTGAAATTTGGCAGTCAGTGTACACATTTTGGTTTTTGGATCAGCTATTCACAATTCGACACAATCATTATACAATCACACACAATCATACTGCAATCATTCATAATCTTTAACAATCGCTATAAAATCTCTCACAATCGTTACAAAATCGGTCACAATCGCTACACAACCACCATCTTCCGCACGTGAGGTAGGTACCTCCAAATAATTTTAGTTCACTTTATTTTCAATCATAATCGAGGTCGCAATCATTACCAAATCAGTCACAATCGTACGAATCGTACACAATCACTGACAAGTGACAATCTTAGGGAAATTCCTTGAATATTGTGAAACTTGGCAGTCGGCGTACCTACTTGAGTCATTTTTTCATCCCTCGTCCTGGCTTTTTGAGAGATACCGAAAATTTTAAATTTTTTGTTTGGTTAATAGGATGATTTTCTATATTCTTTTTTCTGAAAAGGACTTTTAGTCCCTTGTTTATCTTGTTTCCTCCATTCCTCCCAAATGCTCTGAACAAAAAAAATGCAGTCAACCTGGGTCCAAACTTTGGTCAAAAACCTCGTTTTTCAGACTAAGCTCAAAAATAAAGTTTCCTCAAAAGTTGCACACTAGTTTTGCAAATTCCAGTTTCAAGAGAATAGCTAGTGAACATCCAAAATGGTTTTTGTGTTGATGATTTTAATTTAAAATGTATAGTATATAATGAGTTTTTTAGGAGAAAGATACAAATCCGAGTACAAATCCTGGTGTTATGCTTTTTGGAAAAAAATCCAGACTTTGTTGAAATAAGCTTCTGGATATCAGAATCATTTATTTAGGTAGCCAACATTGCCAAATTATTTTTAGAGATTGCATTTAAAAACTTTTTGCCCTAATTTTAAACAGATCTGGAATTAAATTTGATGGTTTCCATACATCTATAAGTAAACTCTGTTTTTTTTTAAAGATAATTTCCCAAGTCAAAAATTTAGTAACTATATGTTGGATAAATAAATTTATAGGTACTTACCTACTCAAATAATTTAATAGATTCAAACATTTTGACAGTTGAAAATTTGCATTTTTGCTTCCTATTTTAATTTCAAGTTTTAGCTCTATTACCTATAAGGTCTTGAGCGAGGTCTTGAGCAGGGTACAAAATATTTGGAAACATTTGCCAGTAAACAAAACATTTATACACGTGTGTAGGTGTTTTGTTACAAAGAACATTTAGTTTTTAAACGAGGTAGCAATTGCGTCCAGACTAAAGAAAAAAACATGTCACCAAATAGCACCACCACTGATATGATTGCTTAAAACAACAAATATTTGCTTTGAACGCGTCAGACTTGCTTCAAAAGCGAGTATTATAACAAAGTTTCTCATCCTGGCGGAAAACAAAAAATTTTGAACATTTGTAAATGTTTTTAAACAAATGTTTGCAAACACATTTTAAAAACACATTTTAAAAAGCTTTTATACAATTTTTATACAAATGTTAAAGTGTTGGCGGGTAAATGTATGTAGGTCTGGACTATAAAAACTGTTTAAAATGTGTCACGGGAAAATGTTTCCAAACATTTGTTTTTGGGCAGTGTATGTAGGTCTGGACTAGGCTTTATGAATAAAGTGTAGCAATAATGCTTTTACTCAATCTCCGTCTCTTTTTGCTGCATTGAAGCTAGATATACTTATCTCGTAAAACTCCATAATAATACAGGGTGTCCCAGCCGAAAGGGAAATCAGAAATACTACATCTTCCAATAATACTGGTTTAAGCGACAGAACGTATAGCTGTGCTGTTGCGTCGAGTAGCGGTTCAAGTAATGTCGAGAGTAATGTCCTCCATGAGATGTCTGAACGCCAAAAAAAATCTAATAACTTGATGAAATTTAATCTACCAGAAAACAATGGTCAGGACAACTTGATTGAGGCAAACACCCTATTATCGCAGCTCGTTGGTGTGCCTGTCAGCATTTTGACTGCTTCTACACCATTTCAACCTCAATTTTGGAAAAAGTAACTTTTATTTAGGAAAATGTAAAGTCATTTTTGGAAAAAGTCAAATCAATTTCAGAAAAAGTAAAGTTAATTTCGGAAAAAGTAAATTCAAATTCAGAAAAAGTAAATTCAAATTCGGAAAAAGTAAATTCAAATTCGGAAAAAGTACATCCAATTACGGAGAAAGTAATGTTTTTTTTTAGAATAATTCGAATTGATAAAAAGTAAATTTAGCAGTGACTATAAACCTCCATTCGAACCCGTACCCTAATGGGTTCGATTTCAATCAGTATAATTAGGTTCTACATATATTGGCTCCATATTATTTTGTAGGTCTGATGATGCTCATATGAGCGAAACACATGTCACTTTAAAGTGAATAAAATAATAAACAATCTGTGGTGCCTATGTTTTATTGTTCAAAAATCGGATCTCTTTGAGAAATATGGACACATTTTTTGATTTTCTAAATAGATGACTCAATCAATTCAAATTATTCTAAAAAAAATAACAGTACTTTCTCTGTAATTGAATGTATTTTTTTCCGAATTTGAATTCACTTTTTCCGAATTTGAATTTACTTTTTCCGAATTTTAATTTACTTTATCCGAAATTAACTTTACTTTTTCTGAATTTGATTTGACTTTTTCCGAAAATGACTTTACATTTTCCTAAATAAAAATTACTTTTTCCGAAATTGAGGTTGAAATGGTGTAGAGTTGGGAAATGCAACAAAAATGGACATCGTTCTTTGCGGCTTTCCCGTCAATCCAGAGGTTGTTCGTCTAGTTCTAAAAAATAAGAAGTTGGATACAGGCAGGGGCATATATTTAGAAACTGACTTAACTTCTGAACAACATCATGAGCTTAGCAACTTAAAGAACGAACTGAAGCAAAGACAGCTAAAAGGTGGAAAGAACCTTTTTTTGAAGTACATTAATGGGATTCTCAGACTGGCAACAAAAAACTAACTAGTTCTTCGGTAGTGAAATCCACATCAAATTTACTTGTCTATTTCCAAAATGTTAGAGGTTTACGCACCAAGCTTCAATTGCTTTTTGAGAATGATTCTTACTCTGAATACCATATCTTGGTTTTTAATGAAACTTGGTTGACGGTTGACGGAACACTTCCAGGATGCTGAACTTCAAATGCTTGATTTCAATATTTACAGGTGGGACTGATCTGTCTAAACAAGCGTTTTCTCAAGAGGGGGGGGGGTACTAATAGCAGTTCGAAATAAGAGTCCTGGAAGCAGGTAGTAACATTGAACATTTGTATAGATCGATAGGAACGGTAGCGATTTCATTTTTGCAACTGCTTATTTCCCACCTCGGAGTGCCTTTGAAAACTATGCACAGTTTGCTGACAGCCTGGAAAAACTGACGGAAGCATACCCAAATAGTAAAGTTTGTGTTGGGCGATTTTAATCTTCCAAATAGGCAATGGTCAAAAGTTGATTTGGGGTTCTGCCAACAACTTCTCCAAACGAAGTTGAGTCCCTCCAAGTACTATCATTTTTATGCTCATACCATAACCTATATCAGGTAAACTCACTCAGAAACGGGAACGGATCTATCCTGGATCTGGTGTTTTTGCAGGACAAGGAAGCTACAACTCTCTATGCAGAGGAAAGTCTGTTACCTGTAGACAACCACCATCCGCCACTAATTTTTAGTGCTAAGTGTGAACATTACACCATTTTAACAATCATGGTATCACAGGTGAGGGTTTTTATAGAGGCTGCCATGCCATGGAAATTAGGAAAGTTTGTGACTTTCCCTCCTGTTTCACGTTTCAACTGGACTTTAAATGGAGTAGAAGTTATTTTCTGCATTAAGAGCTAAATGTAAAACCATTAAGAATCAGTGTTATCAATGTATATAGCCCAAAATAAATCTTCCTCGAGAGTTAATGTTAAAAACACTTTTGGAAGTTCGTTAACAGTAAAAAGAAAAATTGTGATATTCCTTCTGACATGTACTACAATAATGTCAGGTCTTCAACTAGTGGCGAAATTGTAAATTTGTTTGCTGAGTGTTTTTCGCAAATGTACTCTGATGATGATGTCTGTGATATTTCATACTAGTCCCATCTTTCAGTCATATTATACTGTCTAGTTGTAACTTTTCTATTTTTGAAATGTATGTAAAACTATCATCCTTAGATATCAGCAAGAGTCCAGGCCCAGATGGGACTCCCCCAAGTCTTCTGAAACAATGTACAGTGGGAATCATTGCAATTGGCACATACTCTTTCAACATCTCTCGTATTAAGTCATAATTCTAAGCAAGTAATTCAATGCAGCGGTGTACATAATATTTTATTATTTTTATTTAAATCCATAATACAACACTGCCCCGCAGAAGCGTAACATGTAACATACCAAATCAGCATAAGAAATCAAGAAACAAACAACACAAAATCATGAACTAAACTCAACAATAAATTGCTAAGCATATATAAATATTTCTCGAAATATTTTCATCCTTCAAAAGTTTATTAAAACCATTATGTTCACCACTGATCACAGAGAATAGATTGCTTAATTGCAATGACTCTCACCACAGATTATTCTCACTGTAGCTTTATAGTATACTGGCACGTCCACTTCACTTCATCTTTAATCTATCTTTGGACCATGGTATTTTTCCAACTTTCTGGAAAACTAACTTTATTACGCATTACGCCTATTCTAAAATCAGGAGATACAGCGCAAGTTGATAACTATAGGCCCATTAGTATACTAAGCTGTATACCCGAGTGTATACCTAAAGTCTTTGAAAGCCTTGTTTGTGATTTTCTATAGCTAAAAATTTGGGAAGCAGTTTTAGTGACAAACAATTTGGGTTTCTTGCGCATCGCTCGACTGAACACAACCTGCTCACATTTACCGACTTTTTGTTGGAGGCCCTGGAAGAGGGGCATCATGTACAGGCCATATACCCCGATTTTTCAAAGGCGTTCGATCGTGTCACCACGAAGTACTAATTCTAAAATTGGCTGTGAAAGTAATCCATGGAAGGCTTTTAAGGTGGTTAGGATCCGAGTTAGGATCTTATCTCTTTGGTAGAACGCAAGTAGTGCGTGTTTAAAGCTACAAGTCATGTGAAATCCCAGTCCCATCAGGGTGTCTATTCTCGTATCCGGGGAACAGTGCTCTCACGAGAACCATTGCTCTGTCTTTGTTTTTTTTTTTTTTTTTTTTTTACGGATATGCGCTCTCGCAAGGACAATGTCCTATCACGCTCGAGAAGCGGCAAGTGCGCGGAAATGTCGGTGTATGTTGGTCTTGAAACGGTTCAGGTTGTAACCTGCAGGGAAAACCGTCGCAGGGAGTTTATTCCACAGCGATGCTGTTCTCCAGAGATATGAATTCTGATATAGTGAGGTTCTTGGTGCCTCTAGTTTGACAGTAAATTCATGGTTACCGTCTGTTTGACGCGTTCGCCTGGTAGGTGCTACTCTCGGTGGAATCATACGTGCCAACTCTTCAGAGCATTTTCCGTGATAGTACCTGTAGAAGAGAGATAAATCGCCCACAGATCTGCGATGTTCGAGACCATCCAAGTTACGAGTAAGTGCGGGGTCATTGATCAGCTTGATAGCTCGTTTTTGCACGGTATTCAAAAGCATTAAGGTATGTTTGGGTGCAGCACTCCATATATGTGAGCAGTACTCCATAGTTGGTCGAATCTGGGCTTTGTAGAGTGTCAGCAATTGGCTTGGTGTGTACAGATGTCTTGTACGAAATAGCACCCCCAGCTTTTGGGAGGCCCTTTTAGCAATATCTGCCACGTGACTGTGCCAAGACATGTTGGTCTCTGCAGTAACCCCCAAGATGTTCAACTGACTCTGTAATGTGACAGCACTTCCAGATAGCATGATGTTTGGCTCACCGGTGCTGGTCTTTTTTGAAAACAGAGCTGCTTGGGTTTTCTGCGCATTGAACTGTACAAGGTTTTTGTTACCCCAGTCCTCTATTATCTCCAGGTCGTTATTTATCTGCGATATTTGAGTTAGTCTAAGATGATGGAATTCACGTGCGGAAAGCCCTGTGGGTGGTATGAGTGAGGAGACTACATTACCATCGTCTGCAAAGCAATAAAGTGGATTTACTGTTTTATCTATGAGGTCATTTATGTAAATCAGGAAAAGAGTTGGCGAAAGGATTGCTCCCTGTGGCACACCAGCATTTATTTGGTAAGAGTTGGAGTTCTGGCCATCCAGTGCAACATAAATGGATCTGTCCTTTAGGTAACTTTCAAACCAAGTGCAAAGTTTCGGCGATAATCCCATTGCTTTGAGCTTGTTGAGAAGATTTTCATGCCAAACTTTGTCGAATGCTTTAGATATATCTAAGGCAATTGTTCTTGTTTCACCCCGCAACTCAATCGCTTTTTGCCATAAGTGAGTGACGTATGTAAGTAAATCGCCAGTTGATCTATATTTTCGAAATCCGTATTGCTTATCGTTGATAATTTTGTACTTTTCCAAGTACTTGGTTAGGTGATTGTTCACAACTCTTTCCATTACTTTTGATATCACCGGAAGTAGAGCAATTGGTCTATAGTTTAACGGATCTGTCTTTTTTCCTTTCTTTGGAATGGGTTGTACTGCGGCAGACTTCCATGATGATGGATATACTCCTTGCCTGTAAGACAAATTGAATAATTTTGCGAAAGTTGGGGTGAGTTCGTTGGCGCAATTTTTGAGTACTATTGCGGGAATGCCATCCGGACCCATTGCTTTGTTTGTATCCAGCTTTTTTAGGGATTTTCGTATTTCTCTGTGACAAAAGGGTACCTCTGGCATACTATGGGAAACCCTTTCAATGAACGGTGGAGTTTTTCCGTTTGGCACTGTTAGGTTGGAGTTGGAGGAAAACATTTGGGCAAGCATATTGGCTTTTTCCTCTGATGTTGTGGCTAAGTGATTATTTTTATCTGTAAGTGGTGGTATGGATGACTTGGTGAAGTTAGATCCAACAGCTTTTGCAAGAGACCAAAAAGACCTAGAACTACTTGGACAATTCAGCAACCTGTTTTTTATTCTTTGATTGTATGTTTCTTTAGCGGAGTCAATAGTAATTTTGCAACTATTTCTGGCTTCTATAAATTCTGTGTGGTTTTGAGCGGTTTGTTGTCGTTTCCAAAGGTTATATGCTCTGTGTTTTTTCTGTACAGCCGTTTGACACTGGCTGTTGAACCAAGGTTTAGCATTAGCTCTACGTTTTGTTGTATGTGGGATATATGCGTCCATTCCAGATAAGATTACTTGTGTTATTTCATTACAGCAAATAGTGGGATCAGCTGTTTTAAAGCAAACCTCTTGCCATGGAAAATCCAGGTAATACTGTTTTAGGTCATTCCATTTTGCCGATTTATAGTGCCACATTTTACGAGGAAGTGATTGTAGGCTTGGTGGGATGAGCATTTCGCACTTTGTTATTATAAGTTTATGATCGGACGAACCAAGTGGAGCATCTACTTGAATTGTGTACGAGTCAGGATTTGTGGTTAGGAACAAGTCTAAAAGCGCTGCAAATTCGCCCCTTTCTGAGATACGGGTAGGTTCATCGACAAGCTGCGTTAGACCACAACTTATGGCAAAAGCTTCTGCTTCTCTGCCTTCGTTATCTGTTTTGTTGTGGTGTTTCAGCCAGGGTATATTGTGGACGTTGAAATCGCCTAAAAAGACAATTTCCGCCTGTGGATAGTTTGACTGTATACTATCACAGCTTTCGGATAATGTCGCGAAAAAGTTTTGGTACTCGGTGTTAGATGGCGGTCGGTAGAGGCAGCAGATAAACTTGGTCGATGACTTTGAGGTGAATTTTAGCCATATGATATCAAGGTTCGCTGGTTCTAGCTTCTCCTCTCGATGACATGAAAGGTCATTTTTAATGTACACACAGATCCCAAAATTATGTCGAAATCGGTGGTGTAGGTCATAGCCGGGATAAAGATAGTTCACAATAGGTGTTGCAGAACTGATTTTAGTTTCAGTGAGAACAAGGATGTCAGGTCTTTGTTCTTCAAGATGTTGGTGAACTGAATTCATATTTGTACTTATTCCTCTTATATTGCTAAAATCAATTCTGAGTTGAGTTTTTGATCTTCTCTTTATATCTTTACATGAAGGACCCCCAGGATCACCCGACGCCCGGAGATCCGAGTGGTCGGGTATTTTACCTCCGGAATATTTTGATCCTGGAGGCGCCATCATGCTATCTGTTACTCATTGTTGGAACCGGACTGCCAGCGCAGTAGCGGAACGTGGTGATACCACTTAGCGCTACTCAATTCTGGCATGGTGGTATCTCACCGGTCGACGCCCAATGAGTAAAAAGCGTCTACCACCTACAGCGTTATGAAAATGTAAATATGGACGACTAAGACAGAACCTTCGTTCTCATGAAGAAGCTGGTCCCCTGTTACGAGAATAAGGGCCCAGGAGTGCCTCAGGGTTCGCATCTTGGTCCTTTGCTTTTCAATTTGTACGTTAATGATATTTCGTCCTGTAATACACACCCATTTTCAAATGTTTGCTGATGATTTAAAATTTTACATGAGGGTCGACAAAACTAAAGATTGTCCAAAAATACAATCTGACTGGGATCGCCTGTCTGGTTGGTTTAATCAAAATGGAATGGAATTAAATATTGAAAAGTGCCATCTAATGATTTTCAGTCGTGGAAGAAACCCCACCCAGCGAGTATACTCTGTGAATGGTTGTCCGCTGAATGCTGTTTCTCAGATAAGAGATTTGGGAGTTATTCTGGATAGTCGGTTGTCTTATATACCTCAAATATTATTGGCTGTCTCCATATCTGTTCAAATTTTTGGGTTTCATCAAGCGCTGTACTAAGGACTTTCTCCACATCCCTTCAGTGAAAACATTGTATTGCTCTCTTGGTTTGGTCTCCTCATTACGATGTCCATATCCAGGCTATTGAAAGACTGCAGCATAAGCTTTTGAGATACATCTCTTTCAAAGAGCATCATATAGCAGAAAACAGCAACTATTCTGAATTGGAAAACTAGCTAAATATTGGTACTCTTCAAGTTTGTCGCCTTCACAGGGACCTTACAATGTTCTACTATTTGCTGCACTCTCACAGTTTTGCTTCTGATCTTACTGAAAAAATTGGGCTTCACGCTCCTTTACGGCAAACTAGACAGAACCATTCCTTTTATGCTCGACCTCATAGGACCAACTATGGTTTAAACTCATTTTTGTCTAGGACCGCTCGACTTGCCAATCAACACTTTGATACTCTTAACTTTTTTGACGACCAAAAAACTTTTAAGAATAAATTGAATTGTTTAAATTTCATTTTAGCTTCAGACTTAAATTTTAAATTCTATATTTTGTTTAAAATGGTTTTTCTCTAAACGTCAAAAAACGTCACTTTGTCAGCACCTGTCAAGATGTTAGAAATTTAATTTCTATGCTGGTAGGCAAATCCAGCTGGTTAACACCTGTCGAGGTGGTAGAAATTTAATTTCTATGCTATAGGCAACCGCAGCGGCAGTAGAAGTACTTTTAGTGCCGCTGGAGCGGCAGCAAAAGTACTTTTAGTGCCGCTCGTACTTTTACTGTCGCTCAACTATGCACTTGCCCCCGAGCTTACCCCATTCGTTTGGAGAAAAAATAGCGTGTTGCATACGGAGTAGAAGCACTTTTTTGTGCTTCAGCACAAAAAAGTAAAGCTTCTACTTCTAATACAACAATATACTATTATGTTGTAATTCATTGTTATTGTTGATCAAATTTCTAGGGTTTTAATTTAATGCGGGGGGGAATCCACCTAAAGTTTGTTTCACCAGGGTTTGTACTTGCCACCAGCATTTGCCTTTCTTGTTTAACAAATAAAAATTGACTTAAACAAATCAATTACGTCAAAAACGTTCGTCGGCTCTTCGTTCATTTTAATTTGTCAAAAAAATTGAATGTGTCATATGAATTAATCTACGACAACCCTTTTTTTTCAAGTTTCAAGGTCAAGTATGAACCCTGGTGAAACGAACCTTACCTAATTTTGTACACCAAAAATTCTAAAATTCTAAAAAATGCTAATTTTCATGTTATTATTGTCCCAAAAAATTCTAAAAATTTTAAAAAATTTTAAAAATCCCAACAAATTGGGCAGGCTCTTGAGCATGCGCAATAGATAAAAATTCTAAATTATTTCTTAAAAAATTTAGTTCAATTCTAAAAAATACTGAATAATTCTAGAAATTGCTAAAAAATACTAAAAAATGCAAAAAAATACTGATAATTGATAATTCTGAAAAATTCTAAGAAATTCTAAAAATTCTATCAGTTTGTACAGGGTGATCTATTATAAATGTTACCCCCTGCTAACTTTATCATTTGACGTTTTTGACAGAAGTTTTAAGAAATTGTCAAAAGTCTTTAACTAAGTTAGTTTTAGGCATACCAGAGTGCGTCAAAAAAGTGCAGCAGTGTGAAGTTATATTTTTTAAAATGGAACACCCTGTATATTGTGTGCTTATTTGTTAGTCCCCTTTCACCTGATTTCAACGATACACGGTTTGATATGTTTATCTCTCGGTTTATCTTCAATAGTTATAGGGGAAAACGCGAAAATCCCTTGGTAGGTCTATCATGTTATTTTTTCAAAAATAATAATAATAACTTAGACACCTGAATTTATTATAATATTTCACCTTGTATATTAATGAATAAAATTTGAACAATAAACTGTTCATAAAAAAAATTCTCTAAAGCTTCAATGGTATAATTTTTCTTTTTTCAATATGAAACCTTGAAAGGGTGAAAATGTTTTTCCCTATAAATATCGAAGATAGACATATCAAATCGTATATCGCTGAAATCAGGTTAAAAGGGACTAACAAATAAGCGCACAATATGCAGGGTTTTCCATTTAAAAAAAATATAACTTCACACTGCTACACTTTTTTGACACACCCTGTATGTCTAAAACTGACTTAGTTAAAAACGAGGTTAAAAACTTTCGACAATGTATTGAAACTTTTGTATTTGACACTTTTGTCAAAAATGTCAAATGAAAAAGTTAGAAGTCTAAAAAATTCTAATTCAATTCTAAACAATACTAAAAAATTCTAAATAATTCTAGAAAATGCTAGAAAATACTAAAAAATGCTAAAAAATACTGATATGTAATTCTAAAAAATTCTAAGAAATTCTAAAAAATTCTATGAGTTTGTACGTACACCAAAATTCTAAGGTGGTTTTCCCCTCGATTTAATGTTACCTATATTACTGAAATTGGACTGTTTTTCTAATGGGAAATTACCCGTTGATAAATAAATTAATAAATAAATAAATAAATAAATAAACTAAAGCTTACTAATATTCTCGAAACTACAAAAGATAAAAGGATGCGCGAGAGGATGCGGTTTGCTCCATTGTTTTAAATTACCCAATAAATTTTTAGTCTGTAATAGAAATATTTTTTAGCATTATACTGAGTGATAATAAAAACTCGAGTAAAAAATTTAATTTTTATAACTTCAGGAAACTCAGTTTTCTTAAATTGAATACCCCGTATATTTTAACATCGCAAGTAAGCTTTTTTCTTAGGCTTCTCATTTCTCAATAATGAATAGTTTGATGCCTTTATTCCTAAAACGAAGCTTGTTATAAGCTCTTGGAGACGTGCTTGCCAGTTGAACATTTTTTATTATCACCCAGTATAATGCTAAAAAAGATTTCTATAACGGACTAAAAATGTATTGGGTAATTTAAAACAATGGTGCAAATCGCATCTCTTTATCTTTTCTAGTTTTGAGGATATTAGCTATTAAAATACTTCAGTTTTGGATGAGACACCCATTATAATAGGTTTTATGGCCGTTTCTACAATCTAAGGTTTCCACCAACTAATTTAGCGATTAACGATAAGTATTCCTTAAACTGACATTTCTCCATGGAAAAACTGTCATTTTAGGGAATACTTATCGTTAAGGCTCCCCTAAAATAGTTGGTAGAAACGGCCATTAGCCTCGGTCTTAGTACAAAGTTAAACACAAAAATACAAAACAAAATCAAATAAAACAAGAACAAAATTAAGCAAATAATCAATAAATTCTGTTCCAGTCCTCAGAAGCTTCTTGAATAGCAGTTTTTCTCAATTTTCTTGGTCTCTGGAAATTGGGAAAGGCTTTGAAAAGTTAAAAGCATTAATTTTCAGACTTCAGAGTTTCAAGAGGCAGAAATCATCCAAAACTGTCCCCTTCGAAAGTCTTTGTCCTTGGTAGCTATACATTCCTATGGAACTTTTTCACGCTCCTGAATCACTCAAAATGCAATTTTTAGAGTCCATGAATATAAATATTCATTCATTTTTTTATTCTAATCAAGCCACATCAAAAAACGGACATTACGGACTTACTTGAATGCCCTTTGGATTAAAAAATGCCCCCACAACATTGCAACGATTAAGGGATGACATGTGTTTCGGGTCTCTACTGAAATACGTAGATTTGCTTCTTATTTTTTATGGATTTATTTGTGGTGAATTTTATTAAAATTTCGAAAAAATGATTCAAGGCAGAAATATTTTCTAGTGTTCCAAATTTCATTTTTGATCCAAATTTCAATCATTATCGGCTCTTGAGGTGTTCTTTTTAGAGGCTCTCAAGAGCCGGTAATAGCTGAAGCTGAAAATTTTATAGTTACTGGTTCTTGATTTGTTAGAAATATTTTCTAGTATTCTAAATTTCAGTTTTTTTCATCCAAAAACCAAAGTGAAAAAAATTATTGACTAGAGTATGTAACAACAAGTTAAAAGTAATAAAAACAAATTAGGTCCCGATGCAACTTAGCTTGTCTTAACTGATTAATAATACTTACATCAAAAATATCTAAATTACTAAATAAAACATTATCCCTTAGCAACCCATTGCACATAAATAATAGTATATTGTTGTATTAGGAGTAGAAGCTTAACTTTTTTGTGCTGAAGCAGTAGGTTTGCAAGCCGAACGTAGTGAGGCTTGCAATACTGCTGAAGCACAAAAAAGTGCTTCTACTCCGTATGCAACACACTATTTTTTCTCCAAACTAATGGATAAGCTCAGGGGCAAGTGGATGGTTGAGCGGCAGTAAAAGTACAAGCGGCACTAAAAGTACTTTTGCTGTCGCTGGGGTTGCCAAGCAGCATAGAAATTAAACTTCTACCACCTCGACAGGTGTTAACCCGTTAGATTTACCTAACAGCATAGAAATTAAATTTCTGACATCTTAACAGGGGTTAACAAAGTGACGTTTTTTTGACGTTTGGAGAAAAAAGCATATAATCATTGTTAGAGATAAAAACTCTCCAGAAGTACCTACAGAATAATTTTTAAAAAGTATCAGAACCCTCGTCAGAAACTCGATCAGAACATTTCAAAAAGAGTATAGAAATTAAGAAATTAGAAAAAAAAAAAAAAAAAAACTACAATCACAGAGCTGCCATGACATGGTGCAATTACATCATAAATAATTCGAATGTCTACTTGTAGGGGTACTTCAATAAAAACGTTGGTGCTCTTTTGCATAATTCTTAATAAGAATGGCGAGAAGAATGGTCTTTAAAAAGCAGAACGTTTCAAATTATTTTACGCTTCACCGGTCTCATTAATTAATTAAGAAACGAAGCGCATCCGCTATTGGCTAAAATACTTATATCTCCCATCAAATTAGTAGACCATGCAGTTTCAACATTAATGGAACTATGTAGTACCTCATATCGTTTATATTGCCACTTAGCTTCTTGCAATAAAAAAAAAATATGTAGTACTTTTATACTTAGGTGAAAATAAGTTTCACATTTTTTTTACGCTCTCATTGTTTTCTGATAGATAGAGGTACCTACTTCTTCAGGGGATTGTATTCTTTAGACAATTGACTTGGATTTTTTGATTACATTTAATACTTGTTTTTTTTGCTTAGAATGTTTGGGTTTCATGAATCAAACAAAACTAAGCTAAATAAGAATAATATTTTTGCCAAAAGGGCGGTTTAGAGTTTGTCCAAAAATTTTCAAATGTCTGTGAGATATCTAGAGCAAACTAAATGAATCCATGTAAAAATTTGTTACATAATTTCAAATTTTGTCAAAGGAAAAAGAAGTCGAATCTCAACATTTTCATGTACCTAGGTATGTATAAAGTTTTTCATTTTTCTCAGTGGCCATTCGAATATTGTTTATTAAACTTTTTCCCCGTAAGTACAATAAACCCTTAAAGTTGTAGCTCGAGTTGAGTTCAATTTCCTCGAAGTTTCTTCGACTATAACTTATCTATCTAATACAAAAATTACATTGACCAGTACCTACAGAAATAAGCCAGCTCAAAAATGATCAAGTTGTCACCTTGTATATCGACAATAGATGTCCAAAACATCAAAGTTGTATAAGAGGTGGTTTATCTTCAAAAATAGAGCCAGCGCTTGCGTCATCGATGCCCTAAGGGCACATGGTGCTTCCCCCACAACGTTTTCATTGCTTAAACGGTGCCTTTTAATTATTAAAAGGCCAAAATACCTACAAGAATTCCTCGAAACAAGCGAATATTGGGACTTATATGGCAACGTCGCCTAGTTTAACGCCGGCAAATGCATTGAGTAACATCAATATGCAGTCCTCCGTCGAAAACATACGAAAGAGAATTGACGTCTGTTTGACGACGTCGGGTTCGCGCCGCGAAACTAGAAAATATAAAAACTTTTGGTCCTTTGAGCCGGATTATTTTTGTCAATGAAGACACTATAATAATTTACAAATTGAAGCTTGAAACTTGCTGCTATAACATCATTAAAGTTAATAAATTCGGGGAACTCAGCTAGAGGGGTGCCCTTTATAAAGGGTAGTGCTTTCCTTTGTTTGGCTCTGGTGTATCCTACACATACCTATAGGTTTTATTTTTACCTGTGAAGGACTAAATTGGATTTTGGTAGTTTTGAGGTAGGTTACGTTTGAAATATTTCAATATTTTGTGTTAGGATTTTTGAAAATATTTGCGATATTTTTGTAGTTTGATTTTTTATATTCTGGATTCTGTTCAGAGGGAATAATTCCCATAACAAGTTTTCAACGATGTACTAGTTTTCTTAAAAAAGTGATGTGAAAGGCAATCACTACGAAGAATACTTTATAGGGTATTCTTGGTTTTTTTAAACGTCCAATTTATCTGTTGGGTTTTATTTTCCTAGTTTCTGAACTCTTTAATTTTGTTGCCCTTTGAAACTAGGAACGTTATTTCAATCATTTCAATCAAAATAACACACACCTTACTGATCTCAAAAGAAAATAATAATATGATAAGTAGGTAGAAGTAGAGGAGCACAACTTGAATTTAATTCTAAAGAATGGTAGAAAAATCATTCAAAACCTATGTATTATCGTTGTATTATGTAATTAAATTTTGATGTAAGATGTAAACTGATATTCCCATGAAGTGAAATGTCACACTGCCCGATATCTGTTTCAGTAGGTGAGTACAGTCATGCAGGAACTCAGGTGGATTATTTCGTAGGTACAAGTCGTAAAACCAAACCAAGCCATTGGGAATCATGTTTCACACTCTACTTTCGGGTTATTCAACAAGACATTATTCTGTGTTAGAACAAGAATTGTAACTTTTTAAGCATTTTGATTAATACAATATTGCTGCCTCTTTGCACCCTCGTTCTGTGATCCCTCCTACCACTTCACATACACCCTCAATGTCTCTTGGAATTTTTCGTATTTCCCTTGCAAATTGCCTGCAATGAGAATGGGGGGCTGTTTTTGAATGGTGGAGCTTTGAATAATAAAATTACTGAAATTTAGACAAACATGGTCAAACCTTGACAAAAAATTGCCATAAATCATCAAAAAAGGAGCAAATATTTATTGGACCATAAAGCAAATAGAGTTCATAAAAAAACTGTTTTGCACAAATGATGGGTAATCATAAACTATTATTACTTTGTCACATTTTGCATTTAATTGCCTTTTTGCACCATTGGAATGGCCCAACCTTGACCCTGGGAGTCATAAATTTGCTAAATTAGAATAATTAGTAATTGGATCAAGAACCTAGTGGAAAAAAGTTCAAGCAGTTGAATAAATAGAGGTCAGAGGTCGTAACAAACAATGTAATTTTTGCGATGTTCCATTTCTATTAAACACTACAAAATTAAACCTGGTTCAGCAAAGGTCTTTCCTCTCCTTGAATAAGGAATCTTTAAAATAAATATGTCTTCTCATGAAACAATTTTCAACTTATCTCTGACACTGAAAAGAATCTTGCATTATAAAGGTAAAAGAAAGGAAATACAAATTTAGATCCATTTCCTTTGAAAAAACAAACGAAATAGCTTGCATCCTCTTGTTCTGACAAAATGATTTAAATGGTACTTTATTTATGATGCTTTTTTTGACTATTCATTTTTTTAAACCTTTAATACCTAGTTTATGATAAATAAAGAAGCAGGATAGTTAATTTGGAATTAAAAACTTATCACGATTCCAATATTGGTTGTTGACAATGCAACTGCAAAGATAAGATTATAAGTGATTGTAACAGTAATAAATGTAGGCAAGGGGCATACCACCTAGGAATTCTTTGCCAAAAATGTGGGGAATTTAGAGGAATTTGTGGGGAATTTGAAGGAACTCATCGGAATTTATGAAAATTTGGGGAATTTATAGGGAATTCGGAGAAATTCATGGGGAATTTGGAGGAATTTGTGAGGAATTTATGAGGAATTTGAAGGAAATTGTAGAGTCATGACGTCACTGAGGCAATTAACATTCTTATTATAAGAAATACTAATAACTGGAAATTTTTAAAAAAATCCAGTTTTTTGTTGAACGTTGGACATTCATTGTCATTGAAGAAATTTCCCCAAAATTTCACTTTATGATTTACAGGTCCTTTAAAAAACTTCAAAACAAGTACAGTTTTTTTAGGCTGATGTCCAAGATTCTCCATGTTGTTATTTTCCACTGGAAAAATTTGAAATTTGGGAAAATGAGTTTCTAACCTTACTCTTCACATGTTAAAAGTTTCAAATTTTTCCGTTCACTAGTTTTCCAAGAAGACTTTGAAATGTGTGAGACGATATTTTCAACTAATTCAGTTTTTGTAAGTTGATTTCCAAGATACTTCATGCTGTTTCCCGCTGGAAAAATTTGAAATTTTGGGAAAATGAGCTTCTCACCTTCCTCTCCACATGCAAAAAGTTTCAATTTTTTTCTAGGAAAACTTTGAAATGTGTGAGACGGTATTTTAAACTAATTCAGTTTTAGTAAGTTGATTTTCAAGATTCTTCATGTTGTTATTTTCTACTGGAAAAATTTGAAATTTTGGGAAAATGGACGTTTATCGTTTCTACTCTTTACATGCAAAAAGTTTCAAATTTTTACCTTCACTAATTTGTAGGTTGATTTCCAATATTCCTTATGTTGTTATTTTCTACTGGAAAAATTTGAAATTTTGGGAAAATAGACGTTTAACCTTTCTAGTCTTCACATGCAAAAAATTTCAAAATTTTCCCTTAATTAGTTTTCCAGGAAAATTTTGATTTATGTGAGACTGTATTAACAATTATTTCAGTTTTTGTAAGTTGATTTCCAAGATTTTTCATGTTGTTATTTTCCACTGGAAAAATTTGAAATTTTGGGAAAATTAGCTTCTCCCCTCCTCTTTACATGCAAAATGTTTCAAAACTTTCCCGTCAGTAGTTTTCCAGGAAAACTTTGAATTGTGTGAGACAGTATTTTTAATTAATTCAGTTATTGTAGGTTGATTTCCAAGATTCTTCATGTTGTTATTTTCCAGTGGAAAAATTTGAAATTTCAGGAAAATGAGGTTCTCACCCTCGTTCTCACCTAAATATTTACATGCAAAAAGTTTCAACATTTTTTCCTTCACTAGTATTCCAGGAAAACTTTGAAATGTGTGAGACGGTATTTTCAACTAATTCAATTTTTGTAAGTTGATTTCCAAGATTCTTCATGTTGTTATTTTCCACTGGAAAAATTTGAAATTTTGGGAAAATAAGCTTCTCACCTTCCTCTTCACATGCAAAAAGTTTTAAAATTTTCCCTCTACTAGTTTTCCAGGGAAACTTTGAAATGTGTGAGACTGTATTTTTTATTAATTCAGTTATTGTGGGTTGATTTCTAAGATTTTTCATGTTATTTTCCACTGGAAAAATTTGAAATTTTGGGAAAATGAGCTTCTCATGCAAAAAGTTTCAAAATTTTTTCCTTCACTAGTTTTCAAAGAAAACTTTGAAATGTGTGAGACTGTATTTTCAATTATTGTAGGTTGATTTCCAATATTCCTCATGTTGTTATTTTCCACTAGAAAAATTTGAAATTTTGGGAAAATGAGCTTCTCTCTTGCTCTTGACATGCAAAAAGTTTCAAAATGTTTTCCTTCACTAATTTTCCAGGAGAACTTTGAATTGTGTGAGACAGTATTTTTAATTAATTCAGTTATAGTAGGTTGATTTCCAAGATTCTTCATGTCGTTATTTTCTACTGGAAAAATTTGAAATTTTGGGAAAATGGGCTTCTCACCTTTCTCTTTACATGCAAAAAGTTTCGAAATGTTTTTCTTCACTAGTTTTCCAGGAAAACTTTGAAATGTGTGAGAATGTATTTTCAATTAATTCAGTTTTCAGTTATTGTAGGTTGATTTCCAATATTCCTCATGTTGTTATTTTCCCCCGGAAAAATTTGCAATTTTGGGAAAATGAGCCTTTAACCTTTCTACTCTTCACATGCAAAAAGTTTCAAATTTTTGCTTTCACTACTTTTCTGGGAAAACTTTGAAATGTGTGAGACTGTATTTGCAATTAATTCAGTTATTAGAGGCTGATTTCCAAGATTCTTCATGTTGTTATTTTCCACTGGAAAAATTTAAAATTTTGGGAAAATCAGTCTCTGACATTCCTCTTCACATGCAAAAAGTTTCAAAATTTTCCCTCAATTAGTTTTCCAGGAAAATTTTCAATTGTGTGAGACTGTATTAACAATTACATATTTCAGTTTTTGTAAATTGATTTCCAAGATTTTTCATGTTGTTATTTTATGCTGAAAAAATTGGAAATTTTTGGGAAAATGAACTTCTCCCCTTCCTCTTTACATGCAAAAAGTTTCAAAATTTTTCAGTCATTAGTTTTCCAGGAAAACTTTGAATTGTGTGAGACAGTATTTTCAATTTATTCAGTTATTGGAGGTTGATTTCCAAGATTCTTCATGTTGTTATTTACCACTGGAAAAATTTGAAATTTTGGGAAAATCAGTCCTTGACATTTCTCTTCACATGCAAAACGTTTCAAAATTTCCCCTTCATTAGTTTTCCAGGATAATTTTGAATTATGTGAGACTGTATTTCAGTTTTTGTAAGTTGATTTCCAAGATTTTTCATGTCGTTATTTTCCACTGGAAAAATTTGAAATTTTGGAAGAATGAGCTTCTCACCTTCCTCTTTACATGCAAAAAGTTTCAAAACTTTGCCCTTCACTAGTTTTCCAGGAAAACTTTGAATTGTGTGAGACAGTATTTTTGATTAATTCAGTAATTGTAAGTTGATTTCCAATATTCCTCATGTTGTTATTTTCTACTGGAAAAATTTGAAATTTTGGGAAAATGAGCCTTTAACCTTTCTACTCTTCACATGCAAAAAGTTTCAAATTTTTGCTTCCACTGGTTTTCCAGGAAAACTTTGAAATGTGTGAGACTGTATTTTCAATTAATTCAGTTATTGAAGGTTGACTTCCAAGATTCTTCATGTTGTTATTTTGCACTGAAAAAATTTGAGATTTTGGGAAAATAGCCTCTGATCTTCCTCTTCATATGTAAAAATTTCAAAATTTTCTCTTGATGAGTTTTCCAGGAGAACTTTGAATTGTGTGAGACGGTATTAACAATTACTTCAGTTTCTGTAAGTTGATTTCCAAGATTGTTCATGTTGTTATTTTCCACTGGAAAAATTTGAAATTTTGGAAAAATGAGCTTCTCCCCTTTCTCTTTTCATGCAAAAGTTTTCAAAATGTTTCCTTCATTAGTTTTCCAGGAAAACTTTAAATTGTGTGAGACAGTATTTTTAATTAATTCAGTTATTTTAGGTTGATTTTCAAGATTCTTCATGTTATTATTTTCCACTGGAAAAATTTGCAATTTTGGGAAAATGAGCTTCTCATCTTCTTTACATGCAAGTTTTAAAATTTTCCCATCACTAGTTTTCTAGGAAAACTTTGAAATGTGTGAGACTGTATTTTCAACTAATTCAGTTATTGTAGGTTGATTTCTAAGATTCTTCATGTTGTTATTTTCGACTTGAAAAATTTGAAAATTTGGGAAAATGAGCTTCTCCTCTTCGTCTTTACATGCAAAAGGTTTCAAGGTTGTCCCCTCACTAGTATTCTAGGAAAACTTTGATATGTGTGAGACTGTATTTTCATTTAGTTCAGTTTTTGTGGGTTGATTTCCAAGATTCTTCCTGTTGCTATTTTCCACTGGAAAAAATTGAAATTACGGGAAAATGAGCCTCTAACCTTCCTCTTTACATACAGAAAGTTTCAAATTTTTCCTTTCACTGGTTTTCTAGGAAAACTTTGAAATGTGTGAGACACAACAATATTATTTTTGTTTTTTTTTATCAATTAGGTAATAATATCAAATGCTGG
Organism: Ceutorhynchus assimilis; assembly: GCA_917834065.1. Lineage (NCBI taxonomy): Eukaryota > Metazoa > Arthropoda > Insecta > Coleoptera > Curculionidae > Ceutorhynchus > Ceutorhynchus assimilis. The sequence continues at coordinate 28,181,626 of OU892280.1, read as the reverse complement.
TTCTAGTTATTTTAAACCCCTGCATTCTGGATTACCGAAATCCAATCATTAGTTCTAGCTCTAAAGTCAACTAATGTAACCTCGCATTGGATCCTACTCTCGATCCTACCTCATAAACTGCTCTTGTATTTTAACTAAGCGAAATAAAAATAGAAAAAATAAATTTCTTATCACGAGCAATTATGGAATTTGGGGAATTTGGCGGAATTTGCAGGGAATTTAGAGGAATTTGTGGGGTATTTCGAGAAATTTGTGGTAGGGTATTTGGAGTGATGGGGTATCTGGAAGAATTTGTGGGGAATTTGGAGGAATCTGTAGGAATTTTGAGGAATTATGTGTAAAAAATTCCCCTTTGAGGAATTGTTTGCACAAATTCTGGGATGGTGGTTTACCCCTTGAATGTAGGTATATCACCATACAAAAGAGATTATGTAGGTTTAGTTCCAAACTAGACTTGTGGTACCTATCTACTATTTATTTGTTATGGCTGAGTTTTTTGTCAGTAATGATTTTCTGATAAGAATTTTCTATGTTCGAATTGATGGTTCCTCTGGCCACCTCTTACTTATTTTTGCCATAGAACCTAGTCTCTATATTGGCGTTTTTGTAATAATTATTCCGCACATTAATAAGTATAATGTATATGTAGTACCGGTCTTTATGTATCATTCTCTTATCCGGGTACCCTCGGAAGGTATACAGCTAACGGAACAGATCGATATATTGGTAGGCTCTATTGATGATGCAACGGAACCGCGTGCAAGAATGGTGCGGTGCAGCGGACCGCGTGCCCGAGCTGCTTTTGCTGGTCTTATTGCATTACCAGGTACCATTGAGGAATAAAATTTGATATTGATTTTGAATTGGAGATTCAGAAGAACCACTCTCTTACTATGGTTCTTATTTAATTTAATTCTTTTTATGGATGGTTTTATCTTCATTTGGTAACTTTTTTATGATCTTTGTCGCAATAGGTACTCAATAATGTTATTGTATTCTAATCTGTCTATTTTCTTGATTATGGTTAATGCAATATCAATGATCTCCAGTTTTTAGGACACCTTTCCTGTATTTATTCTCTATTCTAAGGAACAGTTCATCTTTTCTCTCTTTTCTGCTTATCTTTAACTAATGCAGCTCTACTTTTTTTATTCTATGGTACCACTTCCATTGTCTCTCCTTCTGGTTTTCCTCTTTTGCTCCTAAATATTTAAATTTTTAACAATCTTTCCATTATAGCGGATGAATTGTGAGTGATGAAATCTCCATTATCCACAGTCAAAAACTGCTAAGTATGGTTTCTTCTTGACAACCAAATTATTTAAAGTATCGTGTTGATTTTGTACCTCAATGGTAGATACCTTTCGCGCGATTATTTTGTCCGAGATACGCTCTGACCGCGAAGAAACAAGTGCATGTTTTGCCCAGTTATAGGTTTAGGTGCAACTTGGCGCGAAAACTGTACTTATTGTTTCCTGATTGGTGACATCTTACTCGGAATCGATAGCAAATTGTTTTGCAAATATTTCTAACCTAGGGCAAAAAAGTAGTAAACTTTTTCGAGGCCAAATTTAACTATACTCGCTAGGATTGTAATTATTATAAGAGTGGTTCTCACAGTACCATTAAGTTATTACTTGAGTCATTATGCAAAATATCACTAGGAGGACATCAGGAAATGCAAAAGGTGTACTTAATCACGTTATGGGAACATATGGGAGATTCGTTGTATTGATTATAACAGGATCAATTAATTATTTATTATGAAAAAACATTTATATTTTGTTTGATGAAGAAACCAATCAAAAGATTGATGGATGACATAATAAAATCTGCACACAGTTCAACTCGTTTTAATTTAAAAAAAAAAAGGTATTTCTTAATATCATGGGTGCCATTCAGCCTTCTTTTCAAAATGGGTTATATAGCTGTAACGCGAGAATCCGTAACGTAATGTTCAAAAATAAAATTAATATGTATTGCAAATTTGTTCACGTCCCAAATGACCAATGGGACGTGATGTCTTGAATATTAAGTTTTGAAATTTGGTTCGTGTTGGTCTAGTCTAGTTGTGTATAAAAATTCTTTTTCTATAAATTTGGATTTATTTTCTTTGGGATAAACCTAATATTTATTTATTACATGGTACCATGGTACAGAGCAACAATGGAAAAGAAAATTAATAACCTTTTGTAAGCTAAATACCCACCTTCAGTAGCAAGTATTTAATTATGGAACAATGGCAGCAAAAAAATTACTAATAGGTACTTGTTAATATTAGATTCCCAAATCCTAATGGGAAAAAGTATAACAGAGTAAATTTAATCTCAGGCTTATTTCAAAATATCAACTATTAAACCAGGTTTTTCCTTTCGTGTGTCCTTGCCTGATATTGGTGAGACATTTTTCTGCTATCTCCACCCTCTGGATGTCAGCCCCTATGCTGGTTGCCCATAATATTTTCAACTATTCCTGAATATTTTAGTTTTTTTTTGCATACTTAGTCAAAAACTCAACATTTCACCCCTCAGAAGAGAGATGCGTTGGTTTTGGGGGTAGCTTTTTATTTAATTAAAATGGGGTTGAATGCTGTGTGCACGTTACGCAATTAAGCAAAGGAAGGTTTTGTATATCGTGCAAATTTTATTAAGAAAAATCAATGCAGAGCGCTTTCGGCCTTAGGCCATCATCAGTGCCACTTCGTCAGGTGTATATAAAAGAACTTGGTTTAAAAACAACGGTGCACATGGTTACATAAGGTCACAAACTAATCAGTAACATGGATTGACTGAACAATTTAAAATTTATCAAAAAAACGAACTAAAATATTCGGGGGATGAACTATCCCCCGAATATTTGTAAAAGACTATTTTGTTATTAGTCTCAAAAAAATAACAAGACAAAAACACGAATTTTTAATGTCATAAATAAACTTAGTCGAGAACTTAGTACATGTCTATTTTAATACTAGAGTTGTTGCCCTTTAGGATTCTTAGGGAGGCATGACATTTTACATTTATTATTACCCATTTGACTTTTTAATGAAACAAAATGCCTCCAGGCTTTATTTACCAAGCTCAGGAATTCTGACGTCTTTCATTTAATCCCATTTACTAGTCTTGGCGAGGTTTCTTTAATTTACCTATCTATAAAAAAGATATAATCCAATTTACATGAATAAAGGATTCTTGACGAAGGCCTTAGATAACAAAAAATCGAATGATATAATTTTAGTTGATTAGTGTAAATCTGAAACCTTATACTGTTAAAGAAACCTAAAACCATGACATCATCTACAAAATGATACACAGCCGAGTGCGTTACAAAAATACTCCATAATTCAAAGTATTACATGGCACTTTTATTAATATTAATGTGTTTGGTTAATTAGACTTAGTAATTGCATGGACCCCCCACGTACTTTATTTCCATCATTTATTTATTTTTCTGCATAATTGTCATGAAAGCCAGTTTCAATTCCAGATGTTTCCAATACTGGCGTTTATATTTTATGATAATTTTCATGACATCATTATTCATAAAACAATGCATTAAAAAGCTCTTGTTTTTGTTTGTGCTACCATTGGATTTATTATTCCCAATATCAATCAATGAAATCGATTATTATTAAATTTTACAGCCTTGATCTAATCCTGATGGTGGGCAATTCAAAAAAGATAAAAGATAAATAGAAGAATGTCTTGTTTTATGGTTCTTTTTGGCCGCACCTGTAAATACAAACAAACAACAACAAATAATTAAATTCTTCAATCATTGATTGCCGCATTCTATTTTGCATTGCTCTTCTATTACTGGAGGGACATTTGGCAAACGTACAAAACAATTAAATTGTTCTCCATCTCTTATAATTACCTGAGTCAGCCAACGAACGGAACGGTTAATTATTATTGATCTTCAGTTTTGAAAGGTGTGAACGCATCTGTCTAGATGGTACATCAGTGGATAACTTTATGGAGTTCTAAGGTATAAAGTTTATCCTTTGACTAGCAATTTATCGTTGAACGAGCGTTTTCAGCACTAATTGTGTAAGAACTTAACGGGGTTTTAATAGTGAAAATAAAGGTTCGTCTCTGAATGTGAAATTTGAAATTAAAGGCGTGAAGGTGTGTTGGAATTATTATTGTTTATTGTTGAATAATATTCATTAGATCATCTATGTACATTTATTGAAATTTTACTGTTGCAAATTGTGTTCTTGACGGATGAGAAGTCAGCAAATAAAAAGATACTCCAATCTTTTTACCAGGGTATCATACCAATAGCTATGGATATGATAGGAATGGTCTTTTTTCTATTCATTTGCTACTTCCTTTTTCATATTTTTGTCCTGCTTCTAACTTTTTGTGACTTTGCACTTATTCATTATTGCTGTGTATATTCCAGATCATATTGATAATAGTTTATTCTTTTTTTTTTAGTTGGACCCTTATTTTTGTTCAATATCATTAGTTTACTTTTACCTACATTTAAGCCCTTTTTTAAATCTGTTGTGTTTTTTTTATATTTTTATTCCTTTTGATTCCCTTATAGTCATTTCATCCATTTCTCTTGTATAAGCAACATTGTGAAGTTTTTCCTCTATTTATTACATTTTATTATGTCTTCTTTCCTAAATATTAGTATTTTGAATATTTTGTATCAATCTCCAGGGAACTTTTCCTGTGTGTGACCTTTTGACATATTTTTAACAATATTAATTTTCCTTTTGTGTCTCATGTAGGTACTCCATCATCTCTGATGATTATTTAATTTTGGCTGGTGCTTTATTGTTTTATAATTTATAAGTCAGTTGTCACTATTTGTTAATGTTCATCCATTTGTTCTGTTTGGTTTTATGTTACTTCATGTCTCTTTTAGGAACTGTTTTTTTTTTCATATACTAATGCCGATGGGGTAAACCGCAGGTCAGTTCTTGTACACCGGATGATTTCCTCTGATTTCTTCTGATAACCAGTAAGGTTGCCCAAGCCAAGAGTTTCACTAATAACTTACATAACCTCAAATTATGAAGATTTTTGAAAACTGCGCATGCGTTAGATCTAGAGATTGTCTGATTTCCTTAACATTTCCCATGATTTCCTTAAGATTTCCTCCGAGATTCTCAATAATTCCCCTATTTCCTTTGATCTTCTTATGATTTCCCCTGATTGCCTTAGATTTCCTTGTAGTCTAGGAGGCAGTGATGATTTTCGGCACTTATTTTCCCAATCAGATAACATGGATAGAATTTTAGAGTTAGTAATTCTAAGCAAAACTTATATATTTTTAGGGAGGGTTTCCGATGGGTTGAGGCGCAATATGCGTTAGAGCTTACGAATGCACGGCCATTTTTTTTTTCCAGTGATAAAAATAGGTCTACTAATGAGAAGTATACTAAAGTTACGTAAAAAAATAATCCGGCTAATCTGTAAGTATGGACAATACGTCTGGCAAGTGAAAAATTGAAGATCCGAAAAATTTCAGCTAGACTCAGTTTGATAAGCTGAGATAAGCCAAATTGCTATTTTCATATACCTACTTTATGTTCTATTGTCGTAAATGTGAAATATTTATCACTACCCAAGTAGCACATAATATGGGGTAAACATCGTTTTTCAGTTGGGCCAATATTTATTCATTTTTGTTGCTAAATCAACACAGTACCAATATTGGGGCAACGTTAGTTTCAACTATGTGGAAACAATATTTAAAAATAATCTTGTACCAATATTGTTTTCATAGATTAATTAACTTTTCAGTAATTTGAATATTGGCCCAAGACTTCTCCACTACAATATTGATTTATGAAATATTGGCCAAATATTACATTTTATATTATCGAAACAATATTGTAATATAATATTATTTCAATATTGGCATTCAATTTTTTATTGATATTTAAATTCACTTCAAAAACTTTGTACACCCAATATTTATTTTCAATTTTTTCACAATATTGATATTTTTTGAAAAGCCCAATGAAGGGCCAATATTTACATACTAATTTTTACCAAGGTTAGATTTTCTGAATTGAAAATGTTGGTTCAATATAGGGTATTCAATGTGCGGACTTGATGTGCCGACCAAAAAATAGATGGAGACTCTGTCTTCACTTTACCTGTCTTAATCCTGGTTCCGGGATGAAGACAAAAATTGGTTGTTTTCTCTCTGCTGATGAGTTGTGATACAGCGAAACGGGTCCACGGATGGTCCGGCAGAGAGAAAACACTTCTTATAGTCGGTCCTTATAATTGGTCCTTTACCTTAATTAATATAATATAAAGCCAAGATTTACATACGTCTTCGGGCCAATATTGGTAATTTCGATTGGCTCTATATTGCATAAAGTTCTTGATATGATATTGATTATTTCTTTTTGGGCCAACATTTGGTTACGTTATTGTACCAACGTTGGTATTTGTTTTTGGGTATATATTGACATACGTTCTTGGACAAATATTGCAGAATGTCCACATCTTTTATTGGGCCAACATAGAGAATCTGACTTGGGCCAATAAATCGTAGTTATTGGCCCAAAATGTGAGTGCTGCTTGGGTAGGAAAATAAGTGTACTTGTATTTTTTATTGATCTTGTGAACTCATCCGAAAATTTTTGCGAAATTCAAATATTCTTGTTTTGTATCACCAAGAGAACAAACTATTTAATATACACCAACTGGGAAAATAAGTGCTAAAAAATTTCATTGCCTCCTGGACTATTGGATTTGTTCTTGATTTCTCCTATTTGTACACCAAATTTCCATTGCTGTTTTTGTATAGCAGATTGCAGTATTAGGGGAAAACATAGATGATTTCCCCTGATTTCCTCTGATTACCAGTAAGATTGCCCCCTGCTGATAGCATAACCTCAAATTTTATTCAAAAACCCTATTTCTAAGTTCTCTTTTGAGAAGAATCTACAGTTTTCCGGGTCTTTTTTGTGCAAATTTCTTGATTCCTGTTCTATTTCTCTTTTGGCAAAATTCCACAGATTTCAAATCTTGGATTCTGCGAATTTTTAAGATTTCTTGTTGAATTTGTTGAAATACTCTAAAATCTTTGAAGGACGAGCGGAAGGGAGTTGCGCAGCAATTTAGTCATGAAATTTACTCATTAGTTTAATGCTCACAGATTTTTAAATTATAATCTGTACCTCGATCTTCACTCATTGGTTCAAAAACTCGCACCTATTTCCCTATTTCCAGGTCAGAATCTTATGTCGGGGAACTTAGCAACACATTCGAAGCTGGATCGCTGAAACATGTTCCTGCTTGTGCTGCTATGGTCCTGCTTCATCCTGCTTCAAATCTGACCCTAGCAACACGTACTATTTCCAAGATACAGCGATTAGTATTATGGTTGCTAACTTCACCCTTGGCAACACATTGGAAGCAGGATCGCTAAAACAGGTTCCTGCTTGTGCTGCTATAGTCCTGCCTCATCCTGCTTCAAATCTGACCCCGGCAATACGTACTATTTTCGAGATACAGCGATTTTTATTTTGGTTGCTAACTTCACCCTTGGCAACATACTGGAAACAGGATCGCTCAAACATGTTCCTGCTTGTATTGCTATGGTCCTGCCTCATCCTGCTTTAAATCACACCCAGGCAACATGTACTGTTATCGAGATCCAGGGATTTTCATTATGATTCGTAACTTCACCCTTGGCTTGGCAACACATTGGAAGCAGGATCGCTCAAACCTGTTCCTGCTTGTGTTGCTATGGTCCTGCCTCATTCTGCTTTAATTTTCACCGCATCACCTAATATTTTTGAGATACACACTGGTAGCATTTCAAGAGTCTAGTTGTAGGAATAGGAATAGGGAGAGCTTGAGACACCGTTTCCAAATATGTATATCGTAATGAGTATTTGTCTCTGTATGTTGGTATTTTGGACGAAAAGAGCTAATCCAAACTAATCCGTCCCTCTGTAATGAATGCGAGCCTATATGTCTTGGTATTTTAGATGAAAAGAGCTAATTCAAGGGTTAAATTGGAACTAACCCATCCTGGAATAGGTGGCCTTTCGGCGCTTCCGTAGGGTGTTTATTTTTATTTTTTTTTTCAAAGATTATTAAGAGAAAGGGTTAGTTTCAATTCAATCCTTGAATTAGCTCTTTTCGTTTAAAATGCCACCATACAAAGACTAGCATCATACATTACGAAGACGGGTTAGTTTGGAATAGCTCTTTTCGTCTAAAATACTAACATACAAAGACTAGCATTCATTACAAAAGGGCGGGTTAGTTTGGATTGGCTCTTTTCGTCCAAAATACCAACATATAAAGACTAGCACTTAGTATGAGGACGGGTTACGTTGGAATAGCTCTTTTCGTTTAAAATATCAACAAAGACCAGCACTTAGTATGAGGACGGGTTAGCTTGGATTAGCTCTTCTCGTCTAAAATACCAACATACAGAGACAAGCACTCATTACGATACATTCGGCAACGGTGTCTTGAGCTCGCCGTATTCCTACGACTAGACTTGTATAATGCTACCAGTGTGTATCTCAAAAATATTAAGTATCAAGACACATTTTGCTTCATAACTTTTGGCAAGAATCTACAGTTTTTAAAATTTTTGAAAACTGGGTATATGCGTTATATGTAGAGATTGACAGATTTCTTTAGGATTTCCCATGATTGAGATCTTTGAGATTTCTCTTGATTTCCTTATAATGTCCATTGATTGCCTTAGATTTCCTCGGATTTCCTCTTGATTTTTCCTAATTTGTACACCAAATTTTCTGTAGGTCAGTTTTTATACACCAGATTGCGGTTGATTTCTTCTGATTACCAGTAAGATTGCCCAAGAGTTCACCTGATAACATAAACTCAAATTATAAAGATTTTTGAGAAATGCGCATGCGCGTTAGTTCTAGAGATTTGCTGATTTCCTTAAGATTTCCCATGATTCCCTTAATAATCTAGGAGGCAGTGACGATTTCCGGCACTTATTTTCCCAGTCAGACAATATGGATAGAATTGTAGGGTTAGTAGTTCTAAGCAAAATTCATATATTTTTAGGGGGGTTTTCCGATGGGTTGAGGCGCAAAATGCGTTAGAGCTTACGAATGCACGGCCCTTTTTTTTTCAGTGACTATTTTACTAGAGTGTTTTACACTGGCAAAATGTCATTGGAACGGCCGGTTTCCTACTGACAAAACTCCTACCTGACAAAACCAACATGATGGTTTTTCAGCGACAAAATTTTGTGTGGTTAATGTAAAAAACTATTGAGTTTGACAAGTGTCACCTAAAGAAAATAAATTTTCCAAATGAAAATCTGGCTTGTTTTTCTCGTGAAATAGTCCAGCCGAATACCACTCAAGAAAAAATTATTTAGGCAAAATTATTCTCTTGGTTTTATTCAAGTTTGTTGCTTTTTGGTAATTTCGCTCATGAAATTTTTGACAAAACCACTTGCCAAGCAACAAACTTTCATACCAGTCGAAAATTTTGCCAACAAATTTTTTTCTCTTGTGGTAATATATTGATAAAAATAGGTCTACTAATGAGAAGTATACTGAAGCTACGTAAAAAAATAGTCCGGCTAATCTGTGAGTATGGATAATACGTCTGGCAAGTGAAAAATTGAAGATGAAGATCCGAAAAATTTCAGCCAGACTCACTCTCCACTATCTGAGATAAGCCAAATTGCTATTTTATATACTCTATGTTCTATTGTAGTGAATGTGACATATTTATGACTGGGAAAATAAGTGTAATTGTATTTTTTATTGATCTTGTGAACCCATCCGAAAATTTTTTAGAAACTCAAATATTCTTGTTTTGTATTATATCACCAAGAGAAGAAACTATTTGATATACACCAACTGGGAAAATAAGTGCTAAAAAATTCTACTGCCTCCTGGACCATAAGATTTCCCTTGAGATTTCAAAAATCTGTGCAAAGAATTTTTATTCAAGGTTTTCTCATACCTACGTACAATAAAACAAAAAACCAGAAAATTGTGGATCACAAAAGGAATAAGGACATCAAGTAGAAATCTAAGGTCACTGCATACACTTAGAAAATTTTAGAGCTCCGCATGGTTTAACCAGTATTTTCTTGAGTATAGAAAGCTTTATAGAAGGGTAATTAAGAGTGCCAAAAGACAACACTACGACGAAAAAGTGAAAAATGCAAATAACTCCAGTCGAGAGTACTGGAAGATCATAGGAGGTGAAATTAGAGGCAAACAACCAAAATTGGCAAAGGAGATAAATATTGATCCATTGGAACTAAATCGCTTTTATTGCTCTATTGCTGAAAAACTCACCGACGGTTTAAGACCTTCCAAGGATTCATTGAGTTTTTTAGCACCAATTGATCCCTTGATGAAGAAGAACTAGGAATGGTTATGAGAGAAATTAAGAAACAGAACTCATCGGGCGTGGATAATATGTCGCTGAAAATACTTGAAAATCTACCAGATGATGCTTTGGCTGCCCTTGTGAACAGCAAAAACAACTTCTTTGATGGGGGTGAATTTCCAGATTGCCTTAAATTGGCAGTAATCCTCCCAATTTACAAAGGGGAAGATGATCAAGGCCCTTCTGCCTATTGCCCTATTTCTCTACTGACTACCTTTCCAAAAATAAAAGAGAAAATCCTGAAAAAAGCTTGTTAACTACTTAAATGATAACAACATTCTGTCATCAAATCAGTTCGGATTTCAGGAAAGCAAGGGCTCAAACGAAGCAGTATTTTCTCTACTCGAAAAGCTTTTCTTTAGCTTGAATGATGGCGACAGGGCTGCGGCAGTGTTTTGTGACTTCTCAGAGCCATTTGATTGCGTAAGTCACGAAATACTGCTGCGGAAGTTGAGTCATTTTGGCGTCCGGGGAAAGGAGCTGAACTGGTTTAAATTGTATCTATCGGGAAGAAGGCAATTTGTAAGAATACCTAACAGGGACGACTCCGAAATTCTGAATGTAACTCGAGGAGTACCACAGGGTTCAGTGCTCGGTCCAGTGCTCTTTCTACTGTACATAAACGACCTCGCCTCGCTGTCAATATTGGGAGTTTTTGTGATGTTTGCAGATGATACGACCATTCTCTGGGGACATAAGGATTCGCAGGTTCTTTCAACCATTATAGAGCGTGATTTGGCATTAATAAAGGACCGGTGCGATGCAAACCTTCTAGTGTTTAATGTCTCGAAAACTAATATTTTAATGTTTAAAAATGTTCATTGGACGGTGTCGATTCGAGGTTAAGATTTGAAACATGTATCGATATGCTCAATAGAAAACCATCACAGGGATGCTACATGGTTGAAAGCATCTTGCAAGAGCTCGGAAAACACACCGCCAAAACTGCATATTACGCCTTGATCGAGGCCTTCATGGATTCACATGTTAGATATTATGGAATCGCATTCTGGGGATTCTCAATTCAGAAATCCGTTTAGTCAGTGTTTATCTTAGAGAAAAGAATATTTTAATGCTTAAAAATGTTCATTGGACGGTGACACTCTTGATGGACACACTATTAGGGAAAAAAATGTTGTAAGGTTTCTTGGGATGCACGTAGATTCGAGGTTAAGATTTGAAACACGTATCGATATGCCCAATAGAAAACTATCACAGGGATGCTACATGGTTGAAAAAATCTTGCAAGAGCTCGGAAAACACACCGCCAAAACTGCATATTACGCCTTGATCGAGGCCTTGATGGAGTCACATGTTAGATATTATGAAATCGCATTCTGGGGATTCTCAACTCAAACACCCATTTAGTCAGTGTTTATCTTAGAGAAAAGAGCCCTCAGAACTTTATGCAATGCAGCATACCAACAAACCTGCAAACTCCTCTTTGTTCGGGAACGGATCTTGACAGTGCCCATCAATTTTCATTTTGGAGACGGCCTGCTTGATTCAAGAAGTTTCAGAACATTGATAGGGTTGAGAGCTATAGTTTAAGAAACAACAGCAATTCACCCCTACCAATCCCGAAATCTGCATTGGTGAAACACTCAATAGTTTATGAGGGAATCAAATTTTTAATCATCTGCCAAGGGAACTAAAAAACATTGAACAGTACAAACTCTTTCGAAAAAAACTTAAAGCATTTCTAATTGAAAAAGCTTATTATAGCCTGGGAGAGTTTCATGAATGGCAGTGTTTTGTTTATGATTCCTTGCAAGATTTATTGTAGCTATTATATTATTTTAGAGTTTTATAAGACGGATTATGTTACTATATTTTAAAGTTTTTATTTCTTTTATTTATTTTATTTTATTTTATTGTATTTTTTTATTTTTTTTTTATTTTGCTTGTGTGATTTCCTATTTTGAATTTGTTGTTTGTTATTTCGAATTTGTTCGTTATTTTAATCTTAGATTGATTATCTAATGTGGTGTCTTGGTTTTTGCCTATATTGACATGTTGTTTACAGCGTAAATCTTTTAACCGTTTTCAATAATACTTATGATATACCTAGTAAACAGTTTTGTGAAAACTTCTTCCATGACTAGTGTCACGCTGCTTGAAGCACTTACCTAGATTTTTATTGTTATTTTTTTTGACGGAACTTTTTGTGAAATTTTATTACCTGCCTTTTATGTATAGTTTTTAAGACTTACTTTGTACCTTTTGCTTTGTCAATGATTTTGCTAAGAATTAGGACAATAAAGCTTTATTGAATTGAATTGAATTGAGTTCCTTAAGGTTTCCCCTTAATTTTTATCCCTGGACTAATGCTATTTATTCTGAAAAAAAATATATATTGTAGGAAAAGTTTAAGATGGAATTTTCCCGCTATCCAACGGATAAACCGTTCTCCATTATGGTTCGCCAAGATGGTTATCAGGGCTCGAAGAGCGCCCGTTTTCATATAATAATTATTGGTTAAATGCCGGCTGTATTATTAGTGGTATTAATAGAACATATCCGCGATGCACCATGCGAGCGAATTTGTGCTCAACTTTGCAAGTGTTCTGTGGAACTAGGAAAGAATAAAAACTGTAAAAAGTCTCATGTACCGTTGTCCGGAGTTCAAGACACTCCTAACATAATATAAATAGAATCTTGAATGACCCATATGTCGTTAGTTTAATTTGAGTTTTCTTATATTGCGTATAGTGCCAGCTTGTTACAATGGTCCTCAAACCCCTAGTAAATCTCCTAATGGGCTTATGGTTTTTGTTTTGAGAAAGCGACAGTTAGTTTTACTGCTAAGTTTTGTCTAAAACTTCTAAAGACCTTAGAGGGAGTATGGCCCAAAAAAACAACTTAGCTAGGTACTTGAATGAAGAAAAAAAAAATCTAAGATCTCTCGTGAAAACCGCAGTCCTATATTTAAAACAGTTTCCGAGATAATCCCTCATGAAGATAAATTATGCGGGAACTTGTGACGTCACACCGGCTAACCGCCGAAATCGCAGCCTTCTGTTGTTCAGTCATCAGTGAACCATGCCTTATACTTTAATTGGTTGCAATTCGCTCTGAGTTGACTTTTGTTTCGGAAAATTTTACATGTATTAATTGTACCTCCGAAGCCGGTCTGATGTCACAACCGAGGCGTTTGTCACTTCAAACCGCCCTAACTCGAAAACGGTTCATTGTAACAAAAATGCGGTTAAAATAATTATTCTTAGATTTTTTTGCATTAAAATTTTAATTTTTGGGTCACACCTCCTTCAACCATGTTATGGAGAACTTCAACTTATTTCTAGTGGTTTACGTTTCCACCATCTTGAATAAGTGACCAGATTTTTTTTAAATAAATGAGTTTCCATTTATTTATATACAGGGTGTTTCACGAACATCGAAACAGAGGCGTTTTCGGGTATTTTAAGGTCGCTTTAAAAAAAAAAACGTTTGGACTCGTCAATTCTGTATTCAAGGGGGAAAGTTTTTGAACCCATCGGTATTACACTAGGGTACACCCCCTGGGAGGGGTGACTTTCACGGAAGGGGTGAGTTTCGCCCCTCTTTTTTAGATAGGGAAGATGGTTCAAGTGGTACTTTGTTTCAAAGGTATTTTGATTCTGGTCACAACTGCATATTTTTTTCGAAAATGGAATAATTAGTTCTCGAGATATTCACTGTCAAAGTTGCCATGGGCTAAATGAGAAACAATTTTCTGACCCTGTTATTCTCAAATTAACACTTTCCTGACTTCTCTCTCGGATACGTTAATTTCAATTTTCTCAGAAGCACACGAAAAATTGAAATTGACGTGTCCGAGAGAAAAGTCAGGAAAAGGCTAATTTGAGAATAACAAGGCCAGAAGATTGTTGCTTATCTAACCCATGGCAACTTTGACAGTGAATATCTTGAGAACTAACCATTCGATTTTCAAAAAAAAGTACGCAGTTGTGACGAGAATCAAAATACCGAGCACCCTATCTAAAAAAGAGGGGTGGGTGGAATTAGGGGCTGCACCCTAGCGAAATACCGATGGGGTCAAAAAGTTTCCCCCTTGAATACAAAAATGACATGTCCAAGCGTTTTTTTTATATCGACCTTAAAATACCCTAAAAGGCCTCCGTTTCGATGTTCGTGAACACCCTGTATGTATGTACCTAGTAAACGGGATAGTTTTAGTATTAAGCTTGTGTCAGAACCAATGTCAGAACCAAAATTTCAGGAACCTCTTAAAAAAGTTTATATCGCATTCGCCAACGTGTCATAAATGAGGCATTTGGCGCATTCTTGAGGCATTTGGCGCATTCACCAGTCATCAATTGGCCACCAGGCTGTCAAGATTTTAGCCTCACAAGGAATTTTTTTACATGTATTTTTTTTAAAGGAAATTTAATGGAGCATATGGGTATTATCTATTTTTCAATTCAAACAATGACTCACAATAAATACACTGATATACTCTCTAAACACATAACTTTATAATCAAGTTCCTTTACAGGTTTATTACTATTATTTATATCCTGATAAGAGATAAGGTTTACTTGACAAAACTTATGCCAGTCTCATGACTTCTTTGTGGGTTTTCGTTGATGTTTATAATGATAATTTCTTGATTTACTTGATTTTTGAACTACTTCATGTTTATGGTGAATTTATGGAAATTTAAATACATTTTCAAACATGGGATTATTGGATAGCTTACTGCCAAATAAGGTGTGAACTTTAGAAAATTTCAACTGTGTTCATTTTGATGATTCAACGTTATCTTGTTATTTTTCAGAAAGACAAAGCGCCAAAGTCAGAGAGAAGCAGGAGGCCGCATCCACTAAATGCTAACAGGTGAAAAATTGAACTTAATTTAATACAAAAATGCAACAAGAAAAATCTTTCTGTAAATATTTAACTGGTGGTGAACTGGTACGTGAACTTTAATACGGTCAGATATTTTAAGTGTTCAAAGACAAAAACCAAATCTTAGAAAAGGTAAATTTCTGATTCTGGTGGCCTAAAATTGACCGGCCCTTTTTGTCTTGTTAACGCTAAGAGCGAGGACAATAGCTCCCCAATCCCAATACAAAATTCTAACTATTCTCTGCTAGTTCAGGTGCAATGTAAGTCTGGTTGCATATGAACGAATACTAGTTTTACCAAGTAAACCATTACTACTTTGTAAAGCGAGTTTGTAATGTCTTATTACGGATAATAAACAAATAATTAGCATATACTTTAAACAAATAAAACGATTTTATGTTCTATTATTTATTTCATTCTGAATGTATAGTAGTAATGCTAACCTTGATAGGCAAGGGGATATAGCTCAGTGGTAGAGCATTCGACTGCAGATCGAGAGGTCCCCGGTTCAAACCCGGGTGTCCCCTAGTTAAATTTTTTTATCAAATCAAAGTATATTTATTTTGTTTTTAAATCTTATTTATTCAACACAAAATGCATTTAGTGCGAAGTGACAAAAGTTAAATGTACTATAAAAATAAATAATCAATATACCTATTATGTACATATTCACAATAAATCAAAAGATTTCTATAGCCACATAATAAATGTTGCTTTCTTCTGTGTAGGCGTTTATTCGTTTTGCCTTTATGTAGATTTGCAACGAATTTTTATAGCAAATCCAGTTATGGCGTGGGCAGTTTTCGAAGATAAGTTGGTGGTTTCTTGCCTATTTTCAGTCAAAAGCAAAAACCCGTTGACATTTAATATCCTTTTCTATGCTTTTTGGCCATAAACTTGAATATTAATGTTTTTCTTCAAGGAAAAATTTAAAAAATTATGACAAGATTGCTTGTCATTTTTCACACAAAACTAGAAGCAAGCAAATATTATATGTAATATAAGTTGGTAAACAAATACCACTTATAAATGACCTTTAGAATATTTGCACTAATACATTTTACCTTGTTGCATAATTAACTAACTAGTCAATGCAGATCACCTACTTATATGCGAAAAATCATTAAAAAAAAAATTCTTGTAGAGTTCCTCATCCACGGCCTCCTCCTCAATCTGCCCCTCAACAACCACCAACTTCTTCAGGTTCCATTTTTGGTTCTCTAAGACGCCTCAAAGTCACATCTACACCTAAAAAAACCGAGTTAGATAAGAAGCCTGATAAAGCAAAAACAAAGAAAAATAATGATTTAGTTGAAGAAGAATCTACGACAAAAAATATTGATAATAATGGTAATAATGTTGCTACGGTTTTGTCTTCTACAACAGTCGATAGGGTAGAAGCAAGAAAAAAAACCAGAGATAATGTAAAAAGTGTTGTTGAAATCCATAGAAGACCGGCAGAATTTAGGAGGGCAGCTCCTCCTGTTCCTAGCGGACTGAGAAAAGATAAAGTAAGACAAATTCTATTTATAATGATCAATAAACTGTAATAATTAGTACTAGAATCACAATATTATCAATACTGTTAACATTCGCCTGATAAAAATTGATATATTTATATTTGTTGATAAACATTTATGTTTTGCTTGTTCTTAGTGCAATTATTTGCTTAGTAAGAATTGAAATGTGAAACTTGTCTCTTATTTTTCAGACCAAATCATCCACTGTATCTTTACAAAACCTACTTAGAACTCCGGCAAAAGCCACTCAGAATCAAGGATTGAAACCAAAGAGACCCATTACTGTTGCTATTCCGAGTAATGTGACTATAAGAAGGTAAGTTTTGATTTTTTTTATAGTCTAGTGTCTTGTAAGTTTCGAACATTTCACTGATGTACAATCTATATGATCATCCTACAAGGTCCCATGAATTTTATTAGTTCAAAACCCATTTGCACTTTTTATGATGATGTTGTTTCTAGGAATCAAATTTAAGGAAAGCTGCAAAGTTTACTGTAACAAATTTTGGTGTGTAAGGCCAGAGTTACCCAACTCCTTAATTCTTAATATTTGTCCTTAATTCTTAATTCTTAAAAAGTTCAATTTATTTAACATTGGTGTTTTTAAAGATTAAGAATTAAGAACAAAAATTAAGAATTAAGGAATTGGGTAACCCCGGCCTAAGTTGATTTGTTTTCACTGATTTTTTTCAATACGCATCTCTCATAAGGGAAAATTCCATTAGAGGGAAAACATTGATTTAGGGTTGGTTAAAATTTAGGCTAGTTATTTCAAAGTGGATAGAAAATTAGATTTTTGGTTTGATTTTTTTGTGTTTCTGATCTTTATTTTTATGTATTTGAAATATCTTACATAGCATTACAAGCTAATGGCATTCTTTTAAAGTCATTGTTGAAGCTATAGATTCCTGTAAAAGGCCTTTAATTATTCAAAGTTTACTTTCAAGAACAAAATGAGGCAAATAATCGATAAATTCGGCTCCAGTCCTCAGAAGATCTTCTTTAATAGCAGTTTTTCTCAATAATATGTCACTATAAGTGTGTTCTCATAGAAATCAGAAACCAGTCAGTGCAAGTTTCATTGGTTAGTCAGAAAACTGGTTTGTTGGCGATTCGCACCAATGGAAAACTATCTGACTGGTTTGTGATTTCTGTGAGAACCGACCTACTATAGAATTG
This sequence comes from Ceutorhynchus assimilis, assembly GCA_917834065.1. NCBI lineage: Eukaryota > Metazoa > Arthropoda > Insecta > Coleoptera > Curculionidae > Ceutorhynchus > Ceutorhynchus assimilis. The sequence continues at coordinate 28,163,694 of OU892280.1, read as the reverse complement.
TCACACTGACTAAAAACTGGTGTACATGCAATAATAGCTATTTATATAACAAGTACATAGAGTAAGGCTTTAAATAATGAGTCAATAAAGCCTGTTTATATAAGCGTTATATACATGATTTTATGTACAAATGCGACTGATTTTTATTGAAAATTGAAAAAATTGAATAAAAAAATTAAAATTCGAGCATACCTTGCTTTAAACCACGGTCTACACGCAACGATTTACATGCGCAAGTAAATCGTTACAGACAAAACGTAGAACTGTGCAAAGTCGGAGGTCGGAGTTGGAAGTTTGAGCCGGAACGCATAGATTTGGGAGATTTGCGTGTGCAAGTCGTAACGTGTGTACACGGAAAAAACACTCCACTATATTTAAGAATAGTAGCGTTTGCCCAAGAATATATTCGTTTCACTATTCCACAAGAAAATATAATATTTAATTCTAGTATTGCCCTATTCTTAAGAATTGAAAATAAGTTCAACTTATATCCAGAATACGATAGTGTCGAATTCGAGAATAGCCTAGTAATTGTTTCAAGAATAAGGTAGATTTGTTGTTCAAGTATTGTTATTCTTATTCGAAAAATTACTTATAGTTATCACAAAAACTACAATTTATTTCCAAATATTTCTTATTCTTACTTCAAAAATAACCTCTTATTGTTTTAACTACTCGTGTACTTACCATTAATATTGAAACACAGTTTACTCTGAAGTATATTTTATTCTTCAAATTCTTGTTTTAAAAATTTATATAATATATAAAGGTATAAACTGATGGAATAATAACAAAAAAGTTAATTGCGATAAGTACAATAACAATCATAGAGAGGTACATTTATTTATTAATTATTCACATACCACTGATGGAAGGTTGGGAAAATCCGTTATAGATGCTGCATTTTCTTCACTTTTAACGCCATTTTTGTACCGATTCATTTTCTTGGCCAATTTTAATCTAACCTCCATTTTGGGAATTCGCTCTTTACTTTGTTCATCATTTATGTTCAACCATTGTCCAAGTGAATTTCATTTCCTAAAATTAAAAATAATGTTTTTATAGACACTTTGTCAACAACTTATCCTAAAGCAAAAGGGAAATAGATTGGATAAGGTACTTCTACATGATGAAAGATAACACGCGGTAAGAACAAACCTATATTTGATAAAATATATTTTTTATTCTTGATTTAAAAGAAAAATAATTGAGATGAATATTTAAAGAGTTTCAAAATAACATTAAGCAAATATTTCAATGTATAATAAAGTATTGTTTTACTAAGTAAATTATTACTGGATCAAATATAAAATTATAAGTATATTACTACTCTTGGATATAGAATTGCATTTTTTTCCGTGTACGCTTGTCGGGCTCGCCTTGCAATTCTTCAAGTAACCATACATGAGAAAACAAAACTTCGTCTCAATAACCATGCTCTAGACCACCTAGAACGTCTTGTTTTATTGAAAAGTTTCCTAATTTCTCTTTTTCTTTTGACATTTAAACAAAACAACCAAATACTCCACAATAACACTTCCTCCATGATTATTTTATACAATCTTACTAGAGTTACTAGAGGAAAATTTGAGCTTTCTATAATTAGTCGTTATAATGTGGTCAGGTAGTCCAGGTAGACAATAAAGTAGCACTTTATTTTACAGTAAAATTCACATTCATGAAAAAAGGTTCACTTTACACACTTGTTGCATAAATACCTATTTAAATGAGTCAGGCAGGCCACTCTTGGCACTTAAATATTCCAACTTTATTTTATTTAGCGGCTTGGTTAACATATCAGCTATCATGTCCTTAGTCGGGCAATATTGAATACACAACTCCTTCACAAAGGTGACAGAGTTAATTGGAGTGTTCATTAACGACGCTTATGCTTGCTGCACGGTTGATAACTTGTATGTACAAGTCGGACGCCGGCCTTGCAGTCGCTATCATTTTTTCACGTCAAGCAATTTTACATTCATTGTTGTCAAAATGCACGCTATAGCCCGCACTTGTTAGTTTTTTCATAGAAAGTAAATTTGAATCCAATTGCGGCACAAACAACACATCGTCGATTTTTAGCTCGTTCACTACCGCACTATTTGCGCACTTGAATCCTATTCAGCGGAGTGCCCCTTCTCCGCTAATCTCACAACGCCTTTTCTGATATCCTCAAACTGAGTATAAAATTCCTTGAAATTACTTATGTGACTCGAAGGTCCTGCTCGAGCTCCTGCTTCTGAATCTACATACCACGAAACAGAATCCCGTTTTACATCACTCAAATTTACCATAAAGCACATGTCATCGGTATTCCTTTCAGTAACTGTATTGGCCCTTTTCTTCATAAACGCCCTATGCTTGAACCAATCCCGTTTAAAATGGCCTTTCCTGTTACAAAAATAGCATTGCTTTCCGTCTGTGCTTCCAGCATGATTCCCTCTGTCACCTTTTATGTACTGACTTCATGGCTAACTCCTCTTGACTTTTCCAAGATCCTTGACGCCTCCTGTACTCATCAATTAATTTACTTTTGACGAATTCAAGCGTAAACTCATTCGATGGTTTACTTTCCAGCGCTTTAATTGAAAAACTGTACGAGTCTGGAAGACTTCCCAGTAAAATCCCTGCTGCGAACCTAAATAATTCCAAGAATAAGTTTATGCGCTTCCATATCACCATGTTCTTCTAGCGTCAACCTGCAAATTCGCTTCAATAGGAACACCATGCTAGATAAACTCGATTTTTGGTGATACTCCTTTAGTTAGGGATGTTACGCTGGAACTGAACCTGTTCTTTTGGAATAGGTATGACCTGCCTGTTCCGTGTACCTATTACCAAATATTAGATTTACCCATATACGATTTACCTGTTCCGAGTTCGCAGAGCAGGCGCTGGCTGGCACGTCACGTGTTTGCCCTAAACCAAAGTTGTTTTCTCGCGTTCACTTTTTTGAAACACGTTTGAAATAGTATATTCTCGCGATGAACCCATGACGTCACATCAGAATTGGTTCAACCCGTTTCGAAATACAAACCAACCCACGTTTTTAAACACATTTAATTGCGCCGAGAAATTATGACGTCATTGTGTAACTGTTTTAAACAAGTTTTGAAAAATGTTTTAAAACTTTGAGAGGCCAGAAAACACCTCTAGTATATTAATTCAATGAGATAGTAGAATCTGCTACACTGGATTGACAATCTGCTGGCAAGTGGCACTTGCCAGCATTCGAATCATCAATCGGTATTCGATTTAATAAAAGACACGTTTATTAACGTTCTAACTTCTAATAATAGCGCTAGCTACCTGTCGGCGACTATGTGAATCACTGAGTTTGACAGAAAATACTTTGGAGCTGGAACAGGTATTTAGAATAGGTTTGTAATGGGAGCAGGTACAGGTCATACTAGGTCCAAGAAAAAGCTATTTCATAACATCTCTACCTTTAGTGCTTCCCACGCTTCAAGTACATATGGCTTATTTCTGATATGCTAACGTCGTAGGGATAAGGATTTGTCATTTTGCTTCTTCGAGGTGGCATCTTGCGCTGACTGTGCCGGTACTGCATTCGATACTATTGTCCGTCGTTTTTAAACTGACACTCTCCGTATGAGGAGCAAGGGGGTGAAGTACCAACAGGTAAGACGTCAGGTGACCATTGGCGTTCTAATGTAGGGTGCCACCCGCTCACATTCCTTTCGAGTATCAGATTAAAATCGACGGACTTTACCTCCCATAAATGAGTGTTTATCAGTAACATTTTCACTAGATAGTTCCATGACACGACACGTAATTCTGACCGTTTAACTTTTCGACATTATATTTGGTTTGGAGATAGTACCAACATATAAGATACAATTTAAAGTATGAAGCAATTTAATAAACCGAAATATTAAATTGAAATTAATACAAAGAGAAAAAATGTCTATACTAATTTGACATGGGCGGTATGATTAAAAAGAGTATTTGCTTTACTTCAAGTAAATGCTCCATTTTGTAGTTTTCACTTCAAAAAATTATAGCATATACTCCACATAATTCTTAAAGTAAGTATAGGAGCAATTACTTTATACTTTGCTCTATTTACTTCAATTTCCCCCATTTGGGAGTATTCGGTGCAGTTTTTGAGAAGCTAAATCAAAATCAAATCAAATAAGCTTTATTGTCTGAAAAGTGCAAATACATTTTAACGACAAAGCAGAATCCTTGAAACTAAAAATAAGATAACATAACAAGCAAATAGGTACAGTACTTACTTAGCGAAAAACAGGAGCCTTAAACTTGGAAATAAAACAAAACTTAGGTAGTAAAACTTAAATAAAAACATAGGTGTTGAACAGTGGCGGACCCAGGGGAGACGCAAAAGAGAACACTCTGAGAGCTAAAACGAACAGGATCTTATCGCTTCGAGCGCTCAGAGTTTACAGAGTGTAAAGCCGAACTCAGCCAATGATATAGAGTTCCATAGGTTTATCTCTTAACAGTTTTCAGAAAAAAAAAATATATCCATCTTTTTTTGTCATAAGAAGCAATGTGTTAGAAAAGGACTTTATATCTCTAAGGAAAATGAGAAACGTCTCCTAACATATTGTTTCTTTTGACTAAAACAGATATAATTTTTTTCTAGAAAACTGTTAGAGATAGACCTATATATTAAACCTTATAGGTAGGTACCATTAAAATAAGCACAAATAGAGCTATTCAAACAGGGTCTTTTATTTAAAAAAAGGGACAGAAAAAATTGAGTATGTCATTGGATTCTGCTTGAAAAAGTACCTCTATTAGAAAGTTTATACAGAAATCAATTACATATTTTCATGAATAAGAAAGGTATGAAGGTTCCACCTTATTGATCAAAATCGAGTAACATCCTACACCAACAAAGATCTACAAACACGGGCCGCATTCATTGAAGTCTTAACCAAAATTCTGCAACAAGGTACTGAATTTGATACTCTTGCCGAGACCGTTTTGGCTGACAGATTTGAACAGTTGGTACAATTGGTAACAATGATAAGTGACAAAGGCGAGTTACCTATAGCTGTAGCTTTAGCTAACGTTGTAACTACAACACAGATGGACGAATTAGCCAGAGTATTTGTAACATTATTTGACGCAAAATATCTTTTGTCACCTTTATTGTGGAATATGTTTTACAGAGAAGTAGAAATATCAGATTGTATGCAAACTTTATTTAGGGGCAACTCTTTGGGAAGTAAAATCATGGCATTTTGTTTTAAAATTTATGGGGCACAACATCCGCAAAACGGTTGAGGATATCAAAAGACGGTTTGCACCAATCAAGATTTCATGAAATTTGAGCCTCAGAGCAGGTGGTTCATTTTCTTGTATTTGGCTCAGAAATTGACAGGTTCACGACCAGGCGTCGCACATATGTGACAAGCAGTTTTTGCCAGGAACTGATGTCACACATGAGTGACAATGACCCTACAATGATTGAATGCAAATAACTCCCGGGCGGTTCAGCGGCGACAGATGTGCTTTGGCATCAGTTTCTGAGGCTGTCTGACACACCTTTGTGTCGCATGGTTTCAGGATTGGATAATCTGTTTCAGTCATAAGCTTGTGGCAGCTTTGGTTTATATTATCATCTCCTAACTAGTGCAGATTTCTGTTGTTTCTAGACTCTACTGCTAGAGTTTGAAGTTACAAGGTAACTCTCACTGGATATTGAACAATAATTCTCGCCTATAGAGCATTGCCGAGAATCTAGAACAGCTAATTGTTTATGTCACACATGTGTGCCGCACGGTTTTCCATTATGACAAGTGGTAAATTTCAATAGAAAACTTACCGGAAACTGATGTCACATATATGTGACATTGAATGTAAATACAGAAAATATATAACAAAACACATATTAACCTGTAAAAAACATATTATTTCTGTCAAAAGTTATACTACCCAAAAAAAACGCGGTTGCATGGTTCCAAGCATCGTCAAATTTTATAATAGCTGTCGTGAACGTGTTAACGTTTTCTATCAAAAATTTCTAAATTGGACCACCCTGTACTTACATTCTATAACGTATCAGTGAAAATAAATTTTCAAAGTATCATTGTTGATAATTCTAAACCTGCGCCCCCCCCCCCCCCCCCCCCCTGAAGAAAATCCTTGGTCTGCCACTGGTGTTGAAACAGAAACAATATATAATTAATAAATTGTAGGAAAGACTGGAAGAATAAACATACGAAAACATTTAAAAACACAACTATTGATATGATAAACAGAGTAGATAAAATGATGATCAACAAAGTCAAAATTGATCAGCAAAGTACTCTGCTAAGGTATAATAATGCCTTGTCAATCAGCAAAGCTTTTACAGCATGCTTAAATTTCTTGATAGGCTGTATGATTCTTACAGCAATTGTCAAGTGGTTATACATTTTTCTGGCATTATAAATGATAGAGTTTTTTATCAAAGTGGAGTGTGATATAGGCAATGGCAACATTCCAACTTGTCTGGTGTTTTAAGGGCCACTGCCCACTCTCGAGGTATGATGCCCTTTGTGCACCAAGGAAACTGTTTCCAGTATATAGAGACCTGTTAGAGTAAGAATTTTATGCCTGATAAACAAAGGCCTGCAAGAATCTCTAATACCAGCTTTGCAGATATACCTTATGGCACGCTTCTGCAACACAAAAACAGAGTTCAGTAAATATTGGCTAGAGTTTTCCTAGAAAGGAATACCATATCTGATGCGGGACTGACCACTTTTGAACCAAATTTCAACTATTATTGGCTTCTTTTTTTTTGTGAAGAGCTAAAATGCGTCAACAGAAAAACTTTGGGTTATTTTTCTTTTCCTTAAATATTTTGGTACCTAGGGTAGGACTTTTATATGAAATTTTGTATGGATGGTTATTTGTAGTAATCTGTATGAAAATATCCATCAAAAATCCATTGAAAAACTAAAGTGGGGATAATTTTTTGCCAACCCTGCATTGATTGGCCGGCTTTGTTTCCCCGATTTTACTCGCATTTTACTACTCCAGATTATTATTTTTCAATTTCAATTCAATAATAATTGAGGTGACACGTAATTGGGAATCTGCAGTAATAATAGTTTTTTTTTTTTAAATTCAGTTTCAATAAAAATATTGGAACTATTGGTGTTGTAATTGTAAATTTGTCTATCAGTTTTCATTTGAAAAGGATGGATTAGGTTATAGGTAGGTCTGGGAACTACCAAAAATGCTTATAAATTATCATGTAGTAATAGTAATACAATGGTAATACTCAATAATAATAGCTCCTCTAAGATCTGTATTTTTGTTCCAAGAAACATATTTGCAAATAAGATGTCTTTCTTTCTTCAAACCTAAATGTCTTTCTCTTTTCTCGCCGATCCTATTCAGCGACATTCAATATAGGTTCACTTTATCTATTGAAATATAACCATCTGCCCTGCTCCGGCAGGCTGGGTTTTTCAGCGGTGCGAGAATAACCAGCCAAGATATCCCGGTAGTGGAAGGCGACGTTGCTACGTTTACCTTGAAATAATTAATAATCAAGAAGCAAACTGATATAGGTAGTAATTAAGACTTTAGATCCTGATAGATATGATTTATTTTTGAAACTTGGGCAATGTTGGATGTAGATGGTAATCGCAAACTAGCAGACACTAAATATCCCTATTGATAGATTTTTGTAACTAAACTGGTCTTTATAATTAGGTAAAATTTTGTGAATATTGTAGGTATAGTTGAAATCACAATAGAAAGTGAAGTTGATACAGTTTGCGTCGACATTTCTAGTAACTTTTTCTTTAGGTTGCCAGCATGCGTTAGCGCTTCGATTCCGTCAGCTGGGATGAACGACAGGGTCTTATTTGGAAAAGTGATATACATTTCAGAATAAAAATTTATTTCCAATTTCTTTAAAGGAAGTTAAGTTATTAAAATCCAAAAATCCAAAAATAAGAGTCCAAAGTAAACACTTATAAAAAGAGTAAACACTTAAATCCCAGCTAAAACCAGGTTTGAGAAACGCAACACCAAAACACAAAGGCACAGAACACTACATGAAAAACCAAAAAACAAATTGCGAATATAACAAATCAACAAATAATGCAGAAAATGGCAAAAATCTGGAACGATTTCACACAAACATTCGAAATTCAAAATTCAAAGACCCGAATCTGATATTTTAATGTGTCAAATCGAAATGTCATGTATCATTATTTGATAGTTGACGGAAAAAAGGACAGATCTGGGGATTTTATTTACTTTCAACTGGTGAAAATAACGGTCAAAATTCAAACTCTATTGTGAATTCAACTATATTTCTTATATATTCTTCTATATGTATAAACTCTGAGGTGAAGTGGTGAAGATCGAGTTACAAATCGAAAGAAAACCAGTGGATAAAATAGCAAAAAAATTGAAACTTAAACTTATAGGTCGGAGATGGCTAATTTGTATTTCAATACTAAAACGTACTGAGAATGGAAATCGGAGGTACCTAACATTGTTTTCCAGTTCAACATTAAACAAGCAAAAAAATCACAAGGTTTTCAACCAAAAAGAGTTTATTACAACAATATAGGGTCCTTATTCCCGAAACAGAGGAGCAGCGTTAATCTCATGAGAAGGAAGCACTGACTTCGTGGCTCATATTCATGTTTCCGTAGCAGTGACAAAGACTATAAGGTTCTCTATGAAGTCTTTATTTTAATTATTTTTTCTTAATTTTTTGTCTCAGGTGCTCCACATGAATGTCAAATTTCAAGATTAGGAAAAATTTAAATGTCTGCACTGTGGAATTCGCTTCAAGTCTTTATCAGACCAAGTGAAAGTGTCCAACTCATAGAAGTATAAAAGGATGTGTTCTTTTTGAAACTCTCCACCCTCATGCCAAACAACAAAAGCGAAATCTTTGAAAACGTTCAAAAAATGCATTGATGTCAGAAATGTACCAAAATGTACATGTTCTGACAGCAAGCAAGACATATGGGAAAGATCAAGTAGGTACCAGTAAAGTTTAACCTATGCTGTGAGACTCAAAGTTCTCAAATGGGTGCAAAAGTAGCCAGTATAGGTTTGACTCAATTCTGATCCAAATCAGAGGAGATTAGATTATTTTTTTCGCTAATGGTTTTGTATACCTAATGATCGATAAGATGTAGATATCAAACTCAGATAAACAGTATCCACTAGGATATCGTCGTGTTAGTTCCGGCAACGTCGCTCAACCTAAACCAACTCCGCAAGGTGGTTGCATGTTTTGTATGTCGCCGGAGAAAACCAGTAAAACTTTTATAATAATTTAGTTTGTTCGTTTGTTGACTGACTGGTTGTGGTTCGGCGGTAAATACGTGACGGTTTTTCGTCGAGACCGATAATAATAAAAACGCGGTCGGTGAGCCGAGAGCGGTTCGAATTCGATTTTTGTTATTTTTTGTCCATACCGCAACAAAATTGTTTTAAAAGTTGTCTACCTACTGGCTCGATGGCGGTTTTGGATTTCCGAGGGGGTTTTTGGGTTAGTTTGCAACGTCGCGTCGCGTTTGTTCCAAGAGCGGAACTGAACTGAAAGGCTGTTCTAGGTGTTTTTAGTTTTTATTGACTGTTTTTAGTGTATTAGTGAATATTTAATTAAAGCACAATTTTTAGTTTGCCTAAAACTATAATTTGAAAGGGTAAAGGAACTGAAAGGGCTTTTTACCCTTTAACATTTAAATAGCAAATAAACCAGAGCAGAGGTACTACCCAATTTGTCCCAATTTCTGGAAGAAACATCAACTTTTTCATTGAACCTTTATAAGAGTTTTTTGCACCCACTTATCTTTGATCCAATTGAGTTTTATCAATGCTCATAGTTTCCATTATTTGATCTTGAACTATAGGTACGATACCAAGGACCAAAAATCTTTTTATCAGGAATTAACTCGGGGATTAATGACTCACAGTGAACATAAAATATTTCATGCCTTATTTTGGATAAATATTATTTGAAAATCAATTTTTTTAAACAAACGGAAACAAATTAGCAAATACTATCATCGAGACTATCATGAAATTTTGGAATAGTTTATGTGGAACTTTATACTCTAATCTTTGTAAAGAACATCAAGAGCTGAATTATTTAAAAAAAAAGAGAATTCAAAATCCATTAATTCCCAGTTATTTCTTAATATAGATAGAAATATACCTACATTCTTAATACAGGGTGTTTCGGTTTCATAACTACTATACCGACAAACTTTAGGTAGGTACAGGGTTGGCAAAAACCCAGGTTCGAGCCCAGGTTTTTGAAAATTTCTATTGGGTTTTTGCAGGTTACTGTGATAGTTTTTGTGTATTTTAGGGTTTTTGTGTTTGGAGAAAATAGACAAAATTGTATATTTGCTTCAATAGTTTTGCACCTGAGAAGCTTCAAAATTGAATTTGTCAAACATTGGAAATTTTCTAAAAATGACACTGAGACTGCTTTTACCTCACAGCTCCGTAAATTTTCATCTGATTTCAACGTAGTTAGGCTCTAATTAAAGCCAATTAAATTCTCTACAAACCTATCAATTAGGATTTCAATTTAGTTTCAACAGTGTTGCACCTGAGAAGCTTCAATTGAAATTATAGAACATTGATAATTTGCCAAAAATGACATTGAGATAGTTTTTGTCTCACAGCTCCGTTAATTTTCATCTGATTCAATGTAATTAGGATTTAATTAAAGCCAATCAAATTATCTCCAATCTCATTAATTAAGATTTTAATTTAGTTTGTAGAGTTTTGCACCTCAGACGCTTCAAAATTGAATTTATCGAACATTGAAAATTTTCCAAAAATGACACTGAGACAGTTTTTGCCTCACAGCTCCTTTTAATTTTGATCCAATTTGAACAAAATAAGGCTCTAATTAAAGCTAATTAAATTCTCTACAAACCTGCTAATTAAGATTTAATTAAAAAATTAAATTAAAATTTCAACAGTGTTGTACCTGAAAAGCGAGCTGAAAAGCTTCAAAATTGAGATTATTCAACATTGATAATTTGTCAAAAAAAAAATGACATTGAGACAGTTTTTGTCTCACAGCGCCGGTAATTTTCATCTGATCTCAATGTAATTAGGCTCTAATTAAAGCCAATTAAATTATCTACAAACTCGTGAATTAGGATTTTTAATTTAGTTTGAACAGTTTTGCACCCGAGACACTTCAAAATTGAATTTATCGAACATTGAAATTTTTTCAAAAATGACACTGAGATAGTTTTTGGCTCACAGCTCCTTTAATTTTGATCCGATATAAAGAAAATAGGGCTCTAATTAAAGACAATTAAATTCTCTACAAACCTATTAATTAAGATTTTAATTTAGTTCCAAGAGTTTTGCACCTGACAAGCTTCAATTGAAATTATTCAACATTGAAAATTTGCCAAAAATTACATTGAGACAATTTTTGTCTCACAGCTCCGTTAATTTTCATCCCATATCAATGTAATTAGGCTCCAATTAAAGCCAATTAAATTCTCTACAAACTTATCAATTAAGATTTCAATTTGGTTCCAACAGTTTTGCACCTGAAAAGCTTCAAAGTTGAACTTATCGAACATTGTAAATTTTCCAAAACTGACACTGAGACAGTTTTTGCCTCACAGCTCCGGTAATTTTCATCCGATTTCAACGTAATTAGGCTTTAATTAAAGCCAATTAAATTCTCAACAAACTTGTCAATTAAGATTTCAATTTGGTTCCGACAGTTTTGCACCTGAAAAGCTTCAAAGTTGAACTTATCGAACATTGTAAATTTTCCAAAAATGACACTGAGACAGTTTTTGCCCCACAGCTCCGGTAAGTTTCATCCGATTTCAACATAATTAGGCTCTTATTAAAGCCAATTAAATTCTCTAAAAACCTATTGATTAAGATTTTTATTTGGTTTCAACAGTTTTGCAGCTGAGAAGCTTCAAAATTGAACTTATCGAACATTGTAAATTTTCCAAAAATGACACCGAGATAGTTTTCCTTCAATTTTAATTCGATTTCAACAAAATAAGGCTCTAATTAAAGCTAATTAAATTCTCTAGAAACCTGCTAATTAAGATTTAAATTTCGTTTCAACAGTTTTGCACCTGAAAAGCTTCAAAATTGAACTTATCGAACATTGTAAATTTTCCAAAAATGACACAGAACAGACAGTTTTTGCCTCACATAATTGAAGCAGATTAAATTCTCTACAAACCTGAAACAGTTAGTTTCAATTATTTATTCACTAGTTTATTAGTACAAATTCTTTTAGTTTCGTTACTACTAATAGTTAGGTATCTTGAGAAAAGCTCCTTTTTTTATCCTTCACATATTTCCTTGGTTTCTGACTAGTGCTATGCTTGAAATGTATCTATTCCATGTCATATCCGAAAAGATTCGGAAATATGACCCATGGGGTCCAATGTCTAATGATTTTCACTTTCATATCTAAGAATTATTTGATTAATTGACTATTTTTTCTTAGGATTTTCATTCTATTTTTAATATAGATAAGAAAAATTTGAATTGAATAATCCTAGAATTTCGATATGAGTGGGTTTTTGTGTATGCCAACCCTGATTAGGTATCTCTTAGATTCAGTAAATATTCCAGGGACGTGCTCACAGGGCAAGCCTGTTCATTTTTTGCAACAATTTAGTGTTTGTCACAATGGAATTCAGAGACCAGCATAGACATGAGTCTAATTTTTCTTGAAAACGAATCAAGATAATGCAAAATCCACAAGTGAAGAAAAAGAATTTGTTTTCAGTTGCATTTTCTCAGGAAATTACAATTTAAAAAAAAAATCTACTGTGTTCCATTTTTACTGTAAGCGCGCCATTGACACTAAAGAGATGCCTGATAAAGTTAGGAATAAACCTCGGAACAAACTATGAAAATTTCATTAGAATTGGCTCTAGATCGAGGGGGAACCACCTTAGAATTTTAAGAATTTTTTAGAATTTTTTAGTATTATCAGTATTTTTTAGCATTTTTTAGTATTTCCTAGCAATTTTTAGTATTTTTTAGTATTTTTTAGAATCGAATTAGAATTTTTAGAAATAATTTAGAATTTTCACCTATTGCGCATGCTCAACAACCTGCGCAATATGTAGGAATTTTTCAATTTTTCCCTGGGGCGAGTTCAGATGCTACGTCGGATGCTTCGCGCGGTTATTATCGCTTCCTTATCCAAAGCAATACAAATAAAGAGGATGGGGCTTATGGGGCTATTACCAGACGCCTGGTGTATCATTTGTCCTCATTTCTGTACTATTTCATACATTGACTATTGACAAAGCGGAAGTGCCTGGTGCGGCGAACTTGCGCAAAAGCCTGACCAACCATATTTAGCTGGGTTCGGCTTGCACACTCTGTGCACTCCGAGTGACTCTGTTTGCAGTCCAGCCGTTGTCTGATTCGTTAAAAGGCAATACCCGAACGGCTGGAGTGCGAACGGAGTCACTCTGAGTGTGCAAGCCGAACCCAGCTTTTGTTTCTGTGAGCAGTACATTTTTTTTTAGAAAAACTGCAAAAAAAGACATAAATGAGATCAATATACCAAATCTGATAAATAGGTCATAAGAAGAGGCTTTTAAGGATGTGAGTAACCTGGGAATGACTATTGAAAAAAATGATGCATTTGATTTACTCTTGAATGTTGAAGATAAAATCGAAAAAAAAACGAGAAAATAATTGTGACTTACAAACTAATGACAATGAAAATATCTTGGAAAATCTTGAAAAAATTATTTTTAACGATAATGAGGTGACAAACGAAGGAAGTACAGACATTGGACAAAATGTACTTGCTAATGATTTAGTACTTGTTCAAGATGAAAATATTTTAGAGGACAATATTGACTTGAGAGATTATTCAGATCAAAAAATTGATATATCTGAGGGCAGCCCTTATCTAAGAGTAACCTTACCCAATGATAAAGTAAGTGATCAAAAAATCATCATTTATTTGGTTACTTGATGAAGGAAATGGCAGGGTAAGCACGGATCGACTTAGAAGATTTTTTTCTAATAAAAAAAAGGAAGAACGATAGGTATAGATGTCCAACCATCCTCGTCACAATTAGGAAAAAAATGAAAAATTCAAAAGCTAGAAAACCGAGTAGAAAACAAAAAGGGAATCAGAATAATACCCGAAACAATGATGATTCTATTACAGATCATTCTTCCAATGGAGATGTTATTTTTATGGAATCTGATGATTCTCCACATTTTGAAGAAGAAGAAAGTCCCTCCGAAGATATCAAAGAAATAAAGAGTATTGAGCTGATTAAGCAGGGAGACTTTGTTTTAGTATCATTTGTGGGAGGGAAATGAATGCTCAAAAATTCAATTATATGCATTGTGCAAGAGATCATTGAAGTTGATGTCAAAGTTATGGTACTAAACAGTGCAAACTCCACAAAAAAAATACACATCGCTAATGAAAAAGATGTTTCGTATTTAAATCTTAGTCAGATAATTGGATTACTAAACACACCTGATATAGTTTCTACTGGAGAGAGAGTTAGGTATGTCAGGTATGTGTTCAGAAGCAGCATCGAAGAAGTTTCAGAAATGTAGTGTTTCTCATGTCAGCCGGATTGATAATATAACTATGTATTTTAAATGTAACAAAATTAAAAAAAGTGTATAAAATCGTTCTTCTTTTAAAAGGGTCAACACAGATCGGATAAATATATTGACAAGCTGTAAGTAATCGTGAAAATAGAAAGATAAATCCAGATAGTGTTTTTGAACTTTTTATAGTAGAATTTCTTAGAATTTTTTAAAATTTCTTAGAATATTTTAGAATTTTCAAGAATAACTTAAAATTTTTCAGGATTTTTTAGAATTTTTTGAAATTATTTAGAATTTCCTAGAATTTTCAGAATTTTTCGAAAAAATAACATGAAAATTAGCATTTTTTAGAATTTAAGAATTTTTGGTGTACAAAATTAGGTAAGTGGATTCCCCCTCGCTCCTAGCTACTGATAAAAAACTACTTTTTTTCCAAAACTTTAACATTCTGTATATCGAAAAGAAACCGTTTTTGAACATTATCTTTATAACTAAACATGTTTGTTTTTGATGTTCCCTACAACCCTTGAAAGTTTATCGGTATAGTTATGAAACACCCTATATAAAATGTACTTAGGTATACTTTAAAATGATCCTAATTGGAACACTGTGAAAAGTCAACTTGATGAATTAAACCACTTCTCTGATTTTTATTCACAAATTCCCTTTAGAATTAGGTTTATCAAAAAACTACCAATTTCACTGCACACATTAGTATTCACAGTTTCAGCTTGAATTTGATGATTGAAAAGTTAATCATTAATTGATGTTAATTATCATAAAATGTGTTTTTTTTTTAAAGATAAAAGTCAAAATGACATTGTGTTGGCAATACAATGTAAAATTGTCAGTGCTTTCAATTTTTTTATGTAGAAAAGGCTTGTGTTGCCAACATAGTTACTAAATTTTTGACTTGGGGAATTATCTTTAAAAAAAAAAAACAGACTTTATTAATCAACGAATAACTTTCAATTCACTGTTAGTTCAGCCAATCCTATACCTTGAATTCTACAGGGTGCATTCAATAAAACTTCAAATTATTTTATTGTGCAGATTTAGCAGTAATTGTACCCCAATTTGCTTGGCACCTGATATTGCTTAAACAATAATCACATCATTATTCAATTTAATCAATCATATAATCTACTTTATCATTTAATTCGATATTTAGGTATCGTGGCACCATATTAGAATTATTGGAAAATGATGTTTTTAATTTAAATCATTACTACAAAAACACTCCATCTATGACACACTGTTCAAATATTTGTATTTATTGTAAATGAAAATTATTGCATATATTGTGCACGCACCTGTATAGAAATCCAAAAGGGAAATATATCATTATAAAATAACAATAAAAAAATTCTATAAGCGAGAGTTGTTTTGTTGCAATCTCTGAGGATAATCACGCGGTTTTCCTATGCACACCTATATTCGTGCAAAAGAAAGGAAAAATCTATTATTATGCCTTTAAACCTACAAAAGACCAAAATTAATCAGTGAAAATATTTTTCAACCGATTATTCCAAGTAAATATTGACATTGGATGTAAGTGAAAGTAAGCATTCCTTGGGGGGCTCAAATTGGTGCTAAACACATGTCCTCACTTAACACACAGAGCCTATAAATACGACTATCTTTCCTTTCCAAAGAATTTCGTACATTCACAAAACAAACCATTCAAAAACAAATTAAAGAAAAATGTGTTTTTGGAATGGGAATGTGTGTGATTTATTAATAATGAGATTTAAATAGGATTGTGGAAATGGTCCTTGCAGCCTCAAATTCGCCATCTTACTGCTGCTAAAAATAATATAATTTTCTGTCTTGGTACATTATTTCTCAGAGCTTGGTTTTAAAATGTTTCATTGGAGCTATAGAACTAAATAATCATCTCTATAACTACAACCATCAAAATCTGAAAACTTTTAGATTTATGTAGGTACACAAATTAAACAAACCAAGTATATGTATGAATTTTAATTAATAGGCAAAACGAGAACACAGGTGTCCACGCACGCCTTTCTTTTTATTTTATACATATAGGCATTTGTGAAATTGGCCGATTGAAGAGACTCATTTCACCAGTAGTAGTTCATGTAGAACCGTTTATTTAGGAAGCACTTAGCTGGCAATGAAAAAAACTATTCGAGTAATGTGGGTCAGTAATTTTCATTAAGTTTACGGTTCATTAAAAGGTGATTTTCGAACACGATATAAGAAAAGTAGATTATTGAACTACATATGAAATTACGGTTGTACTGTACTGATAAAATGCTTGTGAGAATGAAGTATGAATTTGTTGATAAGAGGTAGCGTGGCCGAGCGGTCTAAGGCGCTGGTTTAAGGCACCAGTCTCCTCGGAGGCGTGGGTTCGAATCCCACCGCTGCCATATTTTTTGATTTTTCCAGTCTGTATATTGAAAACTAGGCCTTGTAGCCATCAATGTTTTTGCTTGATGAATCAAACAAACATCTAAGGCGAAAGAATCCCAATAATATTGCTTTATGTATTTATCAAGGGGCAAACCACCTAGGAATTCTTTGCCAAAAATGTGGGGAATTTGAAGGAACCCCCGGAGGGGGTTCGGAAAAATTTATGGGGAATTTGGAGAAATATGTGGGGAATTTATGAGGAATTCAAAGGAAACTGTAGAGTCATGACGTCACTGAGATTCACATTCTTATTATAAGAAATACTAATAAATGGAAATTAAAAAAAAAAAATCTAGTTTTGTGTTAAACGTTGGATATTTATTTTCATTAAAAAAATTCTCCCAAAATTTCACTTTATGATTCACAGGTCCAAATTTTAAGAATTCAAAACAATAATGAGTACAGTTTTTGTAGGCTGATTTCCAGGATTCTTCATGTTATTTTCCACTGGAAAAATTTTAAATTTTGGGAGAATGAGCAATGAGCTTCTAACCTTCCTCTTCATATGCAAAAAGTTTCAAAATTTTCCGTTCTCTAGTTTTCCAAGAAAATTTTGAATTGTGTGAGACGATATTTTCAGCTAATTCAGTTTTTGTAAGTTGATCTCCAAGATTCTTCATGTTATTTTCCGCTGGAAAAATTTGGAATTTTGGAAAAATGAGCTTCTCACCTTACTCTTTACATGCAAAAAGTTTCAACATTTTCCCTTAATTAGTTTTCCAGGAAAACTTTGAATTGTGTGAGACTGTATTAAAAATTATTTCAGTTTTTGTAAATTGATTTCCAAGATTGTTCATGTTGTTATTTTCCACTGGAAAAATTTGAAATTTTGAGAAAATGAGCTCCTCCCCTTACTCTTTACGCATGCAAAAAGTTTTTCTTTTCTGCTTTCTTGTCAGAAACCACCACTGTGGTTTGTCGACAAAGCCTCGAACATCACACACAAACCAAATCAAACAAACAAACATCCAAGCACCTAGCCGGGATTCGAACCCGAGACCCACTGCATGCAAAGCGAAGACACAACCGCTGAGCTGCTTGGGTCTGCAAGTTTCAAAATTTTCCCTTCACTAGTTTTCTAGGAAAACTTTGAATTGTGTCAGACAATATTTTTAATTAATTCAGTTATTGTAGGTTGATTTCCAAGATTCTTCATGTTATTTTCTACTGGAAAAATTTGAAATTTTGGGAAAATGAACTTCTCACGTTCCTCTTTAGATGCAAAAAGTTTCAAAATTTTTTCCTTCACTAGCTTTCCAGGAAAACTTTGAAATGTGTGAGACTGTATTTTCAATTAATTCAGTTATTGAAGGTTGATTTCCAATATTCCTCATGTTGTTATTTTCTACTAGAAAAATGAAAAAAATTGAAATTTTGGGAAAACAAGTTTTTAACCTTTCTACTCTTCACATGCAAAAAGTTTCAAATTTTTGCCTTCACTAGTTTTCCAGGAAAACTTTGAAATGTGTAAGACTGTATTTTCCATTAATTCAGTTATTAGAGGTTCACTTCCAAGATTCTTCATGTTGTTATTTTCCACTGAAAAAATTTGAAATTTTGGGAAAATGGGCCCCTGACCTTCCTCTTCACATGTAAAAAGTTTCAAAATTTTCCCTTAATTAGTTTTCCAGGAAAACTTTGAATTGTGTGAGATTGTATCAAGAATGGGCCACTTTCACATTTTTCAAAAACATTTTTAAATTATTCTTTTAGTCATTCTAATACTATCTGTATACTTTTTTTCCGAAAAAAAAACGCTTATTTTTGAAAAAAAATTATTTAAAAATCAAATTTTTAAACTGGCGCAAAAACGCGAACTTGGTTTGTGACGTCACACACCAGAAAATCAACAAAAATGCGAGGATGCCAAATTTCTCATTAGTAAATCATCACACATTTCACTAGCTAGAAACTATTTTCATCCTTTACTACATTATAAAAAAATAAAGGATAGGTCGAGGGATAGGTATAATTCTTATTAACTTATTTAAATTTCGCATTTCTACATGTGGCAACAGAAATGTCAAAATCGACTTTAGCCAATCAGAGAGCGTTTTCAATCACGTGATTTTTCGTTTAAATTTTTAGTTTTTATTTATTAATTTATTTTAATAATCTGACTAAAATCTTGCAAAATATTGTTCATTCTCGATTGCATTGATGTATCTGCGTCAAAAAATATCATAATTTGCCATATTCCCGACACGTGAAAGTGGCCCATTATTTAAGCTATTGCAAATTGATTTCCAAGATTTTTCATGTTGTTATTTTCCACTAGAAAAATTTGAAATTTTGGTAAAGTGAGCTTCTCTCCTTCCTCTTTACTTGCAAAAAGTTTCAAAATTTCCCCCCTCACTAGTTTCCCAAGAAAACTTTGAATTGTGTGAGACAGTATTGGTTATTAATTCAGTTATTGTAGGTTGATTTCCAAGATTGTTCATGTTATTTTCCACTGGAAAAATTTAAAATTTTGCAAAAGTGAGCTTCTCACGTTCCTCTTTATATGCAAAAAGTTTCAAAATTTTCCCTCTACGAGTTTTCCAAGAAAACTTTGAAATGCGCGAGACTATTTTTTTAACTAATTCAGTTTTTGGAGGTTGATTTCCAAGATTCTTCATGTTGCTGTTTTCCACTGGAAAAATTTGAAATTTTGGGAAAATGAGCTTCTCACCTTCCTGAGCTACATGCAAAAAGTTTCAAATTTTTGCCTTCACTAGTTTTCCAGGAAAACTTTGAAATGTGTAAGACTATATTTCCTAATTCAGTTATTGGAGGTTGATTTCCAAGATTCTTCATGTTATTATTTTCCACTGAAAAAATTTGTAATTTTGGGAAAATCAGCCTCTGACCTTCCTTTTCACATGTAAAAAGTTTCAAAATTTTCCCTTAATTAGTTTTCCAGGAAAACTTTGAATTGTGTGAGACTGTATTAACAATTATTTCAGTTTTTGTAAATTGATTTCCAAGATTTTTCATGTTGTTATTTTCCACTAGAATAATTTGAAATTTTGGGAAAATGAGCTTCTCCCCTTCCTCTTTACATGCAAAAAGTTTCAAAATTTTCCCTTCACTAGTTTTCTAAGAAAACTTTGAATTGTATGAGACAGTATTTTTTATTAATTCAGTAATTGTAGGTTGATTTCCAAGATTCTTCATGTTGTTATTTTTCACTGGAAAAATTTATAATTTTGGGAAAATGAGCTTTTCATCTTCCTCATTACATGCAAAAAGTTTCTAAATTCTCCCTCCACAAGTTTTTCAAGAAAACTTTAAAATGTGTGAGACTGTATTTTCAACTAATTTAGTTTTTATAGGTTGATTTCCAAAATTCTTCATGTTGCTGTTTTCCACTGGAAAAATTTTAAATTTTTTTGTGAAAATGAGTTTATCACCTTCCTCTTTACATGCAAAAAGTTTCAAAATTTTCCCTGAATTAGTTTTCCAGGAAAATTTTGAATTGTGTGAGACTGTATTAACAACTATTTCAATTTTTGTAAGTTGATCTCTTATGATTTTTCATGTTGTTACTTTCCAATGGAAAAATTTGAAATTATGTGAAAGTGAGCCTCTAATTTTCCTTTTCACATGCAAAAAGTTTAAAAAAAATTCCGTTCACTAGTTTTCCAGGAAAACTTTGAATTGTGTGAGACAGTAGGTAGGTTGATTTCCAAGATTCATGTTATTATTTTTCACTGGAATAATTTGAAATTTTGGGAAAATGAGCTTCTCACCTTCACTCTTTACATACAAAAAGTTTCAAAATTTTCCCTCCATTAGTTTTCCAGGAAAATTTTGAAATGTGTGAGACTGTAATTTCAACTAATTCAGTTTTTGTAGGTTGATTTCCAAGATTCTTCATGTTGCTGTTTTCCACTGGAAAAATTTTATATATTTTTTGGGAAAATGAGCTTCTCACCTTCCTCTTTACATGCTAAAAGTTTTAAAATTTTCCGTATATCAGTTTTCTACGAAAACTTTGAATTGTGTGAGCCTGTATTAGCAATTATTTCAATTTTTGTAAGTTGATTTCTTATGATTTTTCATGTTGTTACTTTCCAATGAAAAAATTTGAAATTATGGGAGTGAATGAGCCTCTAATTTTCCTCTTCACATGCAAAAAGAAGTTTCCAAATGTTTCCGTTCACTAGTTTTCCAGGAAAACTTTGAATTGTGTGAGACAGTATTTTTAATTAATTCAGTTATTGTAGGTTGATTTCCAAGATTCTTCATTTTGTTATTTTCCGATGGAAAAATTTGAAATTTTGGGAAAATGAGCTTTTCACCTTTTTCTTTACATGCCAAAAGTTTCAAAATTTTCCCTTCACCAGTTTCCAGGAAAACACTTTGAATTGTGAGACGATATTATCAACTAATTCAGTTTTTGATAGGTTGACTTTCAAGATTCTTCATGTTGTTATTTTCCAATGGAAAAATTTGAAATTTTGGGAAAATGAGCTTCTCACTTCCTCTTTCTTATCACGAGCAATTATGGGGATTTTTAGGGAATTTGTAAGAGACATTTGTTGGAAATTTGAGAGGAGTTGGAGGAATTTGCGGGAATTTGGAGGAATTTTCAAGAATTTAGAGAAATTTGTGGGGTATTTGGAGAAATTTGTGGTGGGGTATCTGGAGGAATTTGTGGGGAATTTGGAGGAATTTGCAGCAATTTTGAGGAATTATGCGTAAAAAAAATCCCCTTTAAGGAATTGTTTGCACAAATTTTGGGATGGTAGTTTACCCCTTGGTATTTATGAACAAGGGAGATAATTTTTAGTCGGTTAAAGATACCGAAACTTATGTTTTTAAAGAAAATTTTGTGGAAATTATCCAACATTCAAGGGAAAATTGAAAAAGTTGGAGGTAGTTTGGGTTAGTTATGTATTTATGTCAACACAAATCTTACTGGCAAAAATACTGGCCTTCAAGTATTGAACTGCATTGCCAAATATATATATTTTCTTTTTATTTATCCTGAATGATGAAATAATAAATCAGCATCATTGTTTATAAGAGGCCAAAGCCACTTAAAAGAAACCTCGATAAATAAACAAACTGTATAAAAAACAATCAATAGTATAGACAGACTGGACTGTTAGTTCAATAAACTCAAAAGACTAATTCCACATTCAAATGTGATTTATCAAGGAATGCTATCACCTAAACCATAGGCGCCGATTGACACAGCCCACATTGTTTTATTCATTATCGGATTATTTTCATTTTTATAATCTCGATATTGCCAATTCAAAAATTGGTTTATTTTGACGTATGACTGCCCACATTATTTATTTAATTATTTTTAAATTGCCAAACCTCAATTAAATTAGACTCATATGGAAGCTTAAAGGTGACCAGTATGGGCGTTTCGAAAAACAATAATAATAAATGTATCAAATTAATTATTGTATAATAGTTTTTTTTTTTGATATTCAAAACTCATTATAAATCAAATTTTACTCAAAAATATCCTAATTAAGCACTTAAATTGTGCATAACAAGTAAATAATACCATTTATTATGTGACCTTGTTGTAAGATGTTATCTGAAGCTAATTTCTCCTATTTTTAAACCTAGATATTCATTCATAAAATTTTATTAAATATTTACTTAAATGATGTGATCATTGTTGACATAATTAAATTAAATATAATGCAATGCGTTCTGTCTTAAGTTTTAATTAGCCTCCAAAATGTTTATAATATTATTTTTACTAAGAAATAGCATTGGTAAATGATGACACAACTTTATTGGAAGAGTGAAACCAGATATCTTTATACTAAACAAAAAATATAAAGTATGTATGTAGGTAATATTATCCAGAAGCTAAAAAGTTGAGTGGGATTTTTTTTTTGTAATTTGATACATTTAGGGCCAGTTTTTTCATCAATAGTTTTAACGCTTTGTTAGTTTTATTCTTCAAACTAGAAATTTGATTTTGATAATCTTTTGTAAGTACATAGTTTGTTTGTTAGTCACTTTCTTAGGCCCTATGAGGAGAGATTGAATATTGAAGTTTTGTTGATAGCACCTTTAAATTTTACTGAAGAATTCAACTATAAGATTTATTATTTACCAACTTGAGTCATTAGAATTTTCATAATTATCATTAATGGTGCATTTTCCTTTGTCTCAGCTTCCATATTTGCCACAATAACTGAAACATAACGCCATGTGCATGTCCCAAACCAGGATATAATTATTCAATTAATTTCACCTGGAATCTAATAACTCACATTTTTCCAATAAATACATAATTAATGCTGACCAACTATGCCATAAATGTCATTGAAACGCTAAATTATATATGACTAAATAAAGCATTTATAAAATAAAAATCAAAAGAGAAGCATTTCCTTTGAAACTAAATCCGGCTGCATGTTTATTTTTCGATTTCCTTATACAGAACTTTATCGTCATTTTTCATAATTATAACAAGAAAGGTTTCGCCATTACCATTTTTGGTAAACAAAAAATAATTGTTGTTGTTGGGAGTACCTACTGAAACTGGTTTTAAGCGTTAATGGTTTTCAATTTACCAAAACTTTGGTGCAAATGAAAACCACTAAAGATTCTTCTCATTTAGATTCGCAACAAATATTTTAATGGATAAACATTAAACATTTAAAATGTCGCCGTCAAGCAACATTAACACAAAACTGAAACTCTAAAGTGCAAATTATAGACATTGAACAATACAGTGCATCGAAACTTACAAGGGACAATATTATTTAATCAAAATGAAGTCATTTAAAGCTATTTTTCGTAGAGGACATAAGGAAGGGCAAGCTCATCCTGATAATATTTCCCGAACATCATCGATAACAAATTTAGACTCTTTGGAGTCCAATTTAAGTTCCGGTAAAGGAGCAAAGCCTAGGAAAGTTTCTTCAAAAGAGAGGATCGATAAACAAGGACAAGATGGTAAAAAAGGTACCTATTATAAAAACTTCATTAATCTTTACTTGTTTAATCCAAAATATTTTTATTTTAGTTACCAAAAACAATAATAAACTAGAACCACCCCAGCCAGTTGGGCCACCATTGTCCTACTCCTCAGATTCCTTACAAGAAACTGAGTTACAACAGCTAAAGAAGCAGCTCAGGGATATGGCAGACGAGAAGAGTTCGTTGGCGTTGCAGCTGGGAGAACATCGAGGGCAGCTGAATGTTTTGCAAAAGGAAATTTCAAAACTAAAGGTACCTACTTTGATTTTATCCCCAAAAAAAAAATATATTAATTATTAATCTTTTAGTCTTTCCAAGATGAAAGCAACTTAGAAATGGGAAAATTATCGGAAGAAAACACCTTGCTAAGAAATCGTTTAAGGGATGTAGTTCATTCTCCACTCAGTGACAACGAAAAGCAGCAATTATTGTTCGAGACTAGGCATCATAGCAGTGCTCCAGCTTCTATAGCAACAAATGTAAGTGATTTTGATTTTTAACATTGGAAATGTTGACATTCTCGTATATGAGGATCAAATTCGAAGCGTGTCGCAGTGCTCGCGCCTTGCCGGCAAACAGCAGCGCGCGGCAAGGGTTATATCGTTATCTGGGCAGTCAAAATTGAAGAAAAAATATAATATTGGGATAATGGGAAAAAAATTATAGCGTTTAGCGTTTGTTTTATTAGATGGGGATTTCAATAAAATAATAGATATCTATGATACAAGTGAGTTGACAGCATAGGTACCTAAGATACCCATGTGGAAGTTACACAACGACTGCGCAGCTCGAGTTGTGTATCTCACTGATAAATATATATTATGTGTTAAATATTGTTACGGTGCGCTTTCGCGAGCGTATACAGAATTCATGCCTAAAATTTTTCTATGATACAAGTGAGTTGACAGCATAGGTACCTAAGATACCCATGTGGAAGTTACACAACGACTGCGCAGCTCGAGTTGTGTATCTCACTGATAAATATATATTATGTGTTAAATATTGTTACGGTGCGCTTTCGCGAGCGTATACAGAATTCATGCCTAAAATTCCAGAAAAGACTGCTTTATTTGGAATTCATGAGAATGGATTCCTCTTCTTCAAGTGCCTATCCGTTCCGGATGTTGGCTATCAACATGGCTATTCTTACTTTGTTGATGGCGATTCGGAAAAGTTCTACTGTTGATTTGTCAAACCACGTTCTAAGATTTGCTAGCCAAGATATTCTCCTTCGGCCAGGTGCTCTCCTGCTATTAATTTTGCCTTGTAGGATTTCCTGTAGCAGCCTGTATCTATTTGGGTTCATTATGTGGCCGAAATACTGAAGTTTCCGACATTTTATGGTATCTAGCAGTTCTGGTTCTTTATTCA
Organism: Ceutorhynchus assimilis; assembly: GCA_917834065.1. NCBI lineage: Eukaryota > Metazoa > Arthropoda > Insecta > Coleoptera > Curculionidae > Ceutorhynchus > Ceutorhynchus assimilis. The sequence goes on along the minus strand of OU892280.1, from coordinate 28,138,365 downwards.
TCCGACGCATAACTTCTATGTTGGTAATTTTTTGTGTCCAAGATATTTTCAGTATTCTCCTGTACAGTCCGAGTTCGAAGGCTTCAATTCTCCTGGTAGTCTCTTTAGTGAGTGTCCAAGTTTTTACGCCATACAGAAGGACTGAGAAAACGTAACAACGCAAGAGTCTAAGCTTCATGTCTAAGGATAGATTATGGCTTTTGAAAAGCGAGCTCATTTTAATAAACACAGAGAGGGGCCTTTTCGATGCGACATCGTATTTCTTGAGAGTTGTCCCAGCTCTCGTAAATGATTGTGTCATCTGCATATCTTATGTTATTAAGTTTAGTACCGTTTATAGTGATTCCTTCCTCAATGTTGTCTAGTGCTTCTCGAAAGATGTATTCTGAGTACACGTTAAATAAGATGGGCGACAAAATACAGCCTTGTCTCAACAACACCTGAACACCAAATAGAGCCTCTATTGTACCGACGGCGTTCACAAACCCAAACTGGTTCGGTGAAATCTGTTCTTCACAAAGTCTACACTGCAGAGCATAAAATTAGGGTCACTCCATACTTTGCAATTATTTTTGAAATTTTTAGTTTTTGCGAATTTTTTTTGGGTGTACAGTTTACTAACTTTATTGTGAGATACGTCATGAGAGATACCATGCATGGAATACACAAATATGCTGATAATGCTTTCGAGGAATTTCGGCGAGGGACCCTTTTTTTATCAATTTTTAAACAAATTAACAACAATTTTTTTCTAAATTCAAACAACCACTATAAAATCATCGCATAGAGTAGTAAACTATGCTACACCCACAAAAAATCTCAAAAACTTGACATTTCAAAAATAATTGTAAATTATGGGTGACCCTAATTTTATGCTCGGCAGTGTATATATGATATTCTTTCGTGTATTATCTTGATAAACAGCTTTAAGAGATGACTCATCAGACTTATTGCTCTAGAATCATTGCAGGTTTTGGCACTTGCTTTTTTCGGCAGTGTGATAAATTCTGACCTCAACCAATCCACTGGAATTTCTCCTGTTAAGTAGATGTTGTTAAATATTCTGGTCAGCCATCTGATTTTATCTTGGTTCAGTTACTTCAGGAATTGAGTCTGTATTTGGTCAAGACCAGCTGCTTTCTGTGGCTTCATTTCCGAACTGGCGGCTCTCACCTCGTTCACCAGAATTTCCGGTCCGTCTCCTACAGTTGGTTTTTATTCTTTGCGTACATCATGGAATAGATTGGCCGCGTTCACCAGATACAAACGTTGGTAAACGGTTTGCGATTGTTCTGCTGAACGCTACGTTGAATTTGTGTTAAAACCAAACATGTTTTGCAAACGGTCGCCATTTTTGCAAGCATAATTTAAGAGTGTTTATAATTTTCAACACTGTGTTATGTGTGGTGACTTGTCATTCAGAAGGTGACATTCTATCATTGAAAAGTTGAATCGTTCAGCAGAACCAAGAGTTTACCCAACATATTCTGTTGGTATTTGTAAACTGTTTACAATCCATTTTGGTTCTGGTGAACGTAGTCATTCTCTAGATATGTTTTCCAGGCCTCCTTCTTTTTCTCTGCGCCAATGATGATTTTTCCTGCTTCGTTGACCCAGGGTTTACAGTTGTTTTTGTGGCCTTTCCTTGATACTTCTCGGACTTTCCTGTGAACATTGAAGTCATCATGCATGTTTTGACGGTGTTCGATCTCGCGACATTTTTCTAGTAGTTCTTTTTCTTTCGCTTTCCTGTTTTATAATGCATTGTATACCTTTATATTCCGTTGGATTTCCTTCATTTTGTCTTCTTTCTTCCATCGTCATCCAAGAATTTCTCTTTATTTTGTCCGGTTTCAATATTTCCTTCCTTACTGTTTCTACTGCTTGCTTTAATTTGTTGAGTTCCATATCGACGTTGTTGTTTTCATTTGGTTGAATGTTGTCGTTGAGCATTATTGCTGCTGCTTCCTCTATTGCTGGGGTTTTGAGTCTCTGAAGGTCATAGTTTGGAGTCATCATCTTAGTGTTGACCTTCTTCATTTTCACCTTAAATACACCAACCAAGTGACAGTGATCTTATTCAATGTCAGCTCCTAGATATGTAATGATAGATTTTTTTTTAAGTAAATTTTTATACTTATTTATTTTCACTAATTTGTAATACACTTTTTACATGTTTCGCTACACTGTAGCTTCATCAAAAAAATGTTTAAGAATTTTATGTAGACATAAAAGTGAAATTGTCAATAGTAATATAACTAGTGCAATAGAAATTATTGATAATTTTTGGGAAATTTGCCCGAATGCATTTTTAGTTGAAAAAGAGCTTTTTTCAGTTAAAAACGCATGAGTGCAAGTTTGTCGAAAATTATAAATATATTTCCATTGCACGAGTTGTATTTAATGAGAGAATTTCATAAATCAAAAATTTAAATTTTTTGTCAAAAAATGTCAAAACACCAGTTTTCGCACCAGTTAGTATGCAATTATCTGATAATTTGCACTAGTGCAAATTATCGCGTAATTACAATCTGATTGGTTCAAATTAACAATCAAAACATATCAGTTTATTGTTGGAATACCAGTTTTGACAGATGTATGAAATTCTCATTTTAATTTTATGTCTACATAAAATTCAAATTGTCATTTTAAGTTTATGTCTACATAAAATTCTTAAACATTTTTCTGATGAAGCTACAGTGTAGCGAAACATGTAAAAAGTGTATTACAAATTAGTGGAAATAAATAAGTATAAAAATTTACTTAAAAAAAAAAACATCTTTCATTAGATCATGGATTTCCATCTCGTAAAATACAATTCAATAAAAATCCTAGATATGTTTTGAGGGAGTGGCAGCTATTTCTAAACCTCTTATTCAGTATCATAAAGTCGATTTGGTTTATGACTATTCTTCCCGGTTCATCCATAGGCGCTTTCCACGTATATAATCTTCTTGGTGGCAGTTTGAACCAAGTGTTCATTACTACGAGTTCATTTGCTACTGCAAAAACTTCAAGTGTGTCCCCTCTTCTGTTTCTTTCACCTAGTCCATATTGTGCAAAACCACATAATGGAAGATAAATAACTTGATAATTAGTGGACTGTATAATTAGGTGGACTGGATGATCGACTGGATAGGGAACTAAAACACACGCGCTTTTCACTGACACTATATTTACAACAATTTACACAATATTTACACTATTTACAATTACTACTACAAGATGACAAGAAGCCAGAGCTTGCTTAGATGCCCAACAGGGCAGAGCTAGATTATAAAATTTATTAAAATGTGAAAAGGTTTTTGGATGCTTGTTAACGTGGACAAGCTCCAAGCTACACTGCTGCAATGACAAAAATGGCGCGCAATATATTGACAGACATGACAAAATAGACATGACGACAACGCTGCAGTGTTGCAAACTTTATATGTATAAAAATATTTTGCCATCAAAAAGAGATAGCATGATTGTTGGAACATGTTTCCAACATGCTGGGGGGCCTAGAGTTTCACATGAAACCAAGGTAAAATTTTCCAGCAAAAAAAATAAAAAAATTAAAGAGACAGTAAGCAACCCTTTTTTTAAAAAAAGGTATGATTTCAATGATGATCCAGTAAACGAAAACTTAACTAACAATTAAAGCTAAAAAACATTTCTGGAACACATAGTATGACATTATGTATGTATATACGAGTATAGCTAATTGAATATAAATATAAATCTAAATGTTTTACAAATATATGTACAGAATTTTGTGAATAATTTTCAAAAATATTATTAACAATTATTGTCATCAATCGGTAACACTGCAATCTTGGTAACCGATCTGAGATAAATACCTTTTTTGGTTTTCACTTCGACAACCCTTACTTTGCCGTCCTTTCCAGGTATTGCTTTAACTATTCTTGCCATTGGCCACTTATAAGAAGGTACATTATCCTCTTTTAAAATGACTAACAAGCCCTCCCTAAGGTTAGGCATCTCATCACGCCATTTTGGCCTATTTTGGAGTTGCGTTAGATAGTCGTGATACCACTTTTTCCAAAAATGCTGCTGCATCAGGACACACAATTTCCAAAACTTAAGTCGACCTTGGGGAATTTCCGTCAAATCAGGGTCAGGAAAGCTTGTGATAGGCGCACCTATCAAAAAATGACCAGGGGTCAAATAGTCCAAATCTGAAGGATCTTGTGACAAGGCTACAAGTGGTCGGGAATTTAAAATTCCTTCTACTTGGACAATAAGAGTATTAAATTGTTCATAGGTAAGCTCATTGCTACCTATGACTCGCTTGATGTGAAATTTTGCCGATTTTACTCCAGCTTCCCATAAACCACCAAAAACTGGAGAATAGCTCGGTATAAAATTAAATGTAATTTTTTCCTGAAGGGAATAATTTTCAATTTTTTCTGTTTCGTTATAAAACTCTTTGATTTTATTCTCGGCTCCTTTAAACGTGGAACCATTGTCGCAGAAAATATTTGCGGGCTTCCCCCTCCGCGAAATAAAACGCTTCAGAGCAGCTAGAAAATTTTCGGTTGTCAGGTCTGAAAGCAGTTCCATATGAATTGCTTTGACTGAAAAGCACACAAAAAGTGCTATGTATGCCTTGGAACTTACGGATTTTCTAATTCGAGATTGCTTAACGAGGAAGGGACCGCAAAAATCTACCCCGACATTTTGAAACACTCTGGCTGAACAGACTCTTTTTTCCGGCAAGGAACCCATTAATTGAGTGGAACATTTTGCTTTGAATTTAAAGCAAATCACACATTTGTGTAGCTCTTTTTTAATTAATCTTATTCCATTTATGAGCCAATAATTGAGGTTTAGGGAACCTAAAACTTGTCTTGGTCCAGCGTGCAACAAAGTTGAATGTTCTTGTATTATAATTAATTTGGTGATGTGACTTTCCTTGGGCAAGATCACAGGATGTTTCTGATTATATGGAATGTTTGAATTATGTAACCTTCCACCCACTCGCAATAATCCATTGCCATCTAGGAACGGCGACAAAGAGTTTAATGAGGATTTTAAAGGGGTATTGGAAAGTAAAGATTTAATGTCATTAGAAAAGTAAAAGTCTTGCTCACATTTTATGATTACTCTAAGACTGTGTTCCAGTTCTGAAAGCTTCAAACTTCCCTCAAGTTTTTCACCAGAATTTTTTCCAGAATTGTGAACAAATCTAAGTATATAGGCAAAAACTCTTTGAAGTCTTCTAAGGGATGAAAAATCTTCAAAAAATGAATTGGTTATTTATTATTTCAAGAGAATTTTGAAAACAAGACTCGCAAGCTTCTTGCTCGCTGTGATATTCTGGAAATATCTCAGGGACTTTCTCAGTTTCCCAAAATTGAGACATGGTTTTTTCAAGATCTGAATAGGTCGCGTGAAACGCAAAAAAGTTGCATGTGACATTTGCACAAGCAGAAATTGCACCGCTTACAATATAACCGAATAGGGTGTTTTGAAAATATATATTGTTGCATTTAAGCTTCTCCGAGAGAAAAATTTCAAACGCCACATTTGCACCCAATAAAAAATCAATCGGTCCCGAGCGGTAAAAACTGTCATCAGACAAATGAATATTCCGAGGCGTTTCAAACTCTGAAATATCAAAACTTACATTAGGCAAATTGCTTGTAATAGTGTCAACAAGCGCACACTTTATGTTTTTTGAATAATCAAAAACCAAAGATTCAATATTTAAATTTATTGATTTATTAATTTTAGTTTTAGTCTCCGATATGCCAGTGATATTCAAAGAACTATTAAAGGCTTTTAATCCTAGCTTTTCAACTAAACTGTTTGTTACTAAACAAATCTGAGAGCCGGTGTCAACCAGACCTCGGGCGTAAATATATTTGCCTTTATTAGATTTAATTTTTACTTTTAAGGTAGGTAAAAGTACAGATTCTTGCTGTGAGGCATTGGAATACATGACTCTGCGTTCAGTAGGAAAATTATTATTTTCACATTGCTTGTCCAAATGCAGCAGGGTATTGTGTTCCTTTTGACACATACCACACCGAAACAACATTTTACACTTTCCAGAATGAATATTCAAACATAATTTACAAAAATTCTGTCTGTCGACAAAAGATATACGATCCTTTACTAGTACGGATTTGAACTTTTTACAATTATACAGTTTATGTCCAGATATTGAACAAAAGGGACATTTTACATTGGTTTGTTTTGTTAATAAACCGTAAACCTTTTCTTTAGTTTTATGCTCTGGGGTACTACTAGTTGCCTCTAAGGCTGTAGCTCTATTTTCTAAATAGGCCAAGAATTCATCCAAAGTCGGCAATTTGGAACTATCACGATCTATTTGATAGGCTCTGTTGGTAAATTGGTTAACTTTTCTACTTAAAATACAAATCATCACCATGTCCCAGTTGTCAACAGGCTGGGCTAGGTTTTTGAGAGCTCCAATTTGCTGCTTGATGCGACTTACAAAATCTCTAAGTGCATGAGCTGTACCTTTTTGTATGGCAGGAATATCCAAAATAGAAAAAATATGTGAATTTATGATCATAGTTTCATTATTAAATCTGTTATTTAAAATATCTATGGCACCTTGATATGAAGAATTTATTACTGGCAGATTATCAATTAAGCTTAAAGCCTCACCCTTCAAATAATTTCTCAAATAAAAGAGCTTTTCAACATCTTTTAACTGTTGATTTTTATCGATGACAGCATTAAATATATCGATAAAAGATTTGAAATTGGTTAAATTTTTTCCATCAAAGGTAGGTATCTCGATTGGGGGCAATTTAGCAGCAGAAATAAAATTATTACTTTGAGTAGGTGGAATTGAAACCGATTGAGCAATATTAGTTGCTAAATTACTAGTATTAGCTGGTCCTGGTAAATTAGATTTAGGTAAACAATTTTTAATACTTACAATGACATCATAAAAAAGAGTTTCTACATCATCAATTGAATCATCATAGTTACCATCAAGGCACAGAATTTCAACTTGAATGTCTTTAAGCTTTTGAAAACTGTCCTGCAATATTTCCTTCCGAACTAAAAATTGGTCGGTTTTATACTCACTGTCAGGATCAGATTTGTGATCGGAAATATAACGACTTATTCTAACCATGGAGTCGATTGCTTGCTTTTTCTTTGACAATAATTTATCAATTTGCTTTTTGGTAGCCATATTTGCAAAGTTTACAATCAAAAAAATAAGAAAATATCAAAAGAAATCTATAAACAAAATTTAAAATTACCTAATAAATTAGATTTTTTTTTTTTAAAAACTACTTAACAAAACGAAAAACGGATAATTGTTCATCCTTTAAATAAATAATGAAAAAATAGCAATAATTAATGCGAAAAATTCAGTTTTTCAAAAATAATGCAAATTCACTCAAATTCACTGCAAAAATCCAAAATACACAAACAACAAACAACAAAACGTAAACAAATGTTTGACATTTAATTTGAGGTTAAGCTGTCGGGGTGGTGAACTCTCACTTTCATGTTCGTTGCTCCGGGGCTGTACTTCATTGCACCAAGCAAGGATACTGCACCCGGGGTGACTTGGGTTGAACCAGACGAGAAAAAGAAGCACCCTTTTGAATTTGACAAGTGAAGTTTGTTTGCTCCGCCCCACTCTACTTACGCACTTCCGGTTCCGGCGGAAACCTTCGCTGGTGGCACGTGGAACCCAACGTTGTTTGAGACACGTGCAGACTGCACAGTGGATGATTGATTTTTTGCATCACATGGCGCCAAAAATCACGATGGAACAATCAATAACCACTAAAAAGGCACTTTTTGAGGGTTTTTAAAGCACTTTTAGGTTCCGAACTATCCAGTATCCGGCTCGAACTGGCCAAAATTATGTGCAAAACCACATAATGGAAGATAAATAACTTGATAATTAGTGGACTGTATAATTAGGTGGACTGGATGATCGACTGGATAGGGAACTAAAACACACGCGCTTTTCACTGACACTATATTTACAACAATTTACACAATATTTACACTATTTACAATTACTACTACAAGATGACAAGAAGCCAGAGCTTGCTTAGATGCCCAACAGGGCAGAGCTAGATTATAAAATTTATTAAAATGTGAAAAGGTTTTTGGATGCTTGTTAACGTGGACAAGCTCCAAGCTACACTGCTGCAATGACAAAAATGGCGCGCAATATATTGACAGACATGACAAAATAGACATGACGACAACGCTGCAGTGTTGCAAACTTTATATGTATAAAAATATTTTGCCATCAAAAAGAGATAGCATGATTGTTGGAACATGTTTCCAACACATATGATCCTATAACGTCTGATGTATGACCTTCTCCCACTTTTGAGATAAAATTGCCAATTACAATTGTGATATCATGCTTCTTCAGTTCTTTTAGTATATTATTGAGTGTTGTATACATATTTTCATCTTTATCCAGCGTAGGGGCGTATATTATTATGTTCATGTCAACCGGACTCGCTCTTATTTGGATGAGTGCTATATCACCAGTGTCTGGCCATCTCATTTCACTTATTTCAAAGATATCTATCCTCATTCTTTGTATTTCTTTGATTGTATTGTGAATTTTACCTTGCTGGCTCATTGTTTTTACATTCAAGGTTGCTATTCTTATTTCCTCTCTGGTATCGATTGCTCTAACGACTTACTCCGGATGTTGATTTAACTGCAAGCATAGCCATTTTGATTCTACTATGACATATCCGTTTTGGATCTTTAATGAGGTGGGTGACCAAAGTTCTTCCTCATCCTTATGCCGTTGACAGTTCTACTGTTCATTCGCTTGTGGAGCTGGTTTCCCAACTCCAGGACGAAAGAGTGCCCTTCCCTTCTCGACTCTTCCACCACCTGTTGGTCGACAAGAGTTTTGAGGTTATACCGCCTCGACTCGGTCGCCATAGCCTCGTTTATTATCTAGCAAGCAGGATGTACCACGTGCAGGTGAGGTTGACATTTGGGTCAATGTTTCTTTGAACATCAAAAACCCTTACATCCCAAAATGGATTACGGATATACATATAAAGGCCGGTATTAGTTAGTAGTTTTTAAGTTTAGGATTGGCTGCGGAAGTGACTGTATAACCGATTTTGACTGTGATAGTGAATTTTCAAGTAACTTCTAGAAAATTCTATTTGGAAACCAAGGGAGATATCGAATTTGTACCTTCACTGACGTATTTGATACATCTATCGTCATTCAGAAAAAGAATAGACCGATCTCCTATCACCTGGACTGCGCGCGTCGCTTGTAGGCTGCAGGAGAGCGTCCAATGAGAAGCAAGTTTGTGACAAGCTTGCGTCATATTCTTATTCAGGGGCCAGTCGAGAATGAAATGTTCCTTCTTTCTTTGTAACATGTAATTTGACAAAGAGCAAACTAATACTTTACATATTACTTGAACTCACCGCAGTTTCGTTTAAGATTATACTTGACATATTCCTTTGCAATTTCATTGGGCGATGTTGCCGGAGAAAATATTTATCAAAATAAAAGTGGAACGGATGTTCATCCACTTTAAAGCTATTCTTTTGTCTGATTTAAGGCATTGTAAAACACTTGACACTATATCTCTTCTTTAATGTTATAATATTCGATTTGTATTGTCTACATTTGTTCTGCAACCATCAATCTGGCTACACTGCAGCCTACGAGTTGCGCGCGCATGTCATCTTTTATTGCTTTTTAACTTGTATTTATTACAATTAAGCTCTCTTTTTCTAATCATGCGAGATAGGTCTATTTCGACGAATTTTGGGAAAATTCTAGAGCATTCTAGGTATTTGGAAGCCAAGAGAGATATCGAATTTGTGACTTCACCGACGTGTTAACTACATCAGTCGACACTCGAGATTCAGTAAAGACATTTGAAGAAAATTCTAGAACATTCTATTCGAGAATAAAGCAAGTTATTCAATTTGTGACTTCACCGACGTGTTTGGAACTTCAAGCACAGACCAGGAAAGATATTTGAAGAAAGTTTCAGGAAAATTCCAGAACATTCTATATATGCCTATTACAAGACAACAAGCAAAAATGAAAGAACAAAAAAATTGAAGGACTTCTGCGCAAAATGTTGGAACTTCAAAGAGACCAAACAATAACAAGAAAAACAAGACGAAGAGACCAGGCGACAAAAAGAAAAACAAGAAAAAGAAGCTGGATGACGACAATACAACAAGAAGAGGCTAAACGACAAGAAAAAGAAGCTAAATGACATTAAGAGAAACAAGACAAAAAAGCTAGGCGACAAAGAGAAAAACAACAAGGAGAGGCTAGGTGGCAAAAAGATCGGCAGGACGACCTTGGACAACTGCAGAAAATATTTCAAACCCTGCAAGGATCTGTCACTAACCTGGAACAAAAGATGAAGGAAGTGAAAGCCGAAGTTAGAGGAGATGTTCAAGGACTAAGAAGTTAAAGACAATATTTTACAAGCACGGTAACAACATGCACAAGACAGATTGGGATAAGATCGACGCTATAGCATACCGAAGCATGGAAAATGAACTGGACCGGAATACTGCACGACAAACACACAAATTCCAGAACCTATATACCAGCCACCAGGAGGCTCCAGAATTATATATTGCAAAGGTAGTAAAAAATCTCTCAGGCAGAGCTCTATCCGACGCCGAAAAAAGTCTTCTAGCAAAAAGGGGAAACTACGCTGTGAAGAAATATTAGCTAACATAGAAACAGCGATGAGGATACTACCTGAGGAACAAGCGGATATTATAAGTACGGAAACCTCCCGAATACTAAGAAAGGCCAAAGCACCAAAAAACAACCTCTCAATAAAAGAAATCAGGACCATAAAAGAATTGAATTCCGATGACAGTATCCTTATCCTACCAGCAGACAAGGGAAACGCCACAGTTGTCATGAATACCAAAGACTATGATGATAAAATTGAGGAACTACTTGAACCTATAACTTATAAAAAACTCCTCAAAGATCCTACACAAACAACGATAAGAAGACTCAACAACCAAATAAAGAAATCCTCTTATACCAGCAGAATCTAGGAAGTGGATTTGCAAGACAAAAGCCCACCCTCCTAGGTTATACGGACTCGGACTACCAAAAATACACAAGCAGATCACCCCACTACGCCCAATAGTTAGTGCAATAGAATCACCCACTTATGAGCTGGCAAAAAACCTCACAGAGTTACTTCAACCGCACCTAAGAAACACAGAGCACTTTATAAAAAATTCTGCACACTTCACCCACGAAATACAGAAGATAGCACTAGATCCCCAAGATATTCTGGTCAGCTTTGATGTAGTTTCTCTCTTCACGAAAGTACCTCTAAAAGAAACTCTGGACATAATCGGAAAACTTTTTCCGGAGGATATCACCGACCTGATTAAAACCTGTCTAACAACTACCTTCTTAATCACATGGAAAAATGAATTCTATGAACAAACGGAAGGAATAGTAATGGGTAGTCCCTTGAGGCCAGCAGTTGACAACCTTTACATGCAACAATTAGAAGAACAGGTTCTGAGAACAGCGCAACTGAAATCAAAGGCCTGTTACAGATATGTTGATGACACTTTCGTTACATGGGAACATGGACTCGAAAATCTAAACTCCTTTCTAAACCATATAAATAGTATACACCCAAGTATTCAATTCACCATGGAAGTAGAGACAGAGGGAAACATAGCATTCTTGGATGTCCTGGTCACGTGCAAAGATGGAAGATTGGGTCACATTCTATACAGAAAACCGACACATACAAATAGATACCTCTATAGTAACTCTAACCATCACCCAAGCCAAAAACGAGGTATTATAAAAACACTCTTAGATCGTGCTAAAAGAATATGTGAACCGGAAAACCTGGACGCCGAGTTAAGTCATCTAAAAAACGCACTTCAAGCAAATGGCTACGCAAACATACAACTAGAGAAATACCTACATCCAAGCGGCCAGAAAAAGCCAAGCAAGGACGAAACATCAATATCCAAAGCCTTTCTGCCCTATGTACCTGGAGAGAGAGATAGGATAGGCAGGATCCTAACAAAATACCAAATAAAGACTATCTACAAGCCGACAAAAAGATCATTTTCGATCAGCAAAGGACAAGCGAGAGCCGCTATCCTCTCATCTGGGATATACGGAATCCCAGGTTCGTGTGGCAAAGTATATGTAGGACAAACAAAGAGAACCATCAACACGAGGCTAAATGATCACAAGGCGCATTGCAGACTCGGACATAAGAAAAATCAGCCGTGGCAGACCACACACTTAACAACAAAGACCATCGGATTAAATTTGAAGAGACTCAGGTATTAGCAACAACAACACACTACCATACTAGACTTTACCTTGAAGTTTTGGAAATCCACAAACATAAAGAAAATTTCGATAAATCCGAACAAACACTGAAAATTAATCGTATATGGGTACCAGTCTTGGAGAAGACACAAATTCTTCCATTCAAACAGCAAAAAGAAGACATATTGAAAAACAACCCAGAGTTAAGAACTTTAAAATCATGGTGTCATCACTTGCAACCAAGTCAAATTTGAAGAGTTTTGTTGTGACGGCTCCTCTAGTCAAAAAAGACGAGATGTACGCAACATCATTCTGGCCTCCCAACGTAGGAATAAGAAGATATAAGTTCGATATCCTCCAAAAAACCAATGGAGGTGATTTTTTATAATAGACACCCAAAGAAGCACGAACACAAGCAAAAACAATAAAGCGGAAAAAAAGATCATAGCAAAGCGTCATCAACATCAAACACATTCAAGGAACCTACAAAAATTGGATTGGTACATCAAAATTTACAATCGATAGGTAATGATGATGTGATTGATATAGGATAGAATGTGAATTAAAGAAACACAAAGAATGCAAACTATTATGCTTCACAGAGCACTGGAAGTCTGAGGACCAGTTAAGTACAAAAGCAATTAAGAACTTCTCTCTACTAACGAGCTATTGCAGACCTGTAGGAGCCTATGGAGGAGCAGCTATATACCGTCGTCACCAAAAGTATCTGTGACACAACTAATGCATAATAATCTCCTGGACTAATTCTACTGTCATTCATTTCAATGCATTTAATGCATAGTTTGACAAATATTTGACATTAAAATTCATATAATAGGACAAGAGAATGTGATGCTGTCCCAGTTACTTTTGGTGACGATGGTACATACATAAATCCATGAATGGTATACACAGAAATAAATTACAGAAGCTTTCAGAGTGCGCAGAATTTGAGTGTGCAGCAGGGGAAGTGTGCATTGAAGATAAAAACATAGTTGTTGTTGCAGTCTATAGACCACCATATCCCATAGCAAAGAATATTATAGTTAACACTTATAGAAAACCCACTCTTATGGGCGACGGCAGGCCGCTAGAGGCGCTGCTCCGGAGTTAAAAATTGAAATAATTTATAATCGCGCTAGCTTTCCGGCAAATAAATTTTAACAGCGTTGCGCGCTTTTCATCTCGGCATTTATTATTTTCTGTGATTTTACCTTGTAAGATGATAGACTAACTGGCGCGGCGGTTTTAGAATATTATTTTTTACATCATTAGATGATATGCTCGATAATATGTGAAAAAAAAGCAAAAGTTACAATAAATCATATACCTAATAGACATTCACAAAATAATACAGTTGCTATACTAAATACCTAGTTGCTACGTCTAATTTGCTGTATTTAGGAAATAAAATCGGTCTTCTAAATAGGTAATGTAATTTAATATATAAAAATAAAACATCTATTTTGATTAATATTAGGTAGGTAGGTACTTAAATATACATAAAACAGAAAATATATAAACTAAAACAAAATTATGCTGTAATCTTCTTAACACTATTTATTAATAACAAATGGGCAAATAACAAACAAAGTTATTTTCTAAATTAAACACAACATCTCAAAGTTTTACAAATAAAAATTTTGTTAATAAAGATAGGGAATGTTGAGTGGAGTCATTTTTTTTGTCTGGCATTTTCAGGATGTGGCTCGTTAATAGATGAGAATATGGGTAGTTATAATGCCAGCCTCCTGTTCGAAAATTTTTCGAATTTACATGAAAATCAAATTCTTTTAAGATCTTAAATTGTCTGGCGTTTCAATAGAAGATTGACATTGAAAAATAAATAACAAATAAAAAATGCCTGACGGTTTTCAATGTTCGAAAAAGTGAGGCATAGGGGTCAAATTGCAAGAAAAAAGCAAAAGTTCCACATTTTCTTTCAGTCTGGCAATCGAGAGAATGAAATATTTTATCATGAAAATAACGCTGAAAAACTGCCAGACACTAATTCCAGTTCGAAATCGAGTTTCCCGCGGAAAATTGTTTGGAACATTCGAAAAATTTTGATATTTCTGTAAGAAACTGAAGTTCGAACTGCGATTATCGACTAGCAATTTTTCAGCGATATTTTCAAGACAAAACCTTCCATTTTCTCGATTGCTCGAAAAAAAAAAAATATGGAATGTTTCACTTTTTTCTTGCAAGTTGACCTTCATCCCCCATCTATTCGAACATTGAAAACCGTCTGGCATTTTTCATTGTTGAATTATTTCCCAATGTCAATCTTCTATTCAAATGCCAGACAATTCAAGATTATCAAAAAACAAAAAGTTTCATGTAAACGAAAATTGATTTTTTGAATTTCCGAACAGGAGGGAGATATTGAAACCATCCATCATCAGCGCGGTCACCGTCGTTCGTGCAAACGCCGTTGCGTGCGAAAAAGTAAAACTTTCTGCACTTGTTAGGTAAATAACTATTTTCTATGAGCGTGCGGAAAAGTGTACTTATTTTTAGGTATACAGGTACTTACAGGTAAACCGTTATACTACAAAAAAATATCTTAAATTGATAAATATGTAGATAAAAATATTATCTTTCATCTCGTAGAAAAAATAGTGTTCCTAATTCGTGCGGAAAGTCTCTTTTTCGCACTTGATCGCTTGCCGACCGACGCGCAGTCGCGTGGGGGAAAAGCGGTACTTTCCGCAGTAGTTAGGAAATATACTATTTTAACTTAGAATAGAGTTTATTCAGTTGTAGTGTTTTATTCAGTTATCCGAAAATATATAAATAAATTTCTCCTGGAGTGATTTTTCACTGGAAAATTTTGAAATTTTCCTCTAATGAGCTCCTCACTTTCCTCTTTCTCCTGTAGAAATTTCAAAATTTTCCCGTTGGCAGTTTTCCAGAAAAAAATTAAAATGTAAGAGGGAGGGTGAATTTTTCTCAATTTTGGCAATTTTGCCTTAATAAGTCAATTGTCTTTGAATTTTTCCTGGAATGATTTTTCACTGGAAAATTTTGAAAGTCAATTTTCCAGAATTATTTCTCGAGTGATTTTTCACTAGAAAATTTTAAAAATTTGCTATAATGAACTCCTCGCTTTCCTCTTTTTTCTGGAAAATTTTCACAATTTTTCTTTTGCCAGTTTTCTAGAAAAAAACTAAAAAGAATGGAAATGAATTTTACTTAAGATAGTCAATTTTCCAGAATTTTTCCTGGAATGATTTTCCACTGGAAAATTTTGAAATTTGCCTATAATAAGCTCCTCATTTTCGTCTTTCTCCTGGAAAAATATCACAATTTTTTCTCTGCCAATTTTCCAGAAAATAATTGTAATGTAAAAGAATGAATTTTGCTTAAAAAAGTCAGTTTTCCTGAATTTTTCCTGGAGTGAATTTTCACTGGAAAATTTTGAAATTTTGCTATAATGAAATCCTCACTTTCCTTTTTTTTCTGAAAAAATTTCACAATTTTCCTTTTGCCGGTTTTCTAAGAAAAAAATAAAATCCAAGAAAATGAATTTTGCCTAAAAAAATCTATTTTCCAGAGTTTTTTCCTGGAATGATTTTCCATTGGAAAATTTTGAAATTATCCTATAATAGGCTCCTCACTTTCGTCTTTCTCCTGGAAAAATTGCACAATTTTTCCGTTGCCAGTTTTCCAGAAACAAATTAAAATGTAAGAGGGTGAATTTTCCTCAATTTTGCCTTAATGAGTCAATTGTCTTTGAATTTTTCCTGGAATGATTTTTCACTGGAAAATTTTGAAAGTTCCCTCTAATAAGCTCCTCACTTTTCTCTTTTTCCTGGAAAATTTTCAAAATTTTCCCTTTGCCAGTTTTCCAGAAAAAAAAAATAAAATTAAGAAGGTAAATTTTCCTTAATTTTGCTTAAATAAGTCAATTTTCAAGAATTTTTCCTCGATTGATTTTTCACTAGAAAATTTCAAAAATTCGCTATAATGAACTCCTCGCTTTCCTCTTTTTTCTTAAAAATTTTCACAATTTTCCTTTTGCCAGTTTCCTAGGAAAAAACTAAAAAGAATGAAAATGAATTTTACTTAAGAAAGTCAATTTTCCAGAATTTTTCCTGGAATGATTTTCCACTAGAAAATTTTGAAATTTTCCTATAATAAGCTCCTCATTTTCGTCTTTCTCCTGGAAAAGTATCACAATTTTTACTCTGCCAATTTTCCAGAAAATAATTGTAATGTAAAAGAATGAATTTTGCTCAAAAAAGTCAGTTTTCCTAAATTTTTCCTGGAGTGATTTTTCACTGGAAAATTTTGAAATTTTGCTATAATGAAATCCTCACTTTCCTCTTTTTTCTGAAAAAATTTCACAATTTTCCTTTTGCCAGTTTTCTAGGAAAAAAATAAAATGTAAGAAAATTAATTTTGCTTAAAAAAATCTATTTTCCAGAATTTTTCCTGGAATGATTTTCCATTGGAAAATTTTGAAATTTTCCCATAATAAGCTCCTCACTTTAGTCTTTTTCCTGGAAAAATTGCACAATTTTTACTTGGCCAGTTTTCCAGAAAAAAATTGAAAAACTATGATATTTCTGTAAGAAACTCGAGTTCGAACTGCGATTATCGTCTAGCAATTTTTCAGCGATATTTTCAAAACAAAATCTTCCATTTTTTTCCCGCATATCGTGCTTTTTCACATCAGCGCGGTCACCGTTTTAAAGTTATTATACATATTTATATGGACATATGGCAACGCCGACTAGCCATCAACTGGAGCCCCGTTGATTACGGCGAGCCTACCTCTCCGATGGAGCCCGGCTCGAAAAGTCTGGCTCCATTCAGGGGTCAAAAAATATACATGGAATAGGTTTTCTATAAGTGTTAACTATAATATTCTTTGCCCATAGCTATAGAAAAACTATCACTTGATTCCTCAAGTGTCATACTATCGTACATTATAAATAATTCTTTGAAGTTTGGTATATTCCCTGAACCTTTGAAAACTGCCCTTTGTAAGCCAATATTCAAAAGTGGAGAACCAAACAAACTAGAAAGTTAGAGGCCCATTACCCAGCTTCTCCAAAGTATTTGAAATCATAGTCTGTTCACAGATACTAAAATATTTCCATCAGAATAAACTATTTACAGACAATCAACATGGATTTCTACAGGGGCGATCAACACAAACCGCGATCTTTTAATTCGCTCAGGGTATTTAGTCACTTCTTGAGGAAAACAAAATGGCTCTGTGCATATTTTTGGAACTAACCAAAGCATGTGATATGAGAGAGAAACTTGAGATATATGGAATTAGGGGTAATGCAAATAAATGGATATATTCTTATATTTCAAACAGAACACATCGTGTAATCATTGCAGACGAAAATGATGCCAAAAAATCAAAAATTTTAACAAGTGATATGGGAGTTGCCCAAAGTCAGTATACTGGTTCCAATACTGTTTGTTATTTACTCCAATGACTTATGCAAAATGAAAAGGGAAGTAGGTATGGTAAATTTTGCTGGTGACACCAACCTATTGACTGCACAAGATATAGAACATAGAGCAAATGCAATATTCTCTAAAACAAAATCCTGGTTCAATACAAATAAATTAATTCTTCATAAACAAAAAAACTAAATTGGTATTATTTGATACAACACACTCACAAAAAAAAATTAGTTCATTGAACCTCCAATCAGATAGTTTTGAAATATCAAACTCCGCAAAGTTCTTAGGAGTACATATAGACAAATATACATAACATACAGAAATACTATCAAAAAAATTGAACATGATATGTTTTGCCATCAGAACTGTGTCACGATATTCAAATAACCAGCCTCTAAGGACATACTTTGCGAATTTTGAGTCGGTATTCAAATGGGGAAATAACCAAAATCTAGAAAAAATATTTCTATGTCAGAAAAGAGTCATTGAGGTTTATTAATAAATTAGATTTTAGGGAATCTTGTAGGGATAAGTTTAAGGAAAAAAATATTCTCACTCTATATGCTGTTTATTTGTATGAATGTTTAATGTATCTATATAAAAATAGGTCACAATTTATCACAAACATTTGCAATACTACATATAACACTTAGACACAAGATTTAGTGTTTCCAATCCATATAGGCTGACAGTAACAGAAAAAAATCCATCAAACATGTGCATAGGAATATTCAACAAACTACCAAATAATTTTTAAAAAGTAGATAGTCTAAATACATAGTTTCAAAAGGAAGGTGAAAAAATTGTTAATAGACCTAGAACCATACGATCTGAATGATTACTTTAGCGCAACATTATAACTCAAAACATTTCCCTTTGACACTGTTTCACTTGATTAATGGTCTGTATTCAAAACTGTTTATACTCCATATTATTTCAAATAAAGAGATTTTGAATTTGAATTTGAATTTGAAGCTTGGACATATGCAATGGGATTGTAGACTTAGGATGTCCTCTCCATCTAGGGATCTTTCCCAACGCTTTTGGAGATCTAGAGACGCCAGCCCTAAACATCGACCAGGGTCCTTATTCTTGAAACAGGGGAGCAGCGTTTCCAGGAGAATGAGTGTTTCGTCTTTGTTACTTATATTTTCATTTGCATATCATTTAGAAAGACGGAGCAATCGTTCTCATGGGAACGCTACTCCCCTGTTTCAAGAATAAGGACCCAGGAAACCTTCATGAAAATGCTGACGCTCTGTCTAGACGACTATGCAAAGAAGACTGGAAGCTTCGTCAAAGAATCGATATGCATGAGAAAAACACTGGTCCGGCTGTGAGAAGAACGGGTCTGATCGTTGATGACAAATAGACTACCAAACAAATGAGAGCAGATCAAGAAGCAGACTAGGACGTCGCGCAATTTCTACATCATGAAGAAAATGATGAATGTAGGCCAGAATTCAGAATGGAAAGAAGTGTGGAACAAGAGTTTGATTTACAAGGCGTTGTGGGCTCAGTGAAACTGTCTGGCCGTAAAAAATGGTTTACTGAAAAGAATTTGGGAAAGCGCCGATGGAAAATCTGCTAAGAGCCAACTTGTTATTCCAAAAGATCGAGTAGAAGATGTATTAAAAGAAATACATGACGGAACTTCAGGGGCACATTTTGGAGTTAACAAGGTTTCGGACATATATCGGACAATTTACTGGGTTCACTATTATGAAGACGTTAAAAACTGGTGTCGAAAATGCGACATCTGTGCTACCAGTAAAGGCCCTAAACTCAGATCTCAGGGCTGGAACTCTGTAATGTATAGAGATCGTTATCCCTATCGCTATGGCACTTGCTGTCTTCTTCTCTCTTGTCGAAATCAATAGAGAGAAGACGTCAATAGCGATAGAGAAAATATCTCTATTCGTTACAGAGTCCCAGTCCTGGGGTCCATGAAATAGTACAATGTCGGTCTCCCATTTGAAAGGATAGCGATAGATGTTGCCTGACTGTTCCCAGAGTCAGAGCGTGGTAACAAATACATCTTGGTTAACATGGATTACTTCAGTAAATGGCCAGAAGTTCTCGCTATTCCCAATCAAGAAGCCATCAATTTTGCCCAGGTGCTAGTGGACGAAGTTTTCAATCGTCATGGTGTGCCACTAGAGTTGCATTCAGATCAAGGACGAAACTTCGAATCTGCCATCTTTAAGAAAATTCGTGAGATCATGGGGCATTCGTAAGACAAGGACCTTTATATCCTTTACATCCAGAGTTTGATGGCATAGAAGAACACCTGACAAAAGTGGTCGCAAAGAACCAGCGAGATTGGGACAAACATTTGCCTCTATTTTTAATGGCTTACAAAGTAGCTGTTCACGAGTCAACAGGTGAAGGTCCCGCAAGAATCGTTTTTGGAAGAAAACTCAGGTTACCTTGCGATCTGATGTTTGGAATACCTGAAGAAGAACGAAAAGAAATTTGAGATTATGCCGACGAAGTAAGGGCACGACTTTTTGGGATACATGATAGCTTGGAAGCATATTCAGCTGGTTAGTGACCAAATGAAGACCAGATACGACTTGAAAGCCAATTCAGCCGAATTTCAAGAAGGTGATTTGGTGTGACTTTATAATCAAACAAGAAAGAAAGGAGTGTCGCCGAAATTGTCTTCAGCATGGGAAGGACCCTACCCAATAATCAAGAGGATTAATGATTTGGTTTATCATGTTCAGCGCAACAACAGGAGTAAGATGAAAGTTGTACATCTGGACAGATTGACGCAATATCATGGGCGTGAAGTTGATCGGGAAGATCAACCTTAAGAGGACGGCAGTGTTACGGTGCGCTTTCATCAGCGTATACAGAATCCATTCCTAAAATTCCAGAAAAGCCTGCCTTATTCGGGCAAAGAGATAATCACGTTTTTTCTGGATTTTATAAGAATGGATTACGGATATATAAAGGCCGGTATTAATTAGTAATTTTTAAGTTTAAGATTGGCTGTGATACGTTTTAGGATAATGATTATTGTAAAAGTTGTAAAACCCAAGATTTCTGTCACGCACCGCATGAATTTTTTTTTTAAAACAAGTTAGCCAATATATTTTTTTCTAGGCTATGGATGATCATGGAGGTGATACAACGGCTTGCACGACGCCAGACTGGGACAAACATTCCAGTGGCAATTTAAGTGAAGTATCAGTGGCCTGTTTACAAGATAAAATCAATCAGATGCAAGAGACCCACTATAGGTAAGCCCCAAAATGCCTTTTTGTATCTGAAATCCTAATTTTATCTGTATTTATTAGTACAAATGAAGAACTTCAAGCTACCCTACAAGAACTCACAGATCTCCAACGCCAATTGACAGAACTCCAACAAGAAAATGAACGACTGAACGAGGAAAAGACTTTAATGTTTGACAGTTTGTGCAGACAAACTGAAAGACTCAACGATTCCAGACAAGAAGTTGAAAATTTGAAACAGCTTCTTTACAGAGATCGATCAGATGAAACTGGTATAAACCAACTTGAAAGCGCTGCGGAACGAGAACAAAAGTTAGTAGAACTTTTGAGATCTGCCCAAGAAGAACGAGAACAATTGTTACTGAAACTTGAACAAATTCAAGGTGATTTACACGAATCGAGAACAGATAACATAGACAAGACTGAAACAATATCCCAACAAAATGAACGCGTAAGGACTCTAGAATGTACTTTAGACGCCAAACATGCCGAACACAATCAACTCGATCAGGAATTAGCGCAGGCCAAAGACCAATGTTCAGGAAGGCAAATTGAAATCAATAGATTGTCCGATTTGTTGGAAAATGCTAGGACAAAGATTATTGAACTTGAACAAGACCGAGCTTTAGGCGACAAAAGCGAACTGGATGAATTATTGGATAATGCTAGGAAAGAAAAAGATCAGCTGGAATCTGAAGTTGCTTACTTGAAAGAACAACTGGCAAGAAGCAAGAATGAAATTGAAAAATTGAAGGAGCAAGTTTTTGTATTACAAGTAAGTTTTGCACTCTGACATTTGTTATTAATGTCATTCTTATTTGTACTAACTACTAAATAAATTGATACAATTTGGTTTTGATTTATTAATTAATTCTAGGAAGAATGTAAAGTAACTAGAAACAACGCGAAAACAACACAGGCGGACCTAGAATACAAATCTGAAAAACTGTCATCTGAAAAAAGTGCACTTGCAGACCAATTGCAACAATTTCAGGAGGCGGTCAATGAACTTCAAGTCCAAGCTCAGTGTCATTTGGAAGACAAGAGGCAACTTTCGACAGTGTTGTCAGAGACTCAAAGAAATATGAGCGAAGCGGAACGGAAAAACTTGAATTTGGAGAATGAGTTGCAGGAATTGAAGAAACTTAGAGCTGAAGAGGTAAGAATCGTGATTTGTAATCTCATTCATCAACGTTTTTTCCTTTGAATTATAATATCATTATGTTGCACAATTAATAGGAACACCTTTTGTTTAAATAACCTGAATTCCAATCAAGGAATTTAAACTGATGACCTGGATATTTTTTATCAATAAATAATATTTGTTAAGCAAAAACTTCTATTATTCTCATACAAAGTCAATCTAATATTCAATTAATAAAGGTGAGGCATTCATACCCATACCTACTTATATGTATTTCCTTTTTTATTTACAATACTATAATTCCATTTTATCATAAAGATAAAAGGCATTATCTTTATATTATTTATTTTATCTAGAGATAACTACATATTTAGGAGGATTTTATCCGACATATTTCTGAATCATTAGTCATCTACACAACACAGTTTTATTGTTTTTGAGTCAGGGTTTTAGTCAAAATTTAGTGTTCCGAAGAAGTCAGCAGTATAAAACTGATGATTTATCTTTTTAGAATGATGAATGGGAAAAATTCCAAAACGATCTACTAACTTCGGTACGAGTAGCCAACGATTTTAAAACTGAAGCGCAGCAAGAGCTTCAAAAAATTATTTTAGAAAATAAAACTTATAGAGAGAAAGTAAGACTGTTAGAAGGACAAGTGGAGAAACTTAAAGGTAACAACTTTTATATCAAATTTACATTATTTAAGTTAATGTCGAAATTCTTGCATAGAAGAATTTGGTGCTGGTTCTTGTGTATTGTTTGCTTTTAGAGGTAAGTAAAATGTCTTTAGCAGTTTCGAAAATACGGGCGAAAAAATTTTGTGTTTCCTTTAAGTGCTTTCAGTGTAATCGTCTAAAAACAAAATGGTGCTTACTGTATACGTCTCAGCCTCAATTTTTATTATTATTAATAATAAATACAAAAAAACTGTTTTGTCTTCAGGTGAAAAAGTCTCCACTACCACACAGACAGACATCATTTTAACGCCACAAATTATTAGTTTGGCCAGAAATGTGGATCTTTCCCTACATAACAGATTCTCATTGCAAGAACATTTAACTACTCCCACTGAAAACATGGATAAATTATTTCCAATTCTGAGTAGACGAAGTAAAAGTAAAGAGAATATTGCCGACACAAGTATATATAAAAGCTCTGAACGTTCAAGTAATAAAAAGCTGAAAAGTGGAGACAACAGCCTTGAAAGAAGACAGAAATCTTCATTAAAAAAGAGCAAAAGTAAAGATAGCTTAGAACAACTAGCTATTGAATCAACAAGCCAACTTAAACCTACTAAAAGTGAAGAAAACCTCACTGAAATTGACTCTAAATCAAAAGGAAATAGAGGATTTTTAAATTGGAACAAGAGTAAAGATAATTTGGAACAATATGGGGCAGAACCTTCAAATACCCCCAAGGAGAAAAAAAGCTTCTTTAAAAGAAACAAAAGTCAGGAAAGTCTCGACAAAATTGTAGATTTGCCAAGAAAAAGCATAGAGTCCTCGGACAGCAACAAATCGGAACCGAAACAAACCGAATTTTTTGGAAAGTTTATCAAAAAACGTGAAAAAAAGCCTCCAAATCGCTCCCACGTAAAGTTCATGTCTGTAGAAGAAGAAATGCTTCTGAAATCCTTAGGCAATTGGTACGATAACATTGACGAAAACATCCCAGACGAATTACTTTCTGAAGAAGACAGAGCAGTTAGAAAATTAAAAATTCTATTTGAAAACGAATCCCTGAAAGAAAAACCTATGGCTCACAAACCCAAAGAGCATTTAGCCATAAGCAAACCCTTATTGAATTCTGTGGTTTTGAACCCTAAACTAGAACAAATTTGCAGAGACCCCAAATTGATAATAGTTGACAGTGAAGTGAGGCAAAGTGCTCTTGAAGAACCACATAAAAGTGAAGAAGTTTATACAAATATTGGACCACCTGGAGGTGGAATTTATAAAAGCAAAAGTCTAGATGATATTAATGTGTTTGAAGAGTATAGAACTGAGTCTGAAATGGCTCCAGTACTGTATAGACCAGTGGTAACCAATAATCTTACCATTGAAGAGCATTCAAGTATCAAATATAATCAGAGGTCCAGTGATATTCAACCAAATGATTCAGCATCAAACCCAAGATATTCTGCAAAATACTATAATCTGCCTAAACCAAATATTTATATTAATTATGAAAATTTAGATGAAATTGTTGATAAAATTCCTAGAAATGTATCGCAAAATAAATTGACAGAAGAACAAAAGTTTGCTCTGAAATTGAAGGAAGCTTTAGATGAGGCAGAGAAAAAAACTACTTTGAAGAAAATTACAAAAGGTTCTATTAGAGGAATGGACATTAGTACTCCCACTAGAGAATCTGTAGAAAGAAATTGGAAATTGAAAGAAATATTATTGAATCCTGGAATTAAAAAAGCCGAAGAATGGAAGAGACATAGTACTGATATTAGTAGTGATTTGGGGAGCCCCCGTGCACGACACAAAAGTATAGATCTTCAAAAAACTAATATGAGTAAATCTCATGAAGATATTTCTTTCTCATTTGTTCCAGAAAATACTTTATTGAATATGTATTTCGGTGAGAAAGTGCAAGAATCAAAATTCAATTCTGATGACACAAGCTCATCAAGTCAATCATTTACCAGTGGTACTTTTAATCTTGACACAGGCAATATTGAACAAAAATGTGATATTCTAGAAGTTCCGAAATCTTCAAAACGTGACTTTGAAGAAGATCTGTTGTATAACGATACCCTTAACAAAACAAAAGAAGCTAAGGAAAAACGGCTTTCAAAAGACGAGCATCCAAAAATCAAAGAAGCCAAAAATAATTATAAAACTGAAGTGCAACTAATGTTGAAACAAATTGACACTGATAAGCTGCGAAGTAGCTTGAGAAAGCAGCGATTAGATGCTGATGATTTGCAAAAGAAATCGGAAGCGTATAAACTGGTTCTAGAAAAGCCTGTGAATAATTTTATAAAGCATGAACAAGAGTTTGCTGGTAAGAATGATGTTGAAGCAAAGTCATTTGAAGTTGAAGATAGAAGAAGTTTGACAGTTGATCAAACATTCCATGTTGAAGAAACAAATAATGTTAGTTCTTTTGATATACAATTTAAAGGCCCTGCTTCAGATCAAGCTCACAGTGTACAGAAAAATATCAAGTACCAAACACCAAACAGAGATTCAACCAGTTCTAGTTTAGCTGAACCAAAAACTAGAGAACAAAATGAAATTCAACCTATTCAAAAACTAGATTTTGAACATGATGTGGTCTACCAAATATCTACAACTACTGAATACTCCACAAGCTCTGTGAATATTGCTCAAATAACTGGATCCAATATAATAGTTGCTGAGAAGAATAAACCTCAGCATGTTCAAAAATTGATTCACGAAAATACAGCTTCTATAGAAAATGATCAAATTGTTGAAACAGATACTACTGAACAAAATGTTCCTCAATATTCTACAAGCTCTGTGGATGCTGCTGAAATAACTGAATCAAATTCAATTATGGAAAAATTGGAAAAGAACGAACTTCAGCAATTGATTCACGAAAATGTGTTCTATCAAAAACCAAACAGATATTCCATAAGTTCTGTAGACAATGCTCAAATCACTGAACCAGAAATTATTGAACAAAATGAAACCCAAAGTATTCAAAAACAAGATTCGGAAAATGTAGATTTTGTTGAGACAACCAAACCGCTGGAAGCTACAAAAAATGTAGAGAAAAATGTTGACGACCCTACAGAAAATCTTCAAGAAGTCGCTGATATTTCTACAAGTAATGTTACAGAAGATGATGCACTCTATACAGAACATTCAGAGTCCAGTATGCAAGAAGTTGACGCACCAATACCTCAAGATTATGGCTACAAACAAATCCTAAAAGAAAACCAATATGGAGTGGTGTCCCCTCTTGATCTTAGGTACACTTACAGAACTGTGGTTAAAGAGTACAAAGGTAAATATCCTCCAGAAGATAAAACTTCCGATGATTCAGAATCTCTGGATGATTTTATTGATGAATATTTTGACCCTATTGAAGCGTTGGACAGTGAAGAAGGGCCTGTTATCGAGGAAATTCCTGGTGATGATGTAACTATAAGAAAACCTGATTCTATGTCACAAATTGATAAAGAAATGCACGATATTATGGATAAATATTTGCACACTAGAGCGTCATTACTGGTGAAAAAAATTAATAATAATGATACATCAGAGCAAAAAAGTAATTTGAAAAAATACCAGAATTTTGAAGATTTACAAGCTATTGAAAGGAGAAACGAACCTGAACCTCTTTCAGCAAAAGATCTTCAATTTATTGAGGAAATGAAAGCTAAATATACTAACGACCATTATATTGCTTCTCCAGCTATTGTAATAGAAGAAGAACAATCAGAAGTTAAAAGCACACACTCTGTTGAGGATATTGAAGAGTCTGAATCTATTCAAGATCATGATAACAATGCACGCCTTTCCCTTGAAGACCTTCAGTTCATTGAAGAAATGAAAGCCAAGTATGCATCAACTGAAACGATCTCTACAAGTCCTGATAAACATTTAGAAGAATCTATTTCAAATTTGAGACCTCCAAAGACTAGCAAATCTCAAAGACCTTTATCAGAAATCAATGCTGAAGATTTAAAATTTATCGAAGAGATCACTAGAAGGACTATGAGTGATGATACAGGATCAACACATGAAAATTCGATGTTAATAGAGGAGTTGAGAAACGAATCTGTTCCTCCATTACCAGCAAGTCCAATACCATCTGAGATAGTGGCTTATGAATCCCGAACATTAGTTGACTCAGTAACAAGTACAGCTTTATTGACTTCTGAGAGAGAAGCTCATCTACCTCCCAGTCTACGCCCCAAAAAACCTACTCAATTGCCCCTTCCTCAAACATCTTATAGCAATATTGATTTGCGAAATAAACAGCAAAGACTCAGCTACCAAGAGACTCCTTCCTCATCAAAAGCAAACTCCAACAAACGACTTTCAGATCTCATGTTCAAAGAAACAATTTTCGTGCCACTATCGCAAAATCCTGATTATCCTAAATCTCCGAAATATAAACAAGATAACTCTTACAAAGAGAAATTATTTGTTGCCAGTCCAGAATCTACTCTAGCCAGTAAAATTCCGACTTTGAAAAAAGAAACCAAAGAATCTCCAAACAAACAAAACGTTGAAATTAAACTCAACAAATACTCCTCAACTTCTCAATCTAGAAGTTCCTGGTCTAATTCTTTGAAAAAAGGTTTACTAGATACCAGCCCAACGTCTTATGAACCTGTTTATTCGAATGTACATTATAAACCTGCTGCCAAAACATTCTACAAAGCCACAATTGTGAAGAAACCTTTACCTTTGCCACGGGAATCGTCTTTCCGAAATGTCAAATCGGAAGTCTCGGAAGTTGACATTTCTGGCAATATGTCTGAATCAGATCAAAATTTCAGTAAAGAAGAACCTATAATTTCTCAAGATGCGATTAAGATAGAAGGAAAAAGGGCACATACGGATATTTCTAAAAAAATAGAAGAACTTAAAGCTGAAAATGTAATGTCTGAACCTTCAATAGTGCCTGCTGCTAGTATTCTCGCTTCAGCGTCAGAAAATGAGGAAAACGAAATTTCTCAATCTAAGGAAGGCAAGGCCGCTATAGAGTCTCATTCCTCATACGATTCCTACTTGGATCTATTTAAAACTAAAGAAAGTGAGGATTTTGATAATTTAAGAGGTAAAAATCCCAGAGTTAAATATCCAGCTAGAGGTAATTTTCATCTGGAAGACATAATTGCAGATGAAGATGATGATGATGAAGAAGAGGCAGCAGTCAGGCCTAAAATAGTAGATTTTGTGCCTCTAGACGACGAAACGATTACAGCTTTTACCAAAGAACCAAACTCAAGTTATGATACTTTGGAACGTGAAAAAACATTTCAAGTTTTAGAGGAAGCTGCGCTGAAAGGCGATAACAAAGAGGCAAAAACTGAAGATTCTGTAGAGGTCATTGTACAAAAATCCTCAACTACTATTTCCAAATCTAGTAGTAAGAGTCATACAAGTAGCAGAGCGAGTTTTACTCAAGCAAAGAAGCTTTTTGAGGCACTTGCCGAAGCTAATAAAGAGGAAAAGCCTAATATTAGTAATCCATTTTCAAGAACCAACGTTAGGGAGTCAAGAGGTTTAGAGGAAATCAAGGGGTCTTCAAGTCAAGATGGAGAAGGCGAGGCTTCAAATAAACAATAATAAATTGATATTGTTTCTTTTTTAATTATAAATTTTATTTAACTACCTACAATAACTAGTCTTGAATACATTTTTGCTTTATTATTTTTTTAGATTAAGGTTTGTTGAATAATAAAAATGTCTATGTTGAAAATTAGATGTTTTTCGTTTCCTATTAGTTTGCCCATGTTGTTTTATTTATTTAATTGGAAGGCAAGGAGGTCAGTAATAAATGGGCAAACATTAGGTTTGCCAGATAATTCTATCATTGTGGATTGAGGGGTGTGACCAATGCCTGATTGAAAGTTGTCATTGCACCAATCCTGAAAAATCATTCCTTTTTGAGAAAACTAATTTCATAGGTAGCAAGTAAAACGCTTAGAGATTATAATGTACGTTGTAGCGTGGATAGGTATAGGCTTATGGCGCAGTGGTTTGCTACTTGGTTTGCAACGAAAGAGTTGTAAGTTCGGTTCCTCGAGCAAACCACGTGTATAAAATTTAAGTAAAACAATTTACAAGCTACAGCACCACAACAATAAAATACAAAAGTATAACACAAATTAAAATAAAGTTGTTGAAAATATATAAACTCTAGTGATTTACATTAAAATAGTTATCAATTTGTCTCACAATAATAATAACGAATAATAATAAATTATGTCAATTAAAACAATGTCAATTAAAAAAGGGACAACAACAATGAACACAGCAAACGAGATCACAGTATTTGTGGATTAGCAAAACAATTATTCAAAATGCACAACCAATGATAACGAACCATGAATAAAATTCTATCGTCAAAAAACTCAGTCACAGAGAAATAGGCCTTCGTAAGAAAAATGTTTTTCACTTCTTGGTTATACATTTTTTTTGCATTATAAATAAACGATTTTTTAATTTGGCTTTTTGATGGAATTGGTAGTGGCACGTTATAACCCTGCCGAGTGTCATGAATATTATTATGGTATGCATTTCTATATTTTTTATGCACAATAAACACGCTTTCTAAGATATATATGGAAGGAAGAGTTATTTTATGGTTTAGAAATATCGGCCTGCATGAATCTCTTCTACCTACCTAAAAATAATCCTCACTGTCCTCTTTTGTAATACAAAACAGCCTAGAAAGCACTAAAGGCTACAACAGCCCCAGAATGGAATGCCATATTTCAATTGACTTTCAATTAATGCAAAATATGCCATTCTGACAGCACCAGAATCCAACTCTCTGCAAACTGTTTCCAATGCAATACAGCCTGATGAAACTTTCTTGGCAAGTTTCTCAATGTGACCATGAAAACTAAGCTTATCATCTATGTGTATTCCTAAAAATTTATTTACACCCACATTATTCATTTCCACAGTGTTGGGATATACATTACTTATATTACATTTAAAAGACAGAATATTGCTTTTAGTCACATTAAAAGTAAAAGCAAGTTACTATCACACCACACTTTGATCATTTTTAAGTCTTTAGTTATGGTTGAATGCAAGTTTGATTTCTCTGGACTGTGCCAAAGGGCAAAGGATGTCATCGGCAAACAAGGTAATCTATCCATCCATCTCAACATGTGCCAGATCGTTCATATATAATAGAAACAGAATTGGACCCAGTACTGAACCTTGGGGTACAAGGTTATTAAGCGAAATGCCACGGAAGCCGTAAGCTTGAAGTTTTTGCAGCAGTAAATCATGACTCACACAGTCGAATTCTTTAGTTAAGTCACAAAAAACCGCCGCAGCGGCCTCTCCCTCATTAAAATTGATATACAAGCGCTCCAGAAATGCAAAAAGAGCATCACTGGTGCCCACGCCATTACTAAATCCAAGCTGGTTATTAACCAATATATTATGTTTCTGTAGGAATGACATCATCTGTAGGTCATTTCTTTCACATTCCCATTTTGAGACTAGACCGTCTCCGTGCAAGGCATCAAAGTCCTATTTACGTAATAGGTATACATATTATAGAGGTAATAGAGGTATACAACTTACCTTTTAGAAAATACCGGCGACAGGTATAACTGACTTTCTATTTAACACCTTGAACAACACAAGACCGAAAAAACCGACTAGAACGAAGTACGTAGCAATACATTCACAAAATAGAAATGTAATTATTCTTATTTTTACATATTTTTCTATGTCGTTGCCCGACTGCAGCTACCTTTGCGCATGTGCTGAGAAACTGTGTACATTAATGCCATGAACTGTTTCATTGTATTTATGATTATACGGCAACGTCGCCGACCGGTTTGTTTACTTCTCACGCGTTATCGAGCAATAATTTCAGTTTTTTTAATGTAAAGTGGAAAAAAAATAGATGCAACATACACATTATCGCTATCATATGTTGCAGCACACGTACATATAAAGGAAATGGATTTTTAAGTTAATTTTTCTTGAATATTGTGAAACAGAAATCATGATGTGATTGAATTAATAGTGCAGTGTTGCCAGTTCCTTATAAATTTTTCAAGAATTAGAAAGAGGCTAAACTAGCCAGGCAGTAAATATGGAATGTGCAATATGTAACGAAAAGAAAACCAGGGACGTTTTTAGCTGTGATGGCTGTAAGAGAAAAGTCTGCAAAACTTGCGGAGGCTTATCCTCTTCGGAAGTTAAAGTCCTTGAATTGCGAAATAGGGCAATGAAATTTTACTGCCCAAGCTGCCTAAAATGCGAAACATTTGGGCTCTTACAAGATATTATTGACAGTAAAAATCAAAATATCGAGGATAAGAATGAAATAATTCACCTGTTAAAAGAGCAAATCGAAGAACTGAAAAGGCCCAACATGAATTCAAATACACATCTGGAAATGTCATATGCCGCTGCAGCTGGAAAATCAGCATTGCTAAATAGGATTAGTGTGCCTAATTTAATAATTCGTCCTAAACAAAAACAGGATGAAAAAAGAACAAAGGAAGAAGTTACACAAAAGATTAATCCATCAAACTTGAATATAGGCATAAAAAATATGAGGATCGCAGGAAATGGTAATATGATCATAAAATGCCCATCAAAACATGAAGTGGAAGAATTAAGGAAAGCAGCTGAAGGTGCATTGGACAATAAATATGAAATTCTTACAAGCAGAATGATGAAGCCAAGAATTAAAGTTCCAGGATACAAGGGAAGCAAATCTCCTGAAGAGATACAAGAAAGTATTAGAAAACAGAACCAATGGATCTCCGATACTGACGAAATAAAAATAACATATGTGAAGCAAAGGCAGACAGAATCAACAATTTTTGCGGAATGTTCAGCAGGTTTGTTTCATAAATTCATAGAATACAAAAAAGTGTATATTGAATGGAGCCGTTATCCCGTTTATGAAGATCTAAGCATCCCAAGATGTTTCAACTGCCAAGAACTCTACCACAAAGGCAACAAATGCAGCAACAGAAAGGTTTGTGAGTACTGTGCAAATGATCATGGAGTAGAAAAATGCCAAAAGGTAACAAAAAGGTGCAATAATTGCATTAAAGCAAATGATAGATCTAAGACAAATTACTGTATATCTCATGCAGCTTCTGATCCAGATTGTCCAAGCTATAAATATCATTTACAAATACTCAAAAATAAAATAGATTATAATATCTAATGTTCAAAATACCACAAGATGAAGTATTAGCTCACCTTGGCATACTGGAGGAAGTGCATGAGACTTTTGTTGACGAAATTTCACTGGGGGATCAAATTGCCTTAAAGAATAAAATTATAAATATTTTTCATTTGAATATTAGAAGTGTACACAAAAATTTTGACCAACTTCTGTTAATTTTGGATTATTACAAACTCTCCTACTGTGACATAATAATATTAAGTGAATGTTTTCAGGTGACTACCTGTGATATATATAATATACCCGGCTATAATGCATATTATAACAACGGAACTATAACAGAAATGATGGTATACTAATTTTTATAAGGCAGGCATTAAATGCAAGCGTAAAACACATTAAACTAAGTTTATCACATTTAACAATAAGCAGGATTGTACTTGAACATTGCGGTTTTTCTTTTGGAATCACTGCTGTCTATAAGCCTCCACCAGTGATTGATAAAATATTTTTGGAGGACTTGAGTAATTATTTTCAAGAAACATTACCAAAAAATTCTGAAATATGATCTAAATATAAATATAAAAAATAATGACTGTGTGACAGTAAACGAATATCTATCCCTAATGAACCAACATGGTTTCATCTCTTATATTAACTCCCCAACAAGAATCACCTCAGAAACATCCTCCTGCATTGATCACTTCTTCATAAAAAGAAAATTGAAATTAAATAACCTTAAGATTAAATCATTTATTTTAGACTCTCTGACGTAACAGACCATTATCCGTTGATGCTAAATATAAATCTAGAACAGGAACAGAACATACCTACAAACAAAACCAAACAATCTCCAGAGTATTATGATCATGTAGACTATATACTTTTCAAAGAAAAAATTGCCGCTCAGGACTGGTCACAAGTTTATAATTCTGAAGATCCTGAATTAGCCACTGATGTTTTTATTAATATATTTAAAAAATGTCTGCAGCAAGCCACATCAAAACGTCTGATAAAGGGTGCAAATTATAGAAAAAGGAAATAATGGATTACAGAGGGTTTGATTGTATCTATTAAGCATAGAGACACACTGAAGAGAAAGCTCAATAACAGATATAGTGATGAGCTCAAAGCAGAATACTCTGCATATAGGAATGCACTGAACAAACTAATAAAGAAACAAAAATATAATTTCGAACAAAAATTGAGGAAAATGAAGGTAATATGAAAAGGATTTACCAGATTATAGATGATGCCACTAATGCGAAGGGTAAGGGTGAACTTAATAATTTTCAAATTCTTGATGAAAACAATACTAATTTTGCGAATAATAAGGACATGGCTGATTTTTGCAATAAATATTTTATAAATGTAGGCTTAGAAATGGAGAAAACAATTAATACCCCCCCCCCCCCCAAATTATTTAGAAATTAAAGAAAACTTATCATCACTTTATTTAAGCCCGGTTAGAGAAAATGAGCTTATTATACACATATCCTCTCTAAAAAATAACAGCGCCCCTGGTAAGGATGGCATTTGTGCGAAATTAATTAAATTCGTTCACTTAGATGTGATCAAGCCCCTGACCTACATTATGAATAGAATCTTTGACACAAGTAAAATACCGACCCACTTTAAGGAATCTATTGTCACTCCAATATATAAAAGTGGTGAAAAAGATAAAATTCAGAATTACCGCCCTATAAGCTTAATAAATAATTTCTCGAAAATTTTTGAAAAATGTCTGAAAAATAGATTGGTGGGGTTCTTAAAGGTTTACAATGTACTTTCGGAAAACCAGTTTGGCTTTACAGAAGGCTTGAGCACCGTGGACGCCATGTATTCCCTAGCCTCGGATATTGCTAACAATATGAATAACGATAAAAAACTATAGCAGTCTTTATTGATCTCGCTAAGGCATTTGATATCGTTCCTCACCAAAGGCTTCTTGATGTATTATCACATTATGCAGTCCAGGGTGCAGTGTTGGACCTTTTTAAGAACTATCTTTATGACAGAGATCAATATCTAAGGTTAAATGGAGCACTTAACCAGCCACAAAAAATTCAGATAGGTGTCCCGCAGGGTACCGTCTTAGGTCCCATACTTTTCATCACTTACATAAACTCATTGCTGAATCTGGATATAGATGGTAAAATTATATCCTATGCGGACGATACAGTCCTTGTTTTTACTGGAAGTACATGGAGGAATACAAAAGAAAAGGTTGTTGAGGGATGTAATATTGTTAAATGCTGGTTGAACTCTTACAAGCTATCACTGAATCTTTCAAAAACCAATTTTATGGCATTCTCGTTAACAAGTGCCAATAGACCTGACTTTGACACAATTATAACGGATAAGGAGAGAAATGATGCAATCGTAGGAGTATCAAAAACTAAATATTTGGGAGTGATCATAGATCAACATTTGAAATGGACGGATCACATATCTTATCTAACAAACAAAATACGCTTTTTAATTTCAAAATTTTATTTGCTGAGAGAATTTCTCTGTACCAAACTCCTGACATTGCTTTATAAATCTCTGGTGGAGTCCTTGATCCGGTATGGATTACCTATCTGGGGCGGCTCCTACAACTGATGTGAAGTTATCAGACAAAAGTTATCAGACAATTTTCCGGAAACAGCCGAAGGTTCAGTGGCGTCGGTTTTTTTATATATGTATATTTTACTTTTATCTCTTGTAACAACGGCTTATTAGGTGCTCCCTAAGGATATCACATGAAAATTCCCAATATTTTCTTATTATTAGTAGGTTTAAATCTACGGTCATTGAAATTTTTGAAGGTGAAACTGTTTCTTAACATTTCTCAAAAACTGTCCGTAATGACAGGTTCAAATTATTACTAGACATTATTTAGATCACAAAGAACATAAAAAAAAAATTAACCACACCCCTGCGCCCCTTCGGTCTTTGAAATTTTTAAGGGTAAGGGTGAAATATGTTTTTCAACTTTTCTCAAAAACGGCCCGTACTGACAGGTTCAAATTGTTACTAGATATTATTTAGATCACAAAGAACAATAAAAAAATATACCATACCCCTGCGCCGCTTCGGTCTTTTAAATTTTTCAGGGTGAAATATGTTTTTCAACTTTTCTCAAAAACGGCCCGTACTGACAGGTTCAAATTGTTAGTAGACATTATTTAGATCACAAAGAACAATAAAAAAAAAACCATTCCCCTGCGCCCCTTCGGTCTTTGAAATTTTTGAGGGTGAAATATGTTTTTCAACTTTTCTCAAAAACGGCCCGTACTGACAGGTTCAAATTTTTACTAGACATTATTTAAATCACATAGAACAATAAAAAAAATTTACCAAACCCCTGCGCTCCTTCGGTCTTTGAAATTTTTAAGGGTGAGGGTGAAATATGTTTTTCAACTTTTCTCAAAAACGGCCCGTACTGACAGGTTCAAATTGTTACTAGACATTATCTAGATCACAAAGAACAATAAAAAAAAAAACCATACCCCTGCGCCCCTTCGGTCTTTGAAATTTTTAAGGGTGAAATATGTTTTTCAACTTTTCTCAAAAACGGCCCGTACTGACAGGTTAAAATTGTTACTAGACATTATTTAGATCACAAAGAACATTAAAAAAAATATACCACACCCCTGCGCCCCTCCGGTCTTTGAAATTTTTAAGGGTGAAATATGTTTTTCAACTTTTCTCAAAAACGGCCCGTACTGACAGGTTCAAATTGTTACTAGACATTATCTAGATCACAAAGAACAATAAAAAAAATTAACCATACCCCTGCGCCCCTTCGGTCTTTAAAATTTTTAAGGGGGAGGGTGAAATATGTTTTTCAACTTTTCTCAAAAACGGCCCGTACTGACAGGTTCAAATTGTTACTAGACATTATCTAGATCACAAAGAACAATAAAAAAAAAAACCATACCCCTGCGCCCCTTCGGTCTTTGAAATTTTTAAGGGTGAAATATGTTTTTCAACTTTTCTCAAAAACGGCCCGTACTGACAGGTTAAAATTGTTACTAGACATTATTTAGATCACAAAGAACATTAAAAAAAATATACCACACCCCTGCGCCCCTCCGGTCTTTGAAATTTTTAAGGGTGAAATATGTTTTTCAACTTTTCTCAAAAACGGCCCGTACTGACAGGTTCAAATTGTTACTAGACATTATCTAGATCACAAAGAACAATAAAAAAAAAACCATACCCCTGCGCCCCTTCGGTCTTTGAAATTTTTAAGGGTGAAATATGTTTTTCAACTTTTCTCAAAAACGGCCGGTACTGACAGGTTCAAATTGTTACTAGACATTATTTAGATCCCAAAGAACATATTAAAAAATATACCACACCCCTGCGCCCCTTCGGTCTTTGAAATTTTTCAGGGTGAAATATGTTTTTCAACTTTTCTCAAAAACGGCCCGTACTGACAGGTTCAAATTGTTACTAAACATTATTTAGATCACAAAGAACAATAAAAAAAAATATACCATACCCCTGCGCCGCTTCGGTCTTTGACATTTTTCAGGGTGAAATATGTTTTTCAACTTTTCTCAAAAACGGCCCGTACTGACAGGTTCAAATTGTTACTAAACATTATTTAGATCACAAAGAACAATAAAAAAAATATATCATACCCCTGCGCACCTTCGGTCTTTGAAATTTTTAAGGGTGAGGGTGAAATATGTTTTTCAACTTTTGTCAACGGCCCGTACTGACAGGTTCAAATTGTTACTATACATTATCTAGATCACAGAGAACAATAAAAAAAATATATCATACCCCTGCGCCCCTTCGGTCTTTGAAATTTTTAAGGGTGAGGGTGAAATATGTTTTTCAACTTTTCTCATAAACGGCCCGTACTGACAGGTTCAAATTGTTACTAGACATTATTTAGATCACACAGAACAATATAAAAAATATACCATACCCCTGCGCCCCTTTGGTCTTTTAAATTTTTAAGGGTGAGGGTGAAATATGTTTTTCAACTTTTCTCAAAAACGGCCCTCACTGACAGGTTCAAATTGTTACTAGACATTATTTAGATCACAAAGAACAATAAAAAAAATATACCATACCCCTGCGCCCCTTCGGTCTTTGAAATTTTTAAGGGTGCAATACGGTGAAATATGTTTTTCAACTTTCTCAAAAACGGCCCGTACTGACAGGTTCAAATTGTTACTATAAATTATTTAGATCACATAGAACAATAAAAAAAATATACCATACCCCTGCGCCCCTTCGGTCTTTGAAATTTTTAAGGGTGCAATACGGTGAAATATGTTTTTCAACTTTTCTCAAAAACGGCCCGTACTGACAGGTTCAAATTGTTACTAGACATTATCTAGATCACAAAGAACAATAAAAAAAAATACCATACCCCTGCGCCCCTTCGGTCTTTGAAATTTTTAAGGGTGAGGGTGAAATATGTTTTTCAACTTTTCTTAAAAACGGCCCGTACTGACAGGTTCAAATTGTTACTAAACATTATTTAGATCACAAAGAACAATAAAAAAAATATACCATACCCCTGCGCCCCTTCGGTCTTTGAAATTTTTAAGGGTGCAATACGGTGAAATATGTTTTTCAACTTTCTCAAAAACGGCCCGTACTGACAGGTTCAAATTGTTACTATAAATTATTTAGATCACATAGAACAATAAAAAAAATATACCATACCCCTGCGCCCCTTCGGTCTTTGAAATTTTTAAGGGTGAGGGTGAAATATGTTTTTCAACTTTTCTCCAAAACGGCCCGTAGTGACAGGTTCAAATTATTACTAGACATTATTTAGATCACAAAGAACAATAAAAAATATAACCATACCCCTGCGCCCCTTCGGTATTTGAAATTTTTAAGGGTGAGGGTGAAATATGTTTTTCAACTTTTCTCAAAAACGGCCCGTACTGACAGGTTCAAATTTTTACTAGACATTATTTAGATCACAAAGAACAATAAAAAAATATACCATACCCCTGCGCCCCTTCGGTCTTTTAAATTTTTAAGGGTGAGGGTGAAATATGTTTTTCAACTTTTCTCAAAAACGGCCCGTACTGACAGGTTCAAATTGTTACTAGATATTATTTAGATCCCAAAGAACAATAAAAAAAATATATCATACCCCTGCGCCCCTTCGGTCTTTGAAATTTTTAAGGGTGAGGGTGAAATATGTTTTTCAACTTTTCTCAAAAACGGCCCGTACTGACAGGTTCAAATTGTTACTAAACATTATTTAGATCACAAAGAACAATAAAAAAAATATATCATACCCCTGCGCCCCTTCGGTCTTTGAAATTTTTAAGGGTGAGGGTGAAATATGTTTTTCAACTTTTCTCAAAAACGGCCCGTACTGACAGGTTCAAATTGTTACTAAACATTATTTAGATCACAAAGAACAATAAAAAAAATATACCATACCCCTGCGCCCCTTCGGTCTTTGAAATTTTTAAGGGTGCAATACGGTGAAATATGTTTTTCAACTTTCTCAAAAACGGCCCGTACTGACAGGTTCAAATTGTTACTATAAATTATTTAGATCACATAGAACAATAAAAAAAATATACCATACCCCTGCGCCCCTTCGGTCTTTGAAATTTTTAAGGGTGAGGGTGAAATATGTTTTTCAACTTTTCTCCAAAACGGCCCGTAGTGACAGGTTCAAATTATTACTAGACATTATTTAGATCACAAAGAACAATAAAAAATATAACCATACCCCTGCGCCCCTTCGGTATTTGAAATTTTTAAGGGTGAGGGTGAAATATGTTTTTCAACTTTTCTCAAAAACGGCCCGTACTGACAGGTTCAAATTTTTACTAGACATTATTTAGATCACAAAGAACAATAAAAAAATATACCATACCCCTGCGCCCCTTCGGTCTTTTAAATTTTTAAGGGTGAGGGTGAAATATGTTTTTCAACTTTTCTCAAAAACGGCCCGTACTGACAGGTTCAAATTGTTACTAGACATTATTTAGATCACAAAGAACAATAAAAAAAATATACCATACCCCATAAGCTCTTTGTGACTTGAATATCTGATAATAATTTGAACCGGTCAGTTCGGACGGTTTTTGAGAGATGCTAAAACATATTTCCACCGTATTACACCCCTAAAAATTTCAAAGACCGTAGGGGCGCAGGGGTATGGTAAATTTTTTTTGTTGTTCTTTGTGATCTAAATAATGTCTAGTAATGATTTGAACCTGTCAGTATGGGCCGTTTTTGAGAAAAGTTGTAAAACATATTTCACCGTATTGCACCCTTAAAAATTTCAAAGACCGAAGGGGCGCAGGGGTGTGGTATATTTTTTTTAATGTTCTTTGTGATCTAAATAATGTCTAGTAACAATTTGAACCTGTCAGTACGGGCCGTTTTTGAGAAAAGTTGAAAAACATATTTCACCCTCCCCCTTAAAAATTTTAAAGACCGAAGGGGCGCAGGGGTATGGTTAATTTTTTTTATTGTTCTTTGTGATCTAGATAATGTCTAGTAACAATTTGAACCTGTCAGTACGGGCCGTTTTTGAGAAAAGTTGAAAAACATATTTCACCCTCACCCTTAAAAATTTCAAAGACCGAAGGGGCGCAGGGGTATGGTATATTTTTTTTTATTTTTCTTTGTGATCTAAATAATGTTTAGTAACAATTTGAATCTGTCAGTACGGGCCGTTTTTGAGAAAAGTTGAAAAATATATTTCACCCTTAAAAATTTCAAAGACCGAAGGGGCCCAGGGGTATGGTATATATTTTTTAATGTTCTTTGTGATCTAAATAATGTCTAGTAACTATTTGAACCTGTCAGTACGGGCCGTTTTTGAGAAAAGATGAAAAACATATTTCACCCTCACCCTTAAAAATTTCAAAGACCGAAGGAGCGCAGGGGTATGGTATATTTTTTTTTATTGTTCTATGTGATCTAAATAATGTCTAGTAACAATTTGAACCTGTCAGTACGGGCCGTTTTTGAGAAAAGCTGAAAAACATATTTCACCTTTAAAAATTTCAAAGACCGAAGGGGCGCAGGGGTGTGGTATATTTTTTTTAATGTTCTTTGTGATCTAAATAATGTCTA
The DNA here is from genome assembly GCA_917834065.1 of Ceutorhynchus assimilis. Taxonomy (NCBI): domain Eukaryota; kingdom Metazoa; phylum Arthropoda; class Insecta; order Coleoptera; family Curculionidae; genus Ceutorhynchus; species Ceutorhynchus assimilis. Next base: position 28,098,333 of record OU892280.1, on the reverse strand, counting down.
GTAACAATTTGAACCTGTCAGTACGGGCCGTTTTTGAGAAAAGTTGAAAAACATATTTCCCCTCACCCTTAAAAATTTCAAAGACCGAAGAGGCGCAGGGGTATGGTATATTTTTTTTATTGTTCTTTGTGATCTAGATAATGTCTAGTAACAATTTGAACCTGTCAGTACGGGCCGTTTTTGAGAAAAGTTGAAAAACATATTTCACCCTTAAAAATTTCAAAGACCGAAGGGGCGCAGGGGTGTGGTATATTTTTTTTAATGTTCTTTGTGATCTAAATAATGTCTAGTAATAATTTTAACTTGTCAGTACGGACAGTTTTTGAGAAATGCTAAGAAACAGTTCCACCTTCTAAAATTTCAATGACCGTAGATTTGTACCTACTAATAATAAGAAAATATTGAGAATTTTTATGTGGTATCCTTAGGGAGCACCTTATAAGCCGATGTTACAAGAAATAAAGGTAAAATATACATATAAAAAAAAACCGACGCCACTGAACCTTCGGATGTTTCCGGAAAATTGTCTGATAACTTTTATCTGATAACTTCACATCAGTGCTCCTACAAAACAAATCTGAAACCTTTGGCAACCGTTCAGAACTCTATTGTAAAAATAATGTTTAAGAGAAATGTGACGGAACTAGCTATTACCCTTTTGTGGACTCTAGTCATTACCGCACCAGGGATGTCAAAAGTTTTTACTTTGACTGACTGTAAAAATTAACCATTAGGTGTTGGATCATTTAAGCCTTGTATTGAACTAGGGGTGCCTTGATTCTCATTTATACAAATAAAACGCTGAAATAGAATAGTTATCAATTTAATTAATAAATGAAGTTAATTCGGTTTAATCAGCAATCAAATCCTATCTAATAATTCCTATTTGGACGTCCAGTCGAACTACAAATTTTATACTAATCTAAAGTAAATAAGCGAGTAAATAAGTATCTTGATTTATAAAAAATAGTGAAATTTCATAATAATAATATCATTTATGGTTGAATGTTCAAAGAACGAGAACACAAATTAACTAATTTAAATTTACGAGAGCACAACACAAATAATTCGTGAACTTCAATCAGCTCACTGTATTCACAAAATGTTTATAATCCTTGAAGGTTCTTTTGTTTATTGAGAGTTAATAATTTGAGCACTTTTCTGCTGAAGTGTGTAAACAATAAGTGCAAGAAAAGTCTATATATATATGCTCAGTTTCTATATACAAATTTACAAATTAATGTTCATTTCACGAGTGTGAAAACCAAATTTCTGTATTAAAGGTTAGAACAAACACTTCAATTTATAGTGCATTTCAACCGAATCGGTATTCAGTATTTATTAATTTATTGTTCGACTGTTTTGAGAAATTGAAACGGTCTTACTTGCTTAATGCAGTTCATACCGGTAAATCCATATAATGATTATTTATCCATTTATCACTATTCGTAGTAATTTGCACTGTCAGCTAAGGGATTTTCCACTAAGAGAGAGAACACAATGATATACAGAGTTGAAGCCCGTCGAGAGTGAGACAGGAATAACCTTAAACAGGCGTAGTAGAGAATTTTGCTAGGTCCGAGATGACTTGCAACAATTTAGGGGTTAATTACATGAATTGTAATCAATAATATCGTTGATAATATAGGCCATGTCAGGCCTTGAGACACTGGGAGTAGTATTTTACTATAATTCGCGTACTAACGGGGGTTTTCTGGGGGTTTTTTTTCCTCTGTAGAGCGTTCAGAGGCGAGAGGGTGCAGAGTCTTTGCTTACTCTTCTGCTTCTTGATTACTACTGTTGTGTACCGTGCGTCGAGTCGACTGCCTTTTTCGGAGCAGGTCGCATAAATCAGGGATGTTGGGTGGCAACTGACCAATCACAACAACAAAATAGATCCATTGCTCATAGGGTAATGAAGAAATCTGTAATTTTACCGATTCAAAAGGGCTGCTGTTGCCAGTTTTACAGGATTCTTTTTTTAGAATATTATTTTTATGATAAATAATAGAAATTGAGATTATATTGATAAACTACAAATAATAACATTTTAAACTTGTTGTGGGTTATTTCCGCAACATATTCCCCCCCTTGAAGTTTCCAAACTTCAATGAGAGACGAAACATTAACAAAAAAAATAAACAACATATTTACAATAGAGAAAGTAGCAGGTTTTAATCCTGAATTGGTAAAGGACATACCTTTGCTATTCCTCGAGTAAAAACACCACTTTGTGTTTTCAATTTTACCACTCTGGTTTTATTGTCTCGTCCAGGGAATACCTCTAAGACTCTGGCTAAAGGCCATCTTAGAGGTGGAGTGTCATCTTCCTTTAAAAGTACTAATGTATTGGGGGTTAGATCTAGAGAATTCCGGAACCATTTAGGTCGATTTTGGAGTCTGTTCAAATAGTCCACTGACCAACGCTTCCAAAACACTTGTTGGATGTGTGAAATTTTCTGCCACATAGAAAGGCGGTTCTCATTAAGATGACTTAAATCCTTATCTGGGTGAGCCGTAAGGCTTGAACCAATTAAGAAGTGACCAGGGGTTAGAGTTTGATAGTCGTTTGGGTCGTTTGAAAGAACGCATAGGGGACGTGAGTTCAATATGGCTTCAATTTGCACTAAAATTGTATAGAACTCTTCAAACGTGAAGCGGGTTTCCCCAACCAGCCTGACGATGTGGTATTTGGCGCTTTTAATTGCTGCCTCCCAAATGCCACCGAAATGAGGACTTCTTGGAGGGATGAACTTGAATTCAGTTTCATTTTGAGAGAGAAAGTCCCTGATTGAGTTCAAATGGGTTCTATTTCTAAAAAAGTTATGCAATTCCTTCAATTGATTTTGGGCGCCTTGGAAATTGGTGGCATTGTCACTATGTATCACGGTTGGGTTACCTCTCCGGGCAATAAATCTTTTCAATGTCATGATGAAGTGTTCGGTAGAGAGCCCTGTCACCAATTCAATATGAATTGCCTTGGTGGCCAAGCAGACAAAAATTGCAATATAGCATTTAATTAGGGGAGCTTTGCGTAGCTTGGACGATTTTATTAAGAAGGGTCCGCCATAGTCTATTCCAACTTGGCTGAAACAGCGGGAGACATTCACACGCTCCTTTGGCAGACTTGCCATAATTTGCTCTGCTGGTTGAGCTCTGAATCGGAAGCAGGTAATACAATTGTTGATTATACGTTTTGTCTCCCTTAAACCATCGAGTGGCCAGAACCTTAGGCGAAAATTCGATAGCACTGTTTGTGCGCCTGCATGACCTAAACGCTCATGTTCTTGGATTAACATTAATGAGACAATATGATTATGGGAAGGGAGCAAAATGGGGTGTTTTTGATCGAAGGAGACATTAGCGTTGTCTAATCTTCCACCCACTCTTAAAAAACCATCCTTATCTAAGAAGGGTTTGAGTTTAATCAGTGATTTGTTGCTCAAAAATATGTTTTGATTCAACTCTGAGATTTCCTTTGAAAAATGAATTGACTGGAGAATTTTTGTGATCAAGTTCAAGGCTGCTTTCAGCTCTTGGACTTCGAGAGAATCTTTTGTTCTATCGAGATGTTTACATTTTGTGTTATGTGCAAATCTCAACATGTACCCTACTGTGCGTTGGAGCTTACGAAATTTAGAAGCTCGATTGAATATTCCGGGCCAAAACAGATCTTGATCTTTCTTATCAGTTCCTACTAGAGCTATTTTCTTTTCCTCAGGGACATCAGACAAACTGGGAGTGTTGCCAAATTGGGAGAGATTTAATTCAGGGTCATGAAGAAATTTAGGGCCTTGCCACCAAGTATGGCACTCCTGGACTTGGGGTATTGGCAAACCTCTAGATGGGTAATCAGCGGGGTTGTCTGAAGAATTTATATGACGCCATTTGTGATTTGAGGTGAGTTCTTGAATTTGTGCTACTCTGTTAGCCACAAAAACAGTCCAGCGCGACGCATGGGAATTTATCCAGCAGAGCGCAATTTGCGAATCTGTCCACAAATTTACAGAACTCAATGAGAATCGATCTTCGAAGATTGCGATTAACTTTGAAACCAACTTTGAGAGCAAAACCATGGCGCATAATTCTAGCCTAGGCAATGTAACTGTTTTCAGAGGAGATACTCTAGATTTAGAGGTAATCAAATGACAAGATACTGTTCCATCAGTATATAGGGCGCGAACGTAAACGCAAGCGGCGTATGCCTTGAGGCTGGCATCAGAGAATCCGTGGAATTCCATGGAACTTAATGTTTTGTCAGAAAAAAGGTATCTAGGGATCTTGAGCGTTTTGAGGAGAGGAAGATCATGTATGAAACCATTCCATTCTTGCAAGAGTGAGTCATCAGTAATTGGGGTGTCCCAATCCAACTTCAAAGTCCAAAGTCTTTGTACAATTATTTTTCCTGTCACAATGACTACAGATAAAAAACCAAGGGGATCATAACATTGAGCTATTACAGAGACAATTTTTCTTTTCGTAATAGGGGTTGTTAATTTTACTTCAGGAATAGAGACGCAGAAGAAGTCGAGAATTGGGTTCCAAATAAGGCCAAGTACCTTATTCGGGTTTTCGTCAAAATTCATATCTACTTCGACTATTTTTTCTTTATGAGAGATTTTGTCTAGAAATTTGTGTAATTCAAATCCAGAAGCCTTTAATAAAGAGATAAGTTCGCTATAGAGTATTTCTAAATCCTTAAGGTCATCACATCCACTTAGGATATCATCCATGTAACATTGTTTCAATAGAGAATGAGACGCGAGGGGATAATCTGAGCTATTTTTTAATGCAACATCGTTTAAGACTCTAGTTGCGAGGAATGGAGCACTGTTAGTGCCATACGTGACAGTGGTCAATTCGATGCACTGAAGTGGTTTTTCAGGCTCGTCTCTCCATAAAATATTTAATAAAAAGGTCTGAGTGGGATTTATCTTTATTTGTCTGAACATCTTCTCAATATCAGAGGTGAGAGCATATTTGAAAGATCTGAAGCGTAACAATATGTCATAAAGGTCAGGCTGGACCTGAAAGCCTTTGAGAGTTATGTCATTTAGGGAAAGGCCCGTTGTGGTTTTGCAAGAGGCGTCAAAGACCACACGCAGCTTCGTTGAGCACGCACCTTCTCTAACCACAGCATGATGAGGGAGGAAGCATTTGAGCTCCAGATTTTCATTAGCAGAGGAAAGGGGTAGGAACCTGGCATGTCCAAGGTTAACATATTCATGAATAAATTTCTGATATTCATGAAAATAATCTGGGTCCTTTACAAATTTCCTCTCGAGATTGTGAAATCTTTTTGTGGCTATAGACAAAGAATCACCGAGTTTGAGATTTTCAGAGGGAGATTTCAAGGGTAAGTTAACTTGATAAGAGCCATTTTCTAATACTTGAGTTGTTTCCTTGAAACAAGCTTCAGCCTTTGCATCTTCAAGGGAGAGAGGGGCTTTGGTATGAATTTCTTCCATGGACCAAAATTTAGTCACTATATTTTCGAGAGAGCTATTGTCCGGGCTTTGAACAAACATAGAGACAGAGGAGTGCACTTGTTGTGCAGGGCTACTAGTGACTAAATGAGAGCAGTTATTATGGTGTGAATTTTGGGGAAACGTTCCTCCAAGAATCCAACCGAGATGAGTGTTTAAGACTGTGGGCAGGCCATGACCTAGATGAATCAGGCCTTTTGTCAGGAGATTGTAATAGAGGTCTGAACCAATCAGAAGGTCAATTTCCGAAGGACGAGTGAAACTAGGATCAGCAAGAACAATGTCGCTCGGTATATTCCACGAACTGACATTTATTTGTATAGAGGGGAGGGGTCCTGTTATTACAGGGAGAACGGCGCAGGAAATCTCAAATTTCCTATGAGGATACAAATTTGAGTATATTTTCAAATCAATCATCTTATTAGTAACATTGTTACTAAGAGCTATGCCAGACACATATGTTGTTTTGACATAGGGGACTAGTTTTAACCTTTTAACTAGTTTGTCAGTTACAAAGGAGTGTTGCGAGCCATTATCCAAAATGGCTTTGGCTTGAAGGGGCCGCCTGTCTGCGTCATAAAGTGTCACGCATGCGGTTGCTAAAAGAGTTTGTGAGTTTTTTGTAGAGAGTGCTGAGACGGAGTGGAGACTTTGGGAAGATTTGGGAAGTTCATTTTGGTTTGGTTGTGAGTCAGCTTGATTTTGTGGTCTTGAACCTTGTGTCTGTGTCTTGGGAGGATGCTGAGACGGTTGCTGCTGACCATTAGAATAATTTGGTCTAGCAATCGAAGGGTTATTATGATGGGGTCTTTGTTGGGGTCTGTGACCTTGAGCTGGAGGATTTTGAGGGACAAAAGCATTGTGGAGCAATGTATGATGCCTTTGAGAGCAGATAAAACAACCTTTGGTTGCTGGGCAATTGGCAAGAGTGTGTTTGGAACCAAGACAATTAAAGCAGAGTTGTTTTGAATAAACAAAAGTCTTCCTTTCCGAGTCCTGTAAACCTTTAAACTTATTACAAATATAAATTTTGTGAGAGTCTTGATTGCAATATAAGCAGTGTGTAGTGACTTTACTTATATTATTTTGAGCGAACAGAGCAGCGCCAGAGTTTGGGGTTTTGTTTACTTTTCGTTGCCCGTTTTGTGCTGAAGGCACTTCCGTACTTGAGAGATTTTCCAAAGCTAAGCATCTTTTTTCGAGGAATTCAAAAAGGTCATCAAGTTGAGGGAGTTGATTTAAATCGCGCTCATTCTCGAACGCCTTGCGCGTGCCAAAATCAAGTTTTTTTCCCATTAAATATATTATCAAAAATTCCCAAAGCTGTTCGTAAGAATAGTGCAAATTCTTTAAAGAAAGTAAATTTTTTCTACAATTTGTAACAAACTCTCTGAGAGTTTGAGCGTTACATTTACTGAGTGTGTTTTGTTCCAAGAGAGCAACAAAATGAGCGTTTATTACAGAGATTTTGTTTTCATATCGTTTCTGCAATATTTCTAGAGCGATATCAAAATTATCGTTTGTCACAGCCAAGTTTTCGATCAATTTCAATGGTTCGTTTCTCAAAAATGACTTTAAATAAATAAATTTTTGTATTTTACTCAGGTGAGTATTATCAATTATCAGAGCAGAGAAGATTTGAAAAAAGGAAGTCCACTCAGCGGTGTCACCTTTAAAGGGGTTTATATTTATTTGAGGGAGTTTCACTTCCATATGTGGTGGCAAATTCAGCTGTGGCAAACTAGTTTGGCTTATTGGTGGAGTGTTCAGGGTAACCGGAGACAATGTTTTAATACATTTTTGTATCAGAGAGAGAGTATCATAGAATTGATTTTCAACAATATCTCTATTTTCGTTATCATTTGCAGTGAATTCTTCAAGATAAGTTTCAATTTCATCTTGAGTCATTGAGTATTTTTCAAAGTTATCTTTTAAGTTAACTATACGATTTTCAAATTGAGTTGGATCTACTTCAACATCCTTATTGTTTTTCACCCAATTGGCAATGCGAGTAATAGCGCTTTTTGCGCGAGTACGGACCTGCTTCATAGCATCAAAATCCATATTGAGAAATAGCCTTTAAATAACTCCTCCAATAATAATCAATTAATTTAAAATGAATTAAGAGAGCCAAACAAGCTAATTAATAAATTGTACCTATACAAATCAATACACAAGGTACCTATTTACAATATAGAATATTTACAACAGAGAATGTACTTACCAAGTACGAGCAATACAGGGATTCGAGTAGGCAAATTTCAATATATAATAAAAACACAAGTTTTTATTGAGCAGTGTAGAAATGAGAATCTTAAAGCAGTCAGAGATAGAGGCATAAAAAAAACATTAAATTTTTTAATTAATTACATTTCAATCAAGGCTTTAATCCGGCTCGAAGGACCAATGTGACGGAACTAGCTATTACCCTTTTGTGGACTCTAGTCATTACCGCACCAGGGATGTCAAAAGTTTTTACTTTGACTGACTGTAAAAATTAACCATTAGGTGTTGGATCATTTAAGCCTTGTATTGAACTAGGGGTGCCTTGATTCTCATTTATACAAATAAAACGCTGAAATAGAATAGTTATCAATTTAATTAATAAATGAAGTTAATTCGGTTTAATCAGCAATCAAATCCTATCTAATAATTCCTATTTGGACGTCCAGTCGAACTACAAATTTTATACTAATCTAAAGTAAATAAGCGAGTAAATAAGTATCTTGATTTATAAAAAATAGTGAAATTTCATAATAATAATATCATTTATGGTTGAATGTTCAAAGAACGAGAACACAAATTAACTAATTTAAATTTACGAGAGCACAACACAAATAATTCGTGAACTTCAATCAGCTCACTGTATTCACAAAATGTTTATAATCCTTGAAGGTTCTTTTGTTTATTGAGAGTTAATAATTTGAGCACTTTTCTGCTGAAGTGTGTAAACAATAAGTGCAAGAAAAGTCTATATATATATGCTCAGTTTCTATATACAAATTTACAAATTAATGTTCATTTCACGAGTGTGAAAACCAAATTTCTGTATTAAAGGTTAGAACAAACACTTCAATTTATAGTGCATTTCAACCGAATCGGTATTCAGTATTTATTAATTTATTGTTCGACTGTTTTGAGAAATTGAAACGGTCTTACTTGCTTAATCCAGTTCATACCGGTAAATCCATATAGTGATTATTTATCCATTTATCACTATTCGTAGTAATTTGCACTGTCAGCTAAGGGATTTTCCACTAAGAGAGAGAACACAATGATATACAGAGTTGAAGCCCGTCGAGAGTGAGACAGGAATAACCTTAAACAGGCGTAGTAGAGAATTTTGCTAGGTCCGAGATGACTTGCAACAATTTAGGGGTTAATTACATGAATTGTAATCAGTAATATCGTTGATAATATAGGCCATGTCAGGCCTTGAGACACTGGGAGTAGTATTTTACTATAATTCGCGTACTAACGGGGGTTTTCTGGGGGTTTTTTTCCTCTGTAGAGCGTTCAGAGGCGAGAGGGTGCAGAGTCTTTGCTTACTCTTCTGCTTCTTGATTACTACTGTTGTGTACCGTGCGTCGAGTCGACTGCCTTTTTCGGAGCAGGTCGCATAAATCAGGGATGTTGGGTGGCAACTGACCAATCACAACAACAAAATAGATCCATTGCTCATAGGGTAATGAAGAAATCTGTAATTTTACCGATTCAAAAGGGCTGCTGTTGCCAGTTTTACAGGATTCTTTTTTTAGAATATTATTTTTATGATAAATAATAGAAATTGAGATTATATTGATAAACTACAAATAATAACATTTTAAACTTGTTGTGGGTTATTTCCGCAACAAGAAACAGGTTATACCCAACAAAACTACTATATAACGCTGAAATTTGCAACATTGAATGTCTGTATGTACACAGTACGTGCTTGTACTTTCACAGAAATGGAAAATTGAAAAAGTTCGTAAACCATCATCAATTAACCAGAGCAAATGTAAACAAGCATTTAGTTATACCAAACTGTAGGAAAATCATGTTTTTGAAATTTATAGATTATTTAGCACCTAAATTTTATAATGAAATACCCAATGAAATTAAATCTATGAACAGAATAAGAATGTTTAACACAAGCAGCAAAACATTCATAATCAATAATTTTGATAGGTTTGCAAGATTTATGGGGTGATGAGTAAAATACGTTGATTTATCATGTATTATGGATTTTTTATTTTTTTATTTTTTTACTTTTGCTCTCTTCAAGCCGGTTAGGTTAAGTTTAAACTTAGTGTCTGTAATTTAGAATATATCGTGAAATTTTAAAAAAAAAAAGCATGATTCTGATGATGCATACAGATGTCTTGGTACATCTGCATCATTACAATAATTAGCTAATAAGTTAATACAATCATAAAAGAAGTCTAAACAAAGACATGTATATCATTTTGTTAATAAATTATTATTATTATTTATCTTGATCTAATGGTTACAGCTTTGTTTCTAGGAATATTTGCTTGTTTTAAATGAACCATACATTGTATCAATGAATTTCTTTCTTGAAAGGATAAGTTTCTAGTAAGGCTATATGAACCATATTCATATTATTCATATTGATATTCATTTATATTATGAATATTCCGTGGAAGCTCCATCAAAGAAATTTTCTTTAATGTCAGGGTTCAATTTCATAATATCAAATGAACTTAGTTCATGTAACCGATGCACTATTCAACATAGATTCATGTCGATGACTATTCATAACTTAATGATGCTTCATTCTTTATTCTAATGATAGCTGTTCATGAAATCATAATACTTACAATTTTCTGTACTTAGGATTAATGAAAATTTCACTGAATCAATGAAAATGTAATTGATGAAAGCAGTTCATTGATATTATGATGAAGATTTTTTTGAGTGTATTGGTATAATGATACCTTGTTTTAGAAAATCTGCAAATACTCCTCCTGAAAATGATAAATTTATACCATTGACCTGCGCGGTCAATGCCACATCATTAAGCGTGAAGAATTTTTTTTTTTTTTTGATGTCTGCGATTGTCTTTTCGACTTCTTGGAAGTCAGTAAGATAGAAAAAGAAGGTTTTTGGTATCGATACCTTATTTAAATAATCTAAAGCACTTTTATCTATTTTAACTATTCTATTAGATCAATCCCTCCCAATTGAACAGTAATACTCATTAAGATCATCCGGAGACAGGAGAGGCTTGCCACAATCCTTACAGTTGGTCTGCCGAAAGTAATTGATTATAGACCATGTTTCCCTTAATCTATTATCTGAGTCATACAGTCTCTTACTATAGTATAGTTTTATTGCAGACTTCACCACCCTCCTGTAAATTGCCCTGTAACGATTAAAGTATCCAACAAAAAAACTGGTTATCCAGAAAAAACTTTCTAAGTTGAAATCAAACTTCGCCAGGACAGTCTCATGGTCTGATAAACCGGCATTATGGACATTACATGAGACATTGCTTATATTTGAACATACATAATCTAGTATTCTTGATGTATATTTAGAGAATCTGGTTGGTTCTGAGACATGCATACTAAGATCAAAGCACAGTAATAAATCTGTACAAATAAATTCTGTTTGATTTTCACAGGGCGACCTATAAATACATAAAATATACAAATAAAGCCTACAAAAAGAGATAAGGGAAAATTAATAGCTATTTATATAACAAGTACATAAAGTAAGGCTTTATTGTACGAATAATTTTATGGCCGAGCGAGCTTGCGAGCGAGGCTATTAAATAATGAGTCAATAAAGCCTGGTTATGTAAGCGTTATATACATGATTTTATGTACGATTCTGACTGGTTTTTGTTAAAAATTAAAAAAATTGAATGAAAAAAGTAAAATTCGCGTAGGTATACCTGTTTCACCTTGGCAGGTTGTCAAGACCTGTTTCACTTTGGCAGGTTGTCAGGACCTGTTTCACCTTATCAGGTAGTCCAGGTAGGCAATAAAGTAGCACTTTATTTCACTAGTAAAATAAAGTAGCACTTTATTTTACTAGTACAATAAAGTGCTACTTTATTGACGCAAAACTGTTCTATAAATAGCACTTTATTGGTCAATCGGACATAAAATCTTTTTCCACTATGATATGATCATATTTGGAAATATATTAATACACTTTATACTATTTGTAAAAATATCATTAACTAAAATAGACGTACCCCCATGTATGGAGTTAGATCTACAGAATCTAGGTAGTACAGTGTAGTATAACATACCTGGGTTCGTTCAGTAAGATTGAACGAGGAGAATTTTTATTAAAGTCTGTTTTTTTTTAAAGATAAAAGTCAAAATGGCATTATGTTGGCAATACAATGTAAAACTGTCAATGCTTTCATTTTTTTTTGTGTAGAAAAAGGCTTGTGTTGCCAACATAGTTATCAAATTTTTGACTTGGGGAATTATCTTTAAAAGAAAAACAGACTTTACCTTTTAAACAGCAAATGTTCTGAAAAATGAAATGAAAAACAAATAGGACCAACGTTGTGGATACTTACTCAATTTTACTTACTGGACATGCGTCCGACATAGCAAATATTAGGGAAATTTAAGGGAGGTTGTGATATGTAAAATGTGTGAAACGTCTACTTTATTATTAAAGTAAATCGTACCGTTCTCATCCTGGAACTAACGAGAGGAAAGAACACGTCAGAGAAACCCTCGATCTAACATTCCTCAAAAATCGAAACATACGGTGTCATTTTAATAATAATTGTGTCATTAATTCAATAATCTAAGTCAATAAAAGTTGAAATTAGGTAGCATCCTTTGTCTCTGTGCTGAAATTTCAATTTCACACACAACATTCAATCAACATTACCTATATTCAATACTGAAGAGTTTTTTTGTTAGTTAGCCAGTTTCCCAGCAGGTACTGAGGTCCCATACAGGATGCTACTCAGCTATAGTTATTTTTGAGCCAATATCTCTAGATTGATTATTTCAATTTGCAAAATTCAAAATCCAAAGACAGCACATAATTTTTCTAGGTTTTAATTTACTCTGACAGCATGAAACGATTTTTGTTAAATACATGAACAATGCACATGTTATAAAAAATGTTATAAACAAACAAAGAAAAACTAACATTACATTAAAGAAAATAATACTTTTAGAAATAATTGAACTCTCAAAAACAAAATAACAATCATTCAACTGACCCGTGATCGCTCCTTGACACATACACTAATAACAAACTGGATTGAACAATCAGTTTAATGCAAAATAAAAATAAAAATTGAATAATGAATAATTACAGACACGCGTCTAAGGGACCAGCCCAGCTTGTTCTCTACTCTAGTTGCGTATTATCTTGTATCCGTTCCGGTACCTTCGTTTTCTGTGGCGCGCCCCGTTCAATCTTACACCTGACGGCTCATACATGGTTGCAACATTTACTTTTATTCCGTAAACTTTTTTTTTAAGTTAGGATTCAAAGAAAAAATATTTTAAATAGGTGGTTTTCCTCAACAGAATAGCCTGGGACATAAATAATTTCATTTTCTCTAAGCCAGTGTTCCGTTAGACAAATTATATTTGGATAATCAAAACTTTCAAGAAGAATATACAGTTCGTCAGTTTTATTTCTGATGGACTGAATGTTTAGCAGCATCGGGGAGAGATTCTTTCGGGTTCTTACCTCTATAAAAGTGTCTTGCATAGCATCAGCACCTCCGCATTGATCATTCATTCCACCAACCAAATTCACACCAAACTGGCACATTACCTCATTAGCAGTCCCCACAATTGGACTGGAATCAAGAATTGGCACTTGTACCAAGTTAGACAGCAATTGTTTACCATAAACTATATCATAGTGAATTCTACCCAGAAGGTTCTTCTTAAACATAATGAAATTCCAATCGTTGATATCAACACATGTAACCAAGCCATAGCGATAATCTTGTAATTTATGAGAATAGTTGGTTATTAAAGGACATCGCACACATCTTATGGGTTTTCGGGGACCGGTCGATTTTTTTAAAAATTTGGTATGTTATAGTACTAGCAAAAATAAGCATTTTTCATCATTGCACCAAATCTCTAAATATACAGGGTGACCCAGTAAAGTGGGTTCAAAAATCATGAAACAAGCCTTTTAATAATCGATTTTAGCGCACCCTGCAAGCTACTTATCGGGATTCTTGTTTTCGATTTCGCAAATAAATATGTAGATAAACCTAATATACTATACAGGGTGGCTAAGCGTGCGTGTTCTTTAAGAAATCCTGTTCTATTCTTAGAAACAGTGTTACCAAAAAGGTCGTACTGGATTATATTTGCTTGTAACTTTTTTAATAAGTAGTGCTACAGGTTATAATGGGAAAATGGTAAAATCTCGGGTAAAATATAAACTAAATACTCTACTATAATATTTTCACTTCAAAAATCATGATTACCTACTGCCCATTTGCACTGTCTTGAATGCACCTAAGGAACGTATTTGATGGGTACTTCACATTATTTTCATGTCGAGCGTAGCCCAAGTACCAAAAAACTCTAGAAATGTGGGAGCACATGCCCAAACTTCTAGCACCAACTTATTCATTATTATACAGGATGTCCCAGCCGAGAGTGACCCATTTTTCATGCTGATAACTGTTAAACCAGGTGTGCTAGCTACCTGCGGTTTGCGCCATTCGCCTTCTCTTGGCCTAAAGTTTTTTTTAGTTGGTTGCAAATTTTTTCGAATATGTACTTATTATTCAGAGCCAGTAAAAAAAAACTTTTCTCTACGATTATTGGAGAATTCATCCATTCTGACTTAGTTTTTTATTACGGAATAGCTTCATTCCCTCACTAGTGCAGGAATATTCATTCCATCACTTGTTATGGAATGAACACCAATATATTTAATATCATAAGCGGAAAACACAGGAGAGTACAGGAAGTCTATCTATTTCTACACCAGCTGCACTACGCAAACTGCAGAAATACTTGGAAAACGTCAAAAATACTATAAAATACAAGTAAATCACTAAAATCGACGTTTTGTATTAATTGCTAGAGCAAGAAGTGCAGCACAATAAAGCACAATTGTCCTTTGCAGCCTTTTTGGTGAAAAGAGGATGGAAAGTAGAAAACGCTATTTGACAATGTTAATACTTGACGTATCTTTAAAAGATCAAATTTTGGGGTGCGTTCGGTATCACCCTAGGCGTTCCTATCTGTGTCTGTGGTTTGTTGTTAGTTATTTCATTTGATTCTAGTCGTAGAAAAAGTATAGTCAAAAAATCGTCCCATGAACGGTTTTGAAACCACTCAGTATACGAATTTGGGTTTCTGCGCACAAATTTTAGGTTTTGCGCAGAATCATGACGGTACATTGTACGGTTTTCTGCTGTGTTGGAACAAACCTTCTATAACACGTGTGGAATTCAAAATTCTTTACTCGTGTAGCCGTTCTCCTCGCCTTCGGCTCGGGGAACAAACCACTCGTGTAGAATTTTGCTTATTCCACACTTGTTATAGAATATACTATTTCAACATCAAAATTCTCAACTATTTTTAATAGAACACCCTGTATATCACAACGTCAAAAAAAAGAGTCAGGTTATTTTTTTACACGCTAAATATATGTGAGTATCTCATATCACACCGATTTTTAGGAATTGTGTCAACTGATGAATTGTGATTAGAATTACTCTCAACATTACCCTTTTGGGTCTTGTTTTCAATTTCAAACTGGGTTTAATATACATAAGAATCCACGATTGAATATAAAATTATACTTTTATCGCTTTCCGCCATCTCGAATTTTGTCACATTTGTAATTTTTTAGATTTCATGACATCCTTGTGATAATATAGGCTTTATTTTAAAACCACATTTTTTTAAATCGGACAAAAATGAAAAAAGTTACGGAGATATAGAATCCAGTGCGACCTTTTTGGTAACACTATTTCTAAGAAATAGGGCCGGATTTTTAAAATAATACGCAAGCTTAGCCACCCTGTATAGTATATTAGGTTTATCTAGACAATTTATTTGCGAAGTCGAAAACAAAAATCCTGATATGTAGCTTGCAGTACGCGCCAACATCGATAAATAAAGGGTTGTTTGATGATTTTCGGACCCACTTTACTGGGTCAGCCTGTATAGTTAGAGATTTGGTGCAATGATGAAAAATGCTTATTTTTGCTAGTACTACAACATACCAAATTTTTGAGAAAACGGACCGGTCCCCGAAAACCCATAAGATGTGTGCGATGTCCTTTAAAAATTGAATAATCGAAGCTCTCAATGTAGGAATATGGAACAGTGTTAAATATTTGTTTGTGTTACAACATATTTTTAGCTGCGAGTCAATGGGCGGTATGATTAAAAAGAGTATTTGCTTTTACTTCAAGTAAATGCTTCATTTTGTATTTTTCACTTCAAAAAATTACAGCATTTACTCCACATAATTCTTGAAGTAAGTACTAGAAGCAATTACTTTATACTTTGCTCTATTTGCTTCAATTGTATAGAAGTTTATACTGCAGAAATTACTGATGATTTCTAGTATTTGCTCCATTTGGAATATTCGGTGTAGTTTTCGAGAAGCTACTCAAGAGTAACTTCACATCAATTGCTTCGATTGAAAATGCGTTATAATGCCATTTTTTAATAATTATAATGGTAAGAGAATGAAGAAAATGTGTGATGGAGATATTTTTAAGGACTCTAAAGGTCGGTATTATAATGTCCAGTTGACCGGAGGTTGAAACTTCGGTTGAAACTCAATCATCGGTCAACCGGTATAATACCGGCCCTAAGTGATCCTGGATTTCAACAACGAGTTGATGTAGATGTCGGGGTACATCAAACGACCGTGCCAAAAGTAATTAAAGAAGTTGTGTGGAATAAAAATGTTTAGATTTCTTTTCCGGAAATAGGAACGATAGATTCTACCCACATAAGAAACAAAAATAATCTATTTGAGGTTAAACACGTCCTAGTATTTACTACTAGTTTATATTTCTAACCTAAGTAAACACTTCCCATCCCATAAAAGAATTTACTCCATGTAAAAGATTATACTCCACAAATTACTAGGAAGTAAAAGCTATCACTTGAAGTACAAGCAAATACTCTTTTTAATCATACTGGCCAATATCTTTGAAGTTTATATGCCTTTGGTTAATTACATCATTAAACCAAGCACTTATTATTACATAGTCGTTCAGTGTGAAATGCCTTGTTAAGGAGACAATATCATCAATCACATTTGAGAAATATGCCTGGGGTTTGAAAATTCCCATAACCTTATAGTCTATACATTTTTTTCTAATTACCTCAATCATACGAGAAAATTTGTTGCAGCATAGAATAAGTATTTTTGGTTCCTGCTCAACCACTGTTTGATTGTCAATTGATCGCATCACTGCATTTGGTCCAGACATCCCTGAGTTCCCTCCTGGATACTTTCACTTTTTGTATGTTAATTTCCTTCTCCTTAGCGTCCATTGGGCGTGTTACTTCCTTGTTAAGCTTCTCTAGTCGTCTTCTTAAAAGCTTCTCTTCTTCGGCATACATTTTGTTGGAGACTTCCAAAGTTTGAATACTAGTTATAATTTCCTTCAAAGTACGGTTCAGTTCTTTTATATTTTCTTTAAAAACCTGATTCCTGGCTTTACACGACTCTAAGTGTCTCTAAGTCGATCTGCAGTTCTCCATTATATCATTTAGTCCTCAACATTTCAGCATCCAGGAGATCGATTTTATTTTTTTGCTGTTCCAGTTTCATTTCACACAAAGCCAAAGAAGTGATTTTATTTTCAGAAGCTGATTTGGAGTTATTTGGAGCTATGATCTCTTTTTCAAGTGTCTCAATTGTTCAAATGTGGGTGTTCAGCTCTTTATTGAGGCTCTGATTGGTTTTTATTACACGTTTCAACTTCAATTTTCGAAAGTCAATCGTAGATAAATAGTTATTTTCAGTCTTTAGAGGTGATTAACGTGACTAATTCAAAAATGTCTTCCTTTCCTAACATTCAACATTCAAAAAACCAAAACAAAATAAATATAAGAAACAATAAAAGTACAAATAAATATTAAAATCTTAAAAAACACAAAAACACAAAAGTTAATTAGACTACAGGTAACGAAATATGAAAAATTCGATGGTTATTTCAGATCTCAACACTGTTATTTCTATATTAAAACCTGAAAATATTCTGAATTAGCAGGGTAGAGGAGCAAACGAGTAAATTGTAATCGATTTGTTAGTCGAAATTTCCAACTTTTTACTTAATTTTTAGTGACATACCTCTTCTTCAAATCAGGAGCTTTCGTAAACACTTAACTCTAAAAACTCCACATTGTACATAATCATTTGTGACATGATTGGATCAAAACAACACAGACTTAAATTGCGGGAAGAGGTTTCGACGACACACTAGCAACCAAATTCAACTGGTGTGATATGGTTCCGTTTAATATTTGTCTAGTTTGGAATTTCCATAAAAAAATTAAAATTTGTTGGCACTTTTTCTATTTTATAATGCATGTTTTGTGCGGTATTTTTTCTTTCTCCCGCCTTTACTGTATGTTTTTGTTGATCACAACTCATTGGTAATTAGGTAAATTCTAATAAGTTGTTGTCATTGTTTTATTCTTGTATTGGTTCAACAGGTGGTTATAATGAATGCTGAGTCCCTGTGTATCAGTTCTATGATTTATTGTGTCATGTAATGTTATTTGAATTATTTTACTTATGCATCTTTTTCGGTACACGTTCTCACTATCCAAGATTGACGCATTAGAAAAATTAAAGTTATGGCCTGTGTTAAAATGATGGCTAGAAAGGGAAGTCTTCTCATTTTTGTATCTATTGTATTCTCTACAGTCGTACATATGTTGTTTTACCATAGCTTTCCAATATTGTTTTGTGGTTCCGACGTAGCATTTTTCGCAGTTAAGACAAGGAATCTTGTATACTAAATTAGAGCGCTGTTCATTTGGGGTTTGGTCTTTTAATTTGGAAAATAGGCTTCCAGTTATTTTTGTGTTGTAGAAAGCTAGTTTGCATTGAGGAGCTTTTTTGCTTATGTTATGTTGGATTTTCTGAGAGAGGCCCTTTATGAAAGGAAACCTGCAGTATTTTATCACTGTCCCACTATCTCTCGTGTTTTCTGGCTGGTTTTTATATTTTGTGATGATTCTATTCTATTCACTAGAGATGTGGGATAGTTGTTGTTTTTGCGAATTTTTCTAACTTTGTTTTCGTTTTCCCTGTGGAATTGTTGGCTTGATTTTGGTATTTACTTGTGGGATCTGATTTTAGAATTTTATAAACTAAGTCATCCTCCAATAGCTTGTTCATTCCTTCTGCATATTCGTTTTTGGGCATTACACCAGTCGAGTTTCCCTTATCTGAGCGCATAACTAAAATTTCTGGGTAATTTTCAAGAAATGTCTTGCAAGCTTTGAAGTCTTTAGTGAATGTGCTATTTTTGCTCAAAGTATGGCTATTCGTGTAGTTGATGTAATTCGTCAAAATGTTAACTGATGTAGCTCTTATGTCATTTTTAGTCTCCTCATCAGAAAAAAAGGAGTCTATGGAGTATTCTAGGTCTTTTATTATTGCTGGAATTGGTATATTATTTCCTACGGGTAAAGCAAATTTTGGTCCAGCAGACCAGCACTCAACACTCGCTTCACTTCTGGGAAAAGCTGAAAAGTTGTACAAAAATTTATCTTGTGTTTCGATCTGAAATACCGCGCGTTTCTCTTGAATTTATCCTATCGTTTTGATGTTTCTTAGCTTCATGACATTGAATCATTTATTATAGTTATTTTGTTATTTACACAGGAATTTTTGAAGTTGGTAAAGTCGTGCAAAGATAAAATGTTGCTTGTTGTGTTTTTGACCTCGTCAAGTTCACTTTCCAACTTCTTTAACCTATATGAATAGACCTATCTATTTTACCAGACAAAGAGGTAATAATACGAAAACTTCATTAAATAAAAAAAGACACAGAACGCTCATTGCGCAAGACGAGGCAAAACGTACCAAATTATGTTAGACTTACGTATAGCAATCCGTCCTTCTTATTTGCACAGGATAAAAAGGAAAGGAGAAAAACCGCGTGTTGTGCAACGTAAAATCTGTTTTTTTTTTAAAGATAAAAGTCAAAATGACATTATGTTGGCAACACAATGTAAAATTGTCAATGCTTTGAAATTTTTTATATAGGAAAGGCTTGTGTTGCCAACATAGTTACTAAATTTTTGACTTGGGGAATTATCTTTAAAAAAAAACAGACTTTATTTGTCAATGAAAATGTCAAACAACTTTTGAATGACACTTGTCAAGTTGAATATCAACTTTAGATTTATTCTTGTCAGACTACGTGCAATGAACAAGGATAAAGAGATGCCCAGCGTGCAAAACGATCACCTCACACCTGTATTAGCTGGCCAATAAAAAGACATTGCCTCGTGTTACGCGCGCATACCAGGTAAAAATAGATAGGTCTATTGTTATTTCTATTTCTACACTTAGAATTTTTCCCTGTAACTTGTTGAACATATTGTCTAATTTGTTATTGAATGGGGGATTTTCCGACTTTAAGGAGTACAGGCATAGCATGTTATTGATGATATGGTTTGGTATAATGTTTTTTTCCTACACTGCAGTAGAAAAACAGGAATACTGGTAGAAAACAGGAAAACTGGAGTAACATTTGAAAATCCTCGCTTCTCACTCTCATGACAATGACGATAGTTAATATTATTAATATAATCGGAAATCGGCGTCTGCTCGGAATAAACTAATGAAAATATTAAATAAATAAGAAATAGGAATGGAATAATTATTTCTCAATATAAATATAGAATATCAACAACAACAATTTCGCAATTGTCAGTGTCATTCATGAAACTTCACATTGCACATGCGTCAGTAGTATTCGACAATTCGACACGCACAGTGTTGTCGAATGTCAAAATACTAAATCGGGAGAAATTGGCGTTGAATCGTTGAAAATCGGTAGATAACTGCGCAAAATCGGTAGGTATAACATAAGGATAATACAAACTACTAAGGAGTGTTTATCGGCCTCGTTTTTGGTAATCGCGGCCATATTGGTGTATCACCGTTGCCGACGTCATTAACTACGTTGACAGCTGTTCGCGCCAGCGGTCCTAGTTTAGAATTTAAATTTAAAAGCCCGCGGAATCATAACCTGTGACGCAATCAGCCTACGTCAAGGCGAGAACCCAAGCTTATTTGAGAGAAGTAGGTTGTTTGATAACTTTATGAATTATGACGTCATCTGGGGGGTCTCAACGTAATGCAAATCTCCATAAAGCACCCCAGATGCGTCAACGCCGTCATCAGGTTACCCATTACCAGGCAACCTATGAACTTTAGGAAACTTGGCGAAAACCGACGTGCTGCTATGTCCAGGTCTTATGAGGATAGGTTATCCTGTACCTATAGTAGTAGTGTCTATTATTCTTGGATATAAAAGGTTTGATCCTGCAGAAATCACAAACTAGTCAGAGTGAATTAAATTGGTTGAAACTAGTTTTCTGGCCATTTTCAACCCATGAAATTAACTCTGACTGGTATGTGATTTCTGCAGAAACAGACCTAACATGAACACTAAAATTCAGCGTTGCCGTATTTTGTTTTGCTTTTAATTTTTTATTTCGTCGAGCATGTAATGTAATTGTAAAAGCCCAGTAATTATTTCCGTGGAAAGTCTTGTTTATGTTATTTTCATTCGATTTATGGAAGAATGGAGCAATGACAAAATAATAAAAACAAATTCGGATATCACAGGACCCACGGGTATTCCCTGGAAGAAAAACGGTAAAAAAATCGGTAGATTCATAATTATTGTCGAAAATCGGTAAAAATTCATCAGTAATCGGTATTTCGGTAGGTCCGTTGCCATTTCGGTAGAAATACCGAAATTTCGGTAGCTTCGACAACACTGGACACGCATCAAGATGTAGAAATGAAACTATAAAATAAATCGCGTTTTGTCGATATTCTTGATGCACAGAGTGCCAACCAACCATGTAGAATTTTGTCGACTGATAGAATTCTACATGACACAGAGTCCCGCTATTAGGTATTTAGTAGTACTGATTCTGGAAAGATGGATGTTATCAATTTTTAGAGATATTTCCGAGATAACAATTTTTGTTTGTTTGAATAATATAAAGTCTTTTCAATGTTAATTTTCAATTTATTATAATGCAACCATTGAGAATAGTTATTTTATTTATTTATTTATTTCCAGAAAATTATTACAATGGTTACATTATAATCTATAGAGGTAATCAGTTACCTATACATAGGACTGGTGAAACTCAAAAATTAAACTTAATAGTAGATTATACCACGAGTCAATAATGATAGCTATTATTCCCGAGGATTAATACGAACTGAGCCGCGTTAGCGGCGAGGGAGTAACATTCCGAGGGAATAATAGCCATTATTGCGAGTAGTATACTCTACTTTATTTACGACAAATTAATTTATTTGAGATTTTCAATGAACAAATTTTATCCGTCTCATAATTTTCAATACAAATCCACAAGCACTACACGTTTGACACTGACACTTTTGTGGAATAATGACCATTAATCCCGCTACTCGTCATTAATCCCTGGAGGAATAACATATGTCATTATACTGCCAAAATCACAAATATAATACGCACATTATACATTAGTCGTAAATAATAGTAGATTATACCACGAGTCAATAATGATAGCTATTATTCCCGAGGATTATTACGAACTGAGCCGCGTTAGCGGCGAGGGAGTAACATTCCGAGGGAATAATAGCCATTATTGCGAGTAGTATACTCTACTTTATTTACGACAAATTAATTTATTTGAGATTTTCAATGAACAAATTTCATCCGTCTCATAATTTTCAATACAAATCCACAAGCACTACACGTTAGACACTGACACTTTTGTGGAATAATGACCATTAATCCCGCTACTCGTCATTAATCCCTGAAGGAATAACATATGTCATTATACTGCCAAATTCACAAATATAATACGCACATTATACATTAGTCGTAAATAAAATCTATAAAAACCCACCATGTGCATAATGCCCTAATATAGCTATCACAAGGATATATGTACCTAACTCATTTATAGACATACTCACAGTGTGAAGAAAATACTTACATATCAGGCATTGCTTCTCATAATATAATATACAGGGTGTCCCACGAGGTTTTGCCCAAATGATAACTCCGGAACGCATCATCGTATGTTCCACTGTATAATTTTTTATCATTTTCTTTAACAAAATATGGCATCGCCAATTTTGTAATTTAATTTTTTAACGAAAAATGCCATAATATACCATGAGCGAGACCATGAGTTGCATTTAAGATTCTAAAGTTGACGTCACAATAGTATGCTGTAAGGTTTTGTATTCCTTGGGAAGGTTATTGAAAGTTTTAATGGCGGTGATATAGCTGCTCTTTGTGAATAACGTTCGATTAATTTTCGGTAAAATAATATTTTTATTTCTGGTGATGCTAATTGACTGCATAAAGTTACTCTTCAATTCCTCATAGAAATAGACAAAAGATTCCAGAATAAAGAACTGATGCAAATTCAATGGAAGAGACAGATATAAACTTGGATGTATGGCACCCCTGAGAACAATTTTCAACAATCTTCCTTGAAACGCCTCCAACATACACTTAACATTGCCATAAGCACCTCCCCAGGCTATAATACCATAATTACAAACACTATGGAAAAGGGCATAATAAATTGACAGCAGCGTCTTTGGATGCATTATTTTAGCCAGTTTAGCAAAAACAAATAATAAATATTTGGTTTTATTGACAACACTTTCGATGTGAACATCCTACCTAACCTTATAATCAATATGAACACCCAAGTACTTACAACTCTACTCTCTTTATTTGTTTATCATTTATTTTTATGTTTAAAAAATTAGGGACACTGTCACAATATGCACCAAAAGCTATATAAACTGTTTTTTGGACATAAACCCAGCCAAGTAAGTGAGTAGGTAAGTAGTCATCATTAATTGTGGACCCCAAAAGCTCTATATGGGTTCCACCATATATTAAGACTGTATCATCCGCATAACTAAAATTTTTTCCAACTAATCCAGCTTGACTTAAAGATAAAACATGCAAAGAGTATTATAATAGTGGCCCTAATACAGATTCCTGGGTATCCCATATTTATTACTTGCTTTTTTCCTGTGTTTACCCCCCAAACTGACAAACTCTGATCGATTTTCCAGATAAGTTGAAATAGCTATGCCAGATATTCCCATCTGAGTAAGTTTATTTAATAAGACTGAATGGTCCACCGCATCAAACGCTATTAGAATATATCTGCGGTCCATTCCAGTGCTTATGTGGTTCACCAAATTAGTAGTTGCACATAAGGTATCGCTTCCCTTAAAAAACCCATACTGAAAAGGATCAAATCCAAGATAGTCTTCAACAAACCTCGTCAACCCCGGCTTCATTAAGCTTTCAACGATTTTCGAGAAGATGTTAATAACTGGCCGGTAGTTTACAACTTCGTTCATATCACCCGATTTATGAATTGGAGTGACTTTACTAGTTTTTAGTATTTCAGGAAAGATGCCAGAAGTAAAAACAGAATTTATTAGGTTTGGTAAGATCAGTAACAGGTTATCTTTGATTTGAAGGATATCTTGAAAATTTATACCATCACTGTCAGCAGCAAAGTTTTTATTTAAACTAATAATTATGTTATCGTTGTCAATCTCTTGTTCTGTTATTTAAAGAAGTTCTATAACATGGTTGGTACTTATTTCCCTAAATTGGTAATTATTTTGATTGTCCAATGAGGTGACAATTGACTGACCGATACTAGTGAAATAATCATTAAATTCATTGTCTATTGCTAATGGATAAGTTAGAATTGCAGGTTGCAGTTTCAGTTTCTATTGTAAGAGTTGTAGCATAATTAGCTTTTTCTGCGATTGACAAGAAATGTCAGCATTTTTGACCGGTTGACAGGTCGCAAAACTCATTATTCTGGTATTTTAATTATGTTTCAATAGTTGCTAAGGAATCAATGAATAACAATACAGAAAACACTTTTCCGGCCTAGGCCGGGAAAGTGATTCTCGTACTGCTGAATAATTTGAACTAAAAGACAAACATTTAACAGGTATTGATCCGATCGCAGAAAAAATAGTATGTGTATTTCGGTGGAAAAGCACATTCTCGGCCGACGGTGTAAACACCGAGAATGTGTCACTTTTCCACCTAAATACACAATATACTATTGTTTTTATTCAAAAGTAAATTAATAACTTTCCATTGTTTTTTTTGGATTAGTGCCCGCATTGGTCCAACTCTGTTCAAAAAAAGCAGTTTTTTGTTTTCTTATTCAATTAGTAACCCTATTTTTTAAGTTTTTAAAGTTATTTTCTAAGATTTTCCATATTTAATTTCTGCAGATCCATTAATGCTTCATATTATAATTTATTTCTTTCCTTTACTAGATTTAAAATATTGATATTCATCCAATTGTTACCTTCATGATGTCTGTTATTAATACTGTATGAAACCTCAGTCTTAGATTTTTTAGCTACATCTATCAATGCCTCAAAAGAGTTAATATTTTCACTACTTGTTGATTCAAACTTTTGCTGAAATTTCGTTTGATTGACTACCTGTATTACCCTTTGAATTTTAGGTTTGAACGATTTCAATAAAAAAATTTAAGTGTCCTTCCGCTGAATGGGGGTGAGTTACAAAAAAAGTTGATAAGGAAAAATTGTAGAAAATTTAATCTTATAAAACTTTTATCAAGATTTTTTTTTGTAAAAAAAAAATAAAACTTTAAACTATCCCTATTGAAAAACGGCAGGGGGTGAGTAAAAACTTCATAAAGCAAAAACGTTGTATGTGTTGTAGAATTTTTTGTCACATGGTTAAATTTTTTTTATCCATTATAAATTTCAAACGGCCCTATGACCACAGACAGCACTTAATCAAAAAAGTCTCTAGATAAACGGTAGATAAAATAATGTTGCACATCTTTTATTTGAATTTTTTTTTGTAAAATCAATAGGTACCAAATAATCGCCAATGGCGCACTTTCAACCCCTATAGCGCAAAACGCCAGAGGGGGCATGTGTGATATCTTCGGTTTTATAATCACCCACCCGCCCCATATCATCCCTATATACTACACATTTTACAAAGTAAACACGGAATAATCTCCAAGACTCCAAGCGTTTTACTTGCTACCTATGAAATTAATTTTTCCAAAAAGGAGTAATTTTTCAGGATTGGTGCAATGATAACTTTTAATCAGAAAGGAGTGATCTACATTATATACAAAATTCAGCCAATTCTGACATGAACATAATTTCTGTATATTTTGGGCAGGGTCCTTTTAGGCTTTGCGCTGATTCGTGACGGTACATAATTGTACGGTATAGAACATAACTTAGATTCTAAAATCAGGGGGGAGGGGATTTTTTTCAATGTGTACCCTCTAGTTAGGATCCAAATAGATGACAAAACAAATTCCGATTTGTGTTTAATGTCCAGATTCTTATCAGTTGACAATATTTAAGCTAGAAAACCCAAAGGCTTCATTGCATTGTCCAGATTAGAATTTGGTCACCAGATTCCCAAATCTCAAAAATGTTTTTCAATTTCAGTTGCACAAGAGCAAGTACCCATTCGTCCAACTAGTTTCCCCACAGACGAGTTAACTTTGAGAAGAAAAAACGCAGTACTTAGCAGACAAAATAGCCGACAATCCGTCAAGAGTCTAATCGAAACTATTGAGAGCCAAGGAAAACCTGTTTCAAAAAATTGTAATAAATTTTTAAAAAAAAGTTGATAAATTATTATTACTGAAAACATATTTTAGCTCTTGGTAGTGTCAGTCGTAGCAGTTCAGCGTCCTCAATAAATTCTTTAGCCTCAGACATAAGAAACCCTTCAAGCCCATCAATATTGCCTACACCATCGCCTGGTAGCCCTTTGAAGACGCCATCTGATTGGTCTGAAATTTCCAATAATGCTTTGCCTCAAATTAAGACTCCATTAAAGGAACATCAGCCTAATAAGATTGGTGGTTGGGGAAAAAACGGAATTAATGGTGAAATAAAATTTAAGATTAATACATTTGTTAACTTATTATTTATAATTTCTAGATGCCCTTTCGAAGCCAGACTTAGTTAAAACCAAATCAGAGGACACTACCTATAGGGACCAAATTTTGCAAAAGGGAATCGATTTTTCGCGCAGGAACAGCTATTCAGATTTGAGTAAGATTTAAAAATTAAGAGTGTTTGAATATTATTCAAAAAAAAGTTTTCGCAGGTGAACGTAAAGATCCTCTCAACAGCCTAGTGAAAAATGGTGGCTCGAAACGCAACGCCTTACTAAAATGGTGTCAGAATAAAACTGTAGGATATCGTAATATCGATATAACCAATTTTAGTAGTAGTTGGAACGATGGTTTGGCTTTATGTGCTCTGTTGCACACTTACCTTCCCGATAGAATCCCTTATGATTCTTTAACTCAGCATGAGAAAAGAAGGAATTTTTCTTTGGCTTTTTCTGCTGCTGAAAGTGTTGGGATTCCAACATCTTTGGTAAGAATGTCATTATTCATATGAAGCAAAATAATTTGGAATTTTTCTTTTCAGAATATCAACGACATGATCCAGCTGGAACGACCTGATTGGCAGCAAGTGATGTCCTACGTTACAGCTATTTATAAGCATTTTGAAGTTTAAACTCTCTTGATTGTCCTATTTTTTTTTCTGCATTTATGTTATTGCTGTGATATATTTCTGAACACTTATATAAATGTTGTATGACATATTATAGGAATTTGCGCGCTAAATTTTTAAGGCAACTCCTCTATTTTGATATTTTTAGAGGTTTTGGAAGGCGTTTACACTTACTGGATGTTGTTAGTGAACTAGAATAAAAGATATTTTTTAAATACATATTATCTTGATAAATATTTACATGTATCTAGTCAAACCATTGATTGTAAAAGTGCTTTCATGAAAAAATAGTTTTGTTTGGCGATTTTTGACAATAATATTACGAGTCCTAAATATATTTTAAATTTTGTACTGTTTAATGTTCTGTTTTGTCCAAAAAAAACAATATTCCCAGTACACTGGTGTGAGAGTTTGTTAGTTTAAAATGTAAACATGAAGACTGTCATATTATAACTTAAGGACTTTGATGATCAAAATGATTTTGTATTTGAAGATGTTTATGAAAATGAATAACGTTCATTTATAGTAGTTTAGTGACTGCTCCTTTAAATTATCAACTTTGTCTTTGGTTATGGCAACAAAATAGCTGAAAATAATCAAAGTATACTCAAACCAGATTTTTTCTCTATGATTTTTTTCAAGTAGATGTAGTTTTTTCGATTTTTTTTTCATTGTTATTTATGTTATGAGTTTGTAAGTATTTTGTTTTGTGGAAATAAAGAGTTTTTAGCATCCAATTAAGTTTTTATTTTTTACTTAACAAAAAAAAGTTTATCTATTTACAATGAATAACTTATCAAAATTTCCTTAATTTCTCTAAGTGAAAAGTATGATTTTTCTTAATATAATTAATTTCTATCTCATTTATCGATCCACTTCACCGAATACGATATCCAAGGTTCCTATGATGGCCACAATATCGGCCAACATATGGTTCTTACCTACTTTATCAAGTGCAGCCAAATGGGCGAATCCTGGAGCCTTGATTTTACACCTTGAACAAAATAGTATTAATAGTTATTTGTTAAATAACTAAAATGTGTTTTTTTTTTTTAAAGATAAAAGTCAAAATGACATTATGTTGGCAATACAATGGAAAATTGTCAATGCTTTCAAACTTTTTATGTAGAAAAGGCTTGGGTTGCCAACATAGTTACTAAATTTTTGACTTGGGGAATTATCTTTAAAAAAAAACAGACTTTATGTATGTTTCACTCTTACCTATACGGTTTTGAACTACCATCAGACACAAGATAGACTCCAAATTCTCCCTTAGGAGCCTCAACTGCAGTGTAAGTGGAGCCAGGTGGCACTTGGTAACCCTGAGTAAAGAGCTTGAAGTGGTGAATGAGAGCTTCCATAGATGTCTAGAAACATAAATGTTAAATCTTAAAGGCCTCGTAAAGCAAAAATGTCATCTACCTTCATTTCTGCTCTACTAGGTGGAGTAAGTTTAGCATCGTCCGTCTTAATTTCACCTGTAGGCATTTGATTCAAACACTGATGAATAATTCTCAAAGATTGACGCATTTCTTCTAAACGGCACAAATACCTGTCATAACAATCTCCTTTAGTTCCAATAGGCACATCAAAGTCCACTAAATCATAGGCATCGTATGGTTGAGATTTTCTCAAGTCCCATTTGATTCCTGAGCCTCTCAACATCACACCACTAAAAGTCAACAACAATAAACTAAAAAAAATTTGGATAATAAAAAAAAAATCAAACCTGAAGCCATAGTTTAAAGCTTCAGCAGCAGTGACAATGCCAATATCTTCTGTTCTCTGAACCCACAGCCTGTTAGTTGTCAGTAAATCTTCTACTTCATCCAATCTCTCATTATATTTCGATATAAATTCGTAAATATCATCCATTAATCCTAAAGGCAAATCAAGGGCGACTCCTCCAGGTCTCACATAGGCAGCATGCATTCTAGCTCCAGAAACACGTTCGTAGAACTCCATTAATTTTTCACGTTCCTCGAAAAGCCAAAAGAATGGAGTTAGGGCACCGATATCCAAAGCATGAGTACAAATACCCATTATGTGATTCAAAATTCTTGTTATTTCTGCAAACATAACTCTGATATATTTGGCCCTAAGTGGTACGTCAATATTGAGCAATTTTTCAATAGCCAAGCTGTAGCATTGCTCATTACACATCATAGATACATAATCCAATCTATCAAAGTAAGGTAAAGCTTGAGTATAAGTTTTGTACTCGATCAACTTTTCAGTACCACGATGTAGAAGCCCAATATGAGGATCTGACCTTTTAACAATCTACAAATTCAAGTATAATGATAAATATTTTAAAATTGTAGCCAAATTACTTCTCCATCGAGTTCCAAAACGAGTCTCAAAACTCCGTGAGCAGCTGGATGTTGTGGTCCAAAATTGATAGTTACATTTTTGACCTGTTTTTCAATAGGGGCTTTATCGCCGCACCAAGGTTGCATGGCCCAATTTTGAGTTGTTTCATCTGGGTACATAACGGGTCCCATGAACGACTGGAAATATTCTCTGTCCGGGTGCCATCTCGCATTGTTCTGAGAACTAGAAAATTACCTCTTATACATACATATCAGGCCAAACTATTATAATTATTAATAACTAATGAATATATATTTTAAATCGAATAATCTCAGAAACATACTAATATAACCTACAAAAATTACATAATAAAAAAATTACTATGATCTACCTGGAATGTACCAATGCAGCCCCTTGTTTCAAGAACAATTTTTTCTGTAAATTAACAGTGGATCTAAATATAGCATGCATTTTGTTAAGTTTCCAGAAAATTTTTGTTAATATTTTTATAAATTTTTGAGGATTAAAAATAAAAACACCCGTGTGAAAACAGTCGGGTGCCACTGGATTGGATTGACACACTGACAGGACGGAAAAAGACGTTCAAAATCGGTGTATTAAAGGTCTGTTCGCACCATTGAGATTCGCACCGTTCGCACAGAAATCACAAACCAAGTACGAGTGAATTCA
Source organism: Ceutorhynchus assimilis (assembly GCA_917834065.1). NCBI lineage: Eukaryota > Metazoa > Arthropoda > Insecta > Coleoptera > Curculionidae > Ceutorhynchus > Ceutorhynchus assimilis. Next base: position 28,068,046 of record OU892280.1, on the reverse strand, counting down.
TTGGTTGATAGTTGAAACTATAGTTTATATTATATCATAGTATGAACTATAGTTTAGTTTTCTGACTGTTTTCTATCGTTGATTTCTGTGCGAATAAACTTAGCCCCGAATTACAAGCTTTGTTCGGGTTTGAAAAGAGGACGGTTCTAGAACGGTTCAAAACACTCGCACAGTGTATTATTGAAATTTGTGATAGTCGAGCCGTTGTCATTTTGTTGATTGATAAACTGTGCGATTGTTTTGAACCGTTCTAGAAACGGCCTTTTTACAAACCCGAAAACGAAAAAAGCTATAGAAGCTCAGCAACAGCAAGATACAAATACAGGACCTGCTAGTCTGATGTAATTTGTTCGTTCCTGCAAATAAAGCACATGCAAGTCGGCCATATTTGCAGAACTGCAAATTTGCTGATGCAAATGTACTGTAATTGGGCTCTTTAAGCACACACTGAGGCCGGGTTTAGCCATCTTTAGGGCCAAATTATGGACTGACTGGCACCTAAACGTCTGGTTGTTACCTCTAGCAGGTACTTTCTATTCTCTAGATAATAGAAAGTACCTGCTAGGTAACAACCAGACACTTATGGACATTTGCACCGACCATTTTAAGGGAGGCTTAACGATAAGTGTTCCTTAAAGTGTCATTTTTACATGTAAAACTGTCATTTCAAGGTATCCTTATCGTTAAGCCTCCCTTAAAATGGTTGGTGCAAATGGCCATTAAAGTCCAACAAATACCATTTTAAAGTTAGGTGATTTTTCTCTATCCTTGTTGAATACATCTCAAACAGCGGTGATAGTAAAATTGACAAAAAAATTAGTGTCTAATTATTGTTCATAAAATTCTTACCTGAAATAGAATCCGTCACTGTCATCAATTAGTTTGTCAAAGTTATTTTCGAAAATGATACAACGAACAAACACAGCTGCCGAGTTCGTTTTTGTCATCTTTAGGCGCTTTCGCTGACGCTTTTGAGCACGCAATCGAACGTTTGCGCGCGCAAATGCTTCAAGCGCGCGTTCGTGTTGCAGCCCTACTGCGCTTCGAGAGCTGCTAACTTTTGCGTTTCAAACACAGCACACTGTGCTGCACCGTGCTTGAAGCACACAGCTGGAAAGCGGCTTTTTTCGTCAATTTACTCCGAAATTTTGACAGGCACGTGACTGATAAGACAGTTTCCATTTAAAAATCACGTGCCTATCCAAATTTCGGAGCAAATCGACGAAAAAGATGACAAAAACGAACTCGGCCAGCTATTAATTTTGACAGGGCGTGTTTGGGTTGACGCTCGGCGGAGCGAGCAGACTGAGCAGAGCGATTACGGAGTAACGTGACGTCACAGGGAGTACACCGTGTCAAGCCAAATAAACTCGTGCAAAAGTGCTGGGTTGAGCGATCAGCTGATTATTGTTTATTTTTTTTAGGATATATTTTTTGTAATCTGAAACCTGAAACCGCTTTCCGCATTTGCACCAGAGTTTTCTCGTTTGTTTTTTATTTTAGTCGATAATTTTTAAACAGCCCCATTTTGTTTTGTGTTCCTGCTAAAAATGTCGTGCTACATAAACAATAAAACGGACCTAAACACTCAGGTTGCCAAGTTCCCTTTGAAATAGTTATTTTCCTAACAAGTGCGCAAAGTGATACTTTCCCGCACGAAAAAGCAGTTAGACGAACGACGCGAAGCGGAGTTCGGATAAGCTTTGAGTGCGGGAAAGACACTTTGCGCAAGTGTTAGGAACAATATTTTTTCTACGAGTATGTCAAAAAAGTAGACTTTGAATTGTTAAAATATTAGAAAAATCAATCAAATCAAAATCTTCGAAAATCGTTAAAAATCCATCAGAATTCCTCAGAATGTCTTTTAAATTAAATCCCCAAAAATCTTTTAACATCTTCTGGAATTTCTAGAATACCAGCTAGAATATTTTCATGAGAGTCTCTTAAATATCAAAAATTCTACAAATTCCTAGCGGTACAGGCTGGTCCAATTCAGACACCTTTGATAAGAAACATCAGATTAACTAAGCGCTAATTTCAACTAAAACCCTTCATTTTGAGTATTAGTTTATTCAGAAACCATCAAAACATTGAAAAATCCAGTATAACTTATGGTAAATATGCGTAACCAAAATGAGTGCGCAAAGAGTTTCCGTGCGCAAAGTTCAACTTTGCGCACGCAAATGAGTGCGCAAAGTGATTACTTTGCGCACGGAAGTAGAAAAAATATTTTTACTAATACCAGTGATGAGGAGTACCGAGAAAATTTAATTAAAAGTAAACAATTATGCAGAATTTACTAGTTATTTGATTGTCAACATTTAAACAAAATAGGTAAAACTATCCAGCTAACAAATATATGTTAAAATTCGGGATTGTTTATTTATCATGGAAAATAGGTTAGGTTATACCAATTAGGCATTCCAGGTCACGTGACTTTGACAGGTCCGCTGGGGGGCAAACAAAGCCTAGATCAGTATTTACACCGTTCTTTGAGATTGTGTTTCCGAATTTTTGCGTTCTTAAATTCTTTCAATAAGTTTTAAGTTGTTTTTGTGGTAGAATGGCTAACATTGACTATTATTCATCGTTAGCTAGTGATGTGAAATGTCGGTATGACCAAAAAATACAAATAATTGCCAATATAGATCCTTATAAACTTCTACCTAATGCAACACAAGCCTTTTCTGCATAAAAAATTTGGAAGCATTGACAATTTTACATTGTATTGCCAACAGAATGTCATTTTGACTTTTATCTTTAAAAAAAAAACAGAGTTTAAATATGACAAAACTTTCCAAAACGTTATATGTCAGCGAGCAACAGAAAAAAACAACATTCCCCTTTGTGGCATGCATCTGTCTTTCATGGCTACATTTTTTTGGCAGATATGGCAATGTATGCGCATTCCAGTTTTTGACTATAGTTCATTGGGTAAGGGTGGATATTCATGCATCCGTTTGTCCGACGAAATATGTCCGAAAAATCTTCTATTTTGACATATTTTTATACGATTATGTCAGAATAGAATGTTTTTCGGACATCTTTCGTCGGACAAACGGATGCATGAAAATCCACCCTTAAGCCTAGTACTCATAACTGCGAAATTCGCACTTTTTTGACATTGCTTTGACAATTTGACGTTTAATTCACGCATAAAACGTATATTTGTCGAAGCAATGTCAAAAAAGTGCGAATTTCGCAGTTATGAGTACTAGGCTTTATACAGACAGATTTAAAACATCTGATCTGCGCATGCGCGCTCCAGCTGCCCACTCCACGAACTCGGGGTTTATCGAGCTCGCTCTGAGCGCTCAAAATACGTCAAACCAAACACAATCAAGCGTTGTCGGAGCTTCAAAAATAAGGGAAAAGAGACAAAAGTGCAAGCTCCGAGTGCACCGAGCGTGAACCCAAACGCGCCCTATATTAACCTTTTTTGTAGAACGCTTCAAGATTTGTTGTGCACTATTTCGCCTGATCCGAACAGTGCCGGAGTGGAAAGTGTCAATGGAGTTGAAAGGGTTGACACCAATCTTGACACCGACCATTGATATCATTAGGTTTGTTCCAACACGTCAAAAACCGTCCCATGAACGGTTCGAAACCACTCTGTAAACGAATTTCGGGTTCTGCGCACCTGCGCACACATTTTTGGCTTTGCGCAGAATCCTGACGGTACATTGTACGGTTTTTTGGTGTGTTGGAACTAGGTGGGCCAACCTGCGATTTTACTGGAACTGTGACAAGACGTGACTGCTCCAGTCCTGTCACGGTGACAAATAGCAGTGATTTTTTGGAGCAGTTTATCCTTGACTGACCGTACTGGTAATTTTTTTTTTTTTTTTTTTACGGATATGCGCACTCGCAAGGAAATGTCCTATCACGCTCGAGAAGCGGCAAGTGCGCGGAAATGTCGGTGTATGTTGGTCTTGAAACGGTTCAGGTTGTAACCTGCAGGGAAAACCGTCGTAGGGAGTTTATTCCACAGCGATGCTGTTCTCCAGAGATATGAATTCTGATATAATGAGGTTCTTGGTGCCTCTAGTTTGACAGTAAATTCATGGTTACCGTCTGTTTGACGGGTTCGCCTGGTAGGTGCTACTCTCGGTGGAATCATACGTGCCAACTCTTCAGAACATTTTCCGTGATAGTACCTGTAGAAGATAGATAAATCGCCCACCGTTCTGCGATGTTCGAGACCATCCAAGTTACGAGTAAGTGCGGGGTCATTGATCAGCTTGATAGCTCGTTTTTGCACGGTATTCAAAAGCATTAAGGTATGTTTGGGTGCTGCACTCCATATATGTGAGCAGTACTCCATAGTTGGTCGAATCTGGGCTTTGTAGAGTGTCAGCAATTGGCTTGGTGTGTACAGATGTCTTGTACGAAATAGCACCCCCAGCTTTTGGGAGGCCCTTTTAGCAATATCTGCCACGTGACTGTGCCAAGACATGTTGGTCTCTGCAGTAACCCCCAAGATGTTCAACTGACTCTGTAATGTGACAGCACTTCCAGATAGCATGATGTTTGGCTCACCGGTGCTGGTCTTTTTTGAAAACAGAGCTGCTTGGGTTTTCTGCGCGTTGAACTGTACAAGGTTTTTGTTACCCCAGTCCTCTATTATCTCCAGGTCGTTATTTATCTGCGATATTTGAGTTAGTCTAAGATGATGGAATTCACGTGCGGAAAGACCTGTCGGTGGTATGAGTGAGGAGACTACATTGCCATCGTCTGCAAAGCAATAAAGTGGATTTACTGTTTTATCTATGAGGTCATTTATGTAAATCAGAAAAAGAGTTGGCGAAAGGATTGCTCCCTGTGGCACACCAGCATTTATTTGGTAAGAGTTGGAGTTCTGGCCATCCAGTGCAACATAAATGGATCTGTCCTTTAGGTAACTTTCAAACCAAGTGCAAAGTTTCGGCGATAATCCCATTGCTTTGAGCTTGTTGAGCAGATTTTCATGCCAAACTTTGTCGAATGCTTTAGATATATCTAAGGCAATTGTTCTTGTTTCACCCCGCAACTCAATCGCTTTTTGCCATAAGTGAGTGACGTATGTAAGTAAATCGCCAGTTGACCTATATTTTCGAAATCCGTATTGCTTATCGTTGATAATTTTGTACTTTTCCAAGTACTTGGTTAGGTGATTGTTCACAACTCTTTCCATTACTTTTGATATCACCGGAAGTAGAGCAATTGGTCTATAGTTTAACGGATCTGTCTTTTTTCCTTTCTTTGGAATGGGTTGTACTGCGGCAGACTTCCATGATGATGGATATACTCCTTGCCTGTAAGACAAATTGAATAATTTTGCGAAAGTTGGGGTGAGTTCGTTGGCGCAATTTTTGAGTACTATTGCGGGAATGCCATCCGGACCCATTGCTTTGTTTGTATCCAGCTTTTTTAGGGATTTTCGTATTTCTCTGTGATAAGAGGGTACCTCTGGCATACTATGGGAAACCCTCTCAATGAACGGTGGAGTTTTTCCGTTTGGCACTGTTAGGTTGGAGTTGGAGGAAAACATTTGGGCAAGCATATTGGCTTTTTCCTCTGATGTTGTGGCTAAGTGATTATTTTTATCTGTAAGTGGTGGTATGGATGACTTGGTGAAGTTAGATCCAACAGCTTTTGCAAGAGACCAAAAAGACCTAGAACTACTTGGACAATTCAGCAACCTGTTTTTTATTCTTTGATTGTATGTTTCTTTAGCGGAGTCAATAGTAATTTTGCAACTATTTCTGGCTTCTATAAATTCTGTGTGGTTTTGAGCGGTTTGCTGTCGTTTCCAAAGGTTATATGCTCTGTGTTTTTTCTGTACAGCCGTTTGACACTGGCGGTTGAACCAAGGTTTTGCATTAGCTCTACGTTTAGTTGTATGTGGGATATATGCGTCCATTCCAGATAAGATTACTTGTGTTATTTCATTACAGCAAATAGTGGGATCAACTGTTTTAAAGCAAACCTCTTGCCATGGAAAATCCAGGTAATACTGTTTTAGGTCATTCCATTTTGCCGATTTATAGTGCCACATTTTACGAGGAAGTGGTTGTAGGCTTGGTGGGATGAGCATTTCGCACTTTGTTATTATAAGTTTATGATCGGACGAACCAAGTGGAGCATCTACTTGAATTGTGTACGAGTCAGGATTGGTGGTTAGGAACAAGTCTAAAAGCGCTGCAAATTCGCCCCTTTCTGAGATACGGGTAGGTTCATCGACAAGCTGCGTTAGACCACAACTTATGGCAAAAGCTTCTGCTTCTCTGCCTTCGTTATCTGTTTTGTTGTGGTGTTTGAGCCAGGGTATATTGTGGACGTTGAAATCGCCTAAAAAGCCTGTGGATAGTTTGACTGTATACTATCACAGCTTTCGGATAATGTCGCGAAAAAGTTTTGGTAATCGGTGTTACTTGGCGGTCGGTAGAGGCAGCAGATAAACTTGGTCGATGACTTTGAGGTGAATTTTAGCCATATGATATCAAGGTTCGCTGGTTCTAGCTTCTCCTCTCGATGACATGAAAGGTCATTTTTAATGTACACACAGATCCCAAAATTATGTCGAAATCGGTGGTGTAGGTCATAGCCGGGATAAAGATAGTTCACAATAGGTGTTGCAGAACTGATTTTAGTTTCAGTGAGAACAAGGATGTCAGGTCTTTGTTCTTCAAGATGTTGGTGAACTGAATTCATATTTGTACTTATTCCTCTTATATTGCTAAAATCAATTCTGAGTTGAGTTTTTGATCTTCTCTTTATATCTTTGCATGAAGGACCCCCAGGATCACCCGACGCCCGGAGATCCGAGTGGTCGGGTATTTTACCTCCGGAATATTTTGATCCTGGAGGCGCCATCATGCTATCTGTTACTCATTGTTGGAACCGGACTGCCAGCGCAGTAGCGGAACGTGGTGATACCACTTAGCGCTACTCAATTCTGGCATGGTGGTATCTCACCGGTCGACGCCCAATGAGTAAAAAGCGTCTACCACCTACCTACATTTAAATGCTACATTACATAATCGCAGTCCGCCCAGTTCGCAGTCACGACCGAGAAAGATGTTCCAATCTGCCCTCTACAGTAGCAGTTTCTATTTTGCGTCACCGCGATGCGATTTATAATAATATGTGATAATATTTTTTCATTATTTCCACCACTGTCTTGAGTTTAGTCCGCGCTGTATCGATCAGAGATCGAAGCGGCCGTGACAAAATGTCACTGCTACTTGAGTGAGACTGGAGCAGGCTGTGACTGTGACAGACCAGTAGCAGTGACAAAGTCACAGTTCGTGAAATCGCAACTCACCTCTAGTTGGAACAAAGCTTATAGGTCTGTTCGCAGAGAAATCACAAACCAGTCAGAGTGAATCTTATTGGTTGAAACTAGGTTTCTGACTGTTTCTGATTGTTTTCAACCAATGAAATTCGCTCTGACTGGTTTGTGATTGCTGTGCGAACAGGCCTAATATATCAATGATTATTAATGAAATCCATAGCAACGATTTGTATTTCTTTAGTCAGTTGTTATTAGTTGTCAGTTTGTCAATATTTGTCAATTAATTGGTCATTATTGTAGAAGTGAATGTAATGCTCCTTTATTCGTGTTATAGTATTTTACATTATTGGCCAGGTAAAACAGTTTTTACTTAGTGAACGCTCTTCGACTCCACCTTTAACGGTGCAACAGCAATTGCTATTATTGCAAAGAGAGGTAACAATATTAAAGGAGAAGGAGAGTCACAAGAAGAAAAAGCTTATTGTTCAAGATGGGACGATGGTAATACAACTCGGTTCGCGATTTCGAAATTGATAGGTCGCGCACGCGATTGGTATCTAATTGGCGAATCTGCTCGCTAAAATAGACCTATCTATTTTACCAGACAAAGAGGTAATAATACGAAAACTTTATTAGATAGAAAAAGACGCAGAACGCTTATTGCGCAAGACGAGGCAAAACGTACCAAATTATGTTAGACTTACGTATGGCAATCCGTTCTTATTATTTGCACGGGATAAAAAAGGAAGAAGGAAAACCCCGTGACGAGCAACCTATTTGTCAATCAAAAACACAAACAACTGAAAATCGATCACTTGTCAAGCTGTGTCAAGTTGAATATCAAGCATAATTTTATCCTTGTCAGACCACGGGTAATAAGCAAGGACAAGAAGATGCCCAGTGTGCAAAAGGATTACTTCACACCTGTACTAGTTAGCCAATAAAAATGCATTGCCTCGTGTTGCGCGCGCATACAGGTAAAAATAGATAGGTCTATTGGGCATACTTAAAATCTGCTCTGCGTTGTACGTTTGACGTGGACACTCAAAGAACCAGTTGTTCAACTCCGTTGACAAACCATAGATTTTTTTGAAGCCAAATTCTATGTCCCTATCACAGATTAACCCGTCCTAGGATGGGTTAATCTGTGGTCCCTATATTTCGCGCTTGCGCATTATTGATCGGAAACAACGAATCCTGCGCCGTGGAAAGAGTCGGACTAGGATTTTTTGTGGATTAACATTGAGAATATAACGGGATCATATAATAATAAACAAAGATTATGTGAATGTATAGAGTAAACCTAATATGAAATATGTAAATATAAATATAACTCGTTTTTATTCTCATCGGTGACTTCACCGATGAGTTAGCTATCTTTGTTTAGTGAATGGAAAATGACAATGACGGCCATAGAATGGTGGATCCATCGGTAAAATTTGATGAGAATAAAAACGCAGGGTTTCTTACAGTCGTTCATCGTTCGGGAAACTAAAATATCCTAAGCCTGGGCTAGTTCTAGTGTTGTTTTTACAGACAAAACAGGAAGCAACCATGATAATACACAATATATAAACGATAAAACAGTCAAGTACACAAAAATCGCGAATAACACGGAAAGCAAGACACTCTTAAGCCGAATTTCAAATTGATGAATTTTCCGGTTACTTTTCAATTTCCTGAATAATTTCAGTCAAAAAACTTCTTTTTTTGTATACAATCCTGTTGCGTGTCTCGTTTGACAGTTATTTCTCGCGGGTTCTCACCCAAGCTATCTCTATCTCTTTTTTGCGTGCAGGATTGGAAAGAGACATGTAAAGCTACAGATCGCAAAACAGTTTACTATATTAACAACAGAAAACTTAAACCATGGATTACTATAGGTCTTATCTCAGCAATTAAAAAACGAGATAAAATGAAAAAATTACTCTTAAACAAGAACAGTCCGCAAGCTAAAGAGGATTACATTAATTATAGAAATAATCTGAACAAAATTATTAATAAACAGAAATTTAATTACTATAAAGCACAAATAGATTCAAATCAACATAATTTTAAAAAAATATATAATATAATATCAGACGCAGTAAATGAAAATAAGGTATATTCTGAGAAATTAGAAATAAGGGATGAAAGTGACAAATTGTTTGTGGATGAAAAGCAAATGGCTGAATATTGTAATGTTTTTTTTATTGACATAGGCAGGAAAATGGCTAATAAAGTGAAACCACCGACTGTTGCTTCTCAAATAGAATACAACGCATTAAGCTCTATGTTCTTAAAACCTGTTGATAAAATCGAAATAATTAAACATATCAATTCCCTAAAAAATAATTGTTCCCCTGGCTGTGATGGAATACAAACTAAAATGATAAAAAGATATTATAAATATTTTATTGACCCATTGGCACATATAATAAACCTAATATTTACAACAGGATCTGTGCCCGAATGTTTTAAAACTTCTATTGTTACTCCCATTTTCAAAGCGGGTGACAAAAAAAAAATAACAAATTATCGGCCTATCAGTGTTATCACAAATTTTGCAAAAATATTTGAAAAATGCCTCAAGGAGAGGCTTTGGAATTTTTTATCAATGAATAACATTTTATCAGAAAATCAATATGGGTTTCGAAATGGTATTAGCACTGTTGATGCTATTCTCAGGCTCACAAGAGCAATCACAAAACACCTTGATAGTGGTAAAAAATGTCTAACTGCTTTTCTTGATCTTGCGAAGGCCTTTGACACAGTGCCTCATGACTCTCTTATTGATGTTTTAAACATTTATGGGGTCAGAGGTGTTGTGTTGGATGTCTTTGCAAGCTATTTGACAGGTCGAAAGCAATTGACAAAAATTAATAATGTATTAAGCAATAGTTCGGAGGTTCTGATTGGCATTCCTCAAGGAACAGTTATGGGCCCTTTGCTTTTCTCATTATACATTAACTCCTTGACTAATATTCCGATAGATAATGGCATGGTGATATCCTACGCGGATGACACCGCTGTGATTTTTACAGGAGAAACATGGGAAGAAGTATATACACATGCCTCTCATGGGCTACATAATATTAAAAATTGGCTTGATACTTTTAAACTCACTTTGAATGTTGAAAAAACTAACTATATAGCTTTCTCCTTAACAATGGCAAATCGCCCCAATTTTGATGGCATTAGGGTAGACGGATTTGAAAGAGAAATTAGAGAGGTGCAACATACTAAATATTTAGGAGTAATTATTGATCAGAACCTCAAATGGAAGCAACATGTGACTAGGTTGACTAGTAATATTAGAAAATTAATTCGTAAATTTTATATGATAAAAGAAATATTAAATGAACATCTTTTAATCTGTGTTTATAGAGCTCTGGTAGAATCTCTCTTGAGATATGCTATGATTGTATGGGGAAGTTCATATGAAAATGCACTAAAACCCCTGAAAACAGTCCAAAATTATATTCTCAAGATTATTTTTGGAAAAGATAAAATGTTTCCCACCTGTCAACTTTATAGTAATAAAATCCTCTCCTTAAGGTGTTTGTATGTGTTGAGTGTCTGTTCTTATATGTATCAAAATGTCAAAATAGTGGGAGAACATGTCAGTCACTCCTACTCCACCAGGTCCAATGTTGTAAGAGACCTACAGATACCTAACAGTGCCACTAATTTAAATATAAGATCTATTGAATATCTTGGTGTTAAAATCTACAACATCCTACCAGTGGAACTCAGAAGGATGACAGTTAACAAAAAAAAATTTATGCATAACTGTAGAGACTTCATATATAGTAACTTTGTCAAGTTTTCATCTTTGTTTTAACCTTTTAATCAATCAGGCGGAGAATTGTTTCCCTTTTTTCTTTTTCTTCTGTCATGGCGTACACTAAAAATTTTTGATTATATTTAATTAGTATTTAGGCAAATATTTTAAGTTAGAAATTATCAAAATCCAGTTTTATATGTAGTAGGTACATACAGAAATTTAGTTTTCTAGGTACCCCACAACACTATGTTGATATAATTTAAAGTATATTATACATTCCATAATTATTATTGTAAATCTTTTAAAATTGTAATAATATATTGAATTGAATAATATATTGAATATATTGAATTTGCCGAATTGCTTTTTCAATTTGAGAGATTTGTTCACTCATTGAGCGCATGCGCAAGATATGGGACAAAATGCTCCTATTGGTTGGAGAATTTGGCCTCAAAAAATATGGAGAGTTGTACAACTGTATCTCAAAGCACGGGACTTTTATTTAAAGACGCGGCAATGTATTCTTCCGACGACAATGAAACCTTAATAAAATATTTCGCGGCAAAGTTGAATAAACTACAACGTTTAAACTGGGAAATACCCGAACAAGAAAAAGTAATAGCTATTTATATAACAAGTACATAAACTAAGGCTTTATTGTACGAATAATTTTATGGCCGAGCGAGGCTATTAAATAATGAGTCAATAAAGCCTGTTTATGTAAGCGTTATATAAGTACATGATTTTATGTACGATTACGACTGCTTTTTGTTAAAAATTAAAAAAATTTAATGGAAAAAGTAAAATTCGCGTAGGTATACCTGTTTCACCTTGCATGGCAGGTTGTCAGAACCTGTTTCACCTTGGCGGGTTTTCAGGACCTGTTTCACCTTGTCAGGTAGTCCAGGTAGGCAATAAAGTAGCACTTTATTTTACTAGTAAAATAAAGTAGCACTTTATTTTACTAAAATAAAGTAGCACTTTATTTTACTAGTACAATAAAGTGCTACTTTATTGACGAAAAACTGTTCTATAAATAGCACTTTATTGATCAATCGGACTTAAATATTATTGTGCATGGAATTAAAAATAAAGACATTAGACAAATGGCCCTTGCTAACAATTATAAATCGACCGAAGATGTTATTGCGATTCAAATTTGCCTGGCCATGGTCGCGCGGATAATAAAAACAATACTTTTAAAATGCGGTGTTATAATAGGGAACTTGCACATTAAATTAAATATGTAATAAATAATAAAACACAATACCCACATAACAGTGAAAGAACATTCATATTCTCAGAATATTCCCTCAAAGTACTTTTTGGAATGTTCTTTTAGGAATGTTCAATGAATATTCTAAGATTGTTTCGATTGAAATATTAATTTTTGAATGTTCTATTTATGTACTAGGAATGTTGCTTCTATGCGCCTACCTGAAAGATTGTGCTAAGAACCTACTTTATATAACATTATTTGAATATTCTCATACGAACATTATTATAATATACCCTAAAAAATGTTCTTTAAGCTAATATCTCTATCAAGTATTAAGAATATACCTACCAAGTTGTGCTGAGAAGTTTATGTAGGTAGGTAACCATGATAAGAATATTTTCATATTGTTCACCTAATTATCTAAAGTACCTACTCAAAAATCTTAATTGTACAATTAAACAATAATGCTCTATTTAGAACCTACTAAGAATATTATAGGTATATTCTTTTCCTTTTGCTTTGTATGACTTCCAAGAGAGGGAGCGACGCGCTATTAAAGATCTACATCTTGCCTCGCATTTGAATCACCTTGGAACCTGTTTCTTTCAGTTGGCGTGCTTCGACGAGAGCATAACAAGCTCGAAACCTGAGGTTTGGTTAAATACTCGTGTTTTCTAGAGAAGTTTTCCAACAACTCTTTCACTGCCTTTAATATAAAAGGGCTGAAACGAGCATTATTTGGAAGCGAAAATAAACATTCCAAGTATATCCTTAGAATCAAAAAAGAATGTTATGTCTAGGATGCATATTGAGAATGATATATGTAGATATATTCTAAGAATATTTAAAGCATATTGGTATAATATTCTTTTGAGAACATAACTATAATGTCATAGAAACATTCTTTGAATGTGAGAATATAGGTACCTTTCGAGCATATTTTTAGAATCAAACAGGAATATTCTTTTAAGGACGTACTGAGAATCTCATAGGTATATTCTAGGAATATCCTAATGGATTTCCCAGGAAGTTCTTGGGTATTGCAAACAGTATTTCTACAATCTTTTCTCAGAACATTCTCAGGACATTCGCAATGGTTTTGGCGAACATTCTAGGCACATTCCTCCTAAAAAAAGAACATTCTTAATACATTCTAAGGATGCAATTTTGTTATGTGGGTAATATTCATCCTAATAAATGATGCAGTTAAGGAAAAAATATTATATCTTATATCTCTGGTGTCCGAAATCTTCAATTGAAAATACCAAATAATTCGAAATTCATGAGGCTATCAAAAACGTGTTTCTATGGGTCGTGAAGTCACAAGGCAGTAATAATCGGGTCGCGCCGCTGCCACGTCATGTGCTGCTGGTGTTGCCAATGTCAAATCTATCAGAAACTGCATACATAACAACATAACCATAATCTTAATCTACCTGCTCGAAGTTCAAAGTGCTCGTCAGTGTCATCGAAATTTTGTTGCCGAGTGACGTCACACTAATCGGTCGTTTCGAATGGCGATGTTTCGAGCGTAACTTCAAATATTTATAAAAAAATTAACGGCTGATTTTTAATGCTTGATATTTGGTATGACTATGTTTTTAGTGTAGTAGAACACATTTTTGAAATAAAAAAAAAAAAATATGCACGTTCCCTATTGTAATGACGTAGGTCATAACAGTTACAACTGTCCTAAAAAGCGCCCCACGATTCACAACGCGGTTGGAAACTTTTCCCGTCGCGCTCATAAAATAGTTTGCAATTTTTGTAAAATTACCGGACATTATGAGAAAGATTGTCGCAAAAAGAAACGCGAACTAAATTTTTCAAAAAGCTCATGACAATCAGCGGACCAACGTATATTTTTCGTTAGAAAACACTTCGTTAATTTATATTTTAAGGACATTTATGTAAATTAATACCATAATAACAGGTCTTATTTATAGACACTGGCAGTGAATGTTCATTATTAAAAATATCCATAGCACAAAAAACTTGACCTGAAGATAGTAAAAATAAGCCACCCCCAATTTTTAAAGTTTTTTTCAGGGCAGATTTACCAAAGTCGTGAAATAACAGTTTGCGAAATTACGATAGATTCGGTAAGTGCAGTAATCGGCATTATTGTGGTGCCAAACGCTATGTGTCCAGCTGACCTATTAGTTGGTAATAATTACGTCTCAACCTCATGTGGCTTTTCATAAAAACGGTAGTGAAATAAAATTCAGTACATGTTCAGATATTGCGCACATAAATAATATTAAATTTTCAAAACCATTATCTGAAAATAACATATCTTGTGACTTAAATCATAGTACCGCGATCTTGGAACTGTTGAATAAATATCGCAAATGTGTGGCACTTGATCTGAGTGAAATGGGTAAAACAAATCGCGTTGAAATGAAAATTGAGTTAATGAGTTCAAACACTGTTTGCTACAACCCATATAGATTATCGGAAAATCAAAGAAGTGCATTAAAAGACATTGTATCAGATTTACTACAAAACAATATAATTCGTGAATCAACCTCTCCCTATGCCAGTCCTGTCATTCTAGTGCCAAAGCCCAATGGTACCTTAAGATTATGTGTAGATTACCGTAAATTGAACCTTATCACTGTCAAACAAAAGTTTCCCCTTCCTTCAATAGAAGACCAGATTGATAAATTGGCAAATTTTAAATATTTCACCTTGATTGACCTATTTTCTGGATACTATCAAATACCCATGGAAGCCGAACCATACCTAAGACAGCATTTATAACCCCAGATGGTCATTATGAGTAGGTACCGTCGGATGAGTTTTGGTCTGTGCAATGCACCTTTTGTTTTCCAACGTTTGATGAATAAAATCGTGAATGAACTAGAAGCCGATACCGCATTCCCCTACTTAGACGATATACTTGTTCCATCCAAAACTTACGACGAAGGTCTCATAAAACTTGAAAATGTATTAAAAATTCTAGCTGAATATGGCCTAACAATACAACCAACCAAATGTAAATTTTTATTAACCCAAATCAGTTACCTTGGCCGTGAAATTTCTGAGCGAGGGGTACAACCAAGTAAATTAAAAGTCGAAGCAATTCTCAAACTCAAACCACCCACAAATAAAAAAGAGTTGAGACAGTTGTGTGGTTTGGCAAACTATTTTAGAAAATTCATCATAAACTATGCATTCATTGTATAGCCTATCACACCTATTACTTAAGAAAAATGCCGTATGGATGTGGACTGAAGAACAAGACAATGCTTTTGAATTACTAAAAAGTATATTAGCCGAAAACCCAGTTCTTAAAATTTTCGATCATAATCTTCCAATACAGTTACATTGTGATGCTAGTAGTATCGGCGTAGCGGGAATACTGATGCAAAAACATAATGATAAATGGCACCCAGTAGCTTATTTTAGCAAACAATGTACCTATGAACAAATCAAGTACCATTCATATGAACTAGAAACTATGGCTGTAGTTTTTTCGTTACGAAATTTTCGGATATATCTTTTAGGAAAACATTTCACCATTTATACCGATTGCGCCGCAGTACGGGCAACCGCATTGAAAAAGGATTTGGTACCAAGAATCGCTCGTTGGTGGCTTGAGATTCAAGAATTCACCTTTGAAATTGAATACCGAGCGGGTACATCTATGAATCACGTAGATTACATTAGCAGACATCCAATCCCTGATCAACTATCAGTATCAAATATCATTAATTTAACAGAATCAGAATGGATAATTGCCGTACAAAGTCAAGATGAACAAATTAAAAATATAATAGAAATCATCCAGTCAGATAAAAATCCATCAAACAACAATTATTTTGTAAATTATACTTTAAGGAATAATATATTGTATCGCAAAATCAACAACTCTATAAAGTGGGTCGTTCCAACATCCTGTAGATGGTTGATTTGTCGTCTTAATCACGATGATGCCAGGCATTTTAGTTTCGAAAAAACTTTACATAGAATCCAACAAAACTATTGGTTTAAGAAGATGAGGAATTTTGTCAAGAAATATGTAGCATCCTGCCTCAATTGTTTATATATGAAAATCACAACAGGGCGCAAACCAGGTTTTCTTCACCCTATCCCAAAAACAACAATTCCCTTTCAAACAATTCACATTGATCATTTGGGTCCATTTGTAAACTCAAAACACAAAAACCCTCACATTTTTGTAATAGTTGATGCCTTTACCAAATTCCTGTTCATAGAGCCCGTCAGGAACACAAAAACAAAACATGTCATAAAAGTGCTTGAGAATTTAATATTTTTGTTTGGAACCCCAGACCGAATTATTTCTGATAGAGGATCGGCGTTTACATCAAAGTCTATGTCAAATTTTTGTTCAAAGTATAATCTGTGGTATAATATCAAACACATCAAAAATGCTGTTGCCACACCCCGTGCAAATGGGCAGTGTGAGAGGTATAATTTGACAATTTTAAATTCATTACGATGCTATTCGGCCAACGACGATAACGAGGAAAATTGGCATACCTACTCATTTGAAACTGATACAATTCAGCATAAACTCTACAGTTAACAAGACAACAGGAAAATCAGCTTATGAAATCCTCATGGGATTAAATCCAAAACCTATCGCCGATGCAAAAATTCTATCTGTTGTAAGAAATAATTTGGCCCAAGAAAATTTAGAGACTTTGAGAGAACAGGTTTCTCAAAATATTCAGATTCAGCAAGAAAAGGCAAAAATTCGTTTTGACAAAAAACGGATAGCTCCCCACAGATTTAATGTTAACGATCTGGTTTTAGTGCATAAGAGCAATTTTGGGTCAGGTAGTGGCCCAAAAAAGTTATTGCCTAGATTTAAAGGTCCTTTCAGAATTGTTAAGGTATTGGACAAAGACAGATATGTTGTACGAGATATTCGTAGTTCCAGACAGTCTACAAGCATCATAGCTGTAGATAGTCTGAAGCCCTGGATTACATTATGTGATCAGGAATGTCAGCCTTGGTAAGAATTGTTGTTGATTTGTTGTATCAGTTTGTGTCTTGTTTCATATTTAACATGGTATTTTTCTTGAGGAAACAGCATCAAGTGAATATTGTTTAATGATACCGTACCTGATACGATAGTAATAAGTCATTATTACACTTTCGGAAGCGCATAACTTTATGTTTTGCAAGCCTGGCAAAGTCAGATGTTTAAACCAGGAAATTATAACATTTCCAGAAGCTCGGTCCTATTGAACTAGTCTTAGAGGTGTTATGACCGAAAGCCTGCATTGCGCAGATGCCTAAGCATTCCTAGATGCCCAATCTCCCTGGCCATTAATGAGATTGGAAGCCTAAGATAATACGTAGGTATATTATTTTAGAGGCACTCATCCTGAATAACAGGTTAATTTTTGGAGCTTATACAAATCAGCTTGAACCATTTTACGGGTAAATGAGAATTAAATTAAAGAAAATTAGGTATACAATAACGAAAACTGAAACATTACCAAACGACATGACTTGAAAACAAAAGGGGGGGAGGGGGTTAGAATGGAAATTGAAATTTATTGTGGTTAACAGATGGTTTGGCTGGTTCTGAAAATTATCCTGCACACATTCAGAAGCCTAGTCAATGAGAACTGCCGTTCAATCAGTTCGACTTAAGAGAAGCTATGATCTGACTAGATTCCCGAATTAGCTGTGATTCGGAAGCCTATCATATCAACCAACACTGATTGATAGAAGCAGTGGCGTAGCAAGGTTGAATGGGGCCCCGGTGCAAATTAATTCCAGGGTCCCCCCAGTAAATAATTCTTTTCTGACGACCACATACGCAAATGACAAAATCCACGCACTAGTTGGTTCTTTGGAAAGCGCTAAATATCACATGCGTGCTGAAAGTACTTTCAGTACGCATACCTACTAAAAGTATTTTCAGCACACGTGGAAAATACTGTTGACATTATTTGTGATTGACACCACAATTTACTTTCAATACGTGGATTGAAAGTACTTTCAGCACGTGTTTTGAGAATGAAAAGAAATAAAATAAGACAAAATTGGTGTTAATCGGTTGGTCGTAAGAAAAATGGTATACATTACGTGTGAGAAAGAGTCTTTCATACACTCGTGTGAAATTTGTCACTTTCTACACTCGTAATGTAATCTACTATTGAAATTTTTAATTTGCTAAAGGAGCGTGCAACAGTGGCAACTGTCATAGGCAAAAATAATAAGAATGCCATATACAGTTGAGATAAGTCACTTTCTAATCCAAATTTTTCAAGTATTAATTCAAAATATTGCCTGACGCTCATAGAATTGTTTAGATGGTCCTTGGCTAAAGTAATAAGGTGAACATGTTGGGGTATTAGAGAATGATTGACTAATTCAGAGTATTTGATACACAATTTTTCACATTTTGCAACGATTGTTGATTCAGAAGAAGTAAGAATAATATTTGGAAGTGAAAAGTCAAAATAATCTTTAACATGTTCCATATACCCATATACCAACCTGTATAATAGTTGACCAACTACTTCGTCGGGATTGGAGGTAATTACCCCCCCCCCCCCTCCCAGGATCGAAGAAAATCAAGAGAAAAATCACGATCTGGAAAAGTGAATGACCTTGAAATTTACAAAAAATTTCGCCTGTGGCGCAATTATAAGGAGGCGCCCTTTGCACCAAGTACCATTTACCCCCCCCCCCAGACTGCTTACCACGCGTCGCCACTGGTTTCAGAGCTCTCAAATAATCTGTGGTCGTTCGCGAGTTCATCGAAATGCTTTTAATATTGGACTTGCGTTTTTTTCTGAAAACACTGGATTAATATTCCACTTTCTCATTCCACTGCTTCAGCTTTAATTTCTTCGTATGAATCTCTTAGCTTTAATACATTATTTCGAACTTCTTTTAA
Organism: Ceutorhynchus assimilis; assembly: GCA_917834065.1. NCBI lineage: Eukaryota > Metazoa > Arthropoda > Insecta > Coleoptera > Curculionidae > Ceutorhynchus > Ceutorhynchus assimilis. The sequence goes on along the minus strand of OU892280.1, from coordinate 28,048,899 downwards.
AACTTTAGTCCCTGTGAATTTTTGGCTAGTAGTATATCGTTCGTAAAAATTTTTTACGCGTGGCTTCGGGGCCCCTTTACGGCCGGGGCCCCGGGGCGCCGCACCGAATTGCCCTACGATAGCTACGCCACTGGATAGAAGCCTACTCAGTCCTAAATTAAGCATAGTAGATGAAAATTCGCTACTCAGTTCCGTACAAAGCGACAAAATACAAATGGGCCATATACAGGGTGTCACGAAAGGTTTGTTACAAACTTCTAGGGATGGTAGATCTCGTAAAAATAAAGCTTTTTTCTTAATAAACATGTGTCCGGAAATGCTTCGTTTTCCAGATACAGGGTGTCCCACGGTGGATGGCGTATTAGACGTTAATGGAAAACTGAAGAGCGGATCATTTTGAAAATTTAGCAACCAAGATAAACAACCCTAATCTACACTAAAAATATTTTTGTTTATACGGTGCTGCCGCTTCTACTCTAAACCAGTGGCAACATCGCTATTTTAAATGAAACACCCTGTATGTGATTGCATATTTGGATTCTACGTAAAATTCTGAGCAGATTTAATGTGATATACTCTATACCTAAGTTCAACTGTTTTGGAAATATTGACAGTTGAAAATTGACTTTTTGCAACTTTGACAGGCTGTAAAACCTGAACGGTTAATTTTAGAGGAAAACCGATTTTACATTCCTATGTTAGATTATTTTTATAAACTATCATTTGACACCAACTTTGAATTTAATCGGAGATTAAATTTAATTGGAATTTTTAATCATGGATTAAATTCAAAGTTGGTGTCAAATGATAGTTTATAAAAATCTAAGACAGGAATGTGAAATCGGTTTTCCTCTAAAATTAACCGTTCAGGTTTTACAGCCTGTCAAAGTTGCAAAAAGTCAATTTTCAACTGTCAATATTTCCAAAACAGTTGAACTTAGGTATAGGGTGTATCACATGAAATCTGCTCAGAATTTTACGCAGAATCCAAATATGCAATCACATACAGGGTGTTTCATTTAAAATAGCGATGTTGTCACTGGTTGAGAGTAGAAGCGGCAACACCGCATAAACAAAAATATTTTTAAAGTGTAGATTATGGTCGTTTATCCCGGTTGCCAAATTTTCGAAATGATCTGCTTTTTAGTTCTCCATAAACGTCTGATACGCCATCCACCGTGGGGCACCCTGTATACAGGGTGTCAAACTTTGTGAAAAAAATCAATTTTTACATTAATTCTCAGAAGTGCGAGCGTTTTAGAAAAAAAGTTTTTTGTTTATTTTTAAGCAACAAATAGCCTGGTAAAATTTCAGGTAATTCTGTGGCAATTTATTTTTTATTTATGGAGGTCAGTGACGTTCGTGGTTAGCCTAAAATGGTTTTTAAATTTTATCTCGAAAACTAAGCAGCATACGGAAAAAAATAAGGAGATAAAAAAGTTGTATCTTTAAATGTTCTATTGAAAAAACATATCTTAATTGAAAATAAATCTACTGGACGATGTTTTTCGTGCAAAAAAACCATCCCACAAAACCTGTGGCACGTCCCTGGAATTACTGGATCAACTCTGAGCAGTCCAAAAGATACCTCATAAAGGTGTCAACAAACTATGAAAATTTCATTTAATTCGTACATCGCATTTTGAAGAATTAATAAAAAAATTGGCTTTTTTTTACAAAGTTTAACACCCTGTATCTGGAAAGCGAAGCATTTCCGGACACATGACACCGACCATTGATATCAATATATCAATGACAATTCCACTTATGTATAAATAATCCCATTTGAAATGTCAAAAATCGTAGTTTGCTAGCGGATAAAACCAAAATTCACAAATTCGATCATTTTAGCTTATTAAAAGTGTAGGTATTTTTAAATAAAATTAAAAATATTTTAAACATGCCGCGATTTAGAACAATCAAAGATGAAATTAATAGCGAAATGGAAAATTCAATTCCTGAGAACACAAAAAGAGACTTCTCTTTCTGTAGAGTCAAATTCAACGGGGCAATAGCTATTTACCTAACAAGTGCGGAAAATGAATTTTTCCGCACGCGGCTGCCGTTCACCGAACGACGCGTAGCGGAGTTCGGTGTTGCAGCCGAGTGCGGAAAAATATTTTCCGCAAGTGTTAGGTACAATATTTTTCCTACATGCGAAAAAATGTAAATTTTTTCTTTTTTTTTTTTTGACATATCAGTGCGGTAAAATTTTTTCCGCACTGACAGCCGTGCGGAAAAACTTTTTCCGCACTGATATGTCAAAAAAAAAAAGTTTTACCGCACCGTGCGGGAAAACTCATTTTCCGCACGCATATCAGTGCGGAAAATCGATTTTTCCGCACGGCTGTAGGAAATAGCTATTTACCTAACAAGTGCGAAAAATATTTTCCGCAAGTGTTAGGTACAATATTTTTCCTACAGGCGAAAAAATGTAAAATTTTTCTTTTTTTTTTGACATATCAGTGCGGTAAAATTTTTTCCGCACTGACAGCCGTGCGGCAAAACTTTTTCCGCACTGATATGCGTGCGGTAAAAGTTTTACCGCACCGTGCGGGAAAACTCATTTTCCACACGCATATCAGTGCGGAAAATCGATTTTTCCGCACGGCTGTAGGAAAAATATTTATTCTAATTGTACTTTCAATAACTGCGTTCATTTTAAAAAGTATTTCCATATTTTATTTTGATTATGCATACGTGGAATTGCCGTACTAAATACCATTCGAGCTCAGATTTTGAGCAGGATATTTTTTTGCTTGCTCTCTCATACTTACTTTCATGCAATTTATCTCGATCTGTTCCACAAAATCACAGCTCTCGTTAAATTTCCTGAAGTAAGTATTCGAGACCAAGCCAAAAAATATCCGGCTAAATCTGAGCTCTTATGGTATTACCTACGATTATTAATGAAATCCATAGCAACGATTTGTATTTATTAGTCAGTTGTTATTAGTTGTCAGTTTGTCAATATTTGTCAATTAATTGGTCATTATTGTAGAAGTGAATGTAAATGCTCCTTTATTCGTGTTAATATATTTTAAAAATTGACCATAGATAAGTATTTTTGTCCTACATTTTCCAACTCGAAAAGAAGCAAATTGAAAACGGGTACCCAATTCAAGTTTAGAATGTATTATAAGGGGCAGCAGAAGCGACAAAAGTGAGTCTCGCAACAATTGCAAGTATTAGAATTCCCATCTGATTGGTCAATACTACTTCAGAAACGCGTTTGTAAAATGCTAGTGGGAACATATCTTGAAATTCAATAGTAATTAACCACCAGCAGCTTTTTGTAGGTGATATCAACGATATAATCAATGAACATACGTTTTTTGACACCAATATCACGTGACTTTAAAATGGTATTTGTCGGACTTTACCACTTATAATTTGGCCCTTAAACGCTCAATATGATTATAGATAGCGTTTTCACGAAATTATGCCATTACTACAAATATACACCAAAGCAGGGAATGAAGAATACAGAATAGGAGCAGCGAGCAGCAAAGGATTACACAATAAAACCGGGTGAGGAGACAATGGGCCCCTTGCACCAGTTTTTTTCATTGCTGATTTCGTTAGACAACGCAAAATAAGTCAACACGTGTTTTTTCTTTTTTGTGTTAGTCAAAAATTGACAGAGATACAACGCTTTGAAATCTGCTTATGACGTCATGAGGTATAATACTTTATGACGTCGCACATGGTCAGTATATCCATATATACAAAACTTATTATTAGTATAACTTCCGGAATAATCGTACTAGGACAAAAAAAAAACACGCATCGATTTTTTTTCGATTTCCTACAGTTTGCAATAAACAATAATCAATTTAATTTTCGCTGTGTCTAGCCTCCCGGCACCGGTATTCATACGAATCCCGGTTATGGCGCGTTTCAAATGACGTCATCAACAACCACCGGTAACTGTCGTGGATCCCGCCTTTTGCTATACAAGATGTTAATAATTATTATGTTCATTGGTATTGGGGGAGATTTATTATGAAGAAAAAAAGTAAACAAAGTCGGGCGCGATAAGCTTTTATTAATGGAAAATAAAATTATGACTTTCTATTATATGTAGGTACCTACAGGGTTATTTTGAAAGTTTGTTCAGCATTTGATCTTGTACAGCAAAGCCGTTAATGTTCAGCAACATTACACAGGGTACCTCAAAAATAGAGGTTAATATTTTAACTGCGGATTCTACATCTCAAATTAAGTGCAAAAATTTCTATAAACATGGGTCCAAGAGTACCCTATTTCAGAGATACAGGCTGTTAAAAAAGCTATAGTCCTGAATAATAAATGAAAATAAACCATACTATTCCCTTTTTAAACCACTACTACGAAAAGTGGATTAACGAAGTACTTACCACTCTAATACCAATATCACAACAAGAAACAATAATACACAAAAGCTATTCCGGAATTAATCACAGCTTCAAGCAGCAAGAGAAACCTGACTTTGTATTTTGAATCCAATAGCCGGGATCCACGATAAATCCCGGCGGTCGTTGATGGAGTCATCAAAAACGCGTCATAACCGGGATTCGTATGAATACCGGTGCCGGGAGGCTAGACATAGCGTTTAATTTTTCATGCAAGTAACCTATGGTAGAACTGAAAATCATGGGAGATACGAGCAAAATGACAGAAAACATGGGCTATAGTTGTAAACACAACCTGGATGGATTGGCAAAAAACCAGATCAATATAAAATCATATATTTTTGGGGGCGAAAACAAACTTGCTATTAAATTAGAAGCAAAAACAAAAATCCCAGTGGCATTATTTGAGGGAACCACAATAGCACGGTTGGATGAAGAAACACAGGAAAATCACTCATATAATTTTTTAATACAGGAAGAAATAAATAATATTAATAGTGAAAGAGTAACATTAGAAGATCACAAGATAGAAAGTATTAAAGGCGAAAGAACCAAGCAGGTACTTCAGGAACTCCTTCGCGAATACAATGACATTTTCGCCAAATCAGCAAAGAACATGGGCAGGACAAATCTGACTGTACATATAAAATCGAAATAGAGAACGCCAAACCAATAAAAAGTCGACCATACAGAGTTCACAGAAAGAAAGGCAAATAATTGATGAACAAATTCAGGAAATGCTAGAGCTTAGAGCAGTGTGATTCGTCCTTGTCACTCTCCATGGACTAGTCCAGTAGTGCTAGTCAAGAAAAAAGATGGAAAAACCAGATTTTGTGTGGGCTATAGAAAAATCAATATAGTGTGACAAGGAAATCAACGTACCCATCACCCCCAATCGATGATATCATAGGATGATATTCTATCATATTTAGGAGAAGCTTCCTACTTCAACATCTTAGATATGTTTTCGGGTTACTGGCAAGTACCTGTCGAAGAAAGCTTTAAACCATACACTGTATTTATAGCACAAGGGCGTGGATCTTACGAATTCAACGTACTAAGCTTCAGACTATGTAACGCTCCAGCAACCTTCCAAGAACTAGCTGATAGAGTCTTTTGGGACCTAAAATGGAAGGAAATATTACCTGGACGGTATAATTATCTCTTCCAAAACTATAGAGGAAAAAACTAAGAAAGGTTTTTGAATAAGTGCGACAGGCAAATTTGACCCTCAAGCCAAGCAAATGCGAATACTTGAAGCAAGAAATTAAAATCTTATAGGCTTTCACGTCAGCGGAAAAGGAATCCTACCAGATGAGGAAAAGATAAATTGCGTCAAAAGATTTCCCACACCAAGAAAGGTCAAAGACGTCCAGAGCTTCCTAGGACTTTCTAACTTTTACAGAAAATTTATAAGCAACTTCTCAACAACAGGCTATTATATGATATTACGAAAAAGAACACAAAGTTCCAATGGGGGAAGGAAGAAGCATTCAAGGTTATCAAAGACAAGCTCACCTCAGCACCAGGACTAAGGCATTTTGATCGAAATAAAGACACCATCTTACACACTGATGCATCGACATGCGGAATCGGAGCAGTACCATTACAAGAAAACGAAGGAAGTGCACATCCAATAAGTCGTAGTTTGTCAAACAGAGAAAAAAACTATTCAATCAGTGAATTGGAGCTATTAGGAGTGGTCTGGGCCCTAAGCTACCTGAGGCATCTAATATACGGCCGACAAGTAAAAATCGTGACAGATCACCACGCGCTTTGCTGGATGGATTCACTCAAGTTAGCAGAATTCGACTCAACGCATGGAGATGCTGTTTGTATGTCACGTAACCCAGTACTCCAAACAAAAATCAAAGAGAATGAAGGACAGAAAGAACTTCCGACCTTTGCGTCGAGAACAGAGGAAATGTGCACATTACAAAAAAAAATGACCAAGAGGTGAGACAACTTAGAAATGCAGTAGAGAATCCAGAGGACCCAGACATCAACATAGGCATTCGAAAAAGGGCAAAGAATTTTAGAGTCGCAAATAGCCTACTGTATAAAATTAATAAAACGCAAAGAGGCTTAGAGAAAGTGCTAGTGATTCCAAAAACAATGAGAACTGAAATCCTCTGGGAACTCCATGCTTCGCTATCATGTGGACATTTGGGCTTAAGCAAAACAACGGACAAAATTAACAACAGATTTTTTTGGGACGGAATGCTAAAGAACATCGAAAAGTACGTTAAGAGATGCCCAGATTGCCAAGCTAGAAAGGGGCAACCTTAAAGAAAAACGCCAGGGATGTTCCAACCAATACCGGTGGGAACAATTTTCGACAATATCGGAATTGATCTTATAGGACCATTTAGAAGAAGTAGTAAAGGGAAAACAATGATAGTTGTAGTTACCGATTACGCCTCACGATATCCCATCACAGCCGCCCTACCGAATGGAAAAGCCGGATCAGTTGCAAATTTTTTACTGGAAAAAGTATTCTTGATACACGGAATGCCAAGAAATCTGCTCAGCCACAGAGGAAAAAAAGTCTTTCAATCTGAATCAGTAAGGGAATTAGGAAAATTAATGGGAGTATGAAGCAAGTTGCAACCGCATACCATCATTGTTGTAATGATCTCACTGAAAGGCTAAATAAGACCATAGCTGACATTGTATTGTAACACACAGCAAACGGACTGGTGTAGCTATCTATCATTTATAACATTTGCGTATAATACAGCGAAAAAGGACACAACAAGATTTAGCCCATTTATGTTAACATATGCAAGAGAATCCACACTATACCAGCAGAAGCTGCATTGTTGGAAGCTGACAACGAAACAGATGCTCTGCAAATTAGAGAAAAGGCACTCTTGATAAGAGCCATAGCATTAGAAAATATACGAAAAAGACAAGGAAAAGATCAGGGACGTTTTGACGAACGACATAGAGAATTAGATTTCGTACTTGGAGACAAAGTTAAGGTGTTCATACCAATTAGAAAGGTTGGAAGAAGCGAAAAGTTACTCTTATAAGATGGTTTGGACCATACAAAGTAATTAGAAAAATGGGAGAAGCGAATTAAGTACGAGGTAGAAAAGATTGGAAGCAGTATGAAGGATACGGTCCACGTGAGTAGGATGATACCCTACTACGATCCATGGACAGAAGCTGCGCCTATTGAAAAAAGGGCAGATGTGACAGATATTGCTGAAGACGCAGAATCTGAAGTTGATGAGAATGAAGAAGACAAAGAAAAAATTGAAGAGGAAAATGGAAGCAGTGAAGCAGAAAACGAGGTAGGAGAATGATTGTACAGATAAAACATAAGCAAAACCATTAAGTAGGAAAATAGGAAGTAGAGATAGAATAAAAAAAATAGAGTAAGACATAAAGAATAAAGTATACAAGGAGGGATGGAGAGGAACGATAGCTCAATGTAGGAGGAAATTATTGGATGACCTCATAATTCTAAAAGAAGATAGAGAATATGAATTACTATAGAAGAAAAAAGATCATATCGACGGAAGGGCTGGGCATTCCCTCTGTAGAAGCCGCCGAAGGGATCTTAGAAAAGTGCGAGCTACAAAAAGAAGTTGGACTAAACTTACCAGTTGGAGCCATGATCAACAAATGAGGATATGATATGAAATTTGGTGGCCCGAACGTGGGTCATAATTAAATTAATTATAGGAATAAGCATTTTTTTTTTATTGTATTAAACATTTATTTTTTTGCATGTTGGAATTCACAAAAATTCGACCAGGGACGGACATAGCAAAGCCGAAATCAGAACTAGAAGGGTAACTGGTACCTTGCGACAGCTCTGAACTAAGCAGAGGCTCATGTCTGTATCAATAAACACGAAGAATAACAGTCCATGAACCAGGCAACGACACTTAGATCGTGGAACCGTACACCTTACGATCTAGCTGACACACTATGAATTACTTGGAACCAGAACCAATCCGCTTGAGACAGAATACAGAACAATAAACAAGGAGCATAACAAACCAGAAACCAGGCAATATCAACACTTAGACCGTAGGACCGTTAATATCCCACGATCTAGCTGACCTACCAAGAAGTACTTGGAACCAGAAGAAAAAACCCATGGCTGAAGCGGTAAATTTGATGAAATTTCTTAGTTATAAGATTTTTTTTTGTGGTAACCTGAATAATAATACACTCTGACCCATCCCACCATGAAAAACTTTTGTTAATTTTAATTTTTAATTTTTTTTCTATACTCTTCTTCTTTGCGGAAGCCTAAGGCTTGTTTCACCCATTTATTTGTCCCTCCTGGGATGCCGACGACCAGATGTCCTTGCACCTTTTGGGATGCCGTCCTGGTGGTCTGCTGGATGCTGGTTTTCCATTTCTGGCGATTTTTGCCAGTCTGTAGTTTTCCATCCTAGATATGTGCTCGTTCCAGAAGCGTCTTCTAGCGCGTATCCATCTGACCACGTCCTCTGTCTTGCACTCTTCTCTGATTTCGTTACTCATTCTTTGATCCCAAAGTGTGTTTCCTGTGACCATTTTTAGTATTCTCATTTCATTTTTAATTTGTTGGTTTTCCATCTTGTATCCCTGGTCTATCTTGCGCACTTACTCTATTATTCTGTCCATTATGATGTTGAATACTAGTAGACTGAGACTGTCTCCCTGTCGTATCCCTGTGTTTTGTTCAATTTTTTCTGTTTTTGTTAATTTTGTTCGTATTGTTGTGGTGTTGTTTGTGTTGAGCTTTCCGACTGTCTCCGTGATGTTTGGGTGTATTCTCTTGTGGTCCATCTCGTTCCTAACGTCCCCCAGTCTTATCCTGTCGAACGCTTTCGTCAAATCTATAAAGCATAGGTTTGCTGGTTTGTTATACTCTATTGCCTTCTCTACCACCTGCCTGACAATGAACACTGCATCAATCGTCGAACGGTTTTCTGTAAACCCTGCTGCTCCTCGCTTATTGTGGTGTAACTGAGAATGCGCTGCTGCAGCATACGACTGAACAATTCCATGGTCGTGTCTAGAAGCGATATTTCTCGGTAGTTCGCCGGATCTGAGGTTTTCCCCTTTTTGAATATTGGGATTGTGATGCTGTGTCTCCATCTCGCTGGTGTATTTTCGTCCTTCAATATTTTGTTGGATAGTTCTGCCAGCTGTCCTACCAGAGCTTCTCCTCCGCACTTTAACAGTTCGTTGGGGACGTTTTCCGGGCCTGGAGATTTACCGTTTTTCAGGTGCTTCATTTCGGATATCACTTCCTCCACCTTGTATTGTTCTACATCCTCAAGGTTTATGGCTTCCTCTCGGTTCAACCTCCCCCGCTCCTTGGGCCTTTGTTATTCCTGTTAATCCCGGTTTGTGTACAGGCCCTGAAAGTAGGTGGTCCATTCGGCTGCCGAGATATTGTTTAATTGTACTGTCTTATTTATTTCTCTCCCTGTTGCTCTGAGCATTTTCCGTATGCGTTTTTGGGTTCCATCATAAAAGTCACTTTCCATTTCTCTACTGAAGTTCTCCCAATGCTCTCTCTTTATTTCCCTTATACAATTGTTTATTCTGTTCCTTGTTTCGATGTATTTGATGTGGTTTCTTGAAGTCTTGTTGGCTGTGTATGTTGGTGGACTTTTTTTTTTCTCATGGGCCAGTATCTTCACCTCTGGTTTGAACCATGGTTTATTATTTCTGTGTTTTGTCGTTGTGTTGACTGTTCTATACTCGATATTTGGATTATATAATTGTTAAGTAGGGATATTTAAGTATCAGGATATTATTGTAATTTTTGACATTATTATGGTATTTTTATGTATTTTTTGGTTATGTCTATTCCAAGCATTAAGGGTCCAATGCTTCATGGAGGGGGGCATATATCAACTAGCTACTTAGGAAAGGAGGACCCGGTATTCAACATTATTGATTTAATTGCCGATTCGATCGGATGCTTATTGCAATTCAGCAATAAATTTACATAAATAGTGGGCCAAGCCGAGCAACAGACAGACTTGAACCAGTGTTAGTACCGCGTACCGCCACCCTGGAAACACCCCTCTGGAATCAAGTTTCCCCATTGAAAGTACCGCCACCCTGGGGAAGCCCCTCTGGGAAACTGTATCGTCATCTAGTGCAAGTACCGCCACCCTGGGAAAGTCCCTCTAGATGCGGATCAGTTAAACGAAGATTACCATTCTACGTAACATTAGCATCAGACATTCCTTCCTAAGTAGCGTCAGACGTGTGGCCTTCCCACGGAAGAGAATGTATCCTGCAGGATTCATGACGTCAGTTGCGTATTTTGAAATTTGGCGCCCTGGGCCTATAAGGTTTGCTGCCCTATAATATAACAAAAAAAAATCAAAAAATGGAAACATAAGAGTGCGCTTCTCGATGCTGAAAAAATAGGTATTTCGCGTTTGCGACTATGCTGTTTTAATAAAAATAGTTGCATCTAGGGAATTCTAACAAAAACTGTTTTTAAGAATGTACTTTTGTGCTTGCTTGACCCAGTAATTTTTTTTTGATTTTTCTCATTTTTTGAAAAAAAAAAATTCATAAAACGAGAAAAATCAAAAAAATTGTACTGGTCAAACAAGCACATAAACATATCCTTGAAAAAAGTTTTCGGTTAAAATTTTTTAGATGCAATTGTTTTTATTAAAATAGCAAAGGCGCACTCGCGATTTTCAGCACCGAGAAGCGCACTCTTAATATGTTGAGTTTCCACAAACTAATTTTGTTGCTTTGTTGTTAAGATAGCATTCCTTAGTGCTTGGGACGCGGCTTGTGCCGCCCCTGGCAGCCCTACCGCCCAGAGCCATGGCCCCCATGGCCTTATGGTAAATACGCCACTGCATGACGTAATAACTTCTTAGCAAATATATACACCTTTTTATATGTATAAAATTGAGCGAGTTTCTCTCCACCTATCCACTCTTCACCCCCCGTCACAGAGACGCTGTGACAATAATACCCATAATAACCTTAGGCAATCTACTGACCTGTAAAAATGAAATTCAATATGGAAGTTCGGGTCAAACTTGGGTCAAGCTATGTTGTTTATTCTGTATGTCATTGATTCTGTCACATTCTGGACAAACGTCCAGGGGTGCGATTTTCGAAACCATTCGAGTACATTTCGTACACGAAATTTAACTGACAGCAATGTAAATTAAATGGGGAGCAGTCAAATTTCGTGTACGAAATGTACTCGAATGGTTTCGAAAATCGCACCCCAGGATTTGAATTATCGGATTCTGTGTTTTTTTGTGTGTGTTTAGATTGTGTTAATTAAAATGCCAGCGATTTGCATCGTAATTGGGTGTGGAAGTCGAGGTGACAGGGATAAAGTGAAATTTTATTCAGTTCCTCATATTTTAAATCATCGGCTTTTGATCTACAAAAATGAATTATCAAAACAACGCAGGGCTTTATGGATTGCTGCAATTAAAAGAAAGGATCTAACAGAGGCTAGATTTTTCCCTTAATAATAATACTTTAAGATATTCACTCTCCATCTCAGAATTTATTATTAAATTAAAAAATACGTAGAAATGCTAAACACTATGAAAACAAAAATATGACCAAAACCAATGAACGTAGAAACATATAAAATTCACTTGGAAAGCAACAAGGGCCAGAGCACAAATGCTCTCCTCATGAACGTCACCGGCTTGTCACCGCAATATTTGACCTGAACGGCCATTATAAAATCACGTGATTGAGATTGCCTAATTCACCATATTATATTAGTTAGGTTAGAATCTCAAATTGGCGCGGGTTCCTAGTTCAAAAATTAATGCATTGATGTCTTATCAATTTTAAAAGCGTCTGTAGACGGGATAGAAAGTTTGTTAGGGAAGTATACATTGTTTTTTGATATGTTAATTGACTGAGAGAGTGTTTCAAAATTGAATAAACATTATGTAAAAATAAAAATATTACCAATTTAGGAAGGTGATGTTTGTATAAAATACGTATGTCGTTGCTTCATCCATAAATATACATAGGTACTTATAATTATAATATAATAAACGTGTACCTATGGATAGTGGATGTACAGGGTGTCCGAATTTGGATGGTTTTAATAGGAAACGTCAATTTCTGAGCGAGATACAAAAAAATGAACCCCCCACTCCGAGGCTCAAATTTCTTGAAATTTTGATTGGTGCAAACCGCATTTTGATATCTTCAACCGTTTAGCCGCTAGAGGGCGATTCTCGATTTTGAGCAATACTGTGAAATCTTCATAACTTTTTTGTTTATGAAAATAACTGATTTCCGTAAAAACTTTCTGGAAGCACTTTTTCAAGCAGAATTCAGTGACGTTCTCAGTTTTTTTCTAGTTGGTCCCAACTCCGAGATATTGACCAAAGTCTGGTTTTGTTCAATAGGACACTCTATATATTAATAGCTCATTAGAAAGCTCGGCTTTTTCTGATTTCAATGATATAAAGTTCGATAGGTTTATCTCTAATAGTTTTGGAGAAAAAAAATTATTTCGGTTTTTGTCATAAGAAGCAATGATGTGTAAGAAAAGGACTTTATATCTGTAAGGAAACTGAGAAAGGTCTCTTTCCAACATATTGTTTCTTATGACAAGAAACCGAAATATTTTTTTATTATGATGATTTCACATTATTGTTCAAAATCGAGAATCGCCCTCTAGCGGCTAAACGGTTGAAGATATCAAAATGCGGTTTGCACCAATCAAAATTTCAAGAAATTTGAGCCTCGGAGTGGGGGGTTCATTTTTTTGTATCTTGCTCAGAAATTGATGTTTCCTATTAAAACCAACCAAATTTGGACACCCTGTACTTCAATAATCTAAAAAAATCGATAAGGAATGACTAAACTAGTGATAAATTAATAAATAAACAACTCGTACCGATAATCATAACACAACACACGACTTCACTTTCATACAGCTGGTTTTAGACCCGACGTACGTCCACGGAAAACAGACACTTAACTATAATCCTTTGTATTTTTAACTTATAGGTCTACAAAAATCAGTATCTCGTATACTCTCCACACAAAAAGTCGCAAAAAGTTCATCTTCTACCTACAAGATTTCGTCCCATTTAAGGGTTGTTCAGAATTAAATCCTCTACAAAATATCAAAAAATGGGCAAAATCCATAGAGCCCAAAAGTCCCATGTTAGGTGTGCGTTATCCTTTATTGAAATGTGTTTAGGAACCCATTTCAAATTTCGCGCCCGATTTTGCCTAACCTAACTAATATGATGAATTAACTTCGAGGATCAACTATCGAAATAATTAGGCATTCCAACGACCTGGCAAAAAATGCGTTGTGGCGGAAGTTCATTATCCCGTATATGAGAGTATGTAATTTAAAGCTTTTTAAAGTGCATTTTGTGGTTGTTTTGTGAATGAACTCTGTTTATTTTTTTATTTTATTGACTTCATTAGTGTTTCTTCCAATTAAAAATGCCACAAACGGGTCTTGAAGTTGATTGTGGAAGTAGTTTCAACAAGGTAACAAGGATGATGTCAGGCTTTTTTCATTGCCCTTTGTTTTAAAATTTTCCAATTAAAACGTAAACATTTTTCACTACCACTGTTCCTGAATCTGAAATAAAGCCATTTTCGAAATATTCGTAAGAATCTAAGCTTTTGTTGGCCTTCATTTGCTCATTAAAGTGAACTGTGGATCAAAATGTCATCTGGACATTTTTTTAAACTAACCGTTCGCCCAGATCCCGATTTTCCTGCATTCAAGTCTTTAAATATTCACTCTGCATCTCAAAAAGTATATTATAACAAAGTAAACTGTAATTAGCTTGAAAATATTCCAAATAAACTCAAGATAAACAAACAAACGTCAAATTTTCCACGGTCTCCATATTGAAAAATCACGTGGTTTGGAGGGCCTAATTAATCAATGTGTTCAAAAAAATGCGGACAAAAATTTTTAGAAACCTATTATAGAGCCAATAGTGATTTACCTAACAAATGCGGAAAGTGATGCTTTACCGCACGCAACGGCAGAAGACCCAACGAAGCGAAGTGGAATTCGGTCAACTTCGTCGCACATCATGATGTGAAGTAACTTAACCACACACTATGCAGTCTATTTTACCGCACACTAAGCGGTAAAGTTACTTTACTGCATACAGTGCGGTAAAGTGTAAAGTGCTACTTTCCACTTGCAAATAAAGGCGGTAAAGTGCTCTTTATCTCACGCGCGTAGGTAAAATTAATATAGAGCCACTGAAAATATGTAAACTCGCGTACAATTTTAAAAGCAGGACTTTAATGATTTATAGCACTAATTGGACCAAAATATAATTGACTGTTGCTCTGATTTAAGACAGAAATAAGTTATGTAAAAATAAAATAAAATACTGTAGGTATTTAGTTATTTTAAGAATTTAAAAGCAATACTTATAACAATAAACTTATGTATAGTGCTCGAGCGAACGGGAAAACTCGAGAAATTCTCGACGAGAGAAAGAATTTTCTCGTCTCGTCTCGGGGTGACTTTTCGAGAGAAAATCGGTCTCTCGTCTCGACGGCATCACTAGGTAGGTCCTAACATCCGAGTAAGTAGGCTGGTTTGTAGTCCTCTCCTAGGATAAGAATCTCTGAAAATTTCAGCTTTCTATCTATGAAAGAAAAAAAATTATGTTTATTCAAAGTTTTCAAAATGCATGTCCATAATGGTCAAATTTAAATTTTTTTTTGTGTGGATATTACGCGATTTTTTCTCAAGAACTATACCTAAGTCCAAATGAGTTTAAATTTTAAAGGATTTATAGTCCTCTACTAGGATAAGAATCGCTGAAAATTTCAGCTTTCTGACTATGAATGTACTGGATTTTTCAGATAATGAGATACGCACATATCATCGATTTTAATTAAAACTACCAATAAACTCGTGTACGATGATCACGCAGTGCCAAAGTTGTGTGAATCTTGAGAGTGAATCGACTTTAAGTCACAACTTCTCCCCGCTAAGACCCATAAATTTAACCTGCAGAAAACAACATAAAAAATGACTTTCCCCACTCTCTCCAGTTCCGCCTATGCCCCCTCGCTTTCACTCTGGACCCCCCCAAAACCCCCGATGGATGCCCCTGTTTCGCGACGCCTTCACCCTCTCGCGTCCCGACAGGCCCTTTGTGTGCAACCACCCCTGACGCAGCAGCAGCGCACCCTCCCTGCAAAAACGACGCTCCGACGTCGCACTACAAGGTGGACGAGACGAGGGGCGCCTGGACCTGCGCCGAATAGGTGCAAGCAAGACCCCGACTCACACTACATACTGGAAAATTGATTGTTTTCAGAGAAATGCACTTCTTCTGCTGCTGAGCTCGAATGTCCGGGGGTTAAAAAGGAAAAATAGGGAATCGTTTATTTTGAGTCAATGTTGTGATAGTTGTGATAATGTACGTTTAGGTTTAGAGAAGAGGATTGACGCGGCTGGACGAGCGAATCATAAATTTGGTACCTGATTATATTTCGTATGGATGGAGGGGTGAGAAGGAAGGAAAGACCAGGTGCATTTTTCAAGGTATGTGACCCATATAACAAGTGCCCCATTCGGGGGTGTAGGACTTTATTTTCTTCCTTATATCTTTGTTATTTTGCAACCTGTAATTGCTATGAAATCAACACAATTCGAAATTCCCTTTCTCGAAATATTTGAGAATGAAATTATAATTATTTTTGGATTTCTGAGGCATTCAGAGATAATTATAAAAATAATAATAATAATTTATTAACAAAAGGATATACATGTCTTTTTTACATTTCCCTTAGGATTGTATTATTTTCTAATTGTTGTAATGATGCCTAGATGCCAGATATAAATATAAATTTACCTATTTCAAGATTAAACTTATCCATCGAAAGATATCTACTGTAAAATATATAAAACTTATAAACTTTACAAGTACGGAATGAAAAACATTATAGTTATGCGAGTATGAAATATTGCCAAACGTTCTAATACCTCCTACTTATCACCTCAACTTTTTATCTACGTGTCACCAAATACAAAAATGATGATGTAATTAACGTTTTGAGACTTATATTTTTGAGTTTGTTCATGCTCACGTTTCTTAAACTTTTCATAATGAATAATGTAATGAACTCTTATCTCAGATGTTAGTAGGATTATTATAGTCACAACCGATATAACGACGTCACAATATGTTTTTTTTTCTATATGTATAGCGTTTTATCTACGACCGCTTACTAAAAACAATAAATATAGAATTTAATTTAAAACATAGAATATCATATAATGCGGCGAAGTGTGGTTCCGATAAGTGTAGGTATCTATTGGTACCTATAAACAAATATGTGCGTTATAATTCTCTTTAAGTAATCTAAAATAACTTCCGTGTGGAATAATATTATTCTAACCAAAAATATAATACCCCAGCGATGATCTACAGCCGGTTAAAGACATTGATCATTATTTAATGTGTAAAGTGTGTAAAATTTGAAATCTTTGCTACGATGGAATCCAAACCAGGAGTTTACAAAAATAGTTAATGCCATAATAATTCTCATAAAATCATTGAGTAATGTTATATAAGCCTTTACCCATGAAACTAAATGCATTGTCATCCTAACTGGACCATTGCATTGTTTGTCCGCGCTCTATGCAAATTTCGAATCTTTACCTTGAATGCCGCCATTATGAATGCACCCCTTCGAAAATCGAACTTGATTTTACCTTTGATTTTGTACAGCGGCTAGAGAAGGGTGGCCGAGATTGCAGTCGAAGGGTCAATAATAAATTAGAAAGCAATTTTTGTTTAGGAGTTTAATAACCCGTATTTGTATACATACAGGGTGTCCCAGGGAAAACATTCCACCCCGATTTATTGGATTTGGGATGAGAATTTGGAAAAACGCTCGGACACGTCGATTTTTAATTTGAGGGGGAACTATTTTTCAGTTTTTTCCATCCCCGTAGCTCCAACCCCCTAGCTAGTTGGAGAACAACCCCCCAAATTTGATATCTCTTTTTAAAGGTCTCATCGAGTTCCTTATGGCCCTAAAATTTCGTCACATTATTTTCATCCGTAATGAAATGACAGCTTGTCAAAATCTTGGAAATAGACTATTGTTTCAGTAGGAGTAAAAGCGATACTTACCTGTCTTTATTCCTACTAAAACAATAGTCTATTTCCAAAATTTTGACAAGCTGTCATTTCGTTATGGATGAAAATTATACGATGACACTGAGAGATGAGACCTTTAAAGAGAGGTATGACACGACCCCTATCCCCTTTTCAAATTTGGGGGGTTGTTCTTTCCCTAGCTAGCAGTGGCGGCCAGTGGCAACCTAGTGTGGTTGTGCGCTCTTGGAAAATTTTTTGGAGGTGCCACGTCCTGTTTTACATTTATTTTGTATGTTGATTTTTTTTCTTTTTACTTTAGGAAAAATTATCGAGAACAAAAATATATGTATTTAAATGAGGCTTGAATGTTTTTATTCTAGCCATAATACATAATTGATATTGAAATTTATAATAAAAAAAAAAAACCGCGAACAACAGAGTTGTCAAACCGCCAAAATGGTGAAAAAACATTGAAATATTCTCGATTGAGTGGAAACAACATTGGAAGTGTGTATTCAAATAGCGCACGGCGCATCCCTTTCATCGGGCGACTTACCGTATATTCTCGATCAATTGCACAGCGAGAAAACACATTTACCCAGGAGCGCCGAACGATTCCACACCGACCACCCGGACCACCAGCACAACCAAGCGGGAGAAAAAAATATACAAGACAGGCGCAGGGCGCGCTTTCGTTCCGTTCGTGCGAATTTAAAAATAGAAAAATGAGTAGATATTTATCCTAATTTAGAAAATTGGGTAGGTATTTTTTAATTGAAGTTTCTTTTCTTTCCAAAATTTTAATTTTATTTTCTTGCTTGGTATTTGGTGGCAGTGCGCGCGCACGAGCGCACTTATTGAGAAGCCGCCCCTGCTAGCTAGGGGGTTGAAGCTACAAGGATAAAAAAAAACTGAAAAATAGTTCCCCCTCAAATCAAACATCGACGTGTCCGAGCGTTTTGCAAGATTCTCATCCCAAATCGGGGTGGACTGTTTTCCAGGGGACACCCTGTATATAGTTAATTTTTTAACGTATAGACTAAAATAGGATTTTGTTTCTAACTGGAATCCGTAGAAATGCCTGAATCCATTTTCCACCCCTCATTTCGGTTTGCTTTGCTTCTATGTATAAAACTTTCTAGGACTAGATAACAGGCCAGGCTCCCTCCTCTATTAGTTTGACTTGGGTGAAGGCAACTTTCAAAATTATCAGATTGCTGGACAGAAAATGCTTTTCAGCATTTTATTTTGCCAAAAGCTAATCGAGTTAATTTGTTTCGATCACTTTTAAATTGCCCATCAGTCAACTGGGAATCTGATTAAGACGCTTGAATTATCTCTCCCCTGTATATTACATCATTCGCTAATATATGATCCACACTACATATTCACTTTTCGATAAATAATGACTAAAGAATATTTTTGTGAGTGGAGAACGATTGAAACATAAATTTAACGATTCAATACAATAAGGTGAACACAGCTCAACCAAATTTCTATTATCAACTATGATTTTCTGGTTCCACTGAACTTGAACACAACAAAAGCTATTCGTTTGGTCAGTGGCACTTTTTGCTGATTTACTTATTAGAAAATTAATTTTCTTTTCTCAATTACTGATGTGAAATTAGGAAAAATCAAGGAAAACCTTGTGACCTATGTGGTATTGTGTTGATTTCTTTATTATGATAGGTACATATTTTTAGGTGTATTTTAGTATTTTCAAAGCATATTCATTATTCATCATTCCCCTCACACAGGTTTTTTCACCCGTCACTTGTTTCTGCTTCCCATTTACTGGTCATTATCTTCTTTATCCAAAATTTATGCGTGCATTTCGTTATGCACCCCTTTTCGAATGGTAAAAAATCCGGGCAAAATACACCCCGTTTCTCTGGGCCGTGTTCCTGTCCTAGTTTTGTTTCGGAGAGGGTGCAGACGAGGGGTGGAAACGCGGCATTTCTAGGGATGCTTGTTCGTAAATTAGTCGCTTTGTTCTCTTTGTCTATTACATAACGGCGACGGAGTCAATAGACCCAATCAATAGTGCCAGGAACTAATCTATTATGTGGATATTATTTTGGGTTTTCAAGCATGATAATATAATAATTTTTTATCGGAAAAGTAGGTATAAAAAACAAGAGTTCTTTCCCTGTTTAATTTAATATTAATTAATGTTTAAACTTAAGCGTCAAAGAAGAGATTTATGATTTTTTATCTCTATACAGGATGGCACCGAAAAACCAAAAATTTGACTAGAAAACTTCTTATAAACCATTTTCACTGAACTTAAAACCAGTTTTCCGGAAAACGCTGTGACAGCCAAATAAATCACAGGTAAATTATTGGTCTTTGGTTGACCACGCAAAAACGTCGTCAGTAAAAACTGCAACACTACATGTTCGCATTATGGTTATTCTAGATGATATCATCTAAACGTCGCCATTCGTGACCAATTTCTCTCCCATTAGTCGTCCGACAATGGTGGGTGTGCAAGCTGTGCTTGCAAATTACCCTTGCTCAACTCGGTTCGGTTGAGCAGCGGGACAATTGTATCGTTTCTGGCCAGCCTCACTCTCTGTGATGGCCAAGAAGGCTTGGGCACAGGAAACGTTTATGAGTAAAACACCTTTCAAATACTGATTTATTCCGAATCTTACCATTCTTTCTATATTAATTCTTGATAAACTAATCGTGATCGAAACTGCAAATACATAGAACAATATGACCGCGATAAATTAATTATATTATGCTGAAAATACAAACTATGATGTTTTGAATATTTTCATAGTTCCCAGACATTGTGACAAACTAAAATCTTATATTAAAATCATACAATCTGAACGTGATATTGAATTAAATAATAAAAAATGTGAATATACGATGTCGGTCAAATTACGCTGTTGAAGGTTAATCACTGTTTAATTGTTCTGATGAAACATTCTGCCGCCTCTCCAGAATGGAAGAATGTAGAAAGATGAGCTCTATTTCTTCGTTTTGGTCTTGGTATTGATCTGGTTGCTGCTTTTGACGTCTTCTGCTGATTAATTTTTTTGCCTGCCATCCTGCTATCACCTATTATGATGATGACTATTGTTGTAATGCTGCTGGTGGCTGCGAAGTAGTGATGAATGCTCGCCACACTGTATTGTGAAGTTCGAGGTCCTCCTCTTCTCTTACTAGTTCTTCAAAACCATCGGTTTCTTTAAACATAAGCTCGGTGGCTAGATGTGAAGATGTGTGTTTGTGGAGGGTACCATTGAAGATTAAGGGTAGGTACAGCTTTCACATAGCTGCCTAAATCTGGAACTGTTGCGCTTCTTTTGAAGAGTTAGAATATTCTGTTTTTCTCTGGATGGTGCAATCTTGGGAAATCTGAATGATTCCTGTTGTATTTATTGCCATATCTTCCCGCTCTCCATTGCTTATAACCAATACTCTTGTAGAGGAACCTGCGATGAACATCCATGTATTCGTTGTGCATAGTCGTTTCCAAAGGATGCCCTGTAGTCTGTGTTGTTGTATGTGGCAATGCCTGGGTTGTGGCCGTTCATACATTTCGTCGATGACGCAGGACGGATTAGATTCAATGTTCCTAACGGAAACTGGAGAACAGATGAACTGGTGCGGGTAGCGCCGTATGCACTGTTGAAGGTCGCTTTCATTTTGTTGAAAGTAAGTTTGACTGTTGTAGTCGATAGCGGTCGGGAAGGTCCAAAGCCCAGTATGTTTCATTCCCAATTCTCAGTGGAATGGGTCTTGCTTTCACTAGGGTGAATTCCGTCACACCAATAATTGGAAAATATCCACACACTTTGATGTGCGTGTTGTTGGTGATTAATCTTATGGACAATGCTGCCAAACGATTTACAGGTTGTTCGGCAGTTTTCGATTGGATTTTTGAATAACGGCGTTAATATATGCTGGTGAAACTTGGTCATATATTGTACCTCTGTTGGAGTCAATGTTCAGCAATTTATCGTAATGCTCGTTGGTTTCGCTGATGAAGTTGATGGCTACTTAGTATGCACTCAATATAGTCTAAGAGCCAGCGCCGAAAAAATTCTCTGAATTTACTAAAGCTAGTTTTTGGACAGTTGATTACAGTATTTACGTACATAAACATACCACGGTCAGTCAAGCGAAACTTGGGACAAGGACCCAGGGTGTCTTGTTAAAGGTGTCGAGATAACTTGGGTAATGCAACGAATTTACTAAAGCTGAAAATCGGTATACATATTATATACAACATATTATAAATAACAGTAGTGTTAGTCAGTCAGTTGAATAGCGGGACCGTGCTGGTCAGTCAGCCCCAATAAATGTAAAAATCTGCAAAAAATATTAATATTACTGAACAAACCTATTAATTTAAACTTCAACCTACAATTTTGAATTGTCACTGTCACGCTGTCACTCTAAAAAAAAAAAATAGACCTATTATTTTTTTTACATAAATTGGGGCTGAATTACCGGCCCAGTTCCGCTATTCAACTGACTGACAAACATCACTGCTATTTATGTGTTATATATAATATGTATAGCGTTTTTCAGCCTTAGTAAATTCGTTGCATTACCTAGCTATCTCGACAACTTTAACCAGACACCCTAGGTCCTTGTCCCAAGTTTCGCTTGACTGACCGAGGTATGTTCATGTACGTAAATACTGTAATGAACTGACCAAAAACTGGCTTTAGTAAATTCAGAGAATTTTTTCGACAGGTGAATGTTGAGTGCATTGGTGTATATTTGTTTGTACCAGTTTTGTATGCCGTTGATAGTTTCTATTTCTTCGTTGAGTCGTTACTGGAAATGTTGTAATTTATTCGTGATTCTCGCTTCGGTTTCGTTGAATTTTGTCAGGGCCGAAATCATAAACTTTGTTTGGTAGTTGGTTGCTCTGATGAGTTCTTCCTGATTGTTGTTGATTGCATCAATATCTTGTTATACTTCGTCGTTCACTCCAAAAACCGTAGTCAAAAAGTTCCCAAACAGTCCTCTCTAGGTTCTGTGGTAGATGTCGTTTATGGTTGCATTTTCTATTTCTACTAAATGCTGTACGAGAAATGTGCATTTGAAGTCATCGGTGAGCTTCTTGGATTGGTTGCACATATTTCTGAACTGGCTGACTACGGTGGACACCTCTAATAAGTCGGTTTCGGTTTTGTTCTTGCGATATGTCGTCTCTATTTTGAAATTACCTCTATCAATTTTTGCTGATCCAAGGTGTTCAACGTAGAATCCATGTTGCGGATAGTTGATTTCAAATCCTTTATCTGCAGTGGCGGTTGTGATCATCATTATTATGGCTGCTAGGAAGAACAATAAATACGATTTTGTTGATGTTGGTGCTATGTTCCGGAGACGATCTGATATCATTACTTCTGACTAACTACAATAGTACGCATTTCTCTTTCAATTCGCCCATTCTGTTCAGGACTATAAGCATTGGTCTTTGAATGGAAAACTCCAAGCTCTTCGAATAACCTATTTGTATCAGTATTCATTATCTCTGTTCCATTGTCTAACCTCAAACACTTTATTTTTCTTTCAAATTGATTTTCAGTCATCTTCATGTAAATATTCAATTTGGGAACAGCTTCATCTATAGTTTTGAGAAAATATACTGATTGAAAATGTGAGAAGAAAATATTTAGCTCCTCCTAAAGATCTGACATTCATTTCACATAAGTCGACATATACTAAATCTAAAGGTTTCTCAGCAATTTTGGTGTTTTTTGAGTGACTTATTCTATGTTGCTTTCCATAAACATATCCTGGACATATATAATCATTCCAGTCATCAACATACTTTATTTCATTTCTTTTCAAGATATCCCTAACATACTTGATATTTTCATGAGCTAGTCTTTCATACCAAATTCCAAATTTTAATAGAAACAGTCAATAAACATTTTTCAGACTTTTAACGTCGAAAGATCATTCTATACAAATTTCCGTCCCTTTCACCAATTGCTATAATATCATCATCTGGATTTTTAAAAATAGATTTTTCCGCATTTGCGCATTGCACATAACCTTTATCTAAAATTTGAGTGACAGAAAAAAGGTTAAAAGTCATATTTGGAACATTCAAGACATTCTTCAATATTACTTGATACACATCAGTTCCATTGAAAGCTTCGAGTTCTACTTCACCAATTCCTATTCCTTCCAGTTGAGTAGAATCTCCAATAATAATCATGGTAGGTACTTCAAGTTCAACAAAGTTTGTTAACCAGTCCATGCGAAAAATCATATGTTGTGTGTTAACATGACATTTCTTACCACATTTGAAACATTCGACACTTGAATTTCTTTGAGAACTTACTCCAATATGTGACTTTCCAAATTTGTGATTATGTTGTGAAACAAAAGCATATTTGAAGACACCAACTGACTCTGATTTACTTGCTGACTTTCTTTCAATCTGTCCTCTTCTAACCTGAGACGTTCAAATAATTTGTTCAAATTCTTATATCTGGGCCACGCAGTTCTAAAATGATGCAATTTGGGTGGCAACATTCCCAAAATTCTAGTCATAATCCAACTTTTTTTGACTTGTTTTCCTTCGGCCTCCAAATCTTCAGCAAATTGTTGAAGTGTCATACAGTTTTCAATTACAGACTTGCTTAAATCATAGGTACTTAAACTCAAAAAACTGTCTTAATCAAATTCATGATTTTCAACAAAATTACCTGTACCTTACAATATTCAATTGTCTTAATGAGTAATGATGAATTCAAATATTCAAATTTTCCTCAATAAAAAAAAGCACACAATTATCTTAAGTAACTGACAAGACTTTCAACACACACCAAATACCTGATTTTCTGATTTTTTTTTTACTGACTTCCTGACTTGTTTGCTGACTTCCTGACCTGTTTACTGACTTGTTTACTGATTTCCTGACTTGCTTTACTAACTTCCTGACTTGCTTACTGACTTCCTACAATCCACAATGTCTTACTTAGCCGCTCTGGGCCCATAACCTGATGATCATTAATTCAATGCAGTTGATGTAAGTTTGTGGACGATCTAGGTTCTCGTTGACAGATAAATGATTGTTCCTGTCTTGTTCGCAATATTTATTGGGGGTGAAAAATAATGTTCACAAAGACTTAAATGTAGTATATAACTAATTAAGGGTAGAAATAAGGCGCCTGACATTACATACCTACCTTTCCTAATTCCTCACTCTTCATAATACTAGATACTAATTAATAATACATACAAGATTAACTAGTCAGGACAAAGTGTGGTAGCTAATTGACACACAGACGATATAGGGCATTCTAATAAAAAAAATCAGTCAGGGCACACAATTAGGTGCTAGCTGACGTCACACACATAACCTCAATGACATGTTTGTCCCCCTATCGAAAGTCACGTTATGTCATTAGTGACAAGCTAGAGCCTGTGTGTTAAAAAGACCATTCAAATGCTTTGTTTGTCCCCCCAACGGAAGTGAGGTTATGTGTGTGACGTCAGCTAGTGCCTAATTCGATTGTGTCAAATAAGTGTCACACAGTCGAACACGCGTCATTAATATACATTTGTTAATAATAATAGTTGCTCTAAGTATTAATATTTAATAATAAGTACTAATATACATATATCTCGAACAAACTACAGCATATTTTAACTCACTGCCAGTTAAATCTTCACGTTTGATGATTGCATTTAACCAAAGTTGTCTTCATATTGGTTTGTTCAACTTTATCAGGATGTTTTCGATTCAGTTCCGATGGTATTTTATAAATTTAACGTTATCGCGTTCTCCCCTACAACTACATTTCACTACACAACAAAATGCAGGCATTTTACCAATATTTTCGCGCACATAACATTTGCCTGCCCTGGCTAACTTTTGACAAACGCCATTTTTGACAGATCGTTGGAATGCCTTATTATACAGACAAAAAACGACTGCAGTATGACTAATATGAAAAGTTGACAAAAGTATAGTATGACATATCCTACCGTATGTTACCTGGCTAATTATTAAAATCATTA
Source organism: Ceutorhynchus assimilis (assembly GCA_917834065.1). Lineage (NCBI taxonomy): Eukaryota > Metazoa > Arthropoda > Insecta > Coleoptera > Curculionidae > Ceutorhynchus > Ceutorhynchus assimilis. The sequence continues at coordinate 28,023,395 of OU892280.1, read as the reverse complement.
CCTACATCTCAACAAAACTATTAATTAGGGATTTGTAGAGGATTTAATTGGCCTTAACTTGAGTTTAATTATGTTGGTAGAAGCAAGTGTTTTTTTCTCATTTTGGTTTCCAAGACTTCTGCAAATGAATGTGAATGTAATCTAGCTCCTTGACAATACCAACCTGTTGAGACCACGTCTTAATAGGAAGAATTTTGACTCTTTTAAGTTAGTGGAACGTATCATAGTCTAAGCTTGTCCAAACTACATCCCAGAAAAGAAAACACCATGAATAATTTTTAGAAACATCCAATTTAAAATTTTTACATTTCACCAAAAAAAGGTGCAACGTTGAATGTACAATCTTCAAGTTCTTGTCTTTCGTCTATCCACTCAAAATGTACCAATAAAAAAAGTCGAACAATTTAAACAAGTTAATATTAACACAATTTTGTTCCTATCCTTGACGTCACCCAGGCCCAAAAATAATACCAATAAAACTGTAACCAAATACAACCCTTTCATTACCAACATTTCCTTTTTCCCTTATTCGCCCTTCGTTCCCAGTTACGCAACGCTCCACTCCTAACATAGTTCTCCTTATTTCCTAGCACAATTCCTTACCTCCCACTCAGCAATGGGAGGCAAATATTCCCTGCGTCCTCCTCACTTCTCCATTTCCTCCACGGCAACCGGCATTGGAGCAACATACAAACCCAAAAGGAAAGTGAAACTCCAGCAAATTGAAACGGAAAGCGAAAGCCTAGTACAGCTGGCTGGATTCGGTCGGTTTCTCCCTCCTACGTGTCCCTTTCCAAGGACTTGGGGATTTTGGTGGGACGTTGGGGGTTGCAACGTTGCCATTACTTGGAGGATTTTTGTCGGTATCGTGAACGGGACGAGGATGAAACAAAAGTTTTAAATTTCATTCAATAAGTTTAATGGAAGGAAATTTGTTTAGAGAGCTAACAACCATATGGCTCATGTTTAGTTCGTAAATTAAATTATATTTTATTATAAAACGGATTAGAATTTAGGTAATTCGGATTATGAAACTATAAACACTTACTTCTTACTCCCTAAAGAAGTCTAATAGTTTTACTCCAATTTGCTTTAAAATGATATCGAGAAAAATAAGTTTCTGATCCCATCTACTAATACAAGTGTTGACACTCACACTATAACAAACAAAATCTACCCTAAACTAACAAATTAAGTCCTAATCCAAATGCGTGCCAAACACTCATAAACCCTGTTTCTTTATACATCCTATTCTCCAATGTGCAAATCTACTTAAAAGGAACACTGTGTAGCACATGTAACGTCTTTTTTCTTGCGTTGTTAACGTCAAAAAAGATTATCGGGTTTTGCGTTACTCGTCTTTGTTCTTTCTCTTTATCGTCTTCTCCTCTCCGAATCTCTTAGTTATACACAGCACCGTCTAAATTGCTAAATATCCAAAGAGCAGACAAGCACCTGCCAGGCTTTCATTTTCAGAGGATGGCTGCTAATAAGTTTTATGCTGAATGGGAACTTTTTGTATTAAGTGTTACAAAATTTGCTTGAGTTGGTTGAAAGGTTAATTTTATAAACAACTTTCGGTATACAGTTCCAATTTAATTGGGAAGCTCTGCAAAAATCAAAGATATTACTGTATCTTTATAATTTCAAGGTTGACAACGATAATTCACTCCTCATGCAAAAAACCTCCGCTTTACAATTTTTAAATCTAATTTATTGGTTCATGTTACGTTGCACTAATCGTTATAAACGCGATATTTATATTGTCCACAGTCGACTTACCCCATCTCTTATACCTACATAGTTTCTTTTTTCCTGCATTATATTTTTCCTTTATAAAAGTTCAGTCACCCTAGGTTAGTGTAGTGGCCATCGATTTTCCATTTGTGGAGCCCTAAATAGCGATAGGGATGGATGGATATAGTGAATAAACAGGGATTAGGGGAAAATGTAAATATAAATTTTTTGTGTATAAAGTGGAAAAAGGGCCAAAGGAAAACAAACAATAGGAAGGGTTTTTTTCTGATGGATTGTTGCTTTCGTATAATGTTGGGTCGGAAAGCGCGATATGGAAAATCGCCTATTTGGAAGCGGATTGTGGATATACTGCTGGAAATCAAATTCAAAATCTACATTAAATTTGGGGTGAATTTCTTGTCTTCCAACTCGAGCAACATTTTCAAATCAAAACTCTTGGGAGAGTGTATGACTATAGAGAACAACCAGCATCCGAGCTTCAGGTACTAATTTAGATGGATGGAGAACAGAGAATAAAGCGGAAAAAGCGATAATCTGCTAAAACATGCCAAATCAAAAGTGAAGGGGATTTGCGAAAAATTACTTTTTTTTTTCGGAGAGTAAAGGGGGGTAGGTATGGAGCCAATTTTTTTTTTATGGGGCGTTGATTCATAAAAAATTGCCATATGAGCACAGAGTCTGTCCCTAAAAAAACTGGCTGATAATATTTTCTGTAGAGTCAGTCGTCTTTCAAACCTTAAAAGTCCGTCTAAAATGGACGAGACTTTCAAGGAAGCCCTGTTCATGGCAATCCCTATTGAGGGTCAGGGTTGCATTTTGGTTATCATTGAGACATCATAAAGTCTCAGGGTAGGTACTGAATTTTATTTTTTGTATACATTTTTTGTGTAAATTTATCTCTCAAACAATGCCCTTTTTTTCTTAGGTTGTTTTATGTTAGAACAATCGAAGTGAGATGTAATTTTTGTCTGAATATGATTCTAGCTGACCACTGGATGGCTACCTAACCTACTTTGGCTTGAAAGTTTCTTAGGCTTTCTGTGTCAATTTTTTACTTCTCATAAAGTCTGTTCTCACAAAAGTCCCTGACAGTTTGCAAACTGTCAGTAACAATCGCTTAGTTAAGTTACTGATTTATCTTGGAACGACGGCTTCGAAAACATGCATGGGCGATGCATTCTGATAGTTTGTAAACTGTCAGAAACTCTTGTGAGAACAGACCCATAGAGACTTAAAAAGATTGTCTTTTTCGCCATTTTTACAAAACTGATTAACCACAACGAACTAAAAACTTACAGACTTTTGAACGTGATCATGACGCGCTGCCACTTGTTTATTACTTGTGTATTCCACATTAGAGTGAATGCAGTAACTTAACATATCTGTGCATTCTTGGTCTCGAAACATTCAGGGAACACCAGAATCGGACGGAAACAACCGATGAAAACAACAAGTAGGCAAAAAACGGTTACATTCGTGGTCAAATACATTGTTCATACTACCGAGATTCTCAGAAGTTCACACTAGCGCGAGTGTACTGTACCTACCTATTCTATTTATGTTTATTTATTTATTTACGGGAAAACCCCATTAACTGTTATATACAATTAACAAAAAAATATTAAAGATAAAGTTGGGCATTAACAGTCATAATAATAATAAAACGTACAAGCAAAGGCACACTATAGTTATTAATGATACAAGTTCGATATGAACGCCATAATGAAACGCGTGTAACGTTAAACCACGAGGCGTTAGCCGAGTGGTTTAGTTACACAAGTTTCATTAATAAAGTTCATATCGAACGTGTATCATTCAAAATTTAATCTACAATGGTCCAAATAGATTTGATTTGCCTTGAAATAGCAAAAACTTTTCAAATTAAAATTTGAAATTTAGCAGGTGCCCGTACTAGTCGAGAACCTGCTTGTTGGTTTTTAGAATTTTGACTTTGGCAGCTTCAATATTGGAGTCCATTTTTGTGCCATAAATTCAATTTTATAGTGGAAAATAATATTATTATTGGTGATTCTGAGTTCGAAAGTGTCTCTTCGAATATAGAGACAGCATTATTGAAAAGGTTCTTCTGGCAACTAACTTTCTTTTTGTATATTTTTCATTTCAAAATTTGGGTGTTATTATGAATTCTTAAACGCACTAGTGCTATTATGAAGGACCTAATGACATTCAAATGACAATGCTAAATGTGTCATAATGACACCGACGTAGATTATAGTTATTAATGATACAAGTTCGATATGAACGCCATAATGAAACGCGTGTAACGTTAAACCACGAGGCGTTAGCCGAGTGGTTTAGTTACACAAGTTTCATTAATAAAGTTCATATCGAACGTGTATCATTCAAAATTTAATCTACAATGGTCCAAATAGATTTGATTTGCCTTGAAATAGCAAAAACTTTTCAAATTAAAATTTGAAATTTAGCAGGTGCCCGTACTAGTCGAGAACCTGCTTGTTGGTTTATAGAATTTTGACTTTGGCAGCTTCAATATTGGAGTCCATTTTTGTGCCATAAATTCAATTTTATAGTGGAAAATAATATTATTATTGGTGATTCTGAGTTCGAAAGTGTCTCTTCGAATATAGAGACAGCATTATTGAAAAGGTTCTTCTGGCAACTAACTTTCTTTTTGTATATTTTTCATTTCAAAATTTGGGTGTTATTATGAATTCTTAAACGCACTAGTGCTATTATGAAGGACCTAATGACATTCAAATGACAATGCTAAATGTGTCATAATGACACCGACGTAGATTAAATAAATTAATATGTAAGTAGGTACACTAAACAAGACATATAATATGGCTAGAAAAGATCCTATGATTACAAAAACAAAATAAAGTAGGGATGTAAATAATCCAGAACCAGCCAACATGTTGATAATGACGTACCGTAAAGTGACATAACTTTGACCGGTTTTCAACTTTACGCTGCAATATTGCATTACTTGAAGGCGACAAAAATCAAACAAAAGTGCCAATATTGGGGCTGTACCTGATATTATAGAGACATGAAATAATATTTTTGGTTCCATCAATACAGACCGTTTTTTTTTTTTTTTTAATTTGGTGGTCAAAGTTACGACCTGGGAAGGTAACTTTGACCACCGATCTAAAAACTGAAATAAACTAATGTTACAGCCTCACAGAGTAAGATTGACCAGTAAAAATGTTTTAAAAAAATTTCTAAGGCTATAAAAATCATAAAAATCGAGTTAAGAATAAGAAAACTACAACATTTTAACTCATTTATTTATTCTTTCTCCAAAAGTCAAAGACATTAACAAAATGTTATTATCTAATCAAGTTTAACTAAAATTCTAACGGAAATAACATATATTTTTTGTTTCTAATCAGTCAGTTGCATTATATCCGCTGAAATTGCATATTATCATTCATAAATCTAATATTGCAAATAAAATAACCTTTATTCTTTGGCGTGAAACAGAACACATTAAAAAAAAAACCTCTACCTAACCTATCTAATTTCTACTTGTTAATTTCACTCTATTTCTAGAGGATTGAGAAGAAGTTCTCCAAAAAATAACCCCTATTTTCTATTTGAAGAATTCTTTAGTTTCATAACTATCTACTCTGGTTCTATAATCGATTGATCCACAACCTACGTTTGGCCAGAAAAATTTAACTTTTTATTTCGTAAAAATGAAACATCAACTTCGGAATCATTCGAAATGACCCAATGACCGGTGGTCAAAGTTAGGAACGCAAGAAAAAATAGGTCAGAAAATTTTTAAAAAATTCCCTGAACTCTAAATAAAGTGTTAACGCCAAATCTAACACATGCATTTGCGAACATACATAACAGGATACTCAACGTGAGTAATGATGACTCCTGATTATATTTTGTTTGCTCTCCACGAGGGAAAGTTTGCAAGTGACAATTTTCAACCAACTTTTGGTTCAAACGGTCAAAGTTTATTGTGCATCTGATTTTTAACTGAACATGCATTCCGCAACACAGTGCCAGTTATTAGACATTAGACTAACTGTTTGTAGGTGGAAATCGCCAGCAATAAACATTCACAGTTTTTTAAGGTGCATTATATCATTTAATGATCTTTTGGTCAATGTTAGAGGAACAGTCAAAGTTAGGGGACTTTAAGGTAATTGTAATGACCCATTCCACAAAAAATATCACACATCTTTCAGGTACCCCTTTAATTGCCTAAGGGTCAAAATAAAGATATCTATATATGTATTTAGATCGTTTATCAAAGACAAATAGGTCTAACCAAAGGAATATTTTTACCATATGTTGTTATTATGAAATGGAATCAGAAATGTTGGATGTCGTAGCCCCTTAGAAGGAACATTAAAACTAATCAATTCTAAAAGACTTGGACATTCTAACAAACCATGGACCAGTTTGTAAACAAAGGTTATGCCAAATACCCCTATTACACAAAGAAGGCACAGCCAAATGCCGTTCTATTGCCGCATAGGTCAACAATCTGTATGCCACTTTTAATAGCACACACCCTCAAAAATTTGTGTTGCACCCTCTCTAAAGAATCCATATGGACCTGAAAGTATGGTGATCAAACCACTGAGCAATATTCTAGAATCTTACCGAAAAAACAGTAGACCATACGAGTGGCCTCCACCGAGAAACATTGGCAATTTCTTATTACAAAGCCCAACATTTTTGACCCCTCAAAGAGACAGAATTAATTTGTTCAATAAATGAAAACCTTTCGTCCAAAACAAACGCCAAATCTTTAACTAGATAAACATAGCTTGATTGTTTATAAATTATTCAGTTTGAATCTTATTAACCTCCTAGAAAAACTTCTATAACAGCATTTGTCCACATTTAGAGACAGCCTTTTCATCCCACACCAAACGGACAAACGATCCAAATCCTGCTGCAAAAGATTCTTGTCAACAGTGCTTCCAATTGTTCTCCAAAATTTTAAGTCGTTTGCAAATTTTGTGGATTCACTGTTTTTGAAACATTAATCTATGTCATTGACAAAAATATTAAAAAGTAAAGGTGAACACCGCCTTGAGGAACACCCGATGTAACGGAAACTATCTCTGATAAGCAACAACCTACTTTGACAAATTGGGCACGACCTGTCAATGCGCTATGGAACCATAACACAAACCTATCATGAAAGCCAAACTTACTCATCTTCCGCAAGAGAATCTGATGATCTACGTGATAGAAAGCTTTAGAAAAGTCTGTGTATATTCGTATATTGAATCTGCCTGTCTGTGCTTTTCCATGTGGTGCAGAATGTCTGTTTGATAGCCCAACAAATTAGTTAATGTGGACTTGTTTTCACGAAAGCCATGTTGTTTCTCCGAAATAAGACCCTTGCACATCCATCCCAATTGCCTACTAACTAGACTGTCATGAAGCTTAGATATTGCCGACTGAATAAAAACGCCACGATAGTTCTCATTCTAAGGAATTATAGGTACTAATTCCTTATAGAAATCTCCAGCAGCAGTTTAGTGGTAAGTATGTAGAAAAAGCTCTTCTCTTATTTAGCCTCCCTTTATGTAAACTATAACGACAAATAAATTGAGTTCACTTTTGACTTCTGTGTATGAATTTCATTCAGTTTGGATAAATTTTTTTAGGTCTTTATTGTTGTTGGCTAAATATCACAGCTATGATTTCCTTCAATGTCAGAAGATTTTTAGATAGCACAAGCCATCCAAACGCATCACGAAACATATGCCATTACCAAATTGAAATATTGAAGATTTTATCCAACTTTGTATCCCAACTTTGAGACTGTCATCTCCAATAGGCTTATTTGAACCCTTCAAACAAAAACCACATTTCCTCGAAATTTCCTTTAGCCTGAGTGAAGTTAATATGTAGAAGTTACGACACTATTTTCTTCTCCGGTGAACTGAAGAAATATTATTTTTATTTATCAGTGCAACTTTAGTAATTTATTTATTTTTTTATTTATTTATTCATTTATTAGCAAAAAATACACTTATGTTCTTTTTTTTTTCTCTTAATACATACTAATCAATACTAATGCTAATTGCCAATGTCTTAGGTGCACAATGGTGTTCAAAATACTGTGTGTGCACCCCTTACATTACCACTACAATATACTTAAGGTATATGTACATATTCAATTGTATATCAAACAATTATGTAAAAGCGAGTGCAAAAGTCTATCTATTTTTTATATATTCTATAATCCATTGAAAAAAATACATATATAATTCAAAATAGCAGAAAACAATCCTATCACTTTTAATCTATCCCTTTTTTAAATAACAAAATTATTACCAATATTATGCTCCAGAATCCAGTCCCTAATTTCGATCCTTTTTATTCCTAATATATGGTGTTGATCCCAGCCGCATTGGTAGACTATTGTATATCTTTGGACCCACATAATAAATATGATTCTGACATACATTATGCCTGGGGTTTTACAGCATCCAACTATTTCTAGCTGGACTTCTAGTTCACGAATTATGAGATATTTCTTCTCTATAGTTTGGCATTTTTATCATAAATCTGACTAAGGATTTTATGTGAAGTTGATTCGGGCTTAAGATTCCACTTTTCCTGTAAGTTAATTCTGTTGAATATCTTTTCTCCTTAAATAACATTATCTTAATTATCCTTTTTTGTGCAATTTCAAGTTTTTTCATAATTGTTGATCCTGCGCCACCACAGACCACCAGTCCATAGGTAATTATTGAATCTACCAATGCAAAATAAACTGACTTGTGTGTTTTCAAATTTAAAATATTTCTCAATTCATAAAATTTATAAACCATTTTTCTGATTTTGCCTGTGACATAATTGATGTGATCTTTCCAATTAAAATTTTCGGGGGTAATACCACGAGTACTTAAAAATTACCGTTCACTCGTTCTTCGAACTCGTGGAATTAAAACAACAAGCTTTCATGAAAATTATCTGGTTAATTTTTAAGCACGAATGGTATTTAGGGAGAATATTTCACGAATTTTATAAAAATTATGGAATAAAATTAAATTTAAATTTCTTAAAGTCATTAAAATACTTTTCCATGAACAATTTTGCGGTAACATCCAGAGAACTTTCACTGTAATGCTCTTTATATTCTTCTCCGTTCCTCCGTTCAGATTTTGTGTATCTTGATCAAAAGTGTAATTTTTTTCGTCGCAAAATGACATAAAGTGACTCCAAATACTGCTTTTAGATTTCACTGAACACTCCGAAGGAGGAGTGGTGTTGCTGGTAACGCGTTGAGTGTCAGGTAAAAGTATTAGGTAATCCTGAAACGTCGAGTGGTATTCAAAAGGTTATACAACGAACTAAACTTTAATAATTTAATATTTAAAAAAAATTCTATAATAGAATTTGCTATAAATGCCATCAAGCGCGATAATCCCAAAAGGCTTATCACTTGTTAAGCCTCTCGTGTCATATGGGAATAATGTACAGTGAGTTGTATAACCGCCGTAATTTTTCGATTTGTCACTTCTCTTATGGAAAAATTTATACATGAGTGAAATATTCATCAATGTATATTGTAAATATTTAATGCTTCCTTTCCTGTCAATAAACATATTACAATTACATTGGCCAGTTGAATCACAGCCAGTATCATGAAGTTTACTACTTTAAAAATCTGGCAATGAACGCACCGAAAAAGAAAAAGTTACAAATTTAGTTTTTTCTACATTCAATGATAGCAAGCCATAATCCAACCATTCTTTTATTTTCGACAACGCACAGTCTTTTTTCTGAGTCTATCCCAATCATCTTCACTGACAACTACCCCTGCATAATCAGCAAAGCAAAAAACTTCCCCACTTTCACTAGCAACAGATAATATCCCATTTATATAAACATTAAACAGCAGTGTAGAGAGCACTGTTCCCTGTAGCGGCACACCAAATTCTACATTCAGGTTCTCACTTTCCTCTCCTAGAACTTGAGTACTTTGATGCCTTTGCAGGAATGATCTAATCAGATCATTAGGGATCCCTCTTACCCCCATTTTTTCCAGCCTTTCAAGTAAAATTTGATGTGCCACAGTATCAAATGCTTCCCTGATCCAAAAGTTTTAATATTGTTTCTGTAAGTCCACATTATGCATTCTCTGTGTTCGAGTTCTCAATGAAAGCAAATTGATTTTTGTGCAACAAATTATTTTTCTCAAGAAAAAACAATAGTTTGAAGCACTTTTCAATGATCTTGCTGAAAGTATTCGTTAATGTAATTGGCCTATAGTTATTCATTGATTTTCTGTCACCTTGCTTATGCAAAGGAATAATTATTGCACTTTTCAAAACCTCAGGAAAAACTCCTTTCATAAAAATAACATTGACAATGTGCATCAGTGGAATTACTTAATTGTCCTTTTACTCTTTAAATATATTATAACAAATGCCATTCTCGCCCCCTTTAACACAATACTTTAAACTAAGTATTTGGCTCACTAATTCTAATTCCGAAACTGGATCGACTAGAAAAGAACCCACTGCCCTATGCTCTTACTCCCTCACCCTCCTTGTTTCCCCGCCAGAATTTTGTCAGCCCATTTTTTTCCGATATTTGTGAAATACTTATTAAATTCATTTGCAATTTGGTTTCGATTTGTTATCACATTGCTATTACAGTTAATGCTCTTTATTTCCAACCTGTGACCCTGGTCGTTTGTGGCTTCTTTTATGATTTTCCATACTTTCTTAGGATTATAACGTACTTATTTTGGCAATTGCCTAATTTTACTGCATACGGCTAGTCAGCATCAGTTCGGCGGCCATGGGTCTATGGGTTCCTTGTATACATCTTACCTTTGGGCGCCACCAAGTTAATTGTGACTTAACTAGGAAGATAACCTAATGATGTTATAAACAAAACCTGTGCAATTGGAGAGCTTATCAATAAAACAACTAATTAGGTACAATAATGTATCTGGCTTCTTTATTAAAAAAATAATAACAATAATGAATAGGGATGGCCAGGACATCATTATGACTTGTACCAATTTATAAATATTTGATTTTAAAAAAATTAATGTAAGTAACGCATATATAAATATGAATTTTAAGTAAACATGACTAAAAACCTTTTGGTATTTACACTTGTGAGTGATAAGAAAACTACAGTATGGGTTACACTTTACCAACAGGCAAATTAAACACAGAAAGATGAAAGTTATTGTTAGGGCAACCTCAGGGTAAAATTCTAGAATTTTATTTAAGGGGCACTTACCGGCGTAATCCGGTGTCAGATGATTTATATAAGATTTGTCTAAATAGTAAAGGTGCAACTTACATGTATACAAGTGAAATGTATGTGAAAATCAAGAAGTTTCCAAAGTGAGATTATCTACAGGTTTGGTCTCACTATGGATAGGCTAAGGTATGGTAAGTGAGTCATGAGTCCTATCCACGTTGTATCCGTTCAACGTAGAACTCGACGTGGTTCTGCCAGAGTGGCACCAAGAGAGTTGCTGAAGAATGGCTACCAAAGCCCCAACTGAGAGCAATCTAGATCCAGTCTAGAATCTCTCTAAATACAGCTTAGCAACTGTCCAACTATAGTCTGAGACTAGGACCCTATAACGATGTTCGTATAAAAAAACAAATCGAGCCCCAAATATTAGAAATAATCTTACCTCAAATTGAGGGATACTCTAGACCAAAGGTGAAGTCTTAAACTTCCAAATGCTGCTCGGAACAGTCCTATTAAAAAAAAAATGGAACACGTGTTGTAGGTTAATATTTCCTGAAGAAAATCTCAAACTTACCGAAACAGAATCCAAAAATGACCAAGGGACGACTCTAGACAATTATCAGCAAGAAATTAGTCTACTTGAGCTCCCTGGCACAAAATTCCAAAAAGTCTCGCCCCAAAAATAATTAGGGCCGAGGCCCGAGACCGGACGACTACTCAGCGTGAGGTCGCAGATCAAAAGGGCAGATTCTTCATTTCGAATTTAGATTTCGGAAGAAGACTTTCATCTGTCAAACTTCTAATTTTGACATTGAAGAAAATTATAGAAAAGGACGTGTTCAGTTTCACCCCAAAAGTACGAACTGAGAATCGGTTGTGTAAAAAATGACTGGTGAATGTTGAAAAGTGCCTATAGAACATATATCAAAAGGTAGAACAGGTCTAAAGAAAACGCCTAGACAAAACAGCTGTTCAATGACATGATGGAAATGAAAAGTCAAAGATTAAACAACAATTATTATCATAACCTCAGATTACTGATTTGATTTGCAAACAGTGATGATGATGGTACTACCTCCTTTTCCTAAGATTCTAATCAATAATAGCGGGCCCTGCCGTACTGAATCAAACCTTCCTAGATCAATCAACAAAACTTGCAAACCTGCACAAAAAAAACTTTCAGTAGAAGGCAGTAATCAAGGTAACAAAATCTGGGCACAAAAAAGATAGTTGTTTATTCATTTATTTCATTGTAGTTCTATATGGAATCATATCTACTTAAGCAAAACAAGGTAGCTTATTAGCCAAGAAATTGAAAATGTTACAGGATCACCTGAGTTTTTTTGTGCTAATGTTTTAAAATGTGTATAGTTAGCTTTCTTAGTTAGTTTTGATAGCTTATCTCTATAAACTCTATACCTGTTTGAAAATGCAGTATTCTTATTGCTCTTTTTTCAAATGATCCCTATTTCTAATAGATACAAGTAAACCACCAGGGCTGGGACTCTGAAACGAATAGAGATATTTTCTCTATCTTTATTGATGTCCCTTCTCTATTGATTTCGAGACGAGAGAAGAAGACAACAAGTGCCATAGCGATAAGGATAACGCTCTCTATCCGTTACAGAGTTCCACCCCAGTTATCCATGGTTTCAATTTTTTTTATTATTAGTTACCCTGACATTTCTGGTCACACTTTCAATCATCTCATTATTCTTTTTACAAAAATATTTGTACATTGATTTGCATCTGAAGCGTTCAACACGTCATCCCATGTTGCTCTATTCATTAAGATTTTCAGTTTATCATGATTCACTATTTTAAAAGATCTATTATTATTCCTATTTTCTGAATACTTGTGTAATCTGATATTGAGCAAGATTGGATCGTGGTCAGTAAAATCACTCTCCAATATTAAAGCATTCATGTCTTGGGCATTCGTATTTATAACTTTTACAAAAAAATGATCGAGACATGATCTCGAATCTCCAGCCTTTCTTGTCGGCCTGTTGATCATACCCACATACCCATGGCTTCCATCATTGTTAAATAATCATTTGTCGCACAAACTTTCCCATCTAGGAGATCAATGTTAATATAACCTGTGAAAACATATACGTGTTGTTGCTCATATGTTATTCTTTGCAAAATATTATGTAAACTACTCGGTAAACTATTTATAAAATCATCTTTGGTAATTGCAAAACATCTATATGTAGTAAAAACATTTACAATTTGATTGCCTTTTTGCATGTTTATTTTAAGGAGTTTTAGGTTACCTTCAGTCAAAATTTCAGTATCCATATGGTAGACTTGTTTGACATAGATTACACAGCGATCACATTTATTCAAGGAACTTCCATTAAAAGTAATGTTAAAATTAGAAATATTAAAGTCACTTTGGTTGTAAATATAGTGGATTTCTGACATCACTAAAACATCAAAATTTGTACCCAATGACTCTAAAAAAACCAAAAAATGGTCGAAATTTTTATATATACTGCGAACATTTACATGGATAATATTAATATCCTATTCGGCATTATCAAAATAAGTAACCCCCTACAAATTATCACACACAATAGGGAACTTGACAAAAAATTTAAACATGAAAATATTACTATAAATCATAAGAATACATTAATTAAAACCTATATCAACGAAAAAAACAATTTTTTTTTGTCGCAAACGGCCACAATCAGGAATTGAAAATGCGGAAAAATTCAAATTATTTCCAGCGGGAAAAAACGCTCTGGTACTGGTCGTGATGTCATGTAGTATGATCTGTCAGTGTCTGTCCATCATACCGTGAGTTCGTCTTGAAACACGGAGCGCTCGGAGCATTTTCCGTCTTTTTTCCTTATGATGAGAAGAACAGGGATAAAAGAACAAAATAGCAACTCCGAGCGTTTACTCGAACTCTACATAATAAATACCCGTTAGCTGTGTTTATTTACATTTTTCTCTGATTTTTTAAAATTTTATCATTATTAGAATTGGTTTACTTAGTTTAGTTTAAATTCAATGATTAGCTCAGTATTATATAAATAAAACGATATACCTATTAATTATGACCGAAGAAGGAAATTCCAAAGGCCAATCCGCCAATCTGTAATTTGTGATATGTTTATAATAGCAAAAGTAAGTATGTGCGAATCTTTTTTTCCATTATAACTTAAAAATTTACAACTTGCCGCAACCCAAAACAACAACAAAACAAATAACGGTGGAAAATGTGGAAGTCAACCAAATTAAATACAATGAAGTAAAATATAAAGTTTGACGACAAGGTGACGCAAAATCATACTACGTGACGTCATCCAGATTCGCGCGCATTTAAAGTCGTTTGAAATGCTTTTAATACGCGCGAAACTTTAAAAAAATTTCACCAAGTTATTATTGAGTTTTAGGGAATAATATTTGGGGAATACTCTTTCAAGGCATAAATAAATGATTTAAAAAAATAATAAAAAAATTGTAAAGTTCCCTATTGTCTCATATTGCTTGTAATTATCCAAGATGCTGTTGAAGTCCGTGAATTTCATATTCTGAAATGCACTTCAGACCTGTTTCACGAGCTTAATTTATAAAAGATTATATCTCTCCAGTCTAATTTTTATTGGATCATCCTGATCCGTTTTTTTTTAGATATATAGTCCCGTTCATACAGAAGTCTGCTCGGTATACTTTTTCTCGTCTAATATCCCTCACTATCATAAAAATATTTCGTTTGTTTATCGTTAGGTCCTCATTCAAGTAGATTTTATTTTCTGGGCCTTCCAGTCCATATTTTTTTACTGTTGTACCTTCCTGTTGCCTAATTCTTCTCAGAATTTCCTTTTTTGTTTGTACATTCTCAAATCTAATCAGGATAGGCCCATCATCCCTTCTGCCAATTCTAATGCTCTCCACCATATCATTGGCTTCAAAATTCATTCCCAAGCCCTGTTAGTCCGGGGGCCGAGGCCCTTTTTTCCAAATCATTAATAACAAGCTAGTTTTTTCAATGAGACTTCATTTCACCAAGACGCCCAACTTTTTTCTCACGAAAATTGCGGAAACAGGTAGCTAACATACTGCGCAGGTGTGAAATATGTCGATTTGGCGACTATGAAAATTTGATTAATAACAGTTAGTTTTTTAGCTAAATGTTGGGATAATTTTATGAATAACTTGAAACAACATTTTACGACAAAATAAAGGGTTTGGTCAACGATGTCCCCCCCTCGAACATGTAGCAATTACGTTGCATGAAAAATGATTAATAACAAGTTTATTTTTTCAATGTAGATTGGTAAATATTATTATAATTAAATGGTCACACTGTCCTACAAATAAAAAGGTAGCTATTTTCAGTCCTACACTCAAAAGTTGTCGATTTCACGATTTAACTTTTTCATTAATAACCGGCTAAATCTTCGTGAGCATTTTCATTTTGATAAGACGCCCAAATTTTCTTTTGCGAAAATTCCAAAAACAGGTAGCTAACCGAGTGCGCAGGTGAAAAACATGTCTATTTGGTGATCATACAAATGCAAATAATAACGGTTAATTTTGTAGCTAAATGTTGAGATAGTTTCCTAAATAATATGAAACAACATTTATCCGACAAAATAAATGATTTGATCTAGGCTGTCCCCCTTCTCAAAAATGTAGCAGATACGTTACATAAAAAATGCTTTATAACCAGTTGATTTTATTAAAGTATGCTTGGTAAATATTACTACAATTAAATGGTTACACTGTCCTACAAATAAAGAGGTACCTACATTTCTCCAGTCCTACACTCCAAAGGTGTCGACTTCACGGTAATACTTTATTCATCAATCATCGGCTAAATCTTCTCGAGCGAAAAGTTGCAAAAGTTGTAGCTACTAGAGTGATCAGATGTAAAATACCTTGATTAGGTGATTATGCAAATGTAATTATAAAATGTATAATTAAGTAGGTGGTAGACGCTTTTTACTCATTGGGCGTCGACCGGTGAGAAACCACCATGCCAGAATTGAGTAGCGCTAAGTGGTATCACCACGTTCCGCTACTGCGCTGGCAGTCCGGTTCCAACAATGAGTAACAGATAGCATGATGGCGCCTCCAGGATCAAAATATTCCGGAGGTAAAATACCCGACCACTCGGATCTCCGGGCGTCGGGTGATCCTGGGGGTCCTTCATGCAAAGATATAAAGAGAAGATCAAAAACTCAACTCAGAATTGATTTTAGCAATATAAGAGGAATAAGTACAAATATGAATTCAGTTCACCAACATCTTGAAGAACAAAGACCTGACATCCTTGTTCTCACTGAAACTAAAATCAGTTCTGCAACACCTATTGTGAACTATCTTTATCCCGGCTATGACCTACACCACCGATTTCGACATAATTTTGGGATCTGTGTGTACATTAAAAATGACCTTTCATGTCATCGAGAGGAGAAGCTAGAACCAGCGAACCTTGATATCATATGGCTAAAATTCACCTCAAAGTCATCGACCAAGTTTATCTGCTGCCTCTACCGACCGCCAAGTAACACCGATTTCCAAAACTTTTTCGCGACATTATCCGAAAGATGTGATAGTATACAGTCAAACTATACACAGGCGGAAATTGTCTTTTTAGGCGATTTCAACGTCCACAATATACCCTGGCTGAAACACCACAACAAAACAGATAACGAAGGCAGAGAAGCAGAAGCTTTTGCCATAAGTTGTGGTCTAACGCAGCTTGTCGATGAACCTACCCGTATCTCAGAAAGGGGCGAATTTGCAGCGCTTTTAGACTTGTTCCTAACCACCAATCCTGACTCGTACACAATTCAAGTAGATGCTCCACTTGGTTCGTCCGATCATAAACTTATAATAACAAAGTGCGAAATGCTCATCCCACCAAGCCTACAACCACTTCCTCGTAAAATGTGGCACTATAAATCGGCAAAATGGAATGACCTAAAACAGTATTACCTGGATTTTCCATGGCAAGAGGTTTGCTTTAAAACAGCTGATCCCACTATTTGCTGTAATGAAATAACACAAGTAATCTTATCTGGAATGGACGCATATATCCCACATACAACTAAACGTAGAGCTAATGCAAAACCTTGGTTCAACAGCCAGTGTCAAACGGCTGTACAGAAAAAACACAGAGCATATAACCTTTGGAAACGACAACAAACCGCTCAAAACCACACAGAATTTATAGAAGCCAGAAATAGTTCCAAAATTACTATTGACTTCGCTAAAGAAACATACAATCAAAGAATAAAAAACAGGTTGCTGAATTGTCCAAGTAGTTCTAGGTCTTTTTGGTCTCTTGCAAAAGCTGTTGGATCTAACTTCACCAAGTCATCCATACCACCACTTACAGATAAAAATAATCACTTAGCCACAACATCAGAGGAAAAAGCCAATATGCTTGCCCAAATGTTTTCTTCCAACTCCAATCTAACAGTGCCAAACGGAAAAACTCCACCGTTCATTGAAAGGGTTTCCCATAGTATGCCAGAGGTACCCTTTTGTCACAGAGAAATACGAAAATCCCTAAAAAAGCTGGATACAAACAAAGCAATGGGTCCGGATGGCATTCCCGCAATAGTACTCAAAAATTGCGCCAACGAACTCACCCCAACTTTCGCAAAATTATTCAATTTGTCTTACAGGCAAGGAGTATATCCATCATCATGGAAGTCTGCCGCAGTACAACCCATTCCAAAGAAAGGAAAAAAGACAGATCCGTTAAACTATAGACCAATTGCTCTACTTCCGGTGATATCAAAAGTAATGGAAAGAGTTGTGAACAATCACCTTACCAAGTACTTGGAAAAGTACAAAATTATCAACGATAAGCAATACGGATTTCGAAAATATAGGTCAACTGGCGATTTACTTACATACGTCACTCACTTATGGCAAAAAGCGATTGAGTTGCGGGGTGAAACAAGAACAATTGCCTTAGATATATCTAAAGCATTCGACAAAGTTTGGCATGAAAATCTGCTCAACAAGCTCAAAGCAATGGGATTATCGCCGAAACTTTGCACTTGGTTTGAAAGTTACCTAAAGGACAGATCCATTTATGTTGCACTGGATGGCCAGAACTCCAACTCTTACCAAATAAATGCTGGTGTGCCACAGGGAGCAATCCTTTCGCCAACTCTTTTCCTGATTTACATAAATGACCTCATAGATAAAACAGTAAATCCACTTTATTGCTTTGCAGACGATGGCAATGTAGTCTCCTCACTCATACCACCCACAGGTCTTTCCGCACGTGAATTACATCATCTTAGACTAACTCAAATATCGCAGATAAATAACGACCTGGAGATAATAGAGGACTGGGGTAACAAAAACCTTGTACAGTTCAACGCGCAGAAAACCCAAGCAGCTCTGTTTACAAAAAAGACCAGCACCGGTGAGCCAAACATCATGCTATCTGGAAGTGCTGTCACATTACAGAGTCAGTTGAACATCTTGGGGGTTACTGCAGAGACCAACATGTCTTGGCACAATCACGTGGCAGATATTGCTAAAAGGGCCTCCCAAAAGCTGGGGGTGCTATTTCGTACAAGACATCTGTACACACCAAGCCAATTGCTGACACTCTACAAAGCCCAGATTCGACCAACTATGGAGTACTGCTCACATATATGGAGTGCAGCGCCCAAACATACCTTAATGCTTTTGAATACCGTGCAAAAACGAGCTATCAAGCTGATCAAGGACCCCGCACTTACTCGTAACTTGGATGGTCTCGAACACCGCAGATCTGTGGGCGATTTATCTCTCTTCTACAGGTACTATCACGGAAAAGAGTTGGCACGTATGATTCCACCGAGAGTAGCACCTACCAGGCGAACCCGTCAAACAGACGGTAACCATGAATTTACTGTCAAACTAGAGGCACCAAGAACCTCATTATATCAGAATTCATATCTCTGGAGAACAGCATCGCTGTGGAATAAACTCCCTGCGACGGTTTTCCCTGCAGGTTACAACCTGAACCGTTTCAAGACCAACATACACCGACATTTCCGCGCACTTGCCGCTTCTCGAGCGTGATAGGACATTTCCTTGCGAGTGCGCATATCCGTAAAAAAAAAAAAAAAAAACAGTTAACAGTTAATTTTTCAGGTGAATAATGAGATAATTTTATAAATAATTCGAAATTCGATTTGAGCCACAAAATAAATGGTTTGGTCTGCAGTGTCCCCTTTCTCAAAAATGTAGCAATTACTGGCTCATGAAATACGATTTATAACCAGTTGATTTTTTTACTAATAAATATAACTACAATTACACATTGTCCTAAAGAGGTAAGATTTCTCAGCCCTACATTCGAGAATTTCGAAAATAGCCTTATGCATATTATACGTCAATATGTACAGGGCTTTCATTTCAAAACTTGCCACTCACGTTATCTGCGTAAAGAGACAGATTTCTAGAAATCGCCGAAACACGTCAACAAATTTATTGAGGGGGTACCTACGTATAATTTGTTGACGTGTTCCGGCGATTTCCAGAAGTCTGTCTCTTTAGGCAGATAACGTGGGTTGCAATTTTCGAAATGAAAGCCCCTGTATGTACATGTACGTACACAGATGCGTGTATAACAGTATATGTGTTATGTGTATGTACACATACCTACATTTATGTCGATGGTTTCCATTCGCATAGACGCGCATGCTCGTAAATAACACAGTATCGTAGTATAGGGTGATTTAAAAAGCGCGCCAGATTTGAATTGCTCGAAAGAGAGTTTTGGCATGCCATCAAAGTAGAGGGGGCCATGCTCTTTGTCATTTTCCATACCTAAATTGAGAAGGTTAGATCCAACCGGTTCATCTTAATTCTAAAGATATTTAAAAAAAATAGAGCTCCTTTTTTAATGTATTAAATCTGGCGCGCTTTTTTGAATCACCCTATATACAGGGTGTTTTCTAAGTTGGGGTTTTCCTTTTTAAATGACGTCGAACTTAAAAAATACAGGAGTTTTCCAAATAATATTTTCTCGACAGCTCAAAAATAAAAGAGATATGTTCATTTCAAATAATATCAAAAATCAAATATTTTAATAATTATATTTTTTAAAATACAAAAGGTAAAATTCTTGAATTTAATCTTTTTTTCTAGAAATCTGTCTCTTTACGCAGATAACGTGGGTGGCAAGTTTTGAAATGAAAGCCCTGTACATATTTACGTATAATATGCATAAGACTATTTTCGAAATTCTCGAATGTAGGGCTGAGAAATCTTACTTCTTTAGGACAATGTGTAATTGTAGTTATATTTACCAAACTACAGTAAAAAAATCAACTGCTTATAAATCGTTTTTTATGAGCCAGTAATTGCTACATTTTTGAGAAAAAGGACACTGCAGACCAAACCATTTATTTTGTGGCTCAAATCGAATTTCGAATTATTTATAAAATTATCTCATTATTCACCTGAAAAATTAACTGTTAACTGTCAATAATTACATTTGCATAATCACCTAATCAAGGTATTTTACATCTGCTCACTAGTGCTCACTCTAGTAGCTACTACTTTTGCAACTTTTCGCAATAGAAAAGTTAGGCGTATTATCAATACGAATATGCTCGAGAAGATTTAGCCGGTGATTGATGAATAAAGTATTACCGTGAAGTCGACAACTTTTGAGTGTAGAACTGGAGAAATGTACCTCTTTATTTGTAGGACAGTGTAACCATTTAATTGTAGCAATATTTACTAAGCTACATTAAAAAAATCAACTGGTTATAAATCATTTTTTATGTAACGTATCTGCTACATGTTTGAGAAGGGAGACAGCCTAGATCAAACCATTTATTTTGTCGGACAAATGTTGTTTCATATTATTTATGAAACTATCTCAAAATTTCGCTACAAAATTAACTGTTATTATTTACATTTGTATGATCACCAAATAGACATGTTTTCCACCTGCGCACTCTGTTAGCTACCTGTTTTTGGAATTTTGGCAAAAGAAAATTTGGGCGTCTTATCAAAATGAAGATGCTCACGAAGATTTAGCCGGTTATTAATGAAAAAAGTTAAATCGTGAAATCGACAACTTTTGAGTGTAGGACTGAAAATAGCTACCTGTTTATTTGTAGGACAGTGTGACCATTTAATTGTAGTAATATTTACCAACCTACATTGAAAAAATCAACTTGTTAATAATCATTTTTTATGCAACGTAATTGCTACATGTTTGAGGGGGGGGATATCGTAGACCAAACCCTTTATTTTGTCGTACAAAGGTTGTTTCAAATTATTCATAAAATTATCTCAACATTTAGCTAAAAAACTAACTGTTATTGATTAAATTTTTATAGTCACCAAATCGACATGTTTTACACCTGCGCAGTATGTTAGCTACCTGTTTTCGCAATTTTCGTGAGAAAAAAGTTGGGCGTCTCGGTGAAATGAAGCTGCATTGAAAAAACTAGCTTGTTATTAATGATTTGGAAAAAAGGTCGTCGGCCCCCGGACTATGTGCTAGCTTCTTTACAGTTTTACCTAAATCCAGATCCGATTGTTTTGGCACTCCATCCACTACAATATTATTTTCTCTTTCCTCAACCTCGGACTCATCAAATTTAGTCTCTAGTATCCGAATTATATTCTTCATAGATTCATTTTCCTTTCTGAGTGTCTTTACTTCGGTTATTATGCCGTCAAATTTCTGCATTTGTTCCTCGAATGAGTCAATTCAGGTGATAAAACATAGCTCGAGAACTACAGACCAATACGTCTACTCAATCACCTACAAACTATATACCTACTCGCATGATAGTTAATCGACTAGAAGCTAAATTGGACTTTTATCAGTCTCGGGAACAAGCTGGTTTCCGCTCTGGGTTTGGTATCAACCTTCAGTGTTTCAACACCTCATAGAAAATAGTATTGAATGCAACCGTCCTTTGATATTGGTATTCGGAGACTTTCAAAAGACGTTCGGCACCGTCTAGCTTCCTGCAATCTTGAGATCACTACAAGAAAGTAGAGTTGATCATCGATATTGCGAAATTGTTAAAAACATATACGGAAACGCAACGACCACCGTAAATTTTAACTCCGCCACCAGAAACCCACTCACTGGAAAGACGGCTTAAAAAGGATTTCATCAAATTGGATTGCAACTGAACAGAACAGAGACACATTTTAGAGGAGGCCTATGTTCAACAATGGACGTGTAAAGAGGCAAACAGATGATGATGTTGAGCCATAGGACATTCAAAGAAAAATTCAGAAATCAAACACTATAACTGACTAGTGAAACCGGAAGAAAATAATTGTTAACAAATATTGCGAATAATTTTTTTTAAAAATGTGTGTCATATTTATTCAAGTTACGATCAATTTTATGGATTTTTTTTAGCTCACTTGTAGACTATGTTATCCTATGCTGCTAAAAAGCACATTTCAGCCCTTTATCGACCACTTTTTCTGAAACCCTTTTAAATTCAAGTACATAAAGAGGCTGACTTGCTAGAACGAAACTGTTTATTGCACTCAGCGAAGGAAAAAAACTAAGTACACTTTTAGCTTGAACAGATAACGTTTTGGACCTTCAACTCTTATTCTTGATATTAAAAAAGGCGATTTGTGACATCAAAATGAATATTAAGCGATTCATGAAAACTATGAAAATGTAAATCTTATAAGCTTATAAGACCATGCTATCTTCACATCCTCTAGAAGGCAAATTTCAACCCTTCAACAACTACGATAAATCCAAAACTCGCTGGAAGCGTATGTGCTGATGGAGTAACACGACACTTTTCTCTCCCTCCCAGCGGCCCAGGAAAAAAAATGGAACCTGGCAACCCCGGGCGTCAGCCAGCGACGGGCGCCGGGACGCTGGGAAAGGCCTTGGCCCTTTGTGCGTGGGCTTGGGGGTTGATTTGGAGTGAGGGGAGGTATGGGGACGCGGAGAAGGGAATTGGGCTGCCGTCGGTCGCGCAGACACCTTGCACCCGTGCAGCAACGGCGCCGCGGCGCCACGTTTTGCCGGATGTTTGATAAATTACAGGAAGTTAGGGATTTCTTTTTTTTTTGCTGAAGGAAATAAGAGTTTTGTATATAAACGTTTCAATCTCACAATGGAAAGAGACACGTGTTCTAATTCTCGATACATGCTTTCATTTTTAATAATGATCAAGAAATGTCCATTATAAACGTTATAATATAATGTCGGAATGACAAACAGAATAAAACGAGAACTGGAAGTAGAAAAATGAAAAAAATAGAGATGCAAGTACATACAACATAAATATAAAAATATTGGGACAAGCAAGAGGCGTCAAAATGTGTAAAAGAGAAAAACAGATTAATACTGAACAAAGACGAAACAAAAATAATGATTTAGACGAAAATAGGAGAAAATCTTAATAATTCCCTAGAGGCTTAGAACAAGTATATGGTACCTTGTCTTGTTATGGGCGAACATGTCAAAACCAGAAGATGTTAATAATTGATCCATGTAAAAATATAGATTCTTTCTATTTTATGTTTTCGTTGGTCCCAATAAAATTGCATTCTGATTCTTAATCTAGTTGTCTTTCTTGCAGTGGAAGATTTTCTTGTTGAGATGTGTAAATTATTCATTTGAGAATTTGTTCTTGAAAGTCATCATCAGTCTCACTTGCTTGTTTTTCATCATTGGCATTGTCGTGTGAAATCTCAATTTTTTGATTTTCGTTTTGAGAATCGGGTAGTGACAAAATTGGCTCATCTGCTTGTTGAAGAACTGACCTTTTGAAAATATATGGCTGCTAATCCTGCCGCCAGTACGTATCTACATACAGGGTGAAGTGAAGGCGGTACTCTACAAAATAGAGGGGAATCTAGAGGCCAGCTCTTTGTTCGAAATGGCCTCAGATAAAACGACGCCTATTTTCATCTTCAGCAGGCACTTCCAGGTTGCCATACCGTGCTTTCCTGAGAGCCTGAAAGTTTCTACTCTTTTGAATTACTTTTCGTCAATAAAAGTAATATACCGGGTGTTCTCACCCTTATACCTTTTTGGGGGTTTTGAAAAATACCCGGTAGCTTTTGTTAGCTGAGGTTCTGAATTAAATAGTTAATTAGCCAAAGAGGTTACATGTTCTCTAATGAATTGTTCGCGTTGTATATGGATCTTTTCCTAAGCTTTTATCTACACCTATTTTTTTTTATCAAACTATAAATTACATTAAAATTTACACCTATCTGAATGTTGTTTCAAATTAGCCTTGGTTTTAAATTTAGCTTTTCATATATTGCATTTAACGTTCTTCTCATCTGAGTGTATTGATATACAGTGCGGCCGTAAAGTAAGGAATAAATTCAATAATTATTCTTTCAAGCAATTTTATGTCTCTTCAAAGTGCTTTTTTGTTTAAATTTTGCTTCGCAGGTGTCACATGCAAAAGGAAGAATATTCAAGTAAATTAAAATGTGATCCCTTGTCACTTTTCGTTTAAATTTTGCTTTGCAAGTGTTACATTCAAAAGAATGAATATCCGAATAACTTGTTATTACGTGACTCTTCAAACAGTCTTTTCGTTTAAATTTTGCTTTTGCAAGTGTTACATTCAAAGGGATTAATATCCGAATGTGTTATTATGTGATCCTTCAAATTCGAATTTCGTTTAAACTTTTCTTTGCAAGTGTTACATTCGAAAGGATAAATATCCGAGTGTGTTAATTGGTGACTCTTCAAATGACCTTTTTGTTTCAATTTTGCTTTACATGTGTTACATTCAAAAGTATAAATATCCGAGTGTGTAAGTTTGTGATTTTTCAAATACGATTTCCGTATAAATTTTGCTGTGCAAGTGTCACATTCAAAAGGTTGAATATTCGAATATGTTATTATGTGAGTCTTCAAATTCGCTTTTCGTTTAAACTTTGCTTCGCAAGTATCACATTGAAATGGATAAATTGCTAAGTGTAATGATATGTGAGAATTCAATTCATGTTTCCGGTTGAATTTTGCATTGCGAATATCACATGCGAAAGGATAATCATCCGAGTGTGTTACTATGTGAATCTTCAAAGAGGATTTTTGTTTAAATTATGCTTTGCAAGTGTCACATTTAAAAGGATGAATATCCGAATGTGACATTGACTTATATTTCAAACTTGTTTCAGTTTTAAATGCAGCATTGCAAGTATAGCATTGGAACTTCCTAATAACGCCTGGTCCTGATGAATTTGCGACACTTGAATATTCGTCTTTTTAATCTCTTTATTTGGATCTATCAGTTCAGTAGCTGATGCTTCTATTTTATTTTTGGTGTTATCCTCTAGATAGTAGTTGCCATACCGATAGGATTTCCCTTCCAGTCCTCCGGAAGGAAAATCCTCCAATTAAAGCAGAACACATTTTGTACAACGATGGCTCCAAGACAAACGAGGGGATTGGACCTGGTATCTACGGGTACGGAGACAAACCAAGGGTGGAGATATTCACAAGTCTCGGACAGCACATCACGGTGCTTCAGGCGAAAATCGCTGCAATAATGCACTGTGTTATACTAATAGAAGGAAAGGTAAAAACATCGTTATCTACTTGGACAGCCAGGCGGCCCTAAAGGCAATCAGCTCCCGGAAGATCAGGTCGAAGCTGGTTGGGCACTGTATACTTGCCCTAGAGTAGGTGAGCCTGTCCAACAAAATTACCATAGGCTGGGTACCAGGCCATGATATCCATTCAGGAAGTTATAGGGCCAACGACTTAGCCAAAGGAAGCTCAGTCACTGAGATGATAGGCCTAGAACAATTCTGCGGAATCTCTGCAGGACTTTTAAAAATATCTATCAAGAACTGGATAGACAGAGAATTCCAGAGCTGGTGACAGTAGACACCAGGACAACGACAGGCAAAGCACTTCATCAAATCCTACTCGCTTAATTCCACAGCGAACCTACTAAGCCACAGCCAAAAGATTGTTAAAATAACGATAGGTCAATTAGCAGGGCATTAGAAACTTAACAAGCACCTGGAAAGAATGAGCCTGGCAGAGAATAGCCTGTGCAGGTTCTGCCAGGAGGCGGAAAAAACTGCCGTACATGTGTGATGCCACTCCGAAGCGCTTCGCAGGCTTGGGTTTGCAAGATTTGGAAAGGAAAAGCCCAATCAGGAAAGCTATATGCAGTGGCCAGTATCATGGCTCTATAGACTAATAAAGAAGAAATAAAGAAGAAGACAGGTGTAGATAACTAATGACAGATAAGAGACACCGCAATAAATCTGACAAGGTTGCAGTGTTACAGGACGTCTTTACACCATTTTGATTGAAACAAATCTCATCTGATCTAATCTATCCCATGACTTCTTCAAAATAGCCAACCAATAGGTACCTACCATTTTCTGGTTTCTGAGATCCAACTTCCGTCATTTTCGTTCTAATGTATGAACATACGCTATTCATCCAAAAAATCACAAATGGCTGAGATTTACTTTTTGACTACTCCATTTTTCGACCAGTATCATTTCCTTGATCAATTTCGTTGGTGATCGATTCATCAAATACATATACCGAATTATTGACAGCTTCAATCCCAAAAAAAAATCCACAAGACGATTCTTGATTCATAGATTCATTTTCTTTTGGTGTGTTAGATAGGTCATAAAATGAAGTTATATCTGAAGAAGTAACCAAAATTTTGGGAGTCGCAAATAGCCAGAAAAAAGTTGATTATTGCGGATCCGGTGGAAGTCAGATTGGGAGTAAAGAAAATCTACAGAAAAAAAAAACAGGAAATGGATGAAAAAAATATCAAAAGTATTGTTGAAGGGTTGTTCAAAGGGTATATGTACCCTTCAAGAAAAATTCTGAAGGAAGATATGGGAGAATTAAAGAAGTCAGTACAGTACATATAGGACGGGTTTGACGAACAAAGAAAGGCAATCGAGAATAGTTTAGGCGAAATGAAGCAACTAAAAGAGAAAAATCTTTTACTGAAGACAAGATTGAATAACTCGGAACAAAAAGAGGGAGAAAAAAACTTGGTGGTCACTGGAGTTATAGAACGAGGGAAAAAACCAGAAATATCAGTTCAAAAAATAATTACAACACTTAAAGTTGATATAAGTGATGGTGAAATTTTAGATATCTAATATCTACCGTGCAAAAACGAGAAATTACTCCCTTATACTTATTACATTCAAAAATTTGAGTGCAAAACAGAAAGTTTTCAAAACGATAGAACTTAAAGGCCTTAGGGCCGGTTTCCCAATAGCAAGTCACCCCCGGGTTTAGCATAACACCAGATATGAACATTGCAACTGGACACCTATTGAGAAACCGACCCTTAAAGTAAAAGAATGTGGTTTAACAGGAGAATTGTTAAAAAACCCCGAGAATACAAGAAAACCAATAAACTTGATGCAGCCTATGTGAATAATAGCAAGATATACCTATATTAGAAAAAGGGAAAATGATAGGTACTCCTATCAGGATAAGAAGTGAAAGTGATCTAAATGTAATTTAAGATGTGAACCAAACCCCAAAACTGTGATAAAAAAAAGACTGAAAATGCCTACCAAAGATAACCAAAACCTGAATATCTTATATATAAACATTAGAAGCATTCGAAAAAAGGTGAATGAGGTTAATGATTTGATACTATTCGAAACACTGTAGTTATCCATCTCGTAGTGCTTACAGAAACATGGGTCTATCCAAATGAGGTAAACTGCTTTAATTTATAAAAATATGTACATAGCTGTGCATATATTTGGAGCACTCGGGGTGGCGGCTTTAGTGTTTATATAAGAGGAGAGCTGCAGTTTGTACAAAATGACAGGTATGATGTACAAATAGAAGACTGTAACGTTGCATCTTTTTACTTATCAAAATAGAAGCTTTCTGTCTTAAAACGCTCTCGAACTATCGATAACTACAAAAATCTAATTGAAATGAATGCTTTTAAAGTGCAAAATATAATCATGCCACAGAATGCAACCAGAACAACAACAAAAACAGCGTCCATCATTGACCATGTAATAAAAAATAAATCCTTTACCTGCAACATGAAATTGCAAGACTTTTCCGATCACAGAATAATGATTAGAGAAGTAAAGAAGGAAATAGGTATAAGAAAAAAACAATCTCTTATAGAAAAAACTTGGCTGAACAGTGTGAAATTAAAAATGGACAAATATGAAACACAAACTTTTCAAGAACTTGCAAAGATTATTGTTGAAACTAAAAATGAAAGTACAAAAGACAGAATGCTTAAAAATTGTAACTAAACTAAAAGAAAGAGACAAGTTATACGTTTGATGAAAGATAGTAGAAAATGAAGAAAGTGAAAGAGAATTTAAAAGAGCTAAAAATACACTAAATAATCTAAAAAGAAAGCTACAAAAAACATATGCAGAGATGAAGTTTGAACAGGTCAAGGGAAACTCTACAGGAGTCATAAACGAGTTATGCAACCGGAACAGGAGCAAAAATAATAAAATAAATAAAATAAAAAACGCAATTGGGAGAACATTAGAAAAAAATAAAGATATGGCAACAGAGTTTAACGGTCATTTTGCAAAAGTCGAAGAAACACTGCCAACTAAAGTAAAACATCAATCAACAAATACAGTTCATAGAAGAAGAAAATGTACGAAATGGAGTCAACAAGCATAAAGTAGATAACTACTTAAATAAATTAATTGAAAAATAACTGTGCCCCAGGTATAATCAATATCATTGGACCCGCTTTGGTCAAGCTTACAAACAACATATTGGAAACTGGAAATTACCCGGAAGAGCTGGAAGCAGCTAAAATTATTCCAATTTACAAAAAAAGATTCCATGAGGACGTGAACAATAACAACCCAATTTCACTTTTTCAAAAGTTATAGAAAAAATTATCAAAGCAAGATTGATAGCATTTATAGAAACAACATTTGAGTTTGACCATCAACAATATGGATTTCAAAAAAAAAGCACTACTCAAGGGGCAGCAGTGGGCCTAATAGAATAACATATAACGAGTGAACTAGACAAAAAAATATGTGAGCCGTATTTGTTGACCTGCAGAAAGCTTTTGACACGGTAAATATCGAGCGCTTGATAAGTAAACTATATAAAATGGGCCTTCGTGGTACATGTCACAACTCACTGAAGTCATACTCAAGTGGGAGAAAGCATTATACAGTAGTAAATGGTGAAAACAGTGACAAACAAGAACTAAATACGGGTGTCCCTCAGGGTTCTGTACTCGGACCACTGCTGTACTTGTTGTAGGTGCACGGTTTGAAATACATCAATTTAAGACCAAAATATTTTAAATTCGCAGATGACACAATGCTATTATGCTCTGGGGAAAGTGGAAAACAACTGGAACAAACTGTCAATAGTGATTTGAAACTGTACGTTGATTGGCTATGTCACAATAAATTGTCTCTAAATGTTCAGAAAACAGTATTCATGGTTATCAAGCATAAAGTAAATCTCAAAAGGGTGACTGAATATAAATACCTGGAATTAACTATTACAGATAATCTTTCTTGGAATAAACACGTACAAGACGTGATAAACAAAACAGTACCTATACTGGGCTCTGTTAGGAGATGTGCTTACCAACTTAATGCAAAATCTAGACAGCTTCTCTATAATGGCTTCATAGAGCCACGCACACTTACGATACTTAATGCCCTTTCTGGGGAAATCGAACTGTGGGACAAATAAATAAGCTCCAAGGATAAACAAAACAATTAAAGTGATATTTGGGATGAAATATTACATGCCTAGTGAGGAAATACATACTTATATAAAAAAGTGAAATTTTTAAGGATAAATGAACTGAAAGTATTAGAGCAAATAGAACTAATACATGATATCCAAAGCAATAATCTTAAAGTTAATGTAAAACTGCAGAACAACAGACAATTTTGCACATACAACACAGGAGAAAACCATGAACAGAGAACCACATACGCTAGAACTGAAAAGGGACAGGACTCACCAATTTATAGCAGCATAGAATAATAGGATCCCACAAACAATATTTCAAGGAAGTGCAGGAAGACTGTGTTATAACCTTAAAAACCATATCAGAGAAAACAGAAAATAGACAACACGGCATCAGGATTATTGAATGTGAACCAAGTTTGTTTGCTTTTTAGACTGCCTTTATTTGTATGTTAATATTATATCAATACAATCTGTAGGCCTCGGTACCAGTTTTATTGTAAAATGTTTTGAGGTCAGAAATAAATTAGCATTAAAAAAAAAAGTCTTAGCTGAGATTTGCCATTTTGATTTAGAAAATGTTTCAAAATATTGTTTGAGAATTCTTTACCATCATCACTCTGGACTATTTTTATCTTCAAATTAGTTTATTTTTCTGCAGGATGTTGTTTGAATTTCTTGAAAACTTGTTACTTCACTTTATTTGTCTCAAAAAAAAAAGACAAAAAGTCATCTATTAGACAAAAAATATAGCTACATCTATCTACAGGCATTTGGTCCATACAGATCCACATGTATGAGCTCAAACTTTTCGTGAGTGGAAACCTTTGTTCAATTTACGACTGTGTTTCCTTGAATACAAGGATCGTCAAGAATCTTTAAAAAAAAATCTAATTCTATAGTCATTCTGTACCAAAGAACTTTTGGCATTTCTGTGTTCATACACTGTATTATTGTGAGATTTGAAGCCAAAAAAAATAAATTAATTCCAAAAGGGAAGATATCAAACATACCTATGTCAAAAGGTACAGGGAAACTTCTGAGCTGACGTATAAGGAAAAATTTCTTTCTTCAACACTTGCAAAGTCAACAAGTTTCACAAAAGAAAAATATATCTCCAAACAACTAGAATGATTAGATAATATCCCTCCTGGCCCAAATCTCATTCACCGTTATATTTGTCGGCCTAATAAGAAAGTGGGCGCCAATCCATCCTGGGGGAGGAAACATCATCATCATCACCTCCTCTCCCGGTGACCTCGTACAAGGTCAGCCACGACGGGGAATTCCGCTTTCGGTATGATGGCAACCCAGCCTGGCGTCGCGGCGGCCGTCGTTAGGGACGCAGGGTTGCGGGGGTGCATGAGCCCTGCAAGCGACGTTGCCTAGTCGACGGATGGGGATGGGCCTCTCTTGTACAACGTTCCCGGCAGCAGAATCAAGCCTGGGTCTCTCGGTTGCGTTTTGGAAAGGGTGCCTCAATGGGACAGAGGGGAGTTTTTGGGAAAGCGAGAGCCCAGAAGGGCGGGGGAGGTTTTAAGTGGTTTTACTGGGATAAAACTAGTTCAGAGTAATTATGTTTAATAATATATTTAAAACAGAATATGTTTTTGGACTTGTATAGAGGAAAACTGAGTGCTTTGAAGGATTTTCGATGTAACGTTAATATTTACAGCTCTTCTTGCACAGCTTATTTGTTAAATATTTTAGAATTCCCTTTTTTGGTTCATAATTTTCTAGGATATGACCATCATTGTTCAAGTAAGGTTTTTTTTTTGGCTACAATCTCGAATTCATGCAGAAGTAGAGTAGCTTTTGAAACAAACAAGAAAAGTGCATTGTATAAAAAACAAGTTTTGTGGGTTTGAATTTTCTAAGCAAAAAAAAAACAATTTGAAACCACTATGTAAAATATCCAAAAAAAAATGTTAAAGCTACAAATCAAGTAAAAGTGAAAAGGATTACCTACCTAAAACTCACTTGCATTTTTTAAATTTATTTCCCTTGAACCTCAAATAATCTTCTTCCTCCTATGCCGTGGTTACCGATTTGTCTTTAGAACTTCGAAAACTTGGCTCCCCAAGGGATAAGCGAAGGATTGGCGGTATACAAACTAAAACGAAAGTAACTTAAAGTTTCTTTGGGACCTCCAAACTTTATACTTTAATAAGTTAGGGAAGATTTTGAGTGTATAATGGAAAATTATAATGTTTGCTTCAAAGTGGTTTAATGTTTTTGTGGCAAAAGAAAGAGTTTTAAATTGTTTTCAGGCAAATGATGCTCGCAGTCAAAATCTATTTACTACTAAAGCGAATATTTAGATCTGAGTTGGATGTAAGTGCCATTAGAAAAAAAAAATTAAATGATGATGACGATTTGATTATAAGCATAATGGTTTGAGCTCATTGACCTTATTTTTCTTCAAATAAATTTAGGCTTTATTTTCTCCCTTTTATTCTGCATTCTTTCTTCCGGGTTATTAATGGCCCTTCGCCTGTCAACTTGCTGATTTTTAGGTCATCCGGGAAACCTTGAGTGACGCGACAATAGTTTTTTCTGTGTCTGGCTTTTTTTGGTAGAAGAGGTTTTTGACCTATACCTATGTACCTATACCATAATTTGAGCACGAATTTGATTCTTCAAATCCAACAATTATTCACGTCTTGAATAAAAAGGGTCCGTTTAGGTTTAGCAAGGTTCTTGACCTCCCCTATTTTTATTTATCCAGGCCCTTCCGGAGTTTATTACCGTTCACGAGCCCTTCTTTTGTTCCCTTTATTAATGATCTCCTTATATTATATTTCTCTTCTTTGGCCAATTTTGTTTTTTGCAAAAGGATGAAGGAAACTTTGTTTGGGATTTTTAGTGAGGTTTTGGGATTGGATTCTGGCATTGAGTTTCCACAATGCACAATCTCCAAAGATGAAGAAATATCGGTTTTCATCTTGAACAGGAAATATAGCCGTATTATTTGTCTGATCACTAGAGTGTTAAACCGTCAAACGTTATATTGAAATTTCAAAAAATGTCTCGCAATGAAAGTTATTTTGAAACCCCTGAGTTGCTCCTACAAGTCTTCTGTTAGTTCTGTTTCCTATATTCCCATTCAAAATATTTCCCAGAATTTTCTAGACTCTACAAATACGCCACAAAATTATAGATCTTCGTTATTAAAATTAGTTATTACTAATTTAAGTGAAAATTTTATGGGTTCAGTTGGCTAAAAAACAAAAATATTACATAAAAAGATGATATATACATTTTAGGCTGGAAATTATATTTAGGCGCAAAGCTCAAATAAAAAAAAAACTCCGTTAGTAAATAAGCTTTGAAATAGAAAATGAATTATCCTAAAAACATCTCGATGTTTTTCTCCTTTGTTTGTTCCATTCGAGAAACAATATATTTCAATTTAGGACGTATGGAACAAAGAAAATTTTCGATTTCGTAAGACAAATAAATGTATATCCTAAAATTGAAGCTTGGCCTTTAGCCAGTATTAAACTTGAGAGGTTTCTAGCTGAAACGTTCTAAAACTCAAAATAATACTGTGTATTTAGCAGTCAAAAAAAGTTCGCGTCAAATAAAAGAGTCGCACTATAACGTATAATTTAAATACCTACTAAATAAATCCGCCCATTTAATTCGTATAGGTGTCTTCGAAATAAAAGGCCAAGGACAGAGATTGTTTCCTCTTTCAAAATCTATGCGTCGTATTTTACGGCCACGAAAAACATACAAACGAATGAGGAAGAATGTAAATGATTTTGAGAACATCGGACTTACACAACTCGATCGTTATTGATTGCGTCTGTCGGGAACATCTGGTTTTATTTAGAGATGCTTTTCAATCATTTCTATTTTTTTGCTCGTTTTTGGTGATGAATCTATAAAGAAAAAGGAAAATGCGTGAATAACAACGGCTCAAGTAAGAGTTCCATCTTCGTGAAAAAGCAAAAAATTGACACTGGAGACCTACAATTTCAAGTGCATTTGATAACGTTGCGTGCATAATCAGTTTTTTTATTTTGAATTTACGAGCTTCTTGAAGTAGCTGAAGTGGGTTATTTCATATGAAATGCAAGCTTCTGATTCCTTCTCCATCGTAACCTAAAATGCTTAGTTTTAGGTCGTTTATGTGGTCCTAGTACAGCAGATTAGCTAACCTATTGTGCACTTTTTGATAAAGGAACCAATTTTGGCACAGAGGTAGATCGATGTAATATGAACAAATTTGGATGTGGAGCCATCGGCCAACTGCCCCTCGGCGGCCGTGGCGGCGATTTTCCAAAATGGCCGCCAGTGGACACCCCGAAAGACAACGGAAGTTAGATAAAGTTTGCTGCTGGAGATTTTAGTGGATGTTTATTGATTGTTTTCAATGAAAACATACCCGATAGTTTGTTAGTAATACTGGGTGGGGCACGCAAAACTTCCCACCTACGTTTTCTCAGGTATTAGGTGAATAATCAAAAATTGCTCTGACACGTCAATTTTTGTTTTTCGGGGATACATTTTATTGGTATTTTCACCCTCTACCTATCAACCCCTAAGCGGGGGCGGCAGGTTTCCGCGAAATTTCAAATGAAAAAGGGGTTCGAGTGATACAATGTACTATTTTCTAACTTTTACAAGCCGCCATTTCGGCAGGGTAAATGGTAGCAACTTAAAATTTCGAGAATATAAGTAATATTAAAAAAAATTCTATCAAATGACGTATCACTCGACCCCCCTTTCTATATAAAATTTTGGGGGTACACTGAAAAAAAGGATTCCTCAATTCAAAGTAATACGCACTTCATTCAATGAAATTGCGACTTTGGATATGGCCAAGTGAATATTCTCTTCAAAAAAGTTAAATGTTTTCTTGTCATAGGATTGTTCGAATACTTTACTGGAAAAAAATAAGTTCTTGACTCAAGAACACTATCCCAATGTATTGAACACAATTTCCTTGTCCCAAGGTACTTAATTTTCCAATTTTCTTGTTCCAAGAAATTTATTCGATTCCATTGAAGATCAAAGTACTTAGCTGAAGATCTCAATTTTTTCACTAGAGGTCATCAGCGCTTGAGTGAAGATGAGAATTTTTTGCCTAAAATCCATAGGTATTTGATGATAGGATTATTGGTCATAAAGAAACATCAGATTTTGTTTATTTTTGTAAATATTTATTAACCTAAGAATTCAAATAATTTTTACAAAATATTGGCCCACTGACTAAAAAATCATTATATTATTACAATTTAAATAAATAAAACTGCTAAATTGGAAACATAATTATTAGGTATACCTACTACTTGTAAAATTTACATTATACTATATACCTTCAAACTTTTCCAACAAGTGGGAGTAGTGGGACAAATTGTTTGCCTCCAAAAATTCTTGTATTGGGGCCATCACAACTATTTTCCAAACAGGATTGCAAGATAATTTTGGTCCCCTGACGTTGACGCACTGATATCCTGGGCAACACCATAGGAAACTGGATATAACTGTTCAAATTGAAAAGTAGTCACACGTCCGAGTAGGTCGTGGGCAGCACGTTACACTATACTGCTAGGCACTACACAACTGGGTTGGAGGGCATCGGCAGAAACTTGAATTTTGAATAAGATTTTGGAATATTCCATCAAAAAACAAGATTCTTGGCCCAAATAACAAGGAGCTTAACAATTATGCAATAAAAGCTTATTCTTGGTATAAGAGAATATAATTTCGCCTGAAAGAAATGTCATTCAAGAGTAATTTTAAAAAATATCAAGAACCACGAAATTCTCAACACAAAGTAATTTTTCTTCGTGCAGTAGATTAACTCTTCATATAAGATAATTTATTTCAAGATCACTGAATACCTTGAGGTAAGGGGAGCTGTTTTTTCAGTGTACCTGTCACCCCCGCTTAAAGGTTGAGAGGTAGGGAAGTAGAAATACCAATAAAATTGTCGAGCCATTTTTGATTAATCACCTAACACCTGAGAAAACCTGTGTGGGAATTAAGTTTTTCCTGCCCCGCCCTGTACCTATATACGAGGTGTGCCACGACGTTTTACCCAAGTGATAACTTCAGAACGCGTCATCCAATAAAATTGAAATTTTGAGAGGATTTGGCTCGGGATCTGGTTCACTTTTGTGCCACTTCTACATGCGTCATCCAATTTCAGCACTTTCGGTTCAGTTTCGGTCATGTGACGGCACCTTTAGAATCTCAAATGTAGATGATGGTATTATATCATTATTCGGTAGAAAATAAAGTTACAAAATCGGCAATGCCATATTTGCTAAAGCTTTGTTGAAAAAAAAAAAATTATAAAAAATTACAAAGTGGAACATTTGATGACGCGTTCCGAAGTTATCACCTGAGTAAAACGTCGTAAGACACCCTGTATATACAGGGTGGGGCACGAAAAACTTCCTACCCAAGATTTCTCAGGTGTTGGGTGATTAATTAAAAATCGCTCAACCATTTTATTGGTATTTTCATCCCCTACCTTAACCTGTCAACCCTAAGCGGGGGTGACAGGTACCTCCAATGCTTAAAACAGAGAGTGGATCGATTGATAAGTGATTTGATAGAAATTTTTGCTACTATTTACCCTGCCAAAATTGCGGCTTGTCAAAGTTAGGAAATAGAACATACATTGTATTACTCGAACGCCGTTTCCATTTGAAATTTTGCGGTCCCTGTCTCCCCCGATTAGGGGTTGACATGTACAGTTGTGATATAAAGGATGAAAATACCAATAAAATGTGTCCCCCAAAAAACAAAAATTGACGTATCCGAGCAATTTTTGATTAATCACCTGTATGGGACAAGACCTGAAAAAACCTATAGGTGGGAAGTTTTTCGTGCCCCACCCTGTATAACAAACAAACTATCTGGGATGTTTTCATTCAAAACCATCAATAAACATCCACTAAACCCTTCAGAAGCAAATTTTATCTAACTTCCGGTGTCTTTCGGGGTGTCCACTGATATCCATTTTGGAAAATCGCTGCCAAGGTCGCCGGGGGGCAGTTGGTCGATGGATTCCACATGTTCAAACAAACATGTTATTGATCGATTATTTGTTTCCTAATATATTCCTTCTTATATCTACGTCTAGTTTTCGCACAAACTCTGACGATCTATTTTATGAATCG
This sequence comes from Ceutorhynchus assimilis, assembly GCA_917834065.1. NCBI lineage: Eukaryota > Metazoa > Arthropoda > Insecta > Coleoptera > Curculionidae > Ceutorhynchus > Ceutorhynchus assimilis. Next base: position 27,986,612 of record OU892280.1, on the reverse strand, counting down.
GGAATCTTTTCCATAATAATGTCTTTTATCCTGACATTCACTTTATTTTCATTATTTGTTCTCAGATTTATCTGTTTCTTTTTTCTTGAAGTTTCTGCAGCTGCGTGATTAGTATTGTTAGTTTGTATAATCTTCCATTGAGGCTTTCTTCTCTCCGTTGATCTTTATTTCACACTCTTCCTTTCCAAGAATTCAATATACGAATTTCCAACACTCAAAAGGAGGCATGGTCTAGAATTAATGAAATAACAGGCAGAAGTTCTCGCCCCCAGGTTTCTTCATCCTACCTGTAAGTAACTATTTTTCTTCTTTTGCTCAATAGCTGAGAAAGCGTCCAAGCTCGACTCCGAGGTCAATCGTTTCATCTGACAGACAAGAATGTCTCAAATTCATTCTTCTTGGCACCAGTCGATGTTCCTGAGATCAAAGAAACCCTTATAACCTTCAAAAACAAAAATTCCTCGTGCTATGATCCATTAAACCATCACTCCATCTTAACGATAGGGGTCTTCGTGCGCTTGGAGATGTAATAAATGTTTCCTTTAACAAGGGTATATTTCCTAATATGCTTAAGCAGGCAGTGGTTGTAATTATCCACAAAAGGCAGACTCTCCAGCATATTTCCGTCCTATTTCTCTTCTTCTTTCACTTAGTAAGCTGATTGCGAAACTGGCCAGAAAGAGAGTTCTTTTATTCCCCAAACTAAGCAGGTCCCTCTCCGATAATCAATTTGGCTTCCAATGTAGCAAAGGAAGATCTGATGCGATATTCTCCCTTCTGAAAATATTTATTTGAGTACAAATGAGAATCAGCTTGAAGTTCTGGCATGCGAAAGTGGAGAATTGTTGGAACGCATGATTAATGTCGATTTAGATCTGATAAAAACCTGGTGCGGCAGCAACAATATCCTTCAATATATCTAAGACCAATATATTAAACTTCAAGTGCTCATTATCCGATATCTCCTTATGTGGTGATTTTATTCATCCCATACCGCCTGCGCCTAGGTTTATTGGAGTTATAGTAAACGAGAGTCTCAAGGTTGAGCAGCAAATTGTGACACTCTCTTGTAGGTTATCATCTAGCTGTTATGCTTTGAGAGTACTCTCAGAGCAGTTAGAGCTGCGAGTTCTCAGAGCCGCATATTTTTCTCTGGTGGAGTCACACATTACTTATAGAATTGCATTTTAGGCTTGCTGCAGTACTATAAATTTCAACTCCAGATTTATTTTACAAAACAGAGCCCTAAGGTTTATAATCCAGCACCTAACTGTAGTTCTGCGGGAAAGTTTGCGTAGGGAATTTTTATTCGGGAATATTTAGTAGGTGTATTATTTAGTATTTTGAGATGGGTGGACTTCCAGCACCTGGTATATTTTCCAACTATGGCGTCATCAAATATGGCGGCCGTGCTTACAAAACTCAGCTCCCATTTATGTTAATAACTCATCGATTTGTATAAAATTTTTACTTGCTTTTTATCACCTACGGTACACTTCGGAAGGAGAAGTAATTACCTCCCTTCATCCCCCTTACCACTTCCTTCCCCAAAACCGGGATAAATGAATAAATAAACATCAATTTTGTTAATTTTTTAATCATAATTGTTATTGAATAATTGCAATAATGAGTGCGTAAACATGTTCAGACTATCTGAAAAGGATTGTTACAGGTTGAACCTAATGAACCTATCTCCTTACTACCACACTTGCAGAAGAAGCAACAAGCCACTTCATTTTTCCTACAAATACGGGAGGATTTGGCACATTTTAAACAATTACATGCCCCAGCAAAATCAGTAGGGTATTTTTTAAGTTTTTTTCTGGCACCAATTCATTGTCTATTACGGCAAAACCAAATTGACAAGGGTCTAAGGCAACGAACACATCATCAATACAGTGTTGTTGAAGATATGTGTAGAAAAAGGATCTTAACAAATGGCCCTTGGCACTTCTGCTTGTAGGCGGCAAATCTTGAATACCTACCTATATTCTTTGTATGATGATACATCCACAATCTAAGTTCATCTAAAGATTTACAAGACGACCCTTTCCGTAGTAACTGCACCAAGTATGTTTCTTCAGATATAAAGCTTTGTTCTATGTGAGCCCAATCAGATGATACGCCAAAGTGTTCCAAATATGCCGTGGATGCACTATGAAGGGCTGCTTTTTTGGTTCCAAACTTACTCGTATAATCTGACCCAGATAGTGCCTGGATGGCTGGAAGCAAGTAGCATAAGTTTTGGCCCATTTTTGATGAATATCATGAACAGGTAAAAGTCGCGTAGAATCACCAACTCCAGTGCGTACCCAAAGTTCTTGAACACCAAGTTGATGAAGAGTAGCCCAGTGAAACAAAGCTAACACCATTATGTCGATGTCAGCACTAACGAGAACGATTTTGGTAAATCTACACCAGAATGCATGTTTTGAATGAACCAGCACTCTAAAGTCTGCTTCCTCTACTGACAAGCAATTCAATTGTGGGTGGTTTGCTTTCATTCCACTTTGCACAGATGTACAGCTGAATGATACCTCATCTTCTTCATCACCATAAAAGGCACTAAAGATGTGGTTGGTACAACTTGGTGTTCCAGTCAAAGAAGCTATTAAGGTATTAGCAATGAAGATCTGCCAGTTCAGTTTGTTCTTTGATGATCCCCAAAAACTGCCGAGTTGGACAGGTAATGGAACATCTTCAGATATGTGAGCAATATCTATAACAATGCCGGTACCTTGTTTCTGCACTCTCAAGGTTTTTTGGTGATAGTGTGTGATAACTGTCAAAAACATAATCGACTCTTTCACAATTCTTTGTGATGGCCCTTATGTATGAGGAAAAAGCAAAAACCGCCCCGAAAAAAAAATTTCTTTTCATTTGTCATAACTTTTCGTAAAGAATTCATCACATCCACTATATAACACGTCCTGTTATATCATCAGATTTGAATAAGTTGTCACTGCTAGTGCTCACATACGATGTTTTTAACACTTACTTACAAATGCAGTTTTTTGTGGTTTTGTCATTAAGCCCTGTTCATCAAACAAATCAGATAGATCATACCAGAAAAACTCTTGCATATCATATGCACGAGCTTGAGCTATTTGTATCATGCGGTGAGATGAACTAGACGTCTTTTTGATAACTTTTCCGGAAGCCTTTGCACTTGGTGTTTTAGTGCTAACAAATGCTGGTAGCATGACTTTGTGTATGGTAGTTGAGATCCTGATTGTCTTCGTATCGTGTTTTGACAGTGTGCAATAGAATTTGTCACCGATTTCAAATATTTTTAATAATTTTTCTTTTGTATCTTGTGAAACCAGTGCTTTTGTTACCAAATTGAATAACGGATTATAGCATATCAAATGGATTACTTTTTTCTGCAATATATTTAAATATTGAGGTCACCTTGCTCTGCGTGCTTGCTTTTTAGAAAACTCATGGTGGATGTTTGAACCTTCGACGAAAGCAATGAAGTCTGTTATTTCTCGAAATAGATTCGATATCATCAAACGCTCATGATGTGTTATCTCCCATTCTGCTACAAATTGTTTCTGTTTAGTACGCCCTACAATGCCAGATGAGCTCTTTTGGGATCTAATAATGGTTTGTTCTAAGGCCATATCCGCAGCAACAACTGAAAATGTATGGTCATACCGTTCAATAACACTTCCCCTTTATAAACATTTGATGCACCTTCGGAGCTATCTGGACTATTATTCTCATGTCTTCCAAACATAAAGAAGATCATCGCTGATAGTTGATAAAGTCAAAGACGGCAAATACTGGTTGAAGTTTTTGTACTGTATCTAGATGTAGTTGAAGTAGTTTCAGAAAATTGTCCCAGTATAAAAATTGCTCTGTTTGCCTTCCATATTCAATAAATTTCTCAAAGTTTGTGAGGAGTTTTTCCGCATTCTGCATTGACATCTGCATCTTTATGGTTTGCTTTTTTCTCCCATGCCAGAAAAATACTTTGCTGGATTTGAAGTAACTTTTCAAATTCAGTTGCGTAAGACTCAATGGAATGTTCTTTCAAAAATTACTTTACCTGCAACTTTAACATGTTAACATGGTTTCTCCCATCATAAGCATTCCTTTTACTCCCCTCAAATAATTCTTCCCATGTAAAACCAACTCTACTACATTTACTCCGAACACTGAGCATTCAACAAGGACATTGGATATTCCACTTTCACGAAGATATTTACCTTAACAACCTAGTGCAATTTTAGCCATATGGAATGCTCCCAACAACAGTACAATATCTGAAAGCTTATCTGGATTGTTTTGCTGAAGTTCGCAATAGCGTCTACACCTTCGTCACAGGCTATTGGTAGGTAGTTTTGGTCCAGTTGATTGAGGATACTATTAAAATTCAATAAAGCCGTGTAGAAAGTCGCATGTTGAGTAACTGGGTTTGCTATGACTGGTAAAAAACTAACTTGTTTCTGCTGTAGATCTTCTTTCCAACAAAGTGCACTCCACGATGGCACAAGTTGTTCTAGGTCTTCTTCTGGAGTGGGAAGGACGTAATCTGTAGCAACATCAAAACTGTGTAACAAAGTTCGTGCAATTCTTGAAAAATGCCATACCATGTCTAAATTTTCGTATTTCATCTTTTCATCCTCGTCCATTGCATATAAATCTGAGTGAGCTACGTAATTGCTTGGAAGATCCGGACGTTACGCTGGTTTGAAATAGGATTGCACGGAAGAAGCTCTTGAATTGCCTTCAAACCTCGTGACACCAATTTCCGATAAGCGTGGTTAAACTGGTATATCCAGTGGTTTGTCTTGAAAGAGTACACACAGGGTGTCATGAGGGCCTCCTATTCCAGATAAGGTAGATTTTTCATGGTCAAAGTACTCGAAGGCTCCAATCGTTTTGGAATGACTGGGAATCGGCACTTCATGAGGAACTTAAGAGCATATTGTGCAAGGTTATGATGGTGACGGATCACTTCGTTGTAGCTGACACTTACATCTTCATGATGAGCTTGTTATCAATGTTTTGCTTTCAAGTTTTTCATGTACTGCTTCTCCTATCATCATTCTATATGCAACAGTGATTTTTTATTTCCTCGATACATGTTGTGGTACATTATTTGTAATAACGATTGTGCCTTAAGATTCCATCACTTCTGTGAATTCTTCGTATTGTTCAAATGTTCATTTCATTGATATCTTCCTCCTTCATGGAGTTTGGATCTATAATATACTGAAAAATTGTATGAAAACATGAGGTATTTTACTTTTACTCCAAGAGCTAAGAAGATCTGGAGCCTGGAGCATCACCAAATGTATCGGTGAGGCCAAAGTCTAGGTTCTGCAGTGATTCTTTTAACAAAAAGGCACATTCTGTCACAGTATTGCTTCTTCTCACAACATCTGCTAGGTCTTCCATTCTGCTGAAAAAAAAACATGAGTGGTTTGTTTGCCTCTTTAGGTTTTGCAAACGTTATTTTATTTCCAAAGTAATCACACAACATTAATTTTAGTTTCTTGTTACTGACTCTCCAGCTTTATAAATACCCAGAAATACAATTGTCATGACAGAATATCTCGGCAGCAAAAACCCTTGATTCCTTGATTCAATTTCCAAATCACAAGTGCGAGTAAAAACAGCATCTTTTAAGTATAACGTGGCTTTTAAAAACTCCTTAGATCTTGGGGACTCACCGATTTTATACTTATCGTAAATGCGATGTGATTTCTGGTTACCTATAATACATGAACGGGTTCGACTCGAAGTACCGGTTCCTCGAGGACTGTGGTGACGAGCACGTATCCTTCCAGAGTTTTTATCACTTTTCGGTGTAGTGGATTGGGAAATGCTGTCGTTATCTTCGTTTTCTAACAGGTCCTTTTCTCTTTGATACTTTCATGAGGGACTTTTTATGACAGTATTGTTTGTAGCACTCCACTATTCATAAGGTTGTAAAACACTGCTTCCTCACTTAATGAGCTCAATCGCTTGGTAACAATGTCAATTCGTACTTTAGCAGCTGCCCTGATTTTTTCGTAGCCATTTTCCGTACTTATCATCACACTATTATCACATTGATTACAGATTATGCATATTTTGTCACTTGCTTAAAAGTCTTTTGAACTATATTTTCTCGTCAGTTTTATGCCATCCATATCTGCATTTCATTTAAGATTTGTTCGGGTTTGAAAAAAGGGATTATTGAAATTTGTGATAGAAATTTGGTCAACCGGTTGGTAAAGTCTGTTTTTTTTTTAAAGATAATTCCCCAAGTCAAAAATTTAGTAACTATGTTGGCAGCACAAACCTTTTCTACATAAAAAATTTGAAAGCATTGACAATTTTACATTGTATTGCCAACATAATGTCATTTTGACTTTTATCTTAAAAAAAAAAACAGATTTTACATCGTCGGTTGACAGTGGTTTCTGAAAATTTCTGTTTCACAGGGAACGCTTTGGCCTAACAACGATAGTCGGTTGCATCGGTGACAAGTTTGACATTACCATTTTCAGCAATCGTGTTCCGCATTACCGGTTTTTCGGGTAACCGGAATTTACGGAACGTTCAACCGTAATCAAGGTTGAAAACGGAACCCGCTCTAAATTATCCGTAAAATTATGAGAGGTTGATAAAAGAGGGGGTAAGTGGGCTCTGGGGGTAAATGGCTTCTAGGGGGAGGGGGAAATGGGCCTTGGAAAGTAGTGGTAAGTAATCCCGACAATATATTTTTCTTATCAATAATACCTACCTATTTTACCTAATATTTTCAATACTTCTCCAGATTCTGGGGAAAAAGGGGAAAAGGGGGGTTAGGGAGGAGGAATAATTACCTCTTCCCGTACAACCTTCGATAAAAAAAAGTGAAAATTTCATAGAAATCAATGATGTATTGACATAAATATGAGCAACTTTGTGTTAGCACGTATGGCATCTTAGATGACGCCATATTTGGAAAATGTTACAGGTGGTGGATGTCCACCCAAACTGAAAACACAATTCTCCTTACGCAAACTTTCCTACAGGACTGCAGCCAGATCTAGGACTATTATGCTTAGTTCCTTCCACAATCTTACAAACCTAGCTTCATTTCTCATAGAGTTTTAACTGTGCCATGTGCCATGCTCAAACAGGGTCAAATTTTCAAGTGAAATAAATTCATAGTATTAGAAAGCCTGTAAGCCTGTTTATTATCTGGAAAAATTAAAAAAAAAAAAACGGGTCCCTTTATTTTTAGTTTGGCACATTTTTTAGGCTTTTCCATGGAATTTACCCCTTTATTAAGGGTAGAAATCACCTTCAACTTTTTTTTGCTCGTTGGAATGGGCACAAAAAAAGGAAAATGACCCATTATTTACTTTTGCATATCGCTGATCCAGTTATGTAATTATTTTTGACGTTAACACACTATTTTAGGGTTGAGAATCCGAGTATCAGGCATCAAATAATGTAACGTCAGAAATAATTACATAACGTTACAAATGGGGCTTGTTTCGCATTAGGGTTCTACCACTCGAAAATGTTTGGCTGGTCTTTAGGAAATACTTTGACCAACTTTCTTCGACAAGGCAGTATTCTACTATACAAGCTTATCTAATATACCTGCAAACCAATGCATGGGCTACGTGAATCACCCTGTATATATTAAGTTTTATTATTTTATTACTTGTTTGTTAATGAAAAGTTTTTTCTGGGACAACATAGTACTTTTTGATTTAATATTTTACTATTTTTGTATATACCTACTGCTATCCTATTTGTTTAATCAGGAATTCTTTATTTACAGTTCATATCGCAGTTTTGTTAATGCGTTTTAAAGATTCATTTTGCTATAATTCTCAATTCTGATTTTGCTGACTTATGTTTGATATTCCTGATGAAAATGATTTCTAATCTCTTTTGCGTCAGGTGTAGACACTTCTAATGTAGTGGATACTTCCATTATCGGTTGTTATTGTTTTTGAAGAATTTTCAGCTGATCTGTAATCTGAATTTAGTAAAATACTCATACTCATACTCAATATGCTTTATTGTCCGTAAAATATAAATCTTTATTGACAAAGCGAATTACATACTACTAATCTACAATAACAGGTATATACATTACATGAACCCAATAACCATGAACCACGCAAAATCATTTGAAAATCTTAAAATTAACACAAGGCCCAAAGAATGATCGGTTATCACTAATTGGAACGTAATAAAAAAATTACAATGAAATAAAAGAAACAAATCAGAACACAGAACATACAAGAAAAATATAGACTTAGGTTTGAAAAAAATAGAAAATAAGACATTCATAAAACATCACTATAATACTCCTACAAGCTTTAGAAGGTACTCTCCAATAATATACTCTAGTTTGGTGACTCGAAGCTGGTGTTATCAAAGGTTCATAGAGTGCACATGTTGCTTTTCGACCAAAAATAATGGTGTGTTTGAGGAAAAAATGCTGAAAGGAATGGTTATTTTCAGGAGGAGATTTATGGAAAAGAGCTTAACTTTCCATTAAAACAAATTTCTTTCAGCCCTCAACACTAGGTCGTGCTTTTACCTGATTACTAAGGTTACCAGGAAACATTATTATGCTCTCAATTTTTTTTTTTGGTAGTTCGTTCGCCTTAGTCCTGCTCTGTTAAAACTGCACGCGTGCAGATATCCTATATTTATATTTTACAAGTAGAAATGTCACGGTGACCCTGAGCCACGCGCAGTGCCGCAGGATCAGGGGCTATTGGGGGACCGCGAGGGGGCCACCGCGGGAGCAATAGCCGCTGCTAAGGACGAATTTCGCTGCGAGCCACTAAATAGCAACGTTGCCGTTCTAGGATCTCCCACATCGGGTTTTGTACCCCGCATGCATATAAGGAAGCGACAATATTGTGGTGTTATGACATTTTTATGTAATTCCTTCGGAATCGAAATGGGACGTGTTAAGGTCGATTTTTTTTATGGTGCCAGAGCCAGGTTTTTGCTCGGAATTATTAACATTATAGTTGATTCTCACTGAGATGCAATATACATCAGGACGTGTCCCGCATGTGACGTAACGACTTTGAAGAATATTCAGGCAGATGTCAATATTTAAAACGTAGCAGGTTTTTTAAATCCCTTCCAAGCTTTAGCCACTCTTAGATCCATAGTGAATGAACGTCCAAGTAAGCAAGAAAAATTGTAATGTGGACAAGTCTGTACAGAGCAAAAACCAAAATACAAATCGTCGCAGTTTGACTTGACATATCATTACCAGTAGCCACCTGTTAAGTGCATAAGAAATAAATAATTATTTAATGTTAAGAAGATCCATGAAAGAATCTAGCTGGTTAGATCCATGAATATCAAACGATGCAATCGCTCTTCGGAACTTTTCAAAAATGTCTGAAAGGTCTGTCAGGCGATCACTATACTCTATTTTTTTCAAGGGAGGGATAAATCAATCGAATGCCCTGTCAAATGGCCCTATACCATGAGGCATTCCTCTTTTACCTGAGATAATTACGAATAATGATTTATAAGAAATAGAAGGATATCTTTAAATAAATTCATCATGGTTATATAGCAATGTTTAAGTTTATAGGCATCTAAATCTATGAAATTATTTAAATCCTAACCTGTCTCATTCATCAAAAAAATAATAAAACCAAATAATATTTATACCTATTAAAATCCCTAATCTCAACAAAACAGTTATAAATTGAAGGAAGCGAAACCCAGCCGAAAATAAGATGATTTTATCTTCTTATCTGGGTAGCATTGAAAACTCCTCTTAAACCTAAATAAAATGTTTAGCAATTTTTATCTTGTTATGCATTGGTTTTTGGCTGTGACACAATTTTTGAACCGCGAAAAAATATATTTTTGCACTCCGCGTAGATAACCGCACCAGATAGTGAATATATTATTCCGAATTTAGATCACTAAATTGTAAACTGAAAATAAGATTACCTAATTTTTATGTGTTTTGGTGGTTTACATTTCCTGTTGATTATTTAATTTTTTTTTTATTATACTTCCTTGCACATTCAAAAATGGTTGTACCTACTTTAGGTAGAATCTACTATACATAATACAACCATTTTATTACTATAATATCTGTAAGCGAAAATATTTAGATATTCATTAATTCCTAAGACAAATCAATAATCTGTATTTTGTAACACTCGCAAAATTTGCATTTAATATAAATAACCATTAGTTTGGGATAATCAAAAGGTTCCGACATTTTCGTTGGCCATTCACAAAACGAATAAAAAACGAGTTTCGTAACCATAAAACTGAAAAAATTCGTTAGATTTGCTAATTCCGAGAAGAGACTATCAATTTTTATCGAAATAATGCGTGAACCACATGTGAGAAACACCGAATCTTTTAGCAATTAAATTTTTGGTCAAGGCTGGGCCAGAAAAAATGCGTAAGAGCTTATTTCGAAATCCGAAGATGAATGCCAGATGAGAGAGGAGAAAAAGATCTCCCTGTTAAGGAAGTCGTTAGTGAAACCGAACCGTCCGTTTTTAGTTACGTCATCATCAAGTTATTTGATTGGTGTGTGAATGCGAATGTGAATAACTTGGCTGAACTTGGGATCTTGACCGCATCGCGTATAATAGACTTTATAGATTTTCGTTCATTAGTAAAAATTGGCTACAGGACCGTAACTATAGTTGAAAGATACAGGTAGATGAAACTAGGCATCAATGAGAGAGGGTATTTTTTTTCTTTCTCTCTCTCCCAAGCCTGTCAGTCTTATTGTAGCACTGAAGCCTGAAAAGGCTTATGGTGCTTAGCCTATCTGCTTTATTAGAACTACTCTAGTATTTTTGTGTTCTGTACAACGTTATATTGGCCAGTGTTTCCTTTGCGACGGTGGTTTCTACCAATCTTTCTCCTAGCATGAAGTTGATCCACGCTTGAGAGATGGTCATTGAATCATTGAGTCAATGGAAGTGTTGTCAAAAGCTTTCTCTATTCTATGTATCTAAAGAAGAGCCCAGCATTACCTTCCTGTTCTCTGATGTGGTCTCCACTATGCTGACCTGCTGGTGAAGAGGCACTGTTTCTGTTGACTTCCTCTGTGCTAGAGCTGGGCAAAGCCCTCAGTAAAAGGGCTTGAAGCACTAAGCCCTAAGCCCTCTATCAAAGTGCTTCAATTTCAAGCACAAATTCCTTTTTATTTTCAAAAGTGCTTCACAAGCACAAAGCCCTCAAAGTGCTTTGGGCTTGACAAGCACAAAGCCCTCAAAGTGATTTGAAAAGTGCTTGAAGCACATCAAAAGTGCTTGGGGTGCCTTGAAAAGGGCTTCAAGCTCTTTAAATGTGCTTCAAGCTCTTTAAATGTGCTTGAAGCTCTTTATATGTGCCTAAAGCACTTTGAATTTGTAATAAAATTCTCAAAGTGGCATAAGCTACCGCGTACACCCATGACACAGAATTGGTATAGTAGAGACGAACTTTACATTTCACAGAGTAACAGTAGTATGTTTTTTTTGAGATGTAGTTCTGGGGTACTTGAGGTAGTTGGGGTACTACATGGTAATTCAATTTTACGGTTTTCAAAATGTTCAATGGGGAAAAGTGAAAAAAATCCAGGGATAAAGTTAAATAGGATACCAATATAAATTAATTATTTATTTGAATAATAAGTTAATTAATTCATTTTTTTTTTAAATTCCATTCTAAGCTCAAACCCAAAACCTCCATTGTTAAGAGAGAAAAGACATAAGACGGTTCAAGTTCAAATAATAGAAAAAAAAATTAAAGGACAAAATACGATCGAAAATTTTAAGTGGGGATAGGTTGAATGATGGTCAATTCAAATGCCTTTCAAAGTGCTTCAAGCCCTTTTAAAGTGCTTCAAGCCCTTTCGAAGTGCTTCAAGCCCTTTCAAAGTGCTTCAAGCTCCCAAAAGTGCTTCAAGCCCTCTTAAAGTGCTTCAAGCCCTTTCAAAGGGCTTCAAGCTCCCAAAAGTGCTTCAAGCCCTCTAAAAGTAATTGAAGCTCATTGAAAGGGCTTGAATTACTTTTTTCAATTACAAATTACCAAGCACTTTTCTAAAGTAATTGACTTTGCAAGCCCCAATTACAAATCTATAAAAGGGCTTGAAGCACAGGGCTTTCAAGTCCTCAAAGTGCTTCAAGCACTTTCGCAAGCACAAAGCACTCAAGCCCTGCCCAGCTCTGCCTGTGCACACTGGTGTGGGTGTAGTGGTCGGCTTGCCAACACACCGTCCCTAATGTGCCTATCCACAAGTTTTTCTAGTGTCTTAAGCTCAAATGACGTGAAACTAATGGGTCCTAGGGACTTTGCCTTGTCGTGTCCTATTTTTCCAGGCTTTGATATGAGCGTTACCCCAATGTGTCTTCAAGTCTTTGTTATATAGCCAAAGTATTCTGTGCGCTAGTTCAGTTCCGTTCTGTAACATTATGGGAAATATCCCATCTGCCCCTGTACTTGTACGGGTCAAAGTTGCTTATAGCCCATTTGACTTTCTTATAGTTGACTACTTTCTTCGAGATCAGTCAGTCATTTCTAGACGCTGTTCAATGCGTAGGCTCATTCCATGACCACTGAGTCTGATCAACTAGGTATCTTTGAGTTGGGAAATTGGGTTCTAGGAGGTTCCTAGCCGTTTCTTCCCCGGTAGTGTTTTATTTACTAATGTTGTTCTTGAGTGAACTGATTGTTGTCTTCAGATCCCTTGAGAGAGTTATTTGTAATCTAGTACAATCTTGAGTACTTTATATATCCTCACAGTATATGCATACCGGGTGTTTTTCAAAAACCGCTCACCCCTATAACTCTTTTATTTTTACAAATAAACAAATGAAATTTCGTGTGTTTATTTATGACCCGGATGTGCATTATTTGACGTATTCAATTATTTTCTATCATTTCCAGTTCGACCGAAAGTGACCCTAACTGTCTTATTTTAAATGAGACGCCAGGTATATTTTCAATAGAAAACTACATTACGAGTACGATGACACCTCCTTTGTCATTTTTTGACATTTTATGTCCAGATTATTCAAATTTTCACTTTTCAATCTAGAGCGCCATGAATTAGTTAAAATGCTCAATTTTGCTTCAAGGAACCTGGGAAAATTTGTTTTGATGTTATTTTGTATTTTATATCCTCATCCTCAGACTCATTTAAAAATAATAAAAGCGCATTTTTAGAATTATATCAATTTTCTCAAATTGAAAACGTGTGGCTCAACGGCATATTCCGAGAGTGCATTTTCTAATGAACAATATAGTACCACACAATCGCTAGTTCATTACTCAAATTAAGGAATTTTCTAGCATTCTAGATATTTTTGGGAAGTTTCAGTTCAATATTAGGATCCGTTCGAAAATGCTTTTCCGGAATATGCTAATAAGCCACACCCTTCCCATTTGAAAAAAATGATATAATTCCAAAAATGTACTTCTACTATTTTTAAATACAAAATACATTCAAAATGGGGTAAAAACATTTTTCCAGATTCCTTGGAGCAAAAATAAGATTTATGGCGTTCTATAGATCAAAAAGTGAAGAATTAAATAATCTCGAAATAAAATGTCAAAAAGTGACAAATGAGATGTCATTGTACTCGTAATGTAGTTTTCGTTTGAAATAAGGGAAAATATTCCTGGGGTCTTATTCAAAATAAGAAAGTTAGGGTCACTTCCGGTCAAACCGAAAGTGATAAAAAATTATTGAATACGTCAAATAATGCACTTCCGGGTCATAAATAAACACACCAAATTTCATTTGTTTATTTGAAAAAACAAAAAAGTTATAGAGGTGAGCGGGTTTTGAAAAACACCCGGTATAGTATAGTGTGAGGTTATGTTATGGATACCTATCATAATTTTTTGACTTCCGAAAAAAAGTGTGTTTAGTGCAAAAAAAAAGTAGTAGACTCTACAAATTATGAAAACTGTGCATCCGGCTACCACAGCAGTTGTGCGGGACGAGTAGTTATTCCGAATAAATCCGGAAAATTCGCTTGCTGTAAAAGCGCAGCAAATAGTGAGGTTAAATCGAAAAAAACGAGTAATAACAGTGAAAAATCAGAAAATTACCTGAAAATGAAAGAGAAAAAACTAAGATCAATAATAAAGGAATGCTTTCAGCAATCACTCACTCCATCCCTTGCCCCTATATGGAACGAAATATTGACAAAAAATTTCGAAAGTTTCGAAAGGTCAGTAGATTTCATGTCAAAATCTTTAAAGAGCAAAAAGCCAAATTTGAGGAAATGTTGAAGGAGATGAAGGATCTCAAAAAAGAAAATGAGGCACTAAAGCTGCGTGTTGATGCTCTGGAGTTAAAACTAGATGACTTGGAGACAAAAGAAAAAGCAGGAAATCTTATTATTGTGGGAGTTCCGAAACAAATAGGGTGCAACACACATCAAATTGCAGAAACATTGTTCAAAGGCCTAAAAGTTGAGACAAACAAGGCTGAGATACTAGACAGTTTTAGGTTAAAGAAAGAAGAGGATGGACCTATACTGATCAAGCTCAGCAATCAATATCTAAGAAACGAAGTACTAAAAAACATAAAAAAATCAAAAGGAATTACCCTTGTAAGATGTGGATTAAATGGAAACGATAGAAAAATATATATTACCGAAGATCTACCATTGAAAAAACGCCGTCTATTCAAAAAAAGTAAGAGGCTTTAAAACAGAGAAAGGATGCAGCATTTTGTATAAATAGGGTGATTTATCTAAGAAAATATGATAATGATCAACCTATAAGAATTAGATCGGAAGTGGACCTGATAAATTAATTCAAACATCGTCATTCAATGTCCTAAGCATTTCTCATTATAAAATTCAATGACTTAATAAATATAATTGATAACTACAAGGCTTGCGAAACTATCAATCTCTAAACCTTATTAATGGTGAGAAATTTAACATACCTACAGTGTGTCAGCCAAATGGAATAAATTCGATAATAAATAAATGGGGCACTTTTCGAAAAAACGCTCGAACACGTCAATTTTGTTTTTTTGCTTGAGATTTTTTCACATCAATTTTTTTATACAGGGTGTTCCAAAAACAGCTGTACAGTTATCAACTTTAATTTTTTTGATGGTACCCCCTGTATATTATGACATTTCTGGATTCTGCGAAAAATTCTAGACATATATCATGTACAATGTCATATACCTTTCTTTAACTGGTTCAAAAATATTGACAATTGAAAATTGACTTTTTTGCATCTTGGACGGAATTTGGTCAATATCTCGGAATCGGAGCGATATAGAAAAAAACCGAGTCCGCCACTGGATTGTGCTCAAAAAAGTGTCTCCATAATGTTTTTACAGAAATAAAAAAAATTGATAAATAAAAAACTTATAGCCATTTTTCATAATAGGGGAAAATCGAAAATCGCCCTGTATTATGGTACCATTGAAGATATCGCGATACGGTTTTTGACAATCGACGTTTCTCGAAAATCGATCCCATGACATCTTTGTCAATTTTCCTCTATCTGGTCGGGAAGTGTGTTTTTCCTGTTAATACATTCCAAATTGCAGCACCCCGTACATTAAACAGAAACAATCAATTCTTGGAAAATAAATATAAAACCTATCGTCATCTGCTAACTAAATTAATAAAACGCACAAAATATTTGTACTATTAGTCCAGGAGGCAGTGAAATTTTTTAGCACTTATTTTCCCAGTTGGTGTCTATTAAATAGTTTGTTCTCCTGGTGATACAAAGCAAGAATTTTCGAGTCTGGCTGGAATTTTCGGATGGGTTCACAAGATCAATGAAAAATACAAGTACGCTTATTTTCCCAGACATAAATATTTCACATTTACTGCAATAGAACATAAAGTATATGAAAATAGCAATTTGGCTTATCTCAGATAGTGATAGTGAGTCTGGCTGAATATTTTCGGATCTTCAATTTTTCACTTGCCAGACATATTATCCATACTCACAGATTAGCTGGACTATTTTTTTACGTAACTTCAGTATACTTTTTATTAGTAGACCTATTTTCATCATCGAGAAAAAAAAGGGCCATGCATTGGTAAGCTTTAACGCATTTTGCGCCTCAACCCATCGGAAAACCCCCCTAAAAATATATGTATTTTGGTTATAATTACTAACCCTACAATTCTATCCATGTTTTCTGACTGGGAAAATAAGTACCGAAAATCGTCACTGCCTCCTAGACTATATAAAAGTCTTGCGCAAAAAAAATTCTAGAAATCCCAAGAAACTATGGGATGTGATTAAAGAGGCCACAAATGAACAGGTAAGCAAATCTGATATAACAAGTATTTTGGACAGGAATAATATAGAATTAACTGATCCAAGTAAAATTGCAAATGAATTTAACGACTTCTTTATAAATGTAGGAAAACAACTTGCCCAAAATATTGAACCTAACAATACTGGCTCGAATACTGATTTATCTAATGGGGTGGAGAGGGCAGTAAATTTTTTCCTAATTAATCCAATATCCGACAGAGACATTTTCAAACAAATACAAAGCTTAAAAGATGGGGTAAAGGGTGGGAAGGACCGCATCTGCTCAAACATATAATAGAAAAATAGAAGGAACAACTAATAAGGCCACTTAGTCACATAAATAATCAATGTAATTTCCAGCTCAGGAATATTTCCCCAAAAACTAAAGACCACAGTAATCATATCTCTACATAAATAAGGCGATAAAAAATCAACAAAAAACTATAGGCCAATAGCCCTAACCAGCACAGTAAGCAAAGTGATTGAGAAATGTTTCAAATATAAATTGGTAAAATTCCTAGAAAAAAATAAAATTCTAAATGATAACCAGTTTGCATTTAGGGAGGGTGTGAGCACTGAGAATGCACTCTGTAAGGTCACTGAAAGGATAGTAAAAAAATTAGATCAGGACAGGAAGGTCAGAGCTATTCTTCTAGACCTGCAGAAGGCTTTTGTTACCATTCCACACCACATCCAACTGAGAGTACTTAACATTATGGGTATCAGGGGAACTCCCAATAATCTCATTGAATCTTACCTGGCACACAGAAAACAAAACGTGATAATTTCTGGAGAAGAGTACTGAGCGAAAGGTGGAACTTGGCCTGCCTCAGGGCACGGTGCTTTCTCCAATGCTTTTTAACATATTAAACGGAATATTTTCTATATTGAAAGACGAAAATGTGTTTTGCTTTGCTGATGAATATGATGATGCTGGGATGGTAATTTGTGGATACGACTGGGATTCCACAAAGTGAATGGCTGAACGAGCTTTAATGAGGATCAAACAATGGCTGGATAGTTCTTTACTTTCTCTTAATTTAACTAAAACCAATAAGTTTGTCGCGTTCTCCCTATAATCACGTACTTTGCCCACCATTCAAAGTGTTATAGTGCACAGCTCGCAGTGTCAAACAATTGACAGGACTTGTAACTGTACTCAATCGATAGAACGTAAAACTAACTATGTAGTATCAAATATTTGAGAGTTATTCTAGATGAAAACTTGGAAAGAACATGGAAAGAACATGTTCAGTCTGTTACAAATAAAGTCACGAAATTATTATTTAAATTTTATGGACTCATGCACATATTAACACTAAAAACATTAAAAACAGTATACTTTGCTTTTATCGAATCAATTATAAACTATGGGGAAATGCGGGAACAACAGTATTGCAAAAACTACAGGTAGCACAAAAATGGGTCATCAAAGTTATGCGTTTTAAAGGTAAATTGTACAGAGTTAGTTTACAAGGATAGCCAGTTGTTTTCACCATTTAGGCTCGTTCAGCATATTTTTTTTATTACATATTCTAAAAGAGCGTATTGAGTTTAGCAGTTGTGCAAAATTTCATAATTTTCCGAGCCCTTGTTCATATTTAAATAAATTATCAAAAAGCTCCAAGTTTGGAAATTTCGAAACACGCGGTGACGTCACTGCATCTCTCAAGTTGGTCGTGTGACGGCCTTTAGCCCGTCTTGACTCGAGAGATGACGTCATACCATCTCTAAGCGATGAATTTCTGAGGCATAATGTTTTATTATTCAAAGCCGCATAACTTTTTTAATATTTATCCAATTGCGCTGAATTTTTTTTTGTGTGCTTTATGTGAGTAATACTCCATAAAAATATCAAAAAACGTGGTTAATGGAACCTCACTGAACGAGCCTATTAAATGTAAATCATGGAATAAGTACAAGATTTGCAACAGATAACAATGTTGCATTACAAAATCCACACCACAATATATGTCGAGATCATATTTATTGCGTAGGGCCGAAAGTTTACAATATGTTGCCTTTAAGGCCCAGTTGTACAATCCAAGCTCAAACAGAGGTTTAGTTGAACTCTACTGGTACTTGAATCTTCCCATTTGAAATGCATTGCTGTCAAAAAATGTACACTTTGGCATGTTTCTGACAGCAATGCATTTCAAATGGGAAGGTTCAAGTACCAGTAGAGTTCAACTGAACCTCTGTTTGAGCCTGGATTGTACAACCGGGCCTAAATGTTAGAAGTAAACCATATTTTAAAGTTAAAATGAACAAATGGATATCTGAAAATGGCATTGCTATAAACTGTATAACATAAATCAATTTAAATTTTTTAGCTAAGTGAGTAATTAATAGTTATTTTTTATACAAGACGATAAAATGGTAGTTTATGGTTGACCGGAAAAGTTAATTCACCAACGGAATCGCGAGTGAATTAATTCCGGGAGACGATAATGGCATTTAATCGTCGTGTGTAAAACAAAGTTTTTTTCCATAGCCTAATTATGGACGCCTGTAGTATCAAAAATATTTAGAAATTATTTGAGTCGAACACTTTTGCATTAAGTAGAAATTCGTTCGACAAATTTTGACAAATAAATAAAAAACAAAGTTTGTATATATTTTTGCGTCTTTATCTATCCTTGCTGTTAAAGTATCATTTAATCTACCCTTGCTGTTAAAGTACTACTTTATCTACTATTTTTAGTAGATTAATAGTTATTTATTCTATCGCGAATGGTAAACTATCATTTAATCGACTCAAAACTCGTTGTTAAAGTAACACTTTATTTGAAGTAGTGGAATCGAACAATTTTTACCAACTCATTTGTCAATTTTACCCACTCATACGTCAATTTTACCCACTCGTTCTTTTCTTTTATAATAATTATAGTGTTTTTGACAGAAATCTGATATGTTGCATGATTGACAACACCAGAAATGTGTCAGTTTGTTAGGTACTTTGTCAATTTGTCATAATTTAGCACATTTTAGTTTATGATTTTAGTAATGGAGTAGTATACTATGTAAGAAAATCAGTAAAATAACTGCTCGACATTTTTCTATAGGCTAAATCATGATGGTATAGTGGGATACTAAATTATTTTCCAGCATAGTGTCTATAGAATTAGTCAGAGAAAAACAAACTGTAATTTGAATTTAGCGGCGACCAATAGTATTCGAGCTGCTGACCATCTGGCAACGCTGCTCAAAATGCCTTTAAACGACAGCTCTCCAACAGTTCAACGACGTGTGGTGTCGTGTGAATCGTGTGACATGTGACATTGTCACAGTAACTTGTTTACGTTGTTTGATGTAATAAATTTGACGTTTCGTTCTTGACGGTCAATGTCAGTGCAAATTGTGCGTTCTCAAAACCATGATGTGTTGCCAGATTCGAAAAACTAACTACGTCACGAACTTTTATTTTCACGTAGGGGCGGGGCTAAGGGGAAATTAAAAAAGCCAAATTCCAGTGTATTGCGGTTTTGACAGACCAACTGATCACACTAAATAGTACGATACATCGGGTATATCACTACGCAGTAGTTAAAAATCACTTGTATATTACCCCATTGAGATAAATAGAAAGTGGCTCAAGAATAAAATAGAATATTACACACAACGGTAAAAAAGCTTTACCTGTTCGTGGAATTAATCCACTCGCTCCTTCGTCGCTCGTGAATCAACATTTTCCACTCACAGGTAAAGCATCTTTTTACCGTCTTGTATAATAAATAACTATTATTATAAAATAGAATATTACACACGATGGTAAAAATGTTCGTGGAATTAATCCACTCGCTCCTTCGTCGCTCGTGAATCAACATTTTCCACTCACAGGTAAAGCTTTCTTACCATCGTGTGTAATATTCTATTTTATTCTTGAGCAACTTTTTATTTATCACAATTCCTAAAATCATAAGCTAAAATGTGCTAAAATTTTACATAGATTATGACAAGTTGACAAAGTACCTAACAAACTGACACATTTCTGGTGTTGTCAATCATGCAACATAACAGATTTCTGTCAAAAACACTATAATTATTATAAAAGACTAGCTGACCCGGCGAACTTCGTACCGCCTCTGAATTATTAAATATACCTATTAAATGTTGTGTTAATGTATCTATTAGCTGAATTAAATTCAGTTTTTTTCGATGGTGAATTTTTCTTTGGTTGAAGAAAATTAATGTTTACTCTCTGGATCAGAAGTCACTAAAATTAAAATTTTTCATCATTGTTTTTTAGGCAGCTTGTGGGCATTATTCTTGTAAAGTTTACCACCAAATAAATAAACTCAGGCACAGGAATGTTCAAAGAATGTAAAGAAAACAAAAAAAATCTCTAGCCCTATTTCACTCTATTTGCACTGCATGTACTGCACTACTCCATCTGTTCTACTCTATCTGCGCTACTCTATCTGACCTACTCTTTCTGCACCACTCTATCTGATCGGAATAGTTCTGTGCAGCATTGTTCTACTCTATCTGCAATGCCGAGCTTCGTTCCAGGTATCAGAGATGGCACGGTATACAAAATACAAAATAAACTTGGTATCGGTTATAAGACATGGCGCCGTATGCAGGCTCAGTAATTTTTTTTCATAAATAAATAAAATAAGTATTGAAATGACCACATTAATGACATAACAACATGCTGGTACTGTCAACGCTGAAAAAAGTTTCAATTTCACAGCAAAATGATTTATTGAATATTTAATTTATTACAAAAAATGTGATAAATGAAGAACCGCTCGACCGATTTTGTGCAAACTTCACATAAACCATCTAATAAATAGTCTGAACAAAACCTAAACATTTGGTTTGGCTAGGTGAGTCCGTTCTTGAGTTATAAAATTACAACGAAAAGTGGCATTCATTTTTATATATACAGATTTGAACCATAGAATAAGGTTTATAGTGGGTATAGAATGGACAGTTCCATTATACGGGTCGGACAACCATTTGTGGCGCCATCTGTTGTCTATGAAATGAGCTCATCCCATTGTAGCAGCTTGTAGAGCAGTTTGCTTCTTATTTTTTTTAGATTTGCTTTTTATTTATTTTATAATAAAGACACAATTTGATACAAATTTAATAAATAACGGTTTATTACAAAGGAAGAAGAAATTTATTTTTTTTTTTACGGATATGCGCACTCACGAGGAAATGTCCTATCACGCTCGAGAAGCGGCAAGTGCGCGGAAATGTCGGTGTATGTTGGTCTTGAAACGGTTCAGGTTGTAACCTGCAGGGAAAACCGTCGCAGGGAGTTTATTCCACAGCGATGCTGTTCTCCAGAGATATGAATTCTGATATAATGAGGTTCTTGGTGCCTCTAGTTTGACAGTAAATTCATGGTTACCGTCAGTTTGACGGGTTCGCCTGGTAGGCACTACTCTCGGTGGAATCATACGTGCCAACTCTTCAGAGCATTTTCCGTGATAGTACCTGTAGAAGAGAGATAAATCGCCCACAGATCTGCGATGTTCGAGACCATCCAAGTTACGAGTAAGTGCGGGGTCATTGATCAGCTTGATAGCTCGTTTTTGCACGGTATTCAAAAGCATTAAGGTATGTTTGGGTGCTGAACTCCATATATGTGAGCAGTACTCCATAGTTGGTCGAATCTGGGCTTTGTAGAGTGTCAGCAATTGGCTTGGTGTGTACAGATGTCTTGAACGAAATAGCACCCCCAGCTTTTGGGAGGCCCTTTTAGCAATATCTGCCATGTGACTGTGCCAAGACATGTTGGTCTCTGCAGTAACCCCCAATATGTTCAACTGACTAATGTGACAGCACTTCCAGATAGCATGATGTTTGGCTCACCGGTGCTGGTCTTTTTTGAAAACAAAGCTGCTTGGGTTTTCTGCGCGTTGAACTGTACAAGGTTTTTGTTACCCCAGTCCTCTATTATCTCCAAGTCGTTATTTATCTGCGATATTTGAGTTAGTCTAAGATGATGGAATTCACGTGCGGAAAGACCTGTGGGTGGTATGAGTGAGGAGACTACATTGCCATCGTCTGCAAAGCAATAAAGTGGATTTACTATTTTATCTATGAGGTCATTTATGTAAATCAGGAAAAGAGTTGGCGAAAGGATTGCTCCCTGTGGCACACCAGCATTTATTTGGTAAGAGTTGGAGTTCTGGCCATCCAGTGCAACATAAATGGATCTGTCCTTTAGGTAACTTTCAAACCAAGTGCAAAGTTTCGGCGATAATCCCATTGCTTTGAGCTTGTTGAGCAGATTTTCATGCCAAAATTTGTCGAATGCTTTAGATATATCTAAGGCAATTGTTCTTGTTTCACCCCGCAACTCAATCGCTTTTTGCCATAAGTGAGTGACGTATGTAAGTAAATCGCCAGTTGACCTATATTTTCGAAATCCATATTGCTTATCGTTGATAATTTTGTACTTTTCCAAGTACTTGGTTAGGTGATTGTTCACAACTCTTTCCATTACTTTTGATATCACCGGAAGTAGAGCAATTGGTCTATAGTTTAACGGATCTGTCTTTTTTCCTTTCTTTGGAATGGGTTGTACTGCGGCAAACTTCCATGATGATGGATATACTCCTTGCCTGTAAGACAAATTGTATAATTTTGCGAAAGTTGGGGAGAGTTCGTTGGCGCAATTTTTGAGTACTATTGCGGGAATGCCATCCGGACCCATTGCTTTGTTTGTATCCAGCTTTTTTAGGGATTTTCGTATTTCTCTGTGACAAAAGGGTACCTCTGGCATACTATGGGAAACCCTTTCAATGAACGGTGGAGTTTTTCCGTTTTGCACTGTTAGGTTGGAGTTGGAGGAAAACATTTGGGCAAGCATATTGGCTTTTTCCTCTGATGTTGTGGCTAAGTGATTATTTTTATCTGTAAGTGGTGGTATGGATGACTTGGTGAAGTTAGATCCAACAGCTTTTGCAAGAGACCAAAAAGACCTAGAACTACTTGGACAATTCAGCAACCTGTTTTTTATTCTTTGATTGTATGTTTCTTTAGCGGAGTCAATAGTAATTTTGCAACTATTTCTGGCTTCTATAAATTCTGTGTGGTTTTGAGCGGTTTGTTGTCGTTTCCAAAGGTTATATGCTCTGTGTTTTTTCTGTACAGCCGTTTGATACTGGCTGTTTAACCAAGGTTTTGCATTAGCTCTACGTTTAGTTGTATGTGGGATATATGCGTCCATTCCAGATAAGATTACTTGTGTTATTTCATTACAGCAAATAGTGGGATCAGCTGTTTTAAAGCAAACCTCTTGCCATGGAAAATCCAGGTAATACTGTTTTAGGTCATTCCATTTTGCCGATTTATAGTGCCACATTTTACGAGGAAGTGGTTGTAGGCTTGGTGGGATGAGCATTTCGCACTTTGTTATTATAAGTTTATGATCGGACGAACCAAGTGGAGCATCTACTTGAATTGTGTACGAGTCAGGATTGGTGGTTAGGAACAAGTCTAAAAGCGCTGCAAATTCACCCCTTTCTGAGATACGGGTAGGTTCATCGACAAGCTGCGTTAGACCACAACTTATGGCAAAAGCTTCTGCTTCTCTGCCTTCGTTATCTGTTTTGTTGTGATGTTTCAGCCAGGGTATATTGTGGACGTTGAAATCGCCTAAAAAGACAATTTTCGCCTGTGGATAGTTTGACTGTATACTATCACAGCTTTCGGATAATGTCGCGAAAAAGTTTTGGTACTCGGTGTTAGATGGCGGTCGGTAGAGGCAGCAGATAAACTTGGTCGATGACTTTGAGGTGAATTTTAGCCATATGATATTAAGGTACGCTGGTTCTAGCTTCTCCTCTCGATGACATTGAAGGTCATTTTTAATGTACACACAGATCCCAAAATTATGTCGAAATCGGCGGTGTAGGTCATAGCCGGGATAAAGATAGTTCACAATAGGTGTTGCAGAACTGATTTTAGTTTCAGTGAGAACAAGGATGTCAGATCTTTGTTCTTCAAGATGTTGGTGAACTGAATTCATATTTGTACTTATTCCTCTTATATTGCTAAAATCAATTCTGAGTTGAGTTTTTGATCTTCTCTTTATATCTTTGCATGAAGGACCCCCAGGATCACCTGACGCCCGGAGATCCGAGTGGTCGGGTATTTTACCTCCGGAATATTTTGATCCTGGAGGCGCCATCATGCTATCTGTTACTTATTGTTGGAACCGGACTGCCAGCGCAGTAGCGGAACGTGGTGATACCACTTAGCGCTACTCAATTCTGGCATGGTGGTATCTCACCGGTCGATGCCCAATGAGTAAAAAGCGTCTACCACTTTGTAATTATGTTGGCTTTTCGAAACTTGTCAACAAAATCCACACTTAACAACACAGAATTAAATAACAATAAGTCTTTACACTAAAAATAACACTGTGAAAGTTCACAAATACACACAGATATGCTCTATCACTACGAAACACTTTTTCAACGAACAGAAATATTAAAACAACAATAAGAAGCACAACGTTTTCTAGTTCATCGTTTTGTCATCATTTGTCATGTGTTTGTCATTTCATGAATTTATGTCGGTTCATGTCATAATTTAATTAGTAATCACGTCAACCTTCTTCTGAACCGGAGATACCTTGGAGATACAATCAACAACGCGTACGCAAATCAATTGATAGCGCCTCTACCGGGCATGAAACAAGTTTATCATCGAACCAAGTGGTACATTTAAAGATCGCGGGGTATGATTTGAACAAGTGGGTAAAATTGACGTATGAGTGGGTAAAATTGACAAATGAGTGGGTAAAAATTGTTCGATTTCACTACTTCAAATAAAGTGTTACTTTAACAATTAGTCGATTAAATGATAGTTTACCATTCACGATAGAATAAAGGCTTTTTTCAGTAGCTATGGAAAAAATAATATGTATAATAATAATATGAATAAAGGAAAAAACCTCTAAATTATGTGTTTGATGATAGTTAATAGCACAGACACAATATCATAGATATCATTGTATTGCTGAATTTTTCTTAGCAATTAGTGAGGAATAATTTAAGTTGTTGTTGAAATGACTGATTGTTATAAGGAATTATAAATTTTAGCATTTTTTCGTTACTCTGTTGCTAAATAAATAAATAAATAAATAAATAAATAAGTACTTCCTCCAACACCTCCTCTTGAATCCACTCAGCTCTTTCTTGAACTCGTTCAACGTGGTACCGTATCCCACTGGCCGAGTCTTCTAGCCTTGTTGAATTCTATTCTTGCTTTTCTGCTTAAATTTGCAAGGTTCTCTTTCCACCAGGACACGTTTCTGGTGGATTTTCGTGTTATAAGTGGGCAGCTCTCATTGAAGGCTGAGATGAGTGAGATAATTGCATCAGTAATATGATTCACAACCATCTCCATTTCATTGTCTTCCTGATTATCGGAAGGCTATATTCCAGGTCAGCTTTATATTGTTCCGATAAGTTAATGAAACTGTTTTCCCTGAAATTTCAAATTTGATGTCTCTGTGTCTGTGATTCGAGCAACTTGCCTCATCAAATATATACATTCCAGTTTGTGACGTAATCACCCATATGGTTTGAGGCTAGTATATCACATCAAATGAACTCTGATCTTTCAGTGATCTTGTTGGAATGTTTTTATTTCAATTGCGACGATGATGATGAGACGTCACTATTACTCCAACCATAACTTTTATGATTTACAGATCTTGACAATAATTGCTGTTTTTGATTCGCATCTGCCTGGATATATACTAATTAGTAATTTCATAGCTACAATAATAGCCATCTTCAGCAAAGAGTGAATCTCATATTTTTTTATTTACCTAAAACAATTTTATGCATGGGAAAATTCATTTTCACATTTTTGTTATCTGCAGCATAAATAACAAAAACTGTCATAGGTCTTCAGCTTCCATGAAATATGAAAAATAATTAATTTCCAATGTAAGTACCTATCAAAAATCTCAAAAATATAGTTAATGCTTTTTCGAGACATTCACCCACCTAGTTTGAATCTTCAGTTATGATGTAGACATCAAGTAATCTATCCCATGTTTCAGATAGTCAATAATAATTCTTTCATATTTCCTCCTACCTGAAAGCTCTAATAAATAAGGAAAAGGGGGACAAATTCTGAACAATACCTAGCTGTAGATCGTAAAATTTTAATGCCCTCGTCGATACTAGTTCGACACGCAATGCACGAAATGTATAATTTCTGGCTAATAATAGACGTACCTCTACGCATCCCTCGTTACTTTTTGTTATGATAAGGTTTTCCCTATCATTATTGGCTCTTTTTGTTAGAAACAAGGGAACAAAAAGCAAAAAGTTGCTCATCAATATTTCCTTCACTTTTTATCAGCTCTAACTATCCCTTCTTCACCTTGAAACCAAGCCTATAATATAGAGGCGATAAACACACACCTAATTTATGCAGGTGTGTTTCCTTGAAGCCTCCCTCTAAATTATACCAATAAACTTTCCCTCGTGTTTTCCTTATATAGGAACACGCCATGACTAATACTTGCCATTTTTTTGTCATAAATTACCGCCAACATTCTATAATTAAGTTAGTGTGCGTGAATTAGATGGCTATAAAAACTTGATGTTCTTCACTTTATAGGTATATTCAAATGTTGCCTCTTTATCAGTGAGAAATCCATTATTCCAAACTTTATCAGCACCCTGTGTATGTGGTTTTTGTTGGTCTAGAATCCCTTGAAATAATATTGTGGTTGAAAATAATTATTTTCAAAAAATATGAACATTTCTGTGAGAAACGGCAAATTCGGGCAAATTTTTCAATAAAAAACAAGACCCATTTTATTTAATTTGATTTTTTTCTTATTTCCAGGTAAAGGCTTTGAACCTAGGACCCAACCCAACGATGGTATTTAAATGGTTCCTCGTACGCATTGCGTAAGTAGAATGTGCGTTTTTTTCTTCTTCTGCCAAACAGTTAGTACCAAAAACAACTATCTAACTGACTTTTGCGAACACATAATAATTTATTTATGGCTTTATGTGGTCCACAGATTATTTTATATGATGTAGGAACCTGAAGAAGAGATTGAAAACTTCAATTTGCATCAAACAGCAGGGTGAAGATTCACCTCACAAATTTTTTTGACGAAATCACTAACATTACTCGGCAGATCAGAAACCTGGAGAAGTGAGTAGAAAGTCTCACTTCTTCAGTGCAATTTGGCTCTAGTGGATCTGGACATCTGGAAATAGATTGAATGGCTTAACTTCAACTCAAGAATGTTCAGAATTCGGTGCTCAACAGTCTCTAATTTAATTTTGGCTCTAATAGAGCCTGGAACAAAAAAAAATATGTTTCTTCAGTTCAAATTTCAGGTCTCCAAGAGCCAGGAATAGAATTTCCACGCTTGTCCACTCCAACTTCAGCTCTTACAGGTTCACAAATTGTAGTTTGACACTGCAAAACTTTAACGCAAGAATGTTTCATAGTTCTACTTCAAGTGTGGCTCAAATAGAGCCCGGAATAGGATTTTTATTATTCTTCAGCACAAATTTTAGCTCTCCAAGGGCCAGGAATAGAATTTTTATGTTTTCCCAGTTCAATTTCAGCTCTTGCAAGTTCACAAATTGCAGTTTGAAATTTCTTTGGCTCAACTCAATTTCTGGAATGATCAGAAATCAGTTATTCACACTTCTCTAGTTTAATTTAGCTCTAGTAGAGCCGGAAATGAGATTTTAGTGGTTCTCCAGTTTAGATTTTGGCTCTGGTGTATGTGTGTGTTGGAGGTGTCAGTTGCACCGCGGCCAAGGTTGATGTATTGACCAACTTCCAACTGTATAAGGGCACTTCCCAAGTTGTTTATTCTTGAGCGACTAACGGCATCGCAGTTTAATAGAAGATGGTGAGGTATCTCTACTCCGTCTTCACAGAATCTGCAGGTGCCACCTTCTTGTAACCCCAACTTCTGTAGGTGTTTCTTAAGTCTGCAATGTCCCGAGAAAAATCCGGTTAGAGTATTGAGACTTTTCTTGCTAAGGTTGACCCGCAGTTCTGATCTTTTTTGGTTGAAGTTGCCCGATAGATCTTTGGCCTGTCGTAGTCCTGGCTGTCCTAGCCATTGTTTGTTCCTTAGCCGGTTCTCTTCTTTTTTGAGGTGCGCATTTCCGACGCCGCAAAATGGTTCTGGCCCAGTGAAGGGAGTAGACGCTCCTGTTCTTGTGAGTCTGCGCATTCGTTGCCCTCGACACCTAGTGTCCGAGCACCCATTGGAGGGTTACTTTACCTTGTTTCTACAGCTCATTTAGTTTCTGTAGACATGTAACGATAAGTTATACTTTTTTAAGATAATTTATCTACAAGCGTATGTAACTAAGGCCTATTACACGATTTTGCGTGCGGTAAGTACCATACCGCTCAACC
Source organism: Ceutorhynchus assimilis (assembly GCA_917834065.1). Classification (NCBI taxonomy): domain Eukaryota; kingdom Metazoa; phylum Arthropoda; class Insecta; order Coleoptera; family Curculionidae; genus Ceutorhynchus; species Ceutorhynchus assimilis. Next base: position 27,957,968 of record OU892280.1, on the reverse strand, counting down.
TACATAATGTCTGCCCAGCGACTCTGTGTCTACGGGGCAACGGTAAGGGGAATGCAGTTGTAAAAAAAAATGGCTGATTTCATTCATAAAATACCCAGCTACGTGCGGAACTTTTTGGAAGTATAATATTGTATTGCAACTCGTACACGAAAATTGACAATGACCAAATCCCTGCCACTGGATATTTGAATATAAATCGATATTCCAAGATGAAAGGATACAATGACAGGAGCCCTGGCCAATAGCGAGACGTAAGGTGACGTTAGCCCACTGACAACCGCACGGTTCCCCGTGGCAACGGCGATTTTGCCAAAAACTCTACCAATCAGGTTCATCCAGGATGAATGCTTGCCAAATTGACAAAACCTAATGGTATCTTTGGAAAATGTTCATTTTTTATATTAAACAAAATTGAAGAAATCAGTTATTAAAATAAGAATAAACAACCACGTTAGAATCTTTAGCGTTTCATTATTGTTATCTATATTTTGTTATTAAAAAATGGTTTTCACATGAACTATACTTCATGCCTAGTATTTTTGCTTTTTTATAATTAAACGTGGCAACATCGCACATTTACGTCCGAATTCCTTCCGTAGACTCAGAACCGCTGGGCAGACAATAGGTACTCACCTTCAATAGACCTATCTATTTTTACCTGGCATGCGCGCGCATCACGAGGCAATGCCTTTCTATTGGCTAACTAGTACAGGTGAGAGGTGTTCGTTTTGCACGCTGGGCATCTCCTTGTCCTTGTTCATTGCCCGTGGTCTGACAAGAATAAAAGTACGATTGATATTCAACTTGACATAGCTTGACAAGTGACATTTAAAAGTTGTTTGAAATTTTCATTGACAAATACGTTACAGAACACGCGGTCTTTCTCCTTCCTTTTTTATCCCGTGCAAATAAGAAGAACGGATTGTTATACGTAAGTCCAACATAATTTGGTACGTTTTGCCTCGTCTTGCGCAATGAGCGTTCTGTGTCTTTTTTTATCTAATGAAGTTTTCGTATTATTACCTCTTTGTCTGGTAAAATAGATAGGTCTATTACCTACTAGAGATAAATTACCTACCTATCACCTAAATTCTACTTGTCCACTGTCAAAGGTGACAGACGCAATTTTTTTTTTTAATTTTTTGAACTTCTTTCGGATATTTTGTTACCGCGCGGTTGTAGATAAAATACTGTATATAATACGAATGGTAATTAGGTTATTACCGCCCTTAGAAATTGCAAATTTCTTTCGCGTGCGGTAATAACCTAGTTACCACACTTATTTTATAATATAATATTATTGTACTCGTTTGACAAGTTTATTACAAAACTAAACTTGACATCGAGATGAAACTGGTTAACAATTATTAAATACAGGAGAACATAATAGTTATTTATGTATCAAGGGTACTAAGTAGATGATTATGCCCTGAGGGCGACAGTCTTACAAAGCCGAGGGCCTCTGGCCCGAGGGTTCGTAAGTCGCCCGAGGGTATAATATCTATTAGTACCCGTGATGCATACAAACTTTTATGTCATACCAGTTGGTTGTAAATAATAAATACCTGGGAAAAAAGTGTCACTTCGCAAATTGTCATCAGTGTGCAAACATCATCATTTTTTGACAAAAATAATATGTTTATAAGCGTTAATTTATATTTCGTTAATAAGGAATAAGTTAATTGAAAACTGTTTTATTGCGTCTTTATGCCCGCGCGGGCCATAATGTGTACTTTATGCCCGCACGGGCATAAAGTAATAAATTATGTAGATGGTATCTAAGGTATAAAAACACAATAATGTATTGGTATGACATAAAATATAATTTACATCTTCCCCTTAACAAATTTAAAAAGTAAATGGAATAATTCTAAAAATTTATTCTAAGGAAGGGTTTGATTATTCTTCCAGACTTTTAGTGGAGGGCCTACGCAAAAAAAACGCCAAATTGGGTTACAAGCATGAAATTTGGCATAGTTGTCAGGAAACACATTTTAAGAGATCTGACCCGACTAGCCAGGCTTTACGACCCCCAAGACTCCCAATCTGGCCATTTCTCTCAAAATCGCGGGCAGGAATTTCCACAATTTCGAAATTAATTTACTTGAGCATGATTATACCCCTTATTATATAATTTTAGGTCAAGGAATTAAAAAAAAATATTTTCAAAACGATATGCCCTAAATCCATTTTAAAATAATTTTAACATAACATGTTTGAAACTGCAAATAGAGGGGGTTAACAAAACCAAAAATGATTGCTGAGCATAACATAACAATTTTAATGTCTTATTGAAGACAAAAGTTTCTTTCATAACAGATCAGTGGTGGCTGGTGAGGTAGTACTAAGGTACATGAAGCTATGTCACTACCTTATTTCTCACAGAAATGTTTCAAAGTATCATAATGTGAAGGTTATAAAACCTTTTTTTTCAGAAAAATAAGGTTATGCCGTGGCACCGTAGGACTACCTCACCAGCTGTCACTTATACAGATACTGCAAACTATAGGTCCATCACTAGGGATCGTTGGTTTTGACATTCGCCCTTGCAGTTAGAACATGCGGGTGTACAAGTTAGTCCTGTTTTCCGACACGAACATCTGTTGGTCTTACATCGAACTTTACACCCGCACTTTTCTAGTCCTCTGAGCGCTGACCAAATTTGTGGTAGCTTATTCCATTCTGGCTCCCAGCGGTTGTTTATCAAAGTCCAACCCCATCCTCCAGGTGATGGAACAGGTTCACCAGGTGACAGAGATCGACCGCATATTTGACCCTCTTGAAATGCAGCCCTTTTGCAGTGTTCCATAAGACTGTCTTGTGAGGGTGGACACATGGCTTTTGGTCGTTCTCCACTACAAAACTGCATTTTTCTCAACTCATTCACTTTTTCAACGTTGCTTTTTGCATCATAGAGAGTGATGGTAAATTTCTCTAGAATTTTAAATATATATTCTGGTATATTGTTGGTATTATCCATTGAAGATAAATAATGGAATGCCAGGGTTGTCTCCGAATAATCTTGCCATGCTTTCCATGCTCTGTATTTTCCTTTTAGAGCAAAAAAGGAAGTGGTATCGCACCCCGTAAAAGCGTGGAAGCCACGGAGTGCCAACGATTTCTCAGATCCCAAATGATTTGCGATGTTATGAGCTGCAATATATCTCTGTGACTTGCTAACCTCATATAGAAACCACAATTCCTCAAGGCCTATGGACTTCAATAGGTACATGAAAAAATCATATTCCGAATACTACAAAATCTGTGTCCGAGCATCGTACTGAAACGGATTTAGCTCCATTTTGAACGAAATCTTCAACATGTAGAAACATTCTTCCATCTGCTTCCTCCATGTCGGCACAAGATAGTCCATCAAGAGTGGTTTTGACATTATCTAAAAATAAACAGGTATTTGAAGTCTTGTTTACCGTGTATTCTTCATTGACAATAACGTAATACCATTTGAGACTGCTAAATAATAATACAAACACTAAAATAGGTAGTAAAAAACTTTATAATCAAACTTTTACTCCCATTGTCAAATTATCAATAATTTGTCCCGAAAGGACCTTGCCCAAAGTATACGGAAATTGTGTTTATGTCAGAATTGGCTGAATTTTGTACATAATCTAGATCACGCCTTCCTCATTAAAAGTTACCATTGCACCAATCCTGAAAAATGACTCCTTCTTAAGAAAATTAATTTCATAGGTAGCACGTAAAACGCTTGGACATTGTGATGGACGTTCAATGTAGCACGAATATGTGAGCTTGTGGCGCAATGGTGTGCTACATGGAGTCATTTTTCAGGATTGGTGCAATGGTAACTTTTAATCAGAAAGGCGTAATCTACATTACATACAAAATTCAGCCAATTCTGACATAAAAACAATTTCCGTATACTTTGGGCAGGGTCCTTTGTCCTTTCTAAAAGAAAACGCTAATAAATTGTAGTTGATTTCTCAAACTGGGTACAACCTAGCAGATGAAATCGAAACCGTGTTATAGTATATTCCCCCATACACCAAAAAAAAACGGAAGCCGACAACACTGTTGCGAGTACCTGCGGGATTAATAAAAAAAAAAACGCAGAAACCTAACCTAAAATTGCTTTTAAAGACTTGAAACTGCCTGATAACTTCTGTTATAATGAATGGTAGACTTACCTTTTGTTGTTTTATTCGAATAAAACTACCAACCATATTTAAAATAATAGAAACTGCACAGTTCACTGCACTTCAAACTAAGTTACTGTTTGTTGTGTAACAAGATGTTTCAAATTAAAATGGTAATTTTAGGAACTATTTAGGCAGGGGCGTGCGGTGCCTGAAATTTGGGAAGCGATGACACATGACACTTGTTTCCTGGGCTAGGATCACGACAAGTAGGATTCTACTTTCATGACGTCACCCACGACTTATTCATCGCGAACAGTATAGGCGATGATGACGGTTGCTAGGCAACCTGACGTCATTAGAGTAGAATTCTACTTGTGATCCCATCAGGCGGGGCAACATTAGGTTCAAAAATATACTAGAACCTTAATACATACTGCTCAGAAAACAACAGACATTTGTCATTGTTTGCTGATTTTTTATAACCCCACGCGCCTGTTTTAGGGTAAAACGATTTTTAAATATTTTTTTCCGATTTCTTAATATGGAATTATAAAGAATTGAGTATAATCATGCCTAAATCAAAAAGATCTTTATTTGAAGAAAATTTTGTCCGCCATTTTGGAAAAATGTTGATATCACGAGCCTGGATTGTCAGAGAGGCTGGCTAGTCGGGTCAGATCTTTTAAAATGTGTTTCCTCACAACCATGCCAAATTTCATGCTTGTAACCCAATTTGGCGTTTTCCTCTAAAATTTCGTGTGAGGGAACTCCACTATTTGTCCGTCTTACTTCAGAGTAACTTTGGGAAGTTTGTCCTATTTGTTCGATCGGTGGTTCTGTTAGAGTTTCTGGTTGACGATTTGAAGTTTCTTCGATTAATGATTGATTATGCGCCTGATTTTTTGGACTGGTAGGCGTCACAACTATTTCGTTATTATTTATGTTGAAATCAGCTTTGTATTATGAACTTGACTACTATTTCTTCTTTTTTCTGTGCCGTCGGATGTTCGTGAGAATACTGACCTTTTTGTTTGATCATCAACTTTTGTTGTGGTTGCACCTTCCCATTGTCTTTTGGGAAATTGAACTCTAACAGAATCTCCTTTTTCATAGTTCTGGGATTGAGTGTTGAGTGGCATGTCTGTCTGCATACCTAATCTTTTTCTTTTCCTCACAATCTTTTCAATTCATTTGTGACATCTTTTACAATATTTGGTTTCAACTTTTCACTATTTGCTGGAAGTAATATCCTCGTAATTCTGCTAAAAAGTCTTTGATTCGGTGAACCCATTGACGGGTTTCTAGGTGTATTTCTGTAGTTGAGTAAAGCAATCTGTATATCTGATTTGTCGTCTATACATTTTTTTAACAGATTTTTCGCAATTTGAACACCTCTTTCCGATAAACCATTGCTTCTTGGATGATATCGACTACTCGTTGCATGTTGAAAGCAACCATTTTTTGGAAAAATCTTTAAATTCTCTAGAAGTATATTGCGGTTCATTATCAGTTTCTAGTTTTTCAGGAATTCCATGAACTGCAAACCATTCTTTGAGATAGCCATTACTTCCAAGGATGTCTGATTTATGAGTTTTTTCACTTCCAAAAACCCAGATGAGTAACTGTCATAAATAGTAATATAGGTATATAAACATTTCCATGCACACTAAACAAATCAAAGCCGACTATTTGCCAGGGTAATTCTGGTAGTGACTTCAGTAAAATTGTTTCCTTTTGATTAGCCCTTTGATATTTTTCACAAACTTTGCATTTTTGAACTTAACTAAGAATATCTTGTGATATTTCTCTCCAGTAAAGTAGTTCTCTTGCTCGTTTAAGACAACTTTTGATACCAAAATGGCCTTCATGAATATTTCTTAACATTTTAGGTACCTACCTGAGATCTTGGAACGATTATTTTTTCGCCCTTGAATATGAGTTCGTTGTAAACTGCAAGTTCGCCTCTGAAAGTTACATAGTGCTTATTATTTTTGGGTACATCGTCTGAATTTGGAAATCGGTTTAATATGAACTTTCGTAGTAATTGCAGTTCAGGATCCAATTTTATAGCTTCTATTAATTCTTCCTTGGCATTCTCGGTCATAGAAAGGACAATTTATAATTCTAATTCTTCCTCGTTTTCGAGATTTTCTCCAGTTTCTTCACAATCCCTAAAATATTTGCTAAGGATATATCTTTACCTTTTTCGTATATTATTATGGGCGAATACTGTGATACTTCCAATAATATTCGTTGTAGCCTAGGTGGCGCAAAGTGGATTGGTTTTTTGAAAATAGCTTCTAATGGCTTATGGTCTGTTTCTGCTGTGAGTTTCTTGCCACATATGTATATATTGATGAAATTTATCACATCCAAATTTTCTTGCATACGCTTCTTCCTCAATTTGAGGCCACTTTTGCTTTGACGGTGTTAATGATCTCTTAGACACATACAATGGGTTGATTTTCTTGCATCAAGGCAGCTCCTAAATTTTCCGAACTAGCATCTACTGATAATGTAAAATCCTTGTTCACATCATAAAATTTAAGAACAGGTGCACTAGTCAACTGTACCTTTATTTTGTTGAAAGCTTCGTGTTGTTCCATGTTCCAAATAAATTCAGCATCCTTTTTTAGAAGCTTTCGCAAAGGATCTGTTAGCTCAGACATATGTGATATGAATTTATTCAAATATGTTATCATGCCTAGCATCCTTTGTAGTTCTGTTATATTTGTTGGTGTCTTTAAGTTTTCGATAGCTTCCACCTTGGTATCATCAATTTCAATACCATTTTCCGATAAAATATGCCCAAGAAACTTAACTCTTCTAACATTGATAATGCATTTTTCTTTATTGAGTTTCAATCTAGAATTTTCTAATGTTTCTATTACTTTTTTAGTAATTTTTTCGACATCTTCCTGGAAGTCGTAATAAATGAGAATATCGTCCATTGAGCAGTGAGTGTTTGGAATGTTTTTTAATAAGGAACTCATTATTTCTTGAAATACCTCTGGTGCTGAGCAGATTCCAAATGGTAGACGAGTGCAACTATAACGCCCCCATGGTGTTGAAAATGTGAGATATTTTTGATAGTTCTTAGCAACTTTTATTTGCCAAAACCTTCGTTTGCAATCTAAAAGTGTGAGATATTTGGCTCCACGTATTTGTGCTGAAATGTCTTCCATGGTTTTTTTATTTTTTTATATTTTTTGTGTAGGATCTATGCAGATTTTTAATTTACCTTTTTGCCTAACAGTTACTAACGGACTGACTGCAGGGGTAGGTTCTGTGATGGGCTTAATGACACCTAACTTAACCATATTTTCTTATTCTTTTTTCACTTAGGCTCGTATGGCAAAGGGTATTTTTTTTGCAGGCCTTATTTAAAACTTCGGATTTTCTATGAAATCAATATTGTATTCATAATTTCTTAAACAACCCAATCCTTGAAAAATGCTATCATTGGACTTTGTTGTCTCGCAGGAATGAATGTACACATATAATTAAACCTAGTTCGTGACAGGATTTTCTTCCTAGAATGGGCTGCACCTCTTCATTGACTATCTTAAATATTATCTCTACTAAAGTTTTATCAATATGACATTTCACTTGTACTTCACCTATTACAGCTATTTTGTCATTTGTATAGCTAATCAAAGTTTTAGTTTTCGAAGGTTTTAACTGCAATTTTAGTTTATCAAAAAGCCGCTTTGGTAGAACATTACATTGGGCTCCAGTATCGAGCTTTACCAAATTTTTCACTGTTATGGTTTCATACCAGTCGCTATCTTTTTTAGTATTGAGCAAATGAACAGAAAGCACTGTATTCATTTCATCTTCTGAATCGTCTTCATCTAATGTGATGACTTTTTTCTTTTTTAACCAACAGTTGCTAACAAAATGTTTGGTTTCGCATTTTGTGCAAAAGAGCTCTTCGTGATCACTGTTTCTTTTATTTTTGTGTTTTAATACATCGACCTGATTCGTCTCCGTAGTGTCTATTTCTTTCATTTGTCTTGTTGCATGTTCGCTAACTTTGCAAATAGTAACTGCTTTATTCAAATCGAGACTCTCTTCAGTGAGCAATAATTTTTCACGCACCTTATCAGATTTTACTCCAAAAACCATTTTATCTTTTAGAAGATTATCATGTAGTTGGCCAAATTCACATGTTTTCGCATGAGTTTTAATATTCATAAGCAATTTATCAAAATTTTCGTCCTCTTTTTGGACAATTTGGAAAAATTGATATCTTTCAAAAGAAACATTTAGTTCAGGGATAAAATATTCTTTAATCTTACCCTTTATTACGCTAATATCCTTCTTTCATTATCAGATATCCATAAATGTAGCTGCTTGAACTTCTTTCGGTTTCTTTGATAGTTGTGTAGCTATAGCGTACCATTCGAACTGTTGTATCTAATTTTTCCATTCTCTTGCCATATTTTCGGAGTTTAAAACAAGGTGCTTTGGAGGACGTACACCAATAACTCCAACTTCGTTATTAGTTGGTTCTGTCATATTTATTTATGCTGGATTCGTTATTTCTGACACCATGTAACGATAAGTTATACTTTTATAAGATAATTAATTGTCGTCGTTACCATTTGATGGTGTTTACTTTAAGGGATTGGATAGATTCCATGTTCCATGTGTTTTTTATACTTAGTTCGATGGAAAAGTTTTTCTCGAAACTGAATTTATCAACAGTCACGTCTTTTGGTAGATCCATGAGGCGTGCACAGTTTGGGAGGCGAAAAGTTCTGTCAGGGCGCGTTTCCTTTTGTAGACCTATCTTTTCTATAGTCTGAGACATGATCTACTGGCAACCTGCTTCACTATTATGTGGAGGGCATGATCTCATTGCTCCTGTTATACTTTTCCTATGGTTTTCCGCTTTTAGTAGCTGGATTCGGCTATACCAGGCTACCACTCCGTAGGTGATGAGGTCTCACTATCATGGTATACATCCATCCTAGGATTGATGGGTTACAACCCCATGTTTTACTCGCAATGTTTTTTCAGACCATGAGTGCAGAAATTGCTTTGTTTTTTGTGTTCTCTACATGTCGGTTCCGGAGAAGTTTAGGGTTATTCCTAGGAATTTAACTTCTGCTGTCATCGAGTCAAATGTTTCTGAGGTTTGGGAGTTACGTTCTTTTTGTAAATGTTACCAGTGTCGTTTTTGCTGAGCTTAGATTCAGCCCCACTGTCTGACACCATTCCTTCGTATTTGCCTCTGGCCATGATGACAATATCATCGGCGTATCCAAAGCAGGTGAAGCCCTGATCGGTCAGTACATTTAGGTCATCAACCATTAGACTCCACATCAAAGGTGAGAGTACCCTTCCCTAAGGACATCCTCTAGTGATGGTGACCTGTATGGTTTGTTCACCCACGTCCAGTTTCTGCAGTTATGGTGGCTAGCGTTTCGCACATCCAGGTGGATGTGGTTTTGTCCACTCCTTTTTCGACGAGCGCATTCTTTATCAATTGCCCCCTCTATGCCCAAAAAGGCGCAGACGGCTACTCCTTTATTATGCAATTATATGAAACGTACCCCACAGACGAGAAATTTCTCTTGTGGGGTTGAATCCTGTATTTATTGTTAAGTAAAAAATTGAATGTATATTTTTTCTTTAAAACAATAAATGCTATATAATAATAATAAAATGTGAGTTCAAGTAAAGCGGTTTCTGTTGATCTGCCTGCTCTGTAAGCATATGCTGTCCTGGGTGTAGTGGCGTCTTTTCTAAAACACTTGTTCTGATGTAGTTATTTACAACTTTCTTAGCTGCTTTAAGCAAGAAAGACGTGAGACATATAGGTCTGAACGACTTCAGAAGAGTGGCGTCTCTTTTCCCTGCCTTTGGGATGAAAGTTACTTTAGCTCTTCTCCATTGACTGGGTATGTATCCAGTCGCTAAGCTGTATCTGATCAGTTTAATTAGATACGACATGATTATATTTTGCCCTTTTTGCAGCAGGTCTGGAAAGATTTTGGCTCTTAGCTGAGGAATTATGTTTCAGTTCTAACAGATTCAAGAGAAGGTACCTAGTCGGAATTCAATATCTCATAGCCTCTAATTTAATTTCAACTCTAATGGAGCCAAGAATAGAATTCAATTTTAGCTCTAACATGTTGAGAAATCGGATTTTGAAACTACGCTGGCTCAACTTCATTTCTAGTCAGAAGGTCCAGAAATTGATACTTTTCTAGTTCAAGTTCATCGCCAAAGAAACTGTATTCAAAGAAATCTTATCCACGACCACAAGAAAAGGAGGGCTCAAACTTGTGTGAGAAGTTTCCCCAAAATTAGAACCACCGTTAAATTACGACAATTAAGAAATAACTGATAAAAATAAAGATATGACGACATCCTTGTTTACTACCAGTTGACACTGCATCATTAAACTGAACCAATCAACAAATAATTTTGAAATAAATAAATTAAATGATGCATAATATACTATTTTCATCGGCAACATTTTTTCGGCGAATTAAAAACTCGAATGGAATCAGCCTTGGAGAATATTGCGGACGTAAGCATAATATTTATGCAACTGGAACCTGAAATAATCAAATCAGCTAGGATTTTTTTGAGTGCGTATATAACGCAGCTAGTTTATTATTGTTTTAAATACAAGTAGGTGTTGAAAGGGGGCACACGTTTAATTAAGGATTATCTCAATATTTGCATGAAGTTAACAGCAAATTGTCATAATTGCATCACATGATTTTTTTTTAAAGCCAATATTTATGCAACGTTAGCTTCTTATTGGATTAGGTCAATTAATTATCATTGTTATTTAGGGCAAAGTCATTTTTTCCTTGAAATTTTAAATACACTTTTTTCGGTTTGATACAAAGTTACCATTTGTTATATTATTAGACGAATCACAAAAAATTTGCAAATATAATTAGCATTGCATAATTACCAACAAAGTAAACGGTTAATTTGCATATTTTGCATATGTCTGAATATCTATATTTGTTCCCGTCGCCTCGTGTATCTAGTAAATTTCAATATTTCCATTTCCGTATGTATGGACAAAGACATTTTGTCCAACTTTAATAAAAAATAAACCACAAAATTGGTCCTTCTTGGAGCCATCAACTTGCTCCATAACTATATTAATTCCTTTTATTTTTTTAATGTTTGTTACCTGAATTGGTTTTTTATCATATCAACATCTTTGTCAAGTTTCAATGCCAATAATTATTATTTTTCATGGATTGTTTTTCTCCTGTTTTGTGGAGTAGCAATCATCTTCCTCTTATGTATTGGTATAGTATAGCTTTTATATATTTATACATATATAGCTTCATTTTAGGTTTATTATGGTTTTTTTTTTCGTATAATTTCCTTTATCAATATGCATCGAAAGACCAGTATATGAAACGTACCCCTCAGTAAATAATCCTGCAGATAGCAAAGACGGCAACCTTGCATAGAAAAAGAAGATTTAAACCGCCTTAATCCTTACTCTCTGCAGTAAAGGCAGCGTATAATATTCTAATTCCGTCCTCCCTGGCAAGCAAAATTTGAGCCAAGTGAGGATATAAATTGGGTGTCGCGGTTTGCATAGAAATGTGCAGTTTACTTGGGAGGAATGGAAGATTACTGCTGGATTGAAACTCTCGATCAGGAATTAATATTTGCATTTGCAACGTGACAACGTTGTAGAGCGTCCTTGTAAAGTTTAAATGTTCGAACGTGCAACTTACGTAATAAAATGTGTGCCTTCGTGTGTGTGTTATGCGAATTTCTGGTGGTCCCCCCTTGGCCTCTATCATCAGTTTTTTTTGGTAGTGAATGACTCGCACTGGCGTTAGAACCGTTTTACGTTGTTGCCAGAACTACTCGAATATCGTTATTTAGAAGGAAAATTGCGACATGTCTGTCCTAGAAGATTTTTCCACTGCTTCGCAAGTCTTTACATGCGTAGGGTGTATAAACTACCCAAGTAGTAATTTTGCGATTTATGACCGAAATTTGCACCAAAGTTGGCTTATCGGAAGTCGGAAGGTAGGGTTCTAGCGACGTTTTACGAACGTAACAAACATTTTAGTTGAGCAACAACTGATGTGGTGACACTCTAAAGTTTCAGCATTTATGGTTGTATAATCTAGCTTTAAGGTGATAGATGAATGTAGCACTAGTACTGAATCTTGAAATTATTTCTGAAGCCGGGTTGACACTATCTAAGTGTACTTGAATCAACTCACTTGGATTGTACCAACTGTTTATCCAAGTCTAGTTAGATAGATCCTCACATCCAAGTAAAGGCCAGGTTGAGACTGTTCAACTATACTTGGATGAAGTACATTTGGCCGCTGCGCTGGATAGGTTCAATACATATATACATAATGCAGGCTGTCAACTTACTTGGTCCAATTTCTCATCCATCCAATCCAAGTGTACTTGGACAGTTTCTACCTGGCTTGAGCACAATTGTAGCGTAGCCAATATTATCTATTCCCATGTATGTTTTTACACTTATGCGATTATTTTTGCTACACTTTGCAACTCATTATTATTTTTAAAAGCCTTATCTTTTGTTTATTTGATGATGGCCACGTTTCCTATACAATGTATTAAATCAAATTGCGATTTCTTTAAAAACAAACCTGTTATAGACAAAAGCTTAAAGTTTCCTCTACTTTGTCGCAAAACGCTCCCTTAAACCCCATTACTGGGTGATTTGAAGAAACAGAACGTTTTCAGTGAGGCCGAGGATTTAAGGGCAAAATAAACTCTCTCAACAACGGATGGAATGGGTGGATAAATAAACTCACCTCGGCCAGTATTATTGTTAGTAGTTGGTAGCGATGTCTCTTCAAGACATAGTAGAATAACCTACTTTAGATAAGCCCAAAGTCCCATTGAATGGTGTTGCCCTCTATGAGAGAGATACATTAATCAGCGTTGTTGGTTGGTTAGTTGGTTTACGGCGGGGTCAGGGTCAGGCGTGCTCAAGTCTCGATTTGCATCGTCGTATTGTGCTACCCCTTCTTGTTTAGGCAAGTTATCCATCCCTTCGATGAGATCTAGCAGCTTGCTGGCAAGTTTCTCATGTGGGAGTCTCTCGCCGCATTGTATCCTCCAAATAAATGCTTCTTCTGCGAGCCGGTGCTTCACAATCGTATATTTCATGTAATACAGTTTTCTCCTCTTTACCACATTGCATATGCGCCTTAAGATGACAGTGTCCTGTTAGTGGTCCTACCACCCGTCTTTTCTGAGTATGCGTTAGTGACAGTACTTCAGCTAGTAAAAAAGCTTTTTCCGGGCTATAATGCCGTGGTCGAGTAATATTTCTACCTAACGTTTCGTTTACTGCCGCGGTAGAAATCTTCAGAGGCGGTGTGGTAGAGGAGGAAGTGTTCTCTTCCGTCTTTTTCCGATGATTGGATTCGACGTTGTTAGACCTGCGTTATTTATATCCAGGCTTGTGGCTTGTATTACGCTATTTTCCTTGTCTCGTTCTCGGAAAGGAAGGTTCTTTGTTTTTCGGAGAACTGGCCACCAGCTCTTGTTAAGGTTCATGCCCTCTTCTTTTCTGTTGAAGTTGTTGTGGTGTTTCTGTATCTCTATGGCTTTTCTGTGGCGTCTGGTGTGAAAATGTTTGCTCCTATCCAATGCTTGAGTCTGGTCGAAACGAATGACATGGTCTGTTTGTGTTAACACATGTTCGGCGATTACTGTTCTATCTATTTGTCCCTGCTGACAGTTTCTTTTGTGCTCTTTGAGCCTGGTATTGATAGAGCGTTTGGTTGTTCCTACATAGACAGATCCACAAGAGCAGGGAATTCTATAGACGCCAGCCGTTTTAAGAGGTGCCCTAGGATCCATAGCCGATCTTAGACTTTACTATATTGTTCTTGTGGGCTTGTAGATGGGATTAATGTTGTGTTTTTCTAGGGTTCGTCCTATGCGATCTGTGACATTTTTGATGTAGGGAAGAAAGGCTCTTAGTGCCACCTGTGCACTGTTGTTTCGGTCTTATACCTCTATTTATCTCCTGCTTGGAGTACCCATTTCCTCCAAGTGCTGATTTCAGGTGTTGCATCTCGTCCTGAAGGTATCTGGGTTCACAAATCCGGATTGCTCTGTCAGATAGAGTTTTAATGACTCCTCACTTTTGCCTAGGATGGTGATTGAATTCCTTTTTGAGGTATCTGTCCGTATGCGTCGGCTTTCTATATACTCTGTGTCCCAGTTTCCCAGAGGGTAATCTTTTCAAGAGGACGTCCAGGAATGCAATTTTGTTGTCCTTCCAATAGACCTATCTATTTTACCAGACAAAGAGGTAATAATACGAAAACTTTATAAGATAAAAAAAGACACAGAACGCTCATTGCGCAAGACGAGGCAAAGCGTACCAAATTATGTTAGACTTACGTATAGCAATCCGTTCTTCTTATTTGTACGGAATAAAAAGGGAAGGAGAAAGACCGCGTGTTGTGCAACGTATTCGTCAATGAAAATTTCAAACAACTTTAGAATGTCACTTGTCAAGCTATGTCAAGTTGAATATCAACCGTAATTTTATCCTTGTCAGACCACGGGCAATGAACAAGGACAAGGAGATGACCAGCGTGTAAAACGATCATTTTACACCTGTACTAGTTAACCAATAAAAAGGCATTGCCTCGTGTTGCGCGCGCATACCAGGTAAAATAGATAGGTCTATTTCCGTAAACTGTATCCTGGGTTCTATTGAGTTAAGATGATTAAGGAAGTTTTCGAGCTCTGCCTGTCCATGGTTCCAAACAAAAGTGTCATCTACATAGCGGAACCAACAAGTAGGTTTTTTTGCGGCCGTTCGCAGTGCCATTTGTTCAAAGTGTTCAATGTAGAAGTTGGTGATAACCGGGCTGAGTGGACTCCCCATTGCGACTTCATCTGTCTGCTCAAAGAATTTATTCTTCCATTGGAAGTACGAAGTCGTGAGACAGTGGTGTTGTTGATTTCCTCCGAAAAACATCTTTCTAAGGTCTAATTCACTGGTACCTTGGTAAACAACGAGACGACATCAAAACTAACCAGAACGTCGTTTGGTTTAGTGATGTCACTGATCTTTTTTGCAATGGCAAAATTGCCAAAAAACCTGCTTCGATATCCCAAATGTGGATTCTGGTCTTGTGTAGAGTACAGCTGCGCTCGTTCTGGCCAATTCGTCAGTCTTTTCATTGCCTTCCATCCCCGAACGCCCCAGGAACCCACATCCTGTTATTCCTTGACGACAGAGCTTCCAGGTCGTGTAGACATCCCATGGTTATCTTCGAAGTAAATTGATGTGAGTTCAGAGCTCTCAAAGCAGCCTGACGTCTGAGGGAATGCTTTTGTTCTGGTTGTTATAATCCAGCCTTAGAATTTCCTATGCGCCTGGGCCTGATGAATTTCTGCCTGGTAAACTGTGGCATTAAGCCCCAGAGGGATACTTAATTCTGATCTTGGTCTTTCTCCATATATGCCAGCGCCAGCTCCCCTGTTGTGGAACCCTGTTCAGGAACCGTCTGTATACCAGACCAGGCCGGTTCTTATTATATGAGGCGTTCCTTCCTGCCATATGTTTGGGTCGCATATGACTTATCAGCGTTGTTGCACGAATCGACGTGTCTATAATGCAACGTCCTTTTGGCACAATGTCATCTTCATCAACCAAAGACATTTTAGAAAGAGAAGAGAATTATCAAGTCATGCAAGACTTGACAAAGCACGATCAATTCTTCACTAGATAATGTAAAAATGAAGCCATATACTACATAACCGGCCTGAATTTTGAAACTGCAAGAATGCATTTAATAGAAGGAGCTGAACATTAATTTTCACGCAAAATACAAGAAATTCAAGAAAACCTTTATTGTTGCTCGAAAGAAACATAGAGACCAGATCATAATTAACAGAGAATAATATATTATGCTGTAATTATCATTCTAAGAAGCCCGAGAGAATTTTTTTAAACTATTTGATAAAACACGTATAACATCTGGTAAAACTCATCACCATGACGATGATATTTCTCATTAATGAAAGGATCTGGATTCCAGAAGCAAAGAAATTCTAGATTCACAAAAATGCGGGTAAAGTAGTCTATGTTCTACTTTACCTGAACAAGGGTCGAAAATCTAGAGTATTTGAACAAAAATTTGAGATAAATGATTCATAAGAAACACTGCCAAATAGAAATTTGACGATCAACAAGAAAATTTGATCCGTAGAGAAGTGCAGAAGAAGTACAAATTAGAAGTAATACCACCAGAGGATTTGGATTGGAAAAAGTAGAAATCTTAGGAGAAGCAAATGAAATGGAACTGCATACCAAGCTACATCAGAATAGTATATTGTGTATTTAGGTGGAAAAGTGACACATTCTCGGCCGACGGTGTAAGTTGACGGGCGAGGCGTAGCCGAGGCCGGCAAACACCGAAGGCCGAGAATGTGATTTTCTACCGAAATACACATACTATTTTTTCTGCGATCGGTTAAATATCTGTTAAATGTTTGTCTTTTTGTTCCAATTATTCAGCAGTACGAGAATCACTTTCCCGGCCTAGGCCGGAAAAGTGTTTGCCGTATTGTTATTCATTGATTCCTTAGCAACTATTGAAACATAATTGAAATACCAGAATATTGAGTTTTGCGACCTGTCAGCCGGTCAAAAATGCTGACATTTCTTGTCAATCGCAGAAAAACTACATTTTCATCATTACTGGAAAATCAATCACCAAACAAGATCACATAGTTACAGTAGAGAAAAGAAAAGTTTCAAGACTGTTACTGTTTGAAATGAACAGTATTAGTAGCTGTCTAAGAAAACACTGACAATTTATTGGTCAATTTATTGATCAAGTCGCTTGTCAAGAAATATTGATAATGTAAAACGCCAAATTGGCGACAATTTAACTTGCCCAAGTTCTTGCTCAATTTATTTACGGATTAGCGCATGTTCTATTTTTCCGTCAATTTTTGTGTCAATTCAAACTGGCAACCTAAAAATGACACTTTAAAAATATTAAAGCGAGGTGAGGATATTCATTTTTCATTTGCTTGTTGATGTTCAGATTATTCTTCTTTCTTCAGTTTCTTCTAGTTTTATTATTAAACATCTTTAAATATAAAGTCTGTTTTTTTTTTTAAAGATAATTCCCCAAGTCAAAAATTTAGTAACTATGTTGGCAACACAAGCTTTTTCTACATAAAAAATCTGAAAGCATTGACAATTTTACATTGTATTGCCAACATAATGTCATTTTGACTTTTATCTTTAAAAAAAAAGAGACTTTATTTCTGAGTGAGCCATAAATAAAAACATAACCTTGAAATTCTGGTTAAGCTGGTAGAATTGTTTATTGTCATTTGTGTTGTCAACAAGTTGATTTGGTGAAACTGAAGGTAGAAGAATAAACTGAACATCAACAAGTAAATGATAAATATCCTCACCTAAAGTCCGACAAATACCATTTTAAAGTCACGTGATATTGGTGGCAAAAAACGTATGTTCGTTGATTATGTCGTTGATGTCACCTACAAAAAGATACTGGTGGTTAATTACTGTTGAATTTTAAGATATGTTCCCACTAGCATTTTACAAATGCGTTTCTGAAATAGTATTGACCAATCAGATGGCAATTTTAATACTTGTAATTGTTGCGAGACTCACTTTTGTCGCATCTGCTGTCCGTTGTAATACATGTTGAACTTGAATTGGGTACCCGTTTTCTATTTGCTACTTTTCGAGTTGGAAAAAGGTTAATATGGACAAAATTATTAGCTGTGTTTGTTCGTTGTATCATTTTCGAAAATAACTTTGACAAGCTAATTGATGACTGTGACGGATTCTATTTCAGGTAATAGTTGGGGAGCTGGCGTCAAAAACATGCAAGAGTTTTCGCAAGGCGGATATTTTCAAAATAGGTCGTACTTTAGTGTTAGAATGCTAGTGTACAGTCAGCACTCACAGTTCCGGGACAGCTGGCTCTGGGACGCGGGCAAAGTTGTAATTTTAAGAAGCATCTAAACTGTTTTCTCAAAGCTCAAAATTTATAGAAATTTTGCACATTATCTGTTTGAAGGTCACAGATAACGTATGTAAATCGTCAGACGTCTAGTTCGTTGCAAAAAGGGGGTGAGACGTCCTCAAAGTTTTTATTTTATGGCATTTTCTTCAATGTCCTGTCAAAATATATTTTTGCAGGTATTTGACAATTATATTTGAAGAAAATGCCATGAAATAAAAACTTTGAGGACGTCTCATCCCCTTTTTGCAACGAACTAGACGTCTGACGATTTACATACGTTATTTGTGACCTTCAAACAGATAATGTGCAAAATTTCTATAAATTTTGAGCTTTGAGAAAACAGTTTAGATGCTTCTTAAAATTACAACTTTGCCCGCGTCCCAGAGCCAGCTGTCCCGGAACTGTGAGTGCTGACTGTACACTAGCATTCTAACACTAAAGTACGACCTATTTTGAAAATATCCGCCTTGCGAAAACTCTTGCATGTTTTTGGCGCCACCTCCTGGACTATAAGAAAATTATGAACAATAATTAGACACCATTTTTTTTGTCAATTTTATTATCACCGCTGTTTGAAATGTATTCAACAAGGATAGAGAAAAATCACGTGACTTTAAAATGGTATTTGTTGGACTTTAGCTTTAATATTGTTTAAGTGTCATCTCTAGGTTGAAAGCTTGAAATGACATAAAAATTGACGGAAAAATAGAACATGCGCTAATCCGTAAATAAATTGAGCAAGAGCTTGGGCAAGTAAAATTGTCGGCAAGTTGGCGTTTTACATTATCAATATTTCTTGACAAGCGAGTTGATCAACAAATTGACCAATAAATTGTCAGTGTAAAACCGTCTTTAACTTGCTCAATCCCAACTTGGACTTATTGTCAGAGGAAAAGTGTGTCATATACCCAAGAGTTTTTTTTTTAGGTTTATCGAAATTTATGTTTCCAGAAAAAGGCAAATGCGTAGATTCAAACTCAAATTGAACAACTTACGATAAGTAAATGAATAGATACTGAGATAAAGATGAGAACATTAATAAAAAAAAAACGAAGAAGTTTCAACAAATAAAATTACAACAAAATTGAACATTGAGAAAAAATTTGAAACAAGAATAAAAATAGAAGATGTACGAATATGAAAGAGAATAAGAACATGGAATTTCAATTGCCCTTATATGCCTTCACTTTTCCCTATAAATAGCAGAAGGGCTCCTTGGCAAAAGTAGTTTGGAATTTATAGATTTATAGCTACTGAAAATTATGTGCTGTCTTCGTTTTGATAATAATAATAATATATTTTTCTACAAACGTGTTAAAAATGCAATTTTTAACACCGCCCCGAAGCATTAAAAATGTTACTTTATCGCACTAGTGCCATAAAGTCTTTATAGCACTAGTGTTAAAAGTGAAACATCAAATTTTGAGAGCGGACGTCAAAAAAAGTTTGTATTTTCAGTTATTTACATTGATATTAATGGTGAAATTTGAACAACTGAGGTAGCCCGATTGACCGCCTCATCTATATTTTTCGAAGGATCGATGCAACCCTCTTTTTCTTCTGTATCTTGTTGCATTTTTAGCAAAAAGCATTCCTGACCACGAAAGACTTTCAAGAAACTGACAAGACATTTCGTTACCTGTAAAACAAGGTGCTGGTTGTATGGATTTTTTGACAAATGTCAAATTCAAGAATTTTATGTAGGAAAGATGCTTCCAATTTATTATTCATTTAAAAATCCAATTTGTTAGTGGTTATTGCTTTTTATTGCCGTTTGTAGAAAAAAATATTGTATGATATTTGTGTTAAAAGTATTTTTAAGGCACTTATGTGAATTGCAGAATTCGCTTCGCTCATTCTGCAAACTTTCACATGCGTGCCTTAAAAATGCACTTTTAACACTTATATCATAAATAACTATTTTCTACAAACGTGTTAAAAATGCAATTTTTAACACGGCCCCGAAGCATTAAAAATGTTACTTTATCGCACTAGTGCCATAAAGTCTTTATAGCACTAGTGTTAAAAGTGAAACATCAAATTTTGAGAGCGGACGTCAAAAAAAGTTTGTATTTTCAGTTATTTACATTGATATTAATGGTGAAATTTGAACAACTGAGGTAGCCCGATTGGCCGCCTCATCTATATTTTTCGAAGGATCGATGCAACCCTCTGTTTCTTCTGTATCTGACCACGACAGACTTTCAAGAAACTGACAAGACATTTCGTTACCTGTAAAACAAGGTGCTAGTTGTATGGATTTTTTGACAAATGTCAAATTCAAGAATTTTATGTAGGAAAGATGCTTCCAATTTATTATTCATTTAAAAATCCAATTTGTTAGTGGTTATTGCTTTTTATTGCCGTTTGTAGAAAAAATATTGTATGATATTTGTGTTAAAAGTATTTTTAAGGCACTTATGTGAATTGCAGAATTCGCTTCGCTCATTCTGCAAACTTTCACATGCGTGCCTTAAAAATGTACTTTTAACACTTATATCATAAATAACTATTATTTTCTACTTTACTATTATAGATCCATAATACCTAGGAAACGAAATACGTTAACACACCTATAACAACCTGATCCATAACGCCCGCTTTTGCGGGCGTTATGATCTATAACGCCCGCTTATAATACCTTAAGGTGTTTTTGTTGTTGTTGTTCTATTAATTTGCACTTTACCCTAGGCAGCCACTAAATGTCTGACCGAAAATAATTTTCGGTCTAGCCAGAATTCGAACCCGGTCTACCATCAATGTTTCCATGTAGTCCAGCGCGTTAACCCACAGGACCACCACCGTTGCCTTGCCTTATGAGATGTTTATAGATATATTAATTTATTTCGTTTCTATGTACAGGTCGCAGGTACAGGTACAGGTCACAGGTACAGGTACATGTCAAAATACAAAACAATATTCTGTCACACAAGTTTAACTGATTTTGTTAATAACAAATTGATGAAAAAACATTGTGTCGAGTAAAAAATAAAGCATTGTATGCACCACGGGGATTTCAAGATTATAATGCCCTTCAGGCGAAATATATCCCTCGGGCCATAGGCCCTCGGGCTAGTTTCGCCTTCGGGCATTATAATCTACATAATCCCCTTGGTACATAAATAGCTATTACTTTATCACAGACATATTCAGGTCGCAGCTTATTTCTTATTTTATACAAAAAGACATTTACATCATACACAATTCCTTGCTTAACCAACATGATATTTACAACATTTAACATTAGGTTTACAGGAGTGTATCTGTTACATTTCAAAATCGTTCTTAGAGCTTTATTAAGAATTACTTGAAATTCATTCATCTTATAGTTAGGCAAGTTATACAATAGTCTAGAGCAAAATTTTAGGTGGGGTGCTTGGTATACATAGAGAGATTATTGCCAACTCTATAAATAAACCCCACTCTTTCAGAAAATTTCCTCATGATATAATCAGCATGCTTGCGAAAGCTTAGTTCTGAATCCAAAATGACTCCAAGATATTTAATTTTATTTTCATGTCGTAACCTTTCACTATTTAGGTATTTCAATTTTTATGTTTTCTAAATTAATACCACCCAATTTCTGTTTTTTTTTTCAAATATACAAAGCTTAGATTTAGAAGTATCAATGCTCAATTTATTTTTGCACAACCATTCAAATAATTGATTCAGATCACTGTTAATAGTGAGTTTCATGTAGTTCAGATCATTACCAAGTATATACCGGGTGGGGCACCAAAAACTTTCCACCCAGGTTTTCTCAGGTGTTAGGAGTTTAATCAAAAATCGCTCAGACACGTCAATTTTTGTTTTTTGGGGGACACATTTTATTGGTATTTTCATCCCCTACTTGTGAACCCCTAAGTGAGGGTAACAGGTACCCCCAAAATTTCAAATGGAAAGAGGGTTCGAGTGATATGTCATTTGGTAGCTATTTTCATTGAGATTATATCCCTGAAGTTTCAAGTTGCTACTATTAACCCTGCCGAAATGGCGGCATGTCAAAGTTAGGATAAATGCTTTTTTTCGATAATCTAAGCGTATAGTTTTTACCTGTCACACCTATGCGTAGGTAACAGATAAAAACCACACAGCATTTTTCCATTGATTTTTCCTAACTTTGACAAGCCGCCATTTCAACAGGGTAAATAGTAGCAACTTGAAACTTCGAGGATATAATCTTAATGAAAATAGCTATCAAATGACGTATCACTCGACCCCCCTTTTCATTTGAAATTTTGTTGTTACCTGTCACCCCCACTTAGGGGTTCACAGGTAGGGGGTGAAAATACCAATAAAATGTGTCCCCCAAAAAACAAAAATTGACGTGTCTGAGCGATTTTTGATTAAACACCTAACACCTGAGAAAACCTGGGTGGAAAGTTTTTCGTGCCCCACCCGGTATAACATTGTATCATCTGCGAACAATTCAATACTACTACCATCCATTACGTTAACAATGTCATTGACATACAATAATAGTTATTTATGTATCAAGGGAATTATGAGGGTGTTAATACCCCAGGGCAACGTTTGTGTCCCGAGGGCCTCTGGCCCGAGGGACACCAATTGCCCGTGGGTATTAACACCTGATAATTCCCGTGGTACATAGATAATTTTATATCCTACTGAATTTACTGTATTCTGTCTATTTTTATAAAGGAATAAAAATAAACCATAAACCAAAATTTCTATTTTTTCTCAAAGTTTTACCTATTCAAGGTAAAAACGAGAGTCATGGAAATCCTCAACTCCCTTGGGAGTTATGATATCCTTAACTCCCGCGCGGGAGTTATGGAATCCTCAACTCCCTTGGGAGTTAAGACCCTGTTTATGACTATCGTAACCAAGCTATTATATGGTTATAATAGTACAGTAGGATATAAAAACAATAAGGGCCCTAACACGGTTCCTTGAGGCACTTCGTACGTTGTATTGAACAAACCAGACACCTTATTCTTATATCTGACTTTTTGAGTTCTATTAGACAGATATGATTTGAACCAATTTAAAACCTTATCCCCCATTCCTAATTTTTTCATTTTTTTTTAACAATGTGAATCTATCTATAGTTTCAAAAGCTCTCCTAAAGTCTAGAAACACGCCAGCACAAAATTATTATCAACAGCTTTGAGGAAATTATCAATAGTAATATAACGAGTGCAATTGAAATTATCGATAATTTTTGGGAAATCTGCCCGAATGCATTTTCCGTTGAAAAAGAGCACGAGTGCACGTAGTGCACGAGTGCCTTTTTCAGTTAAAAACGCATGAGTGCAAATTTATCGAAAATTATAGATATATTTCCATTTCACGAGTTGTATTTTATGAGAGAATTTCATGAATCAAAAATTTAAATTTTTTATCAAAAAATGTCAAAACACCAGTTCTCGCACCAGTTACTATGCAATTATCCGATGATTTGCACTAGTACAAATTATCGCGTAATTCCAATCTGATTGGTTCAAATCAACAATCAAAACATGGTCAGTTTATTGTTAGAATGTCAGTTTTGACAGATGTATGAAATTCTCACACATATTAACTGTCACAGATTCGCACGAATGTTTTTCACGGAAATCAGACTGATTAGATACTTATGAATAACATCATAATTGCTAAAAAATTCACCGGTAAGAACGATTCAGGATGGTTTAGAACGGAAAAATTGAAAAAATTAATATGGTTATGTTAAATAATAGTATATTATGCAATGATCATGTAAACGAAGCCGCAGGCGAGTTTCGTATATAACATGCGAGTGTATTAATGGCCATTACATGAGAGTTGCATACACTATTTTTTCTACTTGCATTAATAAACGAAAAACATATTTATTTTATAAGAATAGTAAACTTCTCAACTGGTGACAATTGTTGACAATTTGACAATTTCAAAAATTAAAATCTAGACGTCATTCGGGCATAAATTCCGCACCCGATTTATTAATTTTTTGTTGTTTCTTCTGGTAAATACTGATAGAAAAAATCCAAAATTCCAAAGCAAGTCTGTTATTTTTATATTCGATTCCAGTGGCGGAAAAATCTGTATCATAATGAAAATCTGTATCGTAATGAAGTTCATTATGAAACAGATTTTAGGCGTATTATGGAACGTCAGTAGAAAAACGATATTTTAAAACCAAAGGCAAATATCAAAATTTTGAGAAAATGGTTTCTTAGTAATATGTCAATGAATAAAGTGAACCTAAACAAATGAAACTTCAAATGATTATTTTTAAAATGATGCACCTTTGAATGTAAAATTCGGTGAGCCATTATTAAATAATTCCGAAAATGGGCCATTATTAGTACGCTACTGGACACCACATTATTTTAGTTTTTTTTTTTTCATTGAAAATAAACCAGGATATCGTGGGGTATATCAAACAGCAGCATAAGATGCAAGATTTATTGTACAGGATGGTTCAGGTGCTTAAAAATTGAAAAAAGTGGAGGTTATGAAAAAAAATCGATATTTTTAAAACTAAGGCAGGTATAAAAATTTGAGAAATTACTTTTTTTGCAGAAGATCATTGATTAAAACGCCGCATAGAAATAAAATTTAAAAAATTATCTGAGAAAGTTACACACATTCAAAATTGGGATGAAAATCATGGACTCTTTTAACACCCTGTATAAAAAAAAAGTAGACATTTGAAAAAATTTCAAAATAGCAATTTTTTTCACAAAAAGTCAATCTGTCGGCCCGTGAAAACCGCAGGTCGATATCTAGTCTGGTTCCAAAAATATCGAGCTTGAAAGTTAGGCGATATTTACTGTGTTCGAAAGCAATTGTCCAGCAGTTTAGTTGTTGATGCCTGGAACCTTTGGAACCGGACTGACTGTTGATGTCTTCCATTCGTGTGGGAATACTCCAGTAGACAGTGAAGTATTTATAATGTCCAAAAGACGGTTACCTATTACATAGAAAACATCCTTGAGCACTCCAGTTGAAATTCCACTCTCTCCCGCCCACGTTCTTCATCCCATAAACAGGCTCTTTTATACAGTTTGCATTGACATACACTCAAACCTATTGGACTCAGCATAAGTGGGGATGGCTGCGATTGTATTTTTGAAACCGTTGAACTGGGGAATGACGGAAATCTCTGCAATACTATCCACTAAATATTCATTGAATCTATAAGCAATAGAAATTTCTTCTATAACCAACTCATTTCCAAATAAAATTTCATTCATTTCAGGTTATACTTTGTTTTTTTCAGGAGGAAGTAAGTACTTTTGAGTTTTTCCATAGTTCTTTAGAGTTGTTCTTATTTTGATCAATTACTTGTTACATCCTTTTCGATTTTTATTTGTTTTACAATTTCATTTCTTATGGGCGTTTGCACCGAACATTTTGAGGAAGCCTTAGTGATAACATTACTCCATGTAAAAATGTTATTTTAAGGAATACTTATCGCTAAGGCTTCCTTAAAATTGTCGGTGCAAACGGCCACTAGTCTTTTAAATTCATTCCAGTTATCTATTGTTTTCTCATAAGCTGCTCTGCGATAAAGTATGTCTCTTTGTTCCATCAATTCTTTAACTTCGGTTGTTATCCATTTTTTAATTGAATATTTCTGGTTAAATGTAATTTTTTTCAAGCATCAAGTTATTGCAGAAAAGTTGCATTGCACCTACTGAAAATGTAATACAACTTGTTGATTTTTAATGAAGCATGCACTTGAAAATTGTGGATTTTTCCTCGAATTGAATGGACAACATGGCAAAAAATAATTTGCCTCATAGTTGAACGTCAAAATAAGAAAACTACCTATTTAACTTCCATATAGATAACAAAATCAATCGATGCATGTGGCATAATGGAAACTGATAAAATTGATAGGAACATAGTGATAAATACATTCTTATCATGAAAAAAAATGCTTCAAAAACCTATATATACAAAATTCAGGAAAAAAATTGTATTATACAATATCGTTCAGACAAAATTGGTTGCAAGGCTATCCGGAGTCTTCGCGCGTCATCGCTTGTTTACCAAGTGCTAAATCGGCTAGATAAAAAAAAAATTGAACGGTTAAATTTGGCAACCGAGCGTGGCCCATACATTAATTTGGCGATTCGACTTTTTTTTTCCTGGTTTGTTGCCAGAATTAGACGGTCCGCAAAAATACAACAGATACAAGTGCAGCAAAAAGTATAATATTGGCAAATTTTAAGTGCGTGTGTTACGCAAAAAAAAAATTATAAATGGACGAAAATTATTAATAATGTAACGAGAGACAATTTTTAAAGTTTATATTAATTATTATTGGTTTTACAAATTTTTTTTTTGTGCGTTTTCTGGATTTGTTATCCGTGCCTTACAGGAAGGACCAAGCTGGGTTGGCAAATCGAAATGGAAATGCCGGGTACGTACCTGCAATGCATTTTTATTTTTGTTTTTTAAATGTTATTCTATATGTAATACCTATTAGTTTTTGTAACTTCGTTATAGTTTACCCTTATTGTGAGTATGTGCAGAATTAAAGTGGCCTACCCTTAACTTTATTAGCTACTCATCTGGATTATTTTTATTATCTACGTTAACTTTGCTGTTATAGGTATGTTTTCAATAACAATAAGAAATGTAAAGTTTCTTTGCATTTTCTAACTGAAGACGCTATTATTATAGCTTCCTAGGGTAGTTTTGTTTACAGGCACACCTCTATTTTTTTATAAAATTGCGATATTTTGGTATTTCATAACCGTAGCGATACATAAATACTTTAAACCATAAATAATTTATCAGATGGTGTTTTTGTTTTCGAGAGGCTTTTGATTAGCTGTTCTTGTTCGTTGTACACGTTCCTTATGAAGCAGTTTGTTTTTTCATCATTACTGAAAACTCCTCTTTTGCTTATCGAATAGTTAACGCTAATCTTATTAGAGATAATCGTAATATCGACCAATATTGTTCGCAAAACTATTGGTTTTTCCATAGTTTTCAAATCGGTTGGCAGCTTTTCGGAAAGTTTCATTAATCATAGAAGTACCGAGAAAATGCAACAATTTGTTGAAAAAAATTAAAATTTTTTTGTTGGCAATGAATGAAAATGTTGAATTGACTCAAAGCAAACAGAAATTATTTTTGATTAGTTCAATCAGTGCTCTATTCTTTATATTACATAGGTACTTAGTATTTATTAAATCAAAGGAGGATTAAATTTTGTTGATTACATTCAACTCGTTTCCTTTTAAAATGTAAATTATTTGTTCTAATATCAGCGACCTTGTGTAATAACAACGCTGAAAGATATTTTTTGAACATTTTGTGAAGTGGTCTACCACAGGGTGGCACCCAAGGACAAGTTGGGTATTCTCCAAAACGTAATCAAACACGCATTGAAATAATTTCACATGTACAGGGTGTTTCCTCATATTTTGACTCCTATCTACAGCTTTAGCTATACAAGGTGGAAAAAAACTTTAAATATGAAAGTTGTACGGTTTTGTCGGTAGTATGTTTTCGCGCTTCTAAAACAAACAAATTCAAATTGCAAAATTATAATAAAAGACCAAATCATTTTTTTTTTAATGGAACACTGTATATTTTCAGCTCTAATAAAAATCCCCAATGGAACTTATTGAAATTTGAGCCTATAAACTTGGACACCCTGTACACCAGTACAGCCGCAGAAATACAGTTATGAGCCTATTAAGTGCCAAACTCGAGTAGATATAAAACAGAAAAAATAAATAAATTGAATCGGTTAAAAAATAAAAATTTTGGAAGGCTGGTCAGTCCTTCAGCGGGACACACTGTATGTTGATATTTGGTTCAGCTGTTTTTGTGCTACTTCGGTTCAAAATTGTTTTAAGAAAGATTTACCATTGACATAAGAAACCGGGAACAGACGTAATTTGAGGTAACGTAAATTCATTTTTAAACTTAAATAACGAAAAAACAGTTGAACATAATATATCAACATATATGGTATAAAGGGTGTTCATTTTAAAACTTACCACCCCTATAATCTCGGAGAAGGAAAATTTTCAAAACATTTCTGAAACAAGTCAACTATAATTTGAGGGGGGGATGAGTTTTTTTTATGCCAAATTCACCTCCCCCTTCCAACCCCCCAACCCTCAGAGCCACCCCCTAGAAAATCTTAAATGGAGTGATACATCATTTTAGAGGGTTTTCAATTCCATACATTTTGGTATTAAATTTTAATCCCTAAGTTCAACTATTTGGAAAATATTGACAGTTAAAAATTGACAGTAAACTTTTTTGCTACTTTGACAGGTTGTGAAAGCTAAACGGTTAATTTTCGAGGAAAACCGATCTTACATTCCTATCTTAGATTTTCATAAACTATCATTTGACACCAACTTTGAATTTAACCAGAGATCAAATTTTTAACCGGAATTTTTGATCATGGATGAAATCCAAAGTTGTTGTCAAATGATAGTTCATAAAAATCTAAGATAAGAATGTAAGAATCGATTTTCCTCTAAAATTAACCGTTTAGGTTTTACAGCCTGTCAAAGTTGCCAAAAAGTCAAGTTTCAACTGTCAATATTTCCAAAACAGTTGAACTTAGGGATTCAAATTTAGTACCAAAATGTATGAAATCGAAAACCCTCCTAAATAATGTATCACTTGACCCTCCCTTCCCATTTGAGATTTTCTAGGGGGTGGCTCTGGGAGCTGGCGGGTTGGAAAGGGGGAGGTGAATTTTGCATAAAAACTCATCCCCTCTCAAATTAAAGTTGACGTCGTTCAGGGATTTTTTCGAAAATTTTTCTCCTCCGAAATGATAGGAGTATAGTAAGTTTTAAAACTACAAACACCCTGTATTTAGAAACAAGAGGAGAAGGACTTTCATTAGTGCTAAAAATATACAGGGTGTTTCATAAAAAAAAGTGATTTGGTCTTAAATTATAATTTTTCGATTTGAGTTTGTTGGTTTTAGAAGCGCCAAAATATACCACCGATAAAATCGTACAACTCTCATATTTAAGTTTTTTTTCCACCTCGTATAGCTAAAGCTGTGTGTAGGGGTCAAAATATGAGGAAACACCCTGTACATTCGTGAGCATTGAAAGTGGGACACCCGATTATTCCTATTGTAAAACGAGCTCATCAGCAGCTATATTGTCCGTCGTTTTTTATCTGACACTTTCCGTATGAGGAGCGAGGGGGTGAAGCTTATGGGAAAAACGTCAAAAACGGGTGTGCCGTCAGGTGACCATTGGCGTTCTAAGGTAGGGAGCCACCAGCTCACATTATTATTATTATTATTATTATTATTATTATTATTATTATTATTATTATTATTATTATTATTATTATTATTATTATTATTATTATTATTATTATTATTATTATTATTATTATTATTATTATTATTATTATTATTATTATTATTATTATTATTATTATTATTATTATTATTATTATTATTAGTTACAACAGTAAACGGTTATGACCGATGAAACTGTTGTCATAATTTCCGTGGTTCTTTTTTGGCTTTTCAAAATATTCAGCTTGTTCATTTACAGTCCGAAGTGAATGTTCACACTAGTCAGCACTTCCCGTTGATTATCTAGTCTGTTTTTGAATGAGTTAATACTTGGAGCGCTCACAGTGTTTTCCGATAATGCATTCCAATGATAGACAATTCTAATTGTCAAAAAGTTTTTACGGGGTTTTGCGTTCTTCTCTTTTTCCAGTTTTTTGCTGTGTCCTCGAAGGTGTATGTTTGCATTCGCATGGAAGATATTAAGAGTAGCATTATAATATGGTTTTAAAATTTCGTAGGTCTCAATAAGATCTCCTCTTAAACGCCTTTCTCGTAGAGTTGTCAATTTAAGTCTTTGTAGTCTTGGAGTATAGTCTAACTGTGATAATTCTGGTGGTATTCTTGTTACACGTCTTTGAACTTTTTCTAATAGCTCGATGTCCTTTACAAAGTAAGGGTTCCATATTGTTTCGCCATATTCTAGTTTTGGCCTAATATAAGTTTTATATAGATTCAATATGGTGTCCATTGAGTGGTCTGAAAATGCTTTTTGGATGCAATAAATGAACGAGTTTGCTTTTTTCACTATCCTATGAATGTGTGGTTCCCATTTGAGGTCTGCGCTGATTATGACGCCTAAATCACTCTGTTGATCGACGTTATTTAGATTGGTACCATTTAGTGAATAGGGTATAATTGTGTTGTTTATTCCAATACTGAGTACTGTGCACTTCTCTTCGTTTAGTTTCATGCTCCAGGTTTTTGCCCATTGCTCTATTCTATGAAGATCTTCTTGCAGCTCTTTAGACTTAGTTCTGGAGTTTGCAAACAGCTTGGCGTCATCGGCAAAAAATATTATACGTGTTTTTATTTCCATTGCTAAGTCGCTGATATAAACTGAAAAGAGCAGAGGACCAAGCACTGTACCTTGAGCTATCCCGCTGAGAGCCACATGTACGTCAGAGAGTACTCCATTTATTCTTGTTTGAAAAGTTCTTTTTTTCAAAAAGAAGGAAAGACAACCAAATAGATTACCACCAATACCATAGTGATAGATAGATACTGGTACTTTGTCAAATGCTTTCTCAAAATCTAAGTAGACGATGTCGGTTTGTTCATTCTTATCAAAGCTTTGTGTCCAGGTGTTCAAACAAGTTGTGAGGTTGGTAATGGTTGACTTTTTTGGAAGGAATCCATGTTGGTGATCTGTGATGGCCCCATTTTCAAGGAGGAATGGTGTTAATTCTTTTGTGATGACCTTCTCAAAACATTTGCAAATATTGGAAGTTAAACTTATTGGTCTATAGGTGGAAGGTAGTTGTTTATCGCCCTTTTTGTAAAGTGGGGTTACAATAGCATGTGTCCATATGTCTGGTAGTCTTCCACTCTCCATTATCTCATTCATGGCGTCGGCTAGAGGTTTCATAATTGCTTCGTTGCAATTTTGAAGAAATACTACCGGAATGTTATCAGGACCGGGACCGGCGTCTTTCCTTTACAGTATCAAATTAAAATCAACGGACTTTACCTAATACGGTCCATTGTAGAGAAAATACTGATTTACTCAAAATAGCGAAAAATGACCAGACCTGCAGTCGGGTTTCCCACTTTCAATGCTCACGACTGTATACAGGGTGGAATTTTTAAATGGAATAAAATTAGTATCATTCCAACGAGCTATCACAATACATATCTTTACGTTTGAAAAAAAAAAGTTGGGGGTGGTTTCTACCCTTAAGAGGGGGATAAATTTCATGAAAAGGCCGAAAAAATGTGCCAAACTAAAAATAAAGGGACCCGTTTTTTTTTTATTTTGCCAGAAAATAAACAGGCTTTCTGATACTAATTTTATTCCATTTAAAAATTCCACCCTGTATAATGTTATATAAAATCCTTATTGAAAATTCTCACCTAGAAAACTTCTATACAATACAGGGTGTCCTTAGATAAATTGACACATTTTGCAGGTAAATATCTCGAAAACGGGAAAAGATAACGAGATGCGGTTTGTTCTGGGAAAATAAGGATGTTTTAAAGTTTTTTTTCACATTATTGCCGAATCCTAAAATTTGCTAAAATTTTTTTTTTCAGACATTCGATTTTTTGAAATAATATGACTGCCTTATTTTTAATGAAACACCCTGTATATTTTTCCATCGTCAGAAAGCCTGATTTTTCTACTTTACAAAAATGTTAATTTTTTTTTAATTATCTTGAACTTGCATAGTGAAAATTGCACTTTGTCGAAGAGAATACCATTGACTGGCCAAAACAAAATTGGTAATTAATTTTTGTTTAATACTTTTATTAACTAATCAGCGCATAGTTAACTAATAATACAAGTATTAAACACAAATTAATTAATAATGCAAGTGAATATTAAACACAAATTATTTATTATCTTTTTTTTTTTTGGTCAGTCGATGGTACACTCTTCAACAAAGAGCAAATTTTTATGATTCAATTCCAAGATAATTGAAAAAAAAAATTACGTTTTTTTAAAGTAGAAAAGTCACCCTTTCTGACGATGACAAAATATACCGGGTGTTTTATCAAGAATCAGTCAGTATGTAATTATTTCGAAAAATCGAATCTCTGTAAAACCAAATTTCAGGATTCGGCAAGACTATGAAAAAAAACTTTGAAAAATCCCTATTCTCCCAGAACAAACCGCATCCCGTTACCTTTTCTCGTTTTCGAGATATTTACCTGGAGAATGTGTCAGTTTATCTAAGGACACCCTGTACAAGATCAAGTGCCATGATTAAAAATTAAAACAAATTTTTAATCAAGCGATAATGGAAAATAATTAATAAATGTTCCCGCAAACTATCAAGGAATAACGGATTATGATAAATGATAAATTTTAATTAATGCAAGGAATTAAGCATCAAGCATCTTAATGAAAATTCTAGATGAAAAACGAAGAATAAAGTATGTTTTTATACATCGTCTTCCATTAACCCTGACATATTTTCCAATAGAGGCAAATCAAATTGGTGATTGATGAACTCCTCATATATAAAAAAGCTTTGTTATCAAAAAAAATTAATACATAATTTGTAGAGCCCAAAGATTAAAAGTATATAATATTATATACATATACTTGTATACAAAGTTAAAACAAAAATAAAATAAAAATAAACAAATTAACTATAAACAATGATCCAGTGTGTGGAACGCTCAAAATTATGTGTTCAGGAAAAAGTCATTTACTTTATACAGGGTGTAAAAAAAAATAGTGTACCGGACTTCGAGGGTATACCACATATGAAAATAAGGAAAAAAGTTGCTAAATGTCATAGCATGCTCCCTGAAGAATTTACAACCCTTCAAACAGTTGATGAAATTATTAGATTTTAATTATTTTCAAGAACAGTTGTTTCATTAACACTTGTAGTGAATTTATTTAATAGAATGTACATAATATGTTACAACTAAACTTATTTAATGTTTTACAAGAGCAAGAGGCGCAAGGGCAAATTACCTATAACAAATTATTTCACAATAATTGACAGATGTTAAAAAAACCTGTTTACCGGTCTTTTTTACACCTTTACAGCCTGCACCTTGTATCTTGTACCTATTTGCCAAAGTGTCAGAACATGCCCCCCGCCTTGAAGCCATTGAGGTTTAAACACACAAAAAAAACTTATAATAAATAACACTGGCATAAATGATCAATTTAAGCCACTTGTAAATCTGAAACACTTGCGAGAATATATGTCAATTGGTAGAACACAGATTTCAGCAAAAGATTTTATGATGCACCCACGCACAGTATTAATAGTAGCAACTCTCGCAACTCCGTCCGTACCTGGGTATTCCGCTTCTATACGTCCCATTCGCCACTGTAGAGGAGACAGTGAAGACACATTGTCTTCCTTTGTTACTACTAACGTACCTACTTCCAACTTTCCCTTGGAAGTATGCCACTTTTGCAACACTTGAAGCTCCGAAACATACTGTGTTGCCCACCTGGACCAGAAATCTTGCTGCAACTTTTGAAGTCTTTGATAAAGTGATAGTTTTGTTTCGGGTTAACGCCACACATCAGGATCTGGTGAGGATGTCATTGTCGTTCCGATCAGGAGGGAGCTGGGGTTAAGGCAGAATAGTCACTGGGATCGCTTGACGTGGGAGTCGGAGGAGGGGAATTTAAGATGGCTTCAATGTCATTCAGTAGGGTACAGAAATCTTTCTGTACTAAACATGTATTTGCCAAAACTCTCTTTAAATGTGTTTTGCAAGATTTCACCCTAGCTTCCCAGATACCACCAAAATGAGGTGAAAAAGCATTGCCGAAAGTCTCACTGATATTTGTAGAATTTAGTTGCAGAAACTTACAAGTAAAGCCAATTCATTTTTTGCCCCTACGAAATTAGTCCCATTATCTGAAAGCACCTTGTTAGGTTTGCCACGCCTCGATGTGAACCGTCTGAAAGCAGCAATAAATGCCTCTTTTGTTAACTCTGTTACTAATTCCATGTGTATTGCAGTTGTTGAAAAACAGACAAAAAGTGCAATATAGCACTTGATTTTAATATTACCTCTTTCCCTTTTTTAATTACCATAGGTCCAGCATAATCTATACCACAAGAAGAAAAAGGTGCGACAGGTTGTAACCGGTCTATAGGTAATATCCCCATGATTGGATGTTTGGTAGTAGGTTTAGCTTTTTAAAACATCGAACACACTCAACATTTTTCTAGACAGAACTCTTCCACCTATCGGCCAATACCTTTCTCGTACAGAGTAAAGAACATGTTGTACTCCAGCAGTCCAGCATGATGTAATTTTTGATGTTCATAACTAAACACAAGCTTATTAAAATAATGTTTTCCCCACAATACAGCAGGATGTTTTTTGTTCTAATCAAAATTACGAAGTTCTATTCTACCACCCCACACTAATCAATATTGGAATCCTCTAGAACACTAAATTTGTTAAACCCACATTTTTTCATAAATCTCAAGCACTAAACACACACACGAATTAAAGTAGTCAAAGAAGAAATTTTTTGAAGGAAAATAGCTCTAACCTTTCTATTTTGGAAAAACTTGCATGATTTTTAAGCTCAGATATCTTCCCTGGAGTCCTAAATTTTGATTTAGGCCACATTTCCTGGGAAAGAGAGAGCCACTGCGAACCCTTCCACCAAATGTCACAACTGCTCAATTTTTCTGGACTCACACCACGAGATAATACAACTGCAGGATTGTTATCTGTAGTCACATGATTCCACTGCTCGGGAGAAGTCAAAGACTGAATTTGAGACATTCTGTTAACCACAAATGTTTGTAAAATATTTGGAGGGGTCCAGCAAAGTCTTACAGTGGAGTCACTCCATAAAAAGCATGAACTGAAGTTAAGACACATAGACTTTCTGACCTTATGCACTGATCTTGGTATTGTCAAAACCTTCAACTGAGCCACCTTTGACTTCGCGCACAAGAGACTTATCTGAATATTTTGACACTTACTTATATACTTCGTATATAGACACATGCTCCATAAGCCTCCAAGGAAGCATCACAAAACGCATGCATTTCTATTTCAACTGGATTATTACATATGATCTGTCTTGGTATTTTACACTCATTAAATTTTGGGAGGTTTTTCTTGAAATTAAACCACATGGTGTCAAAGCTTCTGAAGAAGGATATTTACCACAATAACAACAGGTCCCAATAGGCCTAACAAATCAAATACTTGGGCAATATCGGAAAGAACATTTCTTTTAGTAACCTTTTCCTTTGATTCTACTTGTATATTATACATCATTAAATCTTGATCGCATGACCAATAAAGTCCTAAAGTTTTTGTTTTCTCATTTTTCCCAAACACTAATATTTGAGATACAGAAGAACTTCTCAAAGACTTTGATCTCAGATGGTTTAAAACCCTTTTACTATTAGAAGCCCAATTTTGAAGTTCAAAGCACCCTGATTTCAACACACAACATCCTCAGAATTAGATCCACTAATCAATTCATCCATATAGAAATCGTTTAAGATGACCTCCGATGCGTTTGGATGAGTATCTCTGGCCGCCAATGCCAACTGCTGCAAACATTTCACAGCCAACTATGGAGCCGAGGAGGCTCCATAACTCACAGTTCTCAACTCCAATATTTTTAGTTCTTGTGATGGATCACACCTCCACACAATGCCTTTGTAAAGGCCACTGACTGGGATGTATAAGTATTTGCCGATACATTTTCACAATGTCGGCATAAATCAACACAGTGTGTTGTCTGAACCTCAAGATTTGTAACCCGTCCTGTAGAGTCGGGCCAACAAACTGAATACTATTTAAAGACACACCGTTATCTGAAATAGCTGACCCAGCAAAAACTACACGCAATTTGGTAGTGGGACTGTTATCATTTAAGACGCAATGGTGAGGAAAGTAAAATGAAGGAATTGCTTCTGCATTCTCAGGACTAACCTCCACCATATTTGATAATGCTTGGTACTCATCTATAAAAGAAACATATTTTTTCCTTAACACTGGGTTTTTTAGGAGTCTAGATTCCAAGTTATAAAACCTTCTTATTGCCTTCTGTTTCGAATCTCCTAGACAAGAAGGAGAGCGATTTGAAGGCATTTGAACCACAAAGCGACCTTGAACATCTCGATTAGTAGTTTTCGAGGAAATAGCCTCACACTGCTGTTCCTCCATAGAAAGTATCTTATTACTAACATTCACCTCCTCTATTTCCCAAAATCTCATAAGTTGTTCTTGAATTGCTAGTAAAATTACACTGCATTGCTGACACATTTGTATTGTACTTGTATTCACCACCAATAACCCAGCCAAATCGTGTTTTCTGTAATGTGGGCATTCCCTGGCCCAACCTAATTTGACCAATGCATAGTGAATTAAGATAAACACCACCACCTATGAGTAAATCAATTTTACCAGGAGTTTTAGAACTAGGATCAGCAATGATTTTGAATTTGCCACTCTGAAGTATTTATAGTATAACAAGGATACCTCCGACTTATTTCTGACCAAACATGAAATATCAGACGGAATAGATTTTTTATAGCTCGAATTTGCGCTTGACACCGATAACTTAAATGTGTTATTGTTTGTCCAACACCTGTCACACTAGAGGGTTAAGTTAATTTAGTAAGACCCAACTTGTCACAACATTCTCTAGTAATGAAATTACTCTGACGTGCACCATCCAAAAGAACCCTACATACCCTTGGAGCTCGAAACATATTAAATCAGTTTGCAATAAAACTTGAGGAATATCATTACTTTGTTCGCTTGTCATATTTATTGTAGCATCCACACCTTGATTCAAACTCTCATTCTCTCTTTGGTAAGACTCATGGCTGGCTTAGTTTGATATTATTTTCTACGCTCAAAATGCAGCAAGGTGTTAAGCTTCAACTTGCACGTTTGGCATATATGGGAGGTATACATGCCCCATAAGCATGACCAGTTCCCAAACAGTTAAAACACAATCTTCACCGTTTCACCCTGTCACCTCTTCCATTAATCGACAATTTTAGAAAATCTGGATACTTTTGTACAAAATGCGCACCGGTACACATAATATAAGTAATTGCTTGTGTAGAAAAAAACACGTTTGATGGTTTTTGTATTTTATCTTTTGATAGCTCCAGATTTTCCAAAAAATCAGCTCTAGTCTTCAAAAAGGTTACAAGCTCTGAAAATGTAGGAATAGTGTTAACATTGTGATTCGCTCTCTTTCCCTCCCACCCACGAGAAGTAGTTTTATCCAACTTTGCACTCAAGATAAAAATTAAAAGTGTATCCCACGAGTCACAAGGTTGGTTTAAACTCTTCAATGTAGTAACCTATATCAATAGTAGTGTTGAGTACAATAGAGGACAACACACTTTTATGTGACCAAACTTTATTTTTCGCAGTGTTGAAGTAGAGAAGGTTAGAGTTGCACCATGATTTAATGGCAAATAAGTCGTTGGACATGGTTCCATGAAAAACTAAGAACAGATTCTAGGACCCAACACGGAACCCTGTGGAACTCCACAGTACAGTCTATTGGCTTGCATGAAGACATAGTCGTATGACGTATCATAAGGCTCTTTGTAGAAGTTTCGGGATAATGGAGAGTTCTTCCTTTTCACTTTTGGTTGTGTTATCTCCGATTGAAATTTTTTAATCTGTTGATTTGACTTTTCCATTTTCTTCTATCAATCTCCTAACTATATGCCAGTATTGAAGTTTCTCACATTTGTTTATCTATGTTTCTACGATTGTTCATATTCAGGGTTTTCCATGGCGATCCCAGCTTGACACTGTGTGAAGATAGAAGTTCATCTATTTGTTACTTTTATGCAAAAAAGAGAAGAGACCTATTTCTATCAATTTCATTGAAAGGGCGTCAGATACCGCAATAAATCGGAAATCATTAGCAGCTTGAAAATCGAAACATGACTTGAATAGAAAACAATTTAGGGGTGCTGATTTCTTGCAGTGGAAGTGTACGAACGATTTTTACTCTTATTCTTATTGAAAAAAGATAAGAAAGAAGTAGACAAGTTCGCCTGACCTTCGTGGACTTACAGAAAGCCTATGACACGGTTCCACTAAGTTGTAGCCCAGCAATGCGTCTAAAAATGGGATAAGCAACTCATGTAAATGCTGCCCAAGCTCTGTATACCAATACATACAGCTCAGTCAAACAAGATCGACAACTTTCCGAAAAGTTACCAATAACAAAAGGTCTAAGGCAAGACTGCTGTCTTGCTCCACTGCTTTTTAAAATTTATATTGAGAGTGCCTTAAAATCTTGGAACAGGAATAGCGGTATGGAGAGAACATACTTCTCAGTCTCTTTTTTGCTGTTGATCAAGTAGAAAGAGACTGGTGAAACCGAGCCTATGAAAAGTGAGAAACGACGACAGTTGCAAACCACTCGCTGATATTTACATACAGGGTGGCCAATTGAAAATGAAACAGACGTGATTTTGGGCTCCCCAAGACATTTAAGAAAAAACCCTCGTACCCGTCGATTTTTGACCTTTGTTTCGTTTTCAATTGGCCACCCTGTATATGAGGAGACATTAAGTCTCTCCTCTACTACTTACTGACATAATGAATGTTTCTAGAAAGTAAACAAAATGACATCGTACATTAATACTACAATAATGATACAGTTACGTCACTTCATAGATTATCAAGGCTCCACTCAGTTCACGGCTCGAGTATTTTGTTTGCCTCGGCCGTTGTTATCCTTGAAGGCGCAGTTTTACAGGAAGCAACGAATTCTATACGCACATTCGAGTAGAGTGAAGCAATAAGAATAATAGCAAAACAATTTTGTCTCATTTTGCAATTTGCGGCTAACATTGTTGCCGATCTTTACGAGATTTCTAGATTTTTTTCTTTTGCTCAATTTCAAGAGGAAAATTGAATAAAAGTGTTTCTTTTGAGATTGATGCTTTCGTTATACATACCAATATCAAATATATGTAATTTATAATAAAAATTTGGTTTGTTTTCTCATATGGCTATCCATATTTACGACTCAAATCATTTTTGAGACTTGTTGACCTGGATTTTGACCAAACTGAGGCTGATAAATAATTAAGCGAAAACATGACTCATGAAGTTTTAGACATGCAGCGTAATAATTATAAATAGAGTCCGGATTTCAAGGCATTTTGCTTTTCGTTAATATTACAAGCAATTATAAAACAACTCAAAATATTGACGAATTAGACAAAAAGAATCTCAAAAATGGACTGTTTTTAATGCTTATTTTGCTTTTTTTCGAATTTTATGATTATTTTATCGGTTTGTGCTTATTTACAGCTTTTTTTAGATTTTTTGTACTGTAAAAGTATATCAATATCGCAAATGAACAAACC
This sequence comes from Ceutorhynchus assimilis, assembly GCA_917834065.1. NCBI lineage: Eukaryota > Metazoa > Arthropoda > Insecta > Coleoptera > Curculionidae > Ceutorhynchus > Ceutorhynchus assimilis. The sequence goes on along the minus strand of OU892280.1, from coordinate 27,918,472 downwards.
TTCTGTCTCGCAAGTTTTTCCTGCTATATTTTCTCTTTTAAAAATAATACGCGTGAAACCCCAGCCCAAAAGTAGATGGTTATTTACAGGTAGGAAGTACTGAATCAAGGCCAGTTTCTCAATATCAAGTCACCCCCATGTTAAGCATATTTCTAGAGTGAACATTCCATTTGGGCACGTTTACCTTGGAGTTAAAACCAACCCGGAGGTGACTCGCTATTGAGAAACCGACCCTATGAACCCAGATGTGGTGACAAAATTCAAATATGAGTCCATAACAAGTGTCGACGTAGCAAGAAATTTTTCCGACTACAAAAACTTCTTAAGTTACAGAAAATAGAACTTTGTTATGGAACATTTAAGTCAACATCTAGTTATTGCTTGTTTCTACAAAAACTATTTTTTTCTACGAGCGTGCGGGAAATGGCTCTTCTCGCACGATTTGCTGTGCGGGAAGACTTTCTTCCCGCACTCAGTGCGGGAAGAGTTTTAAATAATCATTGTGACATGGAATTGTTTGTATTGTTGATACACCTATACCTGTACCTTTACCTTTTTATAAATACCTTTTGATACATTTTTAATTCTACCTTCTGCATAATCGCATTTTATTTAAATTAAACTCTTCGTAACATCAGCTTTAGTATGTTCGTAGAAAAAATATAATTCCTAACTCTTGCGGGAAGAAATTTCCAGCACTCGGGCGCTTCGCACCCTCGTGCCGGAAATTTCTCTTCCCGCACTCGTTAGGAAAATAGCTATTTTTTTATTCATCAGAGACTTTGTTTATTTCAATGTTTGCTTATTATATTTTTTATTATGTATTTTATAGATAAACAATAAATTTTTATTTCTTTTTTTTTTTGCTTTTTTTGCCTTTTTCATGCATATTCCATGCTTTTTTTGTGGAAAATTATATGCTTTTTAAGCGCTTATTTCAACTTTTTTTATGCTTTTTAATCCGGACTCTAATTATAAACAATAATGATTTTTTACAAAAAGGTACAAAGAATGGTATCCAGTCACGTTGTAGAAAGACATATAATAGACAACGGAACTTGCCCTTGCCAGAATGATGACTTGATGTTAATAGAACTGATAAAAAGGGTATTGGGCAAATGTTCCAAAACAGTGGAAATAAACCTCCTGTGGGAAAAGAGATGGAACAAAGATTCGTAAATATTTTGTGAAAATATTCAACTTTCAGAAATAAATTCAGAAAGTTACCTATTTTCCCAACAAGTGCCCACAAACTCAAATTTCAACGTTTTATTTGTGTCAATAAACTCAACCACATAGTCAATCCATTAATTAGGTTCTTCTAAAATCTATTTTACAATAGTTGCTTGTATGAATTTATTACTCTCAGTGGGAGAGTGGAATACAAGATTCAGCTGTTCAACGAACTGTTTGAAAAAAATTTCAAAGTAAAATTTGCAAGTTGCAAAGTATAGGAGGCGGTTTGGCATTGAAAAAAACCATTAACCTCAACGGGCTATTATAGCCTGCTGGCACGTTGATGATGATTGCATAATGTTATTGCGTTTTATTAGAAGCCGCCAGCCACCAGCCAGTCGTTTTAAAATTAGCACCATAGTGCTTGCTGCCAGGAGTCTTTCTCTCTCTAAAAATGGTTCCTGCTGATCTACGAAATTTGCGAAAACAGTGGCGTGACTTTACGCACTTATTCTAATGTTAATTAGAATCAGCTATACATATGTCCATCAAAGATTGGGAGAATTAGGATCCAGCAAAGGAACTAAGATTCTAGATCAGATCCAATTGATTTTAAGATTTCTTTAGAAATAATTTCTAATACTTAATGAGCAACTGCTTCGTTCATCTTGTTGAAGAAAGATCTGAGCCCTATATCCACTGAAGTTGAAATTGCTTAAGGATGAAGTTGGATTTTGTACATGATAGTTTAGTTTTATCAATCTTTATGATGGACATTTTTGGTCTGTTGAAAACCGTCGTGATTGCAGACGGCTTCCAAAATCAGTTCTGCTAACTTCAGAAACAGAAATCTTGTCCACAAAAATAAATTCTTTAGAACTACCCTGCAGCTGCAGGAAAACCTGAATTTTGAATCTATTCTTGACAGACTGACGATTTAAATTCCTCAATATTGTCTTATTCAAGTAGATTTATCGTTATCATTCCTCATAGGAAAATGTTATCGAATTTGTCCCAATCTTGTTGCTTGATGTTGCTGCAGGTAACCCTTAATCAAGTTATTCACCAGAAAAACATACCTACATCTACATGATATTAATTTAATAATACTTACATTTAACTAAAGAGCTTTTTAGTATTTTTGCAGATGTAAAACCCTGTAGTTTTAATTTTTGTATGCAAAATCTCTTGAATAAATATTAGACGATTATTAGGTACCTACCATTCCAAACTCAAAAACCACTTGCAAATTTAGTTCGTCGTTGGCCTTGTGAAGGAGCCCGTCAGAGTGCATTGGCCTGCATTAGCATTTTTTAATAGGCGATTCCTATTGCTAGAACCATCTAGGCGAATTTTTTAGTGTATATATTACGTCATTTTATCGTGGGAGCATGATTTTTTTCAAAACGGAGTGAAGATGCTCAGTGGTGGAGGAACCAGGAAGAAGTAAAAAAAATACACTTGCAGCAAATGGTTCTGAATTAACAAAGACCGTGCACTTCCTGGTTTTTGGCTAAAAGGACAAGGAACCTGAAAGTTTAAGGTGGAGGTCGCCGTTCTTTTTGTGTTCCACAAAGCGACCTTGGTTTGATAGATTTTTGTTAGATTATAAACGTTGCAAACAACTTATTATTGTAAGTATATACACACAATTCGTGATATTTACGCTTTTGGTTCCAGTGATTAATGAAAGCTAGAGCTTTTGGAGAATAAATTAATTAAAACTGGTTTCTAACGTAAATGCTTAGATGTTTATTGGAACTTACCTTTTGATTTAAATCAATTAAAAGTTGATTAGAAATAATGGAATAAATGAGATTCAAGATCTATGCGAAAGTGTTAAATTTGAACAATTCTTCCTCCCATAATCCTGATTTAACACACATCAAAAACAAATCAAGGATTAATTGATATTTTTAGCCTGATGCGTGTATAGTATGCAGAACCAGTGTGCGTAAGAAAATCCTTTTTATATCTCAAGGTAAGTTTATTGTAGGAATCAAGGTAAATAAATAAATGTTTGGACAAGAAAAAAAGCCGGATGGAAAAAGGAACTGAAAATATATATATTCCGTACCTAACTTGATTTTGGACTTTTCCTTGAAGATATTCTATTGGTTGTACTGTCTGTTGATTTCTATGTAAAGTTTCATAAAATGTTTCGTCTTCAAGTTTGTAAATTTCTCTTTTTCTTTCTTCATTATATTCATGCTCTTGTCCATATAACTTTGCTTTTGAGGTTTCTTAAATCTTTTTTGACGGTTTTGTAAATGTCTATTAATAATTATTGTGTTGGTTTTTCGTGTTTTCTTTCTGTTGATCGTCATTCTTTGTTGTTCTCTACCGGCAGTTATTGGAATGTCGTGGAATATATGTCTTCGATCTGTTCTTTTTGTTCATTCTTTCCTTTTATCTTTTTCGTCTGCTTTTGGTTTTATCAGTTTTTCTTGAAGGTCCTGTAAAAATACCAAAATTCACCGCTGTTTGTAGTCTAATCCTGATCTTTTCAAAATTATGTCTTGTACCTACTTTCTCTATTTTTCATAGATCTTTTTTTATTTGTTCCTACATTGTCGCTGATTTGTCTCGTAATGCCCGTAATGGGCTTGATTGATTTTAAAGGGGAGTCTTTAGCACGTAGATGTGCTTGTGGCTCATTGTGCTATCTCCCTCTTGGTTTAGCCCTGTCTTACCTTAAAAGCCCGCAGCTTTTAAGAAAGGTGCTGACTCAAACCCGCTCAGGTCACATGCTTTATTTCATCAGGTTTCAGAAACTTGCACCCGAGTTATCGTAGTCTGCGACTGACGAGGGCGTCACATTCACAGACCTGCATTCCGTCTCATTACTAAGTCCGATTTTGTGCAGGTGATATTTGACCACCCAGTGCCCCGTCAGGACGCCTATGATGCCTCTTAGTTGGCTCCTATTTAGTTTTAGGAGACTTTTGCCTCTTTTTAGTTTTAGTTTAGGAAATCGGTGTCAGGAAAGGATGTTTTGGAGAAAAAATCCCGAGCTCAGGTTTTATGACTGATCTTCATGTTTCCAGGTGTGCCGAATTCGAATTTCAAATTTGCCGCGCGATATCGTGGTCGCCTCTAGCTGAAATTTGACAATTTATTTGAATTTCATGGTTTTTTTCTGGTTTATCGTTCTAAAACTGTATTTGTTTGGGTAGTCCTTGTCGTTTTTAGGTGTACCGCACATTTGAATGCGCGTTTATATATTTATGGTGCTTTCTTGATTAATCCTGGTGCGCCTCACACTTTTCACGTTAACTGCCATCTGTACAGACGGCTATCAACTGACATGTACCTGAAGCGCCGCACGAAATATACGGCGTATTACGATAATTTCTATCAATTTTTTTTTTTCCTTTGGCATGCTCCTATCGCCAAACCAATGGTGCACATGTTTACTTGTGCGCCGAACAACACTGGTATACGAGGAAATGCACATAACCTGAACCGCTGGCGTACAATTTATCCAAAAACACAGCTATCCTGTTGTACGCCGGCTCTTCAGGTGGCCCAATTATAATATAGTCAATTGGCCGCCGTACAGGGTGTCAACTTCACAATTCTTGAAAATTCCAAGTGGCAGTTAACATGGTAAATTGCTCGTAGCGCATAGCGAGGTTATGTAAAATCATACTTATTTTATACCTTCAGTATTCATTGCGTCGGCGCGGCGTTGTGTTGCAATCCTGCGCGGGTTGTTTAATGCGTGTTGCGTGTTCCTTGTTTACATGTCATTTAAACGTATCGTGACTTATGAATGAATGAAAAATGTCCGACCGCGAGTGTATTTTGTGTGGCAAGACTTTGATCCTTTGTTTTGGCCAATAGAAGAAGAAAGGATGGTGAGGCTGAAATTTTCAAGAGAAGAATTTCCCCATAATTTCATATAAAATATCGCAAACATTATTCGGATGTAGATGTATTTAATTGTAATGTCCACTGTTTTCTGTGTAGTGGGCAAGAAGTACCCGTAGGTTATGCTAGGCAACAGCACTCAACAGTCGAAAGCAAAAATAAAACAAGGAGATCCAGTTAATGTTGTGACTTCTTTGGATATGAAGGATACAATTTTGGATTGTTTGAGCGATACTGAGTTTGCTAACAACATACGCAGACGGATTCTTACTGTGTGTGACTACAGCTAACGCCAAGTATCATAGATCAAGCTTGAAGAAGGTATACCTTAAATCCATCACAACCGGCTGGCAGACCTTGTAGTTGATGATGTAATGGCATCAATAATTTACACATTTCTTGAAAGCAATGATCCATGGATGAGCTATGAGCAAAGTTGAGGTGATACCGTACCACATCTCAAGACCATGAGAATTCGACTGATTGAAAAATATGGAAATGACATATTTACATCATCAAGTAACTTTTAAAACACCGACCACAAGATCCTCGCAGATGCATCGTACTGGCAAAAGAGATGATCTGAAGAAAGACTTCGGATTCTGGATACAGCAGCTGCTATATTCGCAAAAGATATACGTGGGCAAGTTCACAACACCACTTTAGTAGGTATCCTTCCCCACCTGATATTTTAGATGGAGCAAAATACGTAATTCCCGAGACTCTCAGAGTGTTTACTGAGGCTGTTATTCTACACAAAAAAACAGAGCGGTCCAGGAGAGCGACAGCAATTGCACATTTTCTTATGGCTACAATTAGGCCACATTCGTTTTTGTCTTCGCTACAGGTTGGTTGGGCTGTATTTATACAGGTCTGGCAAGCTAGCATCTTACAGGCCAATTTCAATGCAATAGAATGAAATGTATAGGAAAAGTCTAAGGTTAAATAGAGAACAAAAACGATTCCCCCTGTTCCACCTCCAGCATGCAGTGCTGAGAACGCTGGAGATGGAACAGGGGAAATCGTTTCCGTTCTCTATTCTACCTTAGACTTTTTCTAGACATTTCATTCTATTGCATTTAAATTGGCATGTAAGATGTTCACTTGCCAGACCGGTATACAAGAAGTATGGCTAGCGAATATTGATCGATGTGCTGTCAACATTGGGATGTTGTGTGTCATACAATGAAGCCAATAAATTCGAAATATCAGCCAAAATGTGGCCTCCGATGGTGCTAGTATTCGATAATGCAGACTTCAACGTACAAACGTTAGATGAATGAAACACGTTTCATTTAAAGGAAAGAGTAGTGTGTGTGTCTAGTGACTGGGCAGTGGCTCGTAGTCAGAAGATAGACCGCATTACACGAATACTTAAAGCAGAAGAGGTTGCCCAGGTAGGCGCAGTCAGCTTACAACACTTTGAACGTTTAAACGATGAATAATTAACAGTAGTGTCTATCAAAAAACTCACTGAATTGTATTCCCATGTCACATACTTCAAGTCAATTATTCCTGCAACGCCTCATTTGTTTTCCCTTCTGTAAATGTAAGGAGCTCCCTCTGGTTCGAGGATGGAATGGCTCCAAGAGAAGTCTACCTACTAAACGCAGATATTATTCCACACAGTCACTCAGTACGCATTCCTTCATCATTTATCACTTGACTTACATTCGTTTTGAACAGTGTGCTTCTTCAGATCATCAGCATACCTTATCTGGGATCTTCCTCTACTTCTTTTATTCTCCCAAGGTTTCCAGCTTAAAATACATTTGTTCCATCGGTCGTCTTTTTGTCTGATATTGTGACCTGTGAATTTCCATTTCAATTTTGCCATACCTTCTTTTTAACGTCTCTTACTCTCGTTTTATTTCTTATCCACTCGTACCTCTTTTTATTTATCAGTTTCACATGTAACATTTCGCCGCTCTTCTCACGTAAGGGCGAATCTCACTTTTGATGATTTCTCAGGAAAGAGATTTTATAGTATATTACATACCGAGGTGGAAAGTGTTTCATTACTGTCGAGAGATTAGTTAGTTAACTGAGACGCGAAGCGAGACAGGAATGAAACTTCCTACCGAGGTTTGTATACTATTTTATTTACAACAATTACAACCCTTATAATTTCGACTAAATACTAAAAAAAAAATTAAAAATTTGTTGACAAGTTCTGACTCATTTAAAAAAACGTTTGACATGCAGGACTCGCCTTAAACATTTTAGGAAATGAGAACTTACTTTCCACCCGGGTGGAAAGTAAAATTCAAAAAAGTGTCACTTTCAAACTTTTGAAAAGTCAGAAATGTCAACATTACGTATGTGGTTGTAAATAATAGTATATTACATACCGAGGTGGAAAGTGTTTTTCACCGAGGTATGTATACTATTTTATTTACAATCATTCGAATTTTGAAATTTTCATTTGGATTAAGACTAAAAAATACAATAATTAACAATTTCATTTACTTTCGACCCGTGGGCCGAAAGTAAAAGTCAAAAAATAAAATAAATTTTAAAAATTTCATTTACTTTCGGCCCGCGGGTATGATTGTAAATAAATATTTTACGCTTTTCCATTGCGAATAAGTCCTGTGATTTAGTTTTAAGGCTTGGTGTTTTTTTTTTGTGTAGCCAGTAGGGCGAGAATTTGTTGATAAAACAGTGTTTAGTGATAAAACAGTGGCAAAAAAAATATTTTAAGAGTTACGCCCTCACGTGTGACCGGTTTGTCGGGACGAAAATGAGATACGCCTACTGGAGTAAAACAAAAAGATTCAAAATAACGTAATTTATTCAGAACAGTGGAAATGATGAATGTTATTCTTGAAAATAATAATAATAATAATAATAATGGAACTTCCATAAAATAGGAATATTTGGTTGAAAAAAAAAATCAAAAAACTAAGGTATATAGTAATATTACTACTTATCAAAATGAGCCACAGATTTGAAGAAATCTTGATGCTATTTTTGACTAATAACAGGAGTACCTCCTGAACACAAGGAAACCAAATCTTTGTACTTGTCTTTACTTATCTTGTTTGGTCCTGCACTCAATCGTCTAATAAGCTTATACGTTTTAATGTTATGCTGTTTGTTTCGTTGTAGTGACAAGCTATCATAATTTTGTTCATTGTGGCTCTCTTTTAAAAAAATCTGACCTAAAGTATCTTTCTTAACTTTTACTTCCATAATATCTGTCCACTTTACCTGGTTTCCTGATTCACTTTTCCTCAGGGTCTAGATTCTCACATCTTTTAAAAGCTGCTTGAAATCAAGAAAGTCTTCAGTATTCAGAGATTTTACTTTGTACGGCTGTTTCTGCCTTGCCAGAGAAAAGACTGGGTGTAATTTAGATGGAACGTAGATATTTCCTGAACGTTTGATAGCATAGCCTATTGCGCTATGCGCAGAATCGCCTTCGTTTTGTCCGTGGAAAGACTCGAAGAATCTTAAAGAAATTTCTCTCAAATTATCGAAGTGCGCTACACCATAGAGAAGTATCGCAGCCATTACAGTATTTTTATTTTGGCCCCTACATCCATCAGAGAAAAGGGCCGCATCTTGGGTTGCCCCATTGTCATTATAATACTTCAAAGTTTTATAAATTGCCGTTGGTATTTCTGATGCCCCTCTTTTGCTAATGACTTCATGCCACGTCTAGCAAAAACAGTCTCTACTGGCAATATCATAAAACGTTAATATAAAATTAGCCTGTCTGTTTTTATAAAATAACCCATTTACATTGCAGGTTGGTAAATATACCACCTGTTGAAGATCAAAACACCCACATAGCAAAGAGCGGCGTACTTTTGCTTCTTGTTTCTGTTTTCTTTAATTTCCCTTACTTTATCTTTTTCTGCAACATGTTTTTTATACTTGTGCTCTCAACTGTTGTATTTGCTGTTCAGTTCCAGTTTTGGCCAATTAAGCATAAAGAACAAAGATCTTTTTTAGGAGAAAATAAAAAGGATACATGTTTTGTCTTAAAGACTCTCTCATAAGTCATAAGGAAGGCTTGTCCTCATTCTTATTAGCCCAATCCTCTAAAAACATCCAATACATTTTACGTAGTGTTAGGTCTGGGTGAAGATATTGCCTAGAGGTATTCTTATGGCAGTAATGCCACTCCATTTTTGAGTAACGGTCAATGTGAATCCTTATGGAATGGCGAATCATACGTTCCTTTTCATTTGTGGATTGAGATCGTTGCCGACCTCCTCTCATTTCTTCTCGTTAACTCCTGAATCGTTAGTTTTTGAAGTGGCCATTCGCACCATCTTCTCAGTAATGCCTAATGTGGCTAAGAAAAAGCGCTTGCAAACCAACAAACGACTGCCTTTTAGTGTTAAATAATACTGTATTGTTTTTTGTCTCCTTGAATGTTCATGTTTAGTTGTCTTTCGTTTTGTATACTCATTATATTAATGTGACACACAATGAACTCCCTTTGACTATGTGAGTCGTCTAAATATTTTAAATGAATTGCATCTATCTAAATGGCTAAATAGAATACATTTCTTCCCAAACTTATCGCAAGTATTTGTATTGCAACCATCTTTTAGTTTTCTAGCTTGAACATTTTTTTTAGTTGCAATACTCACGTACTGTTTTCCAGAATTTTTGAGCATTTTAGCCTCTTTTCGTTTATTTATTCTGCTTCTTTCCTGTCCTTCCCTCCCACTTACCTCTACAACAAAATCCTCTGGATGAGTACTGAGGTTGTTTGGTAAAATTTTTGGATTTTGTTCTAACTGGACAACAACGCTACTATATTCAATTCGATCTTCATGATCAGTGTTTCTGATCTGTGAGTCGTGGTGAAAATTGTGCTCAATGCAGTTGTCATTATTCTTAAAGTGGTCCCAGCAAATTAGAAAAAGGCATCTATGACATGCGCTCCAGACTTCTTTATTACAGTTTATAACTTAACATATTCCTGAGTTGTCCCCCTCATTATAATTATCTTTTTCGTGTCCCAAATCAGTAGAAACGCCTTGCAGGAAAGAATTTTTTAGTTTCATTAATGGTGCATCATCAGAATAACTCCATTCTGGACTTTCCATAATTTTTTTTAGAGGCTCATCGTGACACAGAAGGGCATCCATTATTATGGTTTTGGTTTATCTATTCTGGAACAAAAAGTATAAAATGAGTTTTTCCTCAATCTTTATTGAACATGAAATTAACAAAAAATACATAGATAATATTTCTCAGAGAAATCTAGGAGGCACCCTAACCTATTGTGTTTTATGATGAGTCAAAAAGTTATAAGTATAATCCAAATTGAAATAGTTTTGTACTTACCTCTCTTGGATGTCAAAACTTCGCAAAAACAACCAGGAAACATATAAGTATACGTCCATTCACGAAGCACACGTAAGGGCCTATCACAAGTAACGCCTATACGAGAGATTCAAATATGGATAAATTTGAGATACGACCATTAAAATATATGAGGAATAGCCAAAGTATAGAATATTGAGATATACCCATTTGTGAGATAAAAATATGTTTCCTGAGCTCTTTTGCAGATCTTAAATCAATTTTCAAATTTTATGAGATACGCACTCACGTGAAAAGACCGACGATTTGTCTTTCCATTGATCTTCGTGCTTTTGTTATTTTATCCATGTTTGACTTTGTAAGTGTCCATGTTTGGGATCCATAGATGAGGACAGGAAGTATACATTGATTATACACTTTGGTTTTGAGGTATTGTGGATATTTTCTATTTTTCAAGATGTAGCTTAATTTTCCGAATGCTGCCCAAGCCAATCTCACTCGTCTCTTGATTTCTGCTGTTTGGTCTTCTTTGTTGAGTTTAATAATCTGTTCTAGCTATATATATTCGTCGACTTGTTCTATTTTTTCTTGTCCTATTCTGATTGTGATGTCATCGTCTGTATTCGTTATTGTTTTAGTTTTAGCGTAGTTCATATTGAGACCTATGTTTTTAGCTGCTGTGCTTCCAGCATTTCCTTCAGTTCTTCTTTCTTATCAGTTATTAGGGCGATATCATCCGCGTATCTTAGGTTGCTCAAGTGTTGTCCGCATATTTTTATACCTTTTTCTTTCCAGTCTAGTTTTTTAAGAATATCTTCCAGGGCCTGGTTGAAAAGTTTAGGTGATATTGTGTCGCCCTGTCTGACATCTCTTCCTATGGTTATTGGTTTTGTTCCCTCATGAATTTTAACAGTTGTTGTTGCTTCGCCATATGTGTTGGTTATTAGGTCTGTAAATATGTAGTCTATTCTGCTATTAATTAATGAGCTCTTGACTGCCCAGTGCTCAACACTATCAAAAGCCTTTTCTAAGTCGATAAATGCAATATATAGTGGGATGTGATATTCGTTGGCTCGTTCTATTAGGATTTTCATGGTTCCACCGCATTTTAGCATTTCTGCCGTGACTCCGTCTTTTCCAGGTGCTTTGCTATTTTTCATTTCTTTCAGAGCCCTCTTTATTTCCGATTTGCTTATTTCGGAATGTATTTCTGAGTTTACATTCTTTATTTTAGTTTGTAGTTGTTTTACGATTTCTTCCAGTGGTTCCTTTTTTGTTTGATAGTTCTGTATTAAAGAGTTGAGTGATATTTATGATATCCTCCTTAATATTAGTTTCTACGCCGTGTCGATCATTTTGCATTTCATATTCCTGTTATTCTCTATGACTTTCTATTTCTATTTCTTGGTTCTTCCTTTTGTTTTCTTTTATCATTTTCCTGATGATCTTATTGATTTCTGTGTATTCTATCGATTTCCTTTTCCCTTCTTCGTTGAGTTTCCGCCTTCTTTCCATGAGTTTCTTTGTCTCTCCTGATATGCAATCTTCCTTCTTTTTATCTTTTTGTGCGATTTCTTTTCCTACCCTAACCATGGTTTCCGCTAATGTATCGTACATTTTATCTATATTTTCATTATCGCTGTTCAAGTTGTGGGTCAGTTGTTCCTTCAGTCTTTGTTTGTATATGGTTTCATTTTGTGCAAGTTTGGTCATGTCTAGTTGTTCCTTGTTTCCATTAGTTTTTCTTTTCATTTCAAAGTTGCCATCGTTACGTATTTTTTCTCTGACCATTCTGTGATCGCTGCCTGTGGTGAATCTGTTCAGAACTGTTACATCTTTAATAATATATTCTCTATTCTATTCTCGAAACAGCGTTCTCGCAATAACAATTGCCCTGTCTTTGGTAATGTTATGGAAATATAAATATGGGCGACTAAGACAGAACCTTCGTTTTCATGAGAACGCTGCTCCCTTGTTTCAAGAATAAGGGTCCAGGAGAGAGAAATTAATGAAATAAAATCATGCAAACTCGTTGAAAAACCAGTGGCAGTCTATAAATTCACGAATAAGTGGGACAAAATCAACATCTAGCTCTGAGCTTATCAGCGTAGTATACATGTGTTGCATTTTGACACTAGGTCAATTTATCACACTAATATTTAAAAAATAAATAAACAACTACAAAATACAAAAATAAATTTATCGTGAAAGTGCGGTAATGATACGCATTTGAATCAATAAGATAAGACATCACCGCGTGATTTTTTCAATGTGGTATTCCGGTATTATGCAATGCAGACACGTGTAGCTGATAAATATAACTAGATAGGATAAAAATTGCGTCAAAAATAAATTGATTACCTACCCTATAAGAGGAAGAAGCAATCAAAGTTAAATTTTGAGACCATGACTCAGGAGTCAGAGTTGAATTTTGTTTACTATTTCCTAATAATTTATATAGGCACAGGTTTGGGTTGGCATCAGCAAAATTCTCCTTTATAAAGGACTGATAGAGCAAAGCAGTGCGTGATGGAGTTTTCATTATTTAGTTAGGAAATTAAGGAAAACAGTAACGGATGAGAACGTCGTTTAAATATTTGATAACATTAATTGAGGCATACAACTAAAATCGATACCAACAACGCGGCGCTGCTGTTGCTGCCGGTTTTTAGTTAGAAGTGGCAGGTGAATATTCCCGGGAAAATGTTTGTATGTATTGTTAGAGAAAGCTGGGCAATTTTAAACAGAGTGTTAGAATTTCATCAAAAAGTAATCCTGCCATTGTCAGCCTGGAAATCGAGAATTTCCACAAAAGTGTTTCATTGTATTCTTTTTTCACTCTACATAATTTTTGATTTTGATGATATGATAAAATATGCAAATGCAACAAAATAGTGTTTAATTTCCTGATTTTGGATATTTTTCTGCTAATAATACTCAAAAAAACCTAATGGCTGGTTTATACAACATTTGCATAGTCGTAATCATAATCATAGTCTTAGTCTTAGTCTTAATCATAATCACAATTTTACTCAAGATCAATTTAAATACAAACAGAACTAAAATAGCAGATTTGAATTGTTTTTCTCTGTAACAGCTGATAATGGCGCTTGCGCAGTTTGGATCTCGTCTTAGTCACAATCATAAAAGTTAAAAGTTGCCAACTTTGAGTTATGCTTATGCTTATGATTATGATTTGTGTATAAACGGTTCCATAAGAAAATATTATTTTAACTCTTATGACTAACACTATGATTATGATTACGACTATGCAAATGTTGTATAAACCAGCCATAATATACAAACACAAATGATTAAACCGCATCACTCGGTACCTATAAAAGACATGAAACGTCTTAATTCAAAGAGATTATCGGCCTCAATTATTCACTACAGAACTCACAAAGGAACTGAGGGAAATAGACATGAGGGGATAATAAGGAAACTGGGTCACTAAAGAGGGGAAAAAAAAAGAAAGAAATGCAAAGAATCGTCTTAAATAGGGCAAATAAGAGGCGCCCCCTTTCGCTGACTTAGACAAAAATTTTGTATGCGCCAGACGATAGATAATATATTTTATTCCTCGCCCTGGTCATATTTTATCTGACAAGGTTGCCAAGGCACGAGAACTAACTTTTCTCGCCGAGGCAAGGCCGATTTTTTTTTTAATTTTCACGCATGATGCTATATTTGCTATAATTTTTCCCATTTCAAGATTTTTGATAATGTTGTGCAGAGTGGAATCGTAAAGTCGTGAGTTATTATGTGTAGAAATTGCAAGATTTGGTGATATTATATAGGACTGAAGTACAAGAAGTAGTTGCGGGAGAAGTAACTTTGTCCTCTCAAGACAAGAACAAATATTTAATTTAGGGAAATCCTTGGCATTTTCTTTTCCGGAAATATAGTTTGTTAAATTATGATCTTCCTCCAATTTTTGATGTTCTTGCTCTCGTGAAAAACTATAGCACATTGACTTTTGTAAATGATGCAGCTTATGCCCATCTAAAAATTTTCCTCTACACATCATGCAATATTCTTTCTTGCTATTTACACATCTTATTATAATAATTGTCGATAATTATGCCAAATAAACGCTTGGCCTCGTTACGACTGATTTACTTTGCAATAACGTGCGTAGTATGTAGGTACTACTTATTGTAGTAAGTACCGATGGCGATTAGATACCTACCTACTACACTTCCAGACTGAAACAATGCAATTTTACATCGCCGGTTGGTACCTACTCTGCCATCGTTTTGAAAGTAGTATCAAGTTCCATTTCCAGACAAAACAACCAGTTTTGAGCCATTTCGTGTCCTCAATAAAATTATAATGAAAAATTTTTGGGTTGTAGGACAAGAATCATGGAAGAATGAAAACTATTTCATTTCGGCAACGTTTCGACTTAAATCAAGTCTTTTTCAAGCCCTAAAATAAGATACAGAGAGTTGGCGCCGAACACTCAACAATTTTTTGTTTTCTTGATCCACTCAACATCAGTGCAGAGTGCGGCCAGATCAGTTTAAAGAAAATATAAAGAGAAACCAAGAAGTTGTGTATTTAGGAGAGTCGCGACATATAATAGTATATTATAATATGTGTGGTAACTAGGTTATTACCGCACGCGAGAAAAATTTGCAAACCGAGCCGGTGAGGCGAGGTTTGCAATCTCTAAGGGCGGTAATAACCCTTTTTTTTTTTGTCCTGTCTAAATGTCTTAGATTTTTGAGTGTAGGAAAAGTAATTATACTTTATGTTCCTAAATTTATGTTAGTACATATTCTGGAGTCCCAGGTCCTGGTATGGTGATTGGCGATCCCTGAATGTCTGGATCATCTTTGTGGGGTTTGTAGGTGGCTCCCCTGGTTGGTGATCGCATCAATCGTTGGTTGCATCGGTCTGCTTGTGTTTAGCTGCTGCTGGTCCCCCCAGCGGAACGTCGTTTTGGGAGCGGTTTTGGAACTGGCTTTCCTGGCGTGCTTGGGGTGTTTCTTGCAACCCTGGTAGGAGCCTGGGTGGGGACCACCGCAGTTTGCACAGGTGGCGGCGGTGTCCCTGGTTTTGGTGCAGGCTGAGGACGGGTGGTCGCCTGCACATTTGACGCATTTGTACGGGGCTTGGCATCTCGACTGCGAATGTCCATGTAATTGGCAGCGGTGGCATTGAGTGGAGCGCTGGTTGGTTTTTTGCGTTTCCTCTCGGACTTTCACATGGTTGATTGTCATCACTTTGTAGATGTTGGATTCTGCTGACGGTACTATTACTAGTATCAGAGGCACTGGCTCGCCTTTGGCGTTGTACCAACGGATTACGGCTGACGGGTGGAACTTTAACTTTTCAAGTTCGGTTTTGATGAAGTCTGTTGTCCAGTGTTCGACGGGTCCTCGGATCACCACCCTTAGTTTCTTCTCCTCTGGGAAGGAGAAGGTGTGGAAGGGTTCTTGGGTCTCTTCAAGGTAAGATTGGATCTTCCTGTAGTCGTCGCCTGATTTTGGGTGGATTTTGATACCTTCATTGGTATTGGTAGTCGGTCCGAATTCGATCTTCTGTACTTCGAGGTGGTTTACAATATCGTTGTACCTCGAATTGTTCCTGAGAACAATAGGCGGGATTCTCTCGTTTTTCGCCTTCGGAGCTGTGGCGGGCTCTGTAGGTTTGGTCTGGAAACCTTGCAGGTTGAAGCCAGTTATCGGGCGTAGGTCGAAACCTTTTTTGGGAGCACTGGGTTCGGCAGTGTTTGATTGTGCTGTGTGCACAATCACTGAAGATTTCTTGAGGGCTGGCTCTCCGCTGTTGCTATCGGAGGATTTCTTCCTGCGCCGCGCCGTCGAGACTGGACGGGCTGGAAGTCGTCAACGTCGGGTTCATAATCGTGCTGGCGCTGGGATAATGCCTGGGATTCGGTGTCGGATTCGTCGGCACCATTGTCGCTGCTGTCGCCGATCTCCATTTTCTGGAGGTCGATCAGCTTGGTTAGTCGCAGAATTTCAGCCGACTTGGTGTTGTCTGCCTGGTGGAAGGCGCTTTCGGCAACCTTTAGCCTAAGGTTTTCCTTTCTCAGAAGATCTAACTCTTCTCTGAGCTTGGCGGAATCTTGTTTGAACTTGGCGGACTCTTGTTCGAGCTTGGTGGTTTCGGAACGCAAGGTTTGGTTCTGCTGTTGCAGACCTTGGATTTGTTGTGTAATGGAGGCCTTCCATTCTTCCAGAGATTTGTCGGGCATCTTGGAATTAGGTGGCACACACTAACTGGCACTACTTGGAATTTCACAATAACTGGCACATTGAAACAGTAACTGGCACACTAACTGGTAGTCAAATTGGGCTCCGGGAAATGGCACTAGTCAACATTCCCCTCGGCACGCAAACTAACTGTCTTGAACTGAGTTCTTTCTTGGCTTGGCATATGCTGTCGCTTTGAGAGCTCAACTCTGAATGGGTAATAACCCAATTACCATACGTATTATATACAGTATTTTATCTACAACCGTGCGGTAACAAAATATACCTACCATTATCTTGAGGTACCTACCCTGGTCTTTTAGTTTGGTTTAGAGAAACGCTGTTGTATTTAGATTATAGAAGGCTAGAGAAACATCAGAGTTTTGGAAGCATCTTGCTATTTTCTGTGAAAGCCCATCAAAGATGGGGAATTTGAAATATATTTTCTGTTCACCCACTTTCTCTTTTCTGGACAGGAACTTAGTGATATTTCTATTGATAAAATTAAGCGGGTAGTTATTGTTTTGAAGGAGCTTTCTCACCTTATTCATATCCGTGTAATGAAACTTTGGGTCACTGAGGTATGTAAGAGGCCATTAATAACACCCATTTTATTTGAAATGGGGTGATTTGAATGGAAATTCAACAGTCTGCCAGAGCTGGTGGGTTTCGTATACCAATTTGTTGCTAGTGTCCCATTTGTTCTATAGTGTATTTCAATATCTAAAAAGCGAATTTTCTTGTTGTACTTCCATTGTGAACTTTAAGAAGTGATGGAAGCTGTTAAAGGTTTGTAGTAACAAATCTAACTTATCTTGTGGAGCGGCCAATATTGGGTCATATGCATAAAACACGAGCATATGCTTTTACTTGAGTTTTTCGAGATAAACATTCAGCTTCAATGCAGCAAAAAGAGATGGAGGTAGAGTAAAAGCATTTGCTACACTTTATTCATACGACTGATTGTGTCATCAACATAAACAAAAATGGAGGGAATAGCAAATGGCAATTTTTTAAGTAGGTACTTCAGTTATAAGGTGGTTCATAACTAAACTAGCAAGTATAGATGAAACTGGATTGCCCAATGCAGACCCATCCTTTTGTGTAAATACGCTGACAACGTCTAAGGAAACCAGCACATAATCATCAGGTATTCATCGTTGTTTTATTATTTCTAAAAATTGGAAAGAATTGGAGATGTTGAAGTGAAAGGTGGATATTATAGGGTTGACTGTGTTTTGCAAATACTTAGGCAAGTTATAGCCAGGTGCATTAATACAGCTAACCACAGGGCGGAGGTGTAGGCCACTTTTGTGTGTCTTCCGCAAACAGTATAGTTCTGGTGGAACAGAATTATGGCGTTTCAATTCTCTCTCCTCATATATGGATATCAGACCTTCAGACTTCAAGTGTGTGACAATCCTGTTTGCTTCTGTCTGGATTTTATTGGTTGGGTCCCGATATATCAGTGTCACCTAACATTTTAAGAACATTCAGATGATATTCTGTTTTTTCCATGAGGATGGTTGAGTTTCCTTTGTCAGATTCACTCACTATGATGTTTGGGTGGTCTTTCAGGAACTGTTTCGTTGTTCTCGCTTTAGTTCTAAGGCTGGACCTAGCTGTAACTGTACTGTTGTTAGTGTAGTAATTAGTTAATATGTTTGTAATTCTTGCTCTGACGCAGTCCTTTCCATCAGCTGATGTTCTCTGATTAGATATGCACTGTTCAAGGTCCTTTATGATAGTTGGGATTGGCAACTCAGGTGTTGAGAAGGGTAGTCCAAATTTAGGGCCCAAACTTAGAACTGGTTCCACGTCCTGTGGGCGTTCAGTACCCGTGGAATTGTAGAGATAGTTCTGTATGGTATGAATACATATATACTTCTGTGCGGACTGTAAAGACTCAAACTTCCTAATATTTATTTGCTTGACCCTTTTGAAATCAGTATTGAACCTACCATCATTTTCCCTGACATAGTACAAGAATTTTTCATCCGGTATCAGACTTGATTGGAGTCGAAACGTTGCCGAAATCAAATAGTTTTCATTCTTCCACGATCCTTGTCCTACAACCCAAGAATTTGTTCATTATAACCTTCGGTTTTTTTTTATCTTTTCATTTCCTCCGTATTTTACGTACATTTTGGTGACAACAGTTTTCATGATTCCAAGCAACAATATATCTCACTTTGCTTATTTGCTCTCAAATATAATATTTCGCATGGAATCTCAAAACACTTATTCGTATCCAATCCGATAACTATATTATTTTTAATCATTTTTTGCATGCTTCTTATATTTTAATGTCTGCTAGTTTTTTATACTAGTTGATCACTTTTTCTTCCTTATTTTCAACTAGCAAGCTTTGTTCTCTGTTCAGTAGTTTATTAATACAAGCAATATTGTTTAATGTTGACCATCTGTATGTGTAGGGGAGAGGAGGGGAATGGTACGCGCTTAAGCAATATCAGTTCTAAATCAGACATTATATTCACTGAAACGTACAGCTTTGTTACAGTTGTTCACTTTATGTTCTCTCCAACATAGCTATTTTAAATTTGATCTAAAATAAAAGCTGTTTTTCAAAAATAGGTAAATCCAAGTTTTGTGGTTTGCGTATTATTAATCTTCATGGTGGATAATGGTACGTACGCCCTTGCTCGGGTAATGATACGCAGAAGAAAATTGTTTTTAAAAATGATATTTACTGGAAAACCACTCAACAAAATATCCAAAATAAAGAAAAGTAAACTTATACATATTCAAAACTATCAAAATCGAAAACATAAAACATATTATTTCAGAACGAGTTTCCGGACTTCAGAACCTAAATTAAAATTTGGCAAGAAAGTGCCTTTTTACAGATGATTTTGTATAGCAAAAGTCACGTCTAGAATCAGTGGCAGAACCCCATCCACTGCATTCGGCATGTGCCCACCGTCCGCAAGTAATTTTCTATTGACACTTGTTCCTTGAGGTTTTCGCAAACTGATTTGGGAATTTCTCTCAAGAAATAATTGCGACCAAACCAGTCATTGCCTGCTTCCTGACGATTTTTATTGAACTCATGATGTACGCCACCGTAGTTAGTCCATGAAACAGTTTAGCTAACTTAAGCACGTGATTTGCCAGCTGAGTCTCAGTTTCAGCTGAGAATGTAGAAGGTCTTCCTAATCTTGGACAAACACATGTCGTTCTTTTTTCCACGAACTCTCAGTGTTGCCTCGTGAATGCCGAATGACCTGAAAACTTCTCGGATTTTTGTGCTAGAATCTATTGTCTCAAGAGCTATTTGTAAAGTCCCCTCCGTCCAACAAGCGATATTCGTTTTTCTCGCGTACTTTTTAGGCACCTGAAAACAATCTAATGAAAATAAATTAAAACACAAGTGCTAATTCAATTTCGGAAAATATACGGGATGGCAGATTGAGGGTAATCGTACGCAGCCGCGTATCATTACCCGATTTGACGCCATTTGCCTGATGAGATGTTTACACGAATGCACGTTGATATTGCCATGATATATTTATGTAATTAACTTCAGTAGAGGCATGTTCTTTCATCATAAAAATTAGAGCTACTTTCGAATTTGTTGAAATTGAAAATATTGTGTTCTAGTGATACCTAGCGAAACGTTGATCGTTTATTTGAAAAATAAGGTCGATAAAGTAATAGGATCGCTGTGATGCCGCAAACTGCTTGCACAGCGTGCAATCTTGATCTCGGGGACGATGAGAGACAAATAATCGCCTACGACAGCTGCGGAAGTCGTTCTCACTTAGCCGAAAAATGCTCTGGACTCAGAGGCTAGGGCAGCAGTACTGCAAAAACGAAGCCTTATGTACCATCGTCACCAAAAGTAACTGGGACAGCATCACATTAGCTCTTGTCCTATTATATAAATTTTATTGTCAAATATTTGTCAAACTATGAATTAAATGCATTGAAATGATTGACAGTAGAATTAGTCCAGGAGATTATTATGCATTATTTGTGTCCCAGATACCTTTGGTGACGATGGTACTGCCAAGATTGTCGGATTGATAGAGATCAACAATTGGAAGAGGAGATGCAAACTTTAAAGCAAACCATTCAAAAACTGGAGAAAGAAAACTCTGGTAACGCAGAGTCATTAATCTATGAAGTGAGCCAGCGTACAACCAGAGCTCATAATTTAATGATATATAACATTCCGGAGTCACAGTCCCTTAATTTGAACGACTGTATCGACCATGACAAATCCAAAGTTGATGGGGTTTTTACCATGTTGGGTGTGCAGCACGAAATTCCTTCCGTTAAAGAAGTGGTTCGTGTAAGTCAGTTGAGGGAGGATGCCACTAGTTCAAGGCCTGTAAAGGTTATATGCAACATTGAAACTGTGAAGCTAGCCATTAAGTCTGGTAGAAAATTGCAAAGATCATACTACAAAATTTCTTTTGATCAGACATCGATGCAACAACAAGCTTATATAAAAGCTAAAGGAATCCTGGAAACAATAAAATCAGCGAGGGAAGGGAATCTTACCATTAGGTACCGAAATGGTGTACCTGTAGTTGAAATTGAACAGCAAAAAACACGGAAACACCCCATTCAATGTTTATTTTCAGAATGTGGGAGGTCTACGAACTAAGTTGAGTGATCTTATGAAAGCTGTAATTATGATATTGTTGTTATGGTTGAACGCAACTTAAATGTGGACTTCTCTGATGGTGAACTTATATGCGAGGGTTTTAACACATTTCGCTGTGATAGAAATTCTAGAACAAGTCAAAAGCTTAGTGGGAGTGGCGTCCTAATATTGGTTAATGAAAAAATTAAATCTCATTTCATGAATATAACAGAAGACAGGGTAGAACAGCTGTATGTTGTGTGTCAAGTTAGCAGTACCCTCGGCAGTACCAAGTTTATTGTTGGAGGATTTTATATACCGCCTCAGTCGTCTCGAGAGCCATATATATTGCACTGTGAGATAGTGGATATATACTTGGTAGGTGACTACAACCTACCAAATGCAACGTGGTCCAACGATGAATACGGGACAGCGGTCCAATGTCCAGGGGGCGATCCAGCTTTAGAGGTAGCCATTTCTTTTGATTATCATAAGTTTTTCCAGCACAATAGCATACCTAATGACAGAAATGTTCTATTGGATCTGGTTTTTTCTAACGTTAGAGACTGTGAGGTACGTAGGGCTAGTGATCCACTTCTTAATTTTAGTTTGCATCATATTGCTTATGAATTTACAATAAAACATTCTGCAAAAACGAAGTTTAACGATTTAATATACAACGAATTTTACTATGATTTCAGGAGTGGTAACGGTAACTACATAGAATTAAATAATTATTTGGCATCCATTGACTGGGTTAATTGTCTTGAAAATATGAATATTAATGTCAATGAGACAACCAACTTATTTTATGAACTCCTGTTAGCTGGCATTGCCTACTTTATTTTTGTAAGAAAATACCGTACATCTACTTTTCCAAAATGGTTTTCTGCTGACTTACGTAGGATGACTTTAGTAAAAAAACTTGCAGATGCTTTCTACAAAAAAGAGCGTTCCAATATTAGTTATTTAAGGTTTTCTCAAGGGGGCCATAGTTCACCTCTTTTGTTCAACATTTTTGTAAATGACATTGCTAACTGTTTCTTGGGGAGCCATTGTTCCATGTTTGCCGATGATCTCAAGTTTTGGAGGATCATCGAAAGTACTTCTGATCAAGTACTCCTTCAGGAGGACCTGAATCGTCTATCAGTTTGATGTCAAAAAAACAAGCTAAACCTAAACGTAAAAAAATTTTGTTAGATAAGTTTTTCACGTGAACCTGACAGAATCATGACTGACTACCATATCAGTGATCAATGGCTTGAATATAAATCATCACTAAGATCTGGGTGTTATTTTTGATAAGAAACTTTCGTTTGTTGAGCATATAAATTCAGTCTCTATCAAAGCTTCAAAAATGCTGGGGCTCGTCATAAGAAACTCTAAGTTTTTTTCTATCGAAGCCACCAGAATGATCTATTGTTCCTTGGTAAGATCATTGCTTGAGTATTTTTCAGTTATATGGTCCCCATTTTATCAAAACCATTCTGATTCTATGGAGAGGGTTCAGCATAAATTTTTACGAGTGTGCGCCTTTAGAAACAGTATTAGGATTGTGAACCATGAATATAGCGCCATGGAAATGCAATTAAAATTACCTACCCTAAGTGAGCGACGGGACTTGTTTGGCTTAATATTTTTATATAAAATGATTAATGGAATTATTGATTTTCCTACCCTTTTAAGCCATATTAGCCTAAATGTGCCTTATTATCATGGTCTGAGATATCATAATACTTTTAACATTCCTTTTCGTAGAACATCCTATGGCGCTAACAGTCCAATTATCAGATATCTATCTATGTTAAATAATCTTGATATTGACATTTTTAATGTGAAACTAGCTCAATTTAAGACAATCTGCCATAATGTGTTAAATGTACCTACCTTGTTTTTATAACTCTCTGTTCCTATCAAAGCTACTATAATACCTAGTACTAAGTTCCTACTTACTGTGCTTTCATAATTTTTTGACTACTTCATAATTTTTAGACTACTTATGTTTACTTTAATGATTTTGGGTTATTTTTTATTTTTTGAATTTGTATTTATTGTTTTTGCACTCATTTCAAAACCTATTGTTAGACGACATTTTGCTCTATTTATATACATTTATAATTATATAGATTGTTATTTAGGTCTAGTGTTCATGGTTTGCCTGGCATTTGTTAATTATTGTGTACTTTTTTCGTTAAAGGGGTTATCCCGTAAATAAATAAATAAATAAATAAAATTGCCAAAATTGGTCCTAATACGATAGTTTTTTTGTTGAGTCGATTTCCAAGCTGTACGGAAATGTTTATAACTCTCTCTGGTAATGTACTCAAAATGTTTGAAATCAACTACCTATCTTCACTTATGTTTTGATTCAAAGAATTGAGCCTGTGTGGTAAATTCCCAAGTTAACTTATGCGCAACGAAATATACATATATACATATACATATACATACATATAAGTTGTTCGTTGAGAAAATACAGTGTTGAAATTTTCGGAAAATTTTGAGTTTTTGCCTATAGATTCAAAATGCCTTGAGCGATTTTGTTCAAATTTTCAGAGAGTATTTGCGTTGTCCTCAAGCATCTTTCTGAAAAATCCGTTTGAGTTTCACTTTTCCAGGACCCGACCTAGAACGACTCTTTTTTTTTAACAAAGTGGATTGTATCGAACAACAAGATTTTCCAAACATTAGGCATAGGTATTGATATCTATTTTTTATATCGTAAACGTCGCATCGAACAAGGAAAACTCGAGATACCTTTTTTATTTACAATTAAACAAGGAATCAAAAAATATTTTTTAATTTGTGAAAAATCCAGGGGCGTGCCAATTTTTTCTTTTAAAAAAATAAGAGTCGCTTTAGGTCCGGTCCTGAAAATGTGGAATTCAAACAGATTTTTCAGAAAGATGCTTGAGAACATCGCAAACACTTCTGAAAATTTGAGCAAAATCGCTCAAGGCATTTTGAATCTAAATGCAAAAAGTCCAAATTTTCCGAAAATTTCAACACTCTTTTTTTAACGAGACGTTTACGGACACATGTTCCTATTTAAAGAGTGATTGTCCTACTGTACTCTATCTATCATAACAAAATACTGGAGTACTTCTGGGACCTAGGCCCATAATGTTGATGTGCATGTATAGATTTGTACTGTCTTTACTTATATCTTATTTTTATCAACACAACTTCAATTATTCTCTTCTCTCAAGTACGCCATTTCTATAAAAAATGCATTATATAATCTATACCATATTCATCAATTATCATTCAACCTATGTTGTTACAATAAGATAAGTGATGTTTGATGATGACAGCAGGAATTTGCAATCCCCTAATCCCAGATAATAAAACATGCTGCATGTGCATCAATTGCGCCCGACGATTTAATCTCATAAAGGAGAAGTTCCTGCTGGCGCTGGGTTTTGCTTTTTCTCGCGACCCAGCAGCATAGCAGGCCGAAAACATAATCCACGCAATCGAATCGAACGGTGGTCGGGTCGGCGTTTTGATAGGCAACTTTTCTGCGAATTTTGCCGATAATAAAGTGCGAGCTGCGATGCGTGCGTTGCGTACAGCAGGAATGTCATCGTCGCGGGCCGCCATGCCAGTCGCAGATACACACATTGTGCGTGCAAACGCAGTCCGCTGAGTACTTTTTTTTTTTCTCGCTGCGAGAATTTTTCCGGCCCCGTAATGCGTCGAAAAGTGCGTGAGTGCAAATAATTTTTTTTTTAATTCGGTTCGAGGCCTGGCAGCAGGAGCAGCATCGGAGCCTATCAAAATTTTGGATTAAACTTACGTGTCTGAATCTTTTTTAATTATTTTTTTTTTTCAGTAAGTATCATTTGATTATGTTAAACTTATGTATTAGATCATTATATGCGATTGCGTGGCCTTAGAGGATCAAGGCCGTTACTAGTCTCTGTTCCGCTATTGGTGCAGATTAGATAAAATTAAAGAATTGAAATCTACTACTACGAATACTACAGGTTTGTTCGAGTGTCAAGGAAAAATATTATTTCGATGTTTCTTGGGCAGTTTCTGAGAAAATAGAACAAACCTAGTTGGATGAGATTCATTTTTTGAATGGCAGCACTGTGAGCGTATCAAAATGTATCTGTTTATTCCGCTATTGGTGAGGATTAGATAAAATTGAATGATTGAAATTACTACTACGAATACTACAGGTTTGTTCGAGTGTCAGGTTCATGCTGTTGCGCAGGACATTGGTCTTGCGCGTTTTGCAATGTTTCATCGTTTTTTGAGAAGTTGAAACAAACCTTTATGGAGGGGATTTATTTTTTGATTGAACCTGGTACAGGTCCCTGTGTGATTTTGTTTAATTTATTGTTCCTGAGAATTGTTTCCGCTTCCTTTAAGATTTTTTATTAGTTTTACTAACGTAATATTTTCTCCCATCTCACACTTTTTTTTTGCATGGTCCTCAAGTGAATATAATATTTCTCCCCATATCCATATCTACTACTAATGAGAATCGAAAAAAAAAGCTAATACGAATAACCGTTTTTAAATTATTTTCTAATATACAGGGTGACCCAAAGTTATGTTTTTTTTTTTACTCCCCTCTTATATTTTCAGTTTCGAGTTTCTACTTTCAAGTAATTTCTCTCAATAACTTCCTATACCAGTCTCAAGCCTTTATGGATGAAAAAAAATAATTTCGAAAAATTTAAGGCCTCGTATAAAATATTAGTTTATTGAATTTTGATTCATAGCTAAACAAAGCTTTACAGGAAATCTGCTCCGTAATATTATACAGGGTGGCGTAAATCTTATATGTTATTGATGGACGATCTGAACGGAATTATATCAGAAATGATTATTTCAAATAGAATGCATGTATTTTATTATTATCACATTGCAATGCTGATTAAATTATCTTTCTCATTTTTCAAATTGTTGCTCCCATTATTGGTTGATTGATTTGTTTTATTTTTACTTTTAATTTATTTTGTTTCATTGTTTGTCAATAGAAATCTTTACCTCTTGGATAATAAAGTATAATTGACTATGACTATGTTGTTCCTATATACCTCGTGTAAGAATTTTTCAAAACAAAACACAATTATCTCCTAGAGCGAATTGCAACCACTCAAAGTATATATTTAGTATAATATAGTATAGTTCACTGACGACTGAACGAACAGAATACTGCGATTTCGGCGGTTGTGACATCATAAGTTCCTGCATAATTTATCCTTACAAGGACTATTTTGAATATAGGAGTGCGGTTTTCACGAGAGATCTTTTTTTTTTTATTTAAGTAGCTTTAGTCGTTTTTTAGGGTCACACCCCCTTTAACCGGCAAATAAGCTTTCATTAGGTAAAGTATAATGAAAAAACATGTTTTCTCAATAGTCTCTTTATAGCTAGTCACACCTTATTTTAGCAACATAACCTGAACTCTTATTTTTTCTACCAAGTACTAAGAGCCATCTCTATGAAAAATGCATTACTAGGTTCAGCAACTCAACCTATATTCACGACAACAGTTTATCGATCAGTAACAAGAAATAAAATATTTAAACTGTTGTTTCATAAAATTACCTACCAGTTTCCTGGCCAGGCTAACTTATATTCACACAAAAAAATCTTTATAGTTTTATTATCACAACACCATGAATACCATAATCAATTACGCAATAGGAAACCATTTATTAAACGATACAGCATTAATTAAAATTAACAAAAACCCGAATCTTTAAGGTTTCGGCCTACCTCCCTACCATTACACGTGTGCGTACCAAGAGCACCTCCAAGGCTGACCATTATAACAATAAATTAAAAGCCGCGAACACAAATTTAAATCGAACGATGTGTATTTCTTTGTCTAGCATGCGTTACGCAATACGTGCCTGCGATTTAATCTAATCGATTAACGCAGCAACGTGCAACTGCTAGAATGAGAAGGTGAAAACGAAAAAAAATTGCCTAATTTTTTGACGGTAAAATCGAGGACATTAATAATTATGTTTAAAATAATATGCAACTCTTGTTGACTTCTCAATGCGCAAAACTATGAATCAAATGCACCGCGCATCAATGTCATTGGTTGGAACAAACCAATTTAATTCTATACCTGGCCAAAATAAATATCAAACAGATAATTCGCGTTCGTTAACCTCGGACTCCAGTTTACACAAAGCTCCATATTTATTTTTAACATTTGCACTAATCATTATTTTCGGAACCTCAACACTTGAGAATGGCAACGCTGCAAAAAAAAAAAATTCTCTATAATAGAAATCACATTTGTTAAAAGTCCATTCCTGCCTCTCACAGTCCTGCTTTCTTCCCGGTCATTCAGGAAACTGGTTTTCTTTTGCTGCAGGACCCCCTTATTGGGTCTTTGTTCATTCATAACTTCTTACGTGTACTTTTAGATCCCCCTTTTATGATGCAGGGCATTCAATTTTGCAGTCTTAACTAGTTTTAATATCCATGAATTGCATAGGTATACTCATAATTTGTACAGGGTGGACCACTTTCTGGCTTTTGCTTGAAAAAGTAGTAACAGAAATTATTATTCTCATAAACAAGAAATTTATGAAGCTTTCATAGTAATGCTCTAAAAGGTAGATATCAAAGTGCGGTTGCACCAAAGATTGCATGAAATTTAAGCCTCAGAGTGAGGGCGGTTCGTTTGTTAGGTATATATTTTTATTATCTCGCTCATAAGTTGACGTCTCCTAGTGTCCAATTTTCTTTGAAACCATTTTAATCAGATGTAACACAATAACACACACGTAATTAAAATGTTATCAAACTTAACGAAACGACGTGTATATTTCACCTTTTCAAGCGAGGTTTTCAGGGTAACATTTGATCTGTTTTATCAAAAGTGAAAGAACTTAGGTAAATCTTTGTCCAGGCAAAATTTGAAATTTCACGATTGCGTTTAACTACAAGAAAGTTTTAAACTTCAAAAGTGAGTAATTTCCTCTTTTTGTCTGAGTTGCGCACATTTTTACGCATCAAATTGTACCTGATGATGAACAAAGTACGAGGTTGTTGAAATTTGAAGCCGTACGTTGATCACTAGTAAAATAAATAGGTCTGAAAATTACTCACAATACTGTTATTACAATAAATAACGTACATAAACTTTAGCCAAGAGAAAAAACTAACAACTATTGTCACAATTACTAGAATTAATTGTTAACTTGACAACATCGAACTTTTTTTTTACTCACAGCACTTGCTACCCAGACTGAATTTTATTAAAATGTGACTTCTGACAGATGCTGTCACATCAACTATAATTGAATTTTTGAGCTAATTACAACACCCCCACTAGATCAAAAAACAATATTCCCCATTCTGAAATTTCAAGTTACATATTCACAAGACCTAAACATTTAACAAACTTACAATGTTCAATACTGCCCAAACTTTTGGTAAATATACCGGGTCTTCAAAAAAAAAAACCAATCAAAGATTGCTATTCGTTTTTAAACGTATGTCTTAGCGACATTTTTCTTTAATTTTGTCAATGAACTTTAATGTCAGAATGACATGTCAAAAATCCTGACCAATAATGAAACAATAATGCGACGTACGTTTTGGTATTCAAAGCAATCTTTGATTGGTTTTTTTTTTGAAGACCCGATACCTGCAGGCATGTTATCAGTAGGTAGCGAAATATTGAATCACGATTATTTTGCTGGAAACGACATCTCTAACAAAGTGATGCCGCACGTCTATGTGCTGAGTTCTTTTGTGGAAAAGAGTATTACCAGCAAGTTTGTGCGCATCCTGATTATCATTATATATTGTTGTACAATTTAACTTACTGCTCAGTATTTCCCCTAAGAAGTTACGCAAATAAATGGCTTCTTTGGCAGTTTCGGAGAAACTCATGTACTCTGCCTCCAGGCTGGACAAAGCAACCGTTTTTTGCTTTGAACTGGCCCTTGAAATCACTGCAACTCCTGTGTAGGATCTCTTATCAAAAGAATCACTTGCCCAATCAGCGTCAACAAAACCAACTAGATTACAATCATCTTTTTGAAAATATAAGCAATAATTTCTAGTAGGTACGTTTCAAATATCTAAGAATACATTTTGCGGCCTTCCAGTGTCGCAGTTGTCGCATAAAAACATTTTCATTCAACTTACCTATTAGAAATACTGTGATTACGTCCAAATGTGTGATATCTAATTCTAATTTCACAGCCAATGCAATCATCATACGTAAGGTCGAATTTCTTACAACTGGACTAAAGGTCTCATCAAAGTCTGTTCCATATTTCTGCGTGAAACCTTTCGCTACCAATCTCGCTTTAAATCTAACAGTATTTTCTTACGAAAAATCCATTTACACTGAACTACACATACTTTACGGATCTTGTGGAACATCAACCACTTCCCACACACTATTTTCATGAAATGCATTAATTTCTTCCTCCATTGCGTGTGAGCTGAATTTGCTCTGGACATCACTTCTTTTACACTTTGAGGATCATCTTCCAAGCTGGAATTGGTACTCATGTAGGATACAAAATCGTCGAAGAGTTTTGGTTTACGTACTCGCTGTGATCGCCTGGTTGGTAAGACCTCTATCTCTGGTTCACTGTTTTCTTCATCCAACGCATCACTGTCACTATTTTGAATGTCTTCATTGACTACACTCTCATAATCGGTTGTAGAATTATTATTGCTACTCGAATTTCCAGTTTCTTGTTCATTTTCTATGATAGGGATAGAAATTAGCTCACATTGGACTTGCGGTTGATCCCCACTGGAACTAGTACCTCCTCTGTAACCTTTCGCTGTTCTGTAGCATTTTCTTTGTAATTTTCCAATCACATCTCCGCTGACAGATACTTTATTTGTTACAGGATCATAAACCGTATATCCCTTCACATTTTCACTGTAACCCATCAAAATATTCTTTTCTGCCTTCTTGTCCCATTTCAATCGTTTCTCTTTCGGTATATGCACCATAACTTTGCTGCCGAAGATTCTCAAATGGTTGGTTTTTTATTATACCAAAGGACCTCGCACACTTCTCATGGGATTTTGGAATTAGGTCGATTTTTCTGAAAATTTGATATGATGCTCCTCTCAACATTCTAATTAGAAGTGTTCATAGCCACAACTTGATCCTATGACTAGTTTTCGAGATACAGGTAGTTTAATAATGTCCAAGAAATACACACATTTTATATGCATTTACATCTACTGTCACCTAATAATATACCTGGATTGACAAGTATCCTCTCGCTCAGGTGACAGGTAGTGCTTGAACTCAACATATTTTGAAATGTTTATTTACTGTCAAAATTTTGTATGTTACACCGGGAGCTTAAATTGGGGAATGATTTTTGTACTATTTTTTTTTTTGATCGCAACTGTACATGCATAAAAATTGTGTGCATTTCTTGGACATTAAACTACCTGTATCTCGAAAACTAGTCATATGATCAAGTTGTAGCAATGAACACTTTTAATCAGAATGTTGAGAGGAGCATCATATCAAATTTTCAGGAAAAATGACCGAATCCCAAAATCTCATGAGATGTGCGGCGTCCTTTCAAAAGGTGTTTTATTATCAGGCAACCCAAACAGAGGTAATCTGTTTCGTGAATAAATGGCAGTGTTGACAGCCTCTTCTCAGAACCAAAGTCAGAACTCTTTTTCTAAGTTTGCCTCGAATAATAAACACTTTGCCCGCTCCACTATGGTACGGTTTAGCCTTTCAGAAACTCCATTCTGTTCTGGAGTGTATGAGTTTGTTCGCTGATGAATTATACCACTTTTCTAACGAAAAGCATTCATCTCATTATTGATGAACTCACCACCATTATCTGATCTCAAAATCTTTATTCTTTGTTGGTTCTTTACAAGATTCTTAGATTCTTTGATACGATCTGATACTTGGTTTTTTGACTCCAAAAAATAAACAAATCCATACTTTGAATGGTCATTTTGCAAATTCAAAAAATATCTCGAGCCTCGTATGGACTTAATTTCCAGTGGGCCACCTAGGTCACAATGTATTAAATCTAAAACATCTGTTGCTCGCACATCATCTTTTGGAAAAGGCAATCTATGCTGCTTAGCTTCACAACACGTTGTACAGTTGTACTTTCCAATGTCTATCTTTTTAGTGCACTCTAGACTTTCTACGGCACCATTTCTCATCTTCGTTAGGTCTGCACTGTTCAAGTAACCAAGTCTTTCATGCTGCGTTTTTGCTGTCACATCTCTGCTGCATGTTAAAAAACATTTTTCTGGCCAAATGTAGATGCCATTAACCAAGTCAGCTACTGCTACTAGCTCAGTGGGCTTGTTGTAAATTTTACAATGCTGTAAATCAAAAATAACTTCATTACCGTTTTTGATTAATTGACTTACCGATAGTAAGTTGGTGATAAGATCTTGCACACAGAGAGCTTTCTGAATAATTATGTCATGTGAGTCGCTATTGACAATAGGGTAGTGGACAAGGTATAATTTCAATGAAATCGATGATCTATTGTTCATCTATGGAGTAAATGAAAAATATTCCTATTGAAAGAAATTTCAGAAAAAAATGCTAACTTGGTTTAAAACGATTGTAAAAGTGGAATTTTGAGACGCACTATTCAAACGAAAATATTTCGCGCCTTGATTCTACGTCATAGCTGCTGTATTTGAGTATAAAATGAATCAAACCTTCGTCCTATATTCGACACACACTTACTCATTAGTGCAAAAAAAGAGAGATATATCAGCGTCTGTCGGGCGCACCCTCAACTTAACCCCACTTTTTGAGAGATTTCCATTTGTCAATCAATGCGCACTGAGCTTATCTGCATCTTTTTCTAGAAGCATGTAAAATATAAGGACGCACTGTCCACGCTCTCGCCCACTCTTATTAATGTCGGAATGCCTTGGACATAACAGCTGTGACGTAATTTCCGGGCGGTAAATTATAGGGTTTAAAATAAGTATAAATTTGTTTATTTTTTTTTTAGGTATATTTTTGTTTTCTAAAATCAAAGAATCATCAACTACTATTTATTTTGTTATGGAGATTAATAAAAAAAATATTTCAAAAATTTGTCCACTATCCTATTATGCTAAGCCACAAACCACAACAGATTACTGGAATTGCTGTGTTGTTGGCCACCAATATTTCTTTTATAGGACAAGGACATTTTTCAGTCATTAGCTGAATGTCCATATGCATGCTTGCGCCACTGTCAATATACCAATCTGTCTTCTTGTATTCACCACTTAAGAAAACCACACTGCAGGCATTCTCAATTTTTGTTTCTTGTTTATTGCTATCTTTGTTTTTTTTTTTTTTTGGTTTTGTACAGTTTGATTTATAGTGTCCATATTCTTTACAGTTAAAACACTATATTTTTCTCAACCTGTCCTTATTTTCATTGGTTCTTTTTCTTATGAAACGGGTTGCAACCTGATAAAGTTTGTGAGGCTTTCGCGGCCCAGGTTTATTGATAAGGGGTTTTCATTCGGGCTTAATTGCCGTCGTAAGTTGGAATTTCTTCCTGACGTTTCATTAGCACGCGTGACTAGCATCTTCAGAGGTGCTTCCATGTCCGATTCTGGTAGCAGACTGACGCGTTACCGACCGTAAGTTGTATTTATGTGTGAGTGGCTGTGGTGGGGGAGGGGCGGGGCTTCGCGGCACGTGGCTAATCTCAATTTTCTCTGTACTCAATGGGGTCTTTCTTGCGTTTTTGAGGATCGG
The DNA here is from genome assembly GCA_917834065.1 of Ceutorhynchus assimilis. Taxonomy (NCBI): domain Eukaryota; kingdom Metazoa; phylum Arthropoda; class Insecta; order Coleoptera; family Curculionidae; genus Ceutorhynchus; species Ceutorhynchus assimilis. The sequence goes on along the minus strand of OU892280.1, from coordinate 27,885,573 downwards.
GATCCAGATTTGGTTAAATTTTAGTGTTTCTTCTTTCCTGTTGAAGTTCTTCGTATGTTTGTGGATTTCTATAACTTCACGTACAAGACAATTATGGTATCCGGAAGTCGGTGCAAGAAACTTGACCTCACCAAAGAGTATTTCATGATTCCCTTCACTAAGCGCATGTTCCGCAACTGCCGATTTTTCCGATTGTCCTAGTCCACAGTTTCTTTTGTGCTCGTTCATCCTGGTTCCCATGGATCTTTTTGTCGTTCCTATGTATACCTTACCACATGTGCATGGTATACGATAGACTCCAGATAGTGGGTTCCTCTTATCCTTAGCTGATCTGATTGATTGCTGTATTTTCCTTGTTGGCTTGAAGATTGTTTTTATGTTGTGTTTCTTCAAGACTTTCCCTATCCTGTCTGTCACCCGAGTTTGCAACCTTTTGTATAAAATGCACTGTTTGCGTTACTGACTTCACTGCCTTCGTCCCGGATGTTTAATTGCCATAATCATTGGCATAAATATTTCAGGCAATCCTGCAAGCATCAGCGAGCCTAACGGCTCCTCAATATTGAAGCCTGTGCCTCACAAACTTTTAAAGTTTTATAGAACATGCCCAATTGCGAAAGAGAGGCGATAAATTAAGTTACTTCATAAAAAAACTTCTATAAAGTCGTATCAATCATCGTTAATGTGGTCAATATTTTCAAAGTTAGTTCTCCAAAACTGATAGGAATATGTGGACAAAAAAAAATAGGAATCTACCGAACAAGTGGACACCCGTACTCAAACAAATGCAAAAAAAAACATGGGTGGTATGAATAAAAAAGGTACTTGCTACTACTACAAGTAGTAGTATATTCTACGAAGTATTTACTTCACAACGAAGGATTTACTAATTTCCGGTAGTTTCGAAATGTACTACTACTTGTAGTAGTAGCAGATACTTCGTTTTTATTCATACCACCTAATGTTTCTCATTGGTTTCAATACAAAAAAACATTGTATGAGTAATATGAGTTTCCGTACCCAATGCAGCCGACCACGAAGTCGACGCCAGTACCTCTTGCCCCTTTTAACCATACACACATACCACTCTTCGCTATTCAAGGGATTATCTCAAAGGATCTGCCATGACCTGGACGACGGGTACCTACACCCACCTGTCCCAATTATTGCTTCCTATTATTTATGGCCCTATGGGATTATGAAAATGTGTATTTGGGATAATTATCAGTCTTTCGGGAGAAGTGGTTAATTACTATTGTATTTTCATTCGCAGTCATGGGATGTTCCAAAGTTATCAGTGAGCGTGGAAAAGTTACTCTAATTGTGGAATGTGCAAAGTTCACAAAAGACAAAGTCCTAAAAAGCGATTAAACTTAGGTGTGCCATACATTCTTGCAAAACGAAAGTTTTTACTTTGGGCGAAGAGGATCTGATTTCACGCAACGATTCAAAACACAATCATCCTAAAAGCTCAATCGGCAAGTCATAAGCAACAGTGTCAAAAGAAAGGCAATTGAAGAACTGAGCAAGAGACCCTCCAAAATATTACATTCGACGTTGAAAAGTCACAGTGAGTACATACCGTAACAGTACGTGATATGTGCTATCTTCGGAACAATTTGTACCATAACAGGCGGAAACATCAGCCAAAACTTGCGTTCCAGTTAATACAAAGTCAGTGTGAACGGGACGGCTTTCGGTTGAATAAAAAAGTTGTAGCAGACTTGAAAGAAGCGATCCATAACGCTATTCAGAGAGTATGGCCGGATTCTAAATTGGTTGTATGTCGCTTTCATCTCGGTCAAGCTTAGTTCCGCAAAATCCAGAAACTGGGACTCTCAGCGGACTACAAAAAACGAATATAGGGGAGTGGTTGAAATATACATTTGGATTGATTTTTCTGAACTCCGCCGATGTAAGAGGCTGTTTCGCTGAGATTCAGCCTGTAGACGACAGAGTATCGAAGTACTCGGACTATCTCGTGGAAAATTATATTAAGGATGATGCCAGTTTTCCAGCAGATTTATGGGACAAGTGCAGCGACAGCATCGAAAGGACCACAAACGCATGCGAATCGTTCCATTCAAGGTTCAACTCTAATTTCTACACCAGCCCCCCAACATATTTGTGTTGATCGATGTTCTGACACAATTTCAAACAGATACGTACGTGAAACTTCAGAGTTTGAAGTGAGAATTCGTACGTAAATGCACGGACTTATTACACAGTAACATAACGCGTTATAATTCGGGTGAAATAAATAGAATGCATTTTGTGAAATGTGCGGCCCATAATATGTATAATAATAGTTATTTACATTACAAGTGCGTTAATGAACATGATTACAGTAACGAGCGTAAAAGTTTAGAACGACGAGGTCGTAAACCGAGTCGTTCTAATCATGTGAAATGTACAACGTTTTATCTACAAAGCGAAAAATAATAAAATGGTTTTCTTAATTTTCGTTTATCAGTAGTTGTCTACCTTCATTTTGTCTTCACAGGTTTAACTATGACATTTGTCAAATCACAAAAACTAGTTGTGTTAAAGATTCATAACCTAGTCTATAACACCACTAGTTGTGTTATGAGTCTCATGACATAGGTAACTCAAATTCTAGAAAAATGGTTATAATACGTCATAACCAAACGCTGTAGATAAATAGTTTTATCTATAAGCGTTCGATTAAGACGTTTTCACATAACCATTTGAGTGGTGTTATGGACTAGGTTATGAATCTATAACACAACTATCCCTGCGTTTTTATTCTCATCAAATTTTACCGATGGATCCACCATTCTATGGCCGTCATTGTCATTTTCCATTCACTAAACAAAGATAGCTAACTCATCGGTGAAGTCACCGATGAGAATAAAAACGAGGGGTATTTTTGGTGATTTGACAAATGTCAAAGTAAAACCTGTAAAGGTAGAATGAAGGTAGACAACTACTAATGAACGAAAAAACATTCTTATTTTTGGCTTTGTAGATAAAACGTTGTACCTAGATCACACGTGCATTTTTAAACATGACTACAAAACTCGTGTGATTAGAACGACTCGGTCTACGACCTCGTCGTTCTAATTTTTCACAGTCGTTATTGTAATCATGTTTATAAACGCACTTGTAATGTAAATAACTATTATGTAACTATACCATCATCATGTTTGTAAACTTAGTTGTATGGACCAATATGTGCATGTATATATCTTTTCTAGTAATGTGGTTTTCTTTAATGATTAAAAATTGAAACCTTGATTAATCGTTTGTTTCCTTCATCAAGATGAAGATGATTTTATCACAGGTTATTATTCAAAAACCAGAAAACAGGTACCTCCCTTTTGTTCAAGGGTTAGCGTCCAATAGGCTCGTACAGCATATTTTTTTTATTACATATTCTAAAAGAGCGTATTGAGTTTAGCAGTTGTGCAAAATTTCATAATTTTCCGAGCCCTTGTTCATATTTAAATAAATTATCAAAACGCTCCATATTTGAAACACGCGGTGACGTCACTGCATCTCTCACGTTGGTCGTGGTGGTGCTGGTACGCCCGTCACTATAACATTACGGACATTGTTTTGACAAGTTTTAGTTTGACATTTTTTCTATCTGGTAGAACTGGATGTTTTTCTTTCAAACACATTAAAGTAGGTATATTTGATTAATTCTTTGACTTTCAATATTTTATGAGCACAATTATGGAAGTAGCATGCAAAAAGTAAAATTATATATAGTTCCGCAAACTCGGAAACTGTGTCCCAGTTGACATTGCGTTATGCAAAACCGTGTGTGACGGCCTTTAGCCTGTCTCGACTCGAGAGATGACGTCATACCATCTCTCAGCAACGAATTCCTGAGGCATAATGTTTTAATATTCAAAGACGCTCATCTTTTTAAATATTTATCCAATTGAGCTGAAATTTTTTTTGTGTGCTATATGTGAGTAATACTCCATAAAAACATGAAAAAATGTGGTTAATGAAACTTCACTGAACGAGCCTATTCGTGCAGGCCCAAAAATACATACTATAAAGCCGCGTACAGACCGAATTTCCAACGCTAGCTAACGGTCCATGTAAACTATGTTGGAATGCGTTGGCTTTGGTGTGTACGGTGGCCGTGAATCGAGATTCAAATCCTTTCCAATGCTTTCCAGTTCCAACGCCAACGACGGCTTAAGCCGCGTATATACAGACCGAGTTTCCAACGTAGACCTACGCCAACGGCACATGTGCTGTCGTTAACGTTGGAGTGGCTTAACAACTTGATTTAACGGGCATTAAAACAATTATTAATGATGATTAATTAAATCCACTCTTAATTTAGAGCAGAGTTTGAAATTGATGGGTTGGCAATGTATTATCTACCATTGATGATGACCAGAATACGATTTATTGATGCTGGAGAAACTTGAGAAGTTTTGGAAAACATTCCAATTTTTTTTTCAGAAAATCTTTGATACAGTACTAGTTTTTCGTCCTTCATGCCGTTTATGATTCAGGGTTTTTAATCTAAGATATCCAGCAATGATTGCGGAGTGCGGACATCTTTACTAAATCTTATTTGCTGCAATAAGAAAAGCGTATTTTTCATATAATTGAAAATGATCTAACGCAACGAACTGGTTTTCCAATATTGCTAGGAATGATTATTATGTTCTTCAATATTTAATTGCGGTTCTTGTTACAGGCTCCTGCAACTCCAGAAGTTGTAACGTTTCTCATCAGGAAATACATCTTCTGGAGCTCAACTTCTTTATTTTATTTTTCTTGAAATCTTTCAGCTTTCTGATGGGCATCGCCTCAGCCTCCATTGTCTGGACTGGCCTCTAGTTATCGATGGAGAGTTTCGACTAAAACAAGAACGACAAACGTGTTCGAAAAAAAAGTTCAGATTACTTCCTTCTAGACATCTGCATGATCAAAAGAAGATTGACGATAGTCTTTTACAGAAAAAATCCGTTCTTATAGTGTAGAAATCTGATTTATTTCTACTAATATTAATACGCAATTTAAACACAAAATTTTTAAAATGCAATATGGTGTTTTTCAAATTCATCAATTATTATTGCCTCGATCGTAAAAACTTGCAACGCTCGTGCAATTTGACGTCAAAACGAATTTTTCGAATGATAAACATGTAATGCAATCATCGAAAAACAAACTTTCTGGAAGATTTACTGCACTTGATAGCACAAAAATCCCGATTACTCGATTTATTGTTTACTTACTGATGCAATTAACATTGCAAAGTAATTTTCCGTTATCGCAGTTTCTGCGAAAAATGCAATGTAGTACACATATAAATTTGACGATCCATTTCATCCTTCACTAGTTTGGTAATAGATACTATAGCAACGACAATAATATATTCAGAAAATTATGGTGATTGATGTAATAATGGATTCGTTTGTTTCAGCTCACCACTTAGTCCACACTGGGTTTGAAATGGACTCTCAGCAACAACAGTTTTGCCTGAAATGGAACAGTTTCGGATCGAACTTAGCAACTTCATTTAGCAATTTGTTCAAATCTGAGACTCTTGCGGATGTGACGTTGTTTTGCGATGGTAAGTACACAACAATTTTCACTGAATAAAATTTTATAGTTCATGTAATATACTTTAATCTCCATATATAAGCTATTATAATCTACATAATTTGAAATTTGCTTTACACGAGCCAAGAACTGTGATGTTATACCATGCGTTGACGCCGTTATTTATTCATTAAAAAAAAATTGAGAACATTTTAAGATTCTTTTTCAAAATTTTTAATCTGCCATATTTTTAAAAATGGTGTCCTATATAAGGATGCCTATTCTTATTCTCTATCCATTTTCCATTTCCATTTTTAGCCGTTTTCTATCCATAACATCTTTAAAATTTGACCATTGTCTTCGGTTTTGCGCAACTCGGTACCAATTTAAGCCTGCAACCTTCTTTATCTCGTCGTATCTACCATCTTTGTTGGGGTCTTCCAACACTTCTCCTCTCTTCCCAAGGTCTCCATCTAGTGATATACCCGCTCCAGTTTTCTGTATGTCTGGCCACGTGTCCTGCCCATTGCCATTTTAGGGAACCAATTCTTTTTATTATGTCGGTGACTTTGGTTCTTTCCCTTATCCATGTATTTGTTTTGTGGTCTCTCAGGGAAATTCCTAAAATTCGTCTTTCAATGGCTTTCTGATGTACTTCCAATTTGTGTTTAATTTTTCTGGTTATCACCCAGGTCTCGCAACCATACGTGACAACAGGCAGTATACACTCGTTATAGACTTTTGATTTCAAAGTCATTGGAATATTCATGTTGAAGATGTACTTTAATTTACCGTAAGCCGCTCATCCCAGTCTAATTCTCCTATTTATTTCCATTTCTTGATTTTGTATGCCCAGTGTTATAGCTTGGCCAAGGTATATGTATGTTTCTGTCTTTTATATTGTGCTGTCATGGATCGGTATTGTTTCGTCTGCATCTGGTGTATTTGTCATAAACTGGGTCTTTGTGTAGTTCATGTGTAATCCTACTTTTGCCGCCTCATCAACCTGTAGTTCTTCCAACATATCTATCAATTTCTGTTTGTCTTTTGCGAATAGTACAATATCGTCGGCAAATCTTAGATTGTGCAGGCGTTCACCATGTATGTTCAATCCTTTGTTTTCCCATTGTAGCTTTTTAAAAATATCCTCAAGCACTAGAGTGAATAGTTTTGGAGATATTACGTCCCCTTGCCGAACTCCTCTTTTGGCGTTTATTCTGTTAGATGATTCATAAAGTGTTATCGACATTGTCGAAGTCTGTAGATGTTTTCAATGAGGTTTATATAACGCTGATCCACTCTGGCATTTCTCAAGGATTTTATTATTGCCCAGATTTCTAATGTGTCGAAGGCTTTTCGGAAATCGACAAAAGCCATCCATAGGTTTATATTATTCTGTAGCTTTCTCGATCATCTGTCTTACTGTGTGTAGATGTTCTGTCGTGCTATAATGGCTTCGGAATCCAGCGTGTTCCTTTGGTTGGTAAACTTCGAGTTTCGCTCTAATCTGTTGGTGAATAATTTATATATTTATGATAGTAAGCTTATCGCCCGGTAGTTTTCGAGATCAGTTGGGTCACCTTTCTTGTAAATCAGAACAACTACAGCATTCTCCCATTCTTTGAGTATATGTTCTTCTGTTAGGCACTTATTAAATGGTTTCACTAGTTCTTTTCTCGTCTTAGTATCGCTTTCCTTGATCATTTCAGGCAGAATGTTGTCTTCTCCTGCCGCTTTACCATTTTTCATCAGGGATAACTTTTTCTCCAGTTCTTCCATATTTATGTCGGGCACATGTTTGCATTTACTATTCGTATTTTTTTTTTCTTTTGTCCTTGTGTTTACTATTTTAGATTCGTACAGATCTCTATAGAAAGATTCCACAACTTTTAATATCTGTTGTCTGTCTTCTACTATTTTGTTTTTCGCATCTTTTATTTTTGTTATCTCTTTCTTAGGTGTGTTATGTCCTTTAAATATATTTAGTCCTTTGTTCTGTTCTAATAGGGATTGCACTTGTTTCGTTTGATGTTTTAGTATATCCTGTTTCGCCATTTTTCTTGCTGTTTTGTTGGTTTCTGTGTATTCAATAGTGTCTCCTTTACCCTTGGTTATTAGTTTTCTCCTTTTCTCTAGTATAGCTGTTTCGTTTCTATCGACAGTTTGTCCGGCGTTTTCTCTAGGGGTCCTATTATTTGTTCTGCTGTTTCTGTTATAATTTTTGTTATTCTCCTATTGTTATCATCTAATAACTCTTTTGTTTTTCCTGGATTGTTGGAAAAGTTTTCTTTCAGCCTTTGTTTGGGTGTTTCCCTTCTTTCTGCTATCTTTTCTCTACTTCCTCTCTTCGTCGTTTGTTTCATCTTTCTTTTTCTCTCCATTTTTGTGTTTATGAGCAGTTTGCATCTTACCATCCTATGATCACTGCCGGTAGTGAATTGAATGACTACATCTACGTCTTGGATTATGTGTTTATGGCGGGAGATTATAAAGTCAATCTCATTTCTGGTTTGTCCATCTCGGCTATTCCATGTCCATTTACGTTTCTCTTTCTTTTGGAAGAAATTGTTCATCAGATAGAGTCTTTCTCTTTCTAGGAAGTTTGCTAACATTCTTCCCCTTTCATTTCTGGTGCCGAGTCCGAACTGTCCTATGTGTGTTTCCGTTGGTTCTGCTCCTCTGCCTATTTTTGCATTAAAGTCTCCTCCTAGAATAGTGTGCGTCGTTGGGTTCTCTCTTTTTGCTCTCGCTATGTCTTCGTATACCGTTTCCACGTTGTCATCTTCATGTGAGGAAGTTGGAACATAAGCTTGTATATATTTTAGCGTTATATTCTTATTACTTATTCTCTATACCTATTATATTATTTTGTAAAGTAGAAGTAGAAGTTGAAATGAACATAGATGTTTTCGTTTTGGATCAGCACATCTTTTTGTCTTTCCTTAAGTTTTTCTCTGGAATATTGATTGTTCTTCCTCAGCATATTCATAACCTTATTTTCTTTTAGACTCATCATTTCACCATGATCACTTGTGAATATTACCTATATCATTGACAAAACATTGGTTTGTGTCCATTGACCATTTGCGTTGTCCTTTTTCTAGAAAAAAAAATATTTGTTGCATATTGTATTTTCTTTCCCAAGAAGTTTCTCAACATTTCTCCTTCGCTGTTGTGCATTTACCGATGATCGTTTATCTGATCTCTCCTCGTATATTGCATCTTCGCCTTCATAAGTTGAAGTTGGGATAAAAACATATTCGCTTTCTTTTTTCATTTAGCATATTGGGTCAGCATGTAACAAAATCAAATCGCGATTTAACAGCTGAAATGAACACTTCATTAGGAAGATATATGCAAGTTACCTTAAGAAATGCATTTAAATAATGTTACTTAAAACTTTCACTGACATTAAACAAATAATGACGATTTTTAAAGGGGCCTCGTTTCTAAGACTCATAAACCAATGCCGACTTTCTGTCGATTTCACTTTTTCGATAGACACTTCTTAAATGCAATGGTCATTAGTATTCTCATGATTTGAAAAATTCTTCCAGAAGATTTAGGTCAAATGCAGTTTAAATTTAGCACCACTGGCTTATTGCGTAAGCCAAAAATGCTGCAACGCAATTCCCCATTCACCTACCGTAATAAGTAAACATTTCCCTTGTTCCTCCTCCACTGTATTTAAAAATAAAATACAACACACGATCAACTTAAGCCTTGGGACTCAATGAAGTGGGCCAGTGGGTCAAGTGCATGCTGCACTGCACATCGCATCAAAACGGATGAGATTATTTTGTGTGTGTGTGTGGTTTCGTAACAATATTTTTCTGGGACTTGAAGATAAATTATTTTGTTCATTTTTTTTTTTTAGATATTGTGCGGCCAAGCTCTTTATCTAGGAAAAAAATTGAAGATATGGAAAAAGTACGTTTCATCTCATGTGGTTCTAGAAGTAACTTCTAGCTATCTTTCATGATTCAAACACTGTTTGACTTCCCAATTTTTTCAACTATTTCCTCCCTTCAGCTTTGCACTAGTTTGCAGATTGTTTGAAAGATGTTCAAAATTCTCAAGGACATCAATCTCGAACGAAACATTTATCTCAAAACTAGCATTGATGATTCTATCGAACTGCAGAATGTAATTTCTGAATTCAGCAGGGTTTAGGACAGGTTAACGGCTCACACCAAAAGGGAATCAATGAGGATTTTAGGGTGAAGTTGTCTCAAAGCTAAGGTTTTGAAAATTTGCAATTCGCAACAAAACCAGGACAATGAAAGACCACAATTAAACCTTTCTTGAATCCTTTAATCTATATCCAAATCTAGTGGAAAAGTTAGATATCAAGTGGAAACTTTTCAATCTCTTCGCCAATCAGAAATTTCAAAATTCTTTTAAATAAATCAATGATCAATTCTAAACGGTACCTATTGCTATAGTCAACAATGCATTTCAAACGCGAGCTTTATAACCAGTCGAGAAGGTGCATTCATAGGAAAGTACTTTCATTATCGCCGCAGTTATTCAGGTTTATTTTGTAATCATTAGAAAGCCGAAAATGATACGCTTCGTTCATTAGCAACGCTGAAATACTTGTCGCGAACGACCGCAGGGCGGCCGGCGTTGCGATTTATCAGTAGGTATTGATGTGTTTAGGTTTATGGTCTATTCACACAATTTTGTTGATTGATATTTTACTTGGAAACGATTGTTATCATAGCTTCATGTTGGGGCAAATAGAAATAGAAATTTCGCCGGGACTTTATCTCGTAAATTCAAAATTCGATTATGGATTTGGTCGGGAAAACCCACGAAACCACAAAAAGAATCGCATCAGCTGTCGGTTCTTACTTATTTTCAGAGAGATCTCCATTGCTTTTTGATCTGCCACAATCCAGATCTACCCTTATGTAACGATCATCTTATCAATTTGTGGGATCTTGAATCAATAAGTATTGTAGACTCACCTAAATCCACACGAGACGATGAGGCCATTCGTAAATTTAACGAACATGTTTAGTATATTGCAAGAAGATACCATGTTACTTGACCTTGGATTGATTATCCACCAGTCTTACCTAGCAATTTTGGGTTGTCATATGGTAGACTTGTTAGGAGACAATAGCGAGACTTCAAACGTATGCTTTGGTTTTAAAAGAACGTTTATCAGCTGGCATTATTGAAAGGGTCCCGGAGCCAACTAAACTTGCCACATCACTGCGTTTCTAAAGAAGATCGTTCGACTAAATTGCGCTTGGTGTATGACGCTTCAGCAAAAACCAAAACTAGCAACAGCCTTGATGATTGTTTATACCGAGGTCCGCTTATGTTAACAGATTTAACTGGGTTATTAATTCTATTCCGCACGCACAATGTTGGGGTCACAGCAGATGTCGAAAAAACCTTTTTCTACTCGCGTGCGCAAAGTTATTACTTTGCGCACTCATTTGCGTGCGCAAAGTTTTCTACTCGCGTGCGCAAAGTTATTACTTTGCGCGCTCATTTGCGTGCGCAAAGTTGAACTTTGCGCACGGAAACTCTTTGCGCACTGATTTTTGTTACACATAATTACCGCATTTATACTCGATTTTTCAATGTTTTGTGGGTTTCTGGATAAACTTGTATCCGAAAAGACGGGTCTGATGCTATTTTTGTTCCAAGAAGGGCAGTCAGGTAATGTTTAGTTTTTTTAATTTGACACTTTCCATATGAGGAGCGAGAGGACCAAAAACAGATGTGAGGTCAGGTCACCATTGGCATGGGGAGCCACCAACTCACATTCCTTTGGAGCATCAGATTATAAAAGTTGGACTGTAAGTTATACTCCTTCATACCAAAGTTTGGCAGAAAAAACAAACTTAACGACTTGTTCAAATTTCAAGTAAACCTCGCTAGCACAACCAATGTTGCATAAAATCAAGCTGATCACTGAAAAAAAAAATGAAAACACAACACATTGAACTAGGAGAGAAAACTACCAGTTTTTAGCATCTGAAAACATTTAAGAAGATTAGGTACAGCTCCTCTGGATGTTATGCAAATGCAAATCTTTAAACTCTCATAGAAAAAGTATTGTTCCTAATACTTGCGCAAAGTGTCTTTCCCGCACTCAAAGCTTATCCGAACTCCGCTTCGCGTCGTTCGTCTAACTGCTTTTTCGTGCGGGAAAGTATCACTTTGCGCACTTGTTAGGAAAATAACTATTTTCTAAATCGGTTTGCAAAACCCAGATCGAGATGTTACATGTTTTTAATGGCTGAAGGATCTCGAGAAAAATGTCACGGAAGACAATTTGCCTAATTTTTGGTTTGGAGTAATATCCAGTCCTTTTTGAACGCTACGATCAAACATCATCTCACTAAGTGGTCTAAGCGCTTTGTATCAGGCATTATTGATGATATTTATGTAGATAATCTACTAAGCGGCTCTCCACAATAGCTTTATGCCTCATGCCAGACTGCCTTTGATGATATGTCGATGAATTTGGTGAATGGCACTCTAATTGCTTCACTTTTCTAAGTCAACTCCCGGATAATCAAAGAAGCAAAGAATATTACAATGTAAATATGTTGGGGTTAAATTGGAAATTAAGTGATGATTCTTATGGACTCGAATATATTTGGTATGATACTGTACTTGAAGCGAAGTCAAAAAGAACCATTTTGTGGTTTGTAGCCTCACTTTTTGATCCTTGTGGTTTCTCTAATTTTACCGTTAAAACTCCGTCTTCAAGAATAATGGACTTAAAAGGTTACTTGAGATGCACCTTTGTCCCAAGAGAATCGCATACAATTGCGACGTCTCGCCACTCGCTCTGAACTTATTGCTGAACTTCGATTATCGAGATATGGCCGCACCCTTGTCCCATGAGATTCCAAGTTCCTCACCTCAGATCTTTCATTTGAATTACATTGCTTCACGGACCCATCACCAAAAGCATACGCGGCTGTTGTTTATTTAAGGATCCTTTCACAAGAGCAGTATTGCGTGTCGTTTGTCATTGGCAAATCTCGCTTAGCACCTGTTAAATCTAAGAAAGCCTTACAAATTCCCAGATTGGAAATTCTAGGCGTTCTGATTGGTCGCCGCTTAATTGACTTCGCAAACAAAACCTTAAAATTACCTATCAAAACCCACACTTTATGGACAGATAGTAACGTAATTCTCTCCTGTAAAACAGAAAGACTGCTACCTCCTTTTGTCAGTAGGCGGGTTGCTGGAATTAAGACTCATTCAAATTTACACCTCAAATATGTTCCCACAGCATTGAATTCCACAGATGTTGCTACAAGGTTTCCAACAGAATCCACTTCCAATTCCCAGTATGAATCATGGATAAACGGTCCTTCTTTTTCAACTCTTGGGGAATGTGATCGGCCTCCACATATCAAACAACACTCAGTCGATGTCACGGCTTCTAATGCTTTGGTTGCCTTTGAGGCGGAGGGTTCATTCGGAGAAAATCCGAATTCAAATACCGACCCAAAGGAAGTAATCCCAACAAAAATTCTCACGCTTCAAGCATCAGATCTTCCGGAGAATGTAACCTAACAGCAGATTGACAAAGTTGACAAAGACGCAATCAGACAATTGCAGGCAGAACATTTTTCAAAAGAAGTACAAGGCGAAAAAAACGATTTGGCCAGAAATCTAAAATTATGTAAAGATCAAGATGGCTTGTTAAGGTGTAAAGATCGATTCCAGAATGCGGCTGGGATTGAAGGAAACTATCCGATACTTCTACCATCCAATACAGAGTTAATGAATCAGGTAATCGAACATTTTCATACCAAAAATTAACATGTTGGCGTATCACATACGCTATACTTAATAAGACTCAAATATTGGATACCAAAGGAAAGCATGCAAGTACAGAGGATTATAAGGAGTGTGAACGTTGCAAGAAGTATGGGGGTGTACCTTACAAACTGCCCGCCGAATGTGTAAATTATTGTCGTCAATTTCAATATACAGGCATGGATTATTTAGGCCCCGTGGTTCAAAGGGGCGACACAGCAATCAATAAATGCTGGATATGCTTGTCTACGTGCTTATCAGTCAAAGCTGTTCATTTAGAAATTGTCAATGATTTGACAGCAAAAGAATGCGTTATGATGGCTATCCGAAGATTTGTGGCCATCAGAGGTCTACCCAAACTTATAATCTCAGATAATGCACTTTACTTTAAGCTAACGGCCGAAGTATTCAAAAGTTATTGCATAACCAACAAGTTGAATTGGAAATTTCTTCCAGAACGAGCTCCATGGTTTGGAGGTTTTTATGACAGACTAGTGAGCTTAGTTGAACATTGTCTTAAGAGAACATTAAACAAGCACAGGGTCCCCGCAACCTTGTATGCAACGCGGGCGCCACTCTAAAGGGCTTTTTTTTTTTTAAATAATTCAACAATTTCCAGCGAGTAAGGCACCAGAGAAATTTGTTTTTTCAATAATCTTACCGAAGTTTATGTTCATTAATAAAATCACCTATTTCTTATCGTGATAGCAAACATTTATTTCTAAAATCAAATCAATGACATCTGAATATGCAATATGGTCCAATACTCCTATGAATCGATAACACTTTGTTTTTCGTTTTCCTGTCCAGGAGGATCTTTCAAAAAGCTGTCATGCTCTACAGGAAGAAATGATTTATTTAACGAGATAAAAGCCCTAAAATTGTTCCCATTTCCTGGAGCGTCAAATCACCTCGACATTCTACAATATATTTGAAAACAATCTAACTTCATCTCTGCTAAATATTAGCATTTCCTTAAGAATCCTCCTCACTTCACCTGTGTGTGTTCCTTCCAGGTGGCCGATCCTCGGGCCAGGGAGTAGAGCTTCCCGATAGAACGCATGTTTTGTCCTTGTCAACGTAATCGAAAAGTAAACAAGAATGATAAAGACGAAAATTTTGTTCTCTCGGGAAGTTCCACTCCCTGGCTCGAGGATCGGCCCTCTGGTGAGAGATCATTTTCTGAATTAAAAATAATTCAAAATTATTTGAGGTCCATTCAGCACCATGTTGCAAGAAAGATTAACTGGTTTGGCGAATCTTAGCTATAGAGCAAGAGATCCACGATAAAATTGATTTTGACAATATTATCAGCCACTCAAAGTATAGGGTACGGTCTGTGGTACGGTTCACTGACGACTGAACGAACAACGACTGTATTCTCGAAACAGGGGAGCAGGGTTCTCATGAGAACGAAGGATCTGTCTGCGTCGACCGTATTCATTTTCCATAACACTGACAACGACAGAGCAAGCGTTCTCATGAGAGCGCTGTTCCTCGGTTTCGAGAATAAAGTCCCTGAAGACTGCGATTTTGGCGGTTGTGACGTCACAAGTTCCTGCATAATTTATCTTCACAAGGAATTTTCTCGAAGACTATTTTGAATATAGGTCTGCGGTTTTCACGAGAGATCTTAGATTTTTATTCTTCATTTAAGTAGCTTGAGTCGTTTTTAGGATCACACCCTCTTTAATAAAGGTTGCTGATATTTTTCCAATCACTCTACATAAATTCTTGACAAAAAATGGCCAAATTTAGGCGTGGCACCCAAAAAAAAATTTTTGCGATTATCCAGCGTTGCTTTTTTTTCTTCCTCCCCTTCACAGGGCGCCAAAATATTTTCGGCACGCGGGCGTCGATATCCGTTGCGGGGGCCCTGAACAAGCAACTAACATCCATCTCTGCACTATAATCAAAGAAATCGAAAGTGTTAAATTTGAGACCTTTAACTGTAGTGGGAAATGAACTCGAGCATATCTTGACCCCAGCTGATTTTCAACGTGCAATCTCCTATTCTTATGGAAAATTCCGCCAAGGAATTTCTTGGATCGGCAACCTCTACAAAAATCAAATTAATAGACCAGTTGGAAAAGAGGCCAATGTATGGTTCACGAATTTGTAAATACGTTTGTATCTCAGTATGTGACCAGTCTGATTAACCGCCGCGATTACATAAACAACCATGAACAGTCGTAAACAAAGTTCCAAATATCGGCGATATTGTTCAAATCAAGTCAGATCTTAACAGAGCCCATTGGAAGGTTGGAAAAATTGTAAACGTCATAGCGGGCGCTGATAACAACATTCGAATAGCGCAAGTTGAATGAATGTTGACAAGATCAATCAGTACCCATTGGAAATTGATGATTTGGATCCTATCAGTAAAGAGCCAGCAGATAGTTTTTTGAGTTATCTCATAATCCGGTTACTACAGAATGGAGAAGCTCTCCTTATGAGAAATCAGATTCTAGTCAACCATTTCAGTATAACAGCAAAACAAGACGCGTGGCGGACGTTCAACCTCAACAGAAAATCAAAGAATGGACTGCTCAATTGTAATGTTCAAACAATAATGTATTTAATACATTATTGTTTGAACATTAAAAGTTAGTTGCATTTAAACAGTTATTATTCCTCAATTCCTGTGTGTGGGGAATGTCGCGAACGACCGCAAGGCGGCGTTGCGACTTATCAATAAGTATTGATGTATGTGGGTCTATGGTCTATTCAGAACACAATTTTGGGGTTCTTTAGGAAAAACGCCTGGTGAATCCCAGGTAGAGGGTTCACGTATATCAATACTGATAATCCTGATATTCTAGACACCTTTGGTGAAAATGTACAGGACCAGTTCAAATATGTTAACAAAAAGAGACTGCAGAAACAGCACAAAAGAAAATTGGATATTTCAGACTCTTCCGGCTTCATTTAGGTGGCTCATTACTCATTAGAAATAATAACCTGGTATTCGACCTCTGTCCTGCATATGTCCAGAAATATTCTGTCTAACAAATGTAGCAATGTGTTTCAAGTGTTGTTTTAATGTGTTTCAAGTGTTGTTTATTTGGCCATGTTGCCGAACAGTGCTCGGCCAATGATTGTTGTCATAAATGTGGTGGTGTCCATAAAGTAGTCAGTGTACTGCACTACCACACTGCCGAAAAAAGCAAGTGCCAAAACCTGCGGTGATTTTAGAACAATAAGTTTGATGAGTCATCTCTTGAAGCTGTTTCTCAAGATAATACACAAAAGAATATATAGACTTTGTGATGAACAGATTTCACCGAACCAGTTTAGGTTTGTGAACGCCGTCGGTACAAGAGAGGCTATATTTGGTGTTCAAGTGTTGTTTCAAAGATGTAGAGATGTCAGTTGTGATGTATATGCTTGCTTAATCGATTATCAAACAGCATTTGACCAAGTCCAACACGATAAAATGGTCGACATACTGGAGCAAATAGGAATGAATCAAAAAGATTTAAACATAATTATAAACTTATATTGGAACCAGACGGCAGTTTTGAGAATTGATGGCAGATGATGGCACAGAACAAATAAATATACTGAGAAGAGTGCGGAAAGACTGCATTTTCTCGCCCATCTTGTTTAACGTGTACTCAGAATACATCTTTCGAGAACCACTAGACAACATTGAAGAAGGAATCACTATAGACGGTACTAAACTTAATAAAATAAAATATGCAGATGACACCATCATGTTTGCAGATAGTCTTCAAGGATTACAAAGTGTGATGGATAGGATGATCAGAATTACCTCACAGTACGGGTCAGAAATGAACATAAACAAAACCAAACTCCTCATACTAGGTAAAAGAAACATCGCGAAAGACAGTTTATACATCAATCACAGTAAAATACAAAGAGTAAGGCAGTACACATACTTGGGGACAATCATTAACGAGAGACGGGACAACTCTCAAGAAATGCGATGTCGGTCGTATCGAAAAGGCCCGCTCTGTGTTTATTAAAATGAGCTCATCGCTTTCCAAAAGCCATAATCTATCTTTAGACATGAAGCTTAGACTCTTGCGTTGTTACGTTTTCTCGGTCCTTTTGTATGCGTAGAAACTTGGCACTCACTAAAGAGACTAGCAGGAGAATTGAAGTGTTCGACCTCTGGCTGTACAGGAGAATATTGAAAATATCTTGGACACAAAAAATTACCAACATAGAAGTAATGCGTCGGATTAATAAAGAACCAGAACTGTTCGATGCCATAAAATGTCGGAAACTCCAGTATTTCGGCCACATAATGAGGAACCCAAATAGATACGTGCTGCTACAGGAAAACCTACAAGGCAAAATTATTAGCAGGAGAGCAGCTGGCTGAAGGAGAATATCTTGCCAGCAAATCTTAAAACGTGGTTTGACAAATCAGCAGTAGAATTTTTCCGAATCGCCATCAACAAAGTAAGAATAGCCATGTTGATAGCCAACATTCGGAACGGATAGGCTCTTGAAGAAGAAGAAGAAGTACTGCAGATACTCTTAATTAACAACATGCTTTCCTTAATAAACAATTCACAGCTAGTAATTTGTGTGAGATGACTCAATATATTAGGTTTGTTCGGACTTAGTTCAGAATCAGTTCTGAATAGGGTACTTGCATGGAAAATTAAATTGATTATTGTTTATTGCAAACTGTAGGAAATCGAAAAAAAATCGTTACTTTTTTTTAATTTCGCCCAAATATGATTATTCCGGAAGTTATTCAAATATTAAGTTTTGTATATATAGATATACTGAGCATGTGCAACGTCACTAATTTATTAGATAAGTGACGTCATAGGCAGATTTCATAGTGTTGTATCTCCGTTAATTTTTGACTAAGAAGAAAAAGAAAAAACAAGTGTTGACTTATTTTTCATGGACTATTGAAATCAGCAATAAAAAAATTTGATGCAAGGAGCCTGGAGCAAATGCGCAAGCGCAGTTCAATTCAGAACTGATTCTGAACTAAGTCCGAACAAACTTATTGCTGAGAGCCCAGGGGCCCGATTCTCGTCTCAGAGAGAGGAGAGGTCCCCGAGAGAACAAATTTTTTGTTCTTGTCAACGTAATCGAAAAGTGAACGAGAATGATAAAGACGAAAAATTTGTTCTCTCGGGGAGCTCTCCTCTCACGTCAGTATCAGAGTATCATAGTAATAGCCGCAAATCAGTGTCTAAGATTGTCAGATTATCAGTTTTCTCGAGAAGTTTGTCTCAGTATCAGTCTCAGTCTCAGAGTGTCAGAAAACGTATCGATCCCAGGCAGAGGATTTACGTATCAGTATTAGTATCAGGTAACGTGAATCCCAGGCAGAGGATTCACGCCAGTTTCAGAGTATCAATAATAGCCGCAGATAAGTATCTCAGAGAAACAGTTATAAGTAGCGAGGATCGGGTTGGCTATAAGGTGAGGATTGGAAGGAAGCAGGCCACATCAGGGGAAAATTATGGTTACCACAGGGGAAACGGGGCCCCATCCCAGTCATAAATAAAGTGTCTTTCGCGACAATACTATAAGGTTTTAGTTTTGTTGGTGACGATGCATTCAAATATTCGATTTGCCCTATTTAGACGGAAATCAACTGCAATATTGAGCATACATTTTTTATTTTAACATCAACTAGAAGCTTGTAGCTTAGAGAGTAATGCCCGTATTACAATCTGTGTATTTTTCCGTGTATTTATTCAGGTAGTTCAGGGTGCCAACATTATTTTGTTTTTCATATTGCTGATTTACGTTGCGTTTGATGTTTTTCAGTTGTCACCCTGAACTACATGAATAAATACACGAAAAAATACACAGATGTAATACGGGCAAAAGTCCGGGAATTTTGGCCTACATTTCATAAAATCGATGTATCAGTGAAACGACATGATATATTGAATCTAAAAGAAATATTCAAATACTGAATACTCCTTCGGTTCGGAATTTGAATTTGGTATACGATATTTGAGGAAAATAAAAAGAATTCACTTCTGAGATGCTGGGACAACGCAGCTGTTGTATATGCGGAAAAATCAGAGGTTTCTTAGGCTCGGTTTATTCATCTTTAGAATTGGTGGTAATTATATCTTATCTGCAAGATAAATTTGCCAATCTATAATTCTAACGGTCGGCGGATAACTGGAGTTGGTTTGAATTAGATGTTTCTTAATTTCTCAATAAATCTAGTAAAACCTACATTTTGCTGCTTTGATTCATTTTAGGTTTTTTTTTTCCGCCTCATTTAAATTTTTGTAAGAGAGATTTTCCAAATGTTGCAAATAAACTTGACCTAATAAGATCACAGGTTTCTTAAATCTTTCAATAAATCAGAAATCAGGTAAAACCTACGTTCTGTGTGCTGTTGATTCTTTTTCAGGATTTTTTGTTTTCGTTTCATTTTCTTTGCTTTTCATATACCTACTACTAAAATTGTAACTGTAGAAGAAAAAGGCAAAAAATCCCAAATCAAAGTGACTACCGAACAACACGATTTTTTTCAAAAACCTGATGAAAAGAAACTTAAAAAGAAAATTGTCAAACGTACAAGGAAATCTGAAAAACATAAAGAGAATACCTTTCCGAATCTCTTCTTCAACAACAAGAGAAACTTCCCAAGTTTCCAGAGGTAATAGATGTGGTGAAGATGGAATTGATTGGAATAGTGCTCAATCATCCTACCATAACTGCCTGACTTAATTGACTTGCCAGTTGGACAACGAGTTCTGATAAAATATCCCGAGGAAATATCTGAAAAAGAACTAGACGATAGGAAAAAAGAAAGATTAAAAATAGAGTTGGAAACAAAGAAGCAGTTATGAATACAACAATTAGAGAAACTACCATTGAAGGACCTACTCAAATTACTGAAGAGGACGTAGTGCCAAATGAAGACATGAGTAATAATATGATCTCTGTTATTGATTTTCCAGAAGATGCGGAAGGTTTTGAAATAAGTAGGTACAAGCGATAAGGTTCTCAAAAAGAAAATCACGAAAAAAATGGGTACGAAAATTTAAGAAACTGACATAAGAAGCATTTTGGAAGATATAGTAGGCATCCTGAAAGTACAGCTGAAATATATGATATCGGAGGTCTTCCCGTAGAAATAGCAAAATTGAAGCATAATTTAGAACATATTGAAGTTAAACCTACTAAAGTTACAGTACATAGTTGAAGCTAGTCAACTGAAAAAAAAAACTCAAAGTAACCAAACAAGCTGCTAAAGGAGAAACTAAGTTTCCCATATTTCATCTTAGAAGTAGAATTCGTTCCATTACGTTCCCAGCAGAAAACGGATTCGAGAACTATCCTGCTATAAATGACCTAAACTCGTTAATGAAACTACTCTCGCTCTGAAGAAAGAAAGCATTTGATCGTGTCTGGCATGCTGGACTCAAACTTCACGATAAACATTTTTAGCCATTATCTCTTCTCAAAATTCTCATTATTTTCTTTGAAGCCAGAAGTTTCCGTGTCAAACTCAACAAAGATACTTTCTCAAATGTCAAACCTATAGAAGCAGGAGTTCCTCAAGGTTCTGTCCTGGTTCCACTGCTCTATAATGTCTACACGGCTGACATCCCCATTAATCCCCATACTAAAATGTCCATCTACTGCAGATGACACTTGTATTTACATTTCACAAAAGTACTCACATCACATACACAGACGACTAGAAAATAATCTTGACTCCATAATTGACTGGGCAAAATTATGAAAAATTAAAATTAACATCGATAAGACCCAAGCCATCCTGATCTCCAACAAACGTGACAAACATATTGACTAGACGATTCCGAAATAACATGGACAAATCAAATTAAATATTTAGGACTATTACTGGACAGTAAACTTTCTTGGACCCCCCATATTCATCATAAACTTAATAAATGCAATAAATTAGTGGGTTGCTTTATCCATTACTTAACAAGGACAGTAAACTAACTCTAAAAAACAAACTATTACTGTACGAACAAATTATCAGACCTACTTTACTTTAAGGTACAACAGTTTCTTCACAGAAAACACGTCAAAATAAAAAGACACTGCAGGTGTTTCAAAAGAAGGTAATCCTTAGGATAGTCGGCGCTCCGTGGTATGTCCGCAATGCGGACCAACATACGGACCTCAGCGTTGATACAATCCAGAAGTACCTTTTTGAGAAACATACATGTTTTCTTGACAAAGTAACTAACCATACAAATGACATAATTAATTCTTTATTTGACGATTACTATACTATTTACCCTGATAGGACTATTTTCAAAAATTTAAAAGCTCCACTTTTTTCTAGTGAATGAAATCCCCTTCCCTCCTTTCCCATCCTTCCTATCCTTTCCCCACTCCCTTCTTTTTCCCTGAAGAAAAATTGACTTAAAACAGGACACATGGCAGTGAGTAGACTCCAAAATTGCGTAAGTGTCGCACCAACGCATCAGTAGTGATCTAATCTGCCAAAATATACTACAAATGGAGAATTATCTAGGAATGTTTAAGAAGCTGATCAAAACAAAAAAAAATTCAAGGATATTGATTAGAAAACTCCTTAGCTTGAAGATGTTGAGAGTATTGAAATGCTTAAAAAAAATTAAAGAAGACGATAGAGCAGTTCCAGGATAATATAAAAAATTGCCTAAAAAAATCAAGGGAACTCGACGATGAAGATAAAAAGCGTACGATTGGTAAAGGATGATCAAGAACTAGAAATAGTTAATCTGCAGCAAAAAAGTTGCTGAAGGGATAGTTGAAACTTCCAGAAAACAGAAACCGGAAGAAGTGCTTGAGCAATTAAAGGTTCTTGAGGAGAAAAATAAACTTTTGGAATTGAAGTCCTATGATATAGACTTAGAGAAAGTTGAAAAATATAAGAGAAAGCCCAAAGCTAATCCAGGTCTTGAAAAAGAAGAGAAAACAATTGATTTGGGAAAAGGTTCTAAACCAGAAATGGAACTTGTGGATGTTAAGCTAAAACTAATTCCAATAGTGACAAAAGAAGAAACTTCACTTTTGAATGTCCAGAATATCAAACGGCAGAAGAAGGTCCTAAAACATAATCGAAAAACGCAGAGCCATCAAAAAACGAGTGAGACCAGTTGAAGAAACCACCCTAATTGTAACCTAAGGATATCAAGAAGGACTTACAGAAACCACTGTCACAATTTCAGTGGATTACGTTACAAATGGAAATGAAGAAATTCCGTATGAGGCTAATGAACTGAAGGAATTTCTTAAACAAGAGATAATTGATAATAATTGTGGAAAATGTTATATTTAAAAACTAATAAAACGAAAATTTAAAATACCGAAGAGCAAAGAAGTAACTGAAATTTTAACTGTAGAGGAAGGCCATAAGGAACCTCTTATATTGGTAGTAAATTACTCAATCGAGAATCAAGAAGATAGCGCAGAATCTGAACCATTACTATTGCCAAGGATTGAATCCAAAGAAGATAAAGAAATAGGTAGTCGTTGAATTACCTAAAAACATTTGGCGGCGACGGCTTTTTCCGGAATAAATTCTTATATTCCTAGTTATGCATTTTTGTAAGAGACATTTTCCAGCTATTGCAAATATACTTTACTAAGCTTTGAGAAAAAAAATAGTATTCGATCAAACACCAATACGTATCGAGTTTCTGTTATTTTTTAATATTTCCAGGTTAAGCTATTTTTTATTTGTTCAATTACATATTAAGTAATTTTCGTAAAAGCTACATTTTCGTGAGAAAAAAAAATATGAAAATTGTTCCTTAGAACTTCTTCTTTATGTATTAACATGTATTTTCCGTCAAATTAAACTGTTTAATAGCAAGACAAAATTACTCGGCTATTTTACATCGAGTACCGCTATCGTTGCATTTTTGGTGGTAAAAAAGCGATTGTTACATCGGTACCGTTAGATCCAAATCGTGTTTGTTTCTTTTGTTCTTTTTCTACTTTACGCTTCGTTAACCGTCCAAAATTGCTCTTGTTTCGGGCCAATTTTGTGTTAAAAAGTGCATTTTTTTTTTCAGGTGTCACATTCAAAGCCCACAAACTCATCCTGGCCGCTTGCAGCAAACATTTGGGCGATCTTTTCGAAACAGCCCCGCTGCACCAAAACCTTCTGGTGATCCTCGATGGTACCTCGGCTTCGAACATGGCCGCGCTTTTAGAGTTTATGTATAAGGGCGAGGTTCATGTGTCTCAGGACGCTTTATCCAGCTTCCTGAAAGCCGCCGAGTGCTTGCAGGTAAAAGGATTGAGCATCGAGCACGAAAAATTAGCAGTGGCCCAAACTCATCCTCAAATGGAAGTTGCACCTCCGCCCCTGGATTCACCGATTAGAAAAAGATTCAAAGTAAGTTTTCGGGTGAATTTTTAATCACAACAATCGAACTCGAAGGCTTCATGCCTATTATATTCAAATTAATTGTTTTAATTTTCATCAAGTGTATGCGTTGAGGGTCACACGAGTATTGGAAAATATCGATTGAGAAATAACAAACCAATTTAAATGTTTTATCATTATAACAAAGTAGTGGTTAAACTCGAGAGCTTTTGCACGCAATTAACTAGTTTTTTTCGGGTGTGTCTCTGCTCTGGGGCGCCTCGCCTGAGTACATTCAATACACAACTCGGAATAAGAATTACCTAATTAAAACGTATAAGGAATTCCTTATGCAGCAGTCGCATCGTTTGCTTTAAGTAGCACACGCTCGAGTTTTTGAAATCAGCTGTAGAGAAACTAAATATATAGTTTGCTTTGTGATCCATCACCTAGGTATACCTAACCTCAAATTACAAAGAATAAGTCCTCAGGAAAAATACTGTTTTTAATGTGAAAAAGTTGTTAATTATGTGTCATGTAACAGTTACAAGGCCAGTTTTCACCACTAGAGTTGTGCCAAAAAATCTAACGTAATGAGATATGGATTAGTTAAGTGCCCCAATTGTTGAGGGTGATTCCAGTGCTTCTTCTGTTAATTTTGATGGGTCCAGGGACTCTTTTGATCAGCTCACAAAAACAATTAACTTCAACATTCCGTTCAGTTTTTAAGTGACAAATTCGATGAACCAAGTCAAGAAAACAAAAGGGTTTTGGATGAGCTAAAAGTGGTGAAAAAGTAAAATTCAGTGTTTAAAAGCGAGCTCGCTAAAATGGAAGAAAGAGTTCCATATCTTGAAATGAAAGAGGTAGCCTCGAACATAGAAATTCAAGGTACACAGGTGAAAAATTACAACCCAAGGAATATTTTAAAAGAAATAAGTATGACACATTAAACTATAAAGTGGAAAATCATGAGATTCTACAATGCATCAAGAAAGAAACTAAGAGAGAGTCTAAGAAGAGTCTATCTAAGAAAAAGTGAGAACTCCTCAGTAGTTTTCGTTAACAATGAACATTTGCTAGAAAACCTTCGAAATGGCTGCATTTACCAAAGAAATAAAGTACCTAATTCGCTAGTCTAAGTCAATATAGCAACAGTCCAGGGCACAAAATTTGTCCATTTTATATTTGAATGCTCAGTCCATTAGAAATAAGGTAAATGATATGGAAGCTAGTTTAAATCTTCCAGATGCTATTGTTATAGCTGAAACCTGGCTATCTCCAGACGAAGCTGCCCATTTTGGTTTTGATGGGTACAAATCAATTTATGTTAGTATAGATAAAAAAGGTGGAGGGTGGAGGCATTGACATTCTACTTACTTAACGACAAATACAACTTCAAAGAACTTGCAAAACATAACTCAAACTGTTCCATGTGCTTTATTTTGCTGAAAGAATGTTATATTATTATAGGAATAATATATAGACCTCCAACGACATATAATGTTTCCACACAGTGCTTATTTACTTAAATCAACCCAAAAAAAATATAAAAAATCACTAATTGACTCAAAAACAACTTATTATAATGCCGAAATTAGTAGAGCAAGGAATGATGTTAAACATATATGGAGAACACTAAACACTATAATCAACAACTCCAAACCCAGGAAAGACCGCTTGCTACCCAAGTTAGTACATGGAAGGACACCCTGTGCAGAACCCACAGGATGTTGCCAACTTGCTAAACCAATACTTTTCCGGAATTGCTGCAAAACTAGCAGAAAACATCCCCCCAACAATGTTTTCTCCTCAACTCCAACCAACTTCTACTGCCTATATAAATCAATGGAAACCTGTGACTATAGAGGAGGTCACTGCAGTTATAATCAAATTAAAACCACGAAAATCACGTGGAGCTGACAGCTTAGGCATTGATACAATCAAGGAATTGAAAAATTAAATATCGCCTACTTTATGTAAGTTTATAAATCTGGTTTTTAATACTGCATCTGTACCAAGCCTGTTCAAAATGACAAAGGTTGTCCCTTTGTTCAAGGGTAGTGATAGCACAGAACTAAACAACTACAGGCCCATTTCCTTGCTACCTGCTATGTCTATGGTATTAAAGACCTGTGTAAATATGAGATTAACCAGTTATTTGGATGAAATAAATTTTTAATATGCGGGTCAGTATGGATTCAGAAAACACACCAATACCTCCTCAGCAACTACAGACCTAATTACAAATATTTATGAAAAGGTTGATAAGAGATATAAGTGTGTTACTTGTCTCGCTGGACTTTTGATACAGTAAATCACAAAATTCTCGTGGAGGTGCTTGAAAAAACTGGTATTGGAGGTTCAGCACTACTGTGGTTTAAGGATTATCTATCGGGCAGACTATAGTATGTTGAATGTGAAGGTAACAGAAGCAAAATGGAAAACATTGTATACGGGGCACTCCCACTGATCTCAAAAATAAATGGATAAACAAAGAACGCTTCTAATGCTGCTAATTTACGAGGTCATAATCCAAACAAAAACAACTGGCTGGGACAGCTGTGAGCGTGCGCAGAAGATACATGTACTGTGTGTGCACAAAATCTGGCAAATGAAAATGAAGGAATTTCAAAATTTAAAACAGTTGTTCGGAAGATAAGACACTGCGCAGGCGTTAGGCTGTTCCGTTGCACAACTATTCGTAGAATATTGACCCCAAATTTTCACACAAATTTTGCCAAACAAGCCGTATGATTGTTTATCCATTTATTTTTTAGATCAGTGGGCACTCCGTATACAATGTTTACCATTTTATGTGGGGCACCAAGGTTCAATTCTGGGACCGACACTCTTCCTAGTCTACATGAACTCACTGTCATACATACCTATCCAGGGCTGTCTCAATTTATATGCAGATGATACTTGCATCACTTATTTTGACAAGGACACTGCTAACTTAAAAATCATCATTGAAGAAGACTTACAGAAAATAAGCGATTGGCTCTGTTACCACAAACTTAGTTTAAATGTAAAAAAAACAAGCTATGTGGTAATATCAAAGTTTGAGTCCTGGCCTGACTTCAGGATAAACTTTCAAGGTCTCCCATAGACTCGTGCAAACTGCATCAAATACCTGAGACTCTTTGTCGATTCAAAACTTACTTATATGCAGATCTTGCATATATGTAAGAAGATTACACCAGCAATTGGAATTCTTGGTCGAATATCGGACTATCTGTCCATTACGCATCGTAAGATGATTTACAATTCCCTTATCCATTCTCACATATCATATCTAACTCTGCTATGAGGCAATGCTTCCCTTAACAAATTACATCCATTGTCAGTTTTCCAAAATCGTGCACTAAAAAAATTGTTTAAGCTGCCACTTCTGTTTCCAACAAAATACTAATATTATCCGGATGGCATCCTGGACCCTGGACATTCACTGCCTGTATATCTTGCAATCATGCATCTTTATCCATTCTTGCAAGACTTCCAATATTCACTTTACAATAAGTCTCATCCCAACCAACACAATCCATCACCACAATACCAGACTCAATGAAAACTTAAGAACATCGGCAATGAACACTACAACTGGCCAACGCAAGATGCTGCGTTGGCCAGTCAGAAGAACTAAGGTACTACAATCAAATTCCAGAATCTGTTGAAAGATTGAACATAACTTACTTCAAGTGTAAGCTGAAGCAGCTGATCTTTGATGGATACTTTGAGACTGTACAATGATCTGCAATTTAGAACTAATATATTCATAAATGCAACAACTTTGTGATACAGTACCTACTTGTACTGGATATTTCCTCTTGTGTGATAATGTATAATGTATAATAATTTGGTATATTGTAATAATGTTATAGATGATACTGAATGACCCGCATAGCTTTCCAGCTCAGGGTCTCTAGTTTTGGTACCTACATACATCTTTCGTCTCTACCATGTCGAAATAAATCGAAAATTGTCAATGTTTGTTTTGACGGGAGATGATAGATTCACCCCTGAAATGTTAAATGGGAAGAGGTATTCAGCTATAGGTACTTCATTTTAAAGGTTTTTTGCAACTGGAAAATTTGAAGCCTCTGCTGTCATCCTCGTAAAGAAAATCAGACATAAGAAGTAAGAGAATAAGCAGGTTGGCATGGGAATAATTCTAATAACTCTCCTATATATTTTAAAGATGGAGACAGATAGAATAAAATGATCATTCATTGTACCCGGTGAAAAAGATAGACCACACAATGCGATAGTCAAATAATTTGAAGAAACACGCTGCACCAACATGAATGATAGGTATACAGATAGCCTCCTTTAGTCCTATATGGAGCTTCGTTTCCTCAATATAAGCTTCATTATCCTTCCAAAGCTTCACAAATGTGGTCAAATGCTGAAAAAAATAAATCTTCAATGGGCTTCCTGGCTCACCCGGATTATTTTCTTCCATTATGATGTATCAAATGTAAAGGTTTTCAAGACATATTATGACCATCCAGGCGCAAAGTCTCTTCTCTTCTATTATCGGTTCTGAGCTTATTTTGAGGAATTTAGTCATTTTGCTCACTAATCTTGACTCTCTCGACTATAACAATCTTGTTCAATTGCGGTTTTCTTTTGTGAAGGTAGAGGCTAAGCTAAATAGAATAATCATAAATAAGTCACACTAACCAAAGATAATTGAGTGACAATATTTTAGAACAAACGTATCTAAATTATTCTTTCTATTAATTTACAGATTTTAAAAGAAGACACTGAAAACAATCAATCAAATCACCAGCAATCCAGCCCGTCCCCAAGTTATTCGCCGAAAATGTCACCCTACATGCCTCACCATTACCGACCCTACGAACGTCTATCCTCGTCGAATTCTCAATACGAAATAAAACATCCGAGGTAAGTCTTGAAATTTTCAAACCCTCCACCAATCATATCGAATTCTTTATCCTTGAAATTGATTTCAAGTACCTAAATGTTCATTATGTTGCTAATGGATTTCTTGTTAATTGGTTTCCAGAATCGAAGATTAACGTCATACATTTTCAAATCATCCTGAACTGAAAGGCTTCTGCAAGTTATTTTTTTTTTTAACTCACAATGCTCTTAATTAATTTCTTATTTTATTATCAATTGAAATTTCACTCATTATTCAGGGTGTCTAGCATAATTTGAAGTAGGTACATGGGTTTTTTGGAAACCATTGAAGATACAGGGTGGGCCAAATAGGAAAAAAGTTGCGCAATCAAGTGCCTACAGATAATCTGTCATTAACTGCATTTTATAAAATCCTTGTATTGTATATGATAGCTACTTTGTAGGCACTTGATTGCGCAACTTTCTCCCCATTCGGTCTTCAATGGTTTCCAAAATTCCCATGTACTTCAGTTATTTCAGACACCCTGTAGAATGACATTTTATGCTACGGTTGATATGCAAACTTGGATAGTTTGTAAATCAACCCATTGGCTACTGTGATAGAAAACGCAATTTCCACTAAAATAGCAGCTAGTTTGCAAACTAACCGAGCGTATTTAGCTAATTTACTTGAAATTATTGGGTAAATTAAAATAGCTCAGTAGTTTATAAAATACCTATGCAGTGCAGCCTGAATATGAAAACCATAATTTCTAGTACCTATCACAAAATAGCCAAACCTTTGGCTAGTTTATAAACTAACCAACCAATTTCCTGGCTGATTTACAAATAAAATTAGGGTAGGTAGGTTTTGAATAAGGAATGTTATTGTTTTTTGTTTGCTGTTCAGGCGGGTTTGTTTTTATATTTCACTGGAACAGTCTCAACTTTACAATGAAAATGGCTCTAGACAATACTTTTCTAGCCACTTTCATTGTAAAGTTGAGACTGTGAGTGAAATATAAAAACAAACCCGTCCTGGGCAGCAAACAAAAAACAATAACATTCCTTATTTAAAACCTATCCCAACTTTATTTGTAAATTAGCCAGAAAATTGGTTGGTTAGTTTATAAACTAACCAAGGGTTTGGCTATTTTGTATTACTAGAAATTATGGTTTTTATATTAGTCAAACTGCAATGAATAGTTTATAAACTAACGAGCTATTTTAGTTTTCTCAATAATTTTCAAGTAAATTAGCCATGACTCTTGGTTAGTTTGCAAACTAGCTGCTATATTTAAGTGGAAATTGCCTTTTCTATCAAAATACCCAATGGGTTGGTTAGTTTGTAAACATAACTAGTTTACAAACTATCCAAGTTTGCATATATCAACCGTAACATACATAAACTTGCATTTATTGGGAAACATAAATTTTTGATCAGACAAGATATAAGTGCGGCTGGATTAGTTAAAAGTCCTTGTGAGTTAACAAAAACCTTAGATTGTGTCAATGTCAATATGGTATTGTTTTTGTGTGGCACAATCTGAGATTATTGTTAACTAACAAGGACTTAACTAACGATTGATCTAGCCGCACTAAGGAAAGTGGGATCAAATGTTGATTGATAAGCAAAATTGAATGCGATGTGTCAATCTAAGGATGTATCTAAAGTGCATTTCTTCATGTAGTTCAGGGTGCCAAAGATATTTTATTTTTCATAATGCTGATTTATGTTTCGTTTGAAGTTTTTCGGTTCTCACCCTGAACTACATGAAGAAATTCACGGAAAGATACACAGATATAATACGGGCTTAAGATATATTGTAGCAATGAATCTTAAACAAGTTTTTCTTGAACTTTCAGTCGTTGTTGAGCCTACAAACTATTTTAGAATTCACATTATCTATTGGATTATTATTAAATTAACTTGTAGTCCGAGTAGAACTACACTAACAATAATTGCTTGTACTTTTTTGAATAATGGTGCTTTATTTGAGATACCTAAATCTTAAATCACTCAAATTAGTTGTAAACATCATGATGAATTGAGAATATTGCAAAAAAAGCACTCAATATTTTCACTTTTAATCATTTAACACTCTTGCCAAAACGCTGAAAGGCATCTCCTATAAAATTTACGAAAATTTAGGATTTTGTCTGGACATGCCCACGCAATACTCAAATCCACAAAAATAGCACTTTAGGTTTCTCATGTGTGACATCATTCCCACTACTAAAATGTCTATAGTATCGGAATTTATTTTGTTTCCTTTTCCATCGCGGAGATCTAGTATTATCTGTTAAGTAGGTAGATACATTTCAGTAACCAGTGTTCCATTATTGCTCTTCAAGTTTGTTGATTCTGGCCAATCAAATTTAGACTAATTTAATATTTTCCACTCAAACAAACCTAATAATTTTATCAATAATTCTAGATCTCCAAATGAATTGGACCAAGCAGCGAACCGCGCCTCCGTTCTCCGAGACGGTAGCAAAAGATCAGCATCCCCAAATCCAATATCTTTGTCCTACAGACCATCAGGTTCCTGTCCACCACACAACGAAGCCGACGCGACCCCGGACGAAATGTACGAAGGTGCAGACCGAGCTACGGCCATGATTTGTCCTGAAACCGATAGCGCCAACAACGCCGAACGATGCCAGGATCCGGGTTGTCCGGAAGATTTACGAATGAAAATGGAACCGCCCGTACAGCAAGACGAACCTCCGACGAGTACCGGTGGTGGTGGTGGTGGTGCTAATCAAGGGCCTGGAATGTCACCGATTAATCATCATACTAATGCTTCGCCGAATGGAAATATTGGAACGAAAAATAAATTCGAATACGACAGGGATAAGACGGATTTGATACCGACGACTTTGTGGAATTCTACAACTGGAAAACTTAGTCATCACAAACAGACGACGGTTAATACTCCAGATGGTAAGCAAGATTTTTCCAGATTTTTTTGTTTGTTCCACTTTCAAGGCACTTTCTTCAAATTCTTGTTATAGTTTTTGCTATGATGAGTTGAGTTCTAACGATGGTTCACAATGTTCACATTCTTTTGGAAACATGAATCAGTCAAATAACAAGAAGAAAAAACCTCCCTTGTATTTGATTGATTACAAAGTCAAGTTTAATATCTCAAAATATTTAATTTGACATAACTCCTATGCATAACTCAAAATAGTAATTTACATTACAAGTGCGTTTATGAACATGATTGCAATAACGAGTGCGAAAGATTAGAATGACGAGGTCGTAGACCGAGTCGTTCTAATCACACGAGTTTTGTAGTTATGTTTAAACACACGTGTGATGTACAACGTTTTATCTACAAAGCTAAAAATAAGAAAATGTTTTTTCAATTTCCGTTTATTAGCAGTTGTCTACCTTCATTTCACCTTTACAGGTTTAACTTTGACATTTGTCAAATCATCAAGAACAGTTGTGTTATAGATTTATAACCTAGTCCATAACACCACTAGATGTGTTATGAACTCATAACCTAGTCTATAACACCACTAGTTGTGTTATGAGTCTCATGACATAACTCAAATACTAGAAAAATGGTTATGTAAAAATGTCATAACCAAACGCTTGTAGATAAAAGCAATAATTGACTATCAAAAATAATATGGTATGGGTTTAACAACAATAAAATATAAAATAGTCCGAGATCTAATGTCAATGTAGCTTCATATAGTAGGAGAGCCGGCAATATTAACGGGTATGTGATCGTTGCAATGGATAATTTTCACATAAAAGAATAGCTCATAGTTACCTTCAAACTAAATGGATGGGTGGCCTCGATTCTCATGGCCGCAACCCTTTGATGGCTGGGCGTAAACTACCCCTCTTTTTCCGAAAGACCAATGTTATCATTGCAATAGCTGAAAATTGGTAGATACATTCTTTAATATGTCTTCTCAAATAATGTATAGGGTGGCCTCGCTTTTGATGGCCGGAAATGATGGTATCCCTCATTGAAAGTCGAGGGCACGCGTTATTTTGCTTGCTTAATAAAAATTTTTAAAAGTGACAGCCTTCAAAGTCACTTTCAAAGTTAAAAGAGGACTCTGTGAAGAGGATTTTGCATACAGCTGTATGCCTTTAGACAAAAAAAGAAACATGAAATTGTGTTAATAAAGTGTTTGCCGCATATGATTGAGAACCTCCTACACCGCAAGGTACTTCTTATTTGTTGCGCTTATGGCGCTTGAAGTATCTTTTTATAAAACAACTTTACGGCCATGAGAATCGAAGCCACCCATCCATTTGGTTTAAAGGTTACTATGAACTATTATAACGTACTTATTTTGGCAATTGCCTGATTATACTGCTACGGCTAGTCAGCTTCAGTTCGGAGGCCATGGGTCTATGGGTTCCTTGTATACATCTTACCTTTGGGCGCCACCAAGTTAATTGTGACTTAACTAGGAAGATAACTTAATGATGTTATAAACAAAACCTGTGCAATTGGAGAGCTTATCAATAAAACAACTAATTAGGTACAATAATGTATCTGGCTTCTTTATTAAAAATAATAACAAAATATAGGGATAGCCAGGTTATTAAAAATGTATTTAGAATAATGCTTGTACCAATTTATAAATATTTGATTATAAAAAAAAAATAAGAATGTAAATAATGTATAAAAATATTGATTTTTAAATAAAAAAAAATTAACTGTTTGTTTACACTTGTGAAAGATTAGAACAACAATATCAGTTACACTCTACCAAGAGGCAAATTCAACACCAGAAAGGTGAAAATTATTGTTAGGGCAACCTCAGGGTAAAATTCTAGAATTGTATTTAAGGGGCACTTACCGAACGTAAATCAGTATCAAGTGATTTATATATAAGATTTGCCTAAATAGTAAAAAGTGCAACTTACATGTGTACAAGTGTTGATTATCTTCAAAGGTTTGTGTAAATCCAGAAGTTTTGAAGGGATATTATCTACAGGTTCGGTCTCACTGTAGATAGACTATGGTATGGTAAGTGAGTCATAGTCATGAGTCCTATCCATGTGGTATCTGTTTTACGTAGAACTCAATGTGGTTCTAGCAGAGCGGTACCAAGAGGGTTGCTGAAGGAGCCTCCCTTCAGCAACCCTTTGGTAGCCACCAAAGCCAACTAAGAGCAATCTAGATCTAGTCTAGAATCTCTTTCTAGGAGCTGTCCAACTATAGCCTAAGACTGTCTAGCTACAGCCTAGCACTAGGACTAGGAGTAGGACCCTCAAATTGAGGGATCCTCTAGACAAAAGGTGAAGTCTTAAACTTCCAAAAGCTGCTCGGAACAGTCCGAAACAAAATCCAAAATGACCAAGGGACGACTCTAGACAATTATCAACAAGAAATTAGTCTAAACCTTGAGTTCCCTGGCACAAAATTCCAAAAAGTCTCGCCCAAAATCAAATAGGCCGAGACCAACCTTTCGGTATCAAGTCTCAAGATCAAAAAGGCTGATTCTTCATTTAGATTTCGGAAGAAGGCTCTCATTTGTCAAACTTCTAATTTTGACATTGAAGAAAATTATAGAAAAAAGCGTGTTCAGTTTCACTCCAAGAATACGAACTGAAAGTTTGGTTGTATAAAAATGACTGGTGAATATTGAAAAATGTCTATAGAACATATATCAAAAAGTAGAACAGGTCTAAAGAAAACGCCTAGACAAAACAGCTGTTCAATGACATGAAGGAAATGAAAAATCAAAGAGTAAACAACAATTTATCATAACCTCAGATTATTGATTGGATTTGCAAACAGAGATGATGATGGTACTACCTCCTTTTCCTAAGATTCTAATCAATAACAGCGGGCCCTGCCATACTGAATCAAACCTTCCTAGATCAATCAACAAAACTTGCAAACCTGCACAAAAAACTTTCAGTAGAAGGCAGTAATCAAGGTAACAAAATCTGGGCACAGAAAAGACAGTTGTTTATTCATTTATTTCATTGTAGTTCTATATAGAATCATATCTACTAGAGCAAAACACAGTAGCATATCAAACAAGAAATTGAAAATGGTACACTATTGTTTTATGTAGAAATTATCCATTGCAATGATCACATACCCGCTAGTATTGCCGGCTCTTGGACTAATATTCCAATACTCTCCCTCAGTGACATCTTGAACCAAAATGAATGGAAAACTTCTTTTCGTAGTGGTTTTGTCAAAATATAAACAATATTTTCTTTGGTAGCTATGTATTGCACCTCGACATCATTTTCCATAATTTTTTCTTAGATGCGATAATGAACATCGATGTGTTTACTTCGTTGATGCAATATATAATTTGTTCCAATATAAATTGCAGCTTGGTTATCACACAACAACAGTGGTTTAGAATTATTGTTTGTCAGATCAAATAACTGCTTCATCCACATGCTTTGTCTACAAGCCAATGACAGTGCCATATATTGAGATTCAGTAGTGGACCCTGCGAGACTTTGCTGCCTTTTTGAAGTCCAAGTGACTGCACCATAAAACCCAACTCTATCCACTACTCGATCGTCTTGTATCTGGTACAGTCTCCATATGATGTATCACTGTAAACATGAATTTCAGGATTTTTTGTGAAGTTATAGGTTAAGCTTTTACTTATGGGACCTTTAAGGTATTTCAAGATCTGTTGAAGCATCTTCATATGAGTTTCTGTCGGGTCAGTTTGAAACTGTCTTAACTTGTTCACTGCATAGACTATGTCAGGTTTTGTTCCCATGGCAAGAAATAGAATACTTCCAATCTTTGACTGATATAGGTCTTTGTCTGCTCTTTTATCTGTCTTGCCTTTAGAGATTTTGTATCAGGATCCTGTTGGCCGTCTTACAGTTCATCATGTCATATTTTTGCAGAAGGTTTTCAGTGTGTCTTTTTTGATTTAAGGGGACAAATAAGAGATTCCATAAAATTTGCAGCGATAATAAAAATTTTGGTTTGCCTCAAAATTCTTGGATAAAATATTTTCCACTTGTTGAACATCTTTCTCAGTTTTGCCTAGTACTACCACTAACTAAAAAATCATTATATTATCACAATTTAAATAATTGAAACTGCTAAATTGGAAACATAATTATTAGGTAAGTTTACCACTTGTAAAATTTATATTAAATACCTTCAAACTTTCCCAAGTGGGAGAAGTGGGGCAGCTTGTTCACCTAAAAAATTCTTGTATTGGAGCCATCACGATTATTTTCCAAACGCGATTATTTTCCAAACAGGATTGCAAGATAATTTTGGTCCCCTAACGCACTGATATCCTGGGCAACACCATAGAAAACAGGATATAACTATTTGATATAAGTTATCTGGGGGTCATTCAGTACTGAATCAGTGTACTGAAAATAATATCGGAACGGCGTCCAGTAAATTTAGTACTGACAGTTGATATCGGAACATAGCCTATGTCGAACAGCGCTCCACACTTTATGCCTGTAAAGGCGGAAACCGACTGACCCCACGACACGTGAGCTCATGTGCTGTCACGTTATCACGATTCAACCGTGATAGCATGCTTAGAAACACAATACTTTCACGTTATCATGCAGTATAGGTACGCAAAGTGATATGCACATTCGAGCAAGTTTTTCTTTGATTTCTGTATTGTTTGCTTGTTTTTCGGGAATTTTCAATTATAGAAAGTGCCAGCTCAGTTCTTCGGACTGGGAATTAAGAACTCTAGCTGCTTTAATCGTTCTTGAGGAGGAAAATAAAATCCAATTTCCTCCCATGCTGTTTGGCGAATATGTTGATCACGATATTCAGGCAGGTTGTATGAAACAGCATGTTCTCTGCCTTTTTCTATTGAAATCTCATCCATTCTCAAACATAAACAACACAAGTTCAACCAAACCGCAATAAACGTGAGCTCACTCAGACGAAAAAAGTGTGGATTTGCAGAAAATGACTACATACTAGCACGCGTGAGGTTGGCGATGTAACGTGATACGCATGAGAAAACTTCAATATGGTTCTGATGTATTAAGAATCCATGTCAAACAGCGCTCCACACTTTATGCCTGTAACGTGATAAAACGTGAGCGAGCGTGAGCTCACGTGACGTGATCTCAGCCTGTTTCCGCCTTAACGTGTTAGAATGTGTTAAATCACCATCGAGAAATGCTGTTTTGATGTTCAGTTGTTTAGCAGTCATATCATTATGTATGTACAAAGTATGCCAGCAAAATTCTTATTGTCTCCATCTTACAACTGGAGAGAAGGTTCCTCAAAATCAATACCTGGAATCGGTGTAAAACCTTGAGCCACTAATCTAACTTTGAATCGTACTACTTCACGATTTTCTTAAAAATCCATTTGCCAACAGCTCTACAGTTTGGAGGTTCTTCTACTATTTCTCAAACTTTATTATTTTCCATGGACTCGAGTTCGTTTCTGATTCCCAAAATCCATTTGTTTGAATCAACACATCAGGATATAGCTTTTTTATAAGAACTCGGTTCATTACTTGCTAAGCATAGAAACTCCATACCGTTTCGGTGGTTTTCTTGATCTATCACTTATTTTCAACTCAAAATGTTTTGAAGAAACAGTATTTTTCTCAATATCTATACTAATTACTGCTTCTTTATTTCGAGCATTTTTATGTATTTGATTATTTCATATTCGTCATTCTTTTCCATTATGTTTGATCCAATATCTTCTGTTTCATCTCCTCCGTTTTGATTTTGATCTTTTGGTTCATATTTATCTTCTTCCCTATCAAACCTTTTTTAATTTCTAATACAGTAGACGCTCGTTTATGTGAACATCTTTTATATGAACTATCCATTACAATGGACCGCAAAAACTTAACATGGCATAATAACAAAGATGGCGATGATGATGATGTGATAAATGAAAACACTGATGAAAATAGCTAGATGGTAGAAGTTAGTTCTTCAGAAGCTGGACAGCATTCAACAAGGCTATCATGTGGAGTAAAAATATTTTTGATGTGGTATTGACAAAATGCAGGAATAAGGCTTTGCAGAAATATTCCAAAAACAAATAACGCAGTATTTTATTAAGCTATAAATGTTGATTATTATTAAAAATACATGTTCGATTATATGAACAATGTGATTATATGAATACACCTTGCTTTTATCAGTTCACATAAACGAGCGTCTACTGTATATGAATACACGTCCTTTTTATTACTTTACATAAAATTTGTACCAACCATTATTCTTTCGATATCCCACCACCAAAGCTTCTTTTGATCTAGGTAAAAATTTGCTTAAAAGAAAAGGCCAGTTTTAGAGCAGGAAGATCAACTGTGGACCACTTATTTAGTTGGTAATGGAAAAAGAACTCGCGTATAACCAAAAACTACATTTACTCTTTGTAAATCTAAAGGAAGCATATATGACATATTTCGCTGTGAAAGCTTTGGCAAGCACTATAAAAGACCAATATCAATTTAAAACTAATAAAGGCACTAAAAATGCTAGTGAGCGAAGACCAAGACTAAACAGAGAAGCATTATCACTCTGTGAGGGCTTTACAGCAACTAAAGGATTTAAACAGTGATGCTACATATTACCAAAACTTTTCAAAATAATAAACCTACTTAGAACAAGCGCTTAAGGGGTGGGGGAAATTGCCATTCTTAATACTAGATTCTTTAAACGTACAATGAGCGCATAACCTTTTCATATTTCACTAGTGAATTCAAACTGTTTATTCTCCCACTCTCCACCCACAGCAATGCAAGTAAATAATATAGGATCAGCAGCCTGTACCAATGGGTCATTTGAAGGAGTTCTTGGGAAAAAGTGGATCTTTTTGGAGCGGGCTGATAATCACGTAACAAAACAAATCGTTTTTGATCATATTGAAGACAACGCCCAATTGCCAAATAACATTCTCTTGCAAGTTGAAGAGCTGCAAACAAAACCAAACTCAAAATGCTTCAAGGTGGGAATTTGTGAAACTTTTTATGATAAACTTAATGACAGCAACTTTTGGCCTACTAAGGTTATCTTATC
This sequence comes from Ceutorhynchus assimilis, assembly GCA_917834065.1. Lineage (NCBI taxonomy): Eukaryota > Metazoa > Arthropoda > Insecta > Coleoptera > Curculionidae > Ceutorhynchus > Ceutorhynchus assimilis. The sequence goes on along the minus strand of OU892280.1, from coordinate 27,847,048 downwards.
TTTCGACCATTCGTGTTTCGCATAGAGTCAGACATTGCAAATTTTCAAAGTCTACAGAGCAACCTCAGAAGTCCTTAACATTTTACTTTTTCGTACGATGCGTCGTTTGCAAGATATTACCAGAAAACCTGAAAAAGTCCGAAAATTTCGAGATTTTTCGCGTTTTTCGATCTGAGCCGGTACTGCTACGAGGCAGTGAACTTCAGATTCGTATTCCGCACCCCAAAAAATCTATAATTCCGTTGAAAACCCTTCTACCGCATTCATGTTACGAAACAGGCATTTTTGAACACCATTTGATCAGACTAATTGAAGTTTCATATCAGAGTGTACCGATGTAGATATTGTTGTTGAAAGTTTTAATAAAACATTGTTCGACATAATCGACTTATTTGTGCCTACAGCTCGTTATGAATCACCCATAGTCCCTGGTGGATGAATAACGAAGTTAAGAACTTAATTATGGAAACAAGGAAAGCCCATAAAGCTTTAAAGCCACACATTCCTGGGATGATTACTCTTGATTCTCTGAACTAAGATCACAGTGTATCTTAAAGTCACAGTTATCACATAAAGAATACATAACAAGTTTACAAAGTCAGCTCAAAAGCAAAAAGAGTTTCTGGAAATATGTAAATTCAAAAAAAGGAGACTCTGAATATTCTCAGTGCATGGGAAGGAGAGTGATTATCCACAGGATATAGTTGAAATGTTCAATGGTCATTTTGTATCGGTATACTCGGAATATGACAAATCTGAAGGTGAAACTTTTGAATCGGAGAAGATGGTTGATTTTGGGCAGCTTAAACTATCTCCACTTGATGTTTTTGACAGAATTTGCAAATTAAAGCAAAGTCTTGGTGTTGGGCCAGATGGCATACCTACCTGTTATTTTTCTAGAACGCTGCAGGGTGGCTGCAGGTTTGTTCTGTCTCAAATTTTGTGTGATATTTTTAATTTGTCATTGTCTACTGGTACATATACAGCACCCTGGAAAAAATCCTAAGTTACCCCAGTCTTTAAAAATGGAGGCAAATCTGACATTGAAAATATCGCGCAATATTAAATGTCTCCTTGGCGGCCAAAGTTTTGGAAGGTATTGTTGCAGATAAAATCACCCCACATTTTAGGAGTGACGTTATCAATGCACATGGTTTCATGAAGGGAAGTTCCATCATAACAAATCTTTTAACTTATGAGCAGGCTTTGTTGAAAGCTTTCAGGAATAGGTATCAAGTTGATGCAATTTATACTGATTTCTCGAAGGCTTCCGATAAAGTTGATTACAATACTCTCGTAAAAAAACTGGAGGCTGCTGGTGTACATGGCATTTTAATTAGGTGGTTTCAGAGTAATCTAACAGGCAGAAAATAATCTGTCAAAATGGAAAATTATATCTCCTCAGAAGTGGAAGTTGCTTCTGTTGTTGTCCAGGGTTGACACCTTTCTACTCTTCTTTTTAATTGTTTTTCAAATGATGTTGAACATGTATTTAAATCAAGTATGTTTTTTGCATTTGCTGATGATTTGAAAATTTTCAAAATAATTAAATCCATTGAAGACTGTATTTTGTTGCAGGAAGATTTAAATAGATTTTCTGCTTGGTGTGAATTGAATATTTTGACTTCGAACATCGGAAAGTGTAGTGTTATCTCATTCAGTAGATCTAGGGGCCCTATTGTTTTCGATTATACACTTGATTGATTGGAGTGGGAGAGACAAATCCTAGTTAAGGACCTTGGCATCTGGCTACACAGCTAGTTAACCCTTTCAAAACATATAGATATAATAACAAATAGAGCAATGAGGTTACTGGGGTTTGTATTTAGAACTCTTAAGGGTTTTAATAATGTTTTTACAATAGAAGATTTTTATATTGTTCTCTGATTCGATCCATCCTAGATTATGGAAGTCCTGTGTAGAAACCATATTATGCTGTTCTTAAGGAAAAACTAGAGAGAGTACAAAATAAATTTCTCAAAAGAATAGGATTTAAACTAAATATTCCTTATGAAAATATTAATTGTGAAGAAATTAGAAAATTGTTGAACTTATAGAGTAGGAGAAACTCTTCTGACATCTGTTTGTTTTATAAAATCTTAAATAATATTATGGAGACCCCTCAATTACTTGCAGATATTGGTCTACACATAATATATCCTATTAATTCTAGAAATAGTCAGCTTTTTTATATTGATTTTCACCGGACGAACTACGGTCAGAACTCACCCATATCAAGATTGTGTAAATTAACAAATGATGTGGTAAAAAGATGTGATAATATTGATGTTTTTAATGAAAGCTTTAACCAATTTAGATCTAAAGTTACAAAACATCTACTAACTTAATGGTTGTATTGTCAGACATCAGGATCTTGAACTGTTTTAAAGTGTTTGTTATTGTTTTTGTTAACTTTTGAAACTTTTACCTTTTAATCCGTCATCTTTTTATATTTTTTTGCTTTTTTATATTTTATGTCTTATGGTTATGTGAATATACCTAAATGTTGTCACTAAATAGTGCGTATTTCGACTTTTAATTGTTTTTTTTTTGTCTTTTTTTTTATTTTATATTTATAATGATAGTTTTGCAGCTTGACATTTATGTTAAAATAATAACGTTGTTAATGCTTTAATTGCGTTAGTAAAATTTTGAATTTCGAATTTCGAATTTTGAATAAACAAAACGAAGGCGAAATAAATTTAGAAAATTGATAAGTTACTTCTCTACTTGGCGCAGATCTAGTGTTGTTTGTTGTTTCTTCACCCATCTTAATGTTCTTTTGTTTTTTTTTTTTCCAGGTAAAAAATTGAAGTGTCCTTTCTGCGAACGACTCTACGGCTACGAAACTAACCTCAGAGCTCATATACGACAACGTCACCAAGGGATCAGGGTACCGTGTCCGTTCTGTTCTCGCACATTCACCAGGAACAACACGGTAAGAAGGCACATAGCTAGGGAACACAAGACCGAGCTCAGCTTCAAAGCTTTCCATAATCAGCAACAGCAACCGCAAGTTTTGAACCCCTAAATAATGATGATGATCAAATTGTTTTCGAAAATGTGATGCGAATATTATGCGTTGATTAACGAGGGGTTTTAATTATTATTATTGGTCTTTGATGTTTGTTTTTTTTTATCTTTTTTTTGAAAAAAGATGTTTTGTGTCATTTGGCGCTATGCTACGGGTATAAAGCAGAATTTGGCCTACATTTAATAATATTTTGTGTAGGCTTATTTGCTAAAAAAATATGTTTATTTTTTTTCATATTGCATATTATTATTTTTATATTTCTAATTATTATTAGGCGTAATAAGGATTTCTTTTTTGTTTATTTGTTGCGGTTGAACATAATTTTGTTGTACTTATACTAAAACTAATGTAGAAAAGGTTATAAATAACTTCTTTTGGCAAAAAAGAAGTTCAGTTTTAGGACATAAGAAGTTTGAATAGGAAAAGAAAGAAATAACCGTTATTGGCGATTTTTGTCGTTTAGAAAAAAAAACCTACCTCAAGTTCTTCTACCTCAATATTTTTCGTAATTTTTGTTCGCTAGTCATTGGGATGCGATATTTATTGTACTAAACTCAGGTAATAAAATAGTTTATTAGGTTTACAGAAACTGCCGCTATGTTAATAATTAAAATATTATGTTTATTTTAGGGTAAGTGTAAATTTGTCAAAGTTTTTTGAAACAAATTTTCAATTAGAAAGGAATGCTCAGTACTACTGCTCAGATACACACAATGTTTCTTTATTTTGCTACAACGAAATTAATCAACTTTGACAAGTTTATTGATAATGCACGCTTTTTGATGAGTGGTTCAGATTATTTAGAAATGTTTGCTCCTTGCAATTATTTTTTTAAAGTTTTCTCGAAAATTATTTTTTCAAATACCTATCTTTTAAATTTTGACTTTTCATTTTCAATCATTTTTTCCAATAATAATTGAATATGTTGTCAAGAAATCCTTTTCACTGTTACAAATTGGAGCAAACAAAAATACCCCAAAAACATACATAAATAAATTTAGGAACCCTGAGTGAATGTTTAGGATTTTCTTTTTTTTTTAATTATTTTTAAATTATTCCGTATTTACCGAACCAAAAATGAAAACGAAATAGTCGCATAGATAATGGATATAAATGTACAAGGAGAGTCGCTTTATTTATTCATAGCACTTTTGGTCTCCTTGTATATAATATACATTATTAATTTAATTATTATATACAATTGCTAGTCAATAATTTCCGATATACCTATACACAACAAATTTCCTACAGTATTTATAAAAAAATAGTAATGTAAATAGATAAAAAAATATATTTTACGGGTGAAAATATTAACTGGGATAAACTACCTATCGTCTACCTCATTTTACACATGACAAAACAAATTTTATGTAAGATTATTTTTTTAAGATTTTATTATTAATTATATATTATTATAATAACTGATTCCTATATACCTAATACTACAAATAATGCAATAATATACTACCTACTACCTCAAACCACTTTTTACCTACTTACCTCTACAATAGAATTATTCTTATTCACTGTGAAAATAGGTTTTTGTGTTAGTTTTGATTCAAACAATTTTTGCCAAATCAAAGCAAAGCTGCGTTTACATGTGTAATTAAATATTTTACACATTTCCAATGAATTAAAATATTGCACGTCAAACTTCTGGTAAAATTTTCCAGTATAAATAACATATAAATAAATATTTTAGATAAATTGAAAATCACAAAGTAACAACACATGTGGCCGAAGCCTAACACAAAAACCCTAATAGATCTGGTCAAAGAAACAAAAAATAATTTCAAGTTATTTAGTTTTTAAGTTATAATAATTATCGAGTGAAAGTTGTGTGATTTTTTTTTAATGTATGACATATACGGGTATCTTTAACTTTTTTTAAGTCTAGATTTTAAGTGATTTCCATTCAGGGTTCGTTTATTGTTTAAATTTACAAAATTAAGTTTTAATTTAGCTGCGCTTATTTTGTTTTTTGTACAAAAAAGAAAAATTGGTGATGGAAAATGAATGACCATTTCTTGTTGATTAAACCACAAAAATTTCCAGAAAATTAAAAAAAAAAATTAAGTAAATGGACATTGAATATTAAAAGTTCGGGCTTATATTCGAAAGAGTGGCAATGGAATGTTCAAGGAAGTATTTTTGGTTTTCGTTGATTATAATTTTTAGGAACGAATTTAAATTGAAAAGGGATTTTTGGTAAAAAATGTATAAAGGAATAACTTATTCTAGGATTAAATTGTACATTATTGTAATGCATTTATTGAAAGTAGACATAAAAATGCAATATTTATAAAAAATAATCTCAGGTAAAGAAAAATCTTCAGGGATATATAATTATATATAGGTACAACATATTGAATAAGCATAGTGTTCATCTTACGTGCTGTTGAAAAAAGTAAGTTTTTTGGACTATATAGTGTGAAAAAAAGTATGATTGTTACAAGTTTTATAAACCCACATAGTCATTGCTTTCTGCTTATCAATACAAATTACAGCACTACTTTGAATAATTGAAACCAAAACTTCTTACAAAGATTTGCTGAGGTTCTCAAACTTCAGAACTAGAAATGTGTGTAAAAATAATTCACATTTCTGGTATAGGTATATTCTATAGAGAATCAACCGAGTTCAAATTTTTATGCAGAGTTCACATAAAACATCATTAAATTTAAGAAAAAATAATGCTGTTGTAATTTGTATTGGTTCATGCTCGATCCATTTTTGTAAATAAATTCAGCACTCAAATTATTTAAATTTTTATTGTTGGCTGAATGTTCATTCAATTATTCGTGTGTACGATCACCTATTACAAAAATTATTATATAACGTTAAAAGTACATAAACGCAAGTACAAAAAATTATACAAAATCTACCTCAAAATTATATAAATAATAAATAAATTTAAAAACGGTATACCTACAGCTCAGTGTTTAATAATAATTACCTAGTACAAAAAAAAAAAGAATTGTAATGTTTTCGGAAATTTAATATTTAATAATTGAGAAAAACTTACCTAGATGTTTAAATAATTATAAATAAGTGAATGTTTAAATAAATGGAAAAACAAAAAAACAAAAAACGATTGTGCAAGCACATCTCAGGGATTAACTTAAGTACAAAAAAAGAAATTGTTGTACCAGTATTAAGGATATTTAAACAAACATTAATATAGCAATAGTAACTAAATATTTATTTTTTATTTATATACATATTTATCAATTCACTATCTAAATATTTATTTGTTAAACTTACCATATACCTACCCAAATCTACCTCTAATTTTTGACATTATAAAATCCAACACAGCCATTTTTAAAACTATATATTATATAAGTAAATATTATTGTTACGAATTTTAAGGAGCTCTAGGTAAGTGGCTTGAAATATACTTGATAAAAAGGCCTATTTCTTTTTAATGAGTTTGATTATCAAGTATATAAAAAACTAATGTGTAAGTAAGTAAATGTAGCTGCAAAACATGAATTAGGAACGATTAGGATCTAGAGATATTTGCAGTGAAAGGAGCACCGTAAAACGTGTCAGAAAAAAGCGTGATATTGTAGTTTTTTTATAAAAATTTAAATATAAATTTTTCATACAAAAACTTGTTTTGCGGCTATAGTATATAAAAAAAAATGTCTGCATAAGGAATCAATGTTAGGTGTATTAATTCACTAATTGTACAAAAATCACAGTGCTGTGTGTTCCTTGACTTTAAAAAAACATTGTCACATTTTTAATGTAAACCCAATTATTGGTATATTGAAAAATCGTATTCGATGTAAGTCAAATTTAACTCACTCCCCCTCAAGAAAAAAAAATGTTATTAGGAGTATAAACCTTTTTTTTTTGATTGTACATAATTTTAATGCAAGTACTATGATGTATCAATGTTTCTGTTTTACTTATTGATTTTAATAAACAATTTGTCGTTTATCTGTGTGTTTTTTTTTTCATCTACAATAAGTACCTATTGCCAATAAATGTCTCAAGTTGTGAACACAATCTGCCTGATATGACTAAAAAATTCGCGAATGGAATTTTACTAGCGAATGCGAATTCTAGCAAATTCTTGAAGCAATGACGCCACCGTTCATTTTTGAACGGTGGCGTCATTGCTTCAAGAATTTGAAGTACGATAATCGGATGGAGTCGAATGTAGATTGTGATGATGGTTGGGGTGTTTATGTTATGGACCTCTCCGCACTGCGACCTGATTAAATCTATTGTGTTTCCCCTCATCTTATCTAGTGGATTTTCGAATGTATTACCACAAGAGGTTTCGGGATTACCGAATATTACTTTTAACTATCACGAAACGCGTTATGCAGCAACACCACGACTCCGAAGGAAGAGTGGTGTCCTGTGTGCCCATTTATGGTCATCCCGCCTTTTTATATGACCAGCCCATCTCCATTTCAGTTGTGCCACAAGCCTTATTACTACATCCGTCACTTTAGTTCTTCTACAAATTTTCTCGTTGCGGACCTTATCCCTTAAAGTGATTCCTATCATAGCCCTCTCCATTGCTCGTTCTGTGGTTTGTAATTTATTGGCAAATTTGCGGGTAATTGCTATTGTTTCGAGTCCATATGTGAGAACCGTCATCACACAGGCATCAAACACTTTCCTTTTTAAATTTATAGGAAATGCACGAGATTTAAGGATAAATCCTAGTTTGCCAAAAGCTGCCCAGGATAGGCCTATTCTTCTTGTGATTTCTGAAGATTGATTTTTTTTGCCAAGCTGAATTTTGCGGCCTAAGTAGATATATTCCGAGACAACTTCTAGGAGTTGGTCGTTACTGTAGTGTGACCGATACGTAAGCGCCGAAAAATTACTAGAGTTTTCCTTGTCAAATTAGGCTGCAATCTTTGAGTTATAAGCGGTTGAATGTTGTATAATTTTGTATTCGAGTGAGTCCAGGCAATTTGCCGTTTATTTACTATAATTTGCTTCAGATAGCTCTTTAAGTCCACGGGTGAGCTCATATTTATGGCAGATTGTTAGCATCTTGAGCAGTTTGCAGTTTTATCTGAGTAATCTGCAAGCTCATTTCCAGTGATCCCAATATGTGACGGCACCCAAATGATGGTAATTCGTAATCCCATTCCCAAGTTCTATAATGATTGGTAAATATTGAGTATTTGTTGCACTTATGGATTTGTCGAACATGTGTTATATACATATAGAATGAATGGACAATATAGAATCAGAACAGATGGCGATGTTTTGACCTGTACCTGAGATCAATCGAAGGGCAGATAGAATTCCATAAAGTTCACCGGAGCATACACTAAAATAACTAGTAAGCGTATATTGGGCCAAGATAATATTAGATGTTGTAACTGCACAACTTACACAGGTATTGTTCTTGGAGGTATCGGTATACAAAACCTCATCATAACTTGAGGGACGGACACTCTGAAGAAACAGTTTTCTAAGTAATGGACTAGAAGTGTTATGTTTCTATGTTTGCTGTATTTAGTCAGGAGCGTATTGATTCTTGGCCGCACCAAGGTCCATGGTGATGAGTTTGGATGTGAGTAGCGGTACAATTCAGAAAAATTGTAATCAGAGTGTTTTATAACATTTGTGAGAATGAGTAAGGTTTCCTAGGAGTATGTTGAGTATACATTGAAATTCTATTCAGCAGATTATTAACAAGATTTCCAGGATTTGCGTATACGGTAGTTGTGTACGAAAGGAGAACTATTTATCGACGAAGTTGGAGAGGAAATTCTTGAGATTCACATTAAAAAGTGTCAACTGGACTGGTTCTAAACGCTCCTAGGCAGATACATGAATAGTATTTAGCTTTTTCAGTGTCGTAGAGCTTGCTGTAGAGTAAACAATTCATATTCTAGCTTAGATCATATGAGGGCCCTATATATTCCTAAAAGAGTTGATTCATCAGCGCCCCATTGATGATGAGCTAAAGATTTCAATATTTTTAGACGTATCATGCATACTGACTTGATTTCCTGAATGTGATGCTTCCAGATTAGTTTTGAGTCAAAAATTATACCCAAATACTTATAACTATTGACTGATTGTATTGGTACGTCGTTCAGAGAAAGTCTAGCCACTGATTCCTCCTGAGACTAAATTCCATCAATTTGGTTTTGGTAGCCCAAAAACTGAATCTCGTTAATTGGCCCAGGTTACAAGTTACAATTTCGTTTATTGCATCTTGAAGGTAATATACTTCTGAAGTATTCAATTTGCGTCCAGAGCAGTAGAGAAGTAGATCATCAGCAAAAAGTATTGATTTAACTAGAAGACTCATGTTTGAGCAAATGCTGTTTATAGCCAAATTAAACAAAGTAGGGCTAAGGACAGATCCTTGAGGAACTCCATTTTCAAAAATGACTTGCTTCGACAATACACCATTCAAAAGGACATAAGCAGTTCTTCGTGATAGGAAATTGGATATGAAAGCCAGGATATTTCCAGATAGATTTATTTTTTGTAATTTATTAATGATTAAGGGCCTCCAGGTAGTATCAAAAGCTCTTTCAATATCCAAAAACACTGCAACTAGTTCTTGTTTCTGCGCAAAAGCATTGGCAACTTCTGATTGGAGACTAACTAGGTTGTCTACTGCACCACGAAGCAGACGAAAGCCTGATTGAATTGCAGTAAATATCTGATGTTTTTGTAAATACCACAAAACAAGAGACCGTTATTGATCATTTTTTCAAATAGTCTACACATAATGCATGTCAAAGATATAGGGCGGAAGGAGTTCCAGCGAAGAAGAGTCTCCTTTACGAAATGGCGAAATTGTTGAATGACACCATTGTGATGGAAAGGCATGACTTGCCCAAATTTCATTATATAGTTCCAAAAGCTTTTCTAGACTAGATGAAGAAAAATTTTTCAGAAAAATGGAAGGTATATCGTCTCGTACCGCAGCGGTATTTTTACATGTGTTTAGATCTCCGGTCAAATCAATAGCTGAAAAGGGTAGATTGAGAACGTCTGAGTAAGTCAAATCCTGAGCAGGAGCCTGTTCCTGTTGGAAATTCTGTGAAGCATGATCGTTTTTTGATTTTTTTGGTAATAATCAGAAAGAGCATCTGCCATTAATTTGTTATCATTAATAATTTTATTTCCCAACTTTATTGCAGGTATTTTATGCTTTGTGTATTTACCTTGCATTTGCCTAATTTAAGTCCAGATCTGTTTTGAAGATGTAGTAGTTGTAATAGTAGTAACATAATTATCCCAAGAATTTTTCTTACTTACTATCTTTTAAAATTCGCATAGATTTAGCTCGAAACCTTTTAAATTCTATCAAATCGTGTTGCGTTCTAGTGATTCGATACCCATTCAAAGCAGTCTTAGTTGCTCGTACTTCTGAGCTACAACCCTCATTCCACCAAGGAACTGTCTTTCTGATAGAAGAAATGTAGTTTTTGCCAATGTGCTTTTGTGCTGAAGTTATCATACAACTTATAAACTGTTCATTGGCTATATTGATATAATTTGAGTAAATAAGATTATCAGTTTGCATTTGCGTAAATTTTCTAAAAATATCCCAATCGGCAGTTCTGATTTTCCATTTTGAAATAATATGTTGTCTGATGTAGGGACATCACTGGCAATTACAATTGGAAAATGATCACTATTATACAGGTTATCAAGTAGGTACATGTCAACTGAGCTGAGACGTTGTTCCTGAGTCAGCAAAACTTAGATCAATCGAAAAGAAGGTTCCGGATGATATATTAAAGTGTGTTTTCTGTTTCCTGGCCTGTATTCAGGAGACAAGGTTATTTTCATTCAATCAGTTTTCAATGATTCTACCTTTCCTATTTGTGCTTTCTGAACCCCATATAGTATTATGCGCTTTTAAGTCTCGTGTACTTAATTATAAATGGTGAAGGTAGCTGACTAAGTAAATTTCCCAATTGTTCTTTAGTTAGATTATAATCAGGAGGTATCTAAATATTACAAACGGTTATCAATTTTGGACACAATGCTTTGACAGCAATCACTTCGAGATCGGTGTTAATAAACAAATCTTGAGAAAAAATATCGTCAGATTCGAAGATAAAAGTACCACTACTTGCTCTATTACAGGCTAGTCTTATCTGATGGTACTTTTTGTATTGTTCCTTGAAATTAGTTTCTTGAAGACAAATGATGTCCGGTATAATATCAGATACTAACTGCTGTATATTTTCAATGCGAGGGTAAAAGCCTTCGCAATTCTACTGAAGAATCTTGAAGATGAATATAAAGCTTAGCGACTTACATCTTAAAACTATTGGGAGCCATCTGAGAGATGGTCATCATTACTGGTATGTAACGACATATCCGAAGTAAGACTGGAAATGCTACCAACTTCTTGTTCATCACTTATGAGTCTTGATTTAATTTTCCTACTGAGCCTGGTGAATCTATTTTTGATGGATCTTTTTTGTATAGTAGGGTAAATTTCGTGCATATTTGTGAGTAACAGCTTGACTTCAGAAGTGAATTTGAGAGCTTCTTGATAAGGATCATTGTTATCATACGTGTTTTCTTTGAAAGCAATAGTTTTCAGCAGAAAGGACGAACTCATTGGTAGATAAGCTATATGCTTCATGTATATCCTTTTTACACTTATCAGATATTATAGGATTGGAATCACTTTTTTTACGCTTTTCCTGAATATGCGTGAATTTCCCAGGAGGTGGCGGCATTATATTATCAGGGGTAGAGTTCTCTTCAGCAACAGTCCTAATATCGGAACTCGGAACCACAATCACGATCACTAGGCGTCAAGATATCTGATATATTTCTTTTTTGCGATATTTCTTGGCTTTGGGGCTGATGATCTGCTGCCTTTTTTGCATCAATACTTTGACTAGGTGCAATTTGTATTGTTGAACTTGGGCATTTGTTAGCAATGTGGCTTGTTTGTTTACAAATACCTAATACATTCCATCCTATTAGTGGACAGAAAAATTCTATACTCCATGTCTTCATACGTAACAATTTAGGGTAGTGGACAAGGTATAATTTCAATTAAAATGGATGATCCATTCTTCATCTATGAAGTGAATAAAAAATATTCGTATTAAAAGAACTTTCAGATAAAATTACTAATTTTGTTTAAAAAGGTGGTAAAAGTAGAGTTTTGGGACGCATTATTTAAACGGAAATTTTTCGCGCCTTGATTCTACGTCATAGCTGCTGTATTTGAGTATGAATTAAATCAAATCTTCGTCCTGATATTCGACACAATTTTACTCACGGCCATTTGCACCTCTATAACTTAAGGGATATTTAATCTAAGTGAAGCTTCGAATGTGACATTCAAAGCTCCACTTAGAATAAATTTAGAATAAATATTCCCTAAGTGATAGCCGTGCAAATGGCCCTCGACATAACCCCACTTTATTAGAGATTTCCATTTGTCAATCAGTGCGCTCTGAGTTTATCGGCATCTTTTTCTGAAAGCATGTAAAATATAAGGACGCGCAGACCGCGCTCTCGTCAATCTTATTAGTGGCGGAATGCCTTGACACTATTGGGCATAAGAATGACGAAATTTCCGGGCGGTTTAGTTTTCTAAATCAAAGAATTATCAACTACTGTTTATTTTGTCATGAAGATTATTAAGGTTTAAAGTCAGGCCGATAGTTTATTACAGCAACGCGAGATGTCAGTACTGTCGCCCCTATAGTGTGCCCTAACTTGATAGTCAAAAGAAAATAGAAATCTGCATTTGATTAAATTATGTGATGGAAAGTTTTTTCTTTTTTTTTGCGGAAATTCGAAGTATTATTCTGTTTTACATAAACAGGGTTGTAGTTTGGACCAACACAAATAATTTTGAACGGTCATCAGTCGGAGTTTTTTTTAAACAGTGTAGCTACAGGCGTATTTCCAACTATTCTTGCAGTAGCGAGAAAACTACAAGTTTAAAAAATTTGAAAAAAATATATGTCGCGTAGAATTGCAGTAGTAGTTCGTAATAAAAATAACGGGAAACTTCATCTATTCGTTTTCAAATAAATGGTGAAAAACCACTTTTTTTAATTTTTTGCGATATAACTCAAAAATGGCGAGACAAATTTGCTTAAAAAAATTATGGATTAAAGTATATCAATAACCATAAAACATATATTTTTTTGGAATTTTTGAACACAAGGTTCAGAAAATGGGGGTTGACTTTAAACCTTAAAAAAAAATATTTCAAAAAATTGCAGGCAAGATTTAGGCCTATGTTTCTAAGAGAATTTTCAATAATCTCATGGGAATAACTGGACTGACATTGATGATAAAACCTTATCACCTATCATGGTAGTGGGGTGGGAGAAGATGATTAAATCAACCAGCTCAAGTTTAGCAAGATAAATGCAAATCCTGTTATTAGAAATACGTGATGCAAAGGAAATGTTATTGGCTGTAACGATGTCACCTATTGCTTTAACATTATCAAATAGTTTAAGATCCTTTTCCGCGTGCCAGCGGCGGATTTAGGATTCCTTCTGGGGAGGGGCGATCCATCAGGGCCTCAGGCTCAGATAAGAAATAATAAAAAAACGACTTAAATATACAGAGTGGCAAAAAAGTCGCGCATAATACCTGTAACTTTCTAATTACCTCGTATACGAAAAAGTGAACTTAATGAAAGTTGCTCAGTAAATTAGGGACATAAAGCTTCCGTATTTTTTGCTCGGTATCCGTATCGGTATCGTACTGCGCATGTGCAGAAGCGATACGGAGGCCGAGATACCGTACGTACAACGTAACGTTACGGCCCTCTCGCGGTATCCGTATCGGTAACGTATCTTGACATTCCTGACGCATGTGTCAAATTTCAAATGAATATAACCTCCCTTTTCTTCCGGGTTGATTTAATTTGTTTAGTTTATACTTTCTTGAGTTTCTTGTGTGTTTAGTGCTTCTCTATCGCAAAAAAAATAACAATTTTAAGGTTAAGATATAAAAACGCCGAAGTTTTGAGACAAAAATGTCTAGGTTATGAAATGCGTTTACGTTTACCGGAACAGGGAGCGCTTTAACAGCCTTTTCGCTTGTGAACGTATCTAGTTGCGTTACGGATACCGATACCGATGAATTATTTCAAGTAGCTTTATGTCCCTAATATTTCCCACAATTCTACTTAAACGTATTGCCTGTGTCACTTCTGGTTTGTTTGCTATCTAGACCAACTTTCTTTTTTTCAAATAAAACACCCTGTATGTGATTGCATATTTGGATTCTACGTAAAATTCTGAGCAGATTTCATGTGATATACCCTATACCTAAGTTCAACTGTTTTGGAAATATTGACAGTTGAACATTGACTTTTTGCAACTTTGACAGGCTGTAAAACCTGAACTGTTAATTTCAGAGGAAAACCGATTTCACATTCCTATCTTAGTTTTTCATAAACTATCATTTGACATCAACATTTAATTTAATCGGAGATTAAATTTAATTGGAATTTTCAATTATAGATTAAATTCAAAGTTGGTGCGGATTTACGTCATCCGCAGTCGATTCGCTCCCAGCTCGCTGCTGCCAAACGTATTTAAAAGTATTAAAAATTTGGAAAAATAGTAAAAACCATATGGAATTTCATGTTGGATAATGCTTGATGAATATGTTTGTGTTTTCGTTAAAAATTTCGTTAAAAATTTCGTTGTTGCGTCGCTCAATAGGGGGGGGGGGCGCGCGCCCCCCGCGCCCCCCTGTAAATCCGCCACTGCCGCGTGCAGGACTATTGCTTGTTTTTTTTAGGGAAGGTTAACTTGGTTATGGATTTAGTTACCAAAGAATAATAGTCCAGGAGGTGGCGTCGAAAACATGCAAGAGTTTTCTCAAGGCTGATATTTTCAAAATAGGTTGTACTTAAGTCATAAAAGGCTAGTGTACAGTCAGCACTCAGTTCCGGGACGCATGGAGGTAAGTAACACCCATTTGGCTCACGTTCGCAAATGTGAATGTAACACCCGATATCGCAACGGAGAGTTTCTTTGTCGGGCGTTACCTACCCCAGACACATTTACATTCACATAATGTTTAAAATTAATGCTTATTAGGTAGTATAGATATAATAGGTATTATTAGTTTTTCATGTTGCAAACTTTCTGTATTTCAGTTCGCTTGTTAATTCGTCTAGACTTAGAGAAAACTAAAAATACTTCAATTATTTATTTACTTATTTCATGAGTTAAAAAACTCACAAATTTGTGTTTTTATACACCCAATAGAAATTAAGAGTTCTCTAAATAATATATTTCGGCAAGTTGACAACATTGCCTCTTTAAACACTGCTAGATGCTGTGGCGTCGGTGTCCGAATTTTGTTCATACAAGAAAAATTCTGGAAGACGTGCATTTGCATAGTACCTATATTTTCTATAGGTATTAGTTAAAAAATGAATAGTGGTATTATTCCAGAGGATTATCCATATATTAGGGAACTTGACAACAAATTTAAACATGAGAATATTACTATAAATCATAAGAATATATATGTTAAAACATATATCAGCGAAAAAAACAATTTTCTTTTGTCGCGAACGGCCGCAATAAGGAAAAATGCGGAAAAATTCAAATTATTTCCAGCGGGAAAAAACGCGCTGGTACTGGTCGTGACGTCATCTTGTATGATCTGTCAGTGTCCGTCAGCAAACGTCCATCATCGTGAGTTCGTCTTGAAACACTGAGCGCTCGGAGCATTTTCCGTCTTTTTTCCTTATAATGAGAAGAACAGGGATAAAAGAACAAAACAGCAGCTCGAACTCTACATACCGTGCGTTCGTTATTTTGGTCCGAGTTCTCCGAGCTTGACTTTACCGTTCGTTTATTTAAAAAGTGTACTCGGTGCAGCCTCATTCGCGTTCGTTTATTAAAATTTCTGGCACTTTTATACAGCGTTCAACTGCTCTGTTCGCTCACTGGTCACGTGATTATGGCTCCGCTCGGCACGCTCTGCTCTTTGAGCAAAATACCGAACGCAAGGATAATAAATACCCGTTAGTTGTGTTTATCCACGTTTTTCTCTATTTTTTTAAAATTTTATCATTATTAGAATTGGTTTACTTAGCTTAAATTTGATGATTAGCTCAGCATTACATAAATAAAGCGATATACCTATTAATTATGACCGAAGAAGGAAATTCCAAAGGCCAATCCGACAATCTGTAATTTGTGATATGTTTATGGTAGCAAAAGTAAGTATGTGCGAATATTGTTTTCCATTATAACTTCAAAATTTACAACTCGCTGCAACAGAAAACAACAACAAAACAAATAACGGTAGAAAATGTGGAAATCAACCAAATTACGTGACGTTATCCAGATTCGCGCGCATTTAAGATCGTTTGAAATGTTATTATTGAGTTTTAGGGAATGATATTTGGAGAACACTCTTTTAGGGCATAAATAAATGATTTAAAAAAATAAAAAATAATGTAAAGTTCCCTATTTAATAGGTATGTTGGTAAAATTAAAACAAAAGGAGAACTGGATGTAATTATTATCTTTTTGTTTTAAGGTACCTATATAATTATGTAAATAATATATATACAGAGTATTGGCCCTATGTAGATTAACAGCGTAAAATTTATTTTGCGACATAATATACAGGGTGTCCCACTAAGGTCGGCCAGGTACGATATTATGGAAACCATCTTAAGTAACTTGAAAACAAATGCAGATATTGAATTGCGGTTTGCGCCAAAATGTAGATATTTTTTAGCTCTTCAAGCACAGCAATAAAAAAATAATATCATGCCATTTGGATTTTTCAAGAAAATTTGAAAAAACTGGATCTTGGGTAAACAGCGCCCTCTAGAAGACGCGGTGGGAACTATCGACCCCGAATGAAGTGGTGTTCTTAATAACAATGAAATTCTCTTTTAAATAAGCCCAAATTGAATAAATTTGGATAAGGGGTATAGAAGATACAGCAATTTTTAAAACTATTTCTTCACCAGCTTCCCCCAGAAGATACGAAAAAAGCTTAAAGACCAAACTGACGCAAAAATTAATGAACTTTCGATTTCTGCTTTCAAAACAGTATCTTAATATAACGATTTCTTGAGAAAATTTGAATTTTTAGTTATATCATCGTAATTGCGCCCCCTACCGGAAATCCTGAAAATAATTTCCATCAATTGGCCGATTCAGTGAAGAAAAAAAAATCCCGAAGCCGTAAGGTCTATGATTTCCATAATATCTTACCTGGCCGAACTTAGTGGGACACCCTGTATATGTATGTATGCAGTGTATCTCAGATTTGGCTGGAGCTACAGGGTTGGTTAAATAAAGAAAAGCTTTAGAGAATTTTATTACAAATTCAAATCTGGTTTCAGAATTAAGTTATCTTTAATGTTTTTGGAGTATGCATTTGTATTTACGTCTCTAAAACTGCTTTTTTCGAAAAATATTCACTCTTTTATTGTTTTTATCTGCTAAATTCCAACGAACAGTATATAATTTATATTAATATAACAATATTAATTACATTTTGCACTTATGTTTTAATATTTCAATGCCCTAAAATAATTATTTACAAGATGGTAATAGGCTTAATAACAAGGGTAAGTAACACTCGATAAAGCGCACGTCCATGCAACCACGGGTGTTACATTTCAAAAACCGAACCGTCGTCGAACGGATTACCGAATGCTGAACAGGATGTTACTTACCTCCATGCTTCCGGGACAGCTGGCGTTGGGACGCGCGCAAAGTTGTTATTTTAAGATGTCTCTAAAGTGCGTTTTTTTTTAAAGATAATTCCCCAAGTCAAAAATTTAGTAACTATGTTGGCAACACAAGCCTTTTCTACATGAAAAATTTGAAAGCATTGACAATTTTACATTGTATTGCCAACATAATGTCAGTTTGACTTTTATCTTAAAAAAAAAAACGAACTTTAACTGTTTTTCCAAATCTCAAAATTAATAGAAATTTTGCACATTATCTGTTTGAAGGTCACAGATGACGTGTGTAAATCGTCAGATGTCGCTGCGAAAAGGGTGTCAAACGCCCTCAGTGTTTTTATTTTATGGCATTTTCTTCGGTGTCCTGTCAAAATATATTTTTGCAGGTATTTGACAAATATATTTGAAAATGCCATATAATGAAAGCTTTGAGGACGGTTTGGTAGCGCGAAAACAAAACCGAAAATGACGTCACAATCAAAGAAATTCTACCGAATCGAACGGTTCGTTCCTTACAGAATAAGGCACCTGACCCCCTTTTTGCAACGAACTAGACGTCTGACGATTTACATACGTTATCTGTGACCTTCAAACAGATAATGTGCAAAATTTCTATAAATTTTGAGCTTTGAGAAAACAGTTTAGATGCTTCTTTTAAATTACAACTTTGCCCGCGTCCCAGAGCAAGCTGTCCCGGAACCGTGAGTGCTGACTGTACACTAGCATTCTAACACTAAAGTACGACCTATTTTGAAAATATCCGCCTTGCGAAAGCTCTTGCATGTTTTTGACGCCACCTCCCCAATTATAAGTAATTCCTTGATTCTCTGTATTTGAACCAGAAGGCTGATCCATGATTTGGCTTAGCACAGTATTGTTTCTAGTTTGAGTTTCATTTCTTGACTACAAGGGCAGTTTGTCGTATCGCACTAATATTAAACTAATTATATGAAAGTTCCACCTAATATACCTACATATCGCCGGAGCGAAAAGGTATCTATTTTACCAGTCCGACACAAAAAAACATTTTTTTTTAACGAAACGAAATTGAAGATTTGTAGAGAATTTAATTGGTTTTAACAAAGTCTGTTTTAATTGAAGCCCAATTTCGTTAATATTGGCGATTGAAGTTAACAAAGTTGTGTGGCAAAATGTGTTTGTTACTTCAGTTTGTTGTCATTTTGGGAAAAATCAAATTTCCAAAGAACAGCATTGCGAAATGTTTTTTTTTTTTTTTTGAGGAAAGTGTTTGAAGGATTGGATCAATATTTTGCAAAAGGATGAAAGAAAGATTGAAATTTGAAAAAAAGAATAATTTTGCTCTTTCATCCTGATAACAATCATAGTCAAAAGACTTTGAAGCTTTGCAGCCTCAAAACTATTGAAGCAGGATTGAAATCATTCACTGGAGATTTGTAACGAGTTCAATTGGCTTCAATTAAAGCCCAATTACGTTCAGATCGGATCGAAATTAACAAAGTTGTGAGACAAAATGTATGTTAGTGTCATATTCTTGATAAAAATCATAGTCAAAGGACTTAGAAGCTTTGCAGCTGCAAAACTATTGAAGTTGAATAAATAAATGATAGATCACACCAAACAAGAAAGGGATATTTAAATAATAAAGGGATTGAAGGGGAGCAATAAAATATCTATAAGTAGGTACCTAACAATTTTTTCAACCACTAAAAATAAAAATAATAATAAAATAAAAATAAATTCAAATTGAGTACAAAACGAGTACAATTGAATCAGCCAAAAATAAAAAAAATTGAGGGCTGGCCCCTCGGTTTTTTCTTTCATTTTTTTTTTTTTGGTAAATGGGAATGACAATTTGCATAAACACCGGCACAATTCACCATATTAGTTAGGTTAGGAAAAATCGGGCGCGAAATTTAAAATGGGTTCCTAAACACATTTCAACAAATTTGACAGCAATGTATTTC
This sequence comes from Ceutorhynchus assimilis, assembly GCA_917834065.1. Classification (NCBI taxonomy): domain Eukaryota; kingdom Metazoa; phylum Arthropoda; class Insecta; order Coleoptera; family Curculionidae; genus Ceutorhynchus; species Ceutorhynchus assimilis. The sequence goes on along the minus strand of OU892280.1, from coordinate 27,827,379 downwards.
TTATGGGGGATTCAAAAGAGTGATTTTCAGACGGGAATATCTTGGGTTCTGGGCATTTCTTAGTATTTGAACCTATTATACGTCAAACTTTGAACATATTTCTCTATAATTCATGCTCTAATTGTTTTCTTAGACCTATGAATTAAAAATACAAATGATTTTAATTAAAAGTGTCTGTTTTCGGTGGACGTACGTCGGGTCTAAAACCAGCTGTAAGAAAGTGAGGTTGTGTGTTGTGTTATGATTGTTGGTGAATTGTTTATTTATTTATTTATCACTAGTTCAGTCATTTGTTTTTCCATTTTTTTGGATTATTGAAGTACATCTACTAACCAAGTATGTAGGTACACTTTTATTTTATTATAATTATAGGTACCCATATATACTTGTGGATCAAGCAACGACGTACGTATTTTATACAAACATCGGCTTCTTAAATTGGTAATATTTTTATTTTAACAATGTTTATTCAACTTTCAAGCACTCAAACACAACTCTCAACAAAACCGAAAATAAATTACGACTTGCTAGGACATTCTCCCAACTTGTTTAAACGTGCAAGCGCTGTCGGACATTGTTCACATTCAGCAAATTCTTTGGAAGTACTCTCAGACAGAAACTTGCGATAGTTTAAGTTGCTCGTGTAAACTACCCTTCTAAAATAAAAATGATATACCTACTGAATAGTAGGTATATCATAGCATATAGGTATAGGGTGGAATTTGAAAACAAGAAATTGCGTATTGAGTAACTCTATTAATGATAGTACCTTAGAGCAGGTAAAGTAGTTTTTTCAGTGGTTTTTTACCATATTCTTTAAATTTTAAACGTTGTTACTTTCTATTGTGCATTTCGTATCCATACAACACGAAATGTGGAAAATGGAGGCCCGTCTTTGAGTTTGGCCACAGTTTTTCTCCGATCTATCAGCTCTTCTTGTCCGAGTACATTCAAAATTTTCACGCGATCACTATTTTTCTTAGGAAAATAGTAAAAATTAATAGGTAGTTCTGTCTGCATCTTTTCGGGAATTGTATTCGTATACACAGCAGTTTGTGTTGTGCTGGAACTTTGAGGCAGATGCTATCGAAACCCTGTAATAAAGCACCTCACAGAATCACAATAAAAGCTTTCCCTTGATTATTTCCCACTTTTCAACACAAAACACGTCGTAATTTAAATAAGGAACGAACAGAAAACATCGAAAAAGCAAGAAAATATTCCAATACGGTATGTAAACAAACAATCTATTACTCTTTTATTTAGTTCCAAATATTTCCGCCAGGTGCCGCATTGATTTTTGAAATCGCCAATACCGCCATTTTTTTGGTGCCAAAATACCTGGAAAAATGGACCTTTCCCATGCAATGAACAACAAAGATAGTTTATTAAGATTTCTGCAACAAAGAAAAAGACATATAATGACGCGGGATACCTGTGTGGAATGACTTTGATTGGTTCCACTTATCAAATTGTACAATTTCGGTTATTTTCTGTTTTTGTTTATTTTTTAACGTAAATATGACAAAATACGTGTTAACATTAATAGATAAAGAAAATCCACCGCAGCAAAAATGTTTCCAGCAAACCTTTAATTGTACATTATTATTGTATTTGATATAAAAATCGTTATTTTACACGAACCCTCAAATCTCTGTCCCAACTTGAATCGTCTTCATTCGGGTTGAGAGCACGTAACTATCGTTTTCTCACAATTTGATTGCTTGGGAACTTGTGAAAAGAAAGGTTTGACATCTTTTTCGCCTAATTCTGACAAGAACTCATTCAACTCATTTGAACCATTGTATCATAAACAGTTTTTGTAATAATTTTCAGCAATATTGGTTGATACTCATTGGTTGATGGTTGATAATGATTGATTATTGAGGTTAGCTTAAATACGTCAGGGTCAGACCGTGTTCAGTAAATTGACGATTCAATTATCTGTCACCCACAAGATGCACGCACAGCACAGGTAAAATGAGAAAGGTCGATTGGTAATCGATTCCATGTTACTACCACAGCATATACAAAAACAATCAGCAGGCTAACTCTCACGCATCTTTTCTGCGCACGCCGCCATTAGGCAATTCAAACCACGTGACATTCAAGATGGCGTGGCGGCCACACATGGGCAAAAAAACACAAAAAAATATTTAGTTTCTGCCCGAATTAATAGTTTAGGTACCTAGTCAACAAATATTTTATTAAATAATGAAAATCAAAGTTGTAAGCAAAACTGTATGCAAAATAATTTAAAATACACATAAAAACATATTCAAAACAAACTTGTTTGGCCGCCACGTCACATTGAATTTTCCTTTTTGACAGATGGATTGAATTGCCTAATTAGGGGATTCCATTTTGTCAAAACGCTGTCTTTAAACGGCAGGAGCGCCGAAATTTTATTTTATTTGTTTATTTCTGACGGAGGTCATAGGCGTGCGGTATAGAGCGGAATTTTAGATATGATTTTCAAAACGATTTTGATATATTCGTGTTGTCATTTATGGTGTTATCTGTTATCATTCTTGTATATTCAATAATAATAATAAATTAGTAATTATAAACATTTTTATATGTAAGTAATAATAAATTAGTTTATTTAAAGCCAATACGACTCTGTCACAGGGACGATGAATTCCTTTATTACACGGGCTGTCACTCAAGTTAGCCTGCTGATTGTTTTTGTATATTAGGCAATTCAATCCATCTGTCAAAACGAAAAATTCAATATGGCGTGGCGGCCAGCAAGTTTGTTTTGAATATGTGTTTTCATGTATATTTTAAATTATTTTGCTTCGAGCTTTGCTTGCAGCTCTGATTTTGATTATTCAATAAAATATTTGTTTACTAGGTATGTAAATGTCATTGACGTAAACTATTAAGTCGGGCAGAAACTAGACATTTTTTTGTGTTTTTTGGTCCATGTGTGGCCGCCACGCCATCTTGAATGTCACGTGGTTTGAATTGCCTAATGCTGTGTTACTACTCCTCTTTACATTTACCTGCTCTAAGGATAGTACCCTGCGTTTTTATTCTCATCAAATTTTACCGATGGATCCACCATTCTATGGCCGTCATTGTCATTTTCCATTCACTAAACAAAGAAAGCTAACTCATCGGTGAAGTCACCGATGAGAATAAAAACGAGAGGTAACCTATTTATCTCTGGTACCTATCAGTCACTGACAATCAGTGACAGGTTATCCAGATTAAAAAACTGACAATTGGGTCAAATTTTGCAAGAGAATTTACTAACAAAAATGAATTGTTCCGTGAATATTCTATTTCTCGTCATTTTATCACTTGGTAAACTGACGGTAGCCGAGGACAACACATCGACGAAGCAAGCAACTGATTGGTGCGAACGTAATTGCCCGAAAGAAGATCACATTGGGTGCATCCATAAGAACTGTTACACATTGGATAGTCCATGTGAGCTGGCGAAAATTGATGAGAATGTCATTCTTGATACCCACAATAAGCTGAGGTTTTTAAAATTTTATTATGTAGCAGTAAGATTGAAGTCTCACTGCTCTTTATTCATCTCCAAACTTCACAGTCGAAACGAAAAACCAACTCAAATTATTTTTTAATTTACAGAAATACATTCGCTAAAGGCGAAGAAAAAAGGCAACCGAGCGCTGGTAAGGCAGCTAATATGATGTACCTGAACTGGGACATTTATCTGGAATATTTGGCAGCCTGCAATTTAAAACCTTGCGCAGGTATGAAACACGATCAATGTCATGTAACCGAAAAATTTTCCACTGCTGGTCAAAATTTGGCTTGGAGCTCCAATAAAGGAGATTGTGCGGCTCAAGTCCCTACCATGATAAACAATTGGTACGGTGAAATCGTACACATTCCCCAATCAGAATTTGACCAAATTGCCGAAAAATACCACAAACCCGAGGGTAAAATAATCGGTCATTTTACACAAGTAATCTGGGCCAGAACCTCACACATCGGTTGCGCAATGGCTCGCAACAAAAAGGAGTGTACGTTTGCATGCAACTACGGTCCCTCTGGAAATATCCGATGGGGACGCATTTACGAAGAGGGTGAACCTGCCAGCAAGTGTCCCCCTGGGCTTTTAGCAAACTACGAATTTCAGGCACTTTGTGGTAAAAAGGAACCAAAACAAGAGCCAGATTCTACTCTACATTCTTCCCAAGTTCAAAACCATATTGTTTTTTTGATTTTGCCTGTGACTATATTATTTGCGAATATGTAATGGAAAATAAAAATTGATTTCATGGCATAACCACGATAATTGAAGCAAATTTTTGTGTGTCCAGTTTTGACCTATTTTATCATCACATAGGCTGGGTTCTAACAGGACCCCGCACAAAAAGATAGGAAAAGTGGTCCCGGTCAAATCGTCTGAAATTTTGATATGATATACTTCTCGTTATCCTGATTAAAAGCTGTCATGGACGCAAAAAAATCTATCGAGGGGTTTCCGAGTTATAGGTCCTCAAAGACGTCATTTTGGATATAAAAGATGTCAAAGTTCAAAATTGTATATTGAATATTATCTTGTTTACCTACATAATTTGGTCTAATATACTATAAAAAATAGAGTAAATAAACTTTAAAAGATCAGAAATGCCTAAATAGTGTGAGTAAATATGTTAGAAAATGATACAATAAAGGTGCTGTTTGTTTGTCATTAGTCCGGATGTTCATCTGTTGTTTCTCTATACTTATACCATTGAAAAATCTGACGCGTTTATTTCAAGTTATAGCGTGTTGTAATGTTTTTTTTTTAATTTGGTCAAGTATTATTGAAAGAGCAGTGAACGCAAGAAAAGGTTTTATTCAGGTAAGTAGGTATCTAGTGTATCTACCTAATTGAGTAAAAAGCTCAGTTCCTCCCATAAACAGGGATTACTGCGAAAGCAAGCAATATATTATAAAATAAATGTATAAATATACAAAAATAAATTCCATATTTCTGTTTTTAATAACAAAAGATCTATATACTATATACACAGTATACTTTTTCGATGCCAATACCAACAGCTCAAGATTTAAAACATTAAAAAATATACATTGTCCGCTAAAAATTAGAAATAATAGTTATTTATGTATCAAGGGAATTATGCAGGTGTTAATACCCTCCCAGGGCAACGTTTGTGTCCCGAGGGCCTCCGGCCCGAGGGACACCAATTGCCCGTGGGTATTAACTCCTGATAATTCCCGTGGTACATAGATAATTTTATATCCTACTGAATTTACTGTATTATGTCTATTTTTATAAAGGAATAAGCCATAAATCAAAATTTCTATTTTATGTCAAAGTGTTACCTATTCAAGGTAAAAGCGGGAGTTATGGAAATCCTTAACTCCCTTGGGAGTTATGATATCCTTAACTCCCTTCCTTAACTCCCTTGGGAGTTATGAAAATCCTTAACTAAGTTAAGGCCCTGTTTATGATTATCGTAACCAAGGTATTATATGGTTTTAATAGTTCAGTAGGATATAAACATATTAATGAGAATAACGAACAAAAAGCGAGATGGATTTTAGTTTTAATTGATAAAACGAAGGGTATTTGGGGCTCTGTTTTTGGCATCTGATATACACGATGTAGTAACTCGGTTGCCGGATAATGAATATTTGGTTTGTGTCGCGCGTAACCCAAATACCAAATAACTGCTGCTATGTGTGCACACGTGCCCAGCGTTCTGGATCCTGACTTGCAGGTACAGTAATGACCTCATACATTATTGAAGTCAAATTCAATGAAAATCTTGTGCCTAACTGCGTTTCTGAAGCGCGAAAACACCTTTATTCTGATCAGATTGGGGTAATTCAGTAACAGGTCTATTTGCAATTCATTATTTGTTTCTCTGTGCACAGTGTCCTGGGTGTAAGACGGCGCAATATTTATCTGATAGACACCTACAGTTCAGTCCCTCTATTCTAGATCCAAATGTGGAAAGTCTAGAGCATAATTTTCGTGTAAGCGCCTCCACTGCGCATTTCTAGCCTGCAGGTTTTCTTCTTCGATTCTATAACTTGCAAATTATTTTCGCTAAGCGATGTTTGCCGTATTTGTTGGGCCATCTCAACTGTTAGTCCTTCTATTAGTACTGGATCCCGGTATTTATTAAACAGGGCCCCACAAATTCTGTAAAGATCGCCCACATATTTAAAATGTTCGTTTTTTGCTTCAATAAGCCATCGAGTCTTAGTTATTAGTCGTGATAGGTTAGCTTCTTCTGTCGACAATTGATGTTCGTGCGCCCTTAGTTGAGTTGGCATCCTACATTCACTTCCCAGCCTTTCCAACAAGGGCATGGCACCTCGGTAACCTCGGTCCAGTATAAATATATCATTAGGTAGGAGCCAGTAATAATGGAAGGAGCAACATTTGAGCTGGCCCAACAAATACGGCAAAGTTCGCTTACCGAAAATAATTTGCAATTTAGAATCGAACAAGAAAACCTGCGGGTTAGAAATGCGCAGTGGAGGCGCTTACATGAAAATCATGTCTTAGAGTTTCCACATTTGGATCTAAAATATGAGGGACTTAACTGTAGGTGTCTATCAAATAAATCTTGCGGCTTCTTATATCCAGGGACACTATGCGCAGAGGAGCAAATAGACCTGTTACTGAATTACCTCAATCTGATCAGGTAGAGAGTGTTTTCGCGCTTCAGAAATGCAGTTAGGCACTAGATTTTCATTGAATACGATTTTGAAAATGTAAGAGGCTAAGAGGTCATTATTATACTTGCTTGCAAGTCAGGATCCAGAACACTGGGCACTTGTGCTCACAACAACAATTATTATTGGTATTTTGGTTACCCTCGACACCAACCCAATATCCATTATCCAGCAACCGAGTTACTACATCGTGTATCAGATGCTGGAAACAGAGCCCCAAATAAAGTACGTGCTTATCAATTGAAACTAGAGTCCACCTAGCTTTTTTTCATTATTTTCATTAATACCTGCTAATATGCTTATATTCTAATTTTTAGCAAACTATGTGTATTTTTAATGCTTTAAATCTTGAATTGTTGATATTGGCATAAAATAGATTAAAAGTATAGTGTGTATATAGATCTTTCGTTATCAAAAACAAAAATATAGAATTTATTTTTATATATTTATAGATTTATTTTATACTATATTTTTTGCTTTCACAGTAATTCCTGTATATGGAAGAAACTATGAGCTTTTCACTCAATTAGGTAGCCGCTTACCCGCGGCTTACCTAAATAAAACTTTTTTTTTCGTTCCCTGCTGTTTCGATAATACTTGACCAAATTAAAAAAAAACACAACACGCTATAACTTGAAAAAGACGCGTCAGATTTTTTAATGTTTAGAGGTATAGAGAAACAACAGATGAACACCCGGACTAATGACAAACAAACAGCACCTTTATTGTATCATTTTGTAACATATTTACTCACACTATTTAAGTATTTCTGATCTTTTTAAGTTTATTTACTCTATTTTTAATACTATTTGACCAAATTATGTAAACGAGATAATATTTAATACTTATACAATTTTCAACGTTGACATCTATATCCAAAATGACGTCTTCGAGGAGCTATAACTCGAAAACCCCTCGATAATTTTTTTTTGCGTCGATGAAAGCTTTTAATCAGGATAACGAGAAGTATATCATATCAAAATTTCAGAGGATTTGACCGGGACCACTTTTCCTATCTTTTTGTGCGGGGTCCTTTAATTTAATTTTATATCAACATAATTTAAGATTTAATATAATTTTACGTTGTGGCGTTCATACAGTAATTTTTTAACTGATATAGAAAAATTTCATTATTCGTCATTTGCCTTGTCAACAGTGGCGTAGCTAGGCGTCGGCGACTGGCGACGGCCTCGCGCCCTAAGGGGCCTCGCAAAAAATAGGTTATCGAACCTACAAATTTGCACGTTTCGATTTTCCAAAATAAAACGTAGAGGACAAATAAACTTAATCCTATACGAAACTTCCAAATATCATAGAATTCACTGAAAACTACCAATTCTACTGCAAATCAACCAGAACTCCAAATCATATGGTTTTATTTTTTCGGTAGATTGTCGGAAGGATTTGTTAGCGGAAAAATATTATAATCCTCAGTACATCGACCTTTAAATTTTGTAACTCATGTACATGCCAATCTTCCTGAGCCGCTTCATAACACCAAGTCGGACAATATTTTTCATATCTCCACCCTGGACGATGGGACATTTCGCGCTAGCTCTTCGTAAAGTTGTCGTTCTGACGACCCTAAGGAAGTTGATACATGTACGTGTAGTTTCAATGCCAATCGACTATTTTTTATATAACATTAACGATATCACATTTGTCGGACAAAAACCATGTGGCTTTCGGGAATGTCCGACGCCCTCAACATGTCGCTGTGGCGTCCCTGAGGAAGTTGATACAGGTACGTGTAGTTTAGATGCCAATCGAATGTTTTTTATATTACTGAACCTTTTACTGCATTTTTTACTGGAATCATTGATGTACCGGGCCGAAGCGTGGTAGCTGGTGGTTTTTTTTCTTGCACTTGTCTGCTCTTTAGTTGGGCTTCTAATTCCCGGCTTCTGGGATCCAGCTTGACTGGATTTGGCTTCTTTGCTTTTCGGGGTCTTAGGGCTGAATTCATCAAAAGCTCCCTAGACTCTTACTGAGCATGGTGATGGAAATATCTTCTGGACGGATTGGCTTCTCACTATTTGAACACTTCTACTCTTTTTGACTGCTACGACACTGAATCAATGCAATAATGAATGCAATGAATAGTATGAATCGGGTCGATGTACTGTGTACGATGTAAAAATCTTCGCCTTCGGCGGGCCTACCGTCCCTGTCTTTATATTCAGCTTTTTGTCACAATAAATATAGCCAGCCTAGCCACCCTAGCCACCCTAGCCACCCTAGCCACCCTAGCCACCCTACATGAAAAGGGCCTCGCAATTTGGATGTCGCCGACGTCTAGGTTTGGTTTGGCTACGCCACTGCTTGTCAAACTGATGAAAGTCAATGATCAACCTCAAATTTAATTTAGTTTAATTTAATTTTGAAAGATAAAAGTTGACCAACTTTTAAATAAGGTTATATTATGTCTTAATAGCTATTTTCCTAACGAGTGCGGGAAGAGAAATTTCTTCCCGCAAAAGTAAGGAACTATATTTTTTCTACGAGCATACTAAAGCTGATGTTACGAGAAGTTTAATTTAAATAAAATGCGATTGTGTAGAAGGTAGAATTAAAAATGTGTTGAAAGGCATTTATAAAAAAAAAGGTAAGGGTATCAAAGGTAAAGGTATAGGTGTATCAACAATATAAGCAATTCCATGTCACAATAATTGACGTGTCTCGCAGAAATAGAAAAAGAGACCTTAATAATTGTAATAAATACAAGTTAGAAAATAATAAAAAATGACATGCGCGCGCAACTCGTGGCTGCAGTGTAGCCAGATTATTGTATTGTTGCAGAACAAATGTAGACAATATAAATCGAACATTATAACATTGAAGAAGTGATATATTGTCAAGTGGTTTACAACGCCTTAAATCAGACAAAAGACGAGCTTTAAAATGTATGTTAACATCGATTGCACTTTTAGTTTGATAAATGTTTCATCCGGCAACATCGCACAATGAAATCGCAAAGGAATATGTCAAGTATAATCTAACATAACCTTAAACGACACTGCGATAAGTTCAAGTAATACGTGAAGTATTAGTTTGCTCTTTGACGAATTACACGTTACAAAGAAAGAAGGAACGATTAATTCTGAACTCGTCCCTGAATACGAATATGACGCAAGCCCGTAACAAACTCAATTTTCAATGGACGCTCACCTGCAACCCACGAGTTGCGCGCGCACACCAGGTATTACGAGACACGTCAATTATTACAAAGTCTTCTCGCACTGAGTGCGGGAAGAAATCTCTTCCCGCACTGGTGCGGGAAAAACGTCTGCCCGCACAGCAAATCGTGCGGGAAGAGCCATTTCCCGCAGGCTCGTAGAAAAATTAATTTTTTTTATGAACGCCGGCCGTCATATGGTATTGTATAGTAAACTTTTTAAATTAAATTATATTAAATGCTAAATTAAATTAAATGTCTGTTAGAACCCACCTATAGAATACTCAGTTCGGTTGTATCTACAGATCGTTTCACGAGGGTTCATACTTTTGATATCGAGCACAGTTCATAATTTGAAAAAAAAAAGGTTGTCGAAAATTATTTTTTCTACGAGCGTGCGGAAAAGTGCACTTTTCCGCACGCATTTTAGTTTAGAAAGTTTCACTTTTCCGCACTAGTGCGGCAAAGAGTTTTTCCGCACTAGTGCAAAAAAGTGCCAGATGTCACTTTTCAAATTATAACCTGACACACGAATTATTGAAATAAAAATGTTAATTATTAACTTATTTCGGTTTGAACTCAACTTTTCTTGTCAAGTTACAAATTAATGGTTACTTTATGCCTAAAAATTTCGAAAATTTCATAGTATCTACCTGCATGAAACTTTCAAATTATTGTTAAAAGTTCTCGATTTTATTGCCTTCAGAATAAGGCACTTTTCAGAATTTCAGAATTGTTTTTTTTTTTATTAATAAATCAATACATTTTCAATACATTTTATTTATAAGAGTAACCTGAGAAGAAGAAAAAATTACTCGATTTGTTTTTATTATCAAGTAGTGTTGTAAAAGAGATGTTGTTAAATATTCGTGTTCAAATTTACATCAATTAGGTACGTTCCTTCTATCTCGTAGAAAAAATAGTGTTCCTAACTCGTGCGGAAAGTCTCTTTTCCTCACTTGATTGCTTGCCGCTTGATTGCTTCGGCAAACTGCAATCGCGTGCGGAAAAGTAGTACTTTCCGCACTAGTTAGGAAATATACTATTATCTATCCTATTTCTATTTTCCTACTCTATAGTTCTGCCTATGTTTTATCTGATGTACAATCAGCCTTCTTCTTCCTCATTTTCTGCTTCACTGCTTCCAATTTCCTCTTCAATTTTATCTTCGTCGTCTTCATCCTCATCAACTTTAGATTCTGCGTTTTCAACTACATCTATCTCATCTGCCCTTTCTTCAATAGGCGCAGATTCTGTCCATGGATCGTAATAGGGTAACATCCTACTCACGTGGACCGTATCCTTTTTTCTGCTCCCATTTTTCCAATTACTTTGTATGTTCCAAACCATCTTAAGAGTAATTTTTCGCTTCTTCCAACCTTTCTAATTGGTATGAACACCTTAACTTTGTCTCCAACTACGAAATCTAGTTCTCTATGTCATTCGTTAAAACGTCCCTTATCTTTTCCTTGTCTTTTTCGTATATTTTCTACTGCTATGGCTCTTATTAAGAGTGCCTTTTCTCTAATTTGCAGAGCGTCCATTTCGTTGTCAGCGTCCAACAATGCAGCTTCTGCTGGTAGTGTGGGTTCCCTTGTATATGTTAACATAAATGGGCTAAATCTCGTTGTGTCCTGTATTGATGTATTATACGCATAGGTTATAAATGGTAGACAGGGGCGTCGCGTCGGGGGGAGTAATGGGGATAATTACCCCCCCCCACCCCAGGATCCAAAATTCAAGGGAAAACTTACGATGCCCAAAAGAAAATACATAATAATATTAAAGAAAATAAATTTTTTTTATGTTTTATTTTCCTCACAAAGGAAATTATTGTTCTGGAAAAGTGAATGACCTTGAAATTGGCAAAAAATTTCGCCTGCGGCGCGTCAGCGGGGGCTCGCATCTTCCCATTACCACCCCCCCCCCCCCCCCCAGACTGCAAGTCACGCGTCGCCACTGATGGTAGATAGCTACACCAGTGCGTTTGCTGTGTGCTACAATACATGGATAACATGTCAGCTATTGTCTTATTTAGGTTTTCAGTGAGACCATTACAACAAGGATGGTATGCGGTTGTAAACTGGCTTCTTACTCCCATTAATTTTCCTAATTCCCTTACTAATTCCGATTGAAAGACTTTTCCTCTGTCGCTGGGCAGATTTCTTGGCATACCGTGTACCAAGAATACTTTTTCTAATAAAAAATTTGCAATTGGTCCGGCTTTTCCATTCAGTAGGGCGGCTGTGATGGCATATCGTGAGGCGTAATCGGTAACTACAACTATCATTGTTTTCCCTTTACTGCTTCTTCTAAATGGGCCTAAAAGATCAATTCCGATTTTGTCGAAAATTGTTCCCACCGGTATTGGTTGTAACATCCCTGGCGTTTTTCTGTAAGGTTGTCCCTTTCTAGCTTAGCAATCTGGGCATCCCTTAACGTACTTTTCGATGTCCATTCCCTCCCAAAAAAATCTGTTTTTAATTTTATCCGTTGTTTTGCTCAGTCCCAAGTGTCCACTTGTCGGTGATGCATGTAGCTTCCACATAATTTCTTCTCTCATTGATTTTGGTACTACTAATAGTTTTTCTAAGCCGTTTTTTGTCTTATTTATCTTATAGAGTAAGTCTTTTTCAATCCTAAAATTTTTTGCTCTTCTTCTGATGCCAATATTAATTTCTGGGTCGTCTGGGTTTCTTATAGCTTTGAATATTTGTTTTAGACTTGGGTCTTTCGCCTGTAATGTAGCCGTTTGCACTGATTTTAGTGTGAATTTGGGGATCTCCTCTTGTTCTTCTTTTTCCTGGGATTCTGGTTGAAGCACTGGATTGCGGGACATACAGTCGGAGTCGCTATGTGTTGAGCCTTTTTTATATACAACCGTGTAATCGAAATCTGCAAGTTTTAGTGCCCACCTGGCCAAGCGTCTGTTGCTTTCCTTAATGGAGTCCATCCAGCAAAGAGCATGGTGGTCAGTGACGATTTTTACTGGTCTTCCGTAAATTAAGTGTCTCAGATAGCTCAATGCCCACACTACACCTAAGAGTTCTAATTCACTAATTGAATAGTTTTTTTCGCTATTTGAAAGACTTCTGCTTATGTAGGCTATTGGATGTGCTTCTCCCTTGTCGTCTTCTTGTAAAAGTACTGCCCCAATTCCACATGTTGCTGCGTCGGTGTGCAAAATGGTATCTGTATTTGGATTGAAATGCTGTAGCACAGGTGCGGATACCAGTTTTTCTTTAAGGATGTTAAATGCTTTGTTTTGTTCAGAACCCCATTTGAACCCTATCTTCTTTCTTGTAACTTCATGTAGCGGTCTTGCTATCGATGCGAAGTTATGTATAAATTTTCTATAAAAATTACATAATCCTAGAAAGCTCTGTACATCTTTAATTTTCTTTGGCGTCGAGAACCCTTTAATGCAAATTATTTTTTCTTCATCTGGTAATATGCCTTGGTCCTTTACTTGGAATCCTAGTATTTTTATTTCTTTTTTCTAATATTCGCATTTGCTTGGTTTAAGAGTAAGGTTAGCTTGTCGCAATCGCTCAAAAACTTTCTTTAGTTTTCTCAAGTGTTCTTCGAATGTCTGTGAGAATATAATGATGTCGTCTAGGTAGATTAGCACTTCCTTCCATTTCATATCCCAAAAAACTTAGTCTGCTAGTTCTTGGAAAGTGGCTGGAGCGTTGCATAATCCAAAACTTGGAACATTAAATTCGTAAGTCTCATGTCCTTGCGCCACGAAGGCAGTGTATTGCTTGGACTTCTCTTCGACTGGAACTTGCCAATATCCGGAAAACATATCGAGTGTGCTGAACCATTTCGCATTGCTCAAGTATGACAAAATGTCATCGATCTGCGGTAGTGGGTATGTTGATTTTTTTGTTACTGTGTTCACCTTTCTGTAATCTACACAAAATCTTGTTTTTCCATCTTTTTTCTCAACTAGCACTACAGGGCTAGCCCACGGAGAGTGGCAAGGCCGAATTACTTCGCTATCGAGCATTTCCTGGATTTGTTCGTCAGTAATCTGTCTTTCTTTTTGTGACACTCTGTATGGGCGGCTCTTTATTGGGCGAGCCTCTCCGACGTCTATTAGGTGTTCTGTTAAGTTTGTCTTTCCCATATGTTTTGTAGATTTCGCGAAAACGTCGTTGTATTTCAGAGTTCTTTGAGTTCATGCCTGTTCTTCTCGTTTGTGATGCTGTTTAACTTATGATCTTCCATTGTTATTTCTTCGCTCTCTTCATCTTTTCTGCTTGCAACATGAAATTGTGTGAAAGATTTGTTTCTGATGCTGTTTCTGCCAAAAATGCCATTGTGGTTCCGGCGTATATAGCTACTGGGTTCCTTGTGTTTGATTGTACTTTTAAAATGAGGCTACCTTCATTGGTGTGAATGTGCGTTTTTAGTTCAAGATGATTTTTTGCTAACCAGTCTAAATTATATTTGCATGTATACATAGTATTATCTTTAATCTCACTAGGTTTGCCCATAATATATAATTCCAATGTTTTTAACTCATTCTGAGACACCGTATAATCTTTTTTTCTACCCAGTTTATGTGTCTTTTTCTTAGTTTCTGTACCGATTTGCATCAGATGCCTGACTTCATCTTCCTGCTTTTCTTTTTTAACTTTATACCCAGGTTTTTCCCTATAAATGTGAATTTGGACCCCTGCATGTTCAAATAGAAAATATGTATATCATCTGTTTAAATCTAGCCCATTCCTTTTCTAATCCCCATCCTTGTCTTAGGATGACTAATTTTTTGATGGATTTATTTTTTGAGATATTATATTATCTCTCTGTTTTTTGGAATCATATGCCTATATTCTCTGAAAACTGATTTTTTTGATTTGTAGTTTTGGATTACTCCTACTACTAAAACGGCGTCGTTCGTTAGGACGTCTTTGTTTCCATATTCTTCTTTCAGGAGACCGTTAACCTGGTCATCTTTTATGTGAATGTGCTCTCTTACAAACTTGTTAAACTCTTGTTCATCTCTCGAAGTATCTAGTCTAAGCTCTCTCGTTTTAGTCGACTGTTTTGTTGTGACCAGACCTGACATGTTGATTTTTTCATTATTCATTTGTCTTAGGGGTATTTCATGCTGACCATTCAGAATCAGTTTTTTCCGTGGGAGATCTATGATTGCGTTATTTTTTGTCAAAAACTCCATGCCTAGGATTATTGGTTGAGTTAGAGTCCGCGTCAAGAGTAAAGAGTACGGTGTCGTCATATGCGCACAAACCCAATTTTGAAGACTAACCGAACTATCGTATTGATGGGTGCTGCTGCCGAACGCCAAGCACGTGGTTCATTGTCGTACGGCCAGCAGGCATATTTATTTAGTTTATTTTCTATCCAAGTTTTGTCTAAAAAGATACCCCGCTGCTGGTTTCAGCTCAAAATCGAGGTCACGGCAGACAGCGAGAGATAGACGAGGAAGAGAGATGCGACCCGCTTCGCGCAGCTTTCCGTGTCGTCACCGTATTCTTTACTGCTGACGCGGACTCTAATGATGAAATCACTTTGCCGTTTAGTCTGCCCTTCCATTTTTGACTTCCTGGTTTTTCTATCGGAACTTCAATGTCTCCCAAAACTTTTATCTGGTGTCCTCCTGCAGTGACTAGAACCGTGTCATCATTTTTTGTGAATTCCTCTTTGATTAGACTTCCTTGTAGAACGCTATCTTGTGCTCCTGTATCCACGATTGCTGACATGTACTCATTATTCAATCTAATTGTGATGTGCAAGATTCCTATGTTGTATTTCTTTCCGTACAGCTGATAATTTGGGTATCTTGCGTTGCACCTTTCTTCGGAGCTTTGTCTATTGTGTCTGCTATTTCTTTTAATTGTATAAGTGATGTTGGTGGCTTGTTCGGCGGGTTTGTTAACCAGTAGTAATTGTAATGATTTGCCTCCGTCAATCCTTACAAATTCTTGTATATGAAATGTATATGTGTAATTGTGGTATAATACTTGTAAATCGTACAAGTATTCCTTGACTGACTCATCTTGACCTTGTTTTCTGTTTTCGACTTTTTTCTTGAGAGCCCTTTGGTAATCTGTATCCTCAAATTCCTCTAAAAAATCTTTGACAATGTCTTTCCAGCTGTTGTTTTGGTGGTCGCGCTTATATTCCTGAAACCACAGGTTTGCGGCTCCGTCTAGATATGTTTCAAAATAAACAATTTTCAGCTTTTCGTCCCATCCATTTGCTATGGCTGATCTGTCATATGTTTTCAGGAACTCGATCGCGCTGGTTTTACAGAGCTGGAAGGTTTGAGGGCTGATAAACAGACAACTTTGCCTGGTTCTCCGCTGTCATAGCGTCAGTTATTGTGGTGTTCGTCATTATATCCGGTTGTTCTACTTTCTCTTTTGATGGTTGCCTGGGTTTTGGTGCTTCTTGAAGGGTAAGGTCTGGTGGGCTACCAAAAACACTGTCTTCTTCGTAGCGTGTTTGATTATTTGCTTGGTTTTCTATCTCACTGGTAATCTGCTGTAAACTGATACTGGGCGACTCTGGTGGTGATCTTTGCAGTGATCTTCTCGGCAGAAAGAGCGCGTTTCCTGATTCTGTGCTCCTATGGGGTGGTCTAAATAATTCTACTGGTGTCGTTGCTGCTGCTTTCTTTGGCCTCAACTCAAATTGTATTCGGGTTTGTCCGGCATCTATTCTTGCCACGATGGCGACGGTAAACTGGTCAAAATTTATTCTTCTGTCTTTTCTTCACCTCCGTCACGGTGTCGTGAATTTCGCTTGTGTGCTTTCGACACGGTACCGTTTCTCGACGTACCGCGTCGTGACGTGTTCGAGCGTTGGCCTGCTGCAAAGGCGCCTTACGGCGTCGGTTCTTGGGCGTCGGTTTCGAGACGGCATCTCCACCAAATATGTCACAACTGCCCGCTTTACGGGGGTGACATGGGGGGTTTGTAGCTTTGGGGGTTGATGGAGAGAGACTGGCTCAAGTTATATAAAAATATAGGTATATATTTTCCCAAATATGCCCTTACATGTACGCTAGTCCTATAGGATGCATGACCCTTCGAACACTGGGGTCCTTATAGGGAGCCACACGTCAACGCTGCTTGGGGGACTGTAAATTAGTTATCGTCACCCTTATGCTTTGACCAGAGGGGCTTTCCCAACGAGAGGTAATTGCACTGTACAACGATAAGGCTGAAGATACCCAGAGGGGCTTTCCCAACGAGAGGTACTTGCACTGGGGAGACTTAATTCCAGAG
Organism: Ceutorhynchus assimilis; assembly: GCA_917834065.1. Lineage (NCBI taxonomy): Eukaryota > Metazoa > Arthropoda > Insecta > Coleoptera > Curculionidae > Ceutorhynchus > Ceutorhynchus assimilis. The sequence goes on along the minus strand of OU892280.1, from coordinate 27,810,261 downwards.
GGGCTTTTCCAACGAGAGGTACTTGCACTGGTTTAAGTCTGCCTTTGCTGTGGCTTGCAGCGCAATTTATATCCGTTTATTGCTGAATTGCAATAAACATCCGAACGAATCGGCATCTAAATTAATAAGGTTGAATACCGGGTCCTCCTTTCCTAAGCAACTAGTTGACAATATGACACGTTCAATTTTTTTGACAAATTGAAATGAATGACTTCTGGTTTAATGCCTTACTTCTGAATTAGGAATTAAAATAAATTGAGAATTAACCTAAACTAAAAATTTAAATGTTAAATCTTTATAATTTGATGCTGTCGTTTATACCTCAAATTGAAAAATTAAATTAAATTGAATTAAATTAAAAGTTGGCTAACTTTCAACTAAAAATTGAGAATTAAGGAGATCGTTCTAGTCCGTTAAATTCGGAAGCCATGATCCATAAAATCTGCTAAATGCACGCTAAATGTGAGTGTTTGTTGTCATTCTAACTGATTTTTGTTTATTTCTATGTTCCTTTCTGTAAGAGCTAGGTAATTTCGGAAAATCTTTAATTCTTAATTTTAAGTATAAACTGCATTTCTATAGTTTAATTTAATTTAATTTTCAATTTATTTCTTAGTTTAAAGTCTGTTTTTTTTTAAGATAATACCCCAAGTCAAAAATTTAGTAACTATGTTGGCAACACAAGCCTTTTCTACATAAAAAATTTGAAAGCATTGACAATTTTACATTGTATTGCCAACATAATGTCATTTTGACTTTTATCTTTAAAAAAAAAAGTCGCGTGCAGCATAGTACACGTGATAGAAGTGAATACTTCTTCTCTTTCTCTCTCTCTCCCTCATATTCATCATATGATTCATCCTACTTGCGAGACGAAAATTTTATAAATCGTGCCGTGACGCGACCTTGAAAAATCACTCTCATGTGGCCAAAGAAGTATTCACTTCAAAAAAACAGACTTTAGTTTAAGGCCGCAACAACCATGAGAATGCAGTGCTTTGATTGGTTGATTTTTCGAAACTTGTTTTAAGGTCTTTAAAAAAACGGCACATCAGAATTGGCTCAAATTTGGCATAAAAATTATTTGATCGATTATCTACAATTCCTTATTTTGGTTTTTTCGATATTCAGCCTTTTTTTTAATTCAAAAATCATGTTCGCAACCATCAAAACAACTAAATGTGTTGGTGGTTGCATATTTGCATGTTTATCAAGCTTGATGGATCCGTGAAAAGCATATTTTATTGATAACCACGAAAAACTAAAAAAAGCTAATTGTAGAGATTGTAGATAATATATCAAATAATGTTTATGCCAAAGGATTTTGGAAATTATTGTGGATTTTTTGAGATGACCTTAAAACGAATTTTGAAGGTGAAAACATTTCAAGGAATTTCAAGTGGATGGCGCCACGGCAAAAAAGCTACATTGGGAGCATCATAATTGTATATTTGTCTTTCTCTTTCACTAAGTGTTTCACCGACAAACAGATTTTGTTGTGGGCAAAAAATAAAATATTGAACCGTATGTGTAGAGAGGCGAAGTCGTCATTTTCAAAAACTAAATTCAAACATAACGGTCATTAACGCGGCCTTAATTCTTAATTTTGGAAGTATAAACCAGTCATAAGAACCGACGAACGTTTTTGACGTCATTGTTTTGTTTCAGTCAATTTCTATTTGTTAAAAAAGGAAGGCAAAAAGTATGAACCCTGGGTGAAACAATGTTTAAAGTCTGTTTTTTTTTAAAGATTTATTTCACTAGAGTTTTACACTGGCAAAATATCATAGGAACGGCCGGTTTCCTACTGACAAAACTTCTACCTGTTCCTATCTAGGCAAAACCAACATGATGTGGTTGGAGTAAAAAACTATTGAGTTTGACAAGTGTCACCTAAAGTAAATGAATTTTCCTACAGCCGTGCGGAAAAATCGATTTTCCGCACTGATATTCGTGCGGAAAATGAGTTTTCCCGCACGGTGCGGTAAAACTTTTACCGCACGCATATCAGTGCGGAAAAAGTTTTTCCGCACGGCTGTCAGTGCGGAAAAAATTTTACCGCACTGATATGTCAAAAAAAAAAAGAGAAATTTTACATTTTTACGTCTGTAGGAAAAATATTGTACTTAACACTTGCGGAAAATATTTTTCCGCACTTGTTAGGTAAATAGCTATTTCCGAATTTTGACTTTTCCAATCGGAAGAGCGGGTCTGAATTAGTCAAAAAATAATCAAATAATCAAACATCATTTTCAAATAACCATTTCAAACAGAAAAAAAAAATCATTAAAATTCGAGGAAAAAGAGAAAATCCAAATAAATTATATATTTTTAAAAAGAGCATTCAATTATTTATAAATTCATGCTAAATTGAGTTTGATAGCATGAATACTTGCGCAATTGTTGAGTCGCAAAGTTGAACATTTTCATTTAACCAAAAATTCCCAAACTGTTGCATCAACTCTCCTTTGGGTTAATTGAAAATTGACCTTTTCTAAAAAAATCTTTGAAAATATAAGCAAATTTTTGTTTTCTACTATTTAAATCAGTAAAAGTTTCAAAAATAATGTATTTTTTTGAAATTATTATGTTATTTTTATGTTTTGATGTAAACATACTCGAAACTAGCTAATGCAATTTCTATAGTTGACTTGATTGGTCATAAATGGCTCTGTATCAACTCAATTGTCAATTGAAATGACTGGGTTTACACCAGCATCATTTCAATTTGTTATAGCCTGTAAATCAGTGGTTCCCAAACTTTTTTCTTTTGCGCCCCCTTTCTGAAATCAAGGAGTGGTCGCGCCCCCCTTCCTTCCCCCATTATAAAAAAACATTTTTTTTTTACTTACTGTAACTCCTCTGAACTGGACTTTGGAAGAGGAATAATGGACATGACAGTGGGCAGCAGCGAACGTGCGCTGTAGCAATTACTGTATTCCTTTTATACATCGATTTACACCGAACGTGTCGCTCTAGAGTTCCTCGGAGTCACTCCAAAACACACAATTCAGAATAATTCAGATATTAGAGAGTTCTCGTGCTGTCCAAATTTCAAATACCGTAACGTTATTTGACAAGTATGACAGTTCTCACGGTATTAACGTTAGCGGAGCCGCCCGCTACCTAACGGGAGTTAGCGGATGCCTTACCGTAACGCTATGCTATGTCAAAATTAGTTTACGCTCCATTTACGTCTGTAAGAACAGCAACTTCTAATAATTCCTCGATAAAAAACACCAAGGAAAAATTATTGAAACTCAGGAATCTTCAGGATAAATAAAAGTTGGCGAACAAGCAAAAAAAAGTTGGGTTAGATCACTCAATCCAGCTGTCAAAATGTACCTAAACAGAATAAGGAATTAGAGGATTTTTGTGACTTCGTGTCCGACAACTATAAAATACCATTTAAAATACCGTATTGTTAGCGGTACCGTATTAACGTAGCGTCTGAGACACGATAACTTTCTATTATCATTATACTTTAATATTAACATTACCTAAAAAAGCTTATTGCACCCCGGAAATTTGGTGCATCAGGGGAAAGGGGGATGCACTATGAGCGACTCGAGCGCTTTCACGCACTTTTGAAAGGAACGTTCACGCTTTTGACACTAAGCAGCTCCGACTAACTCAACGGGTAAAAGGAATACAGTAACAGATCGCATGGCAAAGCTGCTTTGGCTTATGTATGCGCTGTTGTAGGATTGTAGATATCTTTTTTTAAATTTTACCTGATTTTTTATTTTAAAGCTTAAAATTTGTATTAATTGTTTAGATGACTTACGCCCCCTTCAATGTTGCTTCACGCCCGCCCCAGGGAGGCGCGCCCCCCAGTTTGGGAACCGCTGCTGTAAATGAAGGTTTCTCTTGCTTTTTCTAGCACCGACATCAATGAAACGTTTTTATTCGGCAAACGTCAAAACAATAAGTCCTCGATAATTAGTAAAGTTTGAATATAAAATTTTGTAAGAGATTTTGACCGATTTTCCATTCTGGTAACAACCACGATACACCTATAAGAGAAGGCAAAATGTTTCCTCATTTAAGGAGTCAAAATGAGCTCAACTTTTCGATTTATAGTAATAATTAATGTTGAACTGTGATTTAAATACAAGTATGTTCATCAATTTGGTAACATTTAAAATTAAATCTTTTCATCTGAAAAAACTGATTGTTTGCTGGTAACTATTCATATCCTGATTAAAAAGTACTGATTCCCCATAAGTTTCCTGTCCCGCTTTTTATATAGTATATACTATAATATATAAATAAATAAATAAATAAATAAATAAATAAATAAAATAAATAATAGTCATTTACACACAAAAATGTCCTGCGTCTCTTTATGACTACCTACCACTCCCAAGAACTGTTAATTTCCAATTGAAGTGTGAGATGCCGATACTGAGATTTCTTTAACTTGCAAAATGATCTCATTTGCTTCGAATTAAAATAATTGCGCGGGCAAGTGGTATGGTATGATACAACCAAAATCCTGCTTTCTTTTCAAAACTGGTCTGGCGCATCATAAAACGTGTGGTTATAATGGGTTGGGTGTTACACGTACACGTACGTACAAATCCTGTCCCAGGTTATCAATAATTATGCTTGACCAGATATCCATAGAAAATACAAGGTATTGTTGTCTCTTCTACGTCTAAGCGTGTTGAAGGCTGATGTTATTTATTTAGGATTCAGACAAGACTACGTACCTATATCCTATTCACAATCCGTAGTCCAAAGGTAAAGGTAAATTTATCACCTTTCCCGATCAAATAGCACTAGCACTGAAAGGTGATAAATTTTACCTTTGGACATCCGATTGTGAATGGATAATATATTATAGATTTATGAGTACCTAAATGTTTATATATGGTTCACAAGTTATGTTGTCTAAGCCCAGGGCATTGTCTATCGACTAAGAATGCTAGATTTGAGTAGAGATGGATAAATTATAACAATTTCCACGATATAGGTATACATTTTTGTGAATTTCAAATTATATATTTATTTTATGATCCCATCTCTATGCTTTTGCTTGGAAACATTCCTTTGGTTACTCAAAATAACTGTAGAATTTCTTCAAATTTTATCAATTAATAATTTGAACTGTTTTTTGGTTGATATGAATTAACCAGATGATTCCACTCATGTGTTAGAAATCCCATAAGACAAGTGACGATTTTAAGAATTACAGCGAAAATTCTCTTTTCCATTTGTTTAACTAGAGAGAATTTCGGCGATAATTCTCCCATGTTATTGTATACATGATTATCATGCTAATTTTTGATACAAACAAACGGTTCCTGATAGCAACCATTTATTTGTGTTGATTGTTAAGATGTTCAGATCGTTTAATACATATTTATTTCCATATTTTTTGCATTCTCATACGTGAAATAATCCTTTAAATACCACTTGAGCTTTAAAATGAACCAGATAATTTTTCACTCATGCGTGTTTTCTCTGCAAATTTCACTCGTCCTACTGAATCGTGAAATTATAGAAAACACGCAATCGTGAAAAATTATCGGTAATTTTGAAGCTCTCGTGGTATTATCCCCGAAAATCTCTCATTGAAATTTTTCATGGTAATTTTTTTGATATTTACAGTAAAAAAATTAAGTTTTGTTTGACCACATTTTCCTCTTCCATTTCTCTTCTACATAAAATCGTTCATAAACAATTAAAACAGAGGTGAGTATTGTTTCTTAAACCCACGAAGATATCCGACGAGGGGTTTCCCGGATACCCAGTAGAATACGTATTTTCATTCCAATCACGATTTTTTTCCTATTTGCACCGCTTTTATTGTTATGCTAAACCATAAATAGTTCAGTCAAACTTAGTTAATAAACATATAGGTAGTCGTAAACCGAAAAACTAACTTGACTGGACTAATATGTATAAGTACCGGCCAATTATTGATGGTACCGCAACTTGAAGCCAGTTCCTCAGAGACTGCATATTTAAGATGTTTGCACAGGCAATAAAGAAGCTAAAGTATAGTGACTTTTAGTACTCGAAATAAACAAACAAGAACAGAGTGCATTAAAGTTAAGATAGTACCGGTTCTTTGGTGCAAATTTGGAACCTTATTCAGCTTTCACATAATCGGATGAGATGATGTGCATGAATTGTGATTAATATTAAATAACAAGTGTGTTTTTGGAATTCAATCTACACCTACGATGCTATATTATGGTAAGTTTAATGTTATTGACGCAATAAATCTTATTTGTTTATATTTTTCTATTGAAAAATGAACAACAAAAAACATTCTCATGTCTGCCTTGCCAAACTTGTTTCCATTAGTAAATAATTACTAATAATTTTTCGCCGTTTAATTAACTCATATCAACTTTGGTTCTCTCTGGTATGGTCATTAAAAAGGTATTAATAATTGGCTTTATACGAAAATAGTGGTTCCAGGTAGGTACGTAATTATTACGCTTGTCAGTTGAGTGAACGAGTCTCATCAGGGAACCAGTTTAGTGTTTGCGAAAATTTTTCGAAAACAAAAAGAGAAATTTGGAATTGTTTTTGAAGCTTTTGCTATATGAGCGGAAAAATTACTTTTAGATAAACTGAAAATGCAAGTGCGTGAGCTTATGCGATACTAGATTCACTGCCAATATTCGGTTATTTCGTGGTTATTTCAATGCTGCTACTCAAAAACGGTGCAAGTGAATTTTGTTCTGAAACTTTGGATGGTAGGTATATTAGGGCCTAATATAATTACTATGTATGTACTTTAATCTGTTTTTTTTTCAATATTTATTGTTTTTCCTCAACTATACACTATACCAAATAAAGACACAGAAATAATATTTTCAAAAATTCAAGTTCCTCTAAAAGAATGGTGAATATGATTTGAATTTTCACCGGACATATCTGTGTTAAAATTATTAAATGTCCTCGTTGATTCGAGTATAATGTTTACGAAAAATAATCCCTATAAAAGAATTAAAAAGATTGTTCTTGGAACGCAATCTTAGTTGTTTATTTGAACTGTGCTCAAAATGAGCGTTCTAGTACAAAGAAACAAGAATATCCATTTGTTTATCCAACTTTTTATACAATAAAAGAACATATGAGCAACAGAAGAAAATATATAAAAACAAAATACTGTTTATTGAACTAATCAGTAGGTACTTAGGTACTCTCTTCAAGGTGTGTTCATAATGTTTTTAAAAATGTTCCCAAAAACGCAGTTTCAACAGAAGCTCCCCAAAATCAATTTTTAAACTTTTTCTCCATTTTTGGATCCTCAGACACTTCAGATATTTGCCCGATGGCAACTTTTTGAGCAAAACAAATCCGTTTTTCAAAAATTATCCTTTTATTAGGTCTATTGTGCAAAGAAATCGGGTCCCCGTAGTTATTTGGGTCTGTTTTATAGACTGTTGGGTAAAGCGAAACCAATAATATAATAATACCATTGTATAAAAAGGGCCTTTTTATACAATAATAATACTTATAATTATATGTAAATAGGTAGGTACCATTTAAGTCAGAGTACCGAGTATACCTACGTTTCTACGTACCTGCCAAAGAGGCAAAGCTAGAGACTATTGTAGTTCAAGTAAAAAAGTTCAGTTGTGTGTGGTGTTGGAGTCAGTCGTGTATTACCTATACTTGCCACTAAGTTCAAATTAATTCCTATGTCTGTGTAAAATGTAATATGAAATTGGGATTATCTCTGTAAGTGATTAATAAGTATTAATTATTGTGACAAAAATACATTTTCCGAATTTTGTTTGTGTGGTTGGACTGAAAATTATTGTAATTTTTATTTTTTAGAATTCGTAGTTTTAAGAGAAAAACTTTGTGACAAGTTTAACAATTTTATTTTTTATTGAGATAACTGAAAAAAAAAATCGATTGACTAATTTTCTTCAGTAGCTTAAGTCCGTCAATTTTAATCTGATACTCGAAACGAATGTGAGCTGGTGGCACCCTACATTAGAATACCAATGATCACCGACGTCACACATATTTTTGCCATATCGTTCACCCCCTAGCTCCTCATACGGAAAGTCTCAAATTAAAAACGACGGACAATATATGTATTGCACCTAGACATCATTTTCCACAATTCTTTCTCGGATCTAGTGATAATGAACGTCGATGTGTTCACTTCGTTGATACAATATATAATTTGTTCCAATATAAATCGCAGCTTGGTTATCACACAACAACAATGGTTAAGAATTATTGTTTGTCAGATCAAAAATTAACTGCTTTGTCTACAAGCAAATGATAGTTCTATATATTCAGATTCAGTAGTGGACACTTTGCTGCCTTCTTGAAGTCCATGTGACTGCTGCGTTACCATAAAACCAAATATATCCACTACTGGATCGTCTTGTATCTGCACAGTCTCCATATGAAGCATCATTGCAAACATGAATTTCAGGATTTTTTGTGATATTTTATGGAACCCTCAAGGTATTTTAAGATCTGTTGAAGCATTTTCATATGAGTTTCTGTCGGATCAGTTTGAAAATGTGATAACTTGTTCACTGCATAGGCTATGTCGGGTCTTATTCCCATAGCAAGAAATAGAAGACCTATCTTTAACTGATATAGCTCTATGCCTGCTTTCTCATCTTCCTTTCTTGTCTTGGATCTATTAGAACAGAGGTCATCTTACAGTTCATCATGTCATATTTTTGCAAAACTTTTTCTAAACTTCTTTCTTCATTTAAGGACATATAAAGGATTCCATAAAATTTGCAGCAATTATGAAAATTTTGGTTTATCTAGGTAAGTAACCTCAAAATTATTGGATAAATATCTTCTACTTGCTGAACATCTTTCTCAGTTTTGCCTAGCATACATAAATCATCCACATAGACTGCAACCATCTTGTGACAGAAACATACATGGATCAGCTATGGATTGTTTCAGATTTATTCCTTTCAAAACACTGACCAATTTATGATTCCATAATCTGAGAGACTGTTTCAATCCGTCTATTTTTTTTTTTTTCAAATAACAAACTCTCCCTGGCTTAACGTCGAAGCCTTCTGGGATTTTCATCTAAATTGCCATTGAGAAATGCTGTTTTCATGTCTAGTTGTTTAGGAGTCATAATAATATCATTATGTACAGGATGAGTCACTGGAGTCACCATATTTTTCGCGATTCAGATAAAATTCTACAACTTTTGTATTTACACCTATCACCTGTAATTACAGCTGCAGGTGGGTGTCAAAATATAGTGACTCACCCTGTACACAGTCTGCCTGCAAAATTCGTATTGTCTCGTATCTTACAACTGGAGAGAAGGTTTCCTCAGTTAAAATCAATGCCTGGAATCTGTGTAAAACCTTGAGCCACCAATCTTGCTTTGTAAATTGTATCTTACTATTGTATTTTCTGACATTTTTTTCTCAAAAATCCATTTGCATCCAACAGCTCTACAGTTTGGAGATTCTCTTACTATCTCTCGATTCTCATAAAAATGATTTCTCCATCCCCACCCCTTTTCTGTAACAAAAATTAAACGGTGTTTTTCAAGTCGCCCTCAGGGCCGCAACTAGGGGGTGGCTAAAAAGGCGCGAGCCTAGGGCGCCAAAGTACCGAGGCGCTTTCTCGCCGCCAAATAAATGTAATATACAACTTAAAATGAGTCAAAATACACTGGGTTGAATTGTTTTATATTACCGGCACTCGTAAAAGATTTTCTACATTAAGAGCCGGGGATAATAAAATATTGATCACCCCGTATCTTTAAACAGTGATGGAATTGTTTTCGATTACCAACATTCGGTGAAAGATTTCCCACAAGAGACAGGAATAATAAAATATTGATCACTCTGTATTTTAGGTATACAGTGGCGTATTTTTGTTGACTCAAATTACAGCGGGTAAAATTGTTCTCTATTATCGGCCCTCGTGAAAGATTTTCTACATTAGGAGCCGGGGATAATAAAATATTGATCACCCCGTATCTTTACACAGTGGTGGAATTGTTTCCAATTACCAGCTTTCGTGAAATATTTCCTACGAGAGCCGGGAATAAAAAAATATTGATGACTCTGTATCTAAGATACAGTGGCTTATTTTTGTTGAGTCAAATTACAGTGGGTAAAATTGTTTTATATCACCGGCTCTCGTGAAAGATTTTTTACATTAAGAGCCTGGGATAATAGAATATTGATCACCCCGTATCTTTACACAGTGCTGGAATTGTTTCCGATTATCAGCTTTCGTGAATGATCACTCTGTATCATTATACAGTGGCTCATTTTTGTTGAGTCAAATTGAAATTACACTGGGTAAAATTGTTTTCTATTACCGGCTCTCGTGAAAGTTTTCTAGATTAAGAGCTGGGGATAATAAAATATCGATCACCCCGTATCTCTACCTAGTGGAATTGTTCTCGATTACCAGCGATCGTGAAAATTTTCCTACAAGAGCCAGGAATAATAAAATATTGATGACTGTATCTTTATACAGTGGCTTATTTTTGTGGAGTCAAATTAGAGTGGGTAAAATTGTTTTCTATTACCGGCTCTCGTGAAAGATTTTCTAGATTAAGAGCCGGGGATAATAAAATATTAATCACCCCGTATCTCTACACAGTAGTGGAATTGTTTTCGATTACCAGCGTTCGTGAAAAATTTCCTACCAGAGCTAGGAATAAGAAAATATTGATTACTCTGTATTTTTATACAGTGGCTTATTTTTGTGGAGTCAAATTACAGTGGGTAAAATTGTTTTCTATTACCGGCTCTCGTGAAAGATTGTCTTCATTAAGAGCCGGGGATGATAAAATATTGATCATCCCGTATCTTAACACAGTGGTGGAATTGTTTTCGATTACCAGCTTTCGTGGAAGACGAGGTGGAAGATTTCCTACAAGAGCCGTGAATAAACAATATTGATCACTCTGTACTTTTATACAGTGGCTTATTTTTGTTGAGTCAGATTACAATGGGTAAAATTGTTTTCTATTACCGGCTCTCGTGAAAGATTTTCTACATTAAGAGCCTGGGATAATAAAATATTACTCACCCCGTATCTTTACACAGTGGTGGAATTATTTCGATTACCAGCTTTCGTGAAAGATTTCCTACAAGAGCCGGGAATAATAACCAATAAACAATAAATAAATTGATCACTCTGTATGTTTATACAGTGGGTAAAATTGTTTTCTATAACCGGCTCTCGTGAGTAAAGATTTTCTACGTTAAAAACTAGATCTTCCTGTATCCTTATACAGTAGCAGGCGCCAAAATTTGGATTGGCCTTGGGCGCCGAGGGTTCCGGCACAGCTTGTTCTAGTTGCGGCCCTGGTCGCTCTGCGAGGAGGTTGCTTGAAAATCTCCGTTTTCTGGCGTTAAAAATGCAAATAAAAATAATAAAATCCTAATTGGGGCTTCGTGAAAAGGAGAAAAAAAAAATATTATGAAAACCTTTTTCTGCAAAAAAAGAAAACATTTTTACATCAGGAAGACGTTTATTATTCCAAAATGCATAAAACTAAATCTACGGAATTTTGTACAAATCACTGATCTCCTTCAAGCTTACTCATATTCTACACCTTTTAATGGCCTCGTGCAAGCTTCATCTGGATAATCTTTGTATTTCCTGATCCCAACCTTTCGTACATAGTTCTGCACCATTTTTCAAGTCGCCCCTAGAATGACAAAAAAAAAATGAGGCCGCCATTTGTAAACGATGGTGACTATCATTGATCCATTGCCATACCGTTTTACCCTAATAAGTAGACATACCAAAATGAATTTGACGCCACCTAGAAATATTCCACATACCACTTAGCTGCACGCTGCACCAACTCGAGGGAGATTTCACTGGCCACAATATATGTACAAATTTCGGTATAGTATTGCGGCAATAATTTCTCAATAGCTGACAATACCTTGCAATAGAATGCAATCCCAGTGCCTTGCAATAGTGCACAATACTTTGCAGTAGTCTACAACAATTCGCAATGTTCCACGATACTCTCGCAAGGTTTCGCAATTGTCTGCAATACTCTCACAATAGTCAGCAATACTCTCACAATAGTCTGCAATATGCTCGCAATTGTTGACAGTATTATTACAATAATCTAAAATACTACCTACCGCAATAGCTTGCAATAGGTTTACATTAGTTCTTCACATTAATTTTTATATTCTTCTGGATGAAAATCCTTGAGATTATCACTAAGATTGTTGTGTTCTAGTGTATAGTCTTCTTATATTTGATCAATGACAGTAGAGCATGCTATACCTATATTTAATTTTTGCATTGGGACACCAATGCTATAAGTACATCAGCGTCTATCACTCGTAGGTTATAAATATGACCACGGATTTTAATCTTTATTGCCCTTTATTACTCTCAAATTTAACTTACGAGTATTGGTAAATAGAACAACTGTAAAATATAAGGGCAGGATTGCCTTTTCCTCTGCTCTCTCGCTCCTTCCTGCAGTTCCTTTTTTTTGGTCTCGTGTCTGCGTCACTGTTCTTCAGATTTTACGTACTATCCCATATACTATAATCGACTATGAACTTGACGACAATTTCAACATAGATGAACTCAACTCGACTCACTCATCTGAGGCTATTCAGGAGAAAACTGATAATGACGTTTTGATGGCAGACAAAGTCTCGGAGCTTAACTTTCTCAAAAATTATATAGACAGGGTAGACTTCAATGTTAGAGATTACATACAATGCTTAGGTAACAGATACGAACAATGGAAACTTTTTAAAAATACATTTAAAAAACAGAAAGTCAAAGACTCTATGGTTGTTTTTTTGCTGAAGAAACAGACAACTGTGATATTCACACAAGTGAAAATGAATTCGAAAATGAAAGTTTCAGTGAAGACTCAAAAAAAGTAATAAGTGATGAAGACTATTGTATATTCGACCTGAATATGCAGTAGGTATATTATGATACTGAGTGGTACATCCAAAAAATACTACATATACAAACAACAAGAAAAGCAAAGTAAAGTTCCTAAAATCAAACGTAGTCATTTTAGATGGCCAGAAAAAGATGATTTATCATCCCATCCATATGATTTAGATCATATAGATTTAAATAATATAAAAGAAAAATAAAAAAGTTTGAAGAAATAGGGAATACCTATGTAGGTACTGCAATAACTTGCAATGGTTCAGAATAATCACAATGATTTGCAATACCTAGAAACATTCGGCAATATGTTGCAATAGTCCACAATACTCTCACAATATTCTGCAATACTTCAGTGAATTCCACCTCGCACCAACTGGAAGTATTCAGCCTTAAAAATAATACCTTTTTCGTCTTGAAATTCTGTCACAGCGACTCGGCAACATGAACAACCAAGGGTGATCCGAATAGCACTACGCGAACTCTCATAACATGGTGCAACCGTTTTGGGATTTACGGGGTTCCACCTTCAACACCAAGGTGGCAGGACAATACATTAATTTATGATGCAAGGATTTTCAAGGATAACTTTCAAGTCACCCCGTTTTACGGTACTAATACTGCTTCTCTATTTTGAGCATGTTTATGCATTTGATTATCTTCTGTTTCGTTTCCTCCATTTTGATTCTGATCTGTTTCTACTTCATCAAAACTATTTTTTATTTCTGATTGCAAATCATATTTTTCTTTTGAAAAAATCGTTTCTATAAAAATACCATTTTCTCTCAAAATTCTATAGTTCCTAAAAAGGACAAGTTTCTGGTTTTGAGTATTGTAGAATCTGTACCAACCATTCTTCTCTCCATATCCCAACACCAAAGCTTCTTGTGATCTAGGTAAAAATATGCTTCCACCCGGTCGTATTTCTTTTTTGATATGGATGAATGCTTTTTGTCCAAAATATCTTAAATGTGATATTTCCGGTTTTATTCCGAGAACATCTCGTATGAAATGGTGTTTTTTTATGGAACGAATGTAGTAGCCTATTTTTTGTATATTGAATATGATACTGCTCCAGCCCACAGTGAATACGGAAGATCTGCCTCAATGATGGCCATAGTAGTGATGGTTATGTTTGGTCTTTCGGCCATTCCATTTGTTTCATGAATATTTGATATCGAATATTACAGTTTCATTCCAAGTGACTTAAAGAAATTTTTCACGGACCGGCAACATACGAATAAACCTTTTCCGGTAAGTATTCTTTTACAGGCGTTGCCTTCTTTTCTGGAAATAGTTTTCGTCATCTTGGATTTTATGAATGTTTCACAGTCTATAATAGGTCTTTGTTTAGGTAGAATATGTGTTTCAGCAACTGACTCCTCAATTTCGTTGAAGTTACTTACTGGTGCATGTCGAAATCTTCTATGCCATTCAACAACACTTACGTTCAGATTTTTCTTTTCGTCTGTAGGCATCCCATAGTCTTTCTATTCTTGGAAAATTTGTAATTTTTCAGATGGTAGTACCCAACCAATCCTACTACTTTATCGTCTTTTGTGAATATAATTTTATTTTTATTTTCTTGCATTTTTATTCCTTTTTCTCTCATTTTTTGCTAAGACATTAAGGAGTATTTTGAATCTGGCACACACAGAACATCATACAAGGTAACTTCAATATATTTTCTTGATGGCAGTAAATCATTGAGACTTTCTTCCCCAATATGAGTTACATTCATGATGACATATAATCGTTTCGAATTTTACCTGAATATTGTCTCAAATTTTTGATAACAGCTTTGTCCCCTGACATGTGGGAAGTTGCACCAGTGTCAAATATCCATTGATTTAGGGTTTTCCCTGTAAATGTAGGAAAAGCATAGTCTTCTCGACGGATAACTCTAAATAATCTGGTACAAACGTCATCATATTATGTTGAGTTGTCTTTGGTTTTTAAATTATCTATAGGTACTGTTGTCTATTTCGCTAGGTAGAGTAAGAAAAAATGATCCTTTGGCTCTTGTTGAGGATGCTAGAGGAAGAGGATGTAGAGCGGCCCCCAATAAGTCGTTTCTTTTAAAAATTGAGGTTCTTTCTACCAGTTTAGCCCACAGTTCGTTATATCTCGAAATGTGTTTAGGAATATATTTATAGCCGACTCACATTTAGCCCCAATTACCGATTTGATAAGTCCGTGCAAGCTCTCACATTTTTTGTCAAATATATCATTTAGTGCTATAATACACATACTTGCTGCATCTGGAAAACAAGTTATTTGAGGTACAAGCACCGAATCTACGTTGAACAAAATTTATACTTTTATAAGAGAATGTCTGTAACGTTAATTTTCACACTTTTTCTTGTATTGTATAAATTTTGCAGCATCTTCAGGAGGTGCTTTTCCAGGATTAGTTTCCTCACCTGACGCAATCTTAAATAAATTATTCAGGTCCATGCTTAATGCCATCGTCTTCCAATTATGAAAATTGGATTTTCTATGAAGCAAAGCAAGCAAAACAAAAATTTCTCCATGGTTCCTGAATTTTTCTTCAATAAATTGTTTTTTTACTTGCCGTTCTTAAAACCAGGTGTCTTTAGCCTACAATGAGCGCATAAACTTTTATAATTCTAAGCGTCAATGCAGCTTTATATTTCAATATTAATATTCTTTAATCTGAGGGTCCAATCATCATAGAAAAATCTCATACTGAACAATGACGAACACAGGTAGGTGGCTATTTCTGAGGAAGTACCTTTTATGAATCTCATGATAATACCTGCAATAAAATATGGGAAAATCCTATAGTAAAAGTGTGTGGGAATTTCCCAAATATTTTGAACTACCTACCTATACAGAGGCAGAAAATGTAAACAAATCATTTGGCTATTGTAGCAGTTAGGTAAATAATTATTCGGTAGGGTGTAAAATTAATTAAGGGTGATAAATTCATCAATTTTAAAATCAGATCATACAGGAAGTCTTCATGTATAAAGATAAAAAGATATATAATAAGAACCAGTTTTGGAAAGACTAAAATGAAGTTTTAGGTAGGCAATGAAATCCGGAAGAAATTGGCTTTATCTTTATATTTAAAAAAATAAACTACCTACTCTACTTGCTTAATGCGTCACCCGTAAACGCGATAAATAATAACAGATTTTATCATTATTGTTCCAATGACTAAAGCAGTTTTTATTATTTTTCAGATTCCTCCACGAATAATCACCAAATGGAACGTTTCAAAGAGCCTCTATCACCAAAACCCCATAAAATATTGAGTTATTTATACAAGTGACCTTTAAACCGCCTTCTAAATTTAATTTTATTTATTTCAATATCAACGATGTTGACTTCAACCGCTGTGATAATATTTTTTTTAATTATTTTGGACAATTATGACTTTACAAACGGTTCGAGATGGTACAAATATTCTCGTAGCGTGGACACTAGACAATTCGTGACGTCTCGTAATGTGGACAACGGTGCCGGACAATTTTTGACTCAGAGTTTCGACTCTCGGCAAAGTCCGTGTCCGGGAGTGTTTCAGTACCACAATGACGAAAACGGGAATCTTGTAGGAGCTGTTAAAGTGGATCAGACCGATGTTGATGGAAGAGTACAGCTGGATATTGAGTTATCTGTTGGGAATGGTGTACAGGTAGGAATATCTAATTGTTTATTAATGTCTTAGTAATAATAGCAAATCAAAATTTAAATAATCGACAGCCGGTTATGAAAAACTTAAGCGGGGGATTCCCAGAAATCGCTCAATGATTTTTTTAACCATTTTTGCGGTTCCCTTAAGGAGCACTGGTAACAATAGCGGCTCTACAAGTCAGAAAAGTCAAATGCTCTACCAAATATCAAATTTATAATCTTATCCTTTTAATCGTCAATTTGCATGTTGGTTAAAATTACCAAAAAAAAACTGTTTGTTAAAACACAATTGAAGATTCAAGACTAGCAATTAGGCATCGCCCATCATCAATAGAAGTTATTTCCCAGACAAATAGCGGAGAACCATCTGTTTGTTAAAATCGATTTATAAAAAATAAATTGAATTCGTCTAATTGTTTTCAACATGCGATTATTCAAATTCTTTTTATTCGTTCAACGAGGCAGTATTAAACAAAGACTATACAATGATGATGATGATGATGTGTGGAATAGACGTTTCTATAATTTGTTTCTCCTAATGATGACCTCTGTTAAGCAGGTTCTGGTTAAAAAATAATAACTGATATCTAAGTATGTCTTTTGTGTTTTTAAACATAATGCAACCTTTTTTTTTCTCAGGGTTACAATGGTAAAATAGTCTTAGCCGACGAAAGGCAAAAGGTAATCAACGCCATAATGCACCGCAACCCCATTTACTACAGGGTGTTGTTTCCGTCATGGCAAAACATCCCTCCAAAAGTTACAAAAATAGTGGTCAATGGCAATTTGATTTGTAGCGGACCCAGAATACCAAGTAAGTCAAATACTATCAACAACAAGGTGATTTTTCAAATTCCAAAATGAAAGCGTTTAACTTAATTTGTGCGATTATAAGAAAATTACTAGTTAATGTGTTTTTTGTTTATTTTCAGTTCAAATGGTGCCAGTGTTAACGACAATCAATCTACAGCACAAGCTGAGTTTGGGTGTCACTCCTTTGATCTCTTCTTCTGATCCCACCATTGACACTAGTTCCACTTTCAACAATATTGCTCCTATATTTAACACACAAGGTTAGCATTTTTATACCACATACTGAATTCATCATTTCATCAACTAACCTCATTTTAGAAAACACCCAGTACCCATTCGACGTACGAGTGGACCCATCATCGGCCAATAACAATAACAACATTTTTATCGACTTCAGTCCAAATGGGCATCCAAAGACCACTCAAAGTTCCCTCGTGAACGTTAATAACCCCTTTAATTTTAATCCTTCGCCAGATCGACCTTCATCTGACGGTCGTAAACCTTCAACGACTTCATCTAATGCACGACCAACGCCAAATAGCTTTCCTCAAAATCCATTTTTGAATGGCTTATCTACCCCGGAACCGCCTACAGAGGATGGTGATATACAAAGTAAGTAATTGTTGTTTATATAATTTGTTTCAACTTTGATCTTTGATGCGATAAATCGACACAAATTCGTGAATTCATCTCTTTCTCTGCAAGTTTTCTAAAGATAAGTGTCATCTTGGTTGGCTCCTCAGATAGCACAGTTTTAAAGTCCCTAAAGATGTCCACAAGCGACATTCAAGACGTTAGCTTACGTCTCAAAGACGTCGTACCTATATTACAAAACCCAACGTTTTTCAGACGTTCAAACGAACACATACACAGTCACAGAACTCACTTTGGGAGAAAAACATTAGAAGAGCCAGGAGTAAATTAAAAAAACAAATCAAGAGCCTAAAATTCTAGAATACGAGAATAATGAGAATTCAAGAGCTTGGATTGAAAAAATTCAAGAGCCAAAAGAAAATTAAGAATTTAGAATAAAGGAATAAGGAAAAATCAAGAGCCTGGAATAGGAAAAATTATGAAAATTCAAGAATTTGAATTGAAAGAGAAACACTTTCATGCTAATATTTCTTTATTATTACTCATTTTATAACTTTCAATTTTTGTCTATTCCAGACGCTAGGCTCTCTAAATTAATTCTGAGGTTTTTTAATTGTTCTTGAGGCCTTTCAAAATGCTGCTGGAAAGTGTTTTGGAAAGTTCTCAATGGCTTATTAAAGTTCTAAACTGTTCTAATTTGGCTTGAAGAGTTCTGGATCATTCTAGAAGTTTTTCAGTAATTTCTGAATGGTTCGGAGAGATTTTGAAGTAGGTAATTTAGAGCCCTATTTAAGGGTCAAAGTGTTCCAAATTGGTTCAAAAGGGTTCTAAAAGGATTCCAGTTCTAAATTGAATCCTGATTGTTCTAAAATATCGCTGAAGTGTCTAAATTGTTCCAAAATGCTCCTGAAAATTCTTATTTGGATTTGATCTGTTTTGGATGCTCATCAAAGTTCTACTGTAATCTAAAGTCGCTCTTAAAAACCTTAAAAGCGCTGTATAACTTTCAACCTGAATCTTAAAATTCTGGCGCTTTTCAAAATGTTCTGTAGGATCTAAAGACTTTGAGTGTTTATTCTAAAATGCTTTTGGAAATTCTGAATTGAATTTAAAGTATTTTGAACTTTCCAAAAGGCTTATTATAGTTCTAAAGTATTCTGTAACGCCAGTAACTTCTAAATTGAATGAGAAACGAATTCTGTCGGAAATTTTTATAGACGTCCCTAAATAAGATGTCCACAAACGACATTAAGACGTCTTGCTTACGCGTTCAAGGCGTTTTGAAGACGTTGTATGTTACAAAACCCAACGTCTCTTAGACGTCTGCCTAAAAACGTCTTTAGAACTAAGATATTTTAAAGACATCTTAGAATCTCTCTTCAATACATAGACCATTATTTATTTTTAGGCCTGGTTGTACCAAATAGTTGTCTTTAAGATGTGACTTTACGACATCTTTTTTTCTTCAAGACTTTGTGCAATGTCTGGGTGCAGAATCCCAAGGAGAAATACGTAGTTACATGGAAAATGCGTCATTGAGAATTAATTGGTCTTGCCAGAGAGAGGAAATAATTGACGAAATTTTAATCACATTAGAGTCCAGGAATGCCTTAGGTTTATTAGGTGTTAGGTACTAGGAGATTAAGTAAATTAAAGACCACCTAAGAAGAGAGTTGGGTATAAGTAGAAAGTACCTGCCTCTTGATATCATCATTATTTGAACTAGACATGTCTGTGGCCAATAGCACAGATTCCAATAGTAAATAGTATTTCTTAATTTCTTTCGATTTTCAGCATGCAAATTATGAACAATTTCTTGGGATGCGTCGATTGGGATAGTATTTTAAATGTAGAAAATGTTGAGATAGCTGTTCGAGAGGATTATTCTATCCTCTATAGTGGTATTGAAATGTATATGTTTCAGAAAAAAGATCTAAAAATAAAATGATCACACGAAATGATCACACTAAAAATAAGAGGTTTCCTGGTTGGTATAGTGATGAGCTAAAATCGACTGTTCTAAATAAGAAAAGGGTGCATATACTGTGGAAAAAAACGCATAACACACAATTCTATAGGGAGCTTTTTGATTTAAGAAGGCAGTGTAAAATTTTGATAAAACAATGTTATGACGGTTACCCGTCAACAATGTTGAATCGAGTACCTATTATCAATGATACTGGAAATTTGTAAATGTGAGAAATAGTAACTATGACTTGCCAAATTGTATGAATTTGAATGGTAAAACTACACAGGAGCCCCAGGAAATGGTACAGTTCTTTGTGGAATTTTTTGGGTCTGTCTATAGAAAGATAGACTGTGGTGTACCAAAGGTAGATTGTGATAGAACCCTTGATATTATTACCTGTGTTATAAATGTTATGGATGTATTCAACTCGATCGTAAATATTAACACAAATATATCAGCTGGTCCTGATGAATTACCAGTACAACTTTTTAAGGATTGCAAATATATGTATTGTCTGAAATTTTAGTAAAATTGTATAATGTATCTCTGTCATCTGGAACAATGGAAGATTTCTCGAGTAACTCCAATTTTCAAGAGTGGCGATAAATCTTTGGTCGATAATTATAAACCAATTTCTAAGTTTAGCATTATAGCAAAGTTTTTTGATTCAATAGTAACTGATAAGATAGCTCCTTTAGTGTACAGTATTACATCGTCATCCCAACATGGTTTTGTTAAGAATCGTTCAACTATTACGAACCTTCTGGTCTACACTATCCGACAGGGTGCAACTCGATATTTTGTTTACTAATTGGAGTGTATGGGTTTTCATGGTTCAATTCTGGCTTGATTTGGCACCAATCCTTTTTGACATTTTCATAAATGATCTTGTTTCTAAAATTAAATTCAGTAGTAAACTTCTTTTCGCCGATGATTTAAAGTTATGTATTTAAGATTATAAAGGAGCACTGAAGATTGTCTAGATTTGCAAAAAGACTTATGCCCGTTTCCACCAACCATTTTAGGGAAGCCCTATAACGATAAGTATTCTTTAAACTGACATTTTCCCATGCAAAAATTTCATTTTAGGAGCGGCGTGTAAATAAATAGTATATTTCATTACCAGTCCAAAAAAAAGGATTTTTCCGTGCGCGCGTGACAAATTCTCGTGTGAGGCGCAGCCGAGCACGGGAAGTCATGCAAGAACGGAAAAATCCATTTCTGGACGTGTAATGAACGATATTTTTTATTATACTTATCTGAAAACGATAAAAACAGAAAATCCCATTTTTTTGAAATGCCATGAATTTTACAGAAAATAAAATGTCAAAAATAGGTACAGTCGTGAGTATTGAAAGTGTGAAACCCGACTCACAGGACTTGTCATTTTTCGCTATTTTGGGTAAATCAGTCTTCTCTCTACAATGTTTTTTTTTAATCAAATATCCCCGTCATTGCCGTAAGTATAGCTGGTGAGTTCGTTTTACAATAGGAAAAATCGGGTGTCCCACTTTCAATGCTCACGACTGTACATAGGTAAATGATGCTTGTCACAGAAACTTAAATCGTTTTTAATTTGTCGGGGTGCATTTTTAATAAGATATCTTTGTTCAATTTCGAATGAATGACAAGGATGCAATATTGACTGACGTCTAATCTGCTTAGCGCACGGAAACAGACCCCTCGTTTTTATTCTCATCGGTGGCTTCACCGATGAGTAAGCTATCTTTGTTTAGCGATTGGAAAATGACAATGACGGCCATAGAATGTTGGATCCATCGGTAAAATTTGATGAGAATAAAAACGCAGGAAGAGATCGGGAAAAATTTCCGTGCGCTGTTCTGGAAATGTCACCTTTACTTTATTGTAAAGACAGGTGGAAAAGAGGAAGTATAATAAAAATGTCATTTACAGACCTTCACTAATTCCTGTTCAATTCCAAATTTAGACCACTTTTCAGTGAAATGAAGCTATGTTCATAACAATAATAGATTGGAGTAGAAGTTCAAGCATTTTTGGTTGCAAAATACGCATTCTAAATAGTAAAATTATTACCATTTTGTTGACAACAATGTGCAAATTTTGGTCACGGATTTAAATGAAAAAGGGATAAACATATAGAGTAGCACACCAACAATAAATGTCCAAAATTTCGGATAGTAAAATGCTGGAAAAAATGAATAGAACAGAATTTTCGAAAATTATAATTTTTGTATCACAAAATTATTCAAAATCTGTCAAACAACGAGGTGATTACTGTCATTTTCAGCAAAGACTCAAACCAAACGTTTGTTTAGCGCTTCTCAAAAAGATGTCGCTGAGTTCGGGTAGCATAATAACTTCTTTCAAACGCCAGTAAAAACTGTTTAACCCAGCTAATAATGTGAAATACTATTATTTCATTTGTATCTGAATAAAATTATTTAGTCCGCTGTAAATTACTGTGTAAACGAATTGATATTGAAGATGTCGCCATCTACTTGTAAATTAGTCAATCACTTACAGAGAATTTGAACACCTGTGATTAAAAAATATTCAATGTATGTCATAAACCTCAAAAGATGGCGTGCTGGCTCTTATCTGACGCCCCTCTTAAGGAATACTCTTATCGTCAGGGCTTCCCTAAATTGAATGGTGGAAACGGCCATTAAATAGCTTGTGCCTGTGGTGTAAGGTGTAAGTTAAACGGATTGTAAATAGAACACTGACTGATTTTCGTGGTGTCACGTGCTTTAGAACACTGTATTGTAGTTTTGTAAGATCAATGTTGGAGTACGCTAGTCCAAGCCTGGTTTCTATTCTATAATTTTTACATAGATTTTTTGGAAAAGGTACAGAGACGATTTTTGAGAACTATAAATTTTGAACTGGGAATTCCTATGGAAGATATTGATAATTATGAATATTTGTATAGGAAGTTGAATCTACCACTTTTGGAAGTAAGAATAAGGACTCAATTTGATGTACAGGGTGATCTATTTTAAATGTCACCCCCTGTTAACTTTTTCATTTGACGTTTTTGGCAGAAGTGTCAAATACAAAAGTTTTAAGAAATTGTCAAAAGTTTTCAACTAAGTCAGTTTCAAGTATACAGGGTGCGTCAGAAAAGTGCAGCAGTGTGCAGTTATATTTTTTTAAATGGAACACCCTGTATATTTTGCGCTTATTTGTTAGTCCCCTTTAACCTGATTTCAACGATATATGGTTTGATATGTTTATCTCGGTTTATCTCCAATAGTTATAGGGAAAAGCGCGAAAATTCCTTACTAGGTCTCTCATGTTATTTTTTAAAAAATAATAATAATAGCTGGTATAATTTTCCTTTTTTTAATATGAAACCTTGAAAAGGGTTTTCATGTTTTACCCTATAACTATACATACAATACAATAAACATATCAAACCATATATCGTTGAAATCAGGTTAAAAGGAACTAACAAATAAGTGTACAATATACAGGGTGTTCCATTTGGAAAAATATAACTTCACACTGCTGCACTTTTTTGACGCACTATGTATGCCTAAAACTGACTTAGTTAAAAACTTTCGATAATTTCTTGAAACTTTTGTATTTGACACTTTTGTCAAAAATGTCAAATGAAAAAGTTAGAAGGGGGTGACATTTTTAATAGATCACCCTCCTGTACTTAGGTACTCTGTTCAAAATTGTAAATGGCATGATTGACAGCCCTGAATTTTGCTAAGTAATATTAGAGTACCCCAAAAATTAACCCCTCCGCATGACTCATTTGCAATAGATATTCAAAGAACTAACTATGGCTTAAGTAGTCCTATGTCCAGAATATGTGGGCTAGCAAATTATGGTGATGCTGATCTTTCCTGTACTGATCTTCCTTGTTTCAAGAGACTTATAACTCTTCATTCTTAAATTTAATTAATGGGTACATTCAGGCGGTGCTAGCGGCTTAGTTCAGCCACTCAGCAGGAACTTTATTCTCGAAACAGGGGAGCAGCGGTCCCATTGGAACGAAATTTCTGTCTTTGTCGTCCGGCATAACACTGAAAATGACAGAGCATTCGTTCTTATGAGAACGCTGTTCCTTGGTTTCGAGAATAAAGTCCCTGCTGAGTGGCTGAGCTTAGCCGCTGGGACCGCCTGAATGTACCCATTTACTGGAAAGGCTGGGTGAATCCAAAAGTTTGTGAATCTGTTAATTATGCTATTCTATTTTTATTTTAGTTGTATTTCAATTTTTGTTTGTCTAACTATGTTAAGTGAGTTTTGATTATATGTATACTATGTAATTTTAGTGCATTGAATGTTGTGCAAAATGATATATTGTTCAAATGGCAAGTCCGTTAATAAAAATAAATTAAATTAAAATCATATAAAGTTGAAATGAAAAATGGAAGAGAAGAAACTAAAAGCTAGGGTGATTTTAATGCGAGCGAAATCAATAAGTAATTGGGATGGAACCAGAGGAACTAAATGCTTCTGGAGCATAAAAACTCAGGATGCGCAAAAGATCTGGATGAATTATCACAAAAGAACTAACAGAATCGTGTGGGAGGAGGAAAAAGAAGAAGACAAGCTGTCAGAGGAAACAAGAAATGAGAAATAGAAAATCACTCTACAAAACAAAAGTACGGCTTGATTAAGTTTGATTTGAAATCGAATTCGGATGAAAATTGGCTTTTTCGAAGGTCGCTAAACTCCACTGCTTTTAACACTAGAGCTTACTCTCATTTTTTTTTTTACTTTAGCTTTAGAGGCTCATATACAAACCACTCCACAGCTTTTGAAACTATAGGTACATCATTAGTTATCGATCAAAAAGCTTTCCGAAATGGGCATTTTTTGATACTATTCGCATTGGACACAATCCATAACTATGTCTCTATGGTAGTATAAGTTTCAGGAACTCTATTACGAGAAGTGCAACTTTTCTGGATTTAAGGCTTATCCAGAGAAATTAAATCATTTATCATTCCCCACCAAAACTGCAATTTGAGAAATTAATTGGATGTTTTTTTTGTGATCTTACAATTAATTTAGATACACAGATTGTTGGTTAGTGATAGGTCAGTAAAACAGCTTATAGAGAATTAATTTTGTTGTATTGACGAACGTTTCGACCAATATATGGTCATCTTCAGGATCATACAAGTTAAATTATCTGTGTTAAGGATTAATCCTTCAACAACGCCAATATAACGAACTCGCCATATTATCTGTGATATACCATTAAACACGGCCATTATGTTCCCTATTTTTTAATGTTAATACAGAGAAGTTAACTTGTATGATCCTGAGGATGACCATATATTGGTCGAAACGCTGGCCAATACAACAAATTTAATTCTCTAAGCTGTTTTACTGACCTATCACGAACCAACAACTCCGCATCTAAATTGAGAAATTAAGTTCTGCTTCTTCTAGTATATTCAATATATTCAAACATTTTTCAGTTGTGAGCAATAACCCATTCCTCAACCAACGAACGGATCGTCCAACTATTGTCGCCACCACAAATACACCTTCTAGAGGTGGAGCTACTGGGTGAGTTTAATTTTGTTCAAACAAAAACATATTTCCAAATAAATAAATAATTTTCTTCTAGCATCTTAAATAACGGTAACGTAAACGACGTCTGCGGAAGACCCATAACAACAAATTCGTTAATCGTCAATGGCCAGACGGTGCCGAGAGGCGCTTATCCGTGGCTGGTAGCCATTTTCAGACAACTAGAAAATCTGAGTCTTAACTACATTTGCAGTGGGTCATTGATATCCGAAAAGCACGTCGTCACTGCTGCCCACTGCGTGAAACTGGAATACAGACGAGTTAAACCCACAGAAATTGTTTGCGTTTTTGGTAAATTGAATATCAGAAAATGGGTTACATCTCCTGGCGAACGAATGCTTGAACCCGACTTGATTACAATTCATCCTGGTGAGTTACTTCTACTCTAGCTATATCTAATCATCTTGGAAAAAGAGTTTCTAAAAATCTGTTTGGTTCTAAGTTTATGTTCACTAATAACGTTTCTGTTGTAGATTATGAAACTGGCAAAGCCAACGCCGACATTGCCGTTATGACGTTTCCAGATCCGATCCCATTCAGTAAAATGATCATGCCCGTTTGCCTTTGGCAAGGAAGTAGCGATTTGAATCGTGTAGTTGGCAATATTGGACAAGTTGTTGGGTAAGTAGCAGGTTATTTCCTGGCAATGAAACACAAACTATTATTATTTTTTTCTTAGGTGGGGTAGGGATGAAAACGGTGATGTCAGCACTGCGGAGCCTAGGCAAGTCAGTATGCCGATTGTTGATCAGTTGGAGTGCTTGAAAGGCAGTAGTTCTTCTGCGGGACAGGCTTTGGTTGAAATTGTGTCCAAAAACACTTTCTGTGCTGGTAAATTTATTTATTTTTTCTCTACATTTATAAAGTGCCTTTGATCTTAGCATGAAAATTCTATGTAACTTATACTTCCTAATGTAGAAATATTTTTTTTTAGGTTTCAGGAATGGTTCAGGTCCATGTAACGGTGACAGTGGTTCGGCGTTTTTGCTAAGAAAAAATGGAGTCTTCTTTTTGAGAGGAATCGTTTCGACGGCATTGTCGGAAGCGACGCACCGATCCTGTAATTTGCAAGAATACGTCGTTTTCACGGATGCAAGCAAATATTTAGACTGGCTCAAACGTATTATAAGACAAAATTAGGTAAACTTTGTTTTTTTTGTATCAGCAAGTGTTTTATTTGTTTTACCTATACCTCCTGGATTTTTGGAAAAAAAAAGGATTCATTTCTGATGAAAATGAAGCTTCTTCTGCAGAGATTCCCTTCTCAAATAATAAACACATTTATGGCATCACGAGGTTCCTGAACCTGAAGATGAATCCATAAATTAGGCATCGGAAAGACGTTGAAAGCAAGGCTAAAGTAATTAAATTATGGGGACCAAGTGAAAGATTCATCTAAAGAACATTATTTATGACCGACACTAATTTAGGCATCCTTTGATGGATAATTTTTTACGGTCTTTCGATTCTTCCTTGTCTATCGCTCTATCATTCATATATTTTTTTAATGTTATCTATCCATGTTAACGTCTTCCTCTGCTCTTCCTCCTGTTCCATCAGACATACATCAATGCTGTCTTTGGCCTCCTCGATGGTCGGGTGTCTATTCTTTCGGTGGTTCTATATAGGTATAGGTACATACTTGATGTTGTTTTCCGAATTTCAGCGTTCTGTATAGCTCTGTTCCAACCCGACATGAGAACCGTTCTAGAACGGTAATTTCCAATAGCCCACCTATTTTTGAACGTTTATCCTATTTGACAAATAAATTGATCGACTGGAAATAACGGTTTTCATGTCGATTGGAACAGACCTTATATGTTCCAGTCTTGCAACTCTACATGACCGTGTGAAAACGTGTCTGTTTCTCTGCATCTACTTTCCTTTTATTTCGTTCCGATAGCTGCCAGCATTCAGCTCCGTATGTCAATATCGGCTTGCTTTGTAGATTATCTGTTTTGTTGTTATAGAAACCTGACTACTCCAGAGTACATAATTCAGAATGTTAACGAATTTTTTTATCTTGTGTTACCCTGTAATAATTTATACCTCGCTCCTAATTCCCAAGTATTAAATCTCCTTGCACACATGTTCAGATCTCTAAAACTAAGATCCGGGTCTTCATTATCATCTGCAATACAAACATATTCTCTTTTGCTTTGGTTTATTTTCATTCTCCACTGTTCATATTCGTCCTTAAAGTTTACTATAGGTACCGGTTATCCATATCCAGGTCCTCTTCACAGCTGCCTATTATTACCTGATCGTCTGAAAAGGACAGTGTGCACAAGTAGGTAATATATGTTCTCCCATACCTGAGCACTTTATTTGTCCAGTTCTTCAAGGCCTATTGAATAAATATCTTGAACAGTGTAGGTGATAAATAGCAATCTTGCTTTAGTCCTTTTATAATTTTAAAACTTTCTGAAGCAAGCTATTGATTTCCTACTTTTACTATACTTACTCTGCGGGTTTTCATAAATTTTACTAATGGCTCTTGTGTATTCTCTACTGAGATTAGTCTTCGTCAAAACTTCGATAAGTTTTCTCAATGGCACTGTATCGTAGGCCATCTCGAGGTCTACAAATATTAGATGTGTGGACAGATTTCTAGCTTTCCTTTTTTCTATGATTTGTTGTAATGTGAATAAAGTACCATAATCCATACATGAACGTCCCGCACGAACACCATTCTGATCTTCTATGTTGAACAAAATTCCATTTCAACTCTTCTTTTTAAAATTCCACCGTTCAACCTTCCAAAGAACTATAGTCACACTTATTCCTCTATAGTTTCCATCCGGTTCAACAAATAATTATATTTCTTAAAAATAGCGGGAGAAATTTACAGTGGACAGTCATCAAAGAATAAGAGTAAACAAATACTTAGTGGTCCGTAAACAGGACGCAGAGTTGAAATATGCCTCTCGAATCGAATTTTTGTCCGTGAAAAATTTGAAAAATGAAGAAGTCGCGAAAAGTATTATGAGTTGACGATGGCGAATCAAGAGGTTTGAAGAAAAATTAAAACGGAACTACATTTGTATGTCTAAATAATCAAAAGATTTATTTTATTAGAATAATTTAGTGAAAATAAGGAAAAATTTAATTGGGTACATGTAGGAAAATTGAGACTTTAGTATCTAACCGTTTATGGCAATGACTATGATGCAAAGTGAAATGACTATGGAACATTATTGCAAATTGGGCGGAAGGACTATTGAATATTTTTGCTAAGAGTATAAGGAAAGAGTTTTCAAAAGAAATTCACTTGTATGTTGAATGTGAATGTTTTGGGCTCTTCTGACTAATGAAAAGATTTAGCTAAAATGTCTTATGATCTGAGTTGAGTGAGTTTATCTGTCTAGTTAAATCATCGCATCGCATGAGGATAAATCAAAAAATGATTCAATGTTAAGTAAATTTAATGAATATTATGTTATGGCGAGGGTTGATCAACTAATCAACTGTTATAAGTTACCTATCTAAAACAAAATCAGGTAGAGTATCAAAACCTTTAAATTGTTTAATTTAAACTTGCAATAGGAAAATATTGGTATACCTGATATAAAAATGTAGATACTTTAAGTTATTATTATACCAATTCAATATTACCTCTGGATGATGACAATTCGTAAAACGTAATCCACGTAGTCAATTTTCAGGATGTTTGATAGAAGTTTTTCAAGTACAAAATATCTACTATTTCCTACAAGATAATACCTACAGATGGAGAAATCTAGAACAATTCCAATGTGAACTAGGTCGTATCCAATATTAAGTGATGGTCATGCTATCAGTTTTTTTAATTTTAATGTCTAATATACCATCTCAGATTCGCAAATATCCAGGAGGCAGTGAAATTTTTTAGCCCTCTTATTTTCCTAGTTGGTCCAAATTAAATAGTTTATTTTATTGTTCTCTTGGTGATACAAAACAAGCAGTCTGGCTAAAATTTTCGGATGGGTTCACAAGATCAATGAGAAATACAAGTAGGTACACTTATTTTCCCAATCATAAGTATTTCACATTTACTACAATAGAAACATAACGTATATGAAATTATGAAAATAGCAATTTGGCTTATCTCAGATAGTAGAAATAAGTGAGTCTGGCTGTAAATTTTCAGATCTTTAATTTTTCACTTGCCAGACGTATATTATCCATACTCCCAGATTAGCCGGACTATTTTTTACGTAACTTCAGTATACCTACCTCTCTCATTCGTAGAACTATTTTTATCAGTGGAAAAGAAAAGGGCCGTACAATCGTAAGCTCTGACGCATTTTGCGCCTAAACCCATCGGAAAACCCCCCCTAAAAATATATGTATTTTGCTTAGAATTACTAACCCTACAATTTTATCCATGTTTTCTGATTCTGACTGAACAAATAAGTACCTACCGAAAATCGTCACTATAAAAGTTTGAACAATTTTATTCGTAGGATAGCCTAATAGCCTCTATAAATATAATAAAATCAATAGTAGAATCCGTAAACTTTCCATAGTCAGATATACAACCAAACATACATAACATGTGAGACGGCAGATTCTAGGTCAATCGGGTTGTTGTGTTGTAAAGTAATTTAATCATAGGTTTTGGGTTGTAAGTAATAAATAATAACTTATTTATGTGTTATTTGTCACCATATATCTAACGACTTAACGACGAACATACAAAATTACATATACCTACCCTGCCTCTTGGCCAAGCGTTAAAAATCCCAATATCCACACATTTCCATTATGTTCATTATTAGTAAATGAATACATTCTCCTTTCATTATATAGATTGAGAATTCGTGTAAAAAAAAATTATGGATCCTCCGTTTAAACCAGATGAAGCTGACTGTTGCAATTCAGGATGTAACCCATGCATTTTAGACGTTTACGAGGAACAACTAAGAAAATTTAAAGCAGCAAATCAAAATGCTCAAAAATCTACAAGTAACTGCCTCTGTATGACTTCTTTTACTACTTTTGAACTAATTAATATAGAGAAGCACACCAAAGAATCCAATTTATACACATTCGAGTTTATAGGGCAAGAAAAAGTCATCTATGAGCCTGGCCAATACTTACTTTTAAAAGCCACAGTGCATGGGGAAGTTTTTCAAAAAGCCTATACTCCTATCTATATAGAAAATAATAATAATAATAATAATAATAATAATAATATTTATTATCTCCAGAAAAATTACATTCCAAACAGTTAACTAAGATAAATGTGGGGAATAATAGGCCATATTTGCAGCATCCCGCGC
Organism: Ceutorhynchus assimilis; assembly: GCA_917834065.1. Taxonomy (NCBI): domain Eukaryota; kingdom Metazoa; phylum Arthropoda; class Insecta; order Coleoptera; family Curculionidae; genus Ceutorhynchus; species Ceutorhynchus assimilis. The sequence goes on along the minus strand of OU892280.1, from coordinate 27,779,529 downwards.
AAGCATGAGTGCTGTTGAGGCCCCAAAAAATTGCTTAAAATAAAATATTAAGAAAGGCTTATCTAAGATCTATGAATATGAAAATCAAGTAACGCACTTGATACTTAAACTGTAAGACGAAGAAAGAGAAGAAGGAGGTGGAAAAATAGAGAAAAGAAGGAAAGAAAAGAAAAAGAAAAAGAGGGCACATGGCAGAGAATAATATATATACTAGAGCGGAGAATAATATTAAAGCAGATAGGAATTTCATGATGTACCCAATTATTTATGTGCAGGAAATTAAGGGCGATTTATCTAGAGCAGGAAATATAATATATTATATTTTAAATTAGTTTTAATTTCATTCTTTTTTTAAAAACACCAACAGATGTAGAAAAATCAATTATTTCATATTTGTTAATGAGTGAGGCAATGGTATAGCTGAATGACTTTTTGAAGAATTCTTTATTGTGAGACGGTATTGTCAAAAGCTGTTTCCTGCGAATGTTTAAATTATGAATGTCAGTTCGATATTTGATTTTATTGTGTAGGTATGGTGGAGTTTTAAATTTTATTAATTTATAAAAGAAGCATAGTGAGTGCAGACTACGCCTGTTAAACATACTTAACCAGCCCAATTCATTCAGTTTATGTGAAACTCGGTCTCTTCGTCTTATTCCACACGCAAACCTAATGCAAGAGTTCTGAACCTTTTGGACTCTCCTAACATCTATCGAATCCAAAAAAGGCCCATATAGGTGATCGCAAAAATTAAAATGCGAGAGAATTAAAGAGTCGCAAATCAAAGTTTTAGTTCTTTGACAAAGATAGTGTCTATGAGAGTATAAACCCCTCAAAACTGAATATGCTCTTTTTAAGCAAAGTGTTATGTGTTCTTTAAATTTGAGTTTGCTATCCATGACAAGTCCCAAGTTTTTAGCCGAATTTTTAAATGATATCGTGTCTTGTCCTAGATTTAGTTCAATATTGCCTAAAAGATCATTTCTAATATTTTCATTACAAAACAGGAGAGCTACCGATTTGTTAGGATTTATTTTAAGCAAATGTTTATTTGATTCATCAAGCAACGATTTCAGATCTTCATTGATCAGCTTATTGGCTGCAGCTACTTCTGAAGGTTTGAAAGATAAATAGATTTGCGTATCGTCTGCGTATAAGTGGTATTGACAAAATTTTAATGATTTTATAAAGTTAGAGGTGAATATACTATACAAAAGAGGACCCAAAATACTACCCTGAGGCACTCCCGCAAAGACATTAAGAGATTCCGAATATTGTCCGTCAAGAGTAACTCTTTGAGATCTCTTTGAAAGGAATGAGGACACAAGTAGAGACGCCGACTTACTGAAGCCTACGTATTTTAAAATCGACAGAAGAATTTCATGGTGAAGCATATCAAATGCTTTTGTATAGTCTAATAAAATGAGCACACTAGCATTGCTGTTGTCCTGCGCCCGCACTATATCATCAGTTAAATCAGACAAAGCTGTTGAGCAGCTATAGCCCGCTCTAAAGCCGGATTGTTTGCTGGGTATTATGTTATTGTTGTTGAGGAATGTATTTATCTGAAGTTCCATAACTTTTTCAAGGATTTTTGAGAGAGTGGGTAAAATAGAAATTGATCGTAAATGACCAAACTCGGTAGGATTTTTAATTTTGGGAGAGGAATTACATTGGCGGACTTCCAAGATTGGGGAAAGTGTGATTCACTTAGGCAGCAATTTATAATGTGTGTTATAAATGGAATTATAAATGGACAACACAAAGTAATCAGCGTTATATTGAGATTATCCGATCCTAGAGCTTTAGATTTGAGTTTAAGGAGAATTTTGGAAATCAAATATTCGCTAACTGGCTGAAAAAAAAAAGTTTCATTGACCAATAAATTATTTTTATAAAAGTTTATGAGTTCTTGGTTAGGTATATCATTGCTATTTGTTATTTGCGTAAAATACTTATTAAGTTGGTCTAAATTTGTCAGATTACTTGGTATGGTGTTACTTTTTTTATTTGTTATGATATTAAGTTTTTTAAGTTCGTTCCATTTTTCCTTTGTGCTGCAAGTTTGAAGTTTAAAATTTAGGTAAGCTTTTTTTTCAGATCTAATAGCCGATGTTGTGTAATTTCTCAATTGCTTATAATAATTCCAGTGTTCTTGGTTTTTAGTCCTTCGAAAACGGTTTAAAGCTTGATTTCTGAGTTTTTTCATGTATTTTATGTTGTCAGTTATCCATGGACAGTAGGGTCTTTTTTTTCCTCTGTAAACTTTTGAGGGTGCATGAATATCGAAAATGTGCAATATAGTGTCAGTTAAATATAATACCTTTTGATCTATAGATTCTATCTCATATAAAATATTCCAATCAGCACTTTCCAAATCTGCCTGAAATCTGATTAAGTTAATTTGATTTAAAGGTCGATATGTATAAACGATTTTTTCAGGCTCTAACATCAAAAACTGGAGACAGCAATATACAAGAAGATGATCGGATATGCCAACATCAATTACTCCTACATCCTGAATATTATCCGAGTTGTAACAAATCAAGTCGATTAGTGTTTCACTTATATTCGAAATCCTAGTTGGTTCAGAAATTAACTGATTTAAACCAAATGTTTCTAAAATATTATTAAGTTGACTTACATATCCGGAATCAATGTCTAGCATGTTTATGTTAAAGTCTCCAAAACATATAATTTTATCTGAGTTTGCAAAGAAATTTATTAAAATATCCTCAAAATAGGTAAGAAACTCTACACGGCTACCCTGAGGGGGTCTATAGAGATTTCCCACAACAATAACTTCATTATTGTACTTCAGTTTAACCCACACATGCTCAACAAACTCTCTACACTCACTTAGAACTAAAGAATAATCTAAATCATTTCTTATGTAAAGACCGACGCCTCCACCGCGCCCTAAAACGATCGCGTCTTACAAAATTATAGTTTTCAACAGAAACATCCTGATCAGATATATTATTAGGATTCAACCAACTTTCAGAGATTCCAATTAAACTGTATTTATTAGTAGTGATATGATCTTTAAATAGATCAAAGTTGTTGAGTAATGATCTAACATTAAGATGTGCAAAGCTCAACATTTATACCTTAGAGATGAAGACGAAGAAGAGTGAGGACTGAAAAAGTAGTAAGAAAGGAGGGGTGAGATTAAAGCAGGAGAAAAAAAAGAAAGGAAAAAAAAAAGTTTTCTTCGATTTCAGAGAAAAAAAAAAATAAAAAATAGAGAGAACAAGTATCGTCACTTCGAAACGGTACTGCATTTAAATAGGAGTCATATAATTTCAATTACCAGATATTACATTATTACTTAAAGCTATATTTTACTTTTACTGAGAGTAACTTAAATATGGTTTCTACCTCTACGAATAATTATTCAAAAAAGGAATTACAATAATAAATCCAAGCAGAATGACTGTTAATATTCTATGCTGTTTATTAAGTGTTGTTTACAAAACAAAAATGGAATTCAATTCAATTCGGAACTTTTGCTTTTTCAACATTGCAGATGTCACAGCAAAATATTTATATTATTGAATTTCAAATGCAATAAAAAAAGAAAAAACGCAGAACGAGGAAAGTGCATCAGTAGTAGAGTTAGAAAAAAATAAAAAAATAAGAACTCATGAGAAAAAGCGGCTATAAATAAATAAATGCTTTAAACCAGGCTATGAGAGAAGAGAATGAAATAAATGGACAGTTGTTATAAATATTGTTGACAGTACCTTAATTAAATGATTGTTAAGAAGTCATCCTCGCTGTCAACGCGCGTCACATCATTTCCTCGTTTTATGTAAATATTGCCGTTTAAACACCATGCGCACTTTGATGAAAATTTTTCCACAGCCTTTTTTAAAAGGTCGAGTTTATATTTTGTCAGATCCTCCTTTATTTGTATACCGGCATCCCGAAGATTTTTACGATTTTGTAAAACGGCCACTCGCGCGTTATCAGAATCGAAGCGAACTAAAACAGCTGACGGTTTACCGCCGGGCGTTTTTGATTTTACTCGATGGCACTTTTTTATGTCTAAATCTCGAACATTGACCTTCATTTTTTTGGTAAAAATACCTAGAATTTCCTTCCGCAAGTCCTCGTTCTCCTCTTCAGGCATGCCAAAGATCCGAATATTTAAGTTTCTGGATGCCTGTTCACAGTTGTCAAGGGCCCTAGCAAATGACAGGTTATTTTTTTTAAGATCCGAGATTTCTTGAGCCATAGAATTAATACGCTTATCCTGGTCATCCATGCGTTTCTCAAATTTCTCACTGACTATCTTGACGACAGATTCAGCAACCGTCTGGAGAAAATCCTCAGTGAAGATAGTCTTGACGATATTCTTAATTTTGTCCAAATCTCCACTTGTTAAACCCATGTTGACACTGCGCAAGTTCATACCACTAAGCACCGCGACTATATTGTTTTAGTACAATAATTCCTTTACTAAAGCAGTAAATTTACGATCTTTATCGTTATGACACGAAGGATACACTACTCAAACTTTTCACACAAGTAACAAACTTTTAAAATGCCGTTTAAGGTAAAAATTAGAAGTAAATTTGGGCAGCACCGAAGTAGACTACTATTCAGACGCCATCTTGGTTATTATATATATCAACCTTCGAATTGTTTTACAGTTTTAGTAAAGCTGTATGAAAATGGACGAATGTCCAGATATTTCCAAAGACTGCTTATTGGCTGTGAAACTTCATGGAGAGGCCCTTATGGGGACTACATCATTGATTACAATCAAAAAAATCTATTATTTATCGCTCAAGGTACAGGCGTAGCTCCATTCTATAGTATAATTTGTAATATGTTAAATAACGAAGATTGTTACACTTTTTTGACATTATTTTTTTGCTGCAACACTGACAATCTAATGTTACGTGAAGAATTTTATAAACTGAAAGCCTATTGGAATTTCAAATATGAATTATTTATATCAAATGGCAATGAAGGGAGTTTCGAGAAGAAATACGATGAGACTGTGAATTTTTCACGTTTGGATGTAAGGACATTGGAAAGCTACATGAAAAATGTGAAAGGTGATTTAAAAGTATTGATTTGTGGTTCAGAGACTTTCTGTGATAATATTAGGGATAGTGTAGTAGTGCATTGTGATGTATCTTCTCAGGATATTATTGTTTTTTAATTGAGAAATAAATGAACTATTTATTTATTATAGTATTTGATAACTTATTTAAATCTTGTCTTCCCAATTGGCAACTACTTCAAAATGTGAAGAAGATAAAACGCTGTTCCCTTTCTTTAAATAAATAAAATACAAACATGTTAAACAAATTAGTATTTGGTAGGTAATTTATTTCGTAAATATCTATTAAAAGTAAAAGAAATTCTGATATCAGGACAGGATGTGTAAAAACACACCTAAAAAGTTTTCTTACACAATATTCATATTTTACCTAGAAATTAGCTTAGCACCTAATTATTATCTTCTAAATAGGCATTTATCCACTTATCTTAATCTAAATAATAATACATACCCAAACTTCAAATACAGTATGTATAACTAAAATATAAAATATTATCTAATTAATTTTCACTTATCAATAATAAATCTTCCATAACTTCTCAATTTTAATATCAAATCGCTTCTCAAATCCTAATTATATTTATCAATTTAGATTCCAAAAATAAGTCAGTCATATAACTATTAATTAATAATTCTTAATAATTAAAAATACCTATTATTTAAATTTATAAAAAGTAAATAATTCTAAATATAAAGGCATAATATAGAAAATACAAAAATAGTATTTCAGTAATAACAACAAATGTATAAAGGATTTAAAAAAAAATCGAGGTATAAAAATTTTGATTGTAACCAACAGTGCTTTTGGCTAATCCTGCATGATGTTTGAACAAAAAGCAGACCAAAAACCCAAATAAAACAGTTTTCTATAACTTCAACATCGAAGAGGCAAAAATCACAGCAATTTGAACCAAGCCAAAACCATAAAAAATATCTAATCTCCATTAGAATGATTAATTACATTTTCTTTTTCAACGGCCGCATTATCCTTATTTTTACAAAAATCCTTAACTAACTGTAGAACATTTTGATCCTTAGTACGGTTTGGATGTTCACTAATCATATGCTTACGAATTACTAAAGAAAAAGAGGCAAAATCGCACATACTGCACTTAAAAATAAGAGTTTCACTAGTGTGCAAACTCAAATGATTAATATGTTTCTTTTTATCTTTAGTACTGTAAGAGCACTTGTCGCACGTAAATATAACTTCGTGCTTTGCCTTTATATGTTTACCGACAGTGGTTTTGAATCCCTTAAAATCGCAATAGTTACATTTTATAACTTCCATACCTTCATCATTGTGCTTGTCAACATGAGACTTATAAGTATTGTAAATTTGAGTAGTGTATGAACAAAGTTCACAATTGTACAATTTATCTCTTGTATTTAAATTAGTTTTTCCATTTGACTGCCTCCTGCTGTGTTCGCCTTCAAGGACCTTGTATTTCACCCCATGTTCTTTTTGAGAATGACGCCTTATACCTGACAATGTTGTCCTATAATTGCAATTATTACAATCATAAATTGGTTCTTTATCTTCAGTATGTAACAGCAGATGATGTTTCAGTCCATCTAAACTTTTCCCTGTATAAGAACAATGAGAGCACTCGAATATTTTTTGTTTTAATTCCAAATTGGCATCAGTGATCGTTTTTCCATGCAATTCACGATAATGTTTAATTATGCAAACTCTGAAGCCTCTATAATCACAATCCTTGCAATTATATACTTTAGTATTATACAAAGTGTGTTTTAAAGAGTGATTTTTGAATTGGCTATTCCATTTTGCTGTATATGAGCAAAGGTCGCAACTGTAAATGTGCTCTTTTTTGGGATTATCAATTCGTTTATTGTGAATATGTTTTGAATGGTACTTTACAATTGATTTAAATGATTTAAAATCACATTCTGTGCAATTTATCATAGGAACATTGTCTCTGTGTTTTTGAATATGAAGTTGTAAGTTATACTTGAAATTCGAAACATAGGAACACAGGTCGCAATGGTATATTTCTTCTTCTGTTTTAATTTTGATGTTTCTAATTTTTTTTCTATCCTGTGGATTTATGTAGCTCCTTTTTTCTTTTGCAATAAATTCTGTATTGTGCTCAATATTCGAGTGTTTTTTAACAGTATTCCTGAATGATGTATAATCGCAAAAGTCACATTTATAAGTCAATGAGCCCGTGGCATGATATGATTTATGCCTGTGTAATTTTTCTATTCCGTGTGCCGAATATGAGCAGAGATCACATTTAACTACTTTTCTTTTGTACTTATATCCATGTTTTTCCTTCAGATGACCTCGAACAGCATTAGCGATCAAACTTTTAAAATTGCATTTTGTACAACTATAAAGTGTTTTTTTCAGTTTGGTATGTCGATGTATGTGACCCTGTAAATTACCTTTAGTATTTGTTTCAAAAGAACAAAGTGTGCATCTGTAAATGGTATTCTTGGGAGTAACATGACATTTATTCTGATGTTTGATAACGTTAATTTTAAATGATATGAAGTCGCACTGTTCACATTTCTGAAGCTTTTCTTTGGTTAAAATATGTCGCCGGACATGCTCTTTATAAGAACATTGATTTTTACATACAAATGAGCAATGAGGGCAGTTTATCATGGTAGCCTGCCATTCGACATTTTTTCCATGCATCTGCACAGAATGCTTACTAACGACACGTTTGAAAGATCTAAAATCGCAAAAAGTACATTTAAAGATGGGTTTGTCGAGTCTATGAGCCAGCGTGTGGGAAAATGTAGAATATCGGCCACCTTTTGAAATATAAGAACAATGTTGACAGTTAAAATCTTTGCCTATGTGAACTGCTCTAAAATGTTTCTGTAACGATTTTTGATTTTTTGACTTGTGAGGACACTGAACACAATCATATGATCTTGTTCCAATACCATTTAGTCTCAGTTCTTCTTTTATTATTAACTCATCATGGCGTAAGTGACCTGAAACAGATTCTTCCTTCAAAACTGACTCTTCATCTAAAGAATCATCCTTATTTAATGAAGATGGCTCATTATCAACTATATTTGACTTTTCATGTGCATGTTCTGGCACAACTGTTTCATTATTTATTTCAGAATTTTCCTCTGGGCTTACATTTTCTGGCGGTACAATTTCCATTTGTTGATTTGACTGAAGATGCATCAATAAATGCTGGTTGAATAATATTTTATCCGAAGTCTCAAATAATGAACATATATTGCAAATATATTGTTTATCTGCAGAATCATTGGAACTTTGTGGAACGTTCTCTTCTAATGTTTTCTTTGAATCCGGCAATTCTGAGCTAATCTTGACTTCATTAGTCCGAATGTTCTCACAGCTTGGCGATTCCTGCAAAGTTTTGCTTGATTCTACCTTTTCTGATTCATCTGGCAATTTCTTACATGTTCGCTGATGTTTCAATAACATTTTTCTTGATACTTTAAAATTCTTACATTTTGGACATTTATAAATAGCTTTAACCTTACACTTTTTGGTGTGTTCAATATTCAATTGATAAGGTACTCTTCTATCACAATAGTTGCAAAAACTACTGAGTTCGCGGTGGGCGTTTACTAAATGAAATAATAATGATCTTTCAGATTTTCCTTCAAAGGAGCAATGAGAACATACAAAATTTAATTTTTTTGGGGATTTTTCCAAGTGACTTTTTTCAGGCTGCTTCAAACCAATGGAAACTTTTGCAGTATCAGAACATTTTTGAGAGTTGAATAATTGAGGCACTACAGTTGCTTTAAATAATAACTCTGGCTTGGAAGCTGAAAAATCCTTACCTGAATCAAAATCGTCAAAAACATCTCCAAACTCATCATTTATATCAGAGAATGAAAAATGAGTATCCAAATCAGAATCATCAGATTCAGATACTGAATCATCATTATTCAAATCAGAAGTACCTGTTTTGTTATTTGAGTTACTTTCCTTATGATGTTTCAATTGGTGTCTAGCTAAAGCAAATCGAATATTGGTTGAAAAATCACATAAATCACATCTAAAGCAAATTTTTTTCTCAGGATGATTTTGAGTATTTAAATTTGTCTCAATTGTATCAATATGAATATTTGCTGACTCTGACTCATGTGCTACTTGTTGGTGTCGGGCCAAAGAGAATCTGGTTTTAGAAAAAAAATTGCAAATGTTACACCGAAAACTTAGCTTAGGTTTGTTTATGTTATCATTAGGTACAATTCCATTCTGTTCTGATATTGCCAGATCAGTCCCTGCATGATTTATGACAGTGGTTGTATTTTCCAACTCAGGATCTGGAATTGTAGTCTGCTGAGATGTAGTGCTGGCATTAGCAGTGCTTGTGCTGTAAATTCGAAACTATTCATACAGAAATGAGATTATAATAAAATATGTTTTACCTGAATGAAATAGATTCTGATGGGTCAGATTTCTTTGATATATCTCTAATGTCAAGACCTAATGAAAATAAATTAAATCAGAAAATAATTGGCAATCAAGTTTGATACTTACTGCTTGTGGTATTTGAATCAGTGGATACATCATCTGGGACTATATTATATGGGTCATCGTCAAAGTAATTCATTACAAGGCACTCCATTTTAATGACTGTAATGGAAATAATAGAATTATGTATTAATAATAAACCTTTGATGCTAAAGAAAATTTTATTGTGTGCTCTAATGGAGCTGTTTGTTTTGGTAAATAATTATACAATAGTTTCCATTTTTTCTTATCAGAATTGCAATGTGTATGAGCAAGTGTACAGTGGGTGAGTGTTTGAGACATTTAAAATTTTTCAGTTTTATGGGTAAAGTAATAGCAACTCTTTTGTAGATTTTTGCTTAAATTCTTGAGTGTCTGGTCCGGTATTATGATTCTGGTTGACCGAAGGTTGAATTCAACCTAAAGAACTGCACCTTTCGCAGCAGTTAACTTTAGGTTGTAGAGATGTAAAAAAACGGTTTTTTTTCAGATTTGAAAAAAAACATTGAAAAAAAACCAGAAAAAAAACGTTTTTTTTGTTTTTTTTCTAAATGATTCAAATTCAAAAAGCAGGTTTTTTTCAGATTTGAAAAAAAAAACATGAAAAAAAAACTAGAAAAAAAAAACAAGTTTTTGTGGTTTTTTCAAAATAATTCAATTTTAAACTTCGTGAGTATCTCCAACCTCAGCTTTAAGTAAAAAAAAAAAACGGACATTTGACGACCCTGGAGACGTAGTTACAGTCTGAAAATTCTTCATACAGCGAAAGTGTCTTATATCAGTGATGTTCTTTTCTAGTGTGTATGTTGTATGAATATGATGAATGTATGATCTGATATAATATGATAGTTCATACATGGATGTACCATGTAGGTACCTGACCTGAAAACATGTTTCATTTACATAAGAATAGGTCTGTTTCTGCAGAAATCACAAACCAGTCAGAGTGAATTTCATTGGTTGAAATTAGTTTTCTGACTATTTCTGACTTTTCAACCAATGAAATTCGCTCTGACTGGTTTGTGATTTCTGCAGAAAAAGACCCAATATTGTTACTATGTTATTTCTATATAGAATAAGGCAATATTTTACGTTTTATCCATATTTCACTGCTTAAACCAATTTTTTGTCCCAAGAAAAGTTTAATTGGCAAAAAAAGTAAAAAATGCGCATATGGTGCTAAGTTTAGAAAAAAAACACAAAATCTGAAAAAAAACCATGAAAAAAAACTTGAAAAAAAACAAAAAAAACGGATTGTTTTTTTTCACGTTACATCTCTATTAGGTTGACATTATAATAACGGCCCTTATTCCTGTAACATGTATAATTAGTCAGTATGAGTAGTGATGATGCCTGAATTATTAAATGGTACGTAAAAAAGGGCTAGGACTGTCGGGAGTAAATTATGAATAGTGATAGTACAAATTTTGGATGAAAATTAACTTTAAAATGTACCTAAACCTAAATACATACCTTATGTTGAAAAACTCTTGCAAAAAAGGACTCATGTGAGGTTGGATATGGTAGCAGAAAAAAAAGCTTCTATTGTATGTTGCATTGCTTTGTGTAGCTTATCAGCATAATGAAATTTGATTGGTTTTTCTTGTATCAATTATTATATACAGTTGGATCATTTTTAATAACCCATGTGGACTTTGGGCAAATAAAATAAAAATACAATAAAAAAGAAAAACTATGAACATAAACAAAAAAAAAGAAAATAAGAAATTTCAGGGACGAGCCTCGTCACCGTGGAATACACTACGTCATCTGTCTGTCACCTGTCACTGTCACACATTCGGCTAGAGACAAGGCCTTATCGATACGATATATCGATACGTTCTCGATCAAAGTACATTTCGATACAAATTTGTCACATCTTGCATAATTTTCAGGATCTTGAATTTTTCTATATATTTATAACATTCTCGGCCTTAAGCCTAGTACTCATAACTGCGAAATTCGCATTTTTTTGACATTGCGTTGACAATTTGACGTTTTATGCGTGTATCAAACTTTACTGTGCCCAGAACGCTCCCTGTCTCTGGGCGGTGACGTCACAGATTTCTACGGGAGTGCTCCAAGAGCGACTATAATCAGTATAATCCAAACGAGGGCACACCTTTTGAAATCAATAGCCATTGAGCTTTGATCCATCGAATTTAATAGTGCTTTCGACTCTTGCCTCAAAACTGCACCCGATTGGTCAAAAAGCGATCCGAAAAGGATTCAAATGTTCGGCTTGAAACGGAGCGTTGCTCTTGGTCGGCGAGATTCACGTGATCGATTTGAGAGAAAGAACGATCTCAAATCGCGTATGGAGAAGTTTTATTCCGTTAAATTCGACGGATCAGAGTTTGATCAACACCTTCAAAGGTACGTTCGGCTATTGATTTCAAATGGTGTGCTACTCTGAGGGGGGCCCTTGTTTGGCTTCGCTCTCGGAGCACTCCTGCGGAGATTTGTGACGTCACCGCCCAGACGGGCAGCGCTCTGGAACAGTAAAGCCGATAATGTTGAAGAAAATGAAAATTCAAGAGCCAGGAATAGACAAAAGCTGCGTCCGTTAAGCTAATAGTGCATCCCGCTTTTCCCTGATGCATCAAATTTGCGGGGGGTGCAAGAAGCCCAGGTAAGTTAGTATTGAAGAATTGATAATAGCTGGAGTGCGTTTAGAAATGGAGTGTGAAGGTAGAGTAGTTGTTTGTCAGAGTGTTCTGACGTCATCACTTGGAGTGCACTCTAGGTGCGCCATTTCTGAACATATTATAAGGCGATTTTCAGCCTGGAATGATTAGGCGATTTTCAGCCTGGAATGATTATTATTTGGTTATAACCAATGCATTTCCGCCGTCGCGGTTTTAACCAAAGTAGGGGAAGTTGTAATGTCACATGTCACATATCAGCTGATTTGCTTTTGGTATTTACCACTTATAACCGATTATAACCCAGCTTTGGACTTGGGTTAATCTTTTGGTTACAGCTTTTTGATGTTATTTTTATTATTTTGGGAATTATTGGTGTTTTGTGATTTTACAGTTGTATTGTGGCCTGGCACAATGTAAGAAGTACTTATACACTCACTCACTCACTGCAACTCATCATGTTTAGATCGAGGTTTAGATCATCCCCTAAGAAAATCTGTTCGATAAACGAGACTAACGAGAGATTCCGCTCCATTTTTTGTACCTAAACAACAAACCATTGTTGAAATGAAAAAACAAATAGAAATAATAAACATAATCCTTCACTGCTATAACTGAATCATTTCAGCGGTCAGTTCCTTGGGTTATGATTCTTGAGTGGTGGGGGGCTGTGACGTCACACTTGGCTGTCAAAGTTGTCAACCAAAAGAATAACCACGGTATTTACCGATAAATAATCATTCCAGGCTGAAAATCGCCTATTATTATTTGGTTATAACCAGTATAAGACAGTTTATAGGCGATTTTCAGCCTGGAATGATTATTATTTGGTTATAACCAATGCATTTCCGCCGTCGCGGTTTTAACCAAAGTAGGGGAAGTTGTGACGTCAAATATCAGCTGATTTGCTTTTGGTATTAGGCCAAGTATTAGGCAATCCAACGACCTGTCCAAATGGCGTCTGGTTGGGAAACAATAAACAAAAAACATATGTTTTTCTTTTGGCAGGATTAAGCCTAGTACGCATAACAGCGAAATTCGCTGTTTTTTGACATTGCTTCGACAATTTGATGTTTTATGCGTGAATCAAACGTCAAATTGTCGAAGCAATGTCAGAAAAGAGCGAATTTCGCGGTTATGAGTACTAGGCTTTATAATCTGACACTTTTCTGACATCGTTGACATGTAACAACCCGTATTCTAACCTCATAAAAATTTCAAAATGCCGGCTGGTTGGCAAAAGTCACTTGGTTTGGATTCCCTAATTTACCACTTATAACCGATTATAACCCAGCTTTGGACTTGGGTTAATCTTTTGGTTACAGCTTTTTGATGTTATTGTTATTATTTTTGGAATTTCTATTGGTGTTTTGTAATTTTGCAGTTGCGTTGTAGCCTGGCACAATGAAAGAAGTATACATTCACTCACTCACTGCAATTCACCATGTTTAGATCGAGGTTTAAATCATCCCCATAAAGAAAGTCTGTTCGATAAACGAGACTAACGAGTGATTCAGCTCCATTTTTTGTACCTAAACAAAAAACTATTGTTGAAACGAAAAAACAAATAAGAATAATAAACAAAATCCTACACTGGTATAACCAAATCATTTCAGCGGTCAGTTCCTTGGGTTATGATTCTTGAATGGTGGGGGGCTATGACGTCACACTTGGCTGTCAAAGTTGTCAACCAAAAGAATAACCACGGTATTTACCGATAAATAATCATTCCAGGGGCTGAAAATCGCCTATAGTCTGGCAAGTGGTAAGTTGTTAGAGACGAAAGGGGGAAGAAAAGTGGGGCGTAACCTAAGAATATTCACTGACACCTCAACTGACACCGCTTGATGACAGTCATGTCTTTGAGTTCAGTGGCACCGAAAACAGCAAGGAAATTAACTAATAAAGTTATTAGATTTTTTTTTTTTAAGTTTCGCGAATAAGGGGGGATTTTCATGCATCCGTTTTTCCGTCAAAATATGTCCGAAAAGTCTTCTATTTTGACATATTTATATACGATTATGTCAGAATAGAATGTTAAACGGACATATTTCGTCGGAAAAACGGATGCATGAAAATCCTCCCTAACCATGCCACTGTGCTGTCGTTCAGGCTCTAACCAATAGAATCATGATTATGGTGCATACAGAGCTGCTTTCGGGTGCCACCCTTTGAGCGCTCCCGAGTTACTCCGAAGTACTCCGGCTACAGTTTGACTCGTTCGGTTTCAAGCGTTCGTTGAAAACCATTGCACAAATTCTCTGGGACTTTATTCTCGGTACAGGGGAGCAGCGTTCTCATGAAAACGAAGGTTCTGTCTTCGTCGTCCGTATTCATATTAGTTGTATTCCTTTCAAGAGCTTGAAACACTTGAGCTACTCGCTCCGGTGCTTAGTCGCCCCCGATGTGCAGGGAACAGATGCGTGGTGGAACAAACACTTTTCGAAAGGAATAAGTGCGTGAAGCCCCGGAGCTGTTCCGGAGCTCCTCCTAGGTGTGAAAGGAATACAACTAGTTCCATAACACTGATAATGACAGAGCAATCGTTCCCGTGAGAACGCTGTTCCTCGGTTTCAAGAATAAAGTCCCTGAAGTTAAATGCTGTGCTTGTAGAGTTGACTCTATTTACTCTTTTCTAGCTGCACCAGGCTAGCACGATTTGCTCTGGAGGCCTGACCTGATTTCGATGTGAAAACAGTCAAAAGAATTTCGGTGTGAAAGGAGTTAATCTTTGCGGAACTGGCTGAACCTCTAGAAGAGTTATGCTACATCCTCAATCAATAGTTGTATTCCTTTCACACCTAGGAGGAGCTCCGGAACAGCTCCGGGGCTTCACGCGCTTATTCCTTTCGAAAAGTGTCAATTTTCAGTCTGTTGTGCGTGTAGAACGGTCACAAACCGTGCGTTCGGTATTTTGATCTGAGTTTTCCGAGAATAAATTCACCGTTCGTTTATTTAAAAAGTGTACTTGGTGCAGGCTCATTCACGTTCTTTTAGTGGAAATTCGAGCCCTCTGATACAGCGTTTAACTGCTCTGTGCGCTCGCTGCTCAGGTGATCACAGCTCCGCTCTGCACGCTGTGCTCTTCGAGCAAAATACCGAACGCAAGGATAACCTGAATTATTTTTTACCGTACTGCGTATAACACAAGTCGGAACGCATCGAAAAAGCTTGCAGCTGGCAAGCTTGCACTTCGGAGTCGGCGTGCATGCTAGCACGGAATTGAATTGAGGATGCCAATGTTAAACAGCATTATCCTAACATGCGTGCCGAAGTGCCACTTCGCTAACAGATTGATTGAGGATGGGCCCTTAAGAAGTTTTATTACTCCGTAAATCCGTGGGTTGATTGGAAATATTATCCTTTCACACCTAGGACGAGCTCCGGAACAGCTCCGGGGCTTCACGCGCTTATTCCTTTCGAAAAGTGTTTGTCGCAACACGCATCTGTTCCCTGCAAATCGGGGGCTACTAAACACCGAAGCGAGTAGCTCGAGTGTTTCAAACTCTTGAAAGGAATACAACTAATAACTTAATCATGATTTATCGAATACCTACGAGTTGTATTTCTTTCAAGAGTATAAAACACTCGAGCTACTCGCTCCGGTGTCAGTCGCCCCCGATTTGAAAGGAAGATGCGTGGTGCAACAAACACTTTTCGAAAGGAATAATAAGCGCGTGAAACCCCGGCTGTACCCCGGAGATGTCCGGAGCTCCTCCTAGGTGTGAAAGGAATACACTAATGCTGGCGACATCTAGGAATGAACCATCACGTTTCCAAGCTAGGGCATAGTTGCCACGTAAATAGGAATTAATCAATTTTCATTTAATTTAATACTTAATTATTTATTTCAATTGAGTATTGATTATATATTCGCATTTGAATCATTTGATCAGTCTACATCAAAATATAAATTCATCTATTACATTTTATTTTTTGAAGGATACAATTACGTTGACTGGCAACATGGCAAATCTTTGTTGATGTGTTTACAAACACTAACATTATTTTTCAAAAAGTTCAATTTTTTGAATAAAAACTCCAATTTAATGGGTTTGAATTAGTAAAGTTACTGAATAAGGCATTCAAAGAATATTTTACCAATTTTAGTTTTAAGCCAGTGCTTCACACTTTACTAGAGGAAACATCACTAATCACTCCATAGAAAAATGGTGAAAGGTATGCTAAGAAAATTTTTAGTTTACCTATACTTGAATTTGTTTTCTATTTGAGTCTAATGATATAGAATTCTTGTTCAATAGATTATTTTGCAAAAGCAAATGTTTATATATCCTATTGACAATCCGTAATCCAAAGGTAAAGGTAAATTTATCACCTTTCCCTATCAAATAGCACTGAAAGGTGATAAATTTTACCTTTACCTTTGGACATCGGATTGTGAATAGAATAAGTAATGGCCATTTGTAAGGCTATCACTTAAGGGATATTTATTCTAAGTGGAGTTTAGAATGTGACTTTTGTTTCTACAAGAGTCGCATTCAAAGCTCCACTTGGATTAAATATCCCTTAAGTTATAGTGGTGCAAATGGCCGTAAGTCATAGATAATAAGTAACGCCTACCTATTTTTTAATTAATTTTAAATTTGACCCAAAAAGCATTTTTCTATTCAAGCACAAGCACCAGAAGTGGCGAGTCACAAACTAACAGAGTATTTCGCTGTAAGAAAATCGGTTAGGAAAACCAAAAAGCAAGTGCTCAGAGAAAAACAAAAATCCTTGGAAAATTTAATTAGAAACGAAACAGAAGATGGGCTTCAGGTAATGTAAAATTATGCTTATTTGTATATTAATAAAATAAGGTTTATTTGTCTTAGGTCTCATTTATTCATCTTCAGATAAACTTACTGGTAACTAACTATTATCTAGATAAATTTACCATTCTCCAATCCCATTGGTAGGCGGATAACTGGCTGACCAATAGAATTATAGATTGCGTTTTTATCCCTTAAGCTTCGCATTTTTAGAATCCCTTTGTATCCGTTTATAAATCGGATCGGTTTAGCTAATCAATTAAAACATGCATTTTAGTCCTTTTGCCAAGTAAGTAAACGGATCCAAAATTAATTCGTATCTGTTCTGTTCACATCCGTTTTTAAAGAAACGATTTCATTATTCCGACCGTTCTATGCCGTCCGTTTGTAGGTGGAGCACGTGAAATGAAAAAAGGTAGGGTTAAATAATGTCCATTAATTATTTCTAAAGATGCACGTGATCCGATTTAAACGGACCCGTTTAACAAACGGATTCTAAGAATGCGAAGCTTTAGATTGCAATACCTACCTGACAGTTTATCAGAAGAAACTAGGCCTAAATAATATTCAAAGTTGAAGCTAGGTTTCAATTTTGGGACATTATTGTCCTAACTACATGCTACAAAAAAATCATAATTGGAAATTTATTTTTTTAGTGTCGTTATATTGAAGGCAAAGGCCGTGGAGTTTTTGCAACAAAAAATTTCGAAAAAGGCTCCTTTGTAGTCGAATACAGTGGAGATTTCATAAGTTTGATGGAAGCCAACATGCGCGAAGATCAATACGCGCAAGATGAAACTACTGGCTGTTATATGTATTATTTTAAATATAACGATCAGACTTTTTGGTAATTATTAATTTTATACCTACCTCTTTTTCTATTCTAATATCATAAATGCAATCAGTTGCAACCATGACTTCTAATATCTTTCCATTTTAAGTGGTTTATACAATAATAAATTAATAATTTGAATTGTTTTCAGTATTGATGCTACACAAGATACTGGCAAATTAGGAAGATTAATCAATCATTCTCGGACCATAAGTAATTTGTACACCAAAACAATTATTGTGGATGGTTTGCCAAGGTTGGTACTTCTAGCAAAGGAAAATATAAAACGCGGACAAGAATTGCTGTATGACTACGGAGACCGTAGTACTGAATCAATCAAATACCATCCTTGGCTTAAATCTTGAAAAAAAAAATGACTGTCTAGAGAAATTAGTAATTATGTTTTTAGTTTTAGCAGAAATTAGATTTTTTCTCTGTGAGGAAATAATTTTCAACACACTTCTAGTAGATAGTATAATGGAAAGGTAATTTTATGATACATGGACATTTTTGATTGTCATTGATTTTAAGTAGGATATTTTTTAGAGAATTAGGCATTTATTTAGACTAAGAATTATCACTGCCAGTTATTAAACTGATTTTACACTGCTTTTTATTAGGTTATTTAAGTTATTTTGAATATATAATATATACTACTTAATTTTGAAACTTTGTTTTATAATTTCAAAACATAACTACCCATACCTATTTGCGATGAATTTTTACCCTGTTTTACCGATCCTTACAAGGGTTGAAGAGTCGTTTGAATCTATAACTTTCACGGAAGAAAAGTCAAAGAAGCCCTAAAAAGTATGGTAAAAGAGTTTAGCCCAGATGAAATACCTACGATAGTTCTGCAGAACTGAGGCGAATCGATTAGTTCTTGACTAGCCGAGGCTATGCAAGAATGTTTAACACTTGGAAAAATTCCACAGAAATAGAAAAAATCGATAGTGACTCCACTATTCAAAAAGGGTGATCGACATAGACCAGAAAACTATAGGCCTAATAGTCTCACACGAAATCGACTAAAATGCAAGGAAAAGATAATTGTTAGGGAACTGAAAAAAAATCTCATACCAGCCTCACAACACGGATTTCCCTCTACGTTCTACAACAACAAATTTACTTGAATGTCAAAACTGGACAGACAATCATGATAAGTCTCAACCCACAGATGTGCATGGACTATCTCGATTATGAGAAGGCTCTCGATTATGAGAAGGCATTCGACAAAGTTCCACATAATCTACCTACTTGTTGAGACACTTTGGAGTGAGAGGTCAACTCATTACAGTGATAGAGGACCTACTGCATGAAATGATGAGAGATTTTATCAACATCTTGTTAGTAGCGGAGTTGTCCAGGGTTCGATCATGGGTCCTTTGGTTTTCAAATCATATTTGTTTGATTTTTTCAGTCTCATTGTATCTAAAATGAAAAACTTCCCAAAAGCTTTATACAAATCCGCTAGTACATTTAGGGTAGCTATGAGCTGACCTAAAAACTATTGAAGAATGGTCTACAGATTGGGGAATGAAGTTGAATGATTCCAAATGTACAGTTTTAAGAATTGGTCCAGACAATTCAAACGAAGAATACGAACTAAACAATGTGACACTACAATTTGTGACAAATCAAAATGACCTAAGAGTCATGATACCTCTAACTTTAGACCTGAAACGAGAGAACCCGTTTTAAAGATTGCCTAAATAGCCAATATTTTTGTATACCTCATTAAACAAGCATGTAAAGACCACTCGATAGAAATGATAGGGAAACTGTAAAAGTTACATACAACCAAAACTTGAATACGCTTTCTCAGTGTGAAATCCCCGCCACTATGTCAAAGATATACATAGTTCTAGAGAAGATACAAATATACTCAAAGTCATCGACCAAGTTTATCTGCTGCCTCTACCGACCGCCAAGTAACACCGATTACCAAAACTTTTTCGCGACATTATCCGAAAGCTGTGATAGTATACAGTCAAACTATCCACAGGCGGAAATTGTCTTTTTAGGCGATTTCAACGTCCACAATATACCCTGGCTGAAACACCACAACAAAACAGATAACGAAGGCAGAGAAGCAGAAGCTTTTGCCATAAGTTGTGGTTTAACGCAGCTTGTCGATGAACCTACCCGTATCTCAGAAAGGGGAGAATTTGCAGCGCTTTTAGACTTGTTCCTAACCACCAATCCTGACTCGTACACAATTCAAGTAGATGCTCCACTTGGTTCGTCCGATCATAAACTTATAATAACAAAGTGCGAAATGCTCATCCCACCAAACCTACAACCACTTCCTCGTAAAATGTGGCACTATAAATCGGCAAAATGGAATGACCTAAAACAGTATTACCTGGATTTTCCATGGCAAGAGGTTTGCTTTAAAACAGCTGATCCCACTATTTGCTGTAATGGAATAACACAAGTAATCTTATCTGGAATGGACGCATATATCCCACATACAACTAAACGTAGAGCTAATGCAAAACCTTGGTTCAACAGCCAGTGTCAAACGGCTGTACAGAAAAAACACAGAGCATATAACCTTTGGAAACGACAACAAACCGCTCAAAACCACACAGAATTTATAGAAGCCAGAAATAGTTGCAAAATTACTATTGACTCCGCTAAAGAAACATACAATCAAAGAATAAAAAACAGGTTGCTGAATTGTCCAAGTAGTTCTAGGTCTTTTTGGTCTCTTGCAAAAGCTGTTGGATCTAACTTCACCAAGTCATCCATACCACCACTTACAGATAAAAATAATCACTTAGCCACAACATCAAAGGAAAAAGCCAATATGCTTGCCCAAATGTTTTCCTCCAACTCCAACCTAACAGTGCCAAACGGAAAAACTCCACCGTTCATTGAAAGGGTTTCCCATAGTATGCCAGAGGTACCCTTTTGTCACAGAAAAATACGAAAATCCCTAAAAAAGCTGGATACAAACAAAGCAATGGGTCCGGATGGCATTCCCGCAATTAGTACTCAAAAATTGCGCCAACGAACTCACCCCAACTTTCGCAAAATTATTCAATTTGTCTTACAGGCAAGCATTACAGCATCATGGAAGTCTGCCGCAGTACAACCCATTCCAAAGAAATGAAAAAAGACAGATCCGTTAAACTATAGACCAATTGCTCTACTTCCGGTGATATCAAAAGTAATGGAAAGAGTTGTGAACAATCACCTAACCAAGTACTTGGAAAAGTACAAAATTATCAACGATAAGCAATACGGATTTCGAAAATATAGGTCAACTGGCGATTTACTTACATACGTCACTCACTTATGGCAAAAAGCGATTGAGTTGCGGGGTGAAACAAGAACAATTGCCTTAGATATATCTAAAGCATTCGACAAAGTTTGGCATGAAAATCTGCTCAACAAGCTCAAAGCAATGGGATTATCGCCGAAACTTTGCACTTGGTTTGAAAGTTACCTAAAGGACAGATCCATTTATGTTGCACTGGATGGCCAGAACTCCAACTCTTACCAAATAAATGCTGGTGTGCCACAGGGAGCAATCCTTTCGCCAACTCTTTTCCTGATTTACATAAATGACCTCATAGATAAAACAGTAAATCCACTTTATTGCTTTACAGACGATGGCAATGTAGTCTCCTCACTCATACCACCCACAGGTCTTTCCGCACGTGAATTCCATCATCTTAGACTAACTCAAATATCGCAGATAAATAACGACCTGGAGATAATAGAGGACTGGGGTAACAAAAACCTTGTACAGTTCAACGCGCAGAAAACCCAAGCAGCTCTGTTTTCAAAAAAGACCAGCACCGGTGAGCCAAACATCATGCTATCTGGAAGTGCTGTCACATTACAGAGTCAGTTGAACATCTTGGGGGTTACTGCAGAGACCAACATGTCTTGGCACAGTCACGTGGCAGATATTGCTAAAAGGGCCTCTCAAAAGCTGGGGGTGCTATTTCGTACAAGACATCTGTACACACCAAGCCAATTGCTGACACTCTACAAAGCCCAGATTCGACCAACTATGGAGTACTGCTCACATATATGGAGTGCAGCACCCAAACATACCTTAATGCTTTTGAATACCGTGCAAAAACGAGCTATCAAGCTGATCAATGACCCCGCACTTACTCGTAACTTGGATGGTCTCGAACATCGCAGATCTGTGGGCGATTTATCTCTCTTCTACAGGTACTATCACGAAAAATGCTCTGAAGAGTTGGCACGTATGATTCCACCGAGAGTAGCACCTACCAGGCGAACCCGTCAAACAGACGGTAACCATGAATTTACTCTCAAACTAGAGGCACCAAGAACCTCATTATATCAGAATTCATATCTCTGGAGAACAGCATCGCTGTGGAATAAACTCCCTGCGACGGTTTTCCCTGCAGGTTACAACCTGAACCGTTTCAAGACCAACATACACCGACATTTCCGCGCACTTGCCGCTTCTCGAGCGTGATAGGACATTTCCTTGCGAGTGCGCATATCCGTAAAAAAAAAAAAAAAAAATACGAGTTACAAAAATACCACCAGAGACCAGAACTACGAAACAACTTTAATAAAGAAGAGAAGACATGGAGGAGACTTAAACGGAACATACAAAATACCGTAAAACGGAGATACTTTGTGACAGGTTTTGAGGTTTTTTGAAATTCTCAAACATTTCTTTGCCACGTAAAATACTAAAAAAAATACACTATGCAGGTATATCCGTTCTTTCGCTACAAAATTGTAATTCTAGAAAATTGATTTAATAATAATTTAGCTTTTTTTTTAATTTGAAAGGTTCCCAATTTTACCCCGTGATGCGGGGTAACTTTGTGACAGTGCGTTTTTACATAATGAAAACATAATGTAACCCCGGCAATTCTGGTCTGAAACGATAGGAAATGTCGACAAATATTTGCTTGATAATTTTCTGATATTAAAAACACGGGTAGATACTGATTTAGACATTTTAAACTTTTATTCAGGTCCATACAATCATACAATATAGTATTTATCACCCTCATATTCAGCCAGAAATTGGGATGTGAACTTCACCAATAGAAAGTCGTCCACATTAGAAGATATATCCATTCTTTTAGGTTGAACATAAGCTTCTTCCATTCTGATTATATGTCACAAAGTTTCCCCGGAAGATTACTTTGTTTTGTTTATTGTTAGAAAAAATTGTGTTAAATTGATAAATCATAAGCGTATTTACGTAGATATGCCGACAAGTACCCAAGCAATTGGAAATTCTTATGAAATTTTCTGAAGTGTTCAAATTTTGTCAATTCTGATGTACAGTAGAAAGTTTTGGGGATTTCGAAAAAATTGCAAAGATGAGATGCCCCTCCCCCAGAGTTGTTATGTAGTCTCTATTTTATAAGTTTATTTCTGTTTGCATTTCTATTGCATTGAATTGGTTTTGTCTGGTTTGGTCTTGTCTGTCCCCTAGATATAGGAATTTCATTTAAAATAAAATCCCAGAAAAGGAAACTTGGCATTGAGATTTTGTGTCGATCGCACGCCCTATTTTCAACTGTAGGTACCTGCTTTTGAATTGAATTGAATTGAAAAAGTGCTTTATTGTCCAAAAACTAGTACCTACATTCTTATTGACAAAGCTATCTAAACTAAGTTAAATTAAAATTAAAATCAAAATAAAATGTAAATAAAAATACTCTTATCTTTAAAACATCACTAACATTTTTCAACAGACATCTGCTCTGTGTACCGTGTACATCTAAAAAGAGCAAAAACACAAAAAAATAAATTAAAAACAAACAAACAAGAAAAAAAATAATAATAATAATAAAATAGGAAATAAATAGAATACTTATCTACTGTGTTCAATGCGAAAAAGCTTGTGATCATCAGTATTTCTAATTTGCAGATCAATGCGGTTGTAAATCTTAACACCACTGTAAATGAGTGAATTCTTGACAAGGGCTGAATGTGGTATTGGAAGTGGAATTTAATCACCTTGACGTGTGGCATGTCTATGTTGATGTGTTGGAAATGTTTGCTTCTGTTTATGAATGAGACATGCAGTCTCCAAAATGAATAGTGAAGGAAAGAGTTAGAATTTTGTTTGCGATGAAGAGCGGCTTGCAGTGAGCTCTTTGGATGTGCATTAGATAAATTTCTGACTGCTCGTTTCTGGAGAGCAAAAACAGATTGGAAGTGGGTAATTGGAGCATGCACCCCAGAAAGGAATAGCATATCTTAGATGGGCCGGACTCCACCAATGCGAAATAGACATTGCGGGCGACCTCCTTTTCAACTTATTGATAAGTTGACCGAACTGAGTAACAACCAGATGACATTTTTTGTTAAGCGCTATTATGTGGGGGTAGAATTTTAGATCTTCATCAATGAGTAGGCCTAAGAATTTCGATTTTTCAACAGAACTCAAAGACTCATTGTCCAAAGCCAGATCCACTGTGCAATTGAACCCAATGAGATGCGTCTTTGACATGTTCAGACACAGACGATTTGCATCGCACCAGTACTTTATTTTTTTAAGATCGGATGAAATGTCGTGGAGGAGCTGACTCGGGTTCTTGTTTTGCCATAGTACGGTGGTGTCGTCCGCGAACAAAGTAAAGTGGCCTGTGATATCCAGTTGGCTGAGATCATTAATATAAAACTTTTTGTCACATCTGAGATATTTGATTCCTGTATGGGGCATCTGTGGTGTGGTCGAATTTCAGAAAGTTCAAGTACTCCAGAACAAGGTTTTAAAAATTTTATTCGAATACGACCGTCTCACACACAGATGATTTGTACAGAGCGCTACCTGTTATGAAATTGAGTAAAATGCTGATGTTGGAGCAATGCAAATTTATATTTAAAATTATTCATACAAAACAAAAATCCAACACCGATGTGGTGTTTACGGGAAACATTCACTTTCATCATACAAGATACGATACCAGCATATTTCTAGACAATGTTAGAACAAATAAGGGCTTGCAGAATCCGTTTTCTCAGGCCTCCAAAGCCTGGTAATGATTTTGTTTGAGGATTATTATTATTCTTTTTTTTCAGTTCCTACTTGTGATTTTTTTGTTCGAAGTTTTTTCTCTTGTTATGTATTTTTGTAGACAATATAAAATACTATTGGTAAATTTATACATATTTAAGTTGTCACTGTTGTCTTAGTTGTTAAGTATGATTAACCTCATTACCAGTGTTGCATACACTGCTTAGAGGATTGTCTTAAAAAGAAATTGTTATACCTTTTGTTGCAATTATTTAATAAAGATGGTTTCAAAAAAAAAAAAATTAAAAACAGAAGTGGGCCCAACACTGATCCCTGTGGAACTCCACATGAAACCTTTTCCTCAACAGATGACGCACCATTCAGAAGGATAGATTGGACACGATCATTGAGATTGCTCTCAAACCACGAGAGAGTCTCCCCCAGAAAGCCGTAGGCGCGAAGCTTCCGCAACAGAATCTCATGACTCACACAGTCGAATGAATTAGATAAGTCACAAAACACCGCAGCGGAAGCATCCCCTCCATTTAGAGCCCCGAAGACCCCTGACAAAAAGTCGAACATTGCGTCCGACGTATTCTTGTTCGTCTGGAAGCTGTGCTGGAAGCCATATTGATTACCAGTTAAAATGTTGTGTTGGTTTAAAAATGATAAAACACGATGCTTAACCAGGCGTTCAACAAGTTTAGAAAGAGTGGACAGAAGGGAAATTGGCCTGTAGTTCGAAGGGCAGTTGTGATCACCTCCCTTGTATAAAGGAATGATTTTAGCAGATTTAAAACAAGTTGGAACAGCCCCAGACAGGAAAGATACATTAATAACATTAGACAGAACTGAGATTGCGTTAACCGGTAGCGACTCCAATATCTTGACAGAGATACCATCGTCATTTGCTGCTCTCTTGTTCTTCATTGAGTTAATCATTTGCCTAAGTTTGTGAGGGGTAGTTGGAACAAACATATCCACTATATCCAGGGATTCAGGAATGCTAATATCAGAACGATAGGAGAGTGAATCTATTTGAGAGCTAAGGTCTTTTGTTATGATGTTGCCTATGGAACAATAATCACTATTAAGGAGATTTCCGTCAATGTTGATCTTTGATGTTTTTTTGACTTTATTACTAATTTCGTTTACGATTGCCCATGATTCACGTTGCTTGTTATGAGAGTTTGTAAGACGTTTAGAATAATAAAGGTATTTTGCCTTACAAAGATCGCTCTATAGATTTTCCTGTATGTTGATGAGTAGTACGACTGAATCCATGGGTTGTTAGTGTAAGATTTTCTGAGGCTGTTCAGAAAACGTATATTGGAAGCGGAAGTGCGTATTCCCAGTGTTAACCACTTTTTGTGGTCTTTGCGTTTCGGCCTTATCCTGCGCACAGGGAAGGAAATATTAACAATGTCGACCAAAGCCGTGCGAAAAGCCAGCAATGGGTCTGCCCCCTGAAGAGTAGAAGCCCAATTGAAAGTGACACAGGCAGCGCGAAAGCTGGCAAAATTGCGGGAACTATAAATTCATCCAAAGCTTTCAGCCTCAGATGATGTAAGTGAGCGCATTGGTATCTTGGCGATAACAGCATAATGATCAGAAAGACCCGAGTCAAAGACATCACAAGAGATATTTTCATGAATGCTAGAGACGATGTAATCTATCGTAGTGGAAGAGGTTTGTGTTACCCTTGTAGGACTATAAGTCTAAGAGCCAGCGCCGAAAAAATTCTCTGAATTTACTAAAGCTAGTTTTTGGACAGTTGATTACAGTCACAGATTAACCCGTCCCTAAAGATAGGAAACTCGTGCCTTTTCCCCTATCCTTGTCTTACTCATACAACGAGTTGTATGACTGCCACAGCATGGGGGCGCTAGTGTGCACTTCGGTATGTTCAGGGTTGTAGCAGTAGTCACTTTTTAGTTTTTGAAATGAAACATTTAAGTACCACCTCCTTCTTTATTGGAACAGCCTTAAACACAACAATAATAAAAAATCGTATTGAAATAAAAACAATAAAAAGTTTATAATACTGCAAATAAAATGCACTAATTCCACACTAACAGCAAAGTCTCTGAGGATGAAGTGGTGATGGCATGAATCCAAAAGCTTCCACTGCACTGACACCTATGCTATAAATGAAGGTATATTTTTAGGAATTTTGATCTTATTTGGTGGACAAATCACACTTCAAGTGAATGTCAAACAATGGCGAATAAAAACCATCACTAATCCCATTTCCGCGAGAATTTCCATTATGTTTGAATGTAACATAAAGTCTTTTTTTTAAAAACATATTAACAATAAGTCAAAGTTTTATCAAAAATTGATAGGAAATTAAATAAAAGAACACTAACACAGATCAAACGGCTAACTGATGACTAACAATCTGTGACAAACATACAAACACATTGACAAATTATGGCTGAGTTCGTTTTTGTCATCTTTTTCGTCGATTTCCTCCGAAATTTTGACAGGCACGTGATTTGTAATTTGAAATTGTCTTATCCAGTCACGTGCCTGTTAAAATTTCGGAGGAAATCGACGAAAAAGATGACAAAAACGAACTCGGCCTATATATTCACCATTCAGAGTTCACAGATGACATTTGCTTGTGGCTCTGTATACTAGCGCCGCATAGCTTTGGCAGTCATGCTCATAGATAAGGGATACAAAACTCTCTCGAACCTATAATATAGATGGGCAACTCAATACAAACATTTTGTTCCTGATTACAGCGCCCTCTCGCGTGTGTAGTCAGCAACTTGAGAGCGCGGGAAGCGCTCCTTTTTGAATTTAATTTTTTTTCTTTAGGATCCGTTTATCATTTTTTATTGCCACTAGCACTAAACAGTTTAATATGTTTCTAGTGGAAATAAAATTATGGTAAACAGTCTCTTGATCACATACCGAAGAGTTACATACTAATTAATCCATGTATTAAATACAAAAATAACAATTTTGAATTACTTTATTAAATATACAGTATGATATCAATCCAATCAATAATAGTTACCTACAAAGAATAAGATTTTTTGATTGTAAACGTTTTGGTAAAATTACAGGAGGTAAAATCCCAATTTCGGTATAATGTAGGGATCGAAACATACCTGCTCATCATTTTTGGGAATTCGATGCATTTTTACTCTGTTCCTGTTCCCTCGGCTTTCACACATTGCCACACAACAAGATTTAACTATTTTGCTTTGAACGGAGAAAATTTTCAATCTCTGATTCAAATTATTGAATAAAAATGGAATATGTCAAAATTTGTCAAAATATGACGAAAAAGTGAAAGTGAAGGTGAAGCGACGCTGCCACATGCCAAAAGTATGGGATATTTCTTTTGAAAAAGAAATGTAATTTCAAATCGTATTACTGGCAATTATATGTTAGCGAGGCACACGACTTTTTTTTCCATTGGAAGCTTTTTAAAACCAATGGACTGTACTTTTTATGTATAAATCTGACAACAGCATTGGACGACAGCGCCTCTGCCGTCTGTAGTCGCAGGCTTTTAGCGGAACAAATTGCGCCATAAGAGTTCCACATGCATGGTCATGCTCCACACGTGTTATTTTCGAGACAGCTCCGAACGAACATTTTACATGGAAGTTTCCTATCTTTAGGACGGGTTAATCTGTGATTACAGTATTTACGTACATAAACATACCGCGGTCAGTCAAGATAACTTGGGTAATGCAACGAATTTACTAAAGCTGAGAATCGTTATACATATTATATATAACCATTGTATAACATATAAATAACAGTAGAGTTAGTCAGTCAGTTGAATAGCAGGACCGTGCTGGTCAGTCAGCCCCAATAAATGTAAAAATCTGCAAAAAATATTAATATTACTGAAAAAACCTATTAATTTAAACTTCAACCTACAATTTTGAATTGTCACTGTCACGCTGCCACTCTAAAAAAAAATAGACCTATTATTTTTTTACATAAATTGGGGCTGAACTACCTCAATGGGGCTGAATTACCGGCCCAGTTCCGCTATTCAACTGACTGACAAACATCACTGTTATTTATGTGTTATATATGTCGCAGGCTTATTGTAAAATCAGTCTTATTATAATACGCCTAGGCTTTTTCAATAAAACTAGGCATATCGTAATATTACCCAAATACTTAAGAATTTTACGATTCGACTAGTAATTTCAGTCGTATTATAATACGCCTGCTGCGTGTTAGTCTTATTGTTTAAATGAACCTGCATTAGAATCTGACTAGATGAAATCAAATCCGTCGTATTATAATACGACTGACAGTGTGCCAGTCGAATAATATTAATTATTATTGTTGATTAGTTTTATTTCTGTGTAATATTTGTGCCTGAACTGTAGTGAGTATCACGAATGGAGATTATGAAATTGGTACCATACACGGCTTAATCAATGGTTTTCAAGGGATTAAATCACTGACTGCCAAAGTAGCTAATGAAATAATTGATATTCCAGAAAGAGAAACAAAGATACATGTTGCGTTGAAGGATAGCTTTCCTATTATTTATGCTACAGAGACGAAATTTGGGAAAAATACTTTAAACTTTGGTAATTAAGATGTCTCTTTGGCATAAAGAATAAAAAAGTTAGCGTTCAGCACAATATATCGGCCAAAAGGCACATTGAAAGTTTTATTCAATACAATTCACCTGGTGCACTATCAGTCGTATTATAATACGACGGATTTCATCTAGTCGGATTCTAATGCAGGTTCATTTCAACAATAAGACTAACACGCAGCAGGCGTATCATAATAAGACTAAAATTACCAGTCTAATTGTGAAATTCTTAAGTATTTGGGTAGTATTACGATATGCCTAGTCGTATTGAAAAAGCCTAGGCGTATTATAATAAGACTAATTTTACATTAAGCCTGCGACATATATAATATGTATAGCGATTTTCAGCCTTAGTAAATTCGTTGCATTACCTAGCTATCTCGACAACTTTAACCAGACACCCTAGGCAGAGGCGCATATACGGGGGGGGGGGGGGGGTAATGGGGGTAATTACCCCCCCCCCCCCCCAGAAAACTAGAAAATTTTCAACCAACCTAAATTTTTAGTTTTTCTACTGAAAATATAGGAATTATATTGCGAAAACTATTAAAATACTACTAACATGGCAGCAGCCTTAGAGCAGGTAAAGGTAAAAAGGAGTAGTAACCTGGATTTGGAAAATGAAGCCGTTTTTTTCCAGGTATTTTTGCACCAAAAAAATGGCGGAATAGGCAATTCAATGCTTTACCTGTATCTTGGTGCCAAACACCTGCCAAAAACTTGGCTTCGCTTTAGTTTCATAAGCAGAATGGCGCGTTCCTGCTCCTTAAGTCCCTAGGACAGCGCTTACCTGCTCTAAGGCAGCAGCGCTTTTTTAATTTGTCTTCGTCATCGACGTCAAATGTCTGTCACTCGGTGCCGCGCCACTGGATCGGTTTCAATAGCGATTTGCCTCTGGGTTGGTTTTAACTCCAGGGACCAAGTTCGTTTTTGTCATCTTTTTCGTCGATTTGCTCCGAAATTTTGACAGGCATGCTATTTGTAAATTGAAACTATCTTATCCAGTCACGTGCCTGTCAAAAATTCGAAGCAAATTGACGAAAAAGATGACAAAAACCAACTTGGCCAGGGTAATAGTGTCATAGGGCCGGTTTCTCAATAGCAGGACACCCCCGGGTTAAATAATGGGTTAAACATAACTCCAAGGTAAACAAAGCAACTGGACACGCTGACCCTATGGAGTTGAAATTAACCCGGAGGTGACTCGCTATCGAGAAACCTCCCTTACGTGTCCAGTTTCATTGGAGTTATGCTTAACCTGGGGGTGACTTGCTATTGAGAAATCGGCCCTTAGGGCCGAATTTATAGTTGCTCCTTTAGGTTTCCTCAGAATCCTCAGACCTCAAGAAGGCCTTGAACGTTTAGAATTGATATATGACTAACTTTTCACATAGTAGCAAGTGTCCACTCTTAACTCACGACCTTCAAGGAAGACCCAAGGAACAACTATAAATTCGGCCCTTACCTACCACACATTTAAAAACTAGGGATGCCCATCCAACTGATAACATCGATGTTTCGGTATCGATAAAACATCGAAAGCTGATATCGATGTTAAGAAAATATTGATAGAAAAACATCGATGTTTTCTCAACATCGATTTTTGGAAGGTAATAATTTGGGCCTGACGCCCGCGCCCCCAAAAAAATTTCGGGGAGCCTGCGGCAAGCTGCCTCCGGCGCGGCGTAGCGGTAAGTAAGCGCGTGTACCGGATTGTTGTTTACCCCCCCAAACCCACACTCTGGATGCGCCACTGACCCTAGGTCTTTGTTCCAAGTTTCGCTTGTCTGACCGAGGTATGTTTATGTACGTAAATACTGTAATCAACTGACCAAAAACTGGCTTTAGTAAATTCAAAGAATTTTTTCGGCGCTGGCTCTCCGGCTATATGGACAAGCATATTGAGATTAAAGGACTCGAACAAGTTATGAGTGGCCCTGTTGTCATTATCCTAAAAATTTATATTAAGATCACCGGCAAGCACGATTTTATAATTTGATGGGAATTTAGAGAGAAGCACCTCCAGTCTTTCGAGAAATACATTCACATTACATCCCAGAGAACAATACATACAGACTATGAAGAATTTAAATTTTATGGAATTAATAATTGAAAATTCGAACTGCGCTCTTCAACTAACAAGTCATCGAACTTATCAAAGACAGAAAAACACTCTGAAATGCACTGATGTACTAGAGCAACTGTGCCTCCGTGTTGGGCATTTGATCTGCAAAATTTTGAAACGATGAAAAACTCAGGAATAGTTCTTCAGGTTTCAGCCAATGTTCGGTTAACAGAACTATGCTTGGGAACGTCAACTCCTCCGCAAGAATAAAAAGGTCGTCGATTTTGTTACGGACGGACTGAATATTTAGAAGCATCAAGGAGATTTTCGTCAGAATGACCTGTGCTAAAAAAGAACCTTGGTCAACAATGCCCGAGAGCTCCCTACTAGTGCTTAATGGGTCCACCGGAATGCTGGCCTCAGGATTAACAGGCCTCACATAGGACAAGGCAAAGTTATGTCTCATTTTACAGCTAGATTTTACATAGATAGCTAAATGTTTACATAGACAGTTTCTAGGCATTCTATATTTACCATTAATTTTAATATTATCGACAATTCGGATTGAAGTGTTCCTTAAAATGAGAGTTTGCTGGCAAAATGAAACATAATTCGAGTACACCCCATTCCTTGTGGAGGAGTATGTCAGAGAGAAAACAAGATTGGTGTATTTTCCAATAGAGAACAGCCTTTTCAAATAATAAGTGTTTAAATTACCAATCAAGTCCAAGTCAATACAAATCACAACACTATCACTTGAAGTAAAGTCTGTAATCAGTTTCTGTTTGCAACCTGAAACAGAGAAAACCCTGGATGGCTTTCGCCATAAATAGAGTATTCTCTGCAGCACAAATTATTCAGAAGCCCTGATACCACGCCTTTAGAGCTTCTATCTCCCAGCACTAGTATGTTTTTTTTTGCTAGGAGAGGGTGCACTTTGTTTGGGATCATCTTTTTGTGGATTAGAAGAATCGCCGGTCCCAGTAAGTGACGTGTTCTGAGCGAAAAGAGGATCAACAGCAGATAGTAGATAGATAGCAGTCCTCAACAGTAGAGTGGGTGGATCTTCTAGAGAAAAGTTGCTTGAGTCCCACCAATTCATTAGAGAGAAATAGATTATCCTGACTTAGGGTCTCAATCGTTTTGATCATTTGGGCATTAAGACTTTATTTGATCTCGGACAATGCATCAACAGATTTGCGCAGCTCCTCCCTTCTAGCCTCGTAGTCAGCTTTCAGAGTATATTCAGGTCTTTTATGCTCAGCTAAGGTGGATTGTAGCTCTGCAAGACTAGACTCGACCTCACTCATACTGCTTGTGTCGGATGTTTAACGAGCATTATTTTTAGTAGAGGCACTGATTATTGAATGAGTTTGTGTGGATACTGTGCAGCGAAAAGGGAGCGAAATATTATCAGTTTTCTCTTCAATTTCCTTCAGTTTAGCTCTCAATAAACTATTTTCACTTGTTAGTTCGCACTCCATAGATTCTGCCGCCTCAAGGAGCATCTGTTTTTCCTCCTTAAGCCTTGCAATAAAAACAGATTTGTCAACAAAGTCTGCATTGATTTCCCTTAATGCCTGGGCAAGGCAAGCAGGATCGGAGCTGTTCGCTTGCTCGTAACAGTCTGCACAGCATAATATCAGGTTGTCACGAATGTACTCAACTCCCCTGCGTCTCAGGAGACAGCTTTTATGGTAAATACTATGACACTGAGAGCATATAAAGTTAGAATTAGCCTATTTACAGCATTTAAAAGCTGAAGCCATAGTTTTGCAAAAAGCGCGTACCTTTTCCCAGTGTAGAAAATTACAATATAAATACACTGAAAAATTCAGGCAAACAAAAAAAATATATATATCTTGAATCAGTAGGAATAAAAGGTCAGCACAATAAAATAAATGAGGAAGGTCAGTGTTCATAAAAAGATAAGGAATGTGAAATTCCTATCTGTGTATTTTTTTGCGAAGACCAAAATTTGAAATTAATAACAGCACAATGCAGCAAATCATTAAATCAAAGTTTTACTGGATTACACTTCACCTATCGGCCTCAAAATTACACGAACATTACACAAAACACTAATTAACTGTTCATACAATTTACAAAATTTTTGAACTTAATTAATACATCCAAAATTGACTTTAAACAGGAGCAATAAAAATGACGACTTGATGAGTGAGTGTGTATTATAATGGTTTCTTGGTTGCGATTCTTAATTGTAAAATGTCTCTAACCGTGTTTCATCAAACCAAAGTGAAACACAAAACAAGAGTTGTTTATTCATGGAACGTGTGCATGCACGGAGGACATTTGATAGGTTGTTCGAAAATGACCAGTAATGTCAATACTGCCCCTTGGATTTGGTTTACCACAACTATAGAAGAGCAGACAGTGTTGGCACCAAGTGTCAACTATTTCAAAAATAGGCTAGACAAAGAACTCGAAGATAGTGCAGTTAGAATCATACACTACAGTGCATAAACAGTTTTCAATACACATAAAAAAAAAAAAAACAGATTTTAGAATGTAGCAATAGCTTCATCGGCTTTACCGCCTGCTATTGGACAAATTACATGATTTCAGTTGGAAATCTATGCTTCGTTCTGATCTACGAGATAATTTTGAGAACTTTATTCGTAAATTGTTGCTACATTATGGTCTAAAAAAAAAATTGCAAATTTAAACTATAAATATTTTTATTAAAACCATCTCTGTGCTCAATATATACAATTGTACATAATAAAATCTCTAAATTTACAGTTGTTAAAAAACAAAACGTTTTTTTAAAATCTACAATGTTTATTTTCAATAATTAGATTGTATATTAATTATTATTATAAACAAAACCGTATTTTGTTGTTTTGCTCCTATTTATTTCATTCGATCAATTTATCCCAAATGGAATGATATTCAAATTTTGATTTTCGTGTTGATTCATTAATTTCTTTTGGAATATATAAATCCCAAACCGAAATAAGAGGTCACCGTATAATTATTATTATTGTCATTAATTTGAAAAATTCGGAATTTTGATAAAAATTTCATTATGTTTGGGATAAAGGGCTGAATTTCTTGACTGACAGGTAAAGTTCAGTTTCTAAGAACTAAAATAAAAGAAATTTGCGAATTATGTTATCAACTGTCCAAATCCAAAACTAGAAAAACAATTACGTAATAAATGATTTTTCAAGCAATAAGCAATTGAGCTATTGGCAAATGGAAGCTTTGTGTGCTAAAGTTTCTCAAATTTTGCAAAAACTAATAATCCAGGGTAAGAAGTAAGTACAAAGCCACTGAATTAAATTAATTCAAACTTCATATTTTGTATTTTTCTATAAATAATGAATTGAATTGAGAATTTTTATGAAATTAATTCATAAAACTTACTGAATTTTATCTGTCAAATAAGAAACCAGCCCCAAGACAAAAGAATGTAAACAAATATTGTCCATTTCCTCTTATACCAAAATTAAAAACGGTATACACTATAATAATCACAATATTTCATCAGTTAATTTTTCGACAATACAACTTTCTATGTAAAAAGACTTTTTTTTTTGAAAATAGAGTGAATTTCCCTCACAGCCTTTCACAGTTTGTCAAACGTTTCAACTTTTATACACAACACCAAAAATTTGGAAGATACAAGTTTTTGAATCTATTATAATTGTCATGCCAAGAACTGTTTCATTTATAGTATTTCAGCATTTTCAGCAAGACATTTTTCATTTTTTTTATACCAACTGATAATGACAGACTCATATAAGAGGAGTGGAATTTTAGTATTAAAGTAATATTTAACTTTCCACAGGTTGGGTTGAAT
Organism: Ceutorhynchus assimilis; assembly: GCA_917834065.1. Lineage (NCBI taxonomy): Eukaryota > Metazoa > Arthropoda > Insecta > Coleoptera > Curculionidae > Ceutorhynchus > Ceutorhynchus assimilis. The sequence goes on along the minus strand of OU892280.1, from coordinate 27,744,259 downwards.
GGAAGAAGGTCTGTTCCATTTTATTTATAATTTTTATATTAAACTTTTAACTTATTTTCTTTTTGCATAGTTGTGAATCCTCCATTGACTGACATCGGGTACACAGGCACTTTATGTCACTATCAATCAGTATGAAAGATCTAGGACAAAATAGAAGCCTTGCTGAAATACAGTAAATTAAACCAAGAAATTAAATTAAACATTTTCAAGTAGTCTGATTATGTCATTCGGGATCAAGGAAATCATTCCACAACAAGATAAAATGGTATGAATGATCAGAGCACATGAAAATATATTTTCCGGCAAATAAAGAAAATCAATACTTCACCAACTCTTTGGTTGTCATAAACTTAATACAAAATATATCTTGTTAATTGTCATACCCTGTAAAATAAAATAAAGAAATGAACAAGACTCGTATAATCAGAGTCAAATGTAGCTACTTGAACTTATAAAGCAAAGTTTTTTTTTTTTCAAAAAAGGCACCATTATTTTATAATAGCAGCTCTCAGTGGTCACACAGAAGAGTTTAAATCTTCAACGTGCTGTATTCTACAAAAAACTACCCACAAAAACATATTCATTTATATAAAGTGATATGTATGTTATTTGCCCAAAAGAAATCCAAAAAAATTATCCTGTACATATCACAAGCGTTTATTAATTTAGTTTTACAAAAATTTTTCGTTCAAAAATACTCTTGACTAGAAAGGGGATTTTTTTTTGCGGGTAATTCCTAATTTTACGAAAAATATTCTTAAGTTATGGGCTTGTTTTTTCACAATACTACTAGGCACTTTTTCATTTAAGATTATTCAAGAAGAATGTAGATTCTAGCGATTCGTTTTGCGTATTTACCAACAAAAATTACATATATACAAATAAAAAAATTCAATAAAAAAAAACAAACAAAACAAAATAAAATCTACAATAACTGATTTTTTACACTATGCAAAACCATTAGAAAATGGTAAATACCCAAAATAAATTATTAAGGTAGTTTTGCATTAAGTATTACAATAACTTTTATATTTAAAAATAAGAGCTCTGATTTGACTTTGAAGTAATTTCAAAAAATTAATGAATATATTTGTTTTGGTTTCAATCAGAATCAGTTCCAGAACCATTCAAAGCACTTGCATAATCATCATACCATGAAAAACCAGAGCTTTCAATTACCAGAAAAAAAAGCGAGACTAGCAAAACCTTAAACGCTACTAGTTCCATCACCACCACCCAAACTACCTTCAGCCTCAGACTTTTTCTGCGAAACATCATTGGCCGATTTATCAGCTTCATTTTTTTCTTCAGCTGTTGACACTGATAGAGCTTTTCCATTGTCTATGCCAGGCAATGAGCTCTGTTCATTTGAGGAGCCTAATTGTTCGTTTACAGTATCCTTATCACCATTTGTACCCAAATTATCACTAGTTTTTGAACAAACTTCATCAGCTGCTTTATTGTTAGTTCCACTATTACTACAGCTGCTATTTTCAGAGGTATTTTCAAGTCGAATTTGAATTTCTTTTGAAATATTTTCTTCTGAAGGCTTTTCTTTTTGAATTTCCTTCACAGGTGGTTGTTTAGTATTTTCGTGTGATGCCTCTTTATCAACTGAGAATGCTGGCTCTTTTTCTTCACTATTGACCTGATTTTTTGCATCCGTCAGCATCTCAGGTGCAACAGAAGTTGGTTTTGTTTCACTTATTTTTGGAGGCATGTTTTTTTCTTTAACTGCAGAAGCATTTTTCAAGATCTCGTTCCCCAAAACTTTGATTGTCTGATTTTCACTAGCTTTTTTAACATTTTTTTCCTTTCTGCTATGCCTCTGACAATTTTGATTTACTTTCTCACCTATTACACCTTTATTACTAGCCCCTTGTTGCACAGCAGCTCCATGCACGGGAGATCCATTCGTCACTTCTTTATTGTTCGCATTCAATTCTTTAGCCTTATTTTGAGTAATTTTTTCCAAAGCTGTTTCAAGACTCTTATCAGTTTTACCTGCAGAAGTATCTTTTAGTTTCTTATTTCCAGTATTGGGCGACGATTTTCCCATTATCGGTGAATTACTATTGGGACTAGGCGACGATTTTCGCATTACTGGCGAACTACTACTGGGACTGGGTGATGATTTTTGCATTACAGGTGAATTGTTATGGCTTGCCCTTGAGGAAGGTTGATTGGTTGGTTTGGTTTGAGTTGAATGTTTGGAAGAAACCTTTGGAATGTTTCACTTATTAATATGTATATATAAAAAATTAAAAATGTCTTCTTACCCCTGGGCTAAGTGGAGAATTCAAGCCCATATTCAAGCCAAAGGCGTGAGGCAATGGAGACGGAACCAATCCAGCTGCTGCAGCTGCTGCCATCCTTTGGGAATACCACAAACTAAGAAAAAAAATGTTGTACAAATTTGTTGCTTCATAAAAAATAATTTAATTGGTTGTCGGCTGAGCAAAATGAAAGTTACAGTTACAGAGATAGAAATTGAAAAGAGATTGTGGATTTCGGGGGGCTGCGCTCCCCCAAACTCAATAAGCAGTGCTAATAACATTGGGGCCTTCTTCCCGAGAAATGGAAGAGGAATGTTGATAGGTGATCTTAATGCCAAACACATCAGTTGACTGGATAATAGCAACAATAGGGCAGTCAACATTCTCTTCAACTATTTAAACAACCACCAAAACGTAATACTGCACCACCCCAACAACCCCACACTTTTCCCAACTAACGGAAGAACCCCATCCACAATAAACCTAGCACTGATCAGAGGACTGACAGGAATTGAAATAAAAACGAAAAACATTCTTGGATCTACCTGCCAAATTTTCTGAACTGGCAAAACCACCCTCCAGGGCAGGGACTGCAGCAGGTGTACTCATACAAAAGTCTGAACTGGACACTCTTCAAAGGAGACTGAACGACATTACAACAATCCCTAACCCCATCACGAACATACCCGAACTAAAGCGACAAGTTACAACACTAACAAACAAAATACAAACAGTCAGAGACCAACTTGCACCAAAATCACAGCAATCCCACCACCAGGGTCCTTATTCTTGAAACAGGGGAGCAGCGCTCCCAGGAGAACGAGTGTTCCGTCTTTGTTACTCATATGATCAATTGCATATCGTTGACAAAGACGGAATACTCGTTCTCCTGGGAACGCTACTCCCCTGTTTCAAGAATAAGGACCCAGGAGAGAAGACCTTAAATATGACTTACTGACGATATCCGAGTGGTGTGAGAACTGGTTGATGACCCTCAATGAAAACAAATGCACTGTACTCCACATTGGCACCAACAATCCTTTATATGGTTACGAACTTAACGGCATAACTTTGGTATCTACTGATGAACAGAGAGATCTTGGCGTGGTTGTAACCAATAATTTGAAACCAGAAGCACATATCTCAAAATGCATCAAAAAAGCTAACTCAGTGGCCTACCAGACGAAAAAAGCATTCAAGGACCACTCAGTCACTACAACCCTACAAATATATTGTCGCAGCTTTGGGTTGCCTGCTGACAAAATTCTTGGGTTCGTTGTTCGTTTCGTTTATTCCAAAAATCAAAGTCCAATTAACACAGCAATAATTTATTCCACTTAACAAAACACTCTGACACTAATTACTTTATTAACAAACTCAACAATTCAACTCTTTACAATCACTATTTAAATCGTATCACACTCGAACTGAAACTAAACTACAAACCAATGCCGGCCTTCTTATATATCCCTAAATCTATTCCTGTAAAATCTAGAATACACGATAATATTATTTTCCCGAATTAAGTAGAATAATTCACTAGATTCTAGTATACTCAAGAGATAATACCGAGAGATTCTTGACAGCCTGGCGGACGTTTAGCTTATTGTGACACTGCCCTCCTCTTAAGGTTGATCGTCCCGATCAACTTCTCGCCCATGATATTTCGCCAACCTGTCCAGATGTACAACTTTCATCTTACTCCTGGTGTTGCGCTGGACTCGATAAACCAAATCATTGATCCTCTTGATTACTCTATAGGGTCCTTCCCATGCTGAAGACAATTTCGGTGATACTCCTTTCTTCCTTACTGGGTTATATAACCACACTAAATCACCTTCTTGAAATCCGACCGAATTGGCCTTCAAGTCGTATCTGGTCTTCATTCGGTCACTGGCTAGTTGAATATGCTCCCGAGCAAAATCATGGATACCCAGAAGTCGTGCCCTTACTTCGTCGGCATAATCTCGAATTTCTCTTCGTTCTTCTTCGGGTACTCCAAACATCAGATCGCAAGGTAACCTGAGTTCCCTTCCAAAAACAATTCTAGCCGGACTTTCACCTGTTGAATCGTGAACAGCCGCTCTGTAAGCCATTAAAAATAGAGGCAAATGCTTGTCCCAATCTCGTTGGTTCTTTGCGACCACTTTTGTCAGGTGTTCCTCTATGGTCTTATTGAATCGTTCCACCATGCCATCAGATTGAGGGTGTAAAGGTGTTGTCCTTGTCTTACGAATGCCCATGATCTCACAAACTTTCTTAAAGATAGCAGATTCGAAGTTTCGTCCCTGGTCTGAATGTAACTCTAGTGGCACACCATGACGACTAAAAACTTCGTCCACTAGCACCTGGCCAACAGTGATGGCTTCTTGATTGGGAATAGCGAAAACTTCTGGCCATTTACTGAAGTAATCCATGATAACTAAGATGTATTTGTTACCACGCTCTGACTCTGGGAACGGTCCTGCTACATCTATCGCTATTCTCTCAAATGGAAGACCAACGTTGTACTGTTTCATGGGCCCTCGAGATCTTAGTTTAGGGCCTTTACTGGTAGCACAGATGTCGCATTTTCGGCACCAGCTTTTAACGTCTTCATGGTAGTGAACCCAGTAAAAACGTTCCCGAATTTTGTCCAAAGTCTTGTTAACTCCGAAATGTGCCCCTGAGGTTCCGTCGTGTATTTCTTTTAATACATCTTCCACTCGGTCTTTTGGGATTACCAGTTGGCTCTTAGTGGATTTCCCATTGGCACTTTCCCAAACTCTTTTGAGCAAACCATTTTCTACGGCCAGAGAGTTCCACTGGGCCCACAACGCCTTGTAAATCAAGCTTTTGTTTGACACTTCCCCCCATTCTGGCCTACATTCATCATTTTCTTTAAGATGTAGAATTTGCCCGATGTCCTGGTCTGCCTCCTGATCTTCTCTCATTTGCTTGGTAGTCCATTTGTCATCGACGATCAGGCCCGTTCTTCTTACAGCTGGACTAGTGTTTTTCTCATGTATATCGATTCTTTGACAATATTTGCAATCTTCTTTACATGGCCGTCTAGACAGAGCGTCAGCATTTTTATGCAGGTTTCCAGGGCGATGTTTAATTTGGAAATCGTATTGCTGCAATTTCTCAATCCATCTAGCAAGCTGTCCTTCAGGAGTTTTCATTTCTAAAAGCCATTTTAGAGCTGCGTGATCTGTTCGAATTAGAAACTTGCGTCCGTAGAGATACTTATGAAAATGGTCGACTGCTTTTACTATGGCAAGCAACTCTCTTCTGGTGACACAATAATTTCGTTCTGGCTTTGATAATGTTCTGCTGTAGTACTCCACGACATGTTCTTGTGAATTTTGGATTTGTGAAAGGACAGCTCCAACACTGGTGTTACTTGCATCTGTGTCCAAAATCAACATGCCTTTGTGATCAGGATAGGACAACACTGGGCTCGTACATAATGCTCCTTTCAATCTTCTAAATGCGGAATCGCATTCTTGGGTCCAATTGAATGTTGATTTTTCTTCTGTTAATCGATGAAGTGGAGCAGCTATATTGGCGAATCCTTCCACAAATCTTCGATAATAAGAACATAATCCTAGAAAACTCCTTAGTTCATGTTTGTCGCTTGGTTTTGGCCAGTCCCTGACAGCATTTATTTTTCCTTCCATAACTTGTATGCCCTCTTCAGATACCACGTGACCTAAGAATTCCACTTTCTTTTGAAATAGGAAACACTTATTTGGATTGAGTTTCAAGTTGGCATTCCGGAAGCGGTCAAAAACTTCTTTCAGGTTATTAAGATGTTCTTGGAACGAATTTCCCATAATCATGACATCATCCAAATATACCAGGCAAGTTCTCCATGTAAGGCCTCGCAAAACAAGATGCATCAGTCGCTCAAACGTAGCTGGAGCATTACACAATCCGAAAGGCATTACATTAAACTGGTATAGCCCGCTTCCGGTACTGAAGGCAGTTTTCTCTTTGTCATCGTCATGTATTGCCACTTGCCAGTATCCACTTTTGAGATCCAAGGTGGAAAACCATTTGGAGCCCGATAGAGTTGTTAGTGTATCGTCTATTCTTGGGAGAGGGAAGCTGTCCTTCTTGGTGACGTCATTAAGCTTTCGGTAGTCCACACAAAATCTAAGACTCCCATCTTTCTTCGTAACCAGTACTACTGGCGCGGACCATGGGCTATTTGACTCTTCAATGATTCCCTCTTGAAGCATTTTATCAATTTGGTTTTCCATTTCCTGTTGCTTAACTACTGGCATACGTCGTGGTGGTTGTCTAATTGGGTGTGCCAATCCAGTATCAATTTTGTGTTGAATTAAGCTGGTTCGTCCCGTTTGATTGTCCATCACAAATACGTCTGCTTCTTTCAAAATGAAATCTGTGGCTTCTTGAAGTCTATCTGGATCGAGATGTTTCCATGATTTCGCCAAAGTCTGCATCAAGAAGTCTGTATCCAATTTGGATTTCACAAAATGTCGCTTATCTGGTAGGTCACAGTTCGATATTTGCTTCACTGGTTCGAGAGCTCCAATAATGTCTCCTTCTTTTATTCTTACTGTTTCGGAAGAAACATTGGCAATTCTTATCATAATGTCTCCATTTGTTCTTACTAGGGTCTTTCCAACAAGAAATCTTTCTGGTTTATCTCCAATAAAATTACGTGTTAGCCCAACGCAACACCCAGGGTTTGTTTCTAATTTTCCGCAAATGATCTTCTCAGTATTTCCAGGAATCCTCACTGGGGTTGTGGCCAGGATCTTAACGGCATCGGATTCTTCTTGTGTTGTTAGGACAATTTCTTCATTACCAAATTTAAGGATGTTCATGGAAGGATCAAAAGAGAAACCATGTTGGCCGATCAAATCCATTCCCAAAATAAAATCATCTTCTATATCGGCGACTAATGTTCTGTGCCTGAAGGTGGTAGATCCAAAAGTAAGCTCAATCATAGCTTCTCCTTGAATTGGTGCAGATTCGCCGGTGACTGTTCGTAGTGACAGGTTTCTAGTGAGCGGTTGGATTGCTCGAGACTTGACTAATGTTCTTCTAATTATGGAAACTTCAGCACCCGTATCAAAAGTGATGGTTTTCAATTCTCCATTGATTTGTCCTTCGAATTTTAATCCTCTATAATGACTGCCCAATGATTTTATGTAAACAACCCTGGGGGCTTCGTCATTACTAACCAGCATTCGCCCCTCCATACTGGTTAGTTCTCGTTTCCCTGTCTGTTCTTAGGGCTGGCGTCTCTTGATCTCGAAAAGCGTTGGAAACGATCCCTTGATGGAGAGGACATCCTCACTCTACAATCTCGTTGAATATGCCCAAGTTTATGGCACCGGTAGCACTCTATTCGGTTTCTCGGAGTTGGTGTTTGTCTGGAGTCGTTTCCCGTTTTTCTGTCTTCTCGTAATATTTTCTTTATTTCCTCCATGAAATTACTCATAAGGTTCTCGAAACTGCCATCCTCTTTTGATGATTGTTTTTCCTTTGGGTCCTCAATGGACACTGCTCGTATTCTGGGTCGTGAGGCACCAAATATTGCTTCCAGTTCTAATGCTCGGACAAGGGCTTCGCTACTTTGTCTGAACTTGGACATTCTTAGGTTTTCCTGGATCTTCGAATCTCTGAGACCGTCAATAAACGCAGATACTGCCATCCATTCCTGCATGTCTTCCCCAGCTGCAGGAAACGCCAAACTCACTAGCCTTTTAACTTCCGATTCGAATTCTTGTAGACTCTCGCCGGGTTTTTGAACTCTTGATTTAACTTGAGTTCTGAATACTTCTTGTCTGTAATGGTCTCCGAAGCGCAGCTCTAAAGTTTGACTAATATGCTGGTAATTCTGTTGGTAGGCTGAAGGAATGGACTGAAGAAGGTCTAAGGCAGGTCCTCGTAGCGCCACCATTAGTGCTGTAGCTTTTTCTTGGTCGTTCCATCCGTTGGTATTTGCAGCAGCTTCAAATTGTCGAATATACATGGTCCAGGACGTAGAACCGTCGAAAGTTGGTGGTTTTATCTTCATACTGGAGAATGCTCCAACACTAGCTGGATTTATGGACTGTATTTCTAATCTACGCATCTTATCCTCGAGTGCTTGAACTTGGTCCTCCACTTCTTGTCTTAATTGCTGAACATCGTCTTTAACTTCTTGAACATCGGCTTTGACCTCAGCTTTTACTCCCTGAACGTCGTATTTAACTTCTCTTACATCGTCTTTAACTTCTTGAACATCGATTTTGACTTCAGTTTTTACTTCCTGGACGTCGCGTTTAACTTCTTGCACATCGTCTTTAACTTTTTCAATCTTCTGGTCTAAGTTAGCGACAGTTCCTTGTATGGTTTGGAATATCTTCTGCAGTTTTGCAAGGTCTTCTGGTCGTTCTTGTTGTCGCCTAGCTTCTTCTTGTTGTCGTCTAGCTTCTTCTTCTTGTTTTTCTTTTTGTCGCCTGAGTTCTTCGTCTTGTTTTTCTTGTTGTCGTCTGGCTTCTTCGTCCTGTTTTTCTTGTTGTCTTCTAGCTTCTTCTTGTTGTCGTCTAGCTTCTTCGTCTTGTTTTTCTTGTTGTCGTCTGGCTTTTTCGTCTTGTTTTTCTTGTTGTCGTTTGGTCTCTTGAAGTTCAAACATTTTGTGCAGGAGTTCTTCAACTTTTTGTTCGTCCATTTTGGCTTGTTGTCTTGTGATAGGCATATACAGAATGTTCTAGAATTTCCCTCGAACTTTCTTCAAATATTTTTTCTGGTCTTTGCTTGAAGTTCCAAACACGCCGGTGAAGTCACAAATTGGATAACTTGCCTTATTCTAGAATGGAATGTTCTGGAATTTTCTTGAAACTTCTTTTCTAGATGTCGATTGATACAGCAAACACGTTGGTGGAGTCACAATTTCGATATCTCCCTTGGTTTCCAAATAGAATGTTCTAGAATTTTCCCGAAACTCCTCGAAAAACTTCTTATGAATGACGATTGATGTTCCGAATACGTCGGCGAAGTCACAAATTCGATATCTCCCTTAGTTTCCAAATAGAATTTTCTAGAACTCACTCGAAGATTCACTATCACAGTCTAAATCGGGGATAGAGTCACTTCCGAGGTAATTTACACGATCGGTTGAGTCTCTTTTTGTGATTGTCACTGTTTGCACTGCACTAACTGCCCCAGTGTTCACTTAGTGTTCAGTTTTTACACTACACTAGTGTCCCCACACTTCCGCAATTGGATTTCACTCTGCAGTCCTTTATATCCCACTTCTTGGCACCAATGTCGCAGCTTTGGGTTGCCTGCTGACAAAATTCTTGGGTTCGTTGTTCGTTTCGTTTATTCCAAAAATCAAAGTCCAATTAACACAGCAATAATTTATTCCACTTAACAAAACACTCTGACACTAATTACTTTATTAACAAACTCAACAATTCAACTCTTTACAATCACTATTTAAATCGTATCACACTCGAACTGAAACTAAACTACAAACCAATGCCGGCCTTCTTTATATCCCTAAATCTATTCCTGTAAAATCTAGAATACACGATAATATTATTTTCCCGAATTAAGTAGAATAATTCACTAGATTCTAGCATTGTATAAAAAGGCTCTAGTAAGATAGTTCTTATGCGTCAAATTCTCCCCAGGTCTTGCGATCACATTAATCCCGCTAGATGGTCCCACTACTAGACAATTGCAAAATTAAATTAAGGGCGCAATTGGAGCCCTCTATCTGTATTTTGTAGTACACCCTGTTACAGATTTCACGGTTTTAGACGAAAAGTGGGCGTGACAGTATCTCGGGTGGTACCATTGATTTATGTTTGAATGATATTTGCATATACAAATATGATTACGATACTGACGCCCTTAGATGCGTACGGTAATAATGAAATAATAGAATGATTAGAATATAGAATAGCATTAATCGGGAAGAAACATAAAATCGGTTCTATTACTTTATTTACCTTTATTAAAAACTACAATAATCAATAATGCGGACGGACGACCATTATGAAGCTATATGTAAATTTACTTAATTATAGGACCATTGGTACCTTTAGAAACTTCAGTTTTAATATATTTTAGGATTTTAGTGTTGGGAGTGGAATATACAGAATCACATAAAATATTAGTTTTGCAATTATATTTTTATTTTTAGGGATTTAATATATTCACACATAAATAAGGCATTAAAGAATTTATTAATAGTCATAGTTATAGTCATAATCAATCATACTTTATTAGTCAAGAAAAAATATTCTATTGACAAAGCATTAACTTAAAAGTAAAACCGAAAAATAGTTATTTTTTATATAAGACGATAAAATGCTATTTTATCGTTGACGTTGACCGGAAAAGTTAATTCACGAGCGGAATCGCGAGTGAATTAATTCCGGGAGCCGATAATGGCATTTTATCGTCGTGTGTAAAACAAAGTTTTTTTTCCATAGCCTAATTATGGACGCGTGTAGTTTCGAAAAAACTTAGAAATTATTCGAGTCGAACACTTTTGCATAAGTAGAAATTTGTTTGACAAATAAATAGAAAAACAAAATATGTATCAATTTTTCACAAAATAAACGTCTTTATCTATCCTATTTTTAGTAGATTAAAGGCAACTTTACCAGTAGCTATGGAAAAAAAATAAATAAATCACCAATAGTACTTCAATGCAAATACAAACAATTTAAAAACAATTTGACAAATAGCACCTACGGCGATCCAAGCAATATTACAATTACATATACTTAAAACTATACTAAAATGATAAAATGTAAATAATACGCCTACTAGCAAATACAGAGAACAGTCAGATTGTTTTATGTCGATCCAAAACTATTCAATAAAAAAATATTAGATATCTAGTTGGTTCCATCAATAATTTATTTTGGCGGCTCCTCTCTGATCTATCAAATCTAGGTCCCTCTAATAGATGAAAGTAGTCGTCAAAATAAATTAGCGATGACAGAAATTATATCTAATTCTTTTTCAGATAATGGATATTATACCATACAATGAAGGTGTGTATAGAATACCTAAACATTGGTTATAAGAAGACTTTTAAAATGACCTAAATGGACTTGAATACTTTTTCTGATTACCGTTCAGAAAGTAGGTATCTATTGATACCTACTTACTGTCCCGACGCTATGGAACCTACATGGATAGAATTTTATTGAAAGTTTCCAAAAAGTCGAAATTGAAATATTTATATTGTTTGTTATAATATAAAAATCTGTGTATCTTCAATGATTTCAGATAAATCGATTGTCTTTACTAAGAACATCCATTGAACTTTGAAAATTTAACGCCCAAGCAGTTAAAAATATTGAAATACCTACATAGTCCAAGGATCTAAAGAGAGGGTTTACCTCAACATAATTAGAAATTAACATTTTTTGGGGGGGATCGGTCCCTTTTGATATGCTAAATAACATATTAAGTTTGCGACTTGTACTTCAATAGGGTTTTTAGTTAGGGGTGGTTTTAAGGGGTAATTTGCGGTTTATGGAGAACGCTGCTCAAAGGGATGCTCCAATAGCAAAAAGATTCAAATGATTGTTGTAGCTGAAGTTTTTTGCTATAAAAAACTCAGCGACAGTACCCCTCTATCTTCTATAGTTTTTTTTTCTGCAGCGCCTTGAATAGTAGCATGTTTTTGTTCAAAGTCACGGAATCAACATTTCGCCTGTAAGCGCGCATTTGATGCAGCAGCGGCCGAATGCATAATCCGATTTCAATTTTTCAAACACCACATTATTGCTAATGAAATGCACTCTCCAATGCTTTTTTGTTCGAATTTTTTGCTTGAAAATTAAGCGAGCACGGACTTGCCTAATGTGCCAGGAAGTTGTGAATTGCATCGAAAACTACCCCTTTCTTGCATTCACTGTAATTTCTAAACGGGACCAAATATTTGGTGACAGTTTCCGACAATCGACAGCCCATTTATTCCTCTCGTAATGCCCCAGAGGATTTTTTTTTTCGTTAATTACTCAATTACTTAATTTTCAAGCAAAAAATTCGAACAAAAAAGCATTAGAGAATGCATTTCATTAGCAATAATGTGGTTTTTGAAAAATTGAAATCGGATTATGCATTCGGCCGCTGCTGCATCAAATGCGCGCTTACAGGCGAAATGTTGATTCCGTGACTTTGAACAAAAACATGCTACTATTCAAGGCGCTGCAGAAAAAAAACTATAGAAGATAGAGGGGTACTGTCGCTGAGTTTTTTATAGCAAAAAACTTCAGCTACAACAATCATTTGAAACTTTTTGCTATTGGAGCATCCCTTTGCGCAGCCTTCTCCATAAACCGCCAATTACCCCTTAAAACCACCCCTAACTAAGAACCCTATGGAAGTACAAGCCATAAACACTAATGCTTCCTTGCCTAATTTATCATTTCTTCCAAGTTCGCCCAAATCTTCGAAACCCTCGATCATGTCCAATGACTTATTGTAAACAAGACATTTTTTAAATGACATTTCATCAAATGAGAGTACGCATTGTTTTTCATGTTCTTCCATGAAACCGGCCCTAATTTTTAGTTGCTCTAGATAGGCCTTGTTAAATCCTGGAAGAAATTTGTTGGCTTGTATCCAGGATTTGATTGTTGCGACAGAAGGCAATTTAATTTTCTGTTGCAATAGGTGCCTGTAAGCATGGGGAGCTCTATAGTAAAGACTTAGGGCAAATTGTTTTTCAAGCGTGCTCCATTTGTTTTTTTTTTTGCTTAAACTGCATAAAAACAAACGCTTTTTGTTGTTGGGACTGATAGTTGAATGACGTTAGTGCACTATGGAGGAGATTATTTCTTTTATGGCATTTGTAATACTGCTTCATCTTTCGATTCCGCGACTGTAATTTCTTCAAGTCTCTTTTCAGTGCTCCTATTTTTGCTTGAAGCTGCCTCAAAACAGCATTTGCTTCATCAGACTCGCAATGAGAAATTTTCCTCTTTCTTTTAGTTGGCGTTTCAAAGCTTAAAACTGACTCAACTAAGCATTGTTCTTTTCTAGAACTGGTTGCTGATGGAGGGGTTCGAAGTTCCAATCCATCACGATTTAATGGCTGTCTTTTTGGGAGATCTTCTACATCCATATCTATTTTCCTTTTCACTGAATAAGTTTTTCTTGGCGTTAAAACTTTCAACTGGCAAGGGTTTTGCTGAAGAGCAAAGGGTTGTGGTAGAGCATCTAACCTAGAAAAAATAAACCTTATTGAAATTTCTACATAAGCGAACCTTATTAACATTTCTCACTTTGCTCCCATTTCAACTTTATTGTAGCTTTAAGTATATTGCTTTCGACATTTATGAGTGCTAAATTCTAGTTAGATATTCTACCTACAGATTTGAATAAACCTACTGAACCAAACTTTTTAATCATCCTAATGTAATAAAAACATAAGTACCCTAATTTACATCTACTTCGGTTTTATTAGGTGTTTTGAGATCCCATTGTGTAGACCAGATCTTGGAAATTGTAAAGGTTTCAACCTCAAATAATTATTATAATTATGTAGGTATCTATGGTCAAAAAGCGTGTAGGTACTCAATGGGATGGACCCAGGTAGCCCTACTGCAACAATAGTAATTTTATTTTTAACCATATATATGAATGTTGACAATACAGGTATTCTTTCGATCTGAACAAACTGATTGAAATCACTTGAAATTTGTTTCAAACAATTGTCATCCGGTTTAACAACGATTTTATTGGCCCTAAGTGTTTTCTTGGCACCTCATGAACCAACTGCATGTGATTACAATCAGTTTGTTCAGATCGAAAGAATACCTGGATTACTGACTTTTTAAAAATTTGAAAATGTTACATTTCTGTCTTTTCTTTTTCCTGTTCCATTTCTCGCACCAGAACGGGAAGTGAGGAAGGAACGTGAGGACGGGAATTTTTTTCGTCCTCATTTTCCGTCCTACGACGGAAAATGGAACAGGAAAAAATTTCCCGTCCTCATTTCCGACCTCATTTGTTTCGATTTGGTTATAACGAATTTATTTATTTTTTTCAAGAAATCATGGTTAGAAATAAAATAGCATACAAACCTCGAGGGGAATCTCCATTGCTGTCTCGAGGTTTAGTTTATCTCGACACGCGTCTCGATAAACTACCAATATAACCTCTTGACCAGCAATGAAACATTTCCCGTCTCAGATTGTAATAATACAATGATAGTATATTACAATCCGAACGGAAAATGCTTCATTGCTGGTCAAGAGGTTATATAGTAAACTAAACCTCGAGACAGCAATGAAGTTTTCCGTCGAGGTCTGTATACAATTTCATTTTCAACCCTCAATTTCTGCGGAAGATTTTATGGTACGAAATAATAGTGTAAATTGGCCTTAGAAAAAATCAGCTTTCACTTTTTTTTGTCAATGTCATCAATTTTGACAAAAAAATAAGCAGGGAAATCGGGACGGAAACGCATATTTCCATCCGTGGCAGGCATATACATTGTCCACCTGAAAAAACGTAAAACTACAGAAATGTGACACTTTCAAGAATTTGAAAAGTCTGTAATGTCAACATTTCATATACGGTTGAAAATAAAATAAATTTACATACAATGATATTATCATCGTATATTATTTAAAAATGGGTAACAAATAAACTATTGTACGTTATCCACCAGGTAACAGCTTTTACCTGGCTAATAATGTTTTTAGGTCAAACTTTCTAATGCCAGTAATGCCTAACCAATTTCAATTTTTTTTTTGACGTGAAAAGCTTTGTTTATTTTCATTTGAAAAGCTTACCTCAATATTTTAGAATGTTCTCCCAAGTAACACTCTCTACTGAAATGGACAGAGCAGACCACTTTTTTCTTCAAAGAGTCAGGGCTCAGAAACACCAAATCGGGATTTCCTGAAAAATAGTCATTATTATTAGGTGTAACTATGATAAAAACGACATACTACACAATAGTAGCTATATTTTTTTTCACACAGCGTGTGCAAAAAAAAAACGCACGCTGCCAAGCGTGCGAATAACTTCTTCGCCCACTGCTCATTAGTTCTCTATATTGATTTGACACAACCAGACACAAAAGTGAAGTTGTCAATTTTTGTCAAATTGTTTTTGTTTGAATTTTGGTTGTGGAGAAAGTTGGCAATTATTCACGAGTAGAATACGTCGTTCGGTGAACGGCAGACTCGTGCGGAAAAATTCATTTTCCGCAAGTGTAAGGTATATTTTTCCTACAGGCGTAAAAATGTAGAATTTTTCTTTTTTTTTGACAGCCGTGCGAAAAAAAAACTTCCGCACTGATATGCGTGCGGAAAAAAAATTACCGCACCGTGCGAGAAAACTCAGTTTCCGCACGGATATCAGTGCGGAAAATTGATTTTTTCACACGGCTGTAGGAAATAGCTATTTTCCTAACGAGTGCGGGAAATTTTTTCCCGCAAGAGTTAGGAACTATATTTTTTCTACGAGCATACTGAAGCTGATGTTACGAGAAGTATAATTTAAATAAAATGCGATTGTACAGAAGGTAGAATTAAAAATTTATTGAAAGGTGTTTATAAAAAAAAGGTAAAGGTATTAAAGTTAAAGGTATAGGTGTATCAACAATACAAACAATTCCATGTCACAATGATTATTCAAACCCTTCCCGCACTGAGTGCGGGAAAAAAGTCTTCCCGCACAGCAAATCGTGCGGGAAGAGCCATTTCCCGTACGCTCGTAGAAAAAAGTTTTTTTTTCCAGACCTAGGTCGGAAAGTGATTCGGCTTTAGCTGGAAACTAATTATACTTCTTCCTTCCAACCATTGTTTCCAACTTTCCAAAGAGATATAATTTTTCAAAGAAAAAACGTCCAGAAAGCATGAACTTGCCGGATTGCCGAAAAAATTTACTTAACACGCATAGAAAGCGCGTTTTTTCTGACCCGCAGACAGAAACACCTTTAAAATGTATGTTGTGATTTTTTTTATGCAGTACAAACACAAGAATATTGTAAATATTTAATAATTCACTTACCACAGTTATTTATCCATTTATTCAAATGATCCTCACCAATGCGATTAACAGACGGAAACCGGTGGTAAGTAATCACTGGATTACGACTCTTCGAATTTTCACAGTTTGTGTACACACACACAGACATTTTGTTTATACACTAACGATACACTAACTAGAACAATACACTAATAGACTAATCACTAAATAAACAACAAATAACAAATATAAAAATAAATACGCTCAACAGTCAATACTTATTCACACGCTCAATCACGATAATATAAAAATTACGGAATAACTATCTAACAAACAGACGATTTAAACGAATGCATGTAGAATACCGACTTATTTGAAAAATATAGGTATTTATAAATAAAATGACATCATAAAATCCTTTCATAAAACCTCCCTGAAAACATAAGAGCCTTTATAATTAGTCAAGATCATTTCTAGGCTACGCCTACAACCACCGAGGGTACAATTTGTTGCACACCCTCTATTGTTAGTCAGGTCAGCTAAAATTACATTATGGATGTATTTCTTGGTGAAATTTCAAAAATAGATTTGCCATTTTGTCAACAATTGACCTGTCATTAGTTCTCGTCCTCCCCTGTAGGTGGAGACGTTCAACTGGGGACGATAGCTCGGGGAGAATTTTTAGCACGGGGATTATCTTACTAGAGCCTTTTTATACAATGATATAATATAGGTAGGAAAAGGTCCCTAGCGACAGATGTCGGAACTTGACAAAAGTAATAAAGTTAGCTTCAAATAGGATATCTTTTATTCGTCTTCTTACAATATTGTCACAATAAGCTAAACGTCCGCCAGGCTGTCAAGAATCTCTCGGTATTATCTCTTGAGTATACTAGAATCATTGTATAAAAAGGCTCTAGTAAGATAATCCCCGTGCTAAAAATTCTCCCCGAGCTATCGTCCCCAGTTGAACGTCTCCACCTACAGGGGAGGACGAGAACTAATGACAGGTCAATTGTTGACAAAATGGCAAATCTATTTTTGAAATTTCACCAAGAAATACATCCATAATGTAATTTTAGCTGACCTGACTAACAATAGAGGGTGTGCAACAAATTGTACCCTCGGTGGTTGTAGGCGTAGCCTAGAAATGATCTTGACTAATTATAAAGGCTCTTATGTTTTCAGGGAGGTTTTATGAAAGGATTTTATGATGTCATTTTATTTATAAATACCTATATTTTTCAAATAAGTCGGTATTCTACATGCATTCGTTTAAATCGTCTGTTTGTTAGATAGTTATTCCGTAATTTTTATATTATCGTGATTGAGCGTATGAATAAGTATTGACTGTTGAGCGTATTTATTTTTATATTTGTTATTTGTTGTTTATTTAGTGATTAGTCTATTAGTGTATTGTTCTAGTTAGTGTATCGTTAGTGTATAAACAAAATGTCTGTGTGTGTGTACACAAACTGTGAAAATTCGAAGAGTCGTAATCCAGTGATTACTTACCACCGGTTTCCGTCTGTTAATCGCATTGGTGAGGATCATTTGAATAAATGGATAAATAACTGTGGTAAGTGAATTATTAAATATTTACAATATTCTTGTGTTTGTACTGCATAAAAAAAATCACAACATACATTTTAAAGGTGTTTCTGTCTGCGGGTCAGAAAAAACGCGCTTTCTATGCGTGTTAAGTAAATTTTTTCGGCAATCCGGCAAGTTCATGCTTTCTGGACGTTTTTTCTTTGAAAAATTATATCTCTTTGGAAAGTTGGAAACAATGGTTGGAAGGAAGAAGTATAATTAGTTTCCAGCTAAAGCCGAATCACTTTCCGACCTAGGTCTGGAAAAAAAAACTTTTTTCTACGAGCGTACGGGAAATGGCTCTTCCCGCACGATTTGCTGTGCGGGAAGACTTTTTTCCCGCACTCAGTGCGGGAAGGGTTTGAATAATCATTGTGACATGGAATTGTTTGTATTGTTGATACACCTATACCTTTAACTTTAATACCTTTACCTTTTTTTTATAAACACCTTTCAATAAATTTTTAATTCTACCTTCTGTACAATCGCATTTTATTTAAATTATACTTCTCGTAACATCAGCTTCAGTATGCTCGTAGAAAAAATATAGTTCCTAACTCTTGCGGGAAAAAATTTCCCGCACTCGTTAGGAAAATAGCTATTTCCTACAGCCGTGTGAAAAAATCAATTTTCCGCACTGATATCCGTGCGGAAACTGAGTTTTCTCGCACGGTGCGGTAATTTTTTTTCCGCACGCATATCAGTGCGGAAGTTTTTTTTTCGCACGGCTGTCAAAAAAAAAGAAAAATTCTACATTTTTACGCCTGTAGGAAAAATATACCTTACACTTGCGGAAAATGAATTTTTCCGCACGAGTCTGCCGTTCACCGAACGACGTATTCTACTCGTGAATAATTGCCAACTTTCTCCACAACCAAAATTCAAACAAAAACAATTTGACAAAAATTGACAACTTCACTTTTGTGTCTGGTTGTGTCAAATCAATATAGAGAACTAATGAGCAGTGGGCGAAGAAGTTATTCGCACGCTTGGCAGCGTGCGTTTTTTTTTTGCACACGCTGTGTGAAAAAAAATATAGCTACTATTGTGTAGTATGTCGTTTTTATCATAGTTACACCTAATAATAATGACTATTTTTCAGGAAATCCCGATTTGGTGTTTCTGAGCCCTGACTCTTTGAAGAAAAAAGTGGTCTGCTCTGTCCATTTCAGTAGAGAGTGTTACTTGGGAGAACATTCTAAAATATTGAGGTAAGCTTTTCAAATGAAAATAAACAAAGCTTTTCACGTCAAAAAAAAAATTGAAATTGGTTAGGCATTACTGGCATTAGAAAGTTTGACCTAAAAACATTATTAGCCAGGTAAAAGCTGTTACCTGGTGGATAACGTACAATAGTTTATTTGTTACCCATTTTTAAATAATATACGATGATAATATCATTGTATGTAAATTTATTTTATTTTCAACCGTATATGAAATGTTGACATTACAAACTTTTCAAATTCTTGAAAGTGTCACATTTCTGTAGTTTTACGTTTTTTCAGGTGGACAATGTATATGCCTGCCACGGATGGAAATATGCGTTTCCGTCCCGATTTCCCTGCTTATTTTTTTGTCAAAATTGATGACATTGACAAAAAAAAGTGAAAGCTGATTTTTTCTAAGGCCAATTTACACTATTATTTCGTACCATAAAATCTTCCGCAGAAATTGAGGGTTGAAAATGAAATTGTATACAGACCTCGACGGAAAACTTCATTGCTGTCTCGAGGTTTAGTTTACTATATAACCTCTTGACCAGCAATAAAGCATTTTCCGTTCGGATTGTAATATACTATCATTGTATTATTACAATCTGAGACGGGAAATGTTTCATTGCTGGTCAAGAGGTTATATTGGTAGTTTATCGAGACGCGTGTCGAGATAAACTAAACCTCGAGACAGCAATGGAGATTCCCCTCGAGGTTTGTATGCTATTTTATTTCTAACCATGATTTCTTGAAAAAAATAAATAAATTCGTTATAACCAAATCGAAACAAATGAGGTCGGAAATGAGGACGGGAAATTTTTTCCTGTTCCATTTTCCGTCGTAGGACGGAAAATGAGGACGAAAAAAATTCCCGTCCTCACGTTCCTTCCTCACTTCCCGTTCTGGTGCGAGAAATGGAACAGGAAAAAGAAAAGACAGAAATGTAACATTTTCAAATTTTTAAAAAGTCAGTAATCCAGGTATTCTTTCGATCTGAACAAACTGATTGTAATCACATGCAGTTGGTTCATGAGGTGCCAAGAAAACACTTAGGGCCAATAAAATCGTTGTTAAACCGGATGACAATTGTTTGAAACAAATTTCAAGTGATTTCAATCAGTTTGTTCAGATCGAAAGAATACCTGTATTGTCAACATTCATATATATGGTTAAAAATAAAATTACTATTGTTGCAGTAGGGCTACCTGGGTCCATCCCATTGAGTACCTACACGCTTTTTGACCATAGATACCTACATAATTATAATAATTATTTGAGGTTGAAACCTTTACAATTTCCAAGATCTGGTCTACACAATGGGATCTCAAAACACCTAATAAAACCGAAGTAGATGTAAATTAGGGTACTTATGTTTTTATTACATTCGGATGATTAAAAAGTTTGGTTCAGTAGGTTTATTCAAATCTGTAGGTAGAATATCTAACTAGAATTTAGCACTCATAAATGTCGAAAGCAATATACTTAAAGCTACAATAAAGTTGAAATGGGAGCAAAGTGAGAAATGTTAATAAGGTTCGCTTATGTAGAAATTTCAATAAGGTTTATTTTTTCTAGGTTAGATGCTCTACCACAACCCTTTGCTCTTCAGCAAAACCCTTGCCAGTTGAAAGTTTTAACGCCAAGAAAAACTTATTCAGTGAAAAGGAAAATAGATATGGATGTAGAAGATCTCCCAAAAAGACAGCCATTAAATCGTGATGGATTGGAACTTCGAACCCCTCCATCAGCAACCAGTTCTAGAAAAGAACAATGCTTAGTTGAGTCAGTTTTAAGCTTTGAAACGCCAACTAAAAGAAAGAGGAAAATTTCTCATTACGAGTCTGATGAAGCAAATGCTGTTTTGAGGCAGCTTCAAGCAAAAATAGGAGCACTGAAAAGAGACTTGAAGAAATTACAGTCGCGGAATCGAAAGATGAAGCAGTATTACAAATGCCATAAAAGAAATAATCTCCTCCATAGTGCACTAACGTCATTCAACTATCAGTCCCAACAACAAAAAGCGTTTGTTTTTATGCAGTTTAAGCAAAAAAAAAAACAAATGGAGCACGCTTGAAAAACAATTTGCCCTAAGTCTTTACTATAGAGCTCCCCATGCTTACAGGCACCTATTGCAACAGAAAATTAAATTGCCTTCTGTCGCAACAATCAAATCCTGGATACAAGCCAACAAATTTCTTCCAGGATTTAACAAGGCCTATCTAGAGCAACTAAAAATTAGGGCCGGTTTCATGGAAGAACATGAAAAACAATGCGTACTCTCATTTGATGAAATGTCATTTAAAAAATGTCTTGTTTACAATAAGTCATTGGACATGATCGAGGGTTTCGAAGATTTGGGCGAACTTGGAAGAAATGATAAATTAGGCAAGGAAGCATTAGTGTTTATGGCTTGTACTTCCATAGGGTTCTTAGTTAGGGGTGGTTTTAAGGGGTAATTGGCGGTTTATGGAGAAGGCTGCGCAAAGGGATGCTCCAATAGCAAAAAGTTTCAAATGATTGTTGTAGCTGAAGTTTTTTGCTATAAAAAACTCAGCGACAGTACCCCTCTATCTTCTATAGTTTTTTTTCTGCAGCGCCTTGAATAGTAGCATGTTTTTGTTCAAAGTCACGGAATCAACATTTCGCCTGTAAGCGCGCATTTGATGCAGCAGCGGCCGAATGCATAATCCGATTTCAATTTTTCAAAAACCACATTATTGCTAATGAAATGCATTCTCTAATGCTTTTTTGTTCGAATTTTTTGCTTGAAAATTAAGTAATTGAGTAATTAACGAAAAAAAAAATCCTCTGGGGCATTACGAGAGGAATAAATGGGCTGTCGATTGTCGGAAACTGTCACCAAATATTTGGTCCCGTTTAGAAATTACAGTGAATGCAAGAAAGGGGTAGTTTTCGATGCAATTCACAACTTCCTGGCACATTAGGCAAGTCCGTGCTCGCTTAATTTTCAAGCAAAAAATTCGAACAAAAAAGCATTGGAGAGTGCATTTCATTAGCAATAATGTGGTGTTTGAAAAATTGAAATCGGATTATGCATTCGGCCGCTGCTGCATCAAATGCGCGCTTACAGGCGAAATGTTGATTCCGTGACTTTGAACAAAAACATGCTACTATTCAAGGCGCTGCAGAAAAAAAAACTATAGAAGATAGAGGGGTACTGTCGCTGAGTTTTTTATAGCAAAAAACTTCAGCTACAACAATCATTTGAATCTTTTTGCTATTGGAGCATCCCTTTGAGCAGCGTTCTCCATAAACCGCAAATTACCCCTTAAAACCACCCCTAACTAAAAACCCTATTGAAGTACAAGTCGCAAACTTAATATGTTATTTAGCATATCAAAAGGGACCGATCCCCCCCAAAAAATGTTAATTTCTAATTATGTTGAGGTAAACCCTCTCTTTAGATCCTTGGACTATGTAGGTATTTCAATATTTTTAACTGCTTGGGCGTTAAATTTTCAAAGTTCAATGGATGTTCTTAGTAAAGACAATCGATTTATCTGAAATCATTGAAGATACACAGATTTTTATATTATAACAAACAATATAAATATTTCAATTTCGACTTTTTGGAAACTTTCAATAAAATTCTATCCATGTAGGTTCCATAGCGTCGGGACAGTAAGTAGGTATCAATAGATACCTACTTTCTGAACGGTAATCAGAAAAAGTATTCAAGTCCATTTAGGTCATTTTAAAAGTCTTCTTATAACCAATGTTTAGGTATTCTATACACACCTTCATTGTATGGTATAATATCCATTATCTGAAAAAGAATTAGATATAATTTCTGTCATCGCTAATTTATTTTGACGACTACTTTCATCTATTAGAGGGACCTAGATTTGATAGATCAGAGAGGAGCCGCCAAAATAAATTATTGATGGAACCAACTAGATATCTAATATTTTTTTATTGAATAGTTTTGGATCGACATAAAACAATCTGACTGTTCTCTGTATTTGCTAGTAGGCGTATTATTTACATTTTATCATTTTAGTATAGTTTTAAGTATATGTAATTGTAATATTGCTTGGATCGCCGTAGGTGCTATTTGTCAAATTGTTTTTAAATTGTTTGTATTTGCATTGAAGTACTATTGGTGATTTATTTATTTTTTTTCCATAGCTACTGGTAAAGTTGCCTTTAATCTACTAAAAATAGGATAGATAAAGACGTTTATTTTGTGAAAAATTGATACATATTTTGTTTTTCTATTTATTTGTCAAACAAATTTCTACTTATGCAAAAGTGTTCGACTCGAATAATTTCTAAGTTTTTTCGAAACTACACGCGTCCATAATTAGGCTATGGAAAAAAAACTTTGTTTTACACACGACGATAAAATGCCATTATCGGCTCCCGGAATTAATTCACTCGCGATTCCGCTCGTGAATTAACTTTTCCGGTCAACGTCAACGATAAAATAGCATTTTATCGTCTTATATAAAAAATAACTATTTTTCGGTTTTACTTTTAAGTTAATGCTTTGTCAATAGAATATTTTTTCTTGACTAATAAAGTATGATTGATTATGACTATAACTATGACTATTAATAAATTCTTTAATGCCTTATTTATGTGTGAATATATTAAATCCCTAAAAATAAAAATATAATTGCAAAACTAATATTTTATGTGATTCTGTATATTCCACTCCCAACACTAAAATCCTAAAATATATTAAAACTGAAGTTTCTAAAGGTACCAATGGTCCTATAATTAAGTAAATTTACATATAGCTTCATAATGGTCGTCCGTCCGCATTATTGATTATTGTAGTTTTTAATAAAGGTAAATAAAGTAATAGAACCGATTTTATGTTTCTTCCCGATTAATGCTATTCTATATTCTAATCATTCTATTATTTCATTATTACCGTACGCATCTAAGGGCGTCAGTATCGTAATCATATTTGTATATGCAAATATCATTCAAACATAAATCAATGGTACCACCCGAGATACTGTCACGCCCACTTTTCGTCTAAAACCGTGAAATCTGTAACTGGGTGTACTACAAAATACAGATAGAGGGCTCCAATTGCGCCCTTAATTTAATTTTGCAATTGTCTAGTAGTGGGACCATCTAGCGGGATTAATGTGATCGCAAGACCTGGGGAGAATTTGACGCATAAGAACTATCTTACTAGAGCCTTTTTATACAATGATTATATCTACTAGTTACAAGTACATTACCCTTTCTTCACAAACACAAACCTAACTAAGTAACAACAAAAGAATACATAATAAATATGATTTTACAGATTAGGTGAGAGCCAAATTATGGACTGAGTGATAAACGTCTGGTTGTTACCTAGCAGGTATTTTGTATGCACTAGAGAATAGAAAGTACCCGTTAGGTAACAACCAAACACTTACCAATTGGTCCATAATTAGGCCCTAAACGTTTTAAATATCTTCTATTTCTTCCATATATCTGTCCATTGTTCGTTTCGACCTTAGAAGATCGAGGAGCCACTTCATCTTGAATGTATGCTTCTTTTTGATTATCCGAAATCCATACCGTCTGCCCTTTGTCGTATTATCCAACATTCCGCGCTCTATGTCTTTGGTCAAAATAGTATTTCTGTTGCTTCTTCTCTTCTTCCTTATTCTCGTTAATTTTTTTTAAATCTTGCAATTTTGATTTCAAAAATGATTTTGGAACTTCTATTTGCTCTCGTAAATTTTTACCCATCAAAAGTTCACTTGGACTTGCGACACAACTCAGAGGTGTATTTCTGTAGGCAAGTAATCCTAACTTGAAATCTTCTGACCTTTTAAGAATCTTCTTAGCTGTTTTAACACCACTTTCTTCCAAACGATTTGATTGTGCATGATATGGGCTGCTTGAACGCCATTCAAATCCATAAGTTTTCGCAAAATTTAATTTTTGAAAAATAAACAATAGGGAACTTGCACATCAAATTAAATATGGAATAAATAACAAAACACAATAACAATCATCCTGATAAATGGTGCAATTAGGAAAAAAATTTAATATCTTATGTCTGGTGTCCAAAATCTTCAATTGAAAATACCAAATAATTCGAAATTCACGTATTTCTATGGGTCGTGACGTCACAAGGCAATAATAATCGGGTCGTGCCGCTGCCACGTCATGTGCTGCTGGTGTCGCCAATGTCAAATCTATCAAAAACGGCATACATAACAACATAACCATATTCTTAATCTACCTGCTTGAAGTTCGAAGTGCTCATCACCGTGATCGGAAATTTGTTGCCGAGTGACGTCACACTGATCGGTCGTTTCAAATGGCGATGTTTCGACGTTTCGAGCGTAACTTCAAATATTTATAAAAAATTAACGGCTGATTTTTAATGCTTAATATTTGGCATGACTATGTCTTTAGTGAAGTAGAATCAGGCCCTGCGATCTCTCATTGCCACATAATAACTCTTTTCCGTTTTTCTAGATGTCGCTGACAACCACAGAATTGTCAAAATTGTAAAATACTAGCACATCAAGAACACGTCCGATGTCGATAACTGACATGTCAACATATGACAATATGCCAAAATATTCATATTCATTTGATCATAACTAATAATTCATAATGTTTTTTGTTCGCGGGTCTTGCATTTCATTTTTCTATGTGTTGTCAAGTGTTCTTAAGTGATTTCAAAGTTGTTTTGTGTGTTTCAAGAAGAACTTCAAACTATAGATTGGAAGATCTATTTTTATCTTTGTTGATTAGATAAATGACAGGTTCAATTAAATATCAATCAGAACTTTGAATAAATATGTTAAGGATACCCTTAACCATCGATAAAGAAACTGTCTTTTGATCTAATTAACAAATTATCAATTAATTTAAGCAAACATTAATGCTCCAAAGTCTAGAATAAACGAATTTGAACAGACCGACAGTATAATGCGAACAGGGCGCCATCTATCATAAAAAGTCCTATGTAAAGTAGGTATCTGTAGCATCGATGCAAAACCAGTAAATAGTGATTTTCCGATATGGTAGATGGCGCTGGCTTGGCTCAATTTTGTTGACAACAAAACTTACACTGAGATTCCATTCTCGACAGTTTATATAGTATTATTTATCTCTGAGTAGAATACATTTTTAAATTTAATTTAAAAAAAAATGTGCAAGTTCTCCATTGCATTGAGGTCCATTATCTGTACGTAATATTTTTGGAATTCCAAATCTGGCAAATATTTTTTTGAGTTCCTCTACTATCGTTGCACTAGTCCTATTTTTCTAATCAATTACTTCCAAAAACAAACTATAATAGTCCTGTACAACCATATACATTTTGTTTTTAAATTGGAATAAATCAGATCCCACAATCCACCAAGGTAGACTATGGATTTCCAAATTTAAAATCGCTTTAGTCGCAAGAGGTTTATCTTTTATACATATCTCACAATTTTCAATAAGATCTTCAATTTGAGAAGTTATTCCTGGCCACCAAATCATTTTTTTTTTGCTCTTGCAATACATTTTGTAATTCCTAGATATCCTGAATGTATAAATTTCAGATGTGCTCTTTTTAAATTTGATGGAATTATTATTTTATCATTGTACATAAGTAAATTTTCCACCAGAGCAATTTCTTTCCTATATTTATAAAATGGTAGTAGTTCTTTATCACATAATTTTTTATGTTGTTAGTGTTTCTGAGCGCAAAATTTTGGAGACGAGTTTAGGGAATGTTTTATATAGTAGTAAAATTTTTTAACAGGAGCTTGCAATAAATTCTGTCCATATTCTTGCCTAGCCTGGTTTAAGATCTGCTTCGTTATATTATTTTGTTGTTTGTAATGATCATAATCTGTCTTTGTTTTTGTCCTTTTATACTTATCCCACAGTTTTCGTTTGATGTTGATTTGCTTAAAAACTTCCCACTTAAGCCAGGGTTTCTTTGAATTGACATGCTTAGGCTTTAAGGGTACATGTAGCTCAATAGTTTTTGTCACTAAACTTATTAGCTGTGTTGCATCAATTGGGCATGTGCAGGCATCTAACTGTTCAGTTATGTACTTGTTAATTTCATCATAATATGCTTTCCAGAAATTTCTTTTATAGATCTTTTTAGTTGGCTTAGAAGCCAGTTGAATCTGTGTTTTAGCTGCTATCACTACATGATCACTACGCCCTATTAGTGGGTGTAGCTGTATACTGAATATTGAGCTTTTGGCATTAACCAGCAATAGATCTAGTAATGAAATTTCATTACTTCTGTATTTTGTAGGAAACGTTATTACCTGATGCGCGTTAGTGATTTGATAGCTATTAAAGAAAACTTCTGAGCATTGATTGTGAGGGTAGACAGTAAGTTTATCCCAGTTGATCACTGTGTAATTGAAGTCATGTTGGAATTTTTGACTCTAAGGCCTTTACTACTGTTGCGGTAAATTCATTGTTTTGCTCTGGTGTTGTTGACGATTTGGGACGATATATGCAAGCCGTTACAAAGGTAAAGGTGCTGATTGTAATTTCCAATCAAACTGCTTCTATTGGGTGTTCTGTTTTGTACAAGGTGCTGAATTTTGCTTGCGTTTGGTCATCTGCTACTGTATTGACAAAAATTCAGATACCTCCTCCTGTTTGGTTATGCATGTCTAAGCAAAACAATGTGTAATCAGGAAGATCTGGGCGTAGCCATGACTCAGTTATCAATGCAATGGTTGGATTTATTTTGTTAATGCTAGCTTTAAATTTATCGACTTTTCTATCGCTATTTTCAACACAAAACATGCGAAAAAACTCATATCGCAAATGGAGAGTGCACTCTAAAAAGTCCAAATCTGCTGCACACACTGACCAGCGACAGACACACATACCAAAGAAACGTAAAAAAGGGCTTTCCAAAAATTTTTCCCTTTTTCACCAACATGAAAACTACAGGACAATCGACAATAAAATTTAACGAAACACGATTTGAAAGTCAGTGTAGCCTCACAAAAACATCACAATTGCCTGGCTGCCACTTCCAACTCTAAGCCAATGTACAGATAGCAGATAGGCATTAACATCAGCCGCACTCTATTGTGAAATATTTAGGTTAAGGAAGTTTTAAATTATGATGTAATTTTGTAATTAATAAACAGGTTCAAAAGCAAAATAAAAGTTACAGTGGCGTACAAGTCCTCACCTGTGATAAGCCGCCACAACTCTAGGATCATAACTGGGAAAGCCGCCAGCAGGAAACAAAAATTGATTGGGATTCAATGTTGGACTGGTCAAATTGGGTACAAATGGATTCGATGGAGTAAATGTCAAACTTGTCTTATCGCGTTGTTGTTTCGGTGATAAAGCCATTGCATTGGAAGCTGTAGTAGTTGTCATTGCTAAAATAGAATCACAAATACGAATATAAATTAAATTTTCAAAGGCACATAATCTTACCTGAATTGGTGCTGGAATTTGATTTATTAACTTTAGGTGATTGTGGACTTTTCGGTGATTTTCTTTCATTTTTTGGAGAGCTCTGTTGCAACTTGAGAGGATTAAAAATCGATACTGAACTAGTATTAATTTTAAGATCACCTGCCATAGTAGAATTTATCCTAAACAAATTAAATGTTGTATATTTTCGTATATTAATGAATATTGCTAAACCCCCCTACCCTACCTCAATTCAGGATTGTTTGCTGTTGAGACATTCAACACTAAACTACTGCTCATATTGCTCAGATTTGAGATTTCGGGTGCCTTCTCACTAATAGGCTTTAATGTTTTCGGGTCGATTTTGACAATAGAATGTTTCTTGATCTCACTTTTATCAGACTTTATTGTAGTTTGAGTATGTCGTTCTGGATTTTTGTCTTTATCTGGACTTATCTGAACTTGGTACATAGGTTTTACTCCTGACGCTGGATTACCTAAAAAATAAAGTACCTTTGGTAATTTTGTCTATTTAGACATCCCGATAAGCAATTTAAAACAAAACTCACCTAAATACCTTGGTACATTCCTTCCCTTAAAAAACTTAGCAGGTCTCACACTTTTCAAGTCACCCGCAAACTGGCCCGGTGAAAGTCCTGCTTGTGAAGCTGCAGCAGCAGCTGCTGCAGCTGCCGCTGCGTTGGCCATTTGCTGCGCCTTCACTGTCTGATTCACGCGGGCTATTTGAGAATTGATTTGAGAGTTCCAGCTTTTCGGTGGATCCCGTAAAGTTTTATAACCAATCGGTGTACTGGGTTTAGCTTTAATTGTAGCAGTTGAACAATTCGGAACTGGTGCCGGCAAAGGTAAACTTTGACCCATTTGAGATTCGTCTTTATTATTACTTTCGTTGGTGGATTTTTGAGTATTTGCTTTGTAATCGTGATTATTTTTTACAGGGTCTTTGTTGGATGTCTGTTTTGTTTGCAAGGAATTCAAGTTTTGATGATGAGGCAACTGGGAAGGGATTATTATTGGACTATTTTGGTACGAATTAGAAGGCTTGGATATTGGAACCTCACCATTTCGTGCCAAAGAGTTCAAGATTTTTGGTCCCTGTTCTGACTTAGGAGTTGCAAAATAACTCAAATTTTTGTTTATTATTATAGGCTTGGAGGGAGTTGTATCCATAGATTTCTGAGGCACCAACACATGGCTAAGAGTGAAATTTGTGGAGGTTTTATCATTATTTAAATCAATATTCTTCCTTTCACCATTTCGATTTATTTTTGTGTGCTTTTTCAATGGATGATTATTAGAAAGATTCATAAGACCTATTGAATGATTAAGTATAGTTGGTTTTGGAAGTTTAGCAGGAATTTCAAGTAGAGAATTATTTTCACTATCTTCGTGTTTTCTTTTAAGATTATTGCCTTCTTTTGATATACTACCTTTGTCTATCTCTGAAGTTGGCTTGGTAAAGTTACTATAACTATTCTCGTCTGATTTTGTACTGCACATACTTCTATTGACAGTACTAAAAACGGTGGTCGTGCTACACGAGGATAATGCCACATTTGCGTTCAAAGGAATCACAGATAGTTCACTATTGAGATTTAAAGTTTTGCTTAATTCTATACTTTTCGACAAAGCCGTAATTGAGTTTGGGGTAGATTTTACTGGTGTAGGCTTACTAAAAGTAGGTGTTAAGTTTTCCGAGGTTAATGGGGCATTTGAACTACTACTACATATAGTAGTTGTACTAGGTTTGTTGATTTCTAATTGTTTATTATTTGACTTTATTGTTGCCATGCCTGCACCAGATTTAGCATTATTTATCACCATTTTAATTCCGGAATTTAGAAGTTTTGTATTAGGGGTGGCTCTTGTAGAAGTACTAGTCACTGTAGTTGTATTTGCAATAGTTTTCCCAATCGATTTCAATTCTGGAAGTTCTTTTCTATGATTTTCCAGTGGTTTTTCTACTACAGAGGCTTCCTCAGCCTTTAAAGTTTCCACAGAACATTTGCTTTCATTTATCACAACTGCGCTTTCAAAATTCTCAGTGGCGTCCAGTAATTCTAACATATTAGCATCCTGGATTCCTGTTATAGACATCTCACCGTTTTCACTTATTCGTAATTGTACTTCTTTCCAGTTATTATTATTGTTATTCGTCATATTTACATTGTCAAGTTTGGGCTTTTTTGCTCGACACTCGTAGATTTTGTATGTTAGATTCAGTGGTTCTTTCTGAAATAATTATAAAAAGATGAATATTTGAGTGTAATAAAATTATTTTAGATTAATACAAAATATTGTAAAATCCTTACCTTTTTCCAAGAATAAGTATAAGCCACATCCATAAGGGAGAAATTGGAACCAAGAATGTCTTGGTTATAGAAAATGTCGACCTTGTGGCGTTCTGTAAGTTCATATTTTGCCTGAATCAGCTTGACAAGGTGCAAAATGGTAACCGCACTTGGACAGCGTAAATACCTTCAAAAAAATTATAATATCACCATCAGTATCTGAATTATTTTAATAAAATGGACACTCTAATCTCACATTCCATGTATTCGTTGCAGCTTATGATTAGTTGAAAGATATAAATTCATCAATCAGTTTTAATTAACTAAAGTAATACTATACAATTAGAAAACAACTTCTAAGAAGAAAATCCATTAAAAAAATAATAATAAGTAAACCTTTATTATGGAATCCACAAAACATCCTCAATTCAAGTGGTAATAAATTAAATTCAATATTCAGTACCTCCGCCACTGGTACTTCCTGAACACGAGGTCACCCTCAAGGTAGAATTTAAATTTCTATTGATCCACCAAACAGCTGATGGTATCCATTATTTTCATTCGAAAACATAAAATTAAAAATCTTTGGTTTGGCTGTGGATCAGATAGTAGTTTTTGATGAATGATAACCACTTGTTATCTTGTTAAATTTAAGAAAACAAATCAGTAAATTATTATTTTAACCAATAACGAATACTTACGCACATGTTTAATAAATTTAAACTGTATTGTACGCATTGTATAACAGTTTGGTAGGACTTCTCGAGTTTTATTTGTTTTGAAGCTTTAAAGTAGTTTTGAAACAGTCATTTTTAACATGACAGATAACAACAGGAAATTGAGTGATCAACAAAAACTAGAATTAATTAAAGAGGCGGTGAAAAGTTATCCGGATTTTCCTGTTCCTGGAGTAAATTTCAAGTAAGAATAATAATTATTATATGGAGTCAAAGTTTATTTTATTTTTTGAAAAAAATCATGTATCAGAGAAACACAAAATGAGACTACACCAAACTTCCAAAAGCACCACATTATTGAATTTTAAAGCTAGATTTGAAAACCACACACCAAATGGAGTTGCTTTACAGTTGGTAAGGTTCAAGCTTGGAAGTGTTTTTTAAACTTTTGAACGTTACCAGTTTCACCAGATTCAAACTAAAAATTCAAATCATCTTTTTGAAATAGAAAATTAACTAAGTTATTCTTAGTATGGAAGATTATTATCAGAGTCCAATTCATATTTCTCTTTACAGAGATCTCTTCAGTGTCCTGCAAAACCCACCAATTTTTGCCATACTTAACGAAATCCTAGTAAAAACAGCAAAACAAATTCAGCCTGCAGTAGAATGTGTGGTAGGCCTGGAATCTAGAGGATTCCTCTTAGCACCCCTGATTGCGCTGGAATTACAAATACCTTTCGTGCCAATAAGAAAAAAAGGAAAACTACCTGGCAAAGTGAAAAGTCACAAATATGCTTTGGAATACGGACAGGTAAATACGTAAGACTTTTCAAGTGAAAATCATCATCAATTATTTATTTATTACAGGACATTGTTGAGATACAAGAAGGTGCCATCAAACCAAATGAAAAAGTTTTGATAGTAGACGATTTGTTAGCAACAGGGGGCACCCTTAATGCAGCCTGCCAATTGATATCTCAAGTAGGAGGCAATGTTGCCAGTTGTTTAATTGTAATTGAATTGCTGGATTTAAAAGGACGAGACAAAGTTTCGTCACCCATTTCAAGTTTAATCCAATATTAATTGTTTTGAATAAACTTTTTCATAAAACAAATTGTTACTTACCTTGGTTTACTGGAACCGGAACACCCATTATAACTTAATGTTAAATTGATAGTTTCTTCTGGTGCCAAAATGTACTCATACTGTGTTGTTGTACTTTCCTCAAATGTTGAAGGTTTTGCCAAAGGAGTAGCCTCGTAGAATATTTTTCTACGTTTACATTCATCTAGAGAAATAAACTCAGTATTTTTTGTAGAATAGAAAATCTTTCAGTGTATCTTACTGTGATATAATCTTGGAACCAATTTGTAGACGAGATCTTGTATAGTTTTGTCTCTTCTGATATTGAGCAGAGGCTTAGTTTTGTGGACTTGCACATCACAAATTGGACAGTATTTGTTTGATTCCAAGTATCTGACAATACAACTACGACAGACTGAAAAAAATTTAGCAATTACACATTATGTTTTTTTTTTTTCTTCTAACATTCTGATATCAAGTTTTCAGCAAGTGACAAACTCTATTCCATAAATTGAATTGAATTTTATTTAAACACTTGCCAATTTAGAGTACAATAAATATTCTTAGTCTAAATGATAAGAATCTTATGTTTAGGTATGTGTACTTACAACCAATCAATCATATTGTAGTTACATATTCAATTCAATTTATTGATACAAATACATTCAAGCCATTCAGGTGTAGATCACAAATATCTGAACAGAACCTCAAATAAAACAAAACGTTTTTTATTAAAAAATCAAACACAACACATTAAAATCTATAGAGTAGATAATTTAGATAAAAAATAATAATAATAAAAAGTTTAAAATGAGCGCAGCAATAGACATAACCTGTGCTGATTTTTACACACAATAAGAATCAATAACAAAACAATCACCAGGCAGATTTAATTTGACTTCTGAAACTTCCCAATCCAATTTTGAGAAGATCTGATTTAATTTTGTTTATCACAGCATTTTCTTGATGATTATCTCCACACCAATAAAAGAAGTTATCCAGTTTCCCTTGTTAAAATTTCACAGTCATAGATATTCCTTGAAAGGAAGAAGTCTTTCTTGTCATCATCAGCAAAAATTGAGAAATTTACAGTGTTTTAAATGTTTAAAACGAGGGTTGAACACATTTTGAACTTCATTCAAAAGAAGAATGAAAAGGAGTGAGAACAGAATATGCCCACCAGAAGTGATGTTAATCTTTTTTTGAAGGTTCTTGTATGTAAAACAAAATAATGTTTGTCCTTTTTTGGTATCTTATAGGTGCTTGCAGGCTATGGATTCCAAACATTGGAGAGTAGAAGAAGAGCACAGGCTGTTTAATTATTCTGTTCTAAATAATTTAAAGTAAAGAGAGTTCCGAGGTGAAGAGTGTATTGATGGCAAGGTCTTATTACAGCCTGGACGAGTATTATGATGATTGTTTGTAGTTTTCACTTGAAATATGGAACAAATATCTAAAATACATTAAAAATTGAATTTTCTAGACATTTTCTGGAATATTCCAATTCTTCCTAATCAAAATCTATCCAAAGTAGACTTTAAATACCCATTTAATAAAGAAAGATACAAGTTAACTTGAAGCTAATAAGTAGGCATACAAATCCATTCGTAGACGAACCTTTGGTTCAAAATTCACATAGCAGAGCAAATTTGTTGTGGCAGTACTTTCGTTTGGCTTTTTTCTTCCAAACTAGACATTTTTAAGTCTAGTTTGGAAGGATTTTCTTGGGAAAAAGCCAAACGAAAGTACAAGTACACGTTTAACAAAAAAACAATGAAAATTAGAGCTTATAGCTCGGCTTATAGTCACAAAAATATTTAGGGCTGGTTTATTCACCTTCTGATAAACTGTAAGGAATGCAATCTGAGGGATAAAAAGGCAATATGTAATTTCAAAACTGTGAAATTATCTTGCAGATAAGTACCAGTAAGTTTATCTGAAGATGAATAAACCGGATCTGATAGGCGTATTTTTTAAAAAGCCAAAATAGTCCTGTTTTGAAAAACCACATAATGCTACAAATATATCCTAAAAATGCATCCTAATGGCCTTTTCCTTTGAAATATTAAAAAAAATATCTAGAAATAGGTGTTAAATTGCATTTTCTAGATATTTTTTGCAATGTTTCTCTGTTTTCCTAAGCGTATTTTTGGTACAAAATGGCACTGAAAATCACATAACGTTACATTTTTATCCTAATGACTTTTTCATGTAAAATAAGGAAAAAATATCTAAGTAAAAATAAGTTTAAAATTGCACTTCTTGACACCTGCAACATATTATATTGATGGCACAAGGCAATCTGAGGAGGATGTTCAGTAATAATTCTTACTTCAATTATTACCCCTATATACAAATCTGGAAAACACAATATCATAAATAATTATAGACCAATAAGTTTAATTAATAATTTTGCGAAACTCTTTGAAAAGACTTTAAAACTCAGACTAGTTAGCTTCATCAAACTAAATAATCTAATGTCAAAAAATCAATTTGGGTTTACAGAGGGTCTTAGCACCAATGACGCAATGTGTTGTCTGATAAGAGAAGCCACGAATATAATTAATGAGAACAAAAAATGCCTGGTGGTGTTCCTGGACCTCGCGAAGGCTTTCGACACAGTTTCCCATAAAATACTTCTTGATGTTCTTGAACATAGTGGCGTTAGGGGAACTGTGTGGAGGGTGTTTGAGAGCTACTTGACTGGACGACAGCAGCGGGTTAGAATACGCGACACAATCAGTGATCCACAAACAATAAATATAGGTGTTCCGCAAGGCACAGTTCTCGGGCCCATTTTGTTTAATCTTTACATTAACTCAATTAAGGACATTGGGATTGAGGGTGAGATTGTGTCATATGCGGATGACACGGCCATAATTTTCAGTGGATCCTCTTGGGAAGAAGCTAGAATAAATGCAACAAATGGCCTTATAAAAATTAAAAGATGGCTTAATATACACAAATTATCCCTTAATGTTAAAAAAACAAATTATTTGGCTCTTACTAAAGTTGATTTGAATCGCCCTCTTTTTAACCAAATAGAAATAGACGTAAACGAGAAAATTGAAGAGGTTACTCAAGTTAAATACCTTGGGGTTATGATTGACTATTACTTGAAGTGGAATGCTCATGCTGACTATCTGACTAAAAAAATTAGATCTCTGACTTATAGGTTCTATATTCTTAGAAATATTTTGTCATCAAACATGTTGGTCACACTGTATCGGAGTCTGGTGGAATCTTTGTTAGCATATGGTATCACGATCTGGGGTTCGATGTATGAAAATGCGCTGAGGCCGCTACAAATTGTTCAAAATAAAATTTAAAAATAATTTATAAAAAAGATCATCTGTATCCCACAAATATGCTATATACTGAGGAAATAGTGAATTTGAGAACTCTATTCTTCCACTCAGTTAGTTGTTACACTCATAAACACCGCAAGATGCAGCCTATTGTGTTACATAATCAAAACACCCGCTTTCGCATAAATCAGCTTTTGAGGATTCCGGAATGTAAAAGCGAATTTTATAGACGCTCAATTGGTTTCATGGGTCCAAAGATTTACAACCTATTACCCACTGAGGTGAAGAATGTTGTAAAACCAAAACTGTTTTCAAAAAGATCGAAAGCATTCATTTGGACAAATCGGATTTTGTTTGAAAAACTGCTTTGATTTGATGACAATAACGTACATACTTAAATTCTCAGCATTCGAAAAAATTTGAATTCCTATGGAAATAACATATGTACTTATATATATGAAGTAAGTTAGAAGCACATACAGATGCTCTGCATCTAGGTGCTGTTATATATAAAACAATTTACCATTTAGATACCTAATATAATAAGTAGTATATTTGTATCGTAAATTTATACCTTAATAATAATAATAATAATAATAATAATTCTTGTGAAGGTTTATTTAGCCTGTAATTTGCATTTGCATTTGTAAGTCACTTACCTCATCTGGCTAGTAAATCCATTGAAACTTTTATAATACAAACATAAACAACGTAAACAACATCAAATAAAATCATCTTAATCGAGATCTAAATCTAATCAGAACTGTGTTGAGGTTCAATTTGGCTTCAAATTTAGATCAAAATCGCCTCAAACTGTCTTGAATCCTAATTCTTCTTTTCTTTCATTTCGTCGGTCTCAGGACATAAAGCCCTATCTCGAGTTTACAAAGTCTTTACGCCAATATAATACAAAGAACTATACTGAGTTTTGGTCTCTTTTTTTGGAATTATTAACAATAACTCATGTAAGTTTTTTGTTAAATACCACATTTCAAAATAGTAGTTAACATTTGTGTCTCAATATTCGCCTTTATGCTGTGATAAAACTATTCATATTTCAAGATAGGGCCATGTGCTTTCTCACTTTTTCAAGAAAATGACCTGATTTCAAGATAAGACCCTTGGCTAAAAACAAGTATACACTAAATACATACAACATATCTATGAACTTAACTAATTTTGGTTTGGCCCTGTCTCGAGATAGGGCCTTATGTCATGAGACCGACAATTTATTCATCACATAAACGGGTTGTACCCAATTGTACATATGTACTTAACGAAACTAAAATTATAGAAGTGACTTACAAATAAAATAAAACAGAATAAAAACATTAGAATGGACACATTGAAATGAATGACAGTAGAATTAGTCCAGGAGATTATTATGCATTATTTTTGTCCCAGAAACTTTTGGTGACGATTGTACCTAATGAGATACAAAATAAAACAAATATGGTAATGGTACTACCAAAAAAAGTCATGTGCAGCGCCGTACATGTGGTAGAAGTGAAACTTCTCAAAAACTATCCCCCGCTTCATACAACTTCTAGACTGCATATGAGTAGGAGTAAAGACGAAGGACCACACAAAAGGAGGACCCGCATCTGTATTTACGTCACAAGGGTATCGGCGCTTGACAATGATAGACAATCCCCTTGGCTTATAATCTTTGGTTTGTGTCAATCGTTCATCGGCTGTCATTGTCATTGGCTGTCTTTCTCCGTCTCATACGTTATATCTTTCTTCTCTCTCGAGTAACGAAATTTGCCCGTGACGCGTTTTTCAAATCACTCTCCATTGTCGCCGCCCAAGAAGTTTCACTTCAAAAAATTCACAGTCCTTCACAAAGATGCAACCAGGGAGGACATTGAAAATGCTCAAGCAGAGTTCAATGCTAATGCTTGTGACTATTGTGACTTGTGAGCTCTGAGATCTGCGAAAACTTATAGATTTGAATTAACAATTCAATATAATTATCGAGTGAAATAGTTTTTTAATTTGATTTAAAATAAATGAATAATAAAAAGTTGATAGTTGGAATTTATTGAAAGCGGGACAAAAGCGGGACGCCTATTAAATCGGGACTCGTAGCTTGAAATCGGGACTGTCCTGCCTAAATCGGGATGGATGGTCACTTTATTTTAAGAGCAACCCTCTAGGAAGTTGGTGATCATTGAATCCATTATCTTAGGTATTTGAGAGATTTTTGAAATTGACCTATAGTTCTCTATGTTATAGGGATTATATAAGTTGCTTTCCATTTTTGAAAAAAAATACCCATTGACAGTGAATTATTAAGCAAGTTCCATAATGGTCTTGCGAGAGAAAATGAGCAATTTTTTAAGAATATTGGGGGGATATTATCAGGACCTAGCTGGTCCCTTAGTTGGGATTATCGAGTCCAATCTACTCATCATATCAGAAATTTAAAAATTAAAGGAGTTAACATTTAGATCATTAAAAGATAAATAATGGTTTCTTGGCTGAATATTTTCATCACTGACATACGTATGAGAAGCGAGTGGCATAGGCATTTGCAATATCAGCAGGACTTGAAAGTTCTTGATCCTGATATTTGAGTAATTTAGGAATACCACTCTCACAACTTTGAGGGCCAAACTCGGGGCCAAATTAGGTACCTATCTTGTTAGTAAAAATAAAAATAAAATTCAATTTTTAGTTTTCCTAGCAGAGCAGGATAAATTTGCCATAGGCGTTACCAGTCGGTCCATAATTTGGCTCTAAAGTAAAATAAAATTCTTGTGAAATTGTAAGCAAAATATTATTAAGAATGGGAAAAATGTGTAATTTTTTATTAAACAATGCTGACGGTATGACGAATCTAATCAGATTATTATGGGTAATGGTTTGAAAACTTTAATAGTAAGTAAGTTTTTTGTCTTCTATAGGTTAAAACTCAAGTTTTACATGCCAGAAAAGGGCTGTAGATACAAACTGAAGTTACAAAACAATGAGTCACCTAAACTAATTCGAGTTCATGATTCATTAGAAAATAACCAAAATAACTGAATTGAAGGTAATGGATATAGATCAAGAAAGACAACAAGGGCTTTAAAAAGTTCATTTTTGAGAGATTTTTCATCAGAAGATAATCAAAAAAGCACCAATAAACATAAGGAAAACTCTACTCAAGACTACACTTGTTTTATTAGTATCCTTGTAAAAAAGTATTATCTATACATAAAAATTACTAGTAGGAGAATAAATCAAATTCTTTCCCATTGACCAAAAACTTACATGTATGTAAACATTCAATGATTGTAGTGGCATCAATATAATATCCTTTGCACAATTTACAAGTGATACAACTGTTTAGCTCACTTATGGGCCCCTTTTGAGCCTTGCTCATCATAGTTTTCAGCTTGTCTTTATCCATTTACATTGCTGAAAAGCCTCTCAAGTCAATATTTTGCCTCTCAATAAGTAGGTCTTCACATGTCCATATTGTTTAATTTGATTTGTTGTGCCATTGTGGCCCTTGTATAGTGTTTAAATACGTGTAATATCATTTGTGGGGTATAAATATGTATAGTTTTATCAATAAACACTGTAATTTTTTACACTTTCAGCAATATTTATGTTTTCAGTTCCTATTGACACAGACCTTTCTCTATCGGCTGTGACAGTTATATTGCAAAAATGGCGTCCTAATATAAAAAATTGAAATTTTCACACCGTTCCGGTTGATAATTTTTGTTTATTTGTAAATGGAACGAAAACACGCATATTTAGTAAGTTCTGAAAGGATGCACAAGCGAAAAAAGCTTTTAGAAATTGTTTATTTTCTTGCAAAAAATATAGCACAAATCAGACGCATTACTTTTTCATTATTACCAACTGAATAAATTAAAAATTTTGAATGACGTTTCTGTAAATTGGCGGGTTGACATTCAAAACTTGATGGAAGCAAATGTTCCTAGACTAGAACACCTTTAATAAATAAATATTTTATGAAATCCATCAAAAGCCATGGAATAATTAATTTCATAGATAAAAACGTAATTAATTTGACCCCAAAGCTAAGCCAAATCAAATCCTTATGACAAATTATCAATAGTTTGAAATAAATTAACAACAACCCGCCAATAGGCGATTACACACGGACGTGGACGTCTGAAAACATGTTTTACGCACATACATGAACGCGCAAACAAAAACATCAATGTGTATGCATACCGTCGCGTTTTTGAATGTGCAATTTTGTATGCACACTCGGAACACTGTAGACTGTAGCAAGAATAGCAAGACTGCAGTTTTGTGCGAGCGTCTGTACAAAAGCGCCATGCACGTTCTTGTTTGCACGTTGATGTATGCACGTAAAGTGTGTTTTTTTTTTAAAGATAATTCCCCAAGTCAAAAATCTAGTAACTATGTTGACAACACAAGCCTTTTGTACATAAAAAATTTGAAAGCATTGACAATTTTACATTGTATTGCCAACATAATGTCATTTTGACTTTTATCTTTAAAAAAAAAACACACTTTATATGTACAGTGACTCTATTACCCACAGTGGCGACAATTGCTGTCTTATTTTTGATTGGTTCTAAAATCCCATATATTTATATCGAAAACGCTGCCATCTTGTTCCCAACCTCTTGTTACTTTAAAATATGAATATATGGGATTAGGTGAACATCCATCATAAATCATGGAAAACAACGTATTTGATGGACCTAATATTGGTCATCAAATACGTCGATTTCAATTTTTTATGATAGATGTCCATTTAAATCCTATATATTAATATTTAAAAGTAACAAGAGGTTGGGAACAAGATGGCGGCAGGACCTCTATTGTCGCCACTGTATGTAAAGGTTTATTTAGCCACTGTATTTATATGTATTGAGACATCAACGTCCCGTGTGTAACCGCCCATTGAGCTTAGGGTCATGTCATGAAGCATGAAGCTAGTTTGCGACGAGTGACATTTGTCTGAGAACAGAATAATTTCGACTCTAGAGCAGGTAAAGTAAAGGTGAAGGAGTAGTAACATCTAGTTGGAAAATGAAGCTGTTTTTTTCCAAGGATAATACACACTACTCATAGGGCCTGTGTGGAACAAATCGGAAGCCCCCACCACGCCAAATCACCAGTTGTGACGTAGCAGCATGTCCTTTTCTCCCCTTGACGTGGGCTGTTTCCAGGGTTGGACGAACTTTTGGAAGTGGGCCGTGAAATTTTAGTCTAGCGGCCTACATTGATGGATTTATGGGGCACATCCCCACACTTAGATGTGATCTAATAATATAATAACGACAGTGAAAAAACAATAAAATGCTGAATGAACACCTGTTATGGGTTTTTGGTTTTCTGTCAAACTCAATGAAATTTTGCTATGTTAAAAATAATTCTTATCTTGTTTTTTATTTCAAAGATGATTTCAAAGAATCAAAATTATTATTTTTTCTTTAATGGGGGGCTCAAGGTGAACATTTCCATAAGAATCTTCTCAAAAGTCAACAATCCTAAGATTTCGTTATGTAAGTTCACTATCATCAACGCATCCAAATTTTTCATTGTAAGTCGATTGATTCCTTAACTGATTTTTTATGTCTTCAAGTGTTGAAAAGCATGTTGCGAACCCTATCTGTGAACAGGCTAAAATAAGGACATACTGGTACCTAAGGACCGGTTTCTCAATAGTAGGTCACCCCCGGGATAAGCATATAACTCCAGGGTAAACATTGCAACTGGACACGTTTACCCGGACGTGATTCGCTCAGTGGCGGCTCGTCGTATAAAGCAACTGAGGCCGGGCCTCACATGTAAAAATTACAATAATGATGTAAAATTTTGAAATAATATTCATTAAATATTTAACGTTTTTCAACTATTTTCAATCATTGAAAGAATCAAAACATCGAATTTTCATTAAAATATAATACTATTTCTTGAATTTAGCGCGCGCTTCTACCTATTTATCTATATAGGCGCTCAAATCGTTGCCAGACAGCATTAAAATAAAATAGCAATCCCAAAAATTTTGGCCTCATGTGCGTCACAGAACGCCGAAGCGATGCCACGGCACTCCCCACCACAACGCTTCAACTGTAGGTGAGACGATAGCGAATTTTTATAGGCATTGAGGCGCACAATTTTGGGCTTGTTAATAAGAAACCTTGCATCTCTTGCTGCTGCGACAAGTATTTAATTGGTTAATTGGCTCATACTTTTTATTTTGGTCTGTTGCGGGTTAAAAA
The DNA here is from genome assembly GCA_917834065.1 of Ceutorhynchus assimilis. Classification (NCBI taxonomy): domain Eukaryota; kingdom Metazoa; phylum Arthropoda; class Insecta; order Coleoptera; family Curculionidae; genus Ceutorhynchus; species Ceutorhynchus assimilis. The sequence goes on along the minus strand of OU892280.1, from coordinate 27,702,226 downwards.
ACTGTTTTTTGGAATTTATTTTGTTAATTTGAAACTCAATATTTGTATTAAAATAAGAATTATGTACCTACTGCTGTTGTTTTGCAACTGTAAGCAATGAAAATTTTCATTAGAAATATACAAAAAAAAATATCCGAGATGTTCTTTCGATGAAATTTTGGGTCAAAATTTGGGCGTAACACTTGAAAATTTTGTTTGGGTTTGTTTGGGTTAACTTGATGGGCCATGGGCCTCACCAGTTTGGATTGTCACGAGCCGCCACTGGATTCGCTATTGAGAAACCGACCCCAAATGATATAACAAAAAAAATCACAGTAAAAAGGAAACATAAAAGCAATTCGGTAAAATAACTAGACATCACAGGAAGAAAGAGTTATAATTGAAAATGGTATTTGCAAAAAATGGTAACTTTCATAAAAAAATGGTAGAAAAATGGAAAATGGTATCCTCAAAATTTTCGCAGGTATCACAGAAGAAACAATGGTATAAATACCATTTAAATGGTATATCTGGCAACGCTGCACGGATGTATAATCTGTAGTTATATGAAACATTAAAACAGCAAACCAAACATTGTTTGCAAAGTGAATGTAATTAACACTTTTTCAGAAAGTTTTAATTCATTCCCTGTATGCAACCCTATCAGGGTTGCCAGATCTATGAAATGAAAAAGCGGGACTGTTTTTATCCAGAGGGAGAACATTTTTTTCGGGTGTCACACCCAAAAGCATAAGGGGGGGAGGGGCTGTAGTGCCCAATGTGTCCCCCCCATATGGAGTATGGATCCCCTTGAGCAAAAGCGCAACAAATTTTTTGGAACCACGCCCAAATTTTGCTAAGAATTCAACCAAAAGTGGACAAAAAAAAATTTCTCCTTTATTAGATAACAGAATAAACGCTTCACGACAAAACAACAGTAAACATCATTATTTATACGCTATATAGAGTGGCAAAAAAGTAGCGCATAATACCTGTAACTTTTTGTATGAAAAAAGGTCCTAAAAAGCTAAAGGTTGTATGCACTGCACTACTTTTTTGCCACTCTGTATGTTCTGCTTTTATTACATTATATAAAGCACAATTTAAATAATTTTGTGATAAACTATGTTCTTTCGGTGTGCTTCACAAAATCAAATTATAATTGGATTTGAAAGAATGTTTTTAACATGTAAAATCCTAATCATTCACTTTCGTCACTAGATATTTTATGACTATAATGACGAAAGTGAAGTTTTCGGCTAAGGTGAAATACATATGACGAAGTTGTTTATTTTCTAACGGTCATAGAAAAAATTATTTTTGACGAAAGTTATCTATTTTTCAGGGGCCAGAAAAAAAGTTTTTTTGCAAATGCTAGTTTGTTTGTGCAATGAGATTTGGATTTTGTTGGAATTTTTGACATTTTTATACCTACACAACATACAATATTTATTAATAAAACCCAAGAATCGTAAACTAACAGGATTGCTCATCCTCAGAAGGCATTCATTCGCCGGTTCTCGAGTCCACAAGGTCTGCGAGTGACGTCACTACGTCAGGAGCTAATATTGGTGACGTCATCCGCAGACCTCGACGAAATGTTTGCGATTCAGACTCGTTAGGTGATTTTTGCGTCGATTTTAAATGCAGAAATTGCTATTTATGTAACAAGCGTTTTTTTTGCACTAAATGTGAAGATTGGGTGGAAAAAGCGGGAAAACCGGGACAATTCACGTGAAAAGCGGGACCTGAAATTAATTAAAAAAAGGCGGGACCGATTAACAAAATGCGGGACTGTCCCTCCTAAGGTGGGAAGTCTGGCAACCCTGAACCCTATGTCATCTACATTATCTTCATCTCCATCATTGGATCCAAAGAGGTCATACAACTCTGTCCTTTTCGAGTCACGCCATTTTCTTTCAAAATTTTTAAACTCCTCCCGTAAAACAGCCGCGGCATCTCCTTTTTTCATGAGAATGAATTGCGGGTAATGAATCTTGAATTATTACATCACTTTTATTTGCTTCCATCAAGCCTGTATTTGCCCAATTGTCAAACATTCGCACTTCATACTTCTTTCATGTTACGTTCATGCTCTGACTGGTTTGTGATTTCTGCAGAAACAGACCTAGGTAATATTAAAATTAGACATTCAATCGTATGAATATATGTGTAGCAAACGTTTTACTCTACCTCCATCTCTTCTTGCTGCATTGAAGCTGAATATGTTTATCTCGAAAAACTTAAGTAAAAGCATTTGCTTCTGTTTTATTCATATGAGCCTATCTGCAATTCAATTTTACAAAGCAAAAAACAAAACAAGGCAAAAACGTCTAATGGCCGTTTGCACCGACCATTTTAGAGGTGGTTTAACGATAATCAACGTTTAAAGTGACATTTGTACATGTAAAAATGTTACCTGGGGTTTTTAGGGTGTCCGGGGAAGTCCTGCCGGATTTCAGAACAATGTCTGGAAAACTTGGAGATCGTGAAAACAACCTAACTTTGTTAATAAACATTTTAATCGTTACGATACAAATCTCTACCAATACCGACAGAAGCCTTTTCGAACGTACCGCATTTCTATACTGGGGTGTCACTCGGACGACAAATTTTCGTTAAGGGCGGCTACTCATGAGCGTAATTTGACATTTATGGCGTGACAGCGTACCTGAATGCAGAATTCTGATTGGCCAAAATCCCGCCATATTGGATACGCTGACACTCTGCCGCCGATACGCCAAAAGTTGAGCAAAGTTCAACTTTTCGCGTAAAAATTCAGCGTTTTTAGAGGTTAAGGTTGTAACCGTTTCGTTTTCTTGATTTTTGTGATTTAGTGTCCATATTTGTTACTATTTGGAACTAAAGCAAAAGCAAATACAAATTTGTACAATCAAAATTCAAAGAATATTTGAAAATTTAGGAAAAAAATATAATTTTGACATACGCGGCGGCGTAAATTCTCCACTCCATGTGAATGTCGCGCCAAAATTCACGTATTCAGCATTTGCGCCAGTTATGTCAAGTTTACGCTCATGAGAAGCCGGCCTAAGGAGTATTTACATTCACTTCTAACTTCAAGTTAAATTTGAAGTTTGATTTTTTATCATTCATGGCGTTTCCGATTGGTAGATCTAGTGCAGAACTAGTGCAATTATTTCTGTTTCTGTCTTTTTCTTCTACAAGTCGATTAAAAGGATGCAAATACACTCAGTGCGCATTGAATCTACCAATCGGAAACGCCATCAGATTGCCTAAGCAGCTTGCAGAACAAAAACGTCAAGTCAAAACGTCAGAGTTTTATGAGAATCATGATGAATAATCTAAAAATTTGACATTTCACAAATTTAACTAAAATCTGTTTTTTTTTTAAAGATAAAAGTCAAAATGACATTATGTTGGCAATACAATGTAAAATTGTCAATGTTTTCAAATTTTTGTGTAGAAAAGGCTTGTGTTACCAACAAAGTTACTAAATTTTTGACTTGGGGAATAGACCTATCTATTTTTACCTGGTATGCGCGCGCAACACAAGGCAATGCCTCTTTATTGGCTAACTAGTACGTGTGAGATGTTCGTTTTGCACGCTGGGCATCTCCTTGTCTTTGTTTATTCCCCGTGGTCTGACAAGAATAAAAGTACGGTTAACATTCAACTTGACATAGCTTGACGAGTGACATTCAAAAGTTGTTTGAAATTTTCATTGTCAAATACGATGCACAGCACGCGGTCTTTCTCCTTCCCTTTTTATCCTGTGTAAAGCCTAGTCTCCATGGACGCGAAATCGCGAATTTTTTTTTGCGGATATTTTCCGATTGGTTGGAATTTGACATTTAACATTTGATTTTTTTATGGCGGGAAAAATTCGCGAATTTTTTAACTTCTTGCGGCGTCGCAAAAAAGTTAACTATTTTTTAACTTTCCGCGAAATTTCGCCAAAAAAAAATGAGGTTATGTGGTGTTACTTTCAGTTTAGTTTTGTTTATGTTTTTGTCGGTATGTGCTCTGTTCTCTATGAGTCGTTGATGTGTTTTGTACTTGTAGATACCTAATAAAGAATGGATACTGCCAAAGAATTGAATATTGTAGACCCGAAAACAGACATAAATTACAGCTTGTTGGTCGATGAGGAAGATTATAATAGGGCCTTAAATGTAATTAAGACAACGACAACACCAAGACACATATCTTTTTTTGTTTTTTAGTAATCACTTTCATGGTTTTCAAAGATTAGTGTTTGAAATTCAAAGCATTTAAATCAAATCAAAACAACAACACATAGGTAACCTTAACCTGTTAAATAAAACGCGAATTTCGCGCTTATGGAGACATGGGAATAATTTGCTCGGAAATAGCCACCAAAAAATGACACTTAAAAAATTCGCTTTCCGCGATTTCGCGTCTATGGAGACTAGGCTTAAATAAGAAGAACGAATTGCTATACGTAAGTCTAACATAATTTGGTACATTTCGCCTCGTCTTGCGCAATGAGCGTTCTGTGTCTTTTTTTATCTGATGAAGTTTTCGTATTATTTCCTCTTTGTCTGGTAAAATAGATAGGTTTATGTTTAAAAAAAAACAGACTTTATTGATTCCTTTCAAGAGTTTGAAACACTAGAGCTACTCGCTCCGGTGTTAGTCGACCCCGATTTGGGCTTGAGCAGTGTTGCCAGATGAAATAAAAAAAATTCGTGAGAAATAGTGAGAATCGATAAAGAAAAATCGTGAGACCTAAAATTGCTTGTAAGAAAATAATGCACAATGTTCTGCAATAGATTTTTGATAGAGTAGACATGATTTTACATCCATAAGATATTGAAATTTTATTATTAAATCTTGTATCCTTGTTTTTTCCGTTTTTTAGCAGGTGTTTCTGAGAGCTGAACCTCGTTTTCATTAAGCCTACTTTTCATGCATCCGTTTATCTGTCAATCCGTTGATCCGAAAGTATTCCTATTGGCCCAATATTTTGGCGCCAGAATATTGGACCAATAGGAATACTTCCGGATTCTGGCGCCAAAATATTGGGCCAATAGGAATACTTTCGGATCAACGGATTGACGGATAAACGGATGCATGAAAACTAGGCTTTATCCGCAGGATTGCTTATCCTAAAAAAGCGCACGTTCGCCAATTTTCGAGTCGGCAGCTGGTCTGCGAGTGACGTCACTACTATCAGCAACTGATAGTAGTAACGTCACCCGCAGACCTCGATGGATGGCTTGCGATTCAAACTGTGCTTGTGAGTTAATTTTATTGGTAGTTTTAAATTCATCATATTAGTTAGGTTAGAATCGAAAATTGGCGCGGGTTCCTAGTTCAAAAATTAATACATTGATGTCTTATGGGGACTCAATTTTAAAAGCGTCTGTAGACGTGATAGAACGTTTTTTACGGAATTGAGTTGTATAAATAGTTTTTTTATTATGTTAATTAACTGAGAGAGTGTTTGAAAGTTGAATAAACATTGTTAAAATAAAAAAATTACCAATTTAAGAAACCGATGTTTGTATAAAATACGTATGTCGTTGCTTGATCGATAAGTATGAGTACCTAATTATAATAAAATAAAAGTTTACCTACATACTTGGTCAGTAAATGTACTTCGATAATCCAAAAAAATTGAAAAATAAATGACTGAACTAGTGATAAATAAATAAATAAACAATTCACCAACAATCATAACACAACACACAACCTCACTTTCTCTCAGCTGGTTTTAGACCTGACGTACGTCCACCGAAAACAGACACTTTTAATTAAAATCATTTGTATTTTTAATTCATAGGTCTAAAAAAACAATTAGAGCATGAATTATAGAGAAATATGTTCAAAGTTTGACATACAATAGGTTCCAATAAAAGAAATGCCCAGAACCCAAGATATTCCCGTCTGAAAATCACTCTTTTGAATCCCCCATAAGAAATACATTGCTGTCAAATTTGTTGAAATGTGTTTAGGAACCCATTTTAAATTTCGCGCCCGATTTTTCCTAACCTAACTAATATGGTGAATTAGGAAAAGGCGATTTCAACGTTTATGAATTCGTTTTTTTGGACTCTGATAATGCATTTTCTGCCAAGAGTTGAGGTCTGCAGCTGACGTCACAAATAGTGCGGTCTCGTGGACTTCGCAGACACTTTCAGCTCAATAAACAGTCCTATTAGCACAGGATATAAAAAAACAAACAGCAGGTTAACTCTCAAGCGCATCTCTTCTGCGCACGCCACCATTCGAGGATACAGCCTATCTTTAAATGGCAAAACAATGAGATTTAACGCCCATCTCATCTGCGCACGCCGCCATTTTGGGATACAAAGCTCAAGTTAGCCTGCTGATTGTTTTTGTATATGCGATGCTATTAGGTAAAGTGTTCTTGAGCGCGCATGTACCAGGAGCGGCGTGACATAACTAATGGCCGTTTGCACCGAGCATTTTAAGGAAGCCTTAGCGATAAGTATCCCTTAAAATGACATTTTTACGTGGAGAAATGTCACTTTAAGGAATGCTTATCGCTAAGGCTTCCTTAAAATGGTCGGTGCAAACGGCCATAAATATTGTATAGTAGATTTTTATTTCGATTATTTCCGATTACATTATATTTGATTACTGATTTGTATTACTACAGAGAGAATTCGTCAGATTTGGCAACACTGGGCTTGAGTACTCAGGTGCAACAAAACTTGTATTCCTTTCACACCTAGGAGGAGCTCCGGAACAGCTCCGGGGCTTCACGCGCTTATTCCTTTCGAAAAGTGTTTGTTGCACCCTGCAAATCGGGGGCGACTAAGCACCCAAGCGAGTAGCTCGAGTGTTTCAAGCTCTTGAAAGGAATACAACTATTCACTTTTCGAAAGGAATAAACGTGTAACGCCCCGGAGCTGTTCCGGAGCTGCTCCTTCCTCGGTGTGAAAGGAATACAATTGAATACAACTTATGATTATGACATAGAGTGAGATGGAAATATATTGACTCATGGTTGATTTTAATCGGGAATTTGCGCGATAAGTACTATCGGTATCGGTGAATCCAAGGTGAATCCCAGGATTCCCAAGTCCGTTTAAACTATGATTAGTGTGGAGTGATTAAAAATTCCAATTAAATTTAATCTCCGGGTAAATTCAAAGTTGATGTCAAATGATAGTTCATGAAAATGTAAGATAGGAATGTGAAATTGGTTTTTCTCTTAAATTAACCGTTCAGGTTTTACAGCCTGTCAAAGTTGCAAAAAGTCAATTTTCAACTGTCAATAATTCCAAAACAGTTGAACTTAGGTATATACGTATACATGAAATCTGCTCAGAATTTTACGTAGAATCAAAATTATGTAATCACATACAGGGTATTCCATTTAAAATAGCGTTGTTGCCACTGGTTTAGAGTAGAAGCGGCAACACCGCATAAACAAAAATATTTTTAAAGTGTAGATCATGGCTGTTTACCCCGGTTGCCAAATTTTCAAAATGATCCGCTTTTTAGTTCTCCATAAACGTCTAATACGCCATCCACCGTGGGACACCCTGTATAAAGGCAAACAAGACATAATTTCATCCTTTATAAAAAATTTAAATAATTTTTCGGCGAAGTCCGGATTTCTTGACTCCTTGTCCTGAATTCTGAAGAACCTTTATAGAAACCCTACGTAGGCTCATAAGGCCTGTGTATAACAAATCCTTCCCTCCCCCCAACCCTCCAAAATACCAGTTGTGACGTAAAAGCATGTTATTTCTCGCCTTGACGTAGGCTGTTTAAACAGCTGATCACTTGTTATGACGTTGGAAATGGTGACACACTAGTATGGCGGGCGATTACCAAAAACAAGGCCGATAAGCAATCCTGTAGGTGTATATCATCCTTGAGCTAACCACAAAAACTGCAATGCAACACGAAATGAAAAGCGCCATCAATAGTTGTATTCCTTTCACCCCTCTAGGAAGAGATCCGGGGTGTTACGCGCTTATTCCTTTCGAAAAGTGTTTGTTGCACCTCGCACCACGCATCTCTTCCTTTCAAATCGGTGTCGACTGACACCGGAGCGAGTAGCTAGAGAGTTTCAAACTCTTGAAAGGAAAGGAATCAACTCTTGACAGTTCCAGTTGACACTAGGCTGGTTATCTCTTTCTTACAAACAAAGAACAAAATTTTAAATTTCATATGTGTAAACAAACAAATAGCAATAAATAATACAAATAAAATGAAATAGATTTGTAAAACAATTCCTATGTTTGTTGGCACAGTAAATAATGATAAACACCACTACTTTACGCGTTCGCGATAAGCATCGTAGCGAAAATGAAACTTATTTCTTGTTGACGAAATTCACTACTAGGAATTTTTTGAAATATTTCGGAAATGGTTAAGATTTTAAAAATTCCAAATTTGAAACGAAGCAATGGGTACATGTTCATGATATTGGGCGTCTTGGTATCTATCGCTGTTGTATATTTTACCATTAAAATCGTAGAGGTATGTTAAATTTAGAAATTATAAATTTTGCGTTCAACTTTAATCGAGACTTTAATACAGATTTAATGAATAATTCCAATGTCTATGTTGCTTTAAAACTGAAAATAAAACCAATAAACACTTTCCAGTTAAGCCATTCAAATCAACATAGTTGCATATACAATGAACCCATCGATGTGGTATATACTTGGGTGAATGGGTCCGATCCATCATTTATAGAAGAATTGAATGAACATTTGGATGGCAGAGGAGGCAAAGTGGATTCATCTCAGCAAAGATATGAAGATAAAAATGAATTGAGATTTTCATTGAGGTAATTCATAATACAGTACAACCTCAATAATCCGACCATGCGTTAATCCGAACCTCCGCTATACCGAACAAATCTTGATAAACCGAACAACTGCTGAAAACCGCATTACGCTAAGCGCGCTATGTAAAATTTAATATGTAATAATGTTCTCAAAGCCGGATCAGAAGAATCCGAAGAAGAATCTGAAGAAATCGTACGGACCAATGTGACTCACAGAGAAGCAGTAAAATGTTTACAGACTTGTTTAAAATGAGCAGAAAAAAATTCTGAAACAGCTGAGAACATTTTTATTCTAAAGCTCGGTTTATTCATCTTCCTGGTACCTAACTATCTGCAAGATAAAATTACCGTTTTATAATTATATTGGTCGGCGGATAACTGGCCGACCTCGTCTAACCTAAGTTAAACTCAGAGTTAATTACGTACATTTATATTTATTTGTCTTAAAAAATAAAGCTTATTTTTGATTATTTGCATATTTAAGGTAAATTTACCACGCATTTTGATAATCCGAACAATCGGTAATCCGAACTGACCTTAGCAATAATTAGTTCGGATTATTGAGGTTGTACTGTAATAGAATTGTAACATTTTATACAGAGTGGTCGTTATGTATGGAAACAGCCTAATCTTAAGAAAAATGTACATGTGTAACTTAATTTTTTTAAATGAAAGTCTATCTTAATTTTTATTAATTTAGCGTTCCAACATTACTTGAAACCCCTAAAAACCAAACTTCTATTTGATTTTGTTTTTGAAATATGGCAATACAGCTATATCTCTGGAAGTTAGGTGGCTAAATTTTTTCAAAAAAATCGTACTATTCAATTCATTAAATATTAAATATTATATTTGCGTTTCCTTGGAGAATTGAATGAATAACTCGTTCAGTAGAGCGATCTCAGTTTGAAGTCTAGGACATTTATTCATTATTCTGTGTAAACTACTGAACAGACATCTTGTAAACTCATTTAATAAGCAATCTTTTGAACTTAACATATAACTACAGCAGATCCATCGGTTCTACCACTTGCTGTTGTTTAAATAATGATAGTAAAAAGTTATTCCGGACACCCAGTATAGTAAATATTTAATCTGGTTCCTATACATATTAAGATTTGTTTCTTTTTTATCATCAAATATTACTCCTGAAATTATTTTTTTTTCTTTAGGGATAATTACTTTTTTTAAAGTTCTCCACATCAATCAATTAAACATCAATATAATTGTTTAGGTACAGGGTTATTGGCTATAAATGTCACCCCCCTGTATCTTTTTTATTTGACATTTTAGAAAAAAGTGTCCCAAATAAAAAATTTATGGTTGAAATTAAATTTTTTGAAAAACTCACTTTTGCATATACAGGATGTTTCAAAAAAGCTGGTCGTGCTCCAACTTTCTTATTTTAAATTGAATACCCTGTATATTATTCAATATTCGGATTTGACTTCAAATTCTGAACAGATTTCATGTGATATACCCGAGGGGTCAACCACCCACCAAAATTTGTACACCTATTACCATTTCCGTAATTTATTACCACATATTACTGGTGATAGTCATTACCATCTATTATGAGTTATTACGTAATTATTACATTTTATTTCCAGTTATTACGTTTTATTGCCATATTGTCAAGCCAAAAAATATCACCCTTTATAACATTATTATTCCAATACGAATTAACCAAAGTTCATTGACTAATAATGTCCCAATTTAGTTGCGCAATTCGGATGTTATATCAAATAAAGCAAACGCACTCAGAGTCAGCAAAAGCTTAAAGCCAACAACCTAGGTTTTAGGTCAATGATTTTTTGCTGACATTTCTGAATCGATTTGGATCGATAAAGCGTAATTTTCAAGTTAGTTGTAAATCTGAATTCGGGCGTTAAAGTCGAAAAAAGTTGTGCTACGGGCTAACGGGCTACAGGAAGATGGGATTCCGGTAAGTACCATTGTTAAACTTTAATAAATCCTCTAGTGTTCTCATCGGCCATCATTCACAACATTCACACTACTGTTCTTAATTTAATTATTGATTTTGAGAATAAATTAATATTTTTCTTGGTGTTACAAAACTTGATTGTTTTAATCTCTCAGATTCCCCCCGGTCCCTAGTTGCAACTAAATAAGATTGCAACAGTCTCAACCGAACAGGGCTGCGACATATGGTGGAGGTTGCCGGTTTCATCTAATCAAGTTTTCACTATAAATTAAAAAAAACATATTTTTCGACGTTTTTACGTAATAAATAACCAATAAAGTAATCCTATGAGAACATTAGACATAATTTTTTTAATTTTTGTTGACGTAACCACTTTTATTCAGTTTAAATTTCATTTCATTTTTGACGATTGCAACTCTTATATAATTTTTTTTCTCAGCCCATGAAATAAAATTAAAAAAAAAAATTTTTGGTAGCGTCACAATTTCAATATTTGCAAGGAATTTCGTAAAATTTTATTTTTTTTGTTGTTTTAATCTATTCAAACATTCTGCAATTTTTAATTAACTTCATCCCATTTAACGTTTGGGTAACGTCACAATTTTGATTCTAGTAGTTATTTTTTTATTTATGATGCCCAACACATACCATTTTAAAATATTCTATGTACCAGTATTTACCCAGGGCATAGCTTGATCAGCTACTCAAAAAATTATTACAGCGAACGCAAAATATTAAGTAATTCGACCCGCGCGCCTAGCCGACGAAATAAGCAAAACATTTTCCTTTCAGAGATTCACATTACATATGAATTTTCAGCTAAAAAGTGTTTGTTGTTATATTATCGTTATACAATAATTATTCCTCAAAAAACCCATTTATTTCAATGCCTATAGCGCCTTTTTGTGAAAATTTATTTATTTAAAAGGTGAAACTCACCAAAAATCAATCGATATTAATGAGCAATTTTCTGCCGAAAGTAACTAGGAGTAAATCTAAAGTAAATAACGACAAGGAAACAGTTGAAGACCAATCTAAATACAAAAACTTTAATCCAGACCACAATAGTACAACAGATATCCCTGTACAGGATATACTTACGCCTAGGCCATCACTTAGCAGAAGTCCGCCCAGAAACTTTACGTTTGAATTGAAACAATTTCAGGATTTCACAGAGAACTTTTCGAAGACTAAAAATTTCCTGGAAGATTTGGACACGACCCTAGATCAGTCGGTATCCAACATAACCGTAATTGAAGCTACAAAAGAAATCCAACACGAGAGTCCCTTACTAGAAAAAGAGCAACTTCATTTTCGAAAAGACAGTAAAGGAAAACTCGATCAAGACACAAAAAAACCTCAGGCTCAAATAACACATAATATAAAAAGTAAAGAAAACTCCACTATGGCAAACAATACCACATTAGGAAATGCTCTTGCAGAGGCAAAAACTCCAGCTGTCCCTAAGTTTCTTCAGCCACCAACCTTTAATCCGAGCACAGATTCAACCGTAACATTTATAACAAAGTATGAAAGAATTTCAATTTGCAATGGTTGGACAGATTCCTTGAAAATATCATATTTAGGAAATTTCCTAGAAGGGCCTGCTTATTACTGGTATAATGATTATTCAGCAGCCACTGTGAATGAAAACAATACATGGGAGCAAATAAAGCAAGATTTTGTTAAAGAATTTAGCGGGGAACAACCGTTTAGGAAGCTGAAATTAAGATTGTTATCAAGAAAACAACAACCTAATGAAGACATTAAAACGTATTATTATGAACTTATAGGCCTTGCCCATGAAGTAGACCAAAAGATGCCATTTGAGAATTTCAGAGAATATTTCGAAAATGGTCTGCATACGACCTTCTACGAAACATATCATCTAATGTGCAAACCAGGAATGACCTATGAGGACCTAAAGGCGCTCGTGCTCAAACTAAGCGAGATAAGAGAAAGAGCGTTAGTTAATCAAATGACGTCACAAGTTTCACTTCTCAACATTAATGATAACCACAACACAAATTCCAGGGAAAACAATGCCAATAATCATTATTCGACACCTGATAATTTAAATTCAAATTTTATAACCAGAAATAATGGGAGATATAATAGAAATTTCAATCGTACAGACTTCCATAATAGCTCTGGGAGACAAAACATGACATATCAAAGGGGTCATCAACAAAATTGGAACAGAAGCAGCCAAGGACAAGGGAATTACAATGTAAATCAAAACAACGGAAATAATTACGGGAATAATTACGGAAGCAACAGGTCAAGAGGAAGAGGCCGCGGCGGTTACCAGGGTGGCTACAGAGGAAATTATCAACGGTCCAACCTCCCAAACACAAGAAGTAGTGACGGGAGACCAAGATGCAAAGATTGCGGCAGAAGTGGTCATTATTCGTGCAATCAAAACGACACAAGAAGAGTGTCATTTTCTAGATCGCTTTCCCCAAATGCATTCGGACGGCTCAACTAAAAAACCCCAAAGAAGTCGTCCTGCAAACCGGGGTTAACCCATCCCAAAATATTTTGAAAATTACTGGGACTGTAAATAATCATAGGAATATAGAAATAATTTTAGATACGGGGGCAAGTCAATGCGTAGTAGATAGTAGTTTGGTCCAGCACCTGAAACCAGTATGCGAACATCACCACCTTTTAGTTGCGGGAGGTGGCCGAATAAAAACTCTGGGTACATCAGAAGTGAATTTGGAAATTGGAAATATAAAAGGCTACGTATTAGCACTGGTAGTGGAAAAATTATCGAAGCCGTTGATTCTTGGCACCGACTTTTTGTCAAAAAATGAGGCGAAGATAGATTATACCAACTGTACAGTAAATTTAAGTAATTTTAACATAAATACCACCCTACCTTTTGAGACAAAAAATAGAGTAGGGCAAATTAATCGTTCGTCGTTATACTCTGAGAATAAAAACGACACAGAAGGAGGGAGTTCTCTAGAAGACAGAGAAGAAACAATAATATGTAATACACAAATCGAAGAAAACCGACAGAAAATTAAATTGATCGCTCAGGAAGATTATATTTTGAAACCGAACAAAGAAATCACCGTAAAGCTTGCTACTAATTCAGATATTTTTGAGTATGAAAATTTACCCAATTTAAGTTTTTGCGGAAATGAAAAAAATCTAAGGAATAAAGGAATAGTTTGCCTATCACCAGTCTACAAGATTGAAAATAACCTCGTAATTAAATTGACAACAAGGAGTCATAATAATATGAAAATTTTCAGAGGCACCACTTTGGGTTTTCTAGAAGGCATAGAAGTATACAATCTATTGGAATCGGGAATATTTTTATTGGAAGAAAGTGGAAAAGAGGACGAAGTTACGATGGAGGATCACAAAATAAGCCATATAAAACATCAGACTACAAAAATGAGAGTTCAAAATTTATTACACGAATTTAATGACATATTTTCAAAAACTCCAAAAAATATGGGAAAGACAGATCTCGTAGAACATAAGATAGATATTGGGGACGCTCAGCCTATAAAACAGAAAGCATATAGAGTATCCCAAAAAGAAAGGGAAATAATAGACAGTCAAATATCGGAAATGGCTAAATACAATGTAATTAGACCAAGCCATTCTCCTTGGGCCAGCCCTGTCGTACTAGTTAAAAAGAAATCGGGAGAAACTAGATTTTGTGTTGATTACAGGCGCCTAAATGCTGTAACAAAAAAATCCAGCTATAGTATTCCTAACATAGACGATATTCTTACATATTTAGGAAAGGCGCAATATTTTTCATCGTTGGACATGTTTTCTGGATTCTGGCAAGTAAAAATTCAGGAAGAATCCAAGCCACTTACGGCATTTCAAGCCCCAGGACATGGTCTATGGGAGTTCAATTTTATGAGTTTTGGATTATGCAATGCTCCAGCCACATTCCAGCAATTGGCAGACACCGTTTTCCAAGACCTCAAATGGCGGGAAGTTTTAATATATCTGGATGATATAATCATATTTTCCGACACTATCGAGGAACACCTGCATAAATTGAGAAAAGTTTTCACAAGACTCAGGGATGCAGGATTGACCCTAAAACCTTCAAAATGCGAGTATATAAAAGAGGAAATAAACTTGCTTGGATACAAAATCTCCAAACATGGTATCTTACCTGATGACAGTAAGCTTGTATCAATAAAAAATTTCCCAGTACCCAAATCAGTCAAAGACGTTCAAAGCTTCATCGGACTGTGTAATTATTATAGGAAATTTATAGAAAATTTTTCGAAATTAGCTCGACCTCTTCATGAAATAACCAAAAAAGAAAAGAAATTCGACTGGAAGGAAGAACAGATGGAAGCTTTTAACTGCCTTAAAGAAAAACTCACCACCGCGCCAGTACTCAACCACTACAACCCGATGAAAGGGTGTGAATTGAGAACAGATGCAAGCCTACATGGCATTGGAGCAGTTTTACTACAAGAAGGAGATGATATGCAGCTTCACCCAGTAGCATATGCTAGTAGAAGTCTGACGAAAGCAGAAAAAAATTACACAATTACAGAATTGGAGGGCCTAGCTGCAATTTGGGCCTTAAGCTATCTTAGACATTTGATTTATGGAAAACCCGTAAAGATCGTAACAGATCATCATGCCCTTTGCTGGCTCAAATCTTTGAAGGACCCAACAGGCCGACTAGCTAGGTGGTCATTAAAGCTGTCAGAATTTGACTACGTAATAGTGCATAAGAGCGGAATAACGCACAGAGACGCCGATTGCATCAGTCGCTACCCCGTACTGCAGCCTCAACCAGAAGAAAATCTAGAGGAAATACCTACATTTATATTAGAAGCTGACGATATTTCGAAATTACAGGATGAAGACGAAGAGTTACAAAAACTAAGGGACGCTATAGAAAATCCCGATAACGCGTCAGTTGGTTTGAGAAGGCGAATCAAAAATTTTAGACTTAAAAACAAAGTACTCTACAAAGTTAACTCAAGTCCTTATGGAAGAGAAGAACTTAGTCGTCCCAAAGAAATTGATCGGAGAGATTATTTACACCAATCATTCAGAGCCTTTAAGCGGGCATTTGGGAACAGTAAAGACGCTAAATAAAATAAGACAAAGATTCTATTGGGAAAAACTCCAAAAAGACGTAGAAAAATTTGTGAAAGGGTGTCCGGACTGTCAGGCCAGGAAAGGACAACAGAATAAAAAACCAATCGGTTTGTTACATCCAATCCCAGTGGGAACACCATTCGACAAAGTGGGCATTGATTTGTTGGGGCCATTTAGAAAAAGCCAAAATGGAAAAAACAATGATCGTAGTCGCTACAGATTACGCTACGAGGTGGGCAGAAACGGAAGCTCTACCTAGTGGCAAGGCGGGCCCTGTAGCAAAGTTCATACTCGAAAAAATAATTACGAGACATGGAGCTCCAAAAGAATTATTGAGCGACAGAGGCAAAGTGTTCCAATCAGAATTAGTCATGGAACTTTTAAGAAAAATGGGAACCACAAAACAATTTACAACCGCTTACCACCCAGCAACGAATGGTCTGACAGAGAGGCTTAATAAAACTCTAGCAGATATGATCTCAATCTATAACCAACGACAACCAGACAAACTGGGATCAATACCTTCCCCATGTTACTTTTGCATATAATAGTAGTAGGCAAGATACTACTACATTCTCTCCATTTATGTTAGTATATGGAAGAGAGCCAGTCTTACCGATAGAAGCTACCCTCATGCCTCCCCCGAATCCGTTGGATAGTCATGAAATTAGGGAAAACGCCCTAGCAGTTCGAAACAGGGCAGTACAGAATATTAATAGGCGACAAAATATTGACAAATTGAGATATGACGCCAAGCACAGACATATTGAATATAATATAGGAGACCAGTGAAAGTTTTTACCCCTGTCAGAAAAGTTGTAGAAGCGAAAAACTCCTTTTAAGATGGTTTGGACCATATTACATTGTTAGAAAAATGTCGGACGTAGGACTATGAGATTCAGAAAGGGAAAATTCGAAAAACAAAGCGCGCAAGCGCGCTTTATCAATAACCAGTACACTTATAACCAGTAATAAACGAAACTAACCAGAAATAAGCAAACTAACCCAAACTAACCCGTCCACCTAATGCGTACTAGTCCTTTTATGTTAATACTGGATTCGAAAAACAAAGCGCGCAAGCGCGCTTTATTAATAACCAGTACACTTATAACCAGTAATAAACGAAACTAACCAGAAATAAGCAAACTAACCCAAACTAACCCGTCCACCTACTAACCAGTACACTTATCACTGGCGCCGACTACATGGGGGCATCGGGGCAAGTGCACCCATGAGTAACCTCTCATGGGTGCGGAGCACCCATGGGAGCTCTCGTGGGAAATACGGACACTTTGTGACAATCCTTTACCTACTAAACAATTAGGTAGGTACTATCCAGGATTTGTTTTCTTTTTAGTTTTTTTTTTTAACCAAATCCTGAATCCTGATTATCATTTTATTTGTCTTCTATTCAAGTATCGACACAAGCTGATGTGGAGGATAGTAAATGGCTTAGATCCATACACCATTTATGTAGAGAGACTTTTTGGTTTTTTTAATATGGATTTCGTAAGATTTTTTCTCTTTTGCTACAATCCATGAAGCCCTCACAAAGTACAGACAAATCATTTTTCTCCGTTAAAAACCTGTCTTTTATCTCTGGAGGATGCATGAAAATAGACTTTCTCGCGATTAGAACGGCTCCCACAACTAACTACAATACATAACGTGTGCATTTTCCAAAAAATCAACACTTCACAGACTTTATAAAAATCAAAAATTGCAATAAAAACGGCATTTTTTTAAATAAAAAGGCATTGACCTCCATTTTGAATTACTATTTGACAGGTCGTTGGATTGCCCTATTGTTCCGCCGCGACGGCATAATTTCTTTCAGTTTTAAAGTTTAACCTCAATCAATCGAAAAAAAACAATAAAATTTCATTTTATATGAACAAATAATATTCATAAAACGTTGAAAATTTAAAAAAAAATAATAATTGGAAAGAAAATTACACCTATATTATAGAATTGGTTGTTCAAAATATCCCAAATGACAAAGAGTAATGAGATTGATGCGAAACTTTTTTTTTGAATGTAAGTAATATTTATTGAAATATTTAAATAATCCTCACTTTTTTGGAAAGATACTAAAAAAACAAATCGATTAATACCAAAATATTTGAAAAAAAATCATTTTTGAGGAATT
This sequence comes from Ceutorhynchus assimilis, assembly GCA_917834065.1. Classification (NCBI taxonomy): domain Eukaryota; kingdom Metazoa; phylum Arthropoda; class Insecta; order Coleoptera; family Curculionidae; genus Ceutorhynchus; species Ceutorhynchus assimilis. The sequence goes on along the minus strand of OU892280.1, from coordinate 27,684,268 downwards.
ACCTTATCTCAACCATCACCAATGTACTTAATCACTTATTTGAGGAAAATATGTAAGATGTGTATAAAGATTACATTACATAGACATTATTTTTTAAGGGCAATATAGGTACATAGAATATGTGATGTATATAGAAAGAAAAAAAAACTGGTAAAGAAGAGGTAAAGACAAAAAACTGGTCCAAGAGTTTAGACCAGAGGGTTTATTATTTATCAAAGGGTTCTTCATAATTATGTAGGTACATATTTTACTATTTAATAGGTGGAGATGGAATATCACCTTTTTATTGTGTTTTATTAAAACTAATTTATCTTTTATTCAGAATTGTAAGTTTCATACTTTTCCAATGTCTTATGGTTGAGACTAATGGAGGACATAACGTAGAAATCAGCGCAGGAGCTTATTGGAAATCATTACCAGACGTGGTAATATACGAGGCGACAATACCGATTAATTACGAAACAGAATGGGCCGAGGAGAAACTACAGGAAGAAGCAAAAAAGCCGAAAAATAAATGTGAAGGTAATAATCAAAACAGGGAATGTTTGGTATCCCAACAAATTGATAGTTTGTCCAAGGCATTTTAAAGGAATTTATTCTATTAACGAGAATTGGGATGCTCAATTGATGAGGCAAGAAAATAAAAACACTAGAGGAAAACGTGCTCTAGACTTTGTAGGATCTGCTTTATCATGGTGTTGTGGAGTAGCCACAATGGAAAAACTAAGATTAGTAGAGGAATCTGAGGACAACGTTAAGGACAAATTAATGAGAATGACCCAAGGACTGTCAGGAGTGCTAAAAGAAATAAGCCAAAACTCCAAGGCATTTAAAGACTACGACGAATCGATTGCGAGCACATTTAGAGAAACTGAGCTTAGAATGAAGGTTATAGAGCGACACTCTGAAGAGTTAGAGGACAGATTAGCCAACGCCACAAACGAAGAAGGGCGCATGACATCTACGATATTATACTATCAGTACATGAACTTAAGGAAGATGGTTATGATCACTTGAGTCTCAGAAGGCAAGCCATCATGCAATCATGCAAACAACATAGAATACCAGCAGACATAATTCATACCACAAATACTAAGGGAAGACTTAACAAAATTAGAACTAGAACTAGAAACCTCAGGACAGGGACTGGCCATCCACGTACCTGAGATCTCTAAATATTACCAAATCCAGATTTGCGACTGTTCATACACAGAAAATAAATTATTATCCACGTCAAAGTACCAATAATAAAATGAAACAAAGCTGGAAACTATATGAATTAATTACGACACCGTTCGCATGGTTCAATCAGACTTGCACGATAACACACCAGCCACTCTACATGGCGGTTTCATCGACAGTGGAGAATAGAGACGAAATGAGGCAAATTTCAGGAGCAGGTCTTCATCAATGTAAACCGTATCACAGCCAACTATGCTATATACCTCGATTCTCAGCAGACAACATCCAAGGTCCAGAGTGTGCTAGAAAGTTGTATGAGGGCACAACTGTCCAGCAACTAGCCCAATACTGTCCAATGAGTTGTCACTCAGCAACATCAATGATAATTTCGGAAATATCTGAAGAAGTTTATATGTTGACACACCCTAAAAAGGGGTTGGAGGTCACGTGCAGAGAGAATAAATCCTATAAACTCAACCCAGAGCATCCTCATCAAGGGTCGATAAGGTGAAATTACCTTGTAACTGTCAATTACAGTCAGAAACGGACATAGTCATTCCAAACGATTTCCATGCCCCGACTTTTTGGTGTCGTATGACGCTCAAATAACTCACATTATCCCAGCAACATGGTCTACATTAAAATCATTTGTTTTGAATCCAAAATCAAACTACCTTTCACCTACTTATAAAAACATGTCGGAATGCCTCAACAATAATTGGACTCTCCATATACCTCACGTTAACCTAACTTCAAGTGAAACAACAGAGAAAAATATAATTAGTCTAATTCGACAAACAATTCCAATGAACTCTAATAGTTACACTTACGGATTCCATTCGGACACATTATTCCTATGCTGGAATATTGTCCTCTCATTTCTAGTTGTTTACCTATTATTTAAAAACACAAGTGTGACACTCACTACGCCACTTTTCACAAGGACTAATGGTCAAGAAATTACCGCAAACACGACACATGACGCAGTAATGGGCGAATGGGCCTCATTTATACTTGCTTCACGATATTCATTCTATTCCTGATACTACGTCTTGTTTATTTTTACTACAAAAGGACCTCCAAGAAACCCAGAAATGACAGACAAACAATTGAAAAGAAAAATGAAGAGACTTACGCACAAGACAGAGAACTTAACGAAATGACCTCGAAGGGTAATTTTCAAATAACTCTAAAATCAGAAAGGAATAATACTTTAAGATATAGCCTTGAAATTATAGACGATAAAGACATCCGATCACTGTCCCCTGGTGATAAAGTAAAAGCTGAAATAGAGCTTGTTAAAATAGACGATTGAATGCCCCGTATAAAGGGAGTATTCCTGAGATACTTAAGTATGCCCTACTTATCTCAGATTTTTAAGAAATAATTTATTAATTTTGAAATATTGAAGAATTTGTCAAATAAATTATAGGTACCTAAATATAATTACGCGTACTAGTGCAAAAAGATTTGCTTTTTTATTTAAGTCTAAGCCATCAGCGCACAAATTGGTATTAGAATAAATATCAGAGTAAATAGTACGATAAATGCACTAGATTTTTATGCAGGCGCCTGACGTGAATAAATAAATATATAATAATTATATAAAGTATACAAACTGATGTTTAATAAATATGTATAATAAAGTTTATAAAAAAGGTCGTAGGTAGGGGACAGAAGGGCATACAACTGGATCGGATTGTTCTGAGAAATCCTACGACAAAATTATAAGAAAATATAATTTATTTTTTTTTCTCTATTTTGAACTATGAAGTAACGCATTAATTTTTTTCCTTTCTGTACGAAAATAAACTTGAATACCTACGCATTAAATAAAGCGTACACCTTGCCTTATTACGGCAAATATTTAGTCAAAGTTTCTTTACCTTATACTTATACATTTAAAAATGGTTACATTTTTTTTATTAATATTTTTTAGTTGGTTTAAGGTTTTCATTTATTTATAGGATATAAGCTCAATTAATAGCACATACTCACACTTTGTTCTTTTTTTTCATGTAAAATACCTGCCAACGCAACGCTTTTCCTGCCATAAGGATTCCACATTCCAACATCAAGACTCCAAGATCGTTCAACAGGAGACCACTACATTGACCACCGGCATTGATGCACACACGTTCAGGACAAAAACCTGTAATTTATTCCAATACCTGACGCACCTGGCGCATTGAATCCGACAATTCAATTCAATGCCAAATGGTTCATTGAAGATCCAGACTCCAGAGTATCAGCACAGCAAACAAAAATTCGAGACGCAAAGACCTCGATAACATTGACCAGATGCTGTTGTGTTAACCATCATTCCACTTTACCATGGGAAATAAAACCACCACCGCCCAAGATTAGGAAATGTTAAACCTAATCTCAGGACACAAAAGTTTACTATAAGCCAGTAGCATCAGTTATAATGCACCATCAAAAGTAAACAAATAACATGACCCAGAAGCTAACCGGGATGTAGGTCAAGTTCAGGCCACTAAAGCATAAACACCGTCGTCCGCAAAGCAACTTAGCGCTCGGCGGGAACTATCGATCGAACACCTATTGATCGAACGTTGTGTACCGTGTACCAAAGTCAAATACCACATACTCCGCACCCCGAACTCATCATTTGTTACCAGTGCTGGTAAAGCCATATGGTCATATTGGTCACAACCAATGACATCCAACGCATTCAAATTGGTTCATTCAATGGTTTGGAAGCTACGTCAAAGCCAGATACCAGACGCCGCTAGCAGTAGCAGCAAGCCGGTCAGAAAAATCACCAGTCAAACGAAGAAATCAGCAAATGGAAGAAATCAGCAAATGGAAGAAATCAGCAAATGGAAGAATCAGCAAATGGAAAGAACAGGAAAAGGCACACTTCAATTTTATTTATCAAAATTGTTAATTTTTTTTTCTCTCTCAGCGTTTTGGCAAGGTAATCAATATTATTATTTAATTTTTTCTCTCTCTCTTTCAATGTATACTCAATTTTCCATAAGTATTTTTTATGTGTAGGTATGTTTCTGTAAATTATATATTTTTTTTGTAGGAATTATTAATAGAAAATGTAGGTACTTAGGAGAATTTAATTGGGTTTAGTAACCATTAACTTTTAACTTTTAGGTTTTAGTTTTAACTTTAACTTTTATCAAATTGTACTTGTAACTTGTATCAATTTTGCTTTGTTTTTATAATTAATTCTTTTCTTTTCTTTTAAAATATTTGAATTTTTTTTTTAAACGCTATGATTTAATTTTTTTTTTCTTTCTTCTTTTTTAGATCTTTATCGCTGGAGTCCAGCTTTCTGTAGTCCGAGGGAAATGTCAAGCCAAAAAATATCACCCTTTATAACATTATTATTCCAATACGAATTAACCAAAGTTCATTGACTAATAATGTCCCAATTTAGTTGCGCAATTCGGATGTTATATCAAATAAAGCAAACGCACTCAGAGTCAGCAAAAGCTTAAAGCCAACAACCTAGGTTTTAGGTCAATGATTTTTTGCTGACATTTCTGAATCGATTTGGATCGATAAAGCGTAATTTTCAAGTTAGTTGTAAATCTGAATTCGGGCGTTAAAGTCGAAAAAAGTTGTGCTACGGGCTAACGGGCTACAGGAAGATGGGATTCCGGTAAGTACCATTGTTAAACTTTAATAAATCCTCTAGTGTTCTCATCGGCCATCATTCACAACATTCACACTACTGTTCTTAATTTAATTATTGATTTTGAGAATAAATTAATATTTTTCTTGGTGTTACAAAACTTGATTGTTTTAATCTCTCAGATTCCCCCCGGTCCCTAGTTGCAACTAAATAAGATTGCAACAGTCTCAACCGAACAGGGCTGCGACAATATATTATAAGTTATTACGTTTTATTACCATCTATTACAAGTTATTACGAATAATTATTACGTGAAATAAAACTTTTTTTGTTTATTACTATTACGTCTTATTACCATTTATTACGTAATTATTACCGAAATGTGTACACCTATTACCATAGGTGGTTGACCCCTCGGATATACCCTATACCTAAGTTCAACTGTTTTGGAAATATTGACAGTTGAAAGTTGACTTTTTCGCAAATTTGACAGGCTGTAAGACCTAAACGGTTAACTTTCGAGCAAAAGCGATTTTTCATTTTTTTCTAAAATTTTCACAAGTTATCATTTGACACCAACTTTGAATTTAACCGAAGATTAAATTTATTTGGAATTTTCAATCAGGGATTAAATTCAAAGTTGATGTCAAATATTGGTGTCAACTGATAGTTTATAAAAATCTAAGATAAAAATGTAATATCGGTTTTGCTCTAAAATTAACCGTTTAGGATTTACAGCCTGTCAAAGTTGCAAAAAAGTAAATTTTCAACTGTCAATATTTCCAAAACAGTTGAACTTAGGTATAGGGTATATCACATGAAATCTGCTCAGAATTTTACGTAGAATCCAAATATCCAATAATATACAGGGTATTCTATTTGAAATAAGAAATTTGGAGCACGGCCAGCTTTTCTGAAACATCCTGTATATGCGAAAGTGAGTTTTTCAAAAAAAATTAATTTCAACCATAAAACTTTTATTTGGGACACTTTTTTCTAAAATGTCAAATAAAAAAGATAGAGGGGGTGGCATTTATAACCAATAACCCTGTACTTAATAATTCATCTAGAATTTTTTGATAATTGAAAAATTTAATTTTTTTAGAATCGATGATGATTAGATTTTCCTAAATTTTCCTAAATTTGTACAATAATCCAATTACGATCAATAAGTTTTGGTTGAGAAGTTGTTCCCATCTTTAAAATAAAATCATTCGATATCACAAGATCTATAGTGTTCTATTTTTTGTTATACTTGTGAATTCATTTATAAGTTGTTTTAATCCATGTGTATTTATTATTTGCTTAAATTCATTCACATTAGTAAACTCATTATTGTTTTAGAGCTTCCCCAATAATAATTCATACTCATTTTTAGGTCACTTGAAAAGTTTGCTCCTTGGATAAATCATGTGTATATAGTAACAAATGGACAAATTCCTTATTGGTTAAATTTGGATAATGACAAAATATCAGTTGTACCTCATAATGCTATTTTCAAGGATAAAAATAATTTGCCTTCGTTTTCTAGTCCTGCAATAGAAAGTAATTTGCATAGGTAATTTTAATTTTGCAGTTGCTACACTTTTCTAACTTAACTGGAATATTATTATTGACCGTTTTAGAATACCAGGCGTCTCGAAAAGATTCATATATTTCAACGATGACATATTTATAGGGCAACCTATGTATCTTGAGGACTTTTATGTTGCCAATAAAGGATTTTTAGTATATTTGGCATACATTTTACCTAGCTGTATCAAAAATTGTCCGTGGTTGTACGTTGGTGATGGACAGTGCGATCCTGCATGTAATTTCGAAATATGCCAGTTTGATGGTGGCGATTGTATTGAGGCAAGAATTGCCTATCTTGAAATATTTAGTTTTAATTATGTTTGATTTTATAGGAAAATAAGATGCAAAAGAATTCTGAAATGAACAATCTAAATACTTATGAACAAATTCAATCATTTGCAAATAATTCTACCAAAGATAATCTAACTTCAATGGAGCTTCCAAAAGATATTTGGACATCGGTCAAAGAAAAAATCTTAATTGAAGGCAATACGAGTCTCGAGGAAATATCCATGGCCGATTTGGTGGCTGCGCATAATAAAAGAACCCTCGATTGGGATAAACTTACTAAAAGAAAGAAACGAGATGCCCTAGAATCAAATAAAACGAATGATTCTGTGAAAAGGTTTTCAAGATCGGCTGAGAGGTTTGATGGATTTTTGGAATCTCTTCTCTATACTCAACAGATTTTTAATAAAAAATATGGATTTAAACCTAGATATGTGCCTGCCCATGCTCCAATATTTCTAGACAGGTGATATAACTTTACTAAAGTAAATCCTTTTGCATTCAATTAAACATTTTTGTCTCATTGAAGAAGTCGCATTATAGTATTAAAGAGTAGCATTGATTCAGCTGGAAATTATTATGTAATTGTCTATTTGCGTTGTTTCTATGTTTGCATCTCTTGTCATTAAAATTCTATGTTTGTTCACCTCAAACTAATTAAATAAAAATCATAATGACTATTAATTTGACCTAGAAGGCTTTATTAGCTCAATACAAAATATGCAAGTTCAGGTATTCACAACAAGCGAAATTTTTAGAGACATTTTACTAGAACTTGAAAACACCTTCCTAATGGAATTTGAAATAACAGAAAGAAACAGATTTCGGCGTAAAGAAGACATGCAATTTGGCTTTAGTTACTATTATTTCCTCATGTCTGAATCCTATAAAAGAACAGCCGCTAATATTTTTGATGAATTCGACACTGATAGTTCTAGGTAAGTGAATATGCATATCGATTTTGATTTCAACCAGTGTCTAGTTTTTTCCAGAACATGGTCGGACAGGGAAATACGAAACATCCTTACTAAAATCTACGAATTACCCCTCAGCTATGAAACAGTGGACCATTTTGAAGGGATACTACTCAATTGCAGCGAATCAGGACAATATAGTAAGGTTGAACCACCACCATTTGAGCGATACGTTGATTCGAAACTTGTAATAATAATTTAATCAAAAATAATTTTTAGAACTTAAATTATTTTGCTTTAGCCTACTATAAGCAAAGAAATGATCATGGAATGTTCAACTTTGAAGGCATTTTTGGAAAGTAAATTTCCAAATGTACCAAAATACAAGCATCATGCTGTTAAAGAAGCTGAGAAGTATTATGCTACATTTCGTATGTTGGTATCTAATGTTACAAATGTTGTTATAAAATTAGATGAAATCAGAAATAGAATGACGTAAGTATTTTATAGAGCCTTTTAGGTGCATCTGTTCAATTTGTGTGTAGAGATTAAGAGAGTAAAACTGAACTTATTGGAAAAGTAATTGTATCAGATAAAATTATTATTAGATTTCTTTTGATTAAGTAATATTGTTTTTTTTGTTTCAGAAAATTTGTATGCCTAAACGATAACCTCGACGGAACAAAACCTAACGAAAACGAACTAATCAGAGCCATCTTGTACGATTTTTATTTATCCATGTTTCCAAATCCAAGTAAATTCGAGCTTCCAGAACACGCTAGAAATAGATTTTTATACGTTAACGATTTAAACGACTGGAGAGATCGTCATTTTACCATAAAATTGATTTTATATCTGACTATAATTAGCCTAGTTTTTTTAACGTTTTTCAGTTTTTTAAGGAAAGGTTGTTGTATAGTGTTCACACAGCTGTTTTGCTAGCATTTCATGGCAGATTTAAGAAAAACTAAAGACCAATGATTAGAAAGTGTAATTTTATCTTAAATGTGAGTCTGCTTTAGAACTTTTATCATTGTTTAATTATGTACCTACCTCATATTTTCAAAGGCCATATACAAATTCATCAAAATAACATCGCAGTCATATCATATTTGTATTTTTTTATTTAAAAAACTATGTATTTGAAAATTTACAAATTATTAAAAATATAAACAATTAGCATTTTTTTAACTAAACAATATCATAAAATAAAAATATATTTAAGAGAATCTTATTCAAATAGTAATGTACTAAATAAAAATAATAAATATACATGATATGACATAAAATGGTTAGTCATCATCTTCGTCACTGTCTGGCATTTTTCTGCCCTTCTTTTTACGGACAACTCGTTTTTTGGCAGACTTTGGAGGCGGTCTCATGGGTCGAGCATCTCCATTCAATTCAAACATAGAATTAATGCATTTTTCCAATTCTGCTACAATTGGCTAAAAATTTAAAAAAAAAAAACCAATTTAATAAAATGTATTGATAAATTGTTAAATTTATTGTCAACTAGCTACTTAGAAAAGGAGGGCCCGGTATTCAACTTTATTAATTTAATTCAGGGATGGGCATAATGCAAACTTCCAAAAAAATAACTCAAATTTCAAAATTTCCGTTGTCTACAGTCTACACTACAGCCTACATAGTTGTTGTTGTTCTGTTAATGGCTTTGCTGCTAGGCAATTGTCAGCTCGATTCCTTAGTGTCCACAAGCTGCCTGGCTCGAAACCATGTCGTGATCACTCAACTGTTGAAAATTGAGCTACGATACTATATAGATTATTAATAACAAACTTCTGGTGATTTTACTGGGTACATGTAGAGCAATCAATAGAAATAACAACACACAGCACATCAAAACACGAAAACTGGAAGATCTGGAAATAGGGGAAACATAAGTTGAGCATTACAGTTTTATTTTGTTTTGATTGAGAAAGTTCATTATGATACAGCTTACAGCTTGCTGCTTTATTAATAGAAGACAGTATGGTGTAAATTGTCATGGGAGTACTGAATCCTAACTTAAGGAACTCTCTATACATATCAACGCCCTGGATAAAGTTAATAGGACATCATCAAATATAATCTGGTTCAGGTCCTCTACCTGTCCATAGTCACATAAGTGGTCATATTTTATATTGATCTTATAGAGGTGCTCTCCGGTTAAACAGTGTCCGATGCGCAATCGGATTATGGTGGTAATTAATATGTCTATGATTTTTGTAGGGGAAATCAGCATACCATTTCTTTCCCCAAAATTCTGACTGTACCTTACAGTATTGGTGATTTTTATTTTTTGCAGAAATTCTCCATTGATCTTTATACTCAGTATAGAGTTTTTGTTGAATACTATTACATATATACATCTTCAATATCCAACAACATTTGTTTTGGAACGTTTGAAATTCTGCCAATATTAGCAAGTATGTCCACTGTCTCATTTTCCTGAAAACCCGAATGTCCCGGAATCCAGGCCAGTCTGAACTCAAAACTATTTTCACTGGATGAAAGGATAAGCTTCTTTGTTCTTAGTGTCCAATAGTCTGCTACAGCATTATGGAGATTACTGTTTATTTTCTGAATAGCGGACAGAGATATCGAGAAGATAATACGATAAATGCTTTTGAATGGTCGTCCTTACTGCATCATGAATTGCTATGATTTCTGCCTTGCAGATACTAATATTATCTGGTAATCTGCAAGAAAATTTATGATATATATGTGGTATGTAAATTCCGTAACCCAACCTGTCATCTTTCTTTGAGGCATCTGAATAAATAAACCAAAAATTGTTAGAATGTTCATCCGTCACCGCAGCAAATCTAGCCCTTGTTGCTATATCATCCTTCTTTATCTTACGGTCAATAATTTTCAACGGAGACCTTAGAATTACATATTCTACCTCATAACACGGAAAATTATCACTAATATAGATTTCATTCAAGAAAGGCAAAAAATGTTACGAAGTTAAGACTTAATATTATGGTATGTTATTATTGTCATAAAAATCACGACCATTGATAAGCTGCATACGATATTCCAGCATTAATTTGACAGCCGGATGCTTTCGAATGGCCAGTAATTTCATTGTATATTTAATTGACAGCATTTTTCTCCTTTGTTCTGGTTCTACTATTGCTGCTTCAGAAAGGATTGCTAATCTAGGTGATGATCTCATGCATCCCAAACAAATTCGCAACCTTTCATAAAATATTTTGTCAATCTTATCAAAATTTTTCAGACTGCCTGTTTAATAAAAATTGCACCAAAATCCAAGAGGGATCTAACCAACGCATGAAAAGCTGTTAACATAGTACAGGGATCTGCTCCCCACCAAACTCTACAGATGGCTTTCAAAACATTCAAAGATTTTCTTGCTTTCGTTGTAATCAGCTCGATGGTTCTGAAACATCACTCCCGAATATTTAACCTGCTGTCGAAAATCAATGGATTGATTATTGAATCTAATAGGTGGAGGAATTGTTTTTCTCTGCCCTTTGTAAACCACACCGCTTCACACGTGTTTGGTGCCAGGGATAGGTTGCTTTCCCTTAGGGCCAAATTATAGACTGACTGGTAAACGTCTGGTTGTTACCTAGCAGGTACTTTCTATGCACTAGAGAATAGAAATTACCTGCTAGGTAACAACCAGACACTTACCGGTTGGTCCATAATTTGGCCCTTAGCCAGTCATCTATCTTTTCCAAAGCAAAACTTATTTCTGCATTGGAGTATTCCGTCTTTGTTACTTATATTATCATTTGCGTATCATTGAGAAAGACGGAACACTGGTTCTCCTGGGAACGCTGCTCCCCTGTTTCAAGAATAGGGACCCTGGTGGTATGTCTAGTTTTCGGAGTTTATTATACAGGGTGTCCCAGGGAAAACAGTCCACCCCCTTTACTAGATTTGGAATAAAAATCTGGAAAAACGCTCGGACACGTTGATTTTTTGATTTGAGGGGGAACTATTTTTCAGTTTTTTTCGTCCCCGTAACTTCAACCCTCTAGCTAGGGAGAGAACAACCCCCCAAATTTGAATAGGGGATAGGGTTCATGTCATACCTCTTTTTAAAGGTCTGATCGAGTTCTTTATGGCCCTAGAATTTCGTCTTATTATTTTCATCCGTAACGAAATGACAGCTTGCCAAAATCTTGGAAATAGACCATAGTGGGAGTAGGGCGCGTTCTTTTTTCCATTAGTGATTCGAAAACCTGATGCCACCAAAGCGTTCTTCTATTGATAGTGGAAATATGATGGCCCACCATACCGCGTTCTTATTTTACGGGTGAATTTATGGTGGATTATATTCGGTGGAAACCAGATGCAACCAAGTTCCAACAGAATATGTCTGTGATATACTGGTGGTTTTGCGTTGGTAGACCACATAACCTTAAAAAATTAAACTACTGCTTCTTGTGTGACCCGCGTAGTCTTTGATTTGTTATTTAGCTCATCTGTAGAGGCTATGATGAAGAACCAGAGGAAGCTGATGACGTAACTTTTCTACAATGATTTGTCATATTGAAAAAAACTGACTGCAAAAGAAATTGAGATCCTTTGAGGAGTTTTCTATTTCGCTTTGCAATTAAAGTTCTTGGCCCAGTGGCAGCTTTGCCGCATTGTCCATTTCAATTTTTTTGGACTAGAAGCACAGATTATATACCATTTATGTAGATATTTTTGACTTTGGTCCACCAAAGCGTTCTTTTATGTAAATTGTGGTGCTTCCACCAATGACATTAAAGAGTCACGTGACAGAAATCAGCTGATGCAACAGTGAATTTTTGGTGGAAAAAAAAACACGCCCGTAAAAGGGATACTTACCTCCTCCCAGTCCTCCCTTAATAAAAATACTTGAAATTGAAGTTTTTTATTATTATTATCATTTATACGGTGTATACGTGAATTGTAAATTTTAAGTAGGTATTTTTATTAAGGGAGGTAAGTAAGGCTTTTACTCATAATAAAACAATAGTCTATTTCCAAGATTTTGACAAGCTGTCATTTCGTTACGGATCTAAATAATAAAACGAAATTCTAGGGCAATGAAGAACTCGATGAGACCTTTAAAAAGAGGTATAACACGACTCCTATCCCCTATTCAAATTTGGGAGGTTTTCTCGAGATTTTCATTTAAAATCGAAAAAATCGGGATGGACTGTTTTCCCTGGGACACCCTGTATAGTTTATATATGTTTACATTGTCATATGCGGTCTTGATATCTAAAAAAAACCGCCACCGCTGTTTTTGAAGAAAGAAAAGCATCAAACATGTACCATCGTCACCAAAAGTAACTGGGACAGCATCACATTAGCTCGTGTCCTATTATATGAATTTTATTGTCAAATATTTGTCAAATTATGCATTAAATGCATAAAATGAATGACATTAGAATTAGTCCAGGAGATTATTATGCATTATTTGTGTCCCAGTTACTTTTGGTGACGATGGTACGTATGTAGATAAATAGGCTATATTGTCATAGATTTCTCTTCCCTTCCTAAAACCCAACTGATTATTTTTAAATATTTGTTTATTTTCTAGTCGCCAATCTAATCTGTTTTTAATCATAATTTCCAATATTTTACCTTCACAAGGTGAAAGTGCAATGGGTCCAAGATTCTCAACTAATGCTGGATCCCTATTTGGCTTCAAGAAGCTGATAACATTAATCTTTTTCTAGGATTGTGGGATCTTTTCTCCCATTAGGTTTTTGTCAAACAAGTTTACCTCTTTGGGGTAAATTCCTGAACATCAGGTAGGTGATGTCATCCAAGCCTGGTGCTGATCACAGAAAGGGACAAATTTTTCTCTTTTTTTCTTTATTAAATTTCTCTTTACCATGCCATTTCTCTTTTCACTGTAATGAAATTTTGAATTGAAGGATGATCATTAAATTTTTCTAGAGCACTCTTTCTGTTCTGAATCCATCCGGAACATTCTTCGTCCCACCAGGGTTTGCCAGCCCCTTTGAATATTCCACAGTTCTTATATGGAATGGATTCTTCTGCTGCCAAGTTCATCATGTTAACAATATCCTCATGCTCTATGTTGACATTTGACGTGTCAATATAAGAAGCAATCTTATCATGGTAACCTTCCCAATCAGCCTTGTCAAAGTTTCTTCTTCTAAATCCTAGATGAAAGGTTTTTCTGAAATTATTATTATCCCTCACGTTGACTTTCAATACAGTTGGATAATGATCACTATTACCACAGTCCTTTAGGATGTCCCATGTGGATTTAATTGCCAATCCACCGTTGAGAATTGCTAGGTCCACAGCACTGAGATTGCGAGTCGGATTTTGCATAAGGGTAGCGGCTCCATTATTCATTATAACAAGATCTTTATCAAATACAAATTCACTTATAATTATTCTATCCCCCTTATTAACAGGACTTCTGTCCCACATTGGATGGTGAGAATTTAGATCGCCTATCAATACGCTGTTTTGAGATTCATTGTGATTATAAAGGTTACTAAGAAGATTTTCATCTACTGCAGTATCTCTACTGGCATAAACATTTTTTTATAAAAATATCACCCACTTGAATTATGATGTATTGAACAGTTTCCGAATGAAAAGCTTAAATTGTATATATTTTTTTTTGGTGCAGGTAACCACACCAGCGTACCCATCATCTCTATCTTGCCTAATTATGTAATAGGACTTCAATATAAATTTTCGTGAGGGGGGTATTATCAGGGTTTTTTTTAAATATTAGATTGTTGAGATTTTCTTGATAGGATTGAATGCTCCTGATGTTACATTGAATAATTTTAATATTGGACCCAAGTTTTCTTTGTTGATCGGAAATAATTATGGGGGATAAGATACTAAAAACAGACGTTTGCTGTCAGTCTTCTGCATCACGATCATACTCCATGTATGACCTGTGACCCTGATCCGACCGCAATGGACCTCTTAAAACATTTGTTTGCTCTACAGAAGCGTGTTTTATAAAATTAATAATAATGTCTAAATTAACATTTTCCAATTTACGAATAGATAACGATGAACTAATAGGCTGTAAATTTATTGAATCATTCGACGATGTTTGTTTTTGTTGTAAAAAATGAGCTGTAGGGCGTGTATTTTGAATTCTTCCATTAGGGTTGTATACATTTTTTTCATGTGTCTTTGTCTTTCTATCATAACTTTTTTGAATTATCCTTTTTTTTGTTGGATTACTAGATATCACTTGTTGAAAAGAACGTTTGATGGGATTATCTTTAAAAGAAGAACTCCTTCTTTCTGAGGGTACAAAGGTTAAATCGGAGCTGCGTTGTGAGTAATGTAATATTAGTAACATTTTGAACTGGGGAAAAGTCTTCCTGGTTGAGAACAAAATTACCTCTGGGAATATAGGTTCTTTTGCAGCTCTCGCTTGCGTCAAAAAAGGTTAAATTTTCAAACGCCATTAACTCTTTAATATTCTTCTGCCTGGTGTGTTCTGGACAAATTTTGGATGTAGATTTATGCGATTCTTTGCAAAAAAAACATGTCATATTGCATGTGAATTCTTCATTCTCATTTAAATGTTTTGGTTCACCACAATTAAAGCAGCGTTCCTTCCCCTTACAGTTAACTTTTGTGTGACCATATCGAAGGCACCGATAACACTGTGTAACCGGCGGCACATATACAGAAATATTGAATGAAAGAATATAAAAATGTACTGCTCTTGGTAGCCTAACTCCCTTAAAAGTAAAAAGAACTGTTCCAGTGGGTTCATGAGAAACCACTTTATCAGTAATGACTTTTCTATTTATTAAGTCTTTTGACGCTCAGAATTTCTATATTTCCATCCATATTACTACATTCCAAAAGTTCTTGTTGTGTAATATCAAAATCAACCTGTCTAGCAATTCCTTTGGACGTAAGAAAATTGAAAGGTATAAATATGTATGTAGGTACATATTTTATATCCTTTTTTCAAGAGAGTTTGATTTTTAACAAACAAATTTCTTGCACTATATCTATATGATGAAAATTCTACTGAAATTCTATTTAGGCCTTTGTTATTAAATTTTTTAATGTCAGCAAGTTTGAGATTAAAAATATCTCTAGCAATTTTGATGTTGTTTACTCTACCAAGGTTAAAACCCACTTTTTCTGTAGATTCCAAATAAACAATGTATAGGCCTTTATCAATAGCCGAATATACAATGGTTGATTTAATTGTATTATCTTTTTCGACATCACTAATTTTTTCTAAATTTTTAATAGTTTCTTGGGACAAACCCTCGTTTCTGGGGTGGGTCACACCCCCTAATTCATCCATAATTAAAATTCAATATCCCTCGACCATTCAATAACCACGAGTTGAATTCTTTCAAGCAAAAAAAAAAAACAATGGTGAAAACGTGAGTTTCTCTAAAAATGCTCAACTTACCTAAGCTCTGGACTTAAACGAAAACAATACACAGGTTAGTAGGTAGAAATTCGCTGCGACTTAGCTAAAACACGGACAAGTAGCAAAACGATGTTATTCGTATCAAGTTGCAAACCGAAGTGGTCTACATAGTTTACATAGTCTACATGGGAAAAAGTGGATATACACAATACGTAGATAACGATAGACAAACCGCGTGAAGTAGATTTCATAGTCTATGGCACATCCCTGATCCTGGAGAATTTATGTAATAACTTGCAAATATACATCTTTTTATATAAAAACTGAGAAAATTTTGTCTCCATCTATCCACCCTACACCCCCCGCCACAGAAGTTGTGACATTATAATAAAATTAGTATTATAGTAAGCAGCTATAACTGATACAATAATTGCTATTGGTTAACTTAATGGGATATTATTTGAATTATTAGATTCAAAACATTTTGCAAACAATTACCTACAAATACAAAAGTCTCTTTTTTACCTTCAGATCTGTTTTTCCAACTTGCTGCTTGGTACAACTCTGCATAATATTTTTAAGAATGCCATAAATCTCCGGATCGTGCACCAAATTTTTATACAAATCGAACTTTTCCAGCAATTTCCGCAGCGCTCTATCGTTGTAAACTACAAACGATAAGCAGTTGGCAATGTGTCTGTGGTGACGTATGTTTTCAGTGGCTCCGAATTTTGCAGAGAATCTTTCCACCAGATTTTCCATGTGCTTCGATTTGTCCATCAACTCGAAGAGGAATCTGGAATTAAAAATGTTATGTATTTTACTTAAAAAAAAAAAACAAATCCTACTTCATAATATATTTGACTTGGTCATCTGTGATTTCTTGTGATTCCATTAAATAGGAAAATATATCAGGTAAAACATGGTATAGATTGTCTTCTTTTTGAGCCAAAGTTTGGAAGAATTTTCGACACATGCTGCTCAGCTCTTCATCAGTATCTATTAAACTATTAACCATTAGATGAATGGAGGAATGGGCTCTTATCATGTCCCGAAGGATTAGACCTGATAGTGTAAAGAAGGTGGCCTTACGGATTTCGATCGATGGATCCATCAACCTAAAAAGATCTCTCACATACAGGCCCTACTTTAGCAACGTTTTATAACACTACCTTTCAAAAATATGTGACGTCCAAGGCTCAATGATATTGGGGAACTTCGTTAACAAGTCTGACAAATGAACTAATATAGAAACTTTAATGTCGGAATGTTTGGTTTTTTGAAATATTGTAAATAATAATTGGATATTATTTACGCAAAACTCACTCGATACCAACATGTATCTGAAACGATAAATTAATTAGTAACAATTCACAAGGTACTTGATTTGCAGAAATCAATTCCTACCTGATAAGAGCGGTAACTGCTGCCCCTTGCAAACAAACCTCGGGAAAAATTTCCGGTTTTTCACAAATGTTAATGATAACTGGAGCTAACTGTGCTAATAAACCAGAATTTGTGACCGTGTCTCGTTCCAAAACGCGTAGAATAAACTCGGCATCTTCATCTTCAGCTTGAGCACCTTCCAAAATACTCTCTTCATGCTAAAAAAAAAACAATTTATTTATGTATTCGATATTGTTTCTAGTACTTACATTAGCTGCATCAGTTACACTAGATGCATTGGTAAGTGTACTCTGATTATTTTTTGAAGCATTTTGTTTCTTCTTGTTTTTCTTTTTGCTTTTACCCTTATCTGTTTCCTGCTGCTCTTTCTTGTTGTTACGGATATAGTCTCTTCTTTTCAGTTCTTTATACACAGTCTCATCTAGATAGTCCAAATGTTGAACAGCCACTATACCCATTAATTGACATAAGTGCATCAGTACATAACCAGGAATCATATCTTTTTTTGATAACTTTTCAACAACCTCTTTGATAAATTGTCCACAAAGTTGATCCGGTTGACCGCTTACCTAAAATATATTACTTAGTCCCCGAGATCAATTGAGTATGTAATTTACCTTATAAACAAATTCAATAGCTTTAGACAAAGCATGGTGATAAAACTCAACTGGTTTGAAAAAATTGTTTGATAATATGGCAAATAATTCCTTAAAAATTGTATCATCCGATGCAATTTTAAATGGAGGATTCTCTGAAGTAGTATTGATTCGGTTTCTGCCTATTAAAGCAAGGAAAGCGCAACAGCTACCCAAAAATCCCATATTTCTTTGGCCAAACTCATCAAATGCTAGAAAAAAAAACTTGGGAATGTGAAATCTGATTTTGTATATGTGAAGTTTTTCATTTTAATAGGATCTTGAAAATCAGAAGAATTCTAATTTGGGGTGAGGTTTTTTTAAGAATAAAAATCATTTTTGCTCTCCGCAAAATATTGGGAGATTTATTATTTTAGGATTTTGCCTCAACACACATAATCCTGTGACACTTACCAATAGAAGTAACCAATTTGACATTCCTTTCAATAATTGTTCTTCTTTTTATAGCGCACATAGTTAACAATTCAACACTAGCGTGACATTGTTCGTCAGTTACCGAGATCTTTCTAGTGAAATATTGCCACAGCATATCAATGACGTTATTGCATATAGCACCTGCGATAAAATGGATTTTAAACAATACTACAAAGCTAAAAAAGACATTTTACCATCTTCGACCATATGAGTAACGATCGATTCCAAATTATCCATGTTGACACTATCCACTTTTTTCAATAGGCCTATAAGCCTGTTCACAATTGTTGAGGCGTGTTCTCTAGAATAATGGAATATTATTGCATTATTTTTTAAATATAATTCAAACTACATATTGAGTAGAGATGATTATTATCGAGTGTTTTTTCTTTCTAAAAGAAATTCTAAAGCACATCTACTAGCTGTTCTAAATTAATTGAAAAAGAATTTGGAATAGACCTATCTATTTTTACCTGTTATGCGCGCGCAACACGAGGCAATTTCTTTTTATTGGCTAGCCAATACAGGTGTGAGGTGATCGTTTTGCACGCTGGACATCTCTTTGTCCTTGTTCATTGCACGTGGTCTGACAAGAATAAATCTAAAGTTGATATTCAACTTGACAAATGTCATTCAAAAGTTGTTTGACATTTTCATTGACAAATACGTTGCACAACACGCAGTTTTTCTTCTTCCCTTTTTATCCCGTGCAAATAAGAAGGACGGATTTCTATACGTAAGCTAACATAATTTGGTACATTTTGCCTCGTCTTGCGCAATGAACGTTCTGTGTCTTTTTTTATTTAATGAAGTTTTCGTATTATTACCTCTTTGTCTGGTAAAATAGATAGGTCTATTGTCTGTAAAAATACCTGTTGATAGAAATAATGCCACCCCTTGAACCAAATATCAGCATATATGGTATATTTGAAATCAGAAGAAAAAATCCATCAATCTACCAAAAAATATACAGGGTGTTTCATTTAAAAAAATGCAAGTGCTGTCATTATGACAGTTGGCACCTGCCATTTGCCCATTTTGACAAGTGCAAAAGATAATAGAGATAAAACCCTACAACTTTTGTATTTAACTTTTTTTTGTATTTTTTTTTGTTCAAGCTGTAGGAGCAGCGCTAATTATAAGGAACAGACCCTGTACATAAAAGTATCAACTATCAAATGCGAAAAAAAATTTATATCCTACTGAACTATTATAACCATATAATACCTTGGTTACGATAATCATAAACAGGGCCTTAACTCTCAAGGGAGTTAAGGATTTTCATAACTCCCGCGCGGGAGTTAAGGATATCATAACTCCTAAGCAAGTTAAGGATTTCCATAACTCCCGCTTTAACCTTGAATAGGTAAAACTTTGTAAATTTTATAAAAATAGACAAAATACAGTAAATTCAGTAGGATATAAAATTATCTATGTACCACGGGAATTATCAGGTATTAATACCCACGGGCAATTGGTGTCCCTTGGGCCAGAGGCCCTCGGGACACAAACGTTGCCCTGGAGTATTAACACCTTCATAATTCCCTTGATACATAAATAACTATAATAAACTGTTGATAATAAATGACTTTGAATGTGCTTCAATTGAGTGCATGGTGAACTCTGTACAGGCCGCCTAGTGGTAATGTAAATAATTTCTTAAACCAGTTTGAAAAAACGTTAAATAGTCTAGTGGGGGAAAATAAGAAAATTGTAATTGCTGGCGACTTCAACATAGACATGCTAAAAAAAAGCAACAATACAGACAATTTCATTTCATTACTACAATCCTTTAGTCTGAACCAAACAATTTTTGCAAATACGAGAATCACACAGACTCCAATATAATGTATTGATAACATTTTTGTAAATTATGAGTATGTGGACGGATACTCATATGTCTGATCACAATGCACAGGAATTAACTTTTTACATTGAAAAACCTCAAAATAATATTTCAAAGCACAAACGGTTCTTTACAGAATTTGATAAAAAAAAACTTTTCAAAACTATTGGAGGAACAGGATTGGTTGGAAATATGTGAAATAGAGAAGAGCAACGTCAACCAGCAATGGTCTATATGTCTAACTGTTTCCCTCTAATATCATATAATCAAAATCGTAGGCACAAAGTTGAAGTGCAAATTGAATTTTATCTAGAGGTAATAATGATTTTAAAGAACCATATAATATTTTAAAAAGAAAATATGATGCATTACTGATAGAGGCCAGGTCAGAGGCATATGAAAGGAAATTGTGTTTGTCTGACAATAAAACAAAATGTATGTGGTCAATATACCGAGAGGTGTCAGGCAATAATGAGAAGAATGGGGATATAAGCGATATAAGCATAGGATATAAGTATTAAAGGCGACCCGGAAAAAGTAGCAAATGAATATAACAATTTTCTGGTATCAGTAATCTTAGACATGTTGAAAAATGTTGATACTGACATATTAGACTGCAAAATACCGGAGAACAGTTAGTCAATGCTTTTGGATCCAATATCTGCAGATGAGTTATGTAAATTTTCTAGAAAATATAAAAATAAACTAGCAGCGAGATAGACCTCGTAAACGAGATACCAACTAGTATTGTTAGAGTAGCAATTCCAATTATAAAAGAAACACTGTCTTTTATTATAAATAATTCTCTCAGGTATGGTACTTTTCCAGATAAACTCAAGGTAGCGCTCATAATACCTTTATTAAAAAAAGATCATCCTCAATTGTATGAAAATTACAGACCTATAAGTTTGCTACCTGGAGTGCTTAAAATGCGTCACTGAACTCACTGGCAAGCGACTATGATATCGGATTAAAAAAAAAAAAATTAAATAGAAAATCAACAACAAAATTTGAAAAGAAGTGTATTATTTCAAAATGTATTTACATGCTGGCAACGCAGCGGGTCATTAGCTAGTTTATTATACAAGACGGTAAAAAGAAGCTTTACCTGTGAGTGGAAAATGTTGATTCACGAGCGAAGAAGGAGCGAGTGGATTAATTTCACGATTTGGACAAGTGGGTAAAATTGACGTATCAGTGGGTAAAATTGACAAATGAGTAGGTAAAAATTTTTCGATTTCACTACTTCAAATAAAGTGTTACTTTGACAACGAGTTTTGAGTCGATTAAGTGATAGTTTACCATTAGCGATAGAATAAAATAACTTTATTCTATCGCGAATGGTAAACTATCATTTAATCGACTCAAAACTCGTTGTTAAAGTAACACTTTATTTGAAGTAGTGAAATCGAACAATTTTTACCCACTCATTTGTCAATTTTACCCACTCATACGTCAATTTTACCCACTTGTTCAAATCTTTTATAATAATTATAGTGTTTTTGACAGAAATCTGTTATGTTGCATGATTGACAACACCAGAAATGTGTCAGTTTGTTAGGTACTTTGTCAACTTGTCATAATCTATGTAAAATTTTAGCACATTTTAGCTTATGATTTTAGTAATTGTGATAAATAAAGTTGCTCAAGAATAAAATAGAATATTACACACGATGGTAAAAAAGCTTTACCTGTTCGTGGAATTAATCCACTCGCTCCTTCGTCGCTCGTGAATCAACATTTTCCTCTCACAGGTAAAGCATCTTTTTACCGTCTTGTATAATAAATAACTATTGTTTTGGTTGACTACATGTTTATGGGCCAGGGGGGGTGAGCTGTGAAAGCGGCTAGGAGCTAGGAGTAGGGTATCAAATGCTTCCGCTAACTCCGCCTCCACTTTACTATCGCATATTTGGCAACTCTGAAAATGAAACCAGAATCAGTGCTACAAAAGTGTAACCTTATCCTTATATTTCACATGATTTTAGAAAAAGATGCGGATACACTCAGTGCGCACTGATTGACAAATGGAAGTTGCCAGAAAATACAGGCAGGTCGCATTTTTGACATGACAATTGAATAGAAGCCGCTGATTGGAGGAAAGGTGGAATTTATTTTTTTGCAGTGTTGCTAATTTTTATTGAAAAAAATCGCTTTCCACGTGTTAGAGAAAGATACAAAATAACACAAGGATTAATAAGTAGTGGGGAGATATGCGGTTCCTGGGATGTAGTCAACCTATATTATTGTTTACAGTTCCGTCTATCTGTGTTAGTAGGTCATTGGACAAAACTGGAAAGGTACGGTATCAGAGGAAATGCATTGAATCTTTTCAAATCATAGGTAAAATTCAGAGAGTTAAGATCGTGAAAAAAGGACGAACATATTTCTCAAACCGGACCCATTTTGTTTGTAATATTTTTAAATGACCTGTATCCATAGCAAATCACCCAAAGGAGCACATGTTATGCAGATGATACCAATCTAAGTCATCTTTGTTTGGTAGGGCTAAGAGCTGGTTTTCTGAAAATAAATTGTTGTTGAATAAAAATGAAACGAACATCTTGTTCCTTGGAACAAAGCAATGCAATATTGATAAGCCACTAAAAGTGAATATTGGAGAAACAGAGATTGAATTAGTGACAGACAAAAATTTTTTAGGAATTCATTTGGACGAGTTTTTGGATTGGACCGCACATATACAGCGATTAATAAAAAAACTTAACTTCATTTGTTATGGAATTAGGGTTGTGGGAAGATAAATGAACGGGAGCATTCTAAGAAGGATTTAGTATGCAATTTTTGAATCCATTTTGAGGTATGGCTAATGTTTTGGGGTACTAACAGCGGTACACTAAAGGTTTTTGTAATACAGAAGAGTCTTGAGAATTACAAAAATGGGACTTATTGAAAGCTGTAGGGGTGCATTCAAATCTTTCGGGATTTTAACTGTTTATGGACTATACATCTATGAATGTTTCATGTTTTTCTTCAATAATAGGACTCCTCTTGAAAACGAGATTGGGCATCAATACAATACTAGAACATATAATGTAAATTACCATATTCATAGACTTTCCCTAACTGAAAAGAACCCGAGTTACATGTGTTTAAGGTTATTTAATAATTTGCCTAATGATATTGAAAGTATAAAGAGCCGTAAATTGTTCAAGATGAAAACAAAAGCATTTTTAATTAATTTGGAACCCTACTGTATGGGTGATTATTTTGGAGAGGTATAGACAGGTTGCATGAATTTTAGAATTTAGTTGCATGAATTTAGAGAATTCCTTATTTTTCTTTGGGATTTCTCTGTTTACGCCATTTCTTTTTATCTACACGTCTGGCAAGTAAACATCTTACATGCCAATTTCAATGCGATAGAATGAAATGTTTAGAAAAAGTCTAAGGTTGAATAGAGAGCGAAAATGATTTTCCCTGTTCCACCTCCAGTAAAAAGCGCTGAGAATGCTAGAGATAGAACAGGGAAAATCGTTTTCGCTCTCTATTCAACCTTAGACTTTCTCTAGACATTTCATTCTATCCCATTAAAATTGGCATGCAAGATGTTCACTTGCCAGCCGTGTACCTATGTATGTTTTTATGTACCACGTACAGGAAATTTATCTTTTTATATGACTTGAAATAAAGAATTTATTAGTATTATTATTATTATTATTATATTATTATACCGATTTTGCTAAAGCCTTCGACTGTTTTAACCACAACGTCCTATTTGTGAGTCTTGAGAGAATTGGAATTTCTGGTACTCTGCTTGCGTGAATCAGCGATTACCTTAGGAACAGAACCCAAACAGTCAAGATCATCAACTTCCGCTCACAGCCCATTGACAAATGACATTCCTTCAGGTGTACCACAAGGATCTCACCCGGGACCCCTGCTATTCAATATTTTCATCAACGATATTGGTTCTTGTTTCATTAATAGTGAGTTTCTGTGTTTTGCCGATGACAAATATATTCGCCCGAGTCTCCTCCCACGAAGACTGTGCCAGACTACGATCTGACTTGGATAGACTTTCCGAATGGTGTGTCACAAGTGGCATGGAACTAACTCAATGTCTCTGAATGTAAAGCTATCGTTTTCTCCAAAAGTCAAAGCCCCATACAATTTGTTTACCACATAAGCAATGAACCACTGGAAACAGTGTCCCAACAACGTGATATCGGTGTCATTTTCTGATAACACATTGAGCTTCTCCAGCCACATTTCGGATATCGCTACCAGGTCTTTGAAACTGCTGGGCTTTATGAAGAGGTGCTCAAGGGACTTCACTAACATCTCTTCCATCAGGCTTCTCTACTGCACA
Organism: Ceutorhynchus assimilis; assembly: GCA_917834065.1. Lineage (NCBI taxonomy): Eukaryota > Metazoa > Arthropoda > Insecta > Coleoptera > Curculionidae > Ceutorhynchus > Ceutorhynchus assimilis. The sequence goes on along the minus strand of OU892280.1, from coordinate 27,659,675 downwards.
ATGATAAGGCTCATCCTGGAGTACTGCTCCTCGGTTTGGTCACCTATGTATTCTGTCCACATCAACGCCTTGGAGCAGGTGCAGCATACATTTGTACGGTACTTAGTCTTCAAGGCAGGTATTCCTCCTCCCGAAAATAATATCTACAACTATGATGACCTCTACCGACGCTTCAACCTGCAACCCTTAGCTGCCAGACGAAATTAAAGGGATTTATAACATTTGTCAAAGTACTAAACTCTCCACAACGATTCCATATACCTACTATCCAGAATTGGACTTTATGCCCCAGCAAGAACCACACGCTCTTCCACTACCTTCTCAGAAAAGATCCACCGGACTAACTATGGTTCGAACACTTTTATCTCCATAGCTTCCCGAATCTCTAATGAGTTCAATACCCTGGACTTTTTCAGTATTCGTGAAGACTTTGAAGAGAAGTTAAGCTCTCTTGAGCTCTCGACGTGTTGGGGTGTAAAAGTTGGCGACGTTGCTATGACCGATTATTAAATTGAAATTAGCTCCGACTCAAACATCGAAGATGAACATGGAAGCAATCCTATAAATATTGCACTGAAATCGAAACAATGGCATTTAATTAAATATTCAACTTTTTGCCTTGTTGATGTACCTAAATAAGGCAGATTTCAACCAAACAACCCCATTGGAACGACCTGTTAAATCCAACCAATGGGACATTGTTGAATATTTAATATAAGATGGAGCTTCATTGCCAAATAATTTAATCAATCCTATAGAGTGCAGCTGAAGCTGAACAATGGGATTTAATTAAGTTAATTGAGAATGTGAGAGAAATTAATGAAGATTTTATTACACGTGCACTGACATTTACAGTTACTCAAAAGAGTAATTAAAATATCCCATGGGAACAAATATAATTTTGTGTTAATAATATTCAAATGTTCTTATTAACATGAGTTTTTTTTCTAAGCTGGCAGATTTAGGAACAGATTATAATAGACTACACGAATTATCTAGACCGAAATACTATAAGCCACAACATCAACAGATAAATTCTAATGTGACTTGTTTAATAATAAATTTGATAATTTTTATTTCTGTTTCAATATTTTTCTTAGGTAAATATTATGAAAAATAACACATAATAAAAGAGTGACAGTAGTTGCACTCATCATCCAAAAACTCAAATACTTACGCAGTAGTTGAAGAGCTTGTGTTTAAATATATATCTTTAAAAGCTTTAACAATCATATCTTTACGGTCTTGCTCGTTTCTCTGCATCATTTTTAGCATCGCTGAAAAAAAATCCTTATGTTATGCAACATATGGTTCACAGCCTTACATTAAACTTTGTGTGTCAAGTTTATGTAAAACTTACCCATTATTCCCTGTGCAGAATTATCAATGTTGAATCGATAGGCGGTAACGAAAAATGCAACGGCTTCTTGCATATCTGTGATACTAGTAGTTTCAAGCAGTTCTGTCATCACTTCGATTGCGTCATCAATTAGTTTTCCAAAGTTAACGCATTCTGTTAGAAAATCTTTATTTTTCTGGAAAAATCACATAAACTATTCAATTTTTTATACAGTTTAAGCTTTCCAAAAATTTAATGTTTCTGAGTAAATCAATCAGCAATAAAAATGAGTGAGCATTTATTTGACCCGTACCTCCAACTGTTCAAATTTTTCGAAATCAGCTTGAGTTAAGATAAAATCTCCACTAGTAAGACCTCGACTGCGAATTTCATCTAAGCTCAATCCAAAGAAAATATTCTTTATGTGTGCCATGAATTTGTCCACCATTTCCATACTGAAAAAAAAAAAACATTGCAGCAGTGAAAATCTACAAACTCTAACAAAGGCAAAGGAATCCAGGTCTGAGTAAAATAATTTGCCATTGTTAAATAATAAGCTGAAAGTCAACTATTTATCTAAATCAAAGCAAAAGTACATACTCTTCATCGTCTTTTTCATTATTCTCATCATCAAAGTTTGTAGTTTTTTTCAAAAGCTGAAATGCATCCTTATATTTACGTTCAGCCAAATACATACGGATCAATTCTGTATTATTTGCTTGTTGTTGTGCATTTTGGTTGCCTTCATTATCATTTTGGTTATCTTCTTCATCTGAAATCGAAAAAATTACATAATATTATGCAGTATTTTTTAAGCAACAATGTTATTTTAAAAATTTACCGTTTTCATTTAGTGCTTCCAAAGCAAGTCTCCTTAAGTCAGGCTCAACTTCCTTCCAGTTAGCTTCCACCTCCTGAGCTTTCAACAATTTAGCCTCATCTACCTTCGGCTGTAACTTTTCCAACTCTTGCCTGTTGCTTTCCAAATCTGCCATCTTCCGACTCAAACACAACTAGAACAATTTTATAAATCAAATAAATCATATTAAAAAATTTATTGACTTACATCTGAGCCACATAGATTGTAGGATAGAAAATCCGTCACACAGTGTGCTGCGTTTTTTCTCACCAAAGCCGATTTGTCGTGCAACATGTATTTGACAATGTCCTCGAGCAGCTCGTTGATCAAATATTTTGGTATCGCGCTTTCTTTTAGCAACCTGGACCAATGTTGCATGACTCGAGACCTGACATGAGCTGATGTGTCCCACATATGTTGTTTTAGAATGGTCATGAATACGTCCAGGCATTCCTGCTGGTTTGTGTCAAGTACGCGTCCAGATAACACGTTGATGATGATTTCGGTGATTACATTTAATACGGAATTTCTCAATGGAACCGACTAAATAAAAATAAAGTGTCAGTGAATCAGTGGAGGAATATTTCATATAATCTTTTAAGCAGCGTTTTCCTAGCAACGCACATTTTACGCGACGTAGAACGTAATACGGCCGACGCAACGCAACAGCTAATGCGCTGCGTAAAAGTGTTTTCCTAGGATTGTCAGTTGCGTCCTGATCGTCGCGATGAGTATATCAATAAAGAAATTACTGGAGAAATTAGCTTTGGCTTTATTCGAGGCTTTATTATTATGTCTGCTTCTGCAGAAATCACAAACCAGTCAGAGCGAATTTCATTGGTTGAAAAGAATCAGAAACAGTCAGAAAACTAGTTTCAACCAATGAAATTCACTCTGACTGGTTTATTATTTCTGCAGAAACAGCCCTATTATTACAAGATGAAAATTTGCAAGAAGAGATTGATATAATAGTTACGATTTATGATAGGACTAGAAATTCTGCTAGTCAATTATTTCAAAAAAGAAGAAGCGAAGGAGCATTTAGAGATACTTATCCATAAACATCTCGACGACGAAGTAAAATTTGAAAAGCATATTTTATAGTTACAAGGCAGCAAATCTCATTTCTCCTCAATCTTGTGAGAAAAGATTTAAGTAAGGAATCATGGTAATCGCGTGCGACATCCTATTTCGCCACCTGAAAAGCTTGGCCTAACATTGAGGTATGTAAATATAATACAACAGGAGCATTTTCTTTGCCAACACGCAGCGTACAAGTGAATAGACTGCTCTCCGAGCAGTCGTTCAGTTGCGTCGACCGTATTGCGCTAGCGCAAGTCGTTTTTACGCGGTGTAGGAAAACACCTCCATTTGATTTTCATTAGACATGTCCTCAGCGTTTTACGCCGACCGAATTACGTTCTACGCCGCGTAAAATGTGTGTTGCTATGAAAACGCCGCTTTAAGGTTTAAAGTCAGGCCTATTGTTTATTGCAGCAACGCGAGATGTCAGTACTGTCGCCCTTATAGGTAGTGTGCCCTAATTTGATAGTAAAAAAAAATAGATATCTGCATTTGGTTAAATTGTGTGATGGAAAGTTTTTTCTTTTTTTGCGGAAATTCGAAGTATTATTCTGTTTTACATAAACAGGGTTGTAGTTTGGACCAACACAAATAATTTTGAACGTTCATCCGTCGGATTTATTTTTAAACAGTGTAGCTACAGGCGTATTTCCAACTATTCTTGCAATTGCGAGAAAACTACAAGTTCAAAAAATTTGAAAAAAATATATGTCGCGTAGAATTGCAATAGTAGTTCGTAATAAAAATAACGGGAAACTTCATCTTTTCGTTTTGAAATAAATGGTGAAAAACCACTTTTTTTCAGTTTTTGCGATATAACTCAAAAATGGCAAGTCAAATTTGCTTAAAAAAATTATGGATTAAAGTATATCAATAACCATAAAACATATATTTTTTTTTGGAATTTTTGAACACAAGGTTCAGAAAATGGGGGTTGACTTTAAACCTTAACACATGAATTTTCTAAAAAAATCGAACTAATCTACCCTATGAATAAAAAAGAGCATTTGCTTTTTCTCGCAAATCTGAAGCAAATGCTTCATCCAGTATGAATAAAAGTTCAAGCAAAACCTTATTCTTAAAAGTCGGGAGCAAATGCTCCAGGAAAAAAGCAAATACTCTTTTTCTTATGAATAAAAGAGAGTATTTGCTACAAATTGAGAGCATTTACTCCTTGCAAAATGCATCTGCTCCAGAGCAGATGTATGTTCACTATCTTGGTGAATTATTTTCGAATATTCTTATTTCCCGGTTTTTTGTAGATTGTAGATTGCATTAGGAGTTGTTACAGCTTGTTCCAGCAGCTCTAGTGTCCAAGATTTGTAGGCTCCTCCAAAAGGAGGCCAGCTTCCTGGGTGGTAAAGTGCCCACCTCTTGGGATGATAGCCAGCTATTTCAGCCTTTTGTAGAAGTGACCAGGGCATTAACAGATTAAGTGTTCTTTGATTTTTGTTACTTGTACGCAAGATCTGCAGTGATCGTTGCCTGATTTGCCTATTGTTTTTAGATGACTTCACCAGGCAATGCCCAGAGAGCAGTCGACCAACGACTCTTTTCTAATGTCTCCTTTGTTCACCGTCAAGAAGTTGTTCAGATCTCAGATATGAACCTTCTTCATCTGTTGATTTCTTTGGAGACGTGGCTTTTCATTTGTACACAAAAAGACTCTGGGCCTTGAAAAGGTGTTGAAGCGCCTTGCTTCGTGAAACGGTCCGCCTCCTCGTTGCCCTCTTTACTTTATTCCTACCAGCCAGTTGTTAAAGGATATTTTCACCCTACCAAACTAGCTGAAAATTGCATTTAATTGCTCCTAGAGCCTTTAGAGCCGCTTGACTGTCGGACAGTATGTAAATTTGCTCTCTTAAAAGGCCTCTTTCAAGACAATCTTGGGCACAGATGTTTATAACCAGAACTTAAGTTTGAAATTTTGTGGACGTTTTACCCATTGCTAATGAGAGGTTAAACTTTAAAGTTTGGTCCAGTTATTCCCAGACCGACTCCTTCCGTAAGCTTCGAACCATCTGTGTACCACAATGATGCGTTGTCCGCTTGCGGCAGCTTTGCGTTCTTCCATGATTGGCGTTCTTTTACAACCATTTTCTATGGAATGTCAAAGTCCATTGATGTTATCGATCTGGGTGGTTTACTTTGGCATTCAAGCCTAGATTCAAGCAACAGGTACAACAGGTAATATTTTTTACTTCATTTCTTTGAAGCATATGCTCGCTAGTAAAAGGTCTTCATTATTCATATGATATGAAGTAAATACTTCTATTTTTACCTTTTACATGAAACTTTTGCTTATATGTCTACCCTTTGCTTAGAAGCAAATGCTCTATTTTTATTCAAACTGCTGATTGATTGTATAAAATATTATATTTACATATAAGAGGCAACTAGACAGCAAACTATTGAACCCTGAAGAATGAACCTTCAATAAACTCATGGAGATTTATATCAAATGACAAAAACCCAAGAAAAGACAGAGCCATCCAGCATAAAACCAGAGCAATGGATAGACACAACAAGAGTACAATTTAAAAAAAAAAATAGACCGAAATATATATTAAATTCTCCAAGACATATTGAAGTACATGGAAAAGAAGTTGAGATATCTGAAGAAACAGCAAAAAAGGTCGATAAGAATCTCGTCAGGTAAAGCTAGCGGTCCAGAAGGGATAAACGCCGAAATGCTGGAATGGGGAACTGAGAAGCTCTTTAAAGGTATCATTGTATCTATATATATAAAAATCAAAGTTCACGGGGTATCCGGATATGCGCTCCAAAACCACTTATCCGATTACGATGAAACTTTGCTAGGTTGTTATGGCCATCCCAAGGAAGGTTTGTGGATAGGTTACGCATCTCGGAAAAAGAAATTAATTTTGAATTAATTATTAATTTAATTGTAAACAAACTCATTCACATTACATAACAACATAACCCAACTTTTTTTGACAGCATGAAACAACGTTGCCATATTTCATTTATTTAGGCTTGCATTCAACCGACGTAACTTTATTATTTTTTGAATTCAAGAACGGCTGGACCGATCTTGAATTAATACCACGTATCTCTATATAAGGTGAATTCGATTGACCCAGATTAGATCGATTTGGGTTCAATTTAAGTGAACTTCTTCTGATCTAGATCATTTTTTTGTTGATGAGGGTGCACTGATCCAGCTTGAATCGAACACAGTGTGGTTCACTTAAATTGAACCAGATCGATCTAATCCGGTCAATCGAATCGGCTATAGAGGAGAGTGATATATTCTATTTTTTATCCCGAAAAAAAAGTTCGGTTGCGTAAAACTCTGATACACTGGAACGCCTATAAACAGCCCGGGGCGCTCTACAGCAGCTCTGGAGTGCTTAAAATGCGTCACTGAACTCACTGGCAAGCGACTATGATATCGGATTTAAAAAAAAAATAAATAAATAGAAAATCAACAACAAAATTTGAAAAGAAGTGTATTATTTCAAAATGTATTTACATGCTGGCAACGCAGCGGGTCATTAGCTAGTTATCAATAAATGTCACAAGACTGAAAAACGGCTTTTACATAATCCATTCACAAAAACGGAAATAAGCTGGACTACAATAACTATCGGAGTATATCAGACACAAACACACTAAGCAGACTATATGGTGGAATCCTGCGTGATATCATTGAACATTGAATAAGGAGAAAGATCAGTGCAGCTTTAGAGCAGGAAGATCAGGTACAGACAACGTATTTTGGAAGCAAGTCATAGAAAAGAGATCTGTTGACATTCGAAAACCTACCTCACATTTGTGGACCTACAAAAGCATACGATACATTCCCAGTATCCAGACTATGGAAGGTATTAGAACAATCCAACATCAATCACACCTATATAAGAGCCTTTGAAGACTATATAAAGAACCAAAATCAAGAATTAAGATAGGTAAAAAACTCACAGACACATTTATAGTGAAAGGACTACAACAAGGATGTTGTATCTCTCCTCCGCTTTTCAAAACATTGGAAGAGGAAGATCCATGGTACGGGTATGGAGATAAATGATTGGAGCGCCTGTTTCCTCTTCAGTTTGCAGATGACCAGGATCAGGTCATAGTGGCCAGTGACAAAGAGGACATGCAATATATGATTAGAAAGCTGATAGAAGACTACCAAGATGAGGTCTGACAGTTAATATAAAATAAAACAAAATATCTATATGCAGGCCCCCAGAATGGATACTTGGAAGTGGGCAATGGTCAGGAAATTTCGCAATGTCAGGAATATGAGTCTCTAGGTATCACATTTGACAATGCCGGAAAAGATGTGTGGAGCAAGGAAATAACAAAGAACAGAAAATTCTTTATATATAAGACAATGATAAAGAGCAGCCTTCCATATGGAGCCGAGACTTGAAGAATTACAGACAGATGAAAGTAAGTAAAGCAAAAATTGATGCGATTAGAAGATCCGTGCGAATCTCATGAAGAGAGAGGGAGAGGATAAAGAACGGCCATATAAAACAACAAATGAGAATAGAAGGCTCAATAGTTCAGGACATTAAATGAAACAACTTACCTGGTACGGACAAGTGGAGTGAATGCCAAATACCAGGTGGCCCAAAAACATGCTGCATTGGCAACCAACGGGTAGAAGAAAACGAGAAAGATCAAAACTGGAATGGCAGAAGATCATTACAAAAAGTCCATGAGTGAAAACTCAATCACTAGAGAAATTACAAAAACATGCCCGGATCACATTTTTCTAAGAAATAATCTTAAAATAAACAACCTTATAATTGATAGTTATATAATACACTACGACATCACTGACCATTACCCAATAATGCTCAATATCTCTCAGAAGTCAGCTCCGGAAACACATCAACCGCTCAGAAAAACAATAGTCAAAATCGATCCTACAAAGCTTGTTAAGTTATTCCAACAAGAAACTTGGCTTGATGTGATCAATTCTGTGCTACCTGAAAAAGCATATCAAAAGTTTATCGATACATTTTCAAGAATATACACACTTTGCAAAACAACAAAAATTCTCTTAATTAAAGAATATAATAAAATCAAACCTTGACTTGAAGAGAACAGAAATAACTTAAAGAAAACATATGTGATTATAGACCAGGCCATTAACATAAAAAACAGAAAAGATATTCTATTTTTTTGGTTTTACAGAAGGTCTTAACTCAAGTGATGCTATGTATCACCTAATAGAGAAAATTCAACAAAATTAGGATACTGATAAAAAGTGTTTGGCTGTGTTTCTGGATCTGGCAAAAGCCTTCGATATGGTGCCCCATAAAAACTTCTATATGATCTTGAACAAAATGGTGTGAGAGGTACTGTGTTGGGGGTGTTCGAGAGTTATTTGACTAATCGACAACAACAAGTGAAAATACGGGAAACTTTAAGTGACCCTAACATAGTGAAAATTGGAATTCCACAAGGAACTGTTTTAGGTCCAATTCTTTTCAATATACATATATATAAAATCAGTAACCGAATAAAATATCATGGGAAAAGTAATTTCACATGCTGACGATACTGTGATTGTTTTCAATAGTTTGACTTTGCAGGAGTGCGAGTGAATGCTGAAAATGGCATCTCACTGTTAAAAAATGGCTTGACTTTAACAAATTGTCACTGAACGTTAAAAAAACCAACTATATTGCCTTCACTAAAACTGAAAAAAAAATCGACCTCTGTTTCATTATATTGAAGTTTACAATTTGTTTGAGAAGATAATTGAGTAAAAGTACTAAATATCTTGGAATTATAATAGACTCTTACATAAGGTGGGACATGTATGGTAGCTCCTTAAGACCACTCTAAATTATTCAGTATAGAATTTTAAAAATAATTTATAAAAAAGATATATTATACCCAACTCATCTCATCTACAACAAAACACTTATAAATGTAAGGGCCAAATTATGGACCAACTGGTAAGTGTCTGGTTGGTACCTAGCAGGTACTTTATATTCTCTAGTACATAGAAAGTACCTGCTAGGTAACAACCAGACGTTTACCAATCAGTCCATAATTTGGCCCTAAGAACCATATTTTAGATCACTGTTATGGCACTAGAAGTAATAAATCTAGTCATCTGATTACACTAAGATGCAGAAGTGAGTTGGGTAAGAAGTCAGTTAGATACCTGGGTCCAAAAATGTATAACCTGTTGCCCCATAGCATTAAGTGCTCAAACACTAGGCCTTTCTCCAAATTGGCAAAGAGTTTTATAGTGGAACAGTATGACCAGTTTGTCATTGTGTTTGGTCAGTAATCCATCTTGTGGATATAGACATTTGTAACACCACACTGTTAAAGTTTAGATAAGTAATCAGTTTATTGTATTTTTTTCGTCGTCTGTTAATGATTTCTCATTTCAATAGATATTCACTCCTTTAAAATATTATTATACAGTGAGCACGTAAAGGTTGGAATAAAATCTATAAAATATACAGGGTGGATATTTTTTTAAAAACCTTGGACACATCAATTTTTGATTTTAGTGGCAGTTTTTTTGATAACACCATGTATACAGGGTGACTCAAAAACAAGTTATGACAACTAACTTTATTTTTTTTAATGAAAACACCAATTTTTTATTTCATTTTTAAATTCTACGTTAAATTCTGAACACATTTCATGTATCATGGCCTATACCTATCTTCAACTGTTTCGGTAATATTGACAGTTGAAAATTAACTTTTTTGCAACTTTGACAGGCTGTAGAACCTAAACGGTTTTTATTATTTTATTAGTACTGTAACAAATTTATTTCTGTTTTCTTTATACAGGGTGTAGGGTGACCTACATAAAAGTAACTACATGGGGATTTCGGAAACAGTATTGTTTGCCCAGCGGATCTGAGTCTACGGAAGGAATTCGGACGTAAATGTGCCACGTTGCCACGTTTAATTATAAAAAAGCGAAAATACTAGGCATGAGGTATAGTTAATTTGAACATCCATTTTTTGATAACAAAATATTGATAACAATAATAAAACGCTAAATATTTTAACTTGGTTGTTAGACCTATCCTTATTTTAATCCTGATTTCTTTAGTTTGGTCTATTGTAAAAAATAAACATTTTCTAAAGATACCATTAGCTTTTGACAATTTGGCAAGCATCCGTCCTGGATGAACCTGATTGGTGGAGTTTTTGGCAGGATCGCCGTTGTCATGGGGAACCATACGGTTGTCAAAGAGCTAACGTCAGCTTACGTCTCGCTATTGGCCAGGGCTCACGTCATTTTATCCTCCCATCTTGGAATATCGATTTATATTGACATATCCAGTGGCGGAGATTTGGTCATTGCTGATTTTCGTGTACGAGTTGCAATACGATAACACTTCCAAAAAGTTCCGCACGCAGCTGGGTATTTTATGAATGAAATCAGCCATTTTTTTTTACAACTGCATTCCCCTTACCGTTGCCCCGTAGACACAGACTGACTGGGCAGACATTAGAGATACAATTTTGGTCAGATGGGATTGATGGGAAAAAAGTTGCGCTATTCCAAGCCCAATCAGATGCTGCATCGAAATTGGAAATATCTACAGGGGTTTTCAAAATATTGAGCAAAAACCTAAAATAGTGTTTTTTGAAGAATTGAAATACTTATCGTCGCCATTTTGTAAATAATAGTTATTTATGTATCAAGGGAATTATGAGGGTGTTAATACCCCAGGGCAAAGTTTGAAAGTTTGTGTCCCGAGGGCCTTCAGCCCGAGGGACACCAATTGCCCTTGGGTATTAACACCTGATAATTCCCGTGGTACATAGATAATTTTATTTCCTACTGAATTTACTGTATTTTGTCCATTTTTATACAGCAATAAACCATAAATCAAAATTTCTATTTTTTGTCAAAGTTTCACCTATTCAAGGTAAAAGCGGGAGTTATGGAAATCCTTAACTCCCTTGGGAGTTATGATATCCTTAACTCCCTTGGGAGTTAAGACCCTGTTTATGATTATCGTAACCAAGGTATTATATCGTTATAATAGTTCAGTAGGAAATAAATTTATTAAAAAAAACACATTTTCACTTAGTCGGTTGTGAAACAGATGCCGTGTTTTGTTATCATAGCTTTATAACTATAGATATTTTCAGTTTCGAGGCAGCATCCGATTGGGCTCAAAATAGCGCAAATTTTTTCCCATTTAACCAAAATTGTATCTCGGTTTCAGAAATCCCCATGTAGTTACTTTTATCTGGGACATGTATTTGAAGATTTTGTCAATAGAAATTTCCAAAAAAAAATTATTCACAATAAATAACTTACCTCATGATTTAAATATTGGCACAAGTACATAAGCTGCGGTAACATAAGATCAGACATTGAGATAGCCATTGCAGTTAAAAATTGAGCACAAAACTTGGAACCCTGATAAAAAAATTAAATTGATGAAACAAATAAATTTTTACTGAAATTAGTTACCTGGCTATCCTGAAATTTCTCTTCAGTTTGCCATTCTGTAATTTCTCTAATGATGGCAGGAATCAAACCTTTGCAATTGAATTTTTCAACCAATTGCTTTAATCCTTCTGACACGCACTGAATTAGGTGTTCTTCGTCTTTTATCATTTGCGACATTCTGATGGCAAAAGTTGTACTGAGATTGTATTTTTTTATCAGGGTACCTAAAAATTTAATTATTATGTTATCTAAAATTAAAAATAATTTGAAAAATTACCAATGACATTAAAAATTTCCTCTCTGATTTCTTTTTCAGCTTTAACTTGAGGATTGGCCAAGAGCTTGTAACAAACCTCTGCAATAATGTTGATCAAATTTTCTTCAACAACTGGCGGGTCCCAAAATGTTTCTATGTCAGCATAAATTATCTTATTTAAGGTTTGTAAGATCAGTGATTTATTTAAACTATAAGCTGTTTCGTCTTTTTGTTTATTTCGTCCTTTTAACAGACCTTGATTTTTAATTGATACAACATTTTTATGTTCTATCAACAATATTGTCTGAGTGTAAACGTACATTAGCATTTTTATTATATTCTGATATTTTTGTTTTAATTCATCATCTAGCATTGACTTATCTTCAAGTGAAATTGCGAGTATTTTACTGAGATCAGTAGCAGCTAAAAATAAAATAAATTCAAAAAAATGTTTCAATAATGAAAAATTGCCATGAAGATTCCTACCTGTTTGCAGATCTTTATAGGAATTGAAAAGCACGTCCATTGGTATGCTGCCTTCATTATGTAAAACTGAATAGTATACATCAAAATAGTCTATAATAAATTCTGGTCCCTCATCCCTGAATGTCTGCCTAGCTTCTAGAATGGAAAAAAAATATTACTTAAAAATTTCTTTTAAAAGTAACTCTACTAGATTATTGCAGGTTAAATATACAGTGGATATTGGATGTTAGCGAGGATGTTAGGTATATGTTGTATTGGATAGATATTACATTAGTAATTTGGACATATTCCTCAGATAAACTCGCTTCAAAGAATGTGGAGAGAATTTTTAGGTATTTCAATTTTTCGACCCCTATCTTTTTTCAGAAATTTTGTGTTCAAATCCCACAATAAATCACTGTATAGCCAAAGTTTGTATCGAGTTTCTGAGATCCCAAATGATCGTTCAAAGAAAATATCCACATAAAAAATTTGAAATTATACCGTTTTTGAAAACTCCGAGGAATAACTTTTGGTTTTGGACGTAGTCCAACTTTCAAACAGTATTATAGTCACTAGATAGGGAGTATTGACTTCTTTCAAACAACTATAGGTACATTACAAATTCAAATTTAGAATTTTATTTCCAAATATGCAAAACCAATGTAATTTTAAGGTCAGCCAAATAGATAACATATACTGGGTGTCCCACGACGTGTTACCCAAGTGATAATTTCGGAACGCGTCTTCATATGTTCCACTGTGTAATTTTTTTTATCATTTTCCTAAACAATAAAAATAGAACACAGAATTTTACAACTTTTCAAATACCATTTCATCGTACAAACTATGGTTTTAATTTGCCATTATATAGATGTTCTAAATTGGTTAACGAACATCATTTGGAGATTTTTGGTTTAACTTTAAATCAGTTTAAAGGACAATTCAAGAGGATTACTGAGTAGTGAGCAAGATAGTGTAATTTTAGGCTTAATTATAAGAAGTTTTGTAAGCTGAATTAAGTTACTTATATTGTTAAGCAATTTATTAACATAACTATAAAATTGTTTGTTAATTGTAACTATTAATGGGGTTTTCCCATCTACCAGCTACCATTTATAACATGGTTACAAACGATAAGTCACTAAAAAATTCTTAAAGGTTTAGTAAAAAATTCGGCCTTGGACTTGGATTTATTTTAATTCGGTCTGCGATTTTACCAGATAAAACTTTGTAAAACTAAATATGTTACCAATTACCAGATCACCTGTTGATTTTATGGTATTTTACCAGATCAAGATCTATATACTTAGTAAAAAAAAATACCAAGAATGCCACACTGAACAAAGTTGACATTTTTAGGAAATCTTATCATTCTTATCCCAATAGAGGTCTACAAACCCAGAAAATTTCAGCTCATTCTGACTCACAGAAACCCTGCCAAGACCTCCTATTATGTATATTTCGTCTAAAAAAACGAACTACATAAAAATCTCGAAATCTACTGAAAGAATATAACATGATATCAATAAATTATTCGAAGGCAAAATTAGAGAAAAACAGCAAAAAAACTAGACAATAACCTACCTTTGAGCTTCCCAAGAAGTTCTCTAGTAACAATAACATTTTTAACGTGATAATCACTTTCGTCTGCCTCCGTTAATAGCTCTACTAGTTTCGAGGGTATATTAAACTTGAAATTAGCCATTTTAAATCATTAAACACCAAAAAATCATTGAAAACTAAACACAATTTTTATTCAAAAGTTCTTGTTGTCTATGCAGCATTCCAAACCGAAACAAAATAGTCGTTGGTATTTTGAAATTGACAATTTTGACGTTGACACAACGAGCTTCAAATATTTCTTTTACTTGGGGCGCGTTCAGATTGAAGAGTCTGGGCGACGTCCAGTGCAGAGCGTACCCGATAGAGAGTGCACTCCGAGTATGCCTGGCGATTCGCCCAATCTGAACGGCCAAGACGCATTCTCTCCTCATAACATCACTATTTATGGGATGCTTTGATTTTGATTTTGTTGCCTTTTCAAAATTCACTGTGTGTTCGTGATTCTAACATTTTTGTAAAATAAGAAAAAAGAAAATTCAAAGATAATCAACTCTTATTTTATTTTATTTTGATTTTTTTTGGTAGAACTATCACATATAAAATAATACCTCTTAACCCTTAATTCTTATTTTAATTTATTTCCTATTTTATTTTATTTGTTGGATAAACTCGCCATAACTCCCAACAATAATATTTACAATATTTGCCTTTATTATTGGTTAGAACATAAACATAACACAAACGCGCATGCGGGGCAAATTTTATCTTACTATTTTATGGGATGCAAAAGTGTGCGTCTGGGTGTCGTCAGGTAAAAATCTACTGACAATCTGAACGGCTGGATAAATTTTACCCAAGGCAATCTGAACGGTCAGAGCGCGCTCGGGCGACAACCGACGTTCAATCTGAACGCAGCCCAGGGGCGAGTTCAGGAATGACACACTCAGTGTGAGTGTGACACCGGTGCGACGCACTAGCCGTTCATAAATGCTATACGCACATCGAGTGCGCGCACTCTGTGCCGTTCAGAAAGTACTTTGGGCGCGCTCGTGTCGCACCGGTCACACCATAATTTTTTGGTGTGGCTGCGGTGTGATTGTGTCTTTATATCAACAATGTCAACCATTCCTCCCATAATCTCAATAATCCCACCAAATATAAACAAAACACAAGTAAGAATTGGTCACACTATAGGCGATTTTCAGCCTGTAATGATTATTTATCGGTAAATACCGTGGTTATTCTTTTGGTTGACAACTTTGACAGCCAGGTGTGACGTCACAGCCCCCCACCACTGTGTAGGATTATGTTTATGATTCCGATTTGTTTTTTCGTTTCAACAATGGTTTGTTGTAGGGATGCGCAAAATTTTGAAAACATCGATGTTGACATCAAATGATACATCGAATATGCACAATCGATGTTGTAAAAACATCGGCTTGAAAATATCGATGTTTCTAAACATCGATGTTTTTGAAAATATGGCAAGAAAAAATTGAACTGTTAATAGAGAGATTTTAAGCCGCTGAAAAATCAGCATTAAACATTAAACGTTATACTGCTCATGCGCAATAGCTTGAGAATTGAGGATAATATAAATAACTGATATTGTGTTCCTTTATTTATGTTCCAATAAGGGCAACATTATTAAGGGAAATGTTATCAACATCGTTGTCAAATTTAAGTTGAATAATTTGATTTTCAGATAAAAATGAAATAATTACAAGTAGAAGAAGTCCATCTACATGGATGCTTCTGCAAAACATTATCTACATTACATAAATTATATATTTGCTTCGAAAAACACAAAATATATACTTAACGAAATTTTGGTGGCATCCTTGTATTTATCCAGCAACAAAAATGTATATGAAATTATAGGAAAATCACTGAAAATAATCGTTAACGAAAGAAAATGTATGATTATGAGATAGGGATCGAACAGCAGACGCAGTCGTCAAAACTTGAAAACTGATGTTTTTAACGTAAGCACAATCTAGTGGCTTCAAAAACTGAAATAGGGGATAATGCAATACCTTATTTTGTACCGAATGCGCATGCCCCATTTAACGTTTAGTGTGTATAATGACTAGTCAGAAAATGATGGCTTAAAATCTCTCTATTAAATAGAATATCATTTTCACTTAACCTACTTATGTATTTTTATCCCATTTTGACGTTTCAAAATGACATTATTGAACGCATAACGATAAAGGTAAGTAGACGTTTATCACCTCAGTGATTTAAAAACATTTTAACTCACTCATAGCATTTTAAATCACTCTGCCCAACTGAAAGTCCGAAACCTCAGTGATTTAAAATATTTTTAACTCACTCTCGGCATTTCCTTGTACTTCATTTTTTGAATTTCCACAAAATGGGATAAAATTTTGTGTACATCACGTGAGTTAAAATGTTTATTCATTCGAAGAAAATTAACCCACTCGCTAGAGCTCGTGGGTTAAACTTTCTTCTCATGAATAAACATTCATGTAACTCACTTGGTCTATAAATAACTATTAATATAATATACCTACATACACGTAATAAATATGCGATTTTTAATGAAGAAAAAGTACATTTGAAAGCAAACAATAGCAAGAACTAAGCACTAGGTAGTAAATCTAGTTAGATACTTGACTTATAAGTCATATGAATACGAGTAACAATCATATTTGAATCACAATTATTATCCAAGAACAGCACCCACTAAGCAAAAAAACATCCCAATTTCGTTAAAATCATGTTTGTCTGTTTCAGTGTTACGTTATACAAGCTGAAACATTTGCGTTCTAGTTGCATCACATAGTCGTTATAAGTCCTGCAACGGGACTTTATAGTAGGTACGTTAAAAAAACTGACGTTGCTGTTCTGTTCAAAAAAACATCACCAAAACGTAACATTTTCGTAACAGAAACGTCGCCACTAAACGTAACATTAACGTTCAATAATAACATTATTGCGACGTTTTTAAATTAGCTGATAAAAACGACACCATTAAACGGAACATTAACGTTATGAAAATAACGTTCTTAGGACGTTTTTGATATGTCGTTCAATTTAGGAAGAACCTCCTAGGTCAAAAATTTGAGTTTTTTAGTTAACATAAAAACATTCCAAACATTATTCATAATTCCATGTGGAAAATCGTCATCAGTACTATTTGTCTATTAACACGACAGCGTTTTAGTGACGTTTTAGCCACACAAAAATATAGGTTTGAACTGTTTTTATGTTAACTCAAAAATTCCAATTTTTGAGTTAGGCAACGTTCTTCGATAAAGGAATTTGCTTCCGTACTTATCCTTTTGGCAAAAATCTTTTTGTACTACAACTTATTGGTAATGACCTGTAAATATAAATAAAAAGACACAGCTATAATAATCTTTATCACAAATCATTTTATTTCTGATTTATAATTAAAAGTAGGTAATAATATAGTAGGTATTCTATTCATTATTGGGCTCCCTTTTCAAACGCTGAGAAGCGTGGCGAAACCAGTCCATCATGGTAGCTTCGAACTGTTTATCAGTAGCTTTGAAAGTTTTCTGAACTGCTCCTAGCAATAAAAAATACCAATATTTTTAAAGAATCTTTGAAAAAATCAAAATTTTTAAAGAATCTTTGAACAAATTTTGTTGCATTTATTTCTAAACACCCTCATACCACCTAATGGTTTGCGTTTGAGGAACCGAGACCTCTTGGAAAAATTATTAGTGACATCAATTGTTCATATTATTGTGTGTTGATGTATTTGCTGTATGTATTTGTGACAAAATATTTTAGAGGAGCCTATTTTAATTATCGATTCAAAATTTACTTGGAATTTCCTTCCTATTCCCTGAACGCCGCGATCGAGGCGGCTCAATGAAAAACAGATAATATATGCGCATGCGCGACGAATAATTAGAATATATCAGAAAACAATCTTAATTGATTAATAGAGAGTTATTGGAACTATTAAATACTGCCTAGCAGTATTAAGGATCTACGTTATTTTATTAGTGCATCAGCACGATTTCTCCAAGAAAAAAACAGTTATTGGAAGACTGTAGTAGGTGCTAGAGTATTACCTTATTTTGTATTCATAATTTTGACAGCTGATAGCTATGTTTATAAATTTCAGCCTCAAAAAGTGTTTATTTTTGTTTGTGATTTTCTGCTGATACCCATGTTTTGATGTTACCCACAGTAAAATGGAAAACTATTGTAAAAAATAAATTTTTCTAAGTAAAATTACGTCATCTTCGAAAAGCAAAACGTCAAAGTCGTCCAAAATGTCAGAAATTTGAAATAAGGGAAGTTTACTGCCTTGCACTAACCATACACAAATAAAGACAAGCAGTAACCTTATTTAGGGAATCCTTATTTTCAGACCCAAATGCGCATGCGTAGATGTCAAAATAAGACTAACTTAAATACTGCTTGTCCTTAGGTTCGTTCCAACCCCCCGTTTTCGTATCGTCATGAAACGGTTTCGGAACTGTTAGGATCGATTGCAGGCGCATGCGTTGACCTTGCACGGTTTTATCTTGGTACAGAAACAACGGGTAGTTGGAACGGTTTCATGATCGTTTTCGTAATGACGACAGTTCAAATAACTTTAACCCTAAATTTGTTTGTTTGCAAATTAAAATAGAAGAATATAGGATTAGGATTACAAAATAATATATAAAAAAGGAAAATCGAACACCAACGCTGATTCATTATCAAGAATCTAAAACTGAATCCTTGCAAGCTGATAACATCAAGGATTAGCAAATAGCTGATAATAAATTTTGTACTTTTTTTCACTTGAAAAAATAAAAATGCTACAGTTTTATAAGTTAGATTGGAAATTGGTTGTTTAACAACAACATGAACAACAAAAACAGGTGACAAAATAGTACATTAAAATACAAGTTTCATAAGACGTCATTTTATCGCACGAGCCCTATATTAGAAAACGAGCCGGAGGCGAGTTTTCTAAAGGGCGAGTGCGATAAAATGTCTTATGAAACGAATATTTTATACTATTTTTTCTATTTTGGTATTGTTTAATTAAAAAAATCAAATTTTTCTTGGAAATTTTATTCTCATATTTCCTGATTTCATATGTTTAGGTTGGTAACACTACATGCCAAATATAGAAATCTTCTATTTTTAAAATTGCGAATGACAGTTCGATGGCCATCAGTCAGCCAGTGTTACCAACCTCCGATAAGTAAAAAAGGAGTGTCACAAAGAGCTTCTTTTCGAAACTACTTTTAGTGTCGAAAAGACTTCGATATGACACCAAAATAGAAAAATTGAATTACGCATGTCAGTCATGAATCAGTCCACGCGGTTCTTGCTTTCCACTCGGGATCGAAATGACGGTGCTAAAACCAGTTCTCGAACGATCCCAGGTTTGGTTGGAACGCCAACGAAACTGTACGGTAAACGATCATCTCTCGGTTGGAACGCGTTTAACCTATGGCGCATGACCGTGACCGTACATTGTACGGTTTTTGGCTGGGTTGGAACGATCCTCTTATTGAACGTCCAATAACTCTCTATTATCTCCGGTATTATTGACTACCAAACGTTAAATTCGGTAAATTCGTGACCACCAAACGATTTCCGTTCGATTTGACTATAAATGGGCCAAAAAATAAATTAGAATCAGGTTATGTCGGCCAACGTCATATGAATTTTTGAATTGTTAATTACTGCCTAAGTAATTACCACCAAATACTAAAAGTGGGATACCAAAGACCACCAAACGACCACCAAACGATTGAGTAAGGCGAATATTGAAAAATTAACATTTGGTCGGCCATACACATGTTGCCATGAGAACTAGGCTTAAGAATTGTCATTTTATAGCGTTTTCTGTTGGTGAAACTCGTGCTGCCCGAGTTCTGCACTCAACACTGAATCAGTTCACATTTAGTGCAACTCAAAAGAACATGAATTTGGCGGGTTTTGTGATTCCTTCCAAATTTATTGTTTAACGATCCTTAACCTAACCTAAAATTCCTAAAAATAAATAACAGATATTTTTATCCTTTTTATCTAATAAAATAAAAACGTTTGTGTGTATGAAAAAGTTGAAAAACGGAAGTTTTTCCTTTGTGCAAAGTACATAATTATGCTGTCTCCCGAGATGTGCAGCAATAATTCCAATGATACCTTCTTTGAAAAAAGTACCTACGACTTATACTTTCATGATCCTTAAATTTATAAACAACTTCTTCAATAAAATTTCGAATTTTTCGTATCTGGCATGGCAAACATTGTATTCAATGATTCTTCCTCTTCATTGCTGTCGCTCGACGAAGATGAAAAATATAGAATTTCATCAATATCAATATCCATAATTTTTTAGTTTTGTTTATACCATAGACACGTTCAATACACAGATTTTTCGGCACTTTACGCCATTTTTGTTGTGCTCTGACATTGGCACGAGCTCTCTGACCTCGAGCTGGAAAAGTTGCACGAGGGCAATAATTGATTGCCCTGGTTTTCCAATAGAACATAAAAACCAATGACATCAAAACACAGAACAGAAAACGCTATCAGTCACACCCATAAAATCGCACTCACACCCGGTGTGTTATTTCTGAACTCGCCCCAGTTGAATACTCGGAGCAGTCGGAGCTGCTCAAGGTCGAAAGCTTGAACGAGTCGCTCATAGTGCATCCCCCTTTCCCCTGACGCACCAAATTTACGGTAGGTGCAAGGTGCATGAAGCCTTTTTCGGTATTGTTAATATTAAACATGGTAATATCAGGGGCGAGTTCAGGAATGACACACTCTGTAGTTGTATTCCTTCCAAGAGCTTGGAACAGTTGAGCTACTCGCCGGTGTTTAGTCGCCACCGATTTGCAGGGAACAGATGCGTGGTGCAACAAACACTTTTCGAAAGGAATAAGCGCGTGATGCCCCGGAGCTTCTCCTAGGTGTGAAAGGAATACAACTAGTGTGAGACCGGTGCGACGCACTAGCTGTTCATAAATGCTATTAGACACACCAAGTGCGCGCACTCCACTCCGTTCAGAAAGTACTTCGGGCGCGCTCCAGATGTCGAAAATTCTGAACCAAAAAAGAGCTCCGAAAATGAATGGAATAACACCTTACCAAGGTTTTTTTTTTACCACTGATTTTTATGTTATTGGTTTTTACAGACCCAACTCTAGAGCAAGTATTTACGAACGCGCTCCAAGCTACAGTGTCCTCCTGTCAAAGTCAAGACATGAGACATGTACCGAATGTAGAAAAGGGTTTATCGATATAAGTTGTATTCCTTTCAAGAGCTTGAAACACTCGAGCTACTCGCTTCGGTGCTTAGTCGCCCCCGATTTGCAGGGAACATATGCGTGGTGCAACAAACACTTTTCGAAAGGAATAAGCGGAGCTGTTCCGGAGCTCGTCCTAGGTGTGAAAGGAATACAACTATAGCCGCTTTCCAGCTGTGTGCTTCAAGCACGGTGCAGCACAGTGTTCTGTGTTTGAAACGCAAAAGTTAGCAAGCTCTTGAAGCGCAGTACGGCTGGAACACGAACACGCGCTTGAAGTATTTGCGCGCGCAAAAGCTCGATTGCGTGATCAAAAGCGTCAGCTGGAAAGCGGCTTATAAGTAGTTGTATTCCTTTCACACCTATGAGTAGCTCCGGAACAGCTCCGGGGCTTCACGCGCTTATTCCTTTCGAAAAGTGTTTGTTGCACCACGCATTTGTTCCCTGCAAATCGGGGGCGACTAAACACCGAGGCGAGTAGCTCGAGTGTTTCAAACTCTTGAAAGGAATACAACTACAGTGTGTTTTTTTTCTAAAGATAAAAGTCAAAATGACATTTTGTTGGCAATACATGTAAAATTGTCAATGCTTTCATTTTTTTTATGTAGAAAAGGCTTGTGTTGCCAACAGCCGCATTCCAGCTGTGTGCTTCAAGCACGGTGCAGCACAATGTTCTGTGTTTGAAACGAAAAAGTTAGCAGCTCCCGAAGTGCAGTACGGCTAGAACACGAGCACGCGCTTGAAGGATTTGCGCGCGCAAAAGTTCGATTGCGTGCTCAAAAGCATCAGCTGGAAAGCGGGTCTGTACTTCTTTTTCATATCGCACTGTTCGTAGTGCTCCTTTTTTTCGAACTTATAGACATAAATTATTCAAGAAAAAAAAAACATGAATGTTGTCTACCTTTTTTTTTTCGTTTTATCCCTTCTCTAGTTAAGTTTCACGTCTCAATTTTTCTCTTTTCCATGCGCTCATGTATAAACGTTTTCTTCTAAATTACAGAAAATTTCAGAGCTTGGAATAGGAACGAAATACTTCTGTGTAACAATTTTTTCTTGAATAGCACGATCAGGATCAGACCCATGGTTCCTAAAGTAATAGGTTATAGGTTGCCCCGGGGTGCGTTCAAGGACGGCAATGCTAATGCCAAAACCTACGTTTCTCCCTCCACCGGTAATGCTGAACCACGTAGTTTGGAGCCGAACTCGAACGCAAAATGCCAATTTTGGCTTGGCTGTCGCCAATCCTGAACGCAGCCCAGAAGTCGCTTTCCCAGTGACGCACTTTAAAAAGCACTCCTGAGCTGCTCTAGAGCGCCTTGGACTGTTTATAGGCCTTCCAGTGCATTGGAGTTTAGCGCTACTAAACTGTTCGTTTTTCCTATCCTCTGCCCTCTCAAGCACCTGCAATTTTATGCTCTACGATTTTATGGGTGCATCAAAAACACGACGTTTGAAGTAAGCGGCGTTCCAGTGACGCAACAGTTGCTTGGAGCACCAGAGTGTAAAGCTCCGGGTGTGGACCATCTTAAAATTTGTCACTGGAAAGCGGCTCTGGTAATGGGTAACTTGAGGAGTTTTCTCGCGCAGCGAATGGTTCGAACTACAGTTTGAACCAATTTGTAGATGACGCCATCACTTGTGAACGCGAGAAAATGGAAGGTTTGAACCACAGAATTGCAAAATCCTTGCGTTCGGTATTTTGTTCAAAGGACAGAGCGTGACCAGCGAGCAAACATAGCAGTTGGATGCTATATGTATAGTCTAGCAAGTGGTAAGTCATAACTGCGAAATTCGCAGTTTTTTGACATTGCTTTGACAATTTGACGTTTTATGCGTGTATCAAACGTCAAATTGTCGAAGCAATGTCAAAAAAAGCGAATTTCGCAGTTATGAGTACTAGGCTTTATTTTGGCACCAAAAAAATGGCGGTCATTGGTATAGGCCAATGAACTATAACCAAAAACTGGAATGCGAACACATATTGACGAATGTGAAGCCTAGTGCCGCTGCTGCGGAGAGAGGGGATACCTGTTTTGTCGCACTCATTATGTTAAATGGCGGAAATTGCTTCCAACACGTATTCCAATTGATGAAACCTGTGAAGGTAAATATGACAAAACTTTCCAAAACGTCATATGTCAGCGAGCAACAGAAAAAAACAACATTCCCCTTTGTGGCATCTGTCTTTCATGGCTACATTTTTTTGGCAGATATGGCAATGTGTACGCATTCCAGTTTTTGACTATAGTTCATTGGTATAGGCAATGATTTACCTGTATTTTGATCAATATTTTGGTGCCAAACACCTGCCAAAAACTTGGTTTCACTTTTGTTCCAAGCAGAATGGCGCGTTCCTACAATGTATGTCCGTAGGACAGCACTTTACCTGAGGGGGTTTTCTCGCGTCCACATTTTTGAAACTGGTTCAAAACTGTTTTGAAATAGTACATTCTCGCGATAAATCCATGACGTCACGTCAAAATTGGTTCAAACCATTTCGAAATACAATCCAATCCACGTTTTCAAACCATTTTCTCGCGCCGAGAAATTATGACGTCATGGTGACATTACTTGAGCCAGTTTTGAAAAATGTTTTGAAGCATTTGAGACGCGAGAAAACACCTCTGCTCTAAGCTACCACCCTATTATTATAAAGTAGGGCAACTTCAACCTCTTTTAAGAAGATCTATTACTGTTGGTTTCATGAGGCGGAACCGACGGAAGAAACTAGAGGCCTATTCTGTAACTTGTCGTTACATAACGATATCGTTGTCGTAACGACCAACTTGGTAACGACAATTTTAAAAAAGCTATTCAGTAACAAAGTCTTTAGATTGCGTTGTCGTTATCGATCTAACGACTTCAACTTCGTTCCACACTACTTGAATATGGTGCATCTTCAAATTTACATCAAAAATTGGCTGACAATTGATGCTATAAAAAAATCTTTCTGTTCATGAAGAGGACAGCAGGGTGACCAAGTTGAAAATGCGTTGGTGTAACAATTTTGATGTGACTACGACACGACCAGCTATTCCTGGAATGCAAAATTTTGTAAAAAATTAACCCATCTGGTAAAAGGGGGTTTTTCTTGAGGATTCTGAGGAAATCGAATATACACGTTCACGGAAATGTAGACAATGTAGATGCACTTGTATCTACCTCATGAATATAGCAGCCGACATTGCTTGTGATGATGCTGCAAATCGACCAAATGGTTTCTGTTAACTTCCTTGTGCCAAGAAAAGCAAACAAGTGAAGAACCTTACAATTGGTAGTTGAATCGTCTTCTTCGCCGTCCAGTACAAACATTTGACAAAAACCTTCCTCCGAGAATTCTAGGGTATTGCGTACATTTGTCTATGGAACAACCTCAGCTATTGCCTTAAAAAAATTATTAACCAGTTTCTATTTGATGAAAGTAATCTCTTGCTGTTTACGAACTTCATCAAAAAGAGCAGCTTCTACTAATTCAGGACCCATCATCAATCAAAATCGTCAGTAAAATATAGTACAGACACTACCAGAGTATGTAACTGTAACGATCGTTATGCTTGTAACGAGGGCCACTGGGCTGTCGTAATCTAACGACGTTTTTGCGTCCATTTTATCGTTACAATAACGACAACCGAAAGTTACTGAATCGAAAAAGTCGTAAGCTAACGAAAATCGTTAAATAACGACGTCGTTACGAGTTACAGAATAAGCTTCTAAGTATCCATCCTTGCCGTCGACGATTCAAAACTACGAAATCACTGATTTCAAATCAGGGCAATCGGCTCCCTTTCTGCTAACGCGGCCGAACATTACAGCGCGTGAGCGTGTTCCAACCCTTGACCTTGAACAACGAATTCACCGCTCTTTCGCATTTGTATGTAGTTGATCTGTGCCACTGCACTGAGTGCTACACGAGCCTTATTGCCGGTGGCGCACCAAAAGCACTCAAAACTCAGTACATTGCTTTCCCAATGAATTACAAAAGTGCAGCGCGGACTCTACCAATGGATCACGAATATTGTACCAGTGTTGCACTTGCTCTACGAATGAAATACGCTATTAGTTTCATAGCCGAATCGCGCGTTCCTACTCCTTATATTCGTAGGACAGCGCTTTACCTGCTTTAAGTTTCGACTAATTTTTCCGTCAATCCGAGACCGAAGACCGAAATAAATATTTCTTTCACATCTAGGAGGAGCTCCGGAACAGCTCCGGCCGGGGCGTTACGCGCTTATTCCTTTCGAAAAGTGTTTGTTGCACCACGCATCTGCTCCTTTCAATTCGGGGGACGACATACTGGAGCGGGTAGCTCAATTGTTCGGAACTATTGAAAGGAATCAAATTGCGATCCAGTGCAACAGTCCTTTGACAGTCGGTCGGTCAAAAGTGTCGGTTCGAACTGCACTGGATCTATTTTTTAACGAAAGAAAAAGTCAAATAAATTGTTCTAGGATAGCTTTTATATATTACCCGAATCTATCTATGTTGATAGTGTTGAATGGGATTTAGGGCAGGTATTGTTGCACCCCGCATCTCTCCCTTTAAAATCGTGATCGAATAACACCGGAGCGAGTAGCTCCAGTGTTCCAAACTCCTGAAAGGAATACAACTATTGTTAACTTCTGGAACTACACGAGAAGTAACGTCATTCCCTTAGAGAGGTAATGCGCTGTCCTACGGACATAAGGAGTAGGAACGCGCCATTCTGCTTATGAAACTAAAGTGAAGCCAAGTTTTTGGCAGGTGTTTGGCACCAAAATACAGGTAAAGCATTGAATTGCCATAACCGCCATTTTTTGTGGGCCAAAATACCTGGAAAAAAAACGGCTTCATTTTCCAAATCCAGGTTACTACTCCTTTACCTTTACCTGCTCTAAGGTCATTCCCAAAGTTAACTTTCAGTTACTGTCAAAATAGTTTTTACTTTTTACTCGCCATTAGGTGCGTTAGTTTATTCTCTCGAAGTGCGGTCAGTGCGGAACGTGTGAAGCTTGAGCGCCTTGAGGTCAGCTGACTCCAAGCGTGCTCTGAAAAGTTTCACCTCGAAGCTTGCTCGGGATGCTCCAAATTGTAATATTGGAACAGTCTTAAGATAGTGTTCTTGAACATACCTATTTTGGAATGACATTTCATTTTGCTAACTTCACCCAACTCCATTTGATTAGTTTTTTTTGTAGGTTAGTTTTTCTTTTGAAAATTAAAATGTTATTTTCTATGTGATTTTTGCGTAAAAAATCGTAAAGCAAATATATGAATGTGTTTTAAGCATTCTAAAACCTCAAATTGAAATCTGATGATGAATTTGCACTAGTTTTTATACAGAATCACGCTAAAAATCGCAATTAATTCAACAAAAACTTTTCTCCTAATCTGAAAAATGAAAACAATATTTTGTATAATTACTCCAGAATTGAACAAATACGATAAAATAATACTCGAAGAAGACTGCTTGGAGCACCAAAACAAATTTAGCCTGAAACACCATCAAAAACCATTCAAATCATTAAAAATCGATTGTGCATTTGTACATTATTTTGTTAGAGAGCTCAGTTTAAGTTATTTTTATCGGAACTGTGTTATAGAAAACCTTTTGAATTGGAAAGGACCTGATTTGTTAATGTTAGTTCCTACTAAAAAGAATTTAATAGATTACAATTGGTAAGTAATAGTATATTATGATATAAGTGTATAAGAGGGCCTTTAAAGCACGCGCGACATATTTCAAAACACGACGCGCAGCGGAGTGTTTTGTAAGTCGCAAGGGCTTTAAAGGCCTCTTATACACGCATATCATACGCTATTTTATATTACAAATGCATCATAATCTCAAAAATGTTTTAAATGTGTTCATTCATTTTGATGAATAGTAATTTAAACGGCAGGTGAATATCTAGGTAATGAAGGTAGATCAAACGTTTCTATAGCAAACCTTTGAAAAGGTAGGCGCATCATAAACATCATTTTATGCACGCTGCAGAGTGCGATAATCGTTGATTATGATGCATGCGTAATATAAAAGGTCTTTTTGCGTTTATAAATACAGAAAGTGTAGCATTAATAACTGCAAAAAAATATTTTGTAGGAATGATAGATTAAATGAATTAGTAAGAGAAAGGTGTGAAGTGGACCATGCACTTAGTTGGCTATCAACTTTAGGCGGTGCCTTTTCAGCTCTAGGCGATTATTTTGAGAATTGTGCAGAAACTGCAGGAAAAATTTCTTTTCACCAACTAAAATTAGCTATGAGAATTGGTTAGTTGAATCCAACAACTTCCATATAATATGTATTTACCCTTTTTTTTTTATTAATAGATGATCCCAATATACAATCCAGATGTCGTCTGTATTTAAGTTTGAGCTTAATTCAAAAAAAGAAATACCGTTTGGCTTCAAGGATTGTTCGAACGGAGTTTCAGCTTGCCAGAAATCAAACTGTGGTAGATAGTAGACTAGTTAAAATGTGTAAAGGTATTTGGTCCAAGTTGCAATATGAACATGGGTTGTATAGGAAAAATAGGGTAATAAAAAGATGAGGTGTTTCATTTCTAGTTTTTTTGTTCAATCCTACATGATTCATTTCAAACTAACTGTACCCTACATGCGTTGCTACGCCCCCCGAAAACAATTGTTTCAAACTAACTCAAGCTTTACGCTTCCGATCTATCCCACAGGAATTGAGCATTTTTTTTGCTGGATAAAAACCTATAAAAAGTAGCTTTTACCACTCCTATTTATATAGAGACTACGTGGTATAAATTTCAAGGAGATCGGTACAGCGGTTTCCGAGTCCATAAAAAACGAACAAACAAACATTGATTCATATTAGATTGTAAAATAGCTGTACAATGATTATCGCGAAATGGTTATAGGAATAATAACTCAAGCATTCGCCAATCCATCAGGAATCCCTGGATTTGCATGTGTTGCACGCATCCTTGTAAGGATGAGTAACCTATCCAGAAATCTACCTGGGGATGGCCACAACAACCTACCAAAGTTTCATCGTAATCGAATAAGTGGTGTAGGAGTGTATAAGGGACAAATAAACAAACATTCATTTTTATATATAAAGATGGTGGCATAAAAAATCACGTGTACCTACCTAATGAAGCAACACTTTTTTCAAAAAGGCAGTTTTTCCCCAGAAGAAAAGAGGGAAATAAAGTGTTATGAAATTTTCCATTCATCCAATTTAAATACGCATTTACTTTCTAAATTGTCTTGATGCTGATATCAAGATTGATATTACTTCACTCTAAGGTCTGGTTTATTCATCTTCAGATAAACTTGCTGGTAACTCTACATGATAAATTTACTGATATATAATTCTATTGGTCGGCGGATAACTGGCCTACCAATAGGATTATAAATTTTTATAGGTTCAAAATTGAAATAGGTACCTAATAAATGTCTAAAAAATCGCCAGTCTTATAACATCGCGAGGTACCTGAAAATGAACCCATAAATTAGGCAAGGGAAAAATATTAAAAGCAAGGTCTGAGAGAGATTTTTCAACTGTTCCAAATAAACTTTACTAAGATTAGAGGATTCTTTTATTTCCAATAAAACCGGTAAAACCTAAATTTTTGTGCTGTTGATTCTTTCTCAGGATTTTTGTTTTTTTTTTTCATACTAGGTACTGAAATTGTAACTGTACTTACCTAGAAGAAGAAGGCGAAAAAACCGAGGTCTAAGAATATCCCGAAGAAATATCTGAAAGAGAACTAGAATAAAACTTTTGAAGAAACTGGCATAACAATAACCATTTTTGAAGATAATAAACATCGTGAAAGTAGAGCTGAAATTAAACTAAATGATATGGTAGCTCTTCCATTAGTAGTAGCAAAATTTAGAACTTATTGAAGTTAAACCTACAGTAGTTAAGAAGCTGAGGATGTACTTGAAGCTAATCAATTGAAACAAAAAAAATCCTAAATAGCCAAAAACGCTGCTAAAGGAGGAACTAAGTTTCCAAAATTTCGTCTTGCTTGAAAGTAGAATTCGTTTCATTGCCTTTCCAGCAGAAAGCGAAGTCGAGAACTATCCTGCTATAACTGATCTGCCAAAATATACTAGAGATCATGGAGAACTATCAAAAAATGTTAATGAAAGGCAAGAATTGCTCCAAACTAAAAAACATAAGAAATTCTCAAGGGAAGTCGAAATAGTTAATCTGAAGAAGATTCCAGGGGTCGTATTTTCGAATTCATTCGAATACATTTCGTATACGAAATTTGATTGACAGCAATGTAAATTAAATGGGGAGTAGGTTTAGGTATTCGAAATCGAATCAAATTTCGTATGCGAGAATATTCGAAAATACGACCACTCTCAAGAAATTGCTAAAGGGATACCTCGACTATTTTTTTAACTCGGCTACGCCTCGTTAAAAAAATCAGATCTCGATCACCAAAGTAGCATTTCGCGCACTTGATACAAAAATAACTATTTTGCTTCACGGTTGACAGATAATGTTCCATGACCAATGCTTCTTGTTCCTTTTGCGATTTGTTTTTTACAGGGTCTTGAATTCCAAGAACATCTAAATTCCATAAGTTTTGTAGATCAAAATCTTTGGAAAACAAAGAAGTGAGAAGTAACGATGTTTTCGTTTCGTAAGTTGGCTTCAGTTTACCTATAAGCGTCCAACCTAGTAATGTATGAACTGCGACCAATCCGCACTCGAAAATAGCTTTTCAGCTACATCAGCGCCTACCAATAATCGATAGGTCCATTCATAGTATCTGTTATCTCGATCCCAATTTCTTTTAGTTGACCTAACCAGGGTCTTTTTATAACGGAACTAACATAGTAACAAATCAGTGGCTGATCCAAAACTTCAAAATTACTACAGTAATTTTCAGTAAGACTATACAGGCGAACCTTGTGATTTACAGTTTCGGTTTGACTTCCTCCGAACAGTGAGTGAACTAGCTATTCTTCTCTAATCGGTTTGTAGCCTACTTCTTCAGTCAACTTTTTTGTTATATGACTTGTGTGAACGTGAACCAGTATCGATGAAAAGTCTCAGTCTACGTGATTCTCTCTCTCCTTTCAATTCAACAACCATGGTTTGCAGAAAAACTTCGGGAAAGGTGCGGCTACTGAGATTTTGTTCACTGGTTTCGGAATGAGTGTTTGTGTACAGGAATGACAACAAGCAGCATCTGACAACTTTTGTTTTCGTTCGGCAAAAGTGAGTTTCAAGGCTTCTTCACATTGGCCAGGAAAATGTAATCCTTTGCAAAAAACACGTCGTAGGGTTCCTGTATTAAGCAATTCAGACGCTGTTGGGACAGTAGGTATTACTACTTATGTGTTTATATTCAGGCTTATCTTCAAAACTGGATACAGCAAGAGAAATTCTGTCTTCATTCACCACTTCTTGTCTAAGAAAATTCATTAAAGTTTGAAGACACTTCTTTAAACTAGACTTCGGTGCCAAGCTCGTATCAGAATCTTCATCAATTGGACTAAATTTGTTCCAAAAACTAAGCCAACTCTTGATGTCTACTCCAAACTGCCTGAATTCAATTTTATTATTTCTGAGAGCTTGTATCTTGCTTGACATCCTATCAAAGTTAAATTTGATTTTGTGGTATCTAAAGTTCAAATCATCTATGAATGGGCTCTTTCACTGAAATTTAAATACGTAATTTAAGTATAAAATCCCAAAGGAGGGACTATTTTAGGCATATATACCAAAAAAAAAAATGTTCCACAATTCAAAATGATTTGAAACGCGCCGACTTGCTGACGTCACATAAATATTTTTCATTTCGCCTGTTGTTCTAAGGAGCTGACCGCCTCGGCTGTGTTAACCTGTAGTAAAAGCAGGTAAAGGTTCGAATGCGCTGATGTCGGTGCTGACTAAATGTAGTGCAACGTAAAATAAATAAATAAAACTAAACATAAAAAATTGTATTAAATTGTGTTTAAGCATAATTTCAATAAAAAAGTTATAAAATTTTCAATCCAATAACTAATTAATTTAACTACTTTTCATGATATTTTGCGAACATTTCAGAATTAAATCTATTACAAATTTTCAATGTTGACAATTTAGTGGCAACACGGTCAAATTGCGAGCTGCGACGTCATAGAAATAAATTCTGGGTTTTTATTTGGAGGTATTTCTTTTTTTTTCTGTTTTCTCAAGAAGGACCATGAATTTTTTAAAAGTAAAAATACCGAAAATTCTGTTTTTAGTTGCTTTATCCAAATATGCCAATTTCAAAAATTAGTGAAAGAGCCCATTCTACTTCACAATTCATACTTGCTTCCTTGTGAACCGAGTTTAACATCAAGTCCAACATAGGTTGATTCAATTGGTCCAACTGAAGCATTTTATCGCCCAAAACTCTAATACTAATATGTACTTCACTTAAATTGTACCTTTCTTTGACATTTCATCTTCTACTTTATCACAGATCCTTGTAAAAGCTGTCTGATGTAGTTCTAGGACTTTCTTGGTTTTCTCCATACTTGCAATAGAGGCGTCCTGTCACGGTCGCCAAATGTTAAAACTGATAATGCCTTTTATCCTCAGAGTCCAACTCTATCAAGTATAGCTATACCTTTGCAGCAAGAGCCGATACAAGTTCCAAAAATAGTTTTATGTCCGAAAGTCGTATAACAGGTGTTTTTGTGATCCTTTTGACAAGGTATAAGAGTCATTTCAATGACTTTCCGCTTGAGCGGCGTATAAATGTTATACTTCGGCGGAAATTTATACGCCGTTATAAAGTTTGTTTTTTATTTAAAGATAATTCCCCAAGTCAAAAATTTAGTAACTAAAGTCTGTTTTTTTTTTAAAGATAATTCCCCAAGTCAAAAATTTAGTAACTATGTTGGCAACACAAGCCTTTTCTACATAAAAAATTTGAAAGCATTGGCAATTTTACATTGTATTGCCAACATTGTCATTCTGACTTTTATCTTAAAAAAAAAACAGATTTTATGTTGGCAACACAAGCCTTTTCTACATATAAAATTTGAAAGCATTGACAATTTTACATTGTATTGCCAACATTGTCATTCTGACTTTTATCTTAAAAAAAAAACAGATTTTATGTTGGCAACACAAGCCTTTTCTACATATAAAATTTGAAAGCATTGACAATTTTACATTGTATTGCCAACATAATGTCATTTTGACTTTTATCTTAAAAAAAAAAACAGATTTTACATATTTTCTCATAGCGATTTCAGGTAGTTCACCTGTACTTACAAGTATAGGTGCTTATAAAGGTGATCCTTTGAATATGAATGTCATAATTTAAATTAAAAATTGTACACTTTTTGGAATAAAAATCCTTTGAAAATAAAATATTGTATTTCATTCGGAGTATAAGTATTCTTCATGTGACTTGCATGAATTTGATTCATTCAAACTTCCATGCGCGTCACATAAGTGTTACTTATACTCCTAATAAAATAAATATATATCTATTATTTTACAAAGAACAATGTGACAACTTTTTAATCTTTCAATAATAATCACAGTCGCAGATTAAACCCTGTGATCATTGTCATCCCCATAACATCATCACAAAAGTCTGGTGGTATATATCAAAAAATATAAAAACAATTAGGGCTTCTAACAAAAAGTATGTAGTGACGCGGAAATAAACCACCAAGAAAACAATTAATGTTCTGATTATTCTAAACAACTAAAGACCTAGGATCCAACTACCGAAAATTAATCAAGAATAACAAGGACTTAAAATCTGTTTTTTTTAAGATAAAACTCAAAATGACATTATGTTGGCAATACAATGTAAAATTGTCAATGCTTTCAAATTTTTTATGTAGAAAAGGCTGGTGTTGCCAACATAGTTACTAAATTTTTGACTTAGGGAATTATCTTTAAAAAAAAAACAGACTTTACCAAACAACCATCCCAGGAGAGATCATCACTTAGACAGCACAACCAGAAACTTCAATTAAATATTATCTGAACATCGATATCCAGAAATTATTGAAAGCCGATACCCTATATTGACTAATACATTCGAATGTGAATAAAGCAAAAGTTCATGGACCTTTTTTTTTAAGTGCTTTCAACAATTAACATTCCGAAGGAGCCGAAAAATTTCTAAAAGGATCAATAAATCATGCACGAGCATATATGATGATACCCACTTAACAAACCACTTAGCGACGCCCTTGATAATTAATTAAAAGGGGACCAAATACACTAATTGATAGGATGATTCAACCACGAAAAATCGAGGTCAGAAAAAATAAAGAAATTCAAGACAATGGAGGGACTAATGATATAAAAAGGCAACTTTGGCAGGAGAAAATCAGTGTTCGAGAAAGAGCGAGTAAACCGGCAGAACTACGGCGTGAAGGACCAGTGTCGGTTGAGTAATCAAGAAACAAGTAATAATCGAGAATCGAGAGACCTGTGTCCAGAAAGTCAGAACTACGGCGTGAAAGAGTTGTCGAATTAACCGAGAGGAGAAGCACGATGTGAAATAACGGTGCAGCTCGAAAATATTCGAGTTTTTTATTAATTGTTCATAATTAAAGACATTGAAGTAAATTCCTTCCACCAATAAGTTTTCCATGTAATTAGGTGTGGCCAGCAGTAAATATATTATTGCTAAATGTAAGTAGAGTTTTTTTATGTTCAGCCAGAAATTGTGAAAGCAAGAGTGTGAATCGAGTCAAACTGTAAATAAAATTTTTTACTTGGAATCATATAATTTCTTAACAGTTAATTGATGCTTATTAGAAATCTAACAATTTTATTGTAAGATTATTTATTACCGACGCCTGTTATTTAATAACAAGCATTATTTATTTTAATAAAATAAACTGTATTTTAATTGACCACAATATTTCTGTGTTTTACCCTCCACCCACAAATAGGACCCATTTTAAACTGCGTCTCCACGCAGGAACTAAAGTCACCGT
Organism: Ceutorhynchus assimilis; assembly: GCA_917834065.1. Classification (NCBI taxonomy): domain Eukaryota; kingdom Metazoa; phylum Arthropoda; class Insecta; order Coleoptera; family Curculionidae; genus Ceutorhynchus; species Ceutorhynchus assimilis. Next base: position 27,625,494 of record OU892280.1, on the reverse strand, counting down.
TCTCCAATTTAACATCTTGCCAAGTTTCTGAATTTGGGGTCTCACAAGTATAGGTATTTTTGTGAAAATCTTAATGCAGTTGTTTCTCTCATCTGCAAATATCACAATTTTATTTGTAGCTATCAACCATATACATCAATAAAACCGCTGGCCATTTACCACCTAAATAATTAATAGTGTACTTGGGCGAACTGCTATACAATGGCTTCCAAAACTTGGATGCTTCTGATTCCGAGTAAAATATTGAAAAATGTAATTTGATGCGATTTCATAATAATTTATTTTTTAAAGTATTTAAATTATACACATAAACTGTATACATTACTGATAATTACTATCTAACATTGAAAAGTATATAACATAATTAGGTACCTACAATCACCATAAAACTTATAGGCGAAAAAATCAAATTCTAACAGGGAAATATTTTAGCTAACTCTCAAACCTTTATTAGGCATGGGAAAAATATCATTTCTATTTTCTCATATAAAATAACATAACTAGTATTGTTAGCATTTAAATTTTAATTATTTATTTTTCGATGAAATGATTTTAATGTCATAGCCTATAGAGAAACATTCGCCTTCAATTATTTTATGATTAAAGTTGTTCTAAAATAACACAATATGCACAAGATAAATATTATTTCATACTATTTTTTTTTACTTACTGCATTGTAAACTCTAGATTAATAAATAAATTTGAATAAAAGCTCAATTAGTGAATAACTCTCTAGAATATTGTTTGAAAATATCACTGTTAGTTGGGTTTTTTTTTTTTGAAAAATATTAAATAATCTTAGCTAGATAACACTGAACTTTTGGTTATGTAATAGAAACAAATTGTCTCCTGAATGTAAAACAACCCAATGTTACACAAAAAATAACAAGATATTTAAGATTTGCCTGAAGGAACCTTGTCATCTACTGCTGCCGGTTCCACTGCAGGAGCTGCTGGTAATTGTGGGGGTAAATATCCCGGCGGCGGATAGGCTGGAGCTTTCTCTTCTGGCATGAATTTCACTGGAAAATTATCGGTTAGAAACGTGTGAAAAGTAGTATTCTGGTGAACCATGATTTAAATGGTCTTTGGATAAATTGTTGTAGATTGCATATGTGGGCTTGAACCACAATTTTAATAAAAACAATAATAGTTATGATAATTAAATAACAATTGGGCAATAATAATTGAGATAATTAATTGTTCCCTTTATATAGTCTAAAATTGCCTGTCGTCTACGATTTAGTTCATAATTTACTTAGGTATGACATACACAAGAGTGTTTTTATTCTTTCCTAGAATGTAGAACAACCAATTATTGTTCCTAAAAGATTTTTTACTGAATATATGTTCCAAAAAAATAATATTCCTATTAAAATTTCAATAATCAATAATATTTATTAATTGATAGATTAATAATTAAGTTTGAAGTTTAAAAGTGTAGCTCTGTCTGTCTTTCTGTGTAGGTATATATTCTAGCTTAAAATTAAAAGTTTATGCAAGTTTATAGATGTGATAAAATGCATTTGAAATGTAAATGAGTTCAAGCAGCAAGAAATGAAAATGTGTTGAGGGAGGTTTAAAGAAACAACGTTTTTTCAAACCTTCAAAATAATGTAAAATGTAAAGTCATGCTGAAAAAATGTTTTTTGAGTTACCTATAATTATTTATAAAAATTACCTTTTTGCATCTTCACGTATTAATAGAGGTTGTCTTCTATCAGCTTCTTTAATTATTTTTAAAATTAAAAATACTACACTTAATTATATTATGTATTATATTTTATACATTATTATTGACTAGGACACATAAGAACAAATATGTTTTTTTATTATCTTATATCAACTATAACTAAACAATAGAAAAACAGTTTTTTTACACAATTATTATTATATGGTTATAAAAATAATTATTATTCAAGAAAAAGCATTTCACTACGTTTGGTGACGCTTTATAACCATTTAATAGAAATTTCATTTATAAAAAAAAATAATACAACGATAGGTTTGTTTATGTATGAATTCGTAATTTAATCATGGATGATACACATTTTGTTTGTATTTTGGGAAGGTATATGCTTCAACCATAATATAATTCTGCAATAATTTATCTACAGCTGATGCATTATTTGGCCATATTATATGGATGAATCTTCTTCCAGAGTTTTTTTTTTAAATTTATTAAAATGTCTATTTTGGGTCCGGCTTATTAATCTTCAGATAAACTTGCTGGTAGCTCTATCTGCTAGATAATTTTACAGGGATGGCGAACAATTTTCTCCACTTTGGTTTTTGGATGGATTTTTGATAAAAATTTCCATATAAATTAACACAAATCAGCATTCTACAAAATTCCATATAAAAGTCCTACCAAAATATTTAAGAAAAAGAAAAAATATTAAACATTATTTCTGCTGACACAACCAAACCTTCCAAACACAAAAAAAAGCCAATAATGATTAAAATTTGGTTCAAAAGTAAGATTTGAAACACGAATTTCAGTTGCAACCTGGATAACACGTCATCCATTACTCGATGGAATGTTGCGTGGGCATTTTTCAATCTAAAGGGCATTCGAATAAATCCCTAATGCCTGTTTTCTACATTGGAAGATGTTTGGGGTGGCTTAATTAGAATGAAAAATGAATAAATATTTATTGCTTTATATTGACTATAGAAATTGCATTTTGAATAATTCAGGGAGGTGAAAGAGTTTCATAGGAATTTATAGCTTCGAAGGACACAGACTTTGGAAGGGAGTAGTTTTTGATGATTTCTGCCTCTTGAAACTCTGAAGACTCATAATTATTGCTTTTAACTTTTTTAAGCAAATTCCAACTTCCAGAGACCAAGAAAAACTGCTACTTAAGAAGAACCTCTGAGGTTTGAAGCAGAATTTATTGATTATTTGCTTCAATTTGTTCTTGGAAAGTAAGTTTTGAATGATTAAACGCCTTTTACAGGAATTTATAGCTTCAACGAAGACTATAAAGACATGCCATTTATAAAAGCTCGATTAGTGCAAATTTCAATTTCGTTTTTATCCGTCAGATTGCATACCTGACAGTTTATCAGAAAGTAAATAGACCGGCCCTAACACTAATGTTAATATTGCACTAGGTCATAATTCATTATAATTATTACATTACAGTTGTGGCTTTGGTTATAGATAAAATATATTTAGAACTTTGAATGAAATTGTATTAATTATCATAAGTCCAAGAACATAATTAGCGGCAATTCCACTCATGTATAAATAATCCCATTTGAAATGTCAAAAACCGTAGTTTGCTAGCGAATAAATAGGAAGGAAGAGAAAATATAACTGGATAAAAAAATCGGATAAATTTTCTGTTGATGCAATCGTTACCGTAGTAACAATTGCATATTAAATTGGTTTTTGAATCATCTGTCAAATAATTGTGTCACAAATTCGATCATTTTAGCTTATTAAAAGTGTATTTTTAAATAAAATTGGAAATATTTTCAACATGCACCGATTTGGGACAATTAATGATGAAATAATTGATAGCGAAATAGAAAATTCAATTCCTGAGAACACAAAGAGAGTCTTTTTCTCTTTCTGTAGAGTCAAATTCTAAGGGGCAAAAATGTATTCTAATTGTACCTTCAATAACTGTTCATTTTAAAAAGTATTTCCATATTTTATTTTGATTATGCATTCGTGGAATTGTCGAATGTAATACCACAAGAGGTTTCAGGATTACCGGATAATACTTTTACCTGTCACGAAACGCGTTACGCAGCAACACCACGACTCCGAAGGAGGAGTGGTGTTGCTGGTAACGCGTTGAGTGTCAGGTAAAAGTATTAGGTAATCCTGAAACATCGAGTGGTATTCAAAAGGTTATACAACGAACTAAACTTCAATACTTTATCAATCTTTATAATCATTAATGACAAATTGACAATATTGCCACCAAGCGCGATAATCCCAAAAGGCTTATCACTTATTAAGCCTCTCGTGTCATATGGGAATAATGTACAGTGAGTTGTATAACCGTACTAAATACCATTCGAGCTCAGATTTTGAGCAGGATATTTTTTTGCTTGCCCTCTCATACTTACTTTCAGGCAATTTATCTCGATCTGTTCCACAAAATCACTCGAGCTGCGCTCTCGTGATTTTGTCGCTCTCGTTAAATTTCCTGAAAGTAAGTATTCGAGACCAAGCCAAAAAATATCCGGCTAAATCTGAGCTCTTATGGTATTACCTACGAATATTTTTTGGAATTTAATTATTAGTAGCGTTGATTTTAGTAGCAAGTTGCCATAGTGAGATGTATTTTGATTTATGATCTTTATGTTGTTTTTTATCACAACATTGAAATTGGTCCAATAAATATATTTCAAATTCAAGTTGTGAATGGCTCTAAGAGTAAGTTTAATCAACATGATATTTCCATTCAGATCCCACTGCTTGTAAAGTTAGGCATTCAAACAAAAACTTAAAATATACTTTTTGGGCCAAATAAAATCATTGTGGAAGTTTTTCAGTGTTTATATTGATGGTCGAGAACCTCAAATTATTGTTATTTAAATGAAATTATAGGTCTAATTTATAGATTAATTTCTTTAAAAAAGTCTAATACGTTCTCTAAAGTCAGCAACAAGCTTTCTATGCATTTTGAAACAAAATGTATAATTTTCAAATGATGAACCCATTGAAATTACTATTTGTTTTCAGAATTTGTCTCCGGTTCCACAAGTTGCGGACTATTGCAAGTTTATTTTGGCCTTGATACTTCTTGGTAAAGTCAAAACTTGTTATGTTGACTAGAGTAACCATAAAAGAATATTTTGAGAATCCGTAACTTGCGCAACCGATTATTGTAAACATTTTACTTTTTATGTTTTTTTTTTTACAATTTTATTAAAAGATATTAACAATGAATTACATACAGTCCTTGTTTAACCATCTAGTGTTTTCCTACTTGTTTTTATTAGAATATTTTGGCACGTCAATTTTTCATTCGATGTTTGTATTTTCAATGTATGTTTTCAAAATTAATGGGCCAAAATATCCTCCAGCACAGCACACTCTAATTCAAATAATCAGTTATTGATTTTCAAATAATAAATAAATGCTATTTAAAAGATGATACTTGTGTATGTGCATGTTTAATATTTATAATAATGGTTGACCGTTCTTTTTTTGCCAATTCAAACTGGAAAAGAAAAAAACCGAAAATAGTTTTAGTTACGTTTTTTTCAACATCTTAAATTTTTGGTATCACAGAACGCATGCCCATGCCCTATTCAAGCACACATCTATAATTTAAATTTTCTTATGTTGATACGACTAATAATGTCATGCATCTAATTTAGAGAAATTTTATCATACAAGTTGAGGCTCTCAGTTATTAGAGTTAAAAGTATTTTATACAATTCTAATCCGATTTTACCTTGTGAATAATACTTTTATCCTAAAACCCCATCTAAATATACAAAAAAAAACTGTCGGCAACATGCAGAAGAATCAAATAAAATAATGTAGTACAAATATTTATAAAACTGTGTTTTAATGAATTGTTTCAAAGATGTTATCAATTTAAAATGAATGGGGATTTTTATTTTCAAGCCCCCAAATTATTTAAAATATCTGTACTATACCGAGAGAGGGGGTGACTAAAATAGTAAAAAATTATATACTATATAGGGTGATAATACGAGATATTAGAAAAAAGATGTTCTACGGACAGAAAGACAGACAGAGATTATAATAAGCACTCTACAAGGGTATATCAAAAATATAAGTTTTCAATATACATTTGACTACCCTTGTTTTAGTAATTAAAACACAAATTAACACAAATATAAATTTGATTTACCGAATATCGGACCCGGGCGCGCGAATGACAGTTACATGAAGTTCACTATAGAGAAAAAAAATTTCAATGTCATTACAGCGCTTTATAGAAAGTCAAATGTGTTCTGTATATTATGTTGTAGGGGAATAAAATATAATAGTGTTTATATACTCATCGTGTATGGTATATACATAGCTACTACGGGCCACATTGTATTTATAATATTAAGACATGGTACTTACTGATAATGATGATTAAGATTACCAGACCAATTACGCCCATTATGATCATCATCTGCATAAGAAATCATTTTTAGAATTTGCATGTGATCAATTTAAACGCAAAATATTTACCTTTAAATTCTGTAACCAAAATTTCCTTTTCAATTTGCCCGCCTGTTGTTCGAATTGTGACGCACCTTGCTGCAAAGCATCTAAAAGAAAAAAAAAATAGTTTCATGATTCTTGGGGTTTAAATAACTTGAAATGGTCGTTTTGATTTGATTGATTGACTTTGTTTTTGAGTTCTAAATTCACAATTAAATTATGTATATCAAATTTATTACAAAAATTAATTAATTATTAGCATCCGCAGGTACTCCTAGGTCATCGACACCAACGCACCACCAGTGGGTCACCAGGGAACATAAGCAAAACTATGATCTATACCAGACGCAGCGTCATCAGAATTTTAATTACCAAATCTTTCGATGTGGAGCACACAATAGATTTTGTCAGCGATTTATTCTTTTTAATTAATTACCATTGTTCATGACGTTTGTTAAAGTTGCAATTTTTGTATATAAATAGTTGTTAATTGTTTAATAAAAATCAGTATTAATCCAACAGTGGTTCTTACTCCCCAGTTACTAACCTTCCCGGGTGACTTTAGTTTATTTTTGTCCTATTTTTTAATATTTGTAGAGAGGACAGAGGTATCAGCCGGCGTATCGCGTTCAAATATTTCAGATGATCCAGAAAAAATCTGCAAAAGAAATTGGATTCCATCTTAATGAACGTTAATAATGTGGAAAGTTATATAGGGTGGTTGAACAGACATTATTGCCTATAAACCCAGTATTGACCACTTTGAAACGAAAACAAAATGAGCTACTCCGCTTACTTACAAATGAGCGAAAAAAAATACCAATTACTCCACAGAGAAAATGTATTTCAACAAAAACAAAAAATGCAAAAATCCGCATCTAATCTTCAACGTCCTGAAAGAGAAGAAAATACCGCATTCATTTTGCAGATTTGTTGTTGTGTTCCTCTTGATTTCCGATTTAACGAGTTCTTAATAAATATCAACTTTTTTTTTGAGCAGTGTATTACATTACCGAATATACACCTTTCTTCGAACTCAATGCCACAGATCTCAATGCGCTCGGCTCGGCTTTCGGCTACAATCGTAGTTGCTCTACATGTGATGGCTAGACTCAAGTTCCCGGGTGTACTAGCCTAACCTACAAACCATAAACAACAAACTACCAAGTGTTCTGAGCATCCTCCTTAATTCCAATATCAGGAATTCACATTAGTCCTTCGAGCAAAAAAAAGATAAAGGTTGAAAACCAGCCCTTCCCAACAGTCCTCCCTTCATTCCTATTCTTTAACGTACATACATACACTCGCGCCCTTCGGGGTTAACGTTTAGACACCGATTATTTTCGTCAACTACACGAATTATTCCAAGAAATCACAAAATCATTACCGATTCCAAACAAAACCTTCGTCAGGCAACCAAACCACTGGTACAAGGAGCCTCATATTACGATCCAGACCAGTATCAGGCACCGAAAAATCGTTTGAAAGAAGAAGAGGTCCGAATGAACCAAATGAGTCAAACCTTAAGAGACACATCTCGAACGACCTCATCAGTGAGCAGTCTCGCAACCGTTACCAGTTTCTATTACAGAAGCTATCCAAGCAATATCGGACGTTATTTCTGAAATATACATCGAGCTTCAGGTTCAAGGAATTGACAATACTATCAAACGACCTAAGACCTTGGAAAGCGGTATGAAAAAACAGTACAAAACCTCCAGGACAAGATTCAAGGAGTAGAACAAGTTGTAAAACAATGCAATATAACATTACCTACCTCAAATCCAACTACCAATTTTTGAAGGCCGACGAGAGTGGGTCACATTTCGAGACATTTTCATCAAAGTGGTTCATGAAAATCCCACAATTACGACAATAGAGAAAATGTAGTATCTTAAAATGCATGTGAGAGGAGAAGCTCAAAGACTGATCCAGCACCTGTTTATAGCAGAAACCAACTATGGCCCTGCTTAAAATATTCTCAAGGACAGATACAGCAACAACAGACTTATAGTCTCCAAACTACTAGATAGGATCCTAGATCTTCCAGTGATTAATCACGAATCATCATTCAAGATTAAACAGCTACACGATACAGTTGTGGAATGTCTTGAAGCCATTAATAATTTAAGTATCGATACTTCCAATTGGGTTCCTATTATCAGTCGCATCATCTGCCGAAAATGGGATCATGAAACCAACAAGCTTTATGAATAATCGCTAAGCAAGCCCATTGTAATTGTTGAAATAAGGAAAGGACCCTGCCCAAAGTATACGGAAATTGTGTTTATGTCAGAATTGGCTGAAGTTTGTATATAATGTAGATCACGCTTGTCTGATTAAAAGTTACCATTGCACCAATCCTGAAAAATGACTCCAGGTAGCACACCATTTTGCCACAAGCTTGCCTATTCTACACCTAATCGTGCTACATTGAACCTCCATTACAATGTCCAAGCGTTTTATTTGCTATCTATGAAATTAATTTTCTCAAAAAGGAATAATTTTTCAGGATTGATGCAATAGTAACTTTTAATCAGAAAGATGTGATTTATATTATTTACAAAATTCAACCAATTCTGACATAAACACAATTTCCGTATACTTTGGGCAGGGTTCTTTCTTCAAGCAAGATTCCAATCATTAGAAGCAATTTCAGATACACAGAAGAAAATTTGCCCCAACTCAAACAATAATGACAAAACCAGAAGTACTGATGCTTGCAAGTACTGCAATGAAGCCCACATGATTTACCATTGCCCAAAATTCAAAGCCTTATCATCAGAACTTCGGCTAAAAGCTGCCAAAAAAAAAACTATGTTTAAACTGTTTGAACCATGACTACAAATCCAAATGAAATGCCGTATTTGCAATAACCGCAGCATCATACATACTTGTCGATTCGTTTAGACCACAACAGTCCAGAAAATCAGCAATCAGAAATGATCAAAGAACCGAAACAATAACAAGCCATATCAGCCGACAAGATGAGATGGTATTTCTGACAACAGCACTCATTAAAGTTAGAAATGCTTATGGAAGTTATGAAAATTTGAGAGTTCTCATCGACCCTGGTTCCTAATCAGCATTCATACATAGCCGAAGAGGCTGCAAGTATACTCGCCCTGTCCAGACAGAAAATTCAAGCAAAAATTACGGAGCTTGACACAGGAGAACCACAAGTGTCAAAATCCCAGTTACAGCTACTAATTAAGCCGAGATTTTCCAGCAAATTCAAACTTGATATGTTCTCGGAATCGTTCTACTTACACTAACACGAACTCTTCCTGGAGTAGACATTGACGTAGACATATTACAATGGAAGAACGACGTCTTTGCTGATCCAACATTCTATAAACCTGGTCCAGTAGATATATACTTCTCGGGGCCCGAGAATATGCCCAGTTGATCTTGGAAGTCATACGAAAAACTGAAGATGATCTCCTTGGCCAACAAACAGAATTAGGATGGATTGTTTCCGGAAACCTACCAAAAAATTCGAGAAACAAACTACAAGTTGTCAGCATGATAACATGTATTGAAGAAGATAGACAGTTAACTCAATTTTAGGAAGTTGAAGAGGTCTCACAAACACATCCGTTATCAGAAGATGGTCAATTTTGCAAACAACATTACAAAGCCACCACTATATACAAAAAATACAGATGAACATACACAGCAAGAATTCCATTCAATGGAAAAGAGAGTCTATTAGGAGCCGTCGCAGGACTGGTTCAGTTAGAGAAAAGAATGAGCAGTAACAAAGAATTGGAAATCGCTTATAAGGAATTTATGCAAGAATATCTAAACCTTTGTCACATGAAAATGCTTCCACATACAGAACTAGGTACAGCATCAATATATTACCCCACATCAACCGGTATTCAAAGCACTACAACGAAGTTGAGGGTGGTCTTTGATGCTTCCAGTGAAATTTCATCAGGATTGAGCCTCAACAATACCATGTATGCAGGTCCCAGACTACAACCAGAACTGTCAGAAATGCTGCTACGCTGGAGGTCACATAAAGTAGTGATAACAGCTGACATTGAAAAAATGTACAGGCAGATAAAGATTCACACTGATGACCTGAAGTATCAGAGAATCTTATGGAGATTTGATAATAACACACCAATTAATGAATATTGCTTAACAACTGTAACCTGTAACCTAACAATAACAAACGATGCCCAAGACAGCACTGGAAAAAGGTATTGATTGCCATTCTATTCGTTGTGATGCTCCAAGGTTCCAAAGCAAATCAATATTCGATACATTATCCATCCTCAACCAGGACTGTGCATTGAGCACATGGGACATCCACGAATAGACAGGGGCACTCTCGATACAGAACGGACTACAAACAAACAAATCCAAACGTGAAAAAAGAGGAGATTTGGGAAAACTATTGAGCGCAGTATTGCAACGAAGTTACATAATTTTCTAAAACGTAAGGGTAACTTTCTTGTTTTTCAACCAATCGCTCCGTTCTTTTTCATTTTAGAAACATAAAAATCACGCCATCCTACTTACACAGTGAAAAATCCGCGCAACTATCGCGAAAACATCGGGAAATTGTTACGAATTTTCCCACACGAATAAACGAGCAAAAATAACCATGGTACCGAGAGTACGGCGCTTGTCTCCGATCGCGACCGATCCCCCCCAGACCATAAGCCGAACCAAGGCATTCAAACCTAGCTGGGTACAACGCGGTACCCGGAGTCCGAGCAGCAGCAGCCTCCGCCAGCAGCCTAGATTCGAGCTCCAGTGTGTACCGACCGAAGTATTGTGGTAAGTAACACTCAGTGATACCAGTTTTCCGTTATCCGCTACCGTATCCAATTTCCTTATTGTGGAGAAATCCCGATTACCTAATTGTGGAGTAATCCCGATTTTTAACCAACCATCGTAACCGACTTCCTTATTGTGGAGAAATCCTGATTCCCTAATTGTGGAGTAAACCCGATTTTTAACCGACTACCGTAACCGACTACCTTATTGTGGAGAAATCCCGATTCCCCTATTGTGGAGTTATCCCGATTTTCACCAACTGCCGTATTCGACTTCTTCATTGTGGAGTAGTCCCGATATTTATCAACTGAAGCCGTAACCGACTTCCTCATGTAGTATTTTACTGGCTCCTATTGTGGAGAAATCCCGATTTCCTAATTGTGGAATAATCTCGATAATTCCGTCCTGACACGATCCTGACTAGTCCATTTGAACTCACACCGGAAAATATCCTGTTCCTAGATGCAATCCCTGTTTACCGAAAATTTCCGAACTGAATTTACTTACTGAACTGTTTATTGTAAATTTTTCGACAGACGGATTCTGGAGCTAAATCCTCCCATACCGTGAACATAATAAATAACGATACCGTGGTAAATAGCATGCCGTAATGAAATAACGTTACCGTGACAAATTGCGTTACCGTGATAAATAGTGTTACCGTGCTAAATACCGTTACCGTGGAAAATATTGCTTTCAAAACCGACGTTAATAGAGTGACTATTATCATTCCCGTCACAATGTATAGTGCTAGTGTTTCATGGTGGGTAAAAATAAATTGAATTATTTTTATTAAACAAGTTGTATTATTTGCACTGAACCTTGGATCACCGTCTTCTTCACTGTTCAAAGGCTACCCGACAGGCATATCAGCGGTCCCCTTTGACGCTGTAAATCACAAAGGGGTGGCGCTCGAGGAATCCGAAATACCGCAACAGACAGGAAAATAGGGAATCGTTACAGTATTCGGAGTAAACGATGATATCTACATGAATATTGACGAATTAGACAAAAACCAGAAGGAGATAATCAAGGCATCTAACCACCAAACCAATTTCATGCTACATACTCTATCGACTTTCAATGACACCGAATCCAGAAACAACAGTCAACTCCAGAGATTCCGGGAAAAAATCAATGAAGGCTTCGATCAATGAAATGAAAATATGGTATCGAACGGTGGATGCAAAGAAACTAATAATTCACGTTCTCAGTTCATATCAAGTTGTATCCAATTAGATAGATGAACTTCAGGACTATTATAGACGATTGTTAGATGTTCACTATTCACTACAATAAAGACAACCTATATGATCTAATATCTTCGACCCACGTTGAAGAGATAATAGCATCTGCATCAAAAAAGATTCCGTCCAATATCGAGATAATATCTTATCCTGTGGTGCAGACCAAAGTGGAACACAGTGAAGAATTTATCCACGTCTATGGATATTTTGTGATGATAGAACACAATGAATTTATGCCAATCAGATCGACTCCAATTCCTTTAACAGAAAAAGAGTCATACTGGATCCTGGATATTCCAAACGAAGTATTAGCAATAGATTATGATTCACAGCTATACTTCCAAATATCTGAAGATGAGTTGAGCAACAGTTTGAATATTGCGGAAAATGTTTTCGTATGTTCACCAACCACTACAAGAAGCATAGAGACGAGTCCTAATTGCATAGTAGACCAAATATATAATAATACTTTGTGCAAAATCCTACAGCAATCCATAGCATCAATAATATGGGAGCAGCTACACACTCCAAACTCATGGTTAAATGGTTAGCAATTATGCCTGAAAAAACAAAAATCGCCATTATTTGCGATCGAACCCGGGACTTTGTGGCACTAAATCAAACAGCTTTCATAGAAATAGCTTCAAATTGCCTCATTAAAACTAAGAAGAACATCCTAACTGCTAAAAGCTCAGATACTGTGACTGTGAAGCATTCGCCAAACCCATACTACAAAATATATCATTATTCCCAGTTATGCATGAAGGGGAAATCACGCTAATTGACGAACCTGTAATTGATGCATCCAACAAGCTCAATGAATTCAGGAATAAAGAAATGAACATCAAACAACAACTTGAAGTCACGAGCCTCAGTGCTACATTAGTAACTATAATTGTTGTTATCACACTTATAGTGCTATTCAGGGTCTACAAAGAACGACAGGATTGCGGCTCCAATACAAGAAGAAACAGAGATGCGGCAGACATTCTATTAAATACAATTAGAGCTACCCATAGCCACGGTGCCACCCACAGAAGCTATTGTTCTCGAACCAGTATTGCTCCATGACAGCACTGAACACTGATGGCATGGCAATAGAATGCCCAGAATGTATAAATTCAAAATTTAGTCATATAAAAAAGCCCCAAATTATGTATATCGAAATCATTACAAAAATTAAATAATTATTAGTTTCTAGGTATTTAGGTACTTCTAGGTCATCGACACCAACGCACCACCAGTGGGTCACCAGGAAACATAGGCAAAACTACGATCTATGTCAGAAGCAGCGCCATCAAAAGTTTAATTATCAAATCTTTCGATGCGGAGCACAAAACAGATTTTGTCAGCCATTTATTCTTTTTATTTATTACCATTGTTCATGACGTTTGTTAAAGTTGAATTTTTTGTATATAATTAGTTGTATTAATTCAACAGTGGTTCTTACTCCCCAGGTACTAACCTTCCCGGGTGTACTAACCCAACCTACAGACCACAAACAACAAACTACCAAGTGTTCTGAGCATCCTCCTATATTCCAATATTAATAATTTAAAAGTGACCTCAAATATCCAGGATTTATTGAATAGAGACTCTTAAAAGGCAAACTGTAAAACTTGAAATGTTCGGTTTGATTTGATTGAAAAGTGATTTTTTTTCTATTACCGGTACAATAAATTAATAATCCTATATCTACATACACCGATCAAAACGAAAAAGCAGCCACTTCTGAATAATATGTAGTTTTTAATGATATTATTTTACTTTTTATTTAAATATGGGTCTGCGTTCTAATACGTCAAAAACCGTCCCGTGAACGGTTTGGAAACCACTCTCTAAACGAATTTCAGATCCCAGACGCAAATATTAGGTTTTGCGCAGAATCGTGACGGTACATTGTACGGTTTCCTTCTGTGTTGGATTAAATAAAGCTTTTAGTCCAAAAAACGGGGATCTGAAAAGAGGGTTTACCTCAACATAATTAGAAGTTAACATTTTTTTGGGGGGATCGGTCCATTTTAATATGCTAAATAACATATTAAGTTTGCGACCTTGTACTTCCATAGGGTTTTTAGTTAGGGGTGGTTTTCAGGGGTAATTTGCGGTTTATGGAGAACGCATATTTATGCAGACCACATGACTGCTGCAACAATTAGAATTGCAGTATATTCATGAGAACAATAAATAAAGCCATCGTACCAAATTTCAGCGGTGTGCGACAATTTTAATTTTTTTTTGACATTTTGAAAAATTCCGGGCTACGTGTTCAGGCCAATAAGTTATTGAGTGATTAACGAAAAAAAAAATCCGATGAGGCATTATGAGAGGAATAAATGGGCTGCCGATCGTCGGAAACTGTCACCAAATATTTGGCCCCGTTTAGAAATTACAGTGAATGCAAGAAAGGGGTAGTTTTCGATGCAATTTACAACTTCCTCGCACATTAGCCAAATCCGTGCTCGCTTAATTTTCAAGCAAAAAATTCGATCAAAAAAATCATTGGAGAGTGCATTTCATTAGCAATAATCACCCATTGAGCAGCGTTCTCCATAAACCGCAAATTACTCCTAAAATCCACCCCTAACTAAAAACCCTATGGAAGTACAAGGTCACAAACTTAATATGTTATTAAGCACATGAAAATGGACCGATCTCCCCCAAAAAATGTTAACTTCTAATTATGATGTTGAGGTAAACTTCCTTCATTATGCTTGACCTATTTTGTGAGAGCAAATTCACAAACTTGTAATTTTTTATCGAATAAGTAAACAAACCGTGATAAAAACAATCTTTCTGGTTTCACATGGAACTGCGTGTCTGCTGGGAAAACAGACATTTTTCTTTTTAATGCAATAAAGGTGAGTTTACACATGCATGGATTTAGTGGCGCCAATGGTCGCGCCAGTTCTATTTGCACGCCAGTAAAGGTTTACACTTTGTGTGAAAAACAGAAATAAGTGGCACGCCAGTTTCACTTTTAAAATGCTTTTCTCAGTGTGCACTATGTCGAGTGAACTTTCCGAAACCTGTAAAATAGTCGCTAAACTTTTAGTAAAAAAAAAAAGATAAAAGAAATACAGAAAAAGAAACCCAACCAACGAAATGGCCGTTTCTGGGTTGAACCATGGATCGGTCGTCGACCCACTTTGGCTGCTTTTGCAAAATTTCTAGGAGAACTCGCAGCAACCGAAATGAAAATCAAACGAAAAACTGGCGAGCGGACGCACCTTAAGGTGAGTTTACACATGCATGGATTTAGTGGCGCCAATAAAAACTGGCGCGCAAGTAAATTGTATTAGCAAGTGTAAACATGGACTTGCATACACATTTTATATTTGCATGCATAGTCCAAAAAAGTCTGCATCCTTCTGAAATCACTGGCGCCAGTGGTGACAAATTCGTACAGAAAATCAAAACTTGCGAGTCTAAACAAGTGCTTGCACGCCAGCGTTCGCTCGCCAGTTTTTCATTTTTTGATTTTCATTTCCGTTGCTGCGAGTTCTCCTAGAAGTTTTGCAGAAGCAGCCAAAGTGGGTCGACGACCAATTCATAGTTCAACCAGAAACGGCCATTTCGTTGGTTGCGTATCTTTTTCTGTATTTCTTTTATCTTTTTTTTTTTACTAAAAGTTTAGCGACCATTTTACAGGCTTCGGAAAGTTCACTTGACATAGTGCACACTGAGAAAAGCACTTTAAAAGTGAAACTGGCATGCCACTTGTTTCTGTTTTTCACACAAAGTGTAAACCTTTACTGGCGTGCAAATAGAACTGGCGCGACCACTGGCGCCACTAAATCCATGCATGTGTAAACTCACCTTTAATGAAATTATATATTAAATTACTGAAGTGGCTCTTTTTTCGTTTTGATCAGTACCTAGTGTATATACTCAGGCAAGTTATTTCTGATGAAAAGTTTACAAAGATTTTAAATCTGTGCGGTATATAAAAGTGACCGCATCGATTTTTCATCAGTTACCTTTCTAACTAAATGCTTTTTTTATTGATGAAAAATTCTCTTCTAAGAAAAATGTTTTATTCAAAAGACTAAAAGGTGTTACACTTACTGCAGAGTGCCTTCAAAAATTCAAAACAATTTTGTCATAATGTCAAAGGTTACCCGAGTGCCCTTTCGGAATTCAGGAGAAAATTGGTTTGCAACGCTTCGAGCTCTGTTTTTTTTTTGGTTTTTAACTAACTTTCGAGTTTCTAGGATGCAAAAAAAGGACATAATGGAATTAAAAATCTCATCTGATTCCTCGACAACTGTACCATATAGTTTGTAGAGGAATTCTTTTACATTTTAGAAAGATAAACTCAGATGATGTTAGCCATGAAGATTGTGTAAAATTTGAGAATAAAAGAGAATTTTTCGAAATCAGAAGCAGAACAGTAACTACCTAAACATTGAAGCACAATTTTTTTATATCAGGCACATCTTAAAAAGGTGGATTATAATTATAGGTACTTTTAGATGCAGATGTAATCCATACATATAGTATTTCGAAATAATTGATCATTTTCTGCTTTTCGTGAAAATTTTAGAAAGCAAGGAACTGGTTTTCTCCTCTAAATCAAAAAAGCTTAAAAAACCGTTCAGTATAGTAGTAATTGAAAAGACAAGTTTTGCCTTCCTTTGAGGGACTTAAGCCCTAATACCATCTTCTCATCTTATTTGTCTTGTGCGTTCCATTGCCTTTGGCACCACGATTGCTCCAAAGGGAAATAATAGAGCATTGCTTGATATTATTTCAATGAGAACCCATTAATCGCAGTCAACTATACGTATTATAATGTGTGTTGCTTACCGGCCCTATCGTCTAACTCAGAAAGCTTCTGATCTCTCTCGAGCACTTTTTCCACGTTCGTTTTCATGATGTCGACCACTTCGTCGACCTGCGCCTGCGTCTGCTGGAGCCGTTTCTGAGCGGCGACTTGCTGAGGCGTCCTGGGACCGCCGACGATGCCGTCGCCATCGCCACCCGCCCCTGCTGCTCCTGTTCCTAGCGTATCACCTGCCGACCTAAAATCAGGAAAGATAGTCACATTTCGGAAAAATTAAATAAAAATGTTCATATCCAAACAGATTGTGTCAAATTTAAGCATAGATGATGCATTATCTATCGCAAACAAAAGCCAGAAACTTCTTCATTTGAAGCATCTTTTGGAATTTAAATCAGAAAAGGAATGGAAATACAAACGAAAAATGACACAAGTGAATTTGAAGGTAAAATGGATTTTATGAAAGAATCTTCTCCAATAGCCATATTTCCAATCACAGAGGCAGTTTCAAAAAGTGAGTAATACAGGGTGAGTTTTTTAAAGTGTTACAATGCGATATATCAAAAACAGCTGCAATTTTTTTTTTTAAATTTTGGTGACGTAATAAGGACACGGGGGGACACATTTTACGATATTTTTGACATTTGCCCCTTCACTCTCTTGAGAGGAGTGGTCATTTTCTTATTTTAAATGGAAATATGTGTTTTTTATTCTGAAATACGATTCTACATACAAAATACATAAAATACCCTTAATGTACTATTACGTGTCATTGATAATTGAATTGTGTTCAAAAAGTAAAAACATGGAAGCGAATTTTAATGTATAAGTTGATATGTTATTAATTTTGGGAGAGTGCAGAAAAAATTATAGGGAGGCTGCAAGTCTGTGGAGAGAGAGGTTTCCGAATATTCCAAAATCTCATATGGCCTTCAAAAGATTGGAAACCAGAAGTCGTATGACTGGTAGTCTAAAAGCCAAATCAAGAGTTAGGACTAGAACTCAAACAAATGAAAATATGGCAGTTGGTGTTTTAGGAGCGGTAGCTATTGATCCTCAAACAAGTACCAGGCGGCTTGCTTTAGATGCTGGAATAAGTCAATCATCAATTATAGCAATTCTGCACAGGCACAAGTATCATCCTTACCATATTACACTCCATTATTTTTCTGATGAAGCTTCTTTCAATAATTGTGGCCAGGTAAGATTCAAATTATTTTTTACTAGTTCATATTCAGTTTTTGTTGTTTGTCTTTCTGAAGGTGAACAGACACAATGGGTAGTGTGAATAAAAATTCAGTAAAAGCTTTATCTTGCATTTCCTAAGTAAATACTTACTTTGCAGTGAATAAAAATGAGTATTAGCTTTAACTAAAAATTCAATTAGTAAAAGCTATAGTTTTTAGCATTGTCTTTAAATGGTGTGAATAAAAATAAGCAATTCTTAATTATATGAAGGAGAAGCTTACATTTTTTCAAGCCTGGTAAACCTTGGCTTAAACATTTCAGTGGTGATTGGCAGTTTGGCAGAAATGGCGGCGTTTATAAATATAAAGTCTGCGAAATTTTATCCTGAAAGAAAAAAAAGTCGTGCCGAAGAATACCACAGTCTGTCAATTTGAGGTTGGTTCAAGATTTTTCAGGAACCTCCTCCTCCAACAAATGACTTATAGAATTGTCTGAATCACTATTCTTTTTCACCTTAAAGCGCTGGCGTTCGATAACGCTACTAGTTTAAAAGTGATACGTTCACCAGCACTCAACTGTTGCCAATAGTTGAGTAGTTGGGGAAACACGTTAGAGAAATCGATAGCAGCTGACAAAAAGCGGTTTTTACCGAGCGCCGCTGAACGCGATAGTATTTCCCAATTCCCAACCACTTAAACTGTTGGCAACAGTTGAGTGCTGGTGATCGTACCTAATTCAGCAAAACCCGCTTTTTGTCAGCTGCTGCCGATTTCTCTAAGCGGTAAAAATTAACGCTTACCAACTCAGCGTTAATTTAGACATGCGCAGAATTGTCGGGCGTTCAGGAAATTTACATCCGCTATATCTTAACTATCCTAAACTGCTTTACGCTGTAAGTTAGCTGCTGAGTACTGGTGAACGTACCTAATTTCCAGCTTTATTCGAGTTTGAAAAAAAGTCGGTTCTAGAACGGTTCAAAACAATCGCACAGTTTTTGACAATGACAACGGCTCAGCTATCAGAAATTTCAATAAAACTGTGCGATTGTTTTGAACCGTTGTAGAACCGTCCGTTTTTCGAACCCGGATAGACCCATTGACTTTTTTCAATGTTTTCACGCCGCCGGTCATAGCTTTGTTTCAACACATCAAGAAACCGTACAATGTACTGTCATGATTCTGCGCAAAGCCAAAAATTTGTGCGTAGAACCCCGAAATTCGTATACAGAATGATTTCTAGACCGTTCATGGGGCGGTTTTTGACGTGTTGGAACAAACCTTATACCATTCCGGTTTATAGGAATATAAATATCGGCGTTATCAGTATAAAATCTCGCAAACACACTTTTTGAGAATGCTGTAGATGCTTCAGTAAACGCTTCATATATCTAGCTTTTGCTAGTAAGTAAAAGGAAAAGGTTATTCACTTCAATTTCAGCAAAAGCTATTAGTAAAAGCTAAATCTACCTAGTAAAAGCTAAAGCTATCACTTAATACTAGAAGTGAAAGCTTAGTTTTTATTCACACTGCCCAATTGCTGTCTTCTTTTTGATCGGTTCTTTAAAATCTTATATATTCATAAGAAAAACGCTGCCATTTTGTGCCCAACCTCTTGTTACTTTTAAATATGAATATATAGGATTTAAATGGACATCCATAATAGGAAATTGGAAAAAACGTATTTGGTCTATGTACTCAATACTAGTAATTAGAGATGTCGTTTCCAATTTTTAATGATAGATGTCCATTTAAATCCTATATATTCATATTTAAAAGTAACAAGAGGTTGGGCACAAAATGGCGGCAGGACCTCTATTGTCGCCACTGTATGTAAAGGTTCATTTAGCCACTGTAAAACATTCTAGTGATGTTCAAAAGTTTGGCAGAAATGGCTGCGTTTATGGATATAAGGTCTGCGAAATTTTATCCCGAAAGAAAAGAAAGTCGTGCCGAAGAATACCAAAGTCCGTCAATTTGAGGTTGACTGAAAATTTTTCTGGAACCTCCTCCTGCAACAAATCACTTATAGAATTGCCTGAATCACTATTCATTTTCATCTTGAAGCGCTAGCGTTCGATACCGCTACTTGTTTAAAATAGGTACGTTCACCAGCACTCAAATGTTGCCAGTTGAGTAGTTGAAGTTGGGGAAACAATGGGTTCGTTCACCAGTACTCAGCAGCTAACTTGCAGTGTAAAGGAGTCGAGGACAGTTGAGATACAGCGGATGTAAATTTCTAGAACGCATAGTTGAGAGTTATGACAAATAACAATTCATTCAATAATATGAGTTGCTAAGCGTAAATTTTTACTGCTTAGAGAAACCGGCAGCAGCTGACAAAAAGCTGCTGCCGATTTCTCTAAGCGGTAGAAATTTACGCTTACCAACTCAACTTATGCTTTAGACATACGCAGAAGTGTCGGGCATTCAGGAAATTCACATCCACTGTATCTCAACTATCCTCAACTGCTTTACGCTGCAAGTTAGCTGCTGAGTACTGGTGAACGTACCCAATTATTGACTTCTTTCAATGTTTTCACGCCGCCGGTCATAGCTTTACTCTAACCATTGATGTGTTCCAACACATCAAGAAACCGTACAATGTTAAATGTACAATGTACCGTCATATGACTCTGCGCAAAGCCAGAAATGTGTGCGTAGAATGAGAAATTCGTATACAGCGTGGTTTGTAGACCGTTCATGGGACGGTTTTTGACGTGTTGGAACAATACTCATACCATTCCGGTTTATAAAAATATAAATATCGGCGTTATCAGTATAAAAACTTGCAAATACACTTTTTGAAAATGCTATAGATACTTCACGAAAGCTCCGTATTTTTAGCAAACGCTTCAAATATCTAGCTTTTGCTAGTAAGTAAAAGGAAAAGGTTATTCACTTTAATTTCAGCAAATGCTATTAGCAAAAGCTAAATCTACCTAGTAAAAGCTAAAGCTATCACTTAATACTAAAAGTGAAAGCTTAGTTTTTATTCACACTGCCCAATATGCATTACTGGGCGGCGAATAATCCTCACTGGATGAGAACTGTACCAAATCAACATCCCTGGTCTATCAACGCATGGTGTGGTATTTTCGAAGATGAGTTATTGGCCCGCATTTTTTTCAAGATCATTTAGATGGACAGGTGTACGAAGTTTTTTTAAGAAATTAGTTACCTAGATCACTGAACCAGAATATAAATCCAGACGTATGGTTTCAGCACGACGGAGCTCCACCCCACTATGCCATACAGGCCCGTAATCGTTTGAATAGATTATTTGGAAATAGGTGGATTGGTCGGGGTGGTCCTGTCAACTGGCCTGCTCGTTCGCCAGATTTGACCCCGCTTGATTTTTTTTTATGGGGATTTATTTAGGATAAAGTGATGGCTACTGCTCCTACGACTCCAGAGAACATGAAAAACAGAATTCGTTCGGCATGTTTATTGGTGACTCCAGCAATGTTACAACGAGTACGAAATTCATTCCGGGAAAGAATAAGGAAATGTTTGGAAGTCGAAGGCGGTCATTTTGAACAACTTCTTAGGCATAATAGACGATAGATAATTGAAAATTAGGCGATAAGAATTTTTTTTATTGTAATTACCTTTTTAGTCATAATTCCATATTTAGTTGAACAATTTGAAAAATAATTTGTGAACAGAGTAGGTACATTTTGTATGTAGAATCGTATTTCAGAATAAAAAACACATCTTTCCATTTAAAATAAGAAAATGACACCCCACCCCTCTCAAGAGAGTGAAGAGACAAATGTCAAAAATATCGTAAATAAAATGTGTCCCCCCGTGTACTTATTACGTCACCAAAATGTCAAAAAAAAAATTGTAGCTGTTTTTGACATATCGCATTGTAACACTTTAAAAAACTCACCCTGTATAAAGAGTACGTAGTGTAAACGAAACTTATAAAAGTAACACCATTTATTTGTATTTTTCCTTCACTGATAAAATATGATTAATATTGATTTTTCCAACGGTAATACGAAAGGCCAGTTGTGGTACCTACCAAGAAGGGCGTCTTAGTATAAAACGGTCCCTTGGTATTTTTCCTTTCCGTTGCAAAAAGGTGATGATCTTTTTTGTAGGAGTAGTAAGTTAACGTGGAGACTCGTCTCGAGGCGGTTAAATCAGAATTCTTTCGAAATATAATTATTGTGTTTTCAAATTAATTTGTGTTTTTTTAAGTCTCGAACATATCAGAAGTGGTATCGGTGTACGCGCCGCGTAAAGACAATATTTTGGACGATATACCGGGTGTAATTTACACACTACAAGTGCGTGATCCGCGAGTTGTAAAAAAAAACGAGCCAGTATGTCACCATATAAGAAAAAAGAAGACAAACGTAACGATGATTCTTATAGCAGTGATTCGGACAGTTCAAGTTCTAGTTCTAGTTCGAGTTCAAATAGCTCGTCTATCGATCGCAGCCTAGAATTTCGAGAAAACAAGTACGAAAATGCAATAAAAAACTGAAACGGGAAGTTGAAAGAATAAAATCTAGACTACATTCTAGATTAAACCGTTATCAAGGTTAAATTGATAGTGTGCCGACGTTTAGTGGTCGAGTAAAATAGACAGTACAGTGGAACAGTGGTTAAGTACTATAGACTCAACCGGTGATGTTTTCAACTGGGACGATAAGGCTAGAATTTTTTGTTGGTATAATAATCAAGAGGATCTGAATATATCCTGACGTCAATGGAAGGGTACTTTGGTAACAGAATTTCCACCACTGCCAGATATTTTTGTAAAACTTAAACAGCTTGTTAATATTGAAAAACAAAAAGACCAAAATTTGATGGATTTTTATTATCAAAAATCAGCATTGGGACAAAGCTGTCTGTAAATGAGAAGTAATATAGTAGACATTTTTATTAACACGATTAATGATTCATTTATTAAATCTGGCGCTAGAGCTTCCAACTGTCAAACCTCAACTGAGTTACTGAAATTTTTAGTAGCTAACTCTGAACAATCAGGGTCAAGTGAAAACTTTCACAGAGGACGCAACAATTATAATAATAATAAATTTAAAAAAACATTTTGATAGACAAAAATATTCTACATCAGGGATATTCATTGTTATATTTGCCAACAAGAAAGCCATAAAAAAATTGACTGTCCCAAGAATACTAGCTTGAAAAAATGTACGTTCTGCAATTTGAAGGGTCATTTAGAAATGGTATTGTTATAAAAAACAGAATCAATCAAAAAAAGTTAATATCTTCTGCAAAAATGGTGATGAAACCAATAACAAATACTATAAAACTGTCATCGTCAAAAATGAATGTCTGAACGGATATGTAGACTTTGGTAGTGCTTGTAATATAATTAAAAAAAGTATAGTATATTGACTGTAAACCCTGCCTATTCGAAGCTGGGAAACTGGCGAACCTAACACGAGAAATGAGCAGACTCAAACTGGATATCGGGTGTCGCTGAAACATGGTGGCCTGGATAACGGAGTATTCTTCTACTCTGGTAATGCGACGATCCAAAACATAGAAAAGGTGTGGGAATTGTTATAACAAAAGAACTACTGAAATCTGTCGTGGACTTTGTTCCATACTCGGACCGCACTGCTTTATTAAAACTCAGAGCCAAGCCAAGTGATCTTAATTTAATACAGGTAAGTATACGCTCCAACTGCGGACTCGTCGGACTATGATGTGGAGAAATTTTATGATGAAGTCAAGGAATTACTAAAATTGACTAAAAAACATAACGTCAACATAATTATGGGTGACTTCAATGCCAAAAATGGGAAGGGCTAATTTGAGGAGTTAGTTGGATCGTATGGTCTTGGAGAAAGGAACTAGAGGGGTGATCGACTTTTACAATTCTGCCAGGATGAAAGCATGAAAGTGACAAATACATGGTATCAACTTCACCCTCACCGACTCTATACCTGGAAGTCCCCAGCGGACCGTCCGCACAATCTAGTGCGAAACCAAATAGATTTCATCCTAATCAACCAAAGATTCAGCTCAACCATCAAGAGAGCCGTCACATATAATAATAATAATAATAATTCGTGGGGCAGATGTGCCTTCTGACGATGTACTATTGTGGCCGTCCTGAAAATCTCTCTGTCAAGTCAAAGAAAGCTAACCGCACAGCGACGGGTGGCGTTAGAAAATTTGAGGGACCCAATAATGAAATCTGAGATGTGTAATGAGATAAACATACAAAGACAAACAATAACATCGAATATTGGAGAAGAGCCAACACAAGCTTGGACAAAGATAATGGACATTGTTGCAACAAATTCAATGCAGAGCAGATTAGGATATAAGGCAAAGAACAAAAAAACAAAAATGGATGACTGATGAGATTTTGTTGTTAATGGATGAACGTCGAAAGCACAAGAACAAAATAGACAGCAACATGTACAAGGATATTCAAAGACTCATAAGATCAAAGATTAGAATAGCAAAGAACGCATGGCTTAAACATGAATGCTCAGAGATAGAGCAGCAGCAAAATCAACACGATGTCTTCAACCTGTACAGAAAACTGAAGGAGACTGACGGCATATCATATATAAAAAAATGAGACCAACTATAACAGTAAATAATAACAATCAGATAGTCCTTGAGAGCAGAGAGAAGAAGAATGTTTGGGAAAGGTATATTGAAGAACTTTTTGACGACGACAGACCCGCAGCTGGTATCAATAACTCTCTAATCGGCCCATCGATCACTAAGGACGAGATTGAAAGTGCCATACGTAATTCAAAAATTAAAAAAGTGGCTGGCACAGATGAAATCCCTTCAGAAATACTTAAGCTCCTAGATGAAGTGCTCCACTTTTATACCTCTACCTAAGAAGATGTGTTGCAAGAAAATGTGAAGATCATAGACTTATTAGCCTGATGAGTCATACTTTAAAAATATTTCTCAAAATCATACACCAGAGAATTTACAAGAAATGTGAAAGAGACATAAACGACTCGCAATTTGTGTTTAGACAGGGTACCAAACCGCGCAACTCAAATTAGGCAATAATATGTCCAACACCATACAGATTAGAAGAGGTGTGCAACAGGGATGTGTGCTGTCTCTGCTCCTGTTCAATTTATTTATATTCGGAAGCGATTTTCCAGGAGGCTTTGGAAGATGTGGAAATGGGAGTCAAAGTTAATGGAGTGTGGATTAACAATATCCGCTATGCTGACGATACGGTCTTAATTGCTGATACCATACATGACCTACAACAACTAGTCAACAAGGTAGGAGAACACAGCAAATTAATGGGTTTAAATATCAACACCAAAAACACAAAGTTTATGATTATCTCTAGAAACCCAAATATGTTTGAAAACTCCACCATAACATTTAACGCAAGGCCCATAGAGAGAGTAGATAAATTCAAGTACTTGGGCGTCTGGCTTTTCGAAGACTGGACATCAGATAAGGAAATAAAATATCGCATTGAACAAGCTCGACAGGCATTCTTGAGGTTCCGAAGAGTGCTTACCTCCGATTTTGACCTTAACCTAAGACTCAGATTCATTAAATGCTACGTTTGGTCAGTGCTTCTTTACGGTATGGAAGGTTGGACATTAAAGGTGACTGCAATTAATAAATTAGAGGTTTTCGAAATGTGGCTGTATCGCAGAATCCTTAAGATACCTTGAACGGCTAGACTAACAACCGAAGAAGTCCTAAGACGTGTCAACAAACAACTTGAACTGTTTGAATTGGTTAAAAAGAGAAAAAAGGCATATCTGGGACATATAATGCGAAACACGAAATACCAATTCTTGCACCTGTTGATCGAAGGCCGGAGAGGGATCGGAAGAAAGAAAATGTCTTGGCTGCGAAATATCAGACAGTGCACAGGGCTACATGATGTGCAGTCGTTAATACACACCGCAAGGAAAAGAGAAGCAATGGAAAATCTTATCGCAAATATCCATTAGTGAATACGCATTGGAAGAAGAAGAAGTAAACCCAGACTCAGATAACTTTATACTGGAAGGTTATGGTGGTGCCACAATTAAGCCACTTGGAGTAGTGCAAGCAGAAATTCGGGTGGCTGAAATCGAAACTTTAACTGATTTTTTTTGTAGCACTACATTATTTACAACCATTTGACCTTTTGATTGGTAGACCAGTTACCGAAAAATAGGACGGCGATTCTCGAATCGTGTGATCCCTATTCTCATAGGAAAAGTACGTGTGGTTTCCATTAAAATCTATTACGACGTATTCTCGAAATTAGGGACCGTTCACTTCCTATGAAAGTTGAGAGAATTTTATTCTACTACTTTTTTTGAAGAGAACGTCTGTTCTCGGGAGAACCAAACGTCAAACATGCGCTTTTTGTCAATTTTACAGTCATCATCCATAATATTTTTTTGTTTGTTTTGCAAATCATTTAATCAGTAATTGCCAATTGGGTACATTTGCATATTGTGTTGAAGTGGAAAATACGGTCTAATACGAAAACGTGGGAAACCATGGAAGCTGGGGGTTATAGGAAGAATGCTTGTACTGAATGATCTACTAGATGCAGAAGAGCAAGAAGAAAGGCCTATAAGGAGATTTCACAGAAGAACTCCCTTTGATTTAACGGATAATAAATTTATAAAACTATTTAGATTAAGTAAAGATCTTGCTCGAAATTTAATTGCTTTACTGACACCTTTTATACGGACTCCAACTAGAACTTCTTTATTAAAAACTGTGGTAAAACCGGAGGTATATTTTCCATTATGAAGTTTCTCATTTTGCCTTACAAATTCAATGAGCATTTCTTTTTGAGTATGATTTATAGGTGAACATCTTGATTTTTCCAAATTCATTTTCCACATAAACAAAACAACACGAAAATAAAAATTGTAAATAGAATATAGAATGATTTGATTTTCAGTAAATAAATAAGCAAAGAATGAGATTACGTCCCAAAACACAAATAAAACAAACCCCTCGTTTTTATTCTAATCAGACTTCACCGATGAGTTAGCTATCTTTGTTTAGTGAATGGAAAATAATAATGACCGACATAGAATGGTGGATCCATCGGTAAAATTTGATGAGAATAAAAACGCAGGGATACTAGTTTTCTTCTTTCTCATGACATTCGTCCTTTCAACGCACTAAAATGCTGGCTAATTCTACATATTACTGTTGGCAACAACGCATTATGATTTTACAAGTTTTCTCTCATTCTATCATAATCCCATACGTTCGAGAATACCAACTTTGGCACCAAGAGAACGAGCGTGCGATGTGATCTCTCACTTCTCCTAGGGGAATGTTCACTTCTACCAAATTCGAGAATCGACTACGGTGTGTTCGTTTGTAAAACAGCTTATTGTTTGAAACTCA
This sequence comes from Ceutorhynchus assimilis, assembly GCA_917834065.1. Classification (NCBI taxonomy): domain Eukaryota; kingdom Metazoa; phylum Arthropoda; class Insecta; order Coleoptera; family Curculionidae; genus Ceutorhynchus; species Ceutorhynchus assimilis. The sequence goes on along the minus strand of OU892280.1, from coordinate 27,597,969 downwards.
CTCATGGAAATTTATTACCTGAAACAATAAATACCGATCAAAAATTTAGGATTTTCACAGTTACCAATCAGATGATAAAACTAGGCATCAATATTATTAAAATTAGAACAAAATGTGAAAATGGATTTTTGAAATCTAAATTATCCGAACAAGATTACTATGGAAACCATTTTATAATATCCGAAAGTACCTAGGTTAAAAATACTAAACGGACAAGGCAAATTGCGGATTTTTTGTATAAATCAAACCGAAATTCACATAGAAGATAACAAGTGTTTGGTCAGGGCTATAGAGCAAAAAGATGAACCATCACATTTTGAAGAAATTATCACGTCAGAAGAAAAACGACAGCTACATATTGAACTAACTTCTAACATTCCAATCACATATAAACCGTATCGTCTATCGCAATATGAACGACAACTTGTGAGAGAGATATAAAATCTGTTTTTTTTTTTAAAGATAAAAGTCAAAATGACATTATGTTGGCAATACAATGTAAAATTGTCAATGCTTTCAAATTTTTATGTTGAAAAGGCTTGTGTTGCCAACATAGTTACTAAATTTTTGCCTTGGGGAATTATCTTTAAAAAAAAAACAGACTTTAGTAGATGAGTTACTTGGCATGGGTATCATTGAGTCTACAATTTCACCATCTAGTGAAAAACAAACAAGGAGGTGTGCGCATATGATATGCGTAGCCTACCGGAAGTTAAACGCGATTTGCGTACGAGATAGTTATCCTTTGCCTTTAATCGAGTATCAGCTTGAAAGATTAAATGGTATTTTTTTTATAACACTATATTTACTACACTAGACCTAAATTCAGGATAACATCAAATAGAAGTAGAGCAAAAACAGTCGTAAATACACTGCGTTTGTAACACCAGACGGCCATAATCAATACACTCGTGTACCTTTCGGCCTCTCAAACGCTCCTACTGTGTTTCAATTAGCACTTTATATGGTTTAGGTGAGCTAAGGCACGAGTATGCTTTAGTGTAGGTACCTTGATGACGTTTTAATAATGTCCCAGTCTGTAGAGAAAGGCTCAACACGACTTGACAAAGTTTTGGAAAATTTTGATCAAGCCGGATTAAGTCTCAATTTGAACAAGTGCGAGTTCCTAAAGGATACCATTGAGTATTTAGGAACCGAAATTCTCAACTTGAAGCAGTAGAAAAGTTTCCAGTACCCAAAGATGTACACCAAACCAGACAGTTTCTTGGATGAGCCTCTCATTTCCGAAAATACATTCAAAATTTTGCCATCAAAGCGAAGCCTCTTACCACCTTGACAAAAAAATGGAATGGAAATGGACAGACGAATAGCAAACATCATTCGAGTCACTTAAAAATGAACTGACGTCAAAACCTACTTTGAAAATTTTAAATTCGAAAGCAGAGATTCAGCTCCATACCGATGCAAGCAAAATAGGGCTAGGAAGAACAATACTACAAGAACAACCTAATACCAATGAATGGAAACTGATTGCCTATATGAATCGCCAAACAACAGAAGCAGAAACTAGATACCATAGCTACGAATTGGAAACATTAGCAGTCTTCGAAGCAGTTAGGAAATTCCGCAACTTTTTATATGGAAGGCATTTTGTAATAATAACTGATTGTAGTGCTATACGCCTGACTTGGATTAAACGAGATCTGACACCACATATTGGTCGATGGTGGCTAGAGCTACAAGAGTACGACTTCACTATTGAACATAGACCCAGTACAAAAATGCAGCATGTAGTCGAAATCTTATTATTATGGCAATTCATAAGAAACATTAAATTCTTGGTGATCAAGCGCAAGATGAAGATTTGAAGCTTTTAAAATCTCAAATAGAAAAGGGGCAAGCTGAGAAGTGCCTCAGTCTAGTTGAACATAAAATTTGCCGATTGGTTAAGGATTAACCTAAAATAGTAATTCCACGCAACGTAAGATGGCGGGTGGTGTAAATGTTTCGTGATGACATTGGGCACCCTGGTTGGAATAGGACTTATGATATGATGCTATCCAAAATACCTATTGGTTTAATGATATGAGACCATTTGTCAAAAAGTTTGTGAAAAGTTGTCGTCACAGTACGGTCGTCGGCGTGTAAATACGTACTTTTATTTCGCTCCGTTATTATCAAAGTTTTTCAAGTATATTTGGATCAATTTAATCCTTCTTTGGTATTGCTGTATTCGTAAAAATGTATATGATACAGTGGCGGTAAAATAAACGCCATAAACGTTAAAATAAAAGCGTGAAAGTGTTAATATTAATACTTGTTTTAAATTTAGTGTAGACTTTGTCTGAAAATCGTTTAATCGTTTACTTGTAGCACAAAGGATTTTTATCAGCTAAAGAGTTTGTTTACTACTTTTTTGGTGACCAGCGGAATTCCTGAACGTTTTATTGTGTTTATGTGGAATCCCCTTGAGTATTATTGTTTATATTGTTTATTTTGGAAATATTAGACAGGACCATATTTAATGTTAAAGCATGTCATGGGGGTCAATGAACCTGGTGATACCTACAAGAATTAGGCAACTTTTTTAAATTTTTTAAATTTTTAAAAAATTTTTTTTTTTTTTTTTTTTTTTAAATTTTGAAATTTGGTTTAATATAATTTAATCCAACTTTTGCGGCAAACATGGCTTTCAATTGTGCGGTTTGTCTTACCAGCTGCATTTTTAAAAGACGTCCTAACTCCAAGGAGGGTGAACTCTTTGGATGTAACTGTGATGGATGCAAACGCTTTATATGCAAAGACTGTGGAAACCTGTCCACCACTGAAACGGATGCGCTTTTATTGCAGAACAAATCTCTCCTTTTCTTTTGTATGGAGTGCAAAGCCTGTTTTCCGGAGATTAATAACCTATCTCAGCACTATGATCAGCTCAGTGATAAATTAGTTCAAAAAGAGAAATATATCGGCAATCTTGAAACAGACATTGTGGATTTAAAATCAAGCTTAAAGCAGGAAATTGATAGACTGACTAGGGAAAATGAAATGAAGGATAGTCATATTAAACGCCTCAAGAGTCGCACTCAAACACTGGATGATGAGGTATTTGAGGCGGAAAAAAACTATTTATCTACGATAGATTTTCAAAAATTGGGGTTAAAGCGTGTCAACTTAGAGCTGGCTGATGTAATCAAAACCAATCAGAGCCTCAGTGAAGAGTTAAATACCCACATATCAAAAATTAAGACACTTGAAAATGAGATTATGGCTCTAAATAACACCAAATCAGCTTTCGAATATAAGATCACTTCTTTGTCCGACGCTCAAGATATGTATGTTAAAGAAATAAACGATCTAAAATCTTTAAATGTTGTCAGCGAAAGTAAATTGACAGAGCACAAGGATTGGCTGAGACTGCAACAAAATGAACTGAGGGAGATGAAGGAGACTGCATCGGAACTTAGAACAACCATAGAGGTCTTGGAAAATGAGCGGAACATGTATATGGAAGAGGTGAAACACTTGAAAAATATTGAATCTTTTAAACATAGCCATGTGAATAGTGACCTGGAAGATCCTCTCCAGAGATGTGAATCTATACAACATCAGGTTCTTATTTTGGGTGATAGCTCAGTTGCAGACCTCTACAAGCACTTAAAGGTATTTAAACACCAGAACTACAATATCCTCACTTTTGCTAAGCATAATGCAAAATTAGAAGATACTATACAAAACATAAGTGCGCTGTCAATTGATTATTCAAAAAAGGATTTCATCATAATTTCTGGAGGTCTACAAAACGCAGTCAATGGCGGGTACGTGCATGAGAGTGTTTTTGAACTTTTGTTAGAACTAGGACAACGTACTAATGTGATCATTTTATCAGTGCCACTTTGGGGTAATAGGTCAGTGCTAAACAAGTTTATTGACAATGTTAACATTTCACTACATGAAAGGCTTCAAAAATGTTGCACCTTTATAAACATTAACTCTTTTTTAAATTCAACTTTCTTCTTTTTTAATAAAGCCTTAGTGCTGAAGAATGTTGCTAAATTTAGGATAGCTCAGCGCATTGATAACGTTGTTTCTAGCAAAGTTACCGCTAATGCTGGTAATGATGATGTTAGGGTCAAAACTGCTAATTCGACTTCTTTTTTACTGTAAATAATGTCATCGACTCAAAAATTATACTGAATAAGATTGACGAGTATTTTTCAGTTATGTTGATGAATGTACAGTCAATTAGAAATAAGATAGATGAATTATACATGTTTTTAGATAGTATAAGTTTCCCAGATATGCTGCTCTTAACTGAACATTGGCTTGTGACTGATGAGCCAGTATCCATACCTGACTATAGTATGCTATCAAAATACTCGAGATCCAGCTCTATTCATGGGGGTACCCTGATAATGGTTCGCAGTTCATTGTTGAGTGTTTGTTCTTTTGTTGATTTTAAAAATTTTAACCATATGATTGTTGAGAGGGAGTTTGAATTTTCTATAATTAATGTGCCCAAATTAAATGTTTTTGTTATTTGTTTGTACAGGCCGCCCAGTGGGGATGTCACTATTTTCATTACTAGGTTGGAATTGCTTCTTTCAGGTTTTCCTTTACATGCGTGGATTATTCTGGCTGGTGATTTTAATATAGATTTCACAGATAAAACACAAAATCGTTCGCAATCAGTATCAAATTTGTTTGACTCTTTTGGCTTAACTATGCATGTGGAGGAGCCTACTCGAGTTACTCGATTTTCCTCAACTGTAATTGACTATGTATGTTCAAATAGAATAAGTGAATTTGTCTTCTGTTCTGTACTGAACGCGGGCCTATCGGACCATGAAGCAGTATTATGTAACTTTAAGATTTCGAAAGCGAACACTAAACCAATGAGGAAGCGAGGTAGGCTCTACACAAGACAGAATTATGGTAAGTTTTCGCAACTGTGTTCTGACAGCGACTGGGGTGGTGTCTTGTTTTCGCCTGATCCTCTGGCAAAGTTTCACTCCTTATTGTCTTGTAACTTTAACATTGCTTTTCCTCTTAAAACCTTGAAGAAGAACAACAGAGAGCCATGGTTCACTAAAGGACTTAGAGTATCTGCCCGAAATATGCGTTCCTTGCATATGCTTCGAAAACATTTTCTTGATAATACATTTTTCATGTCATATTTTACTGAATATCGTCAAGTATATAGAAAATTAATTAAATTTGCCAAACAAAAGTACTATTCTAATCGAATAGCACACTCTAATAATAGGCAAAAAGAAAGTTGGGACATTGTTAAAGAGTTGATTGGCAAAAAGGGTACATCTACTAACTCAGGTCTTACTCCTGAACAATTAAATTTATTTTATTGCTCAGTAGCAGATAATCTATCTTCCAGTATCAGTCCGGCAGTTGATGCTCTTAGTTTTCTTGGGGATTTGTTCATTCCCAATTCATTTTATTTTTATCCGACCGATATTCAAGAACTTCGAACTGTATTTACCAAGATAAAAAATTCGAACTCTTCTGGTTGGGATGACATTTCATTGAAAATATTTATAAGACTTCCAGATCACGCGCTGCAAACCCTTGCGGAAGCAATTAACAATTCCTTTGTTACGGGAACTTTTCCTTCTTCTTTGAAGTTGGCCAAAGTTATTCCATTGTATAAAGGAGGAGACAGCGAGTCAGCCTCAAACTTTAGGCCAATTTCATTACTTCCAACCTTGTCAAAGATTGTTGAAAAACTTGTGAAGAGTCGTATGGTCAGCTACATAAATGTACATGGTTTTTTGAGTGTGGATCAGTTTGGTTTTCAGGATTCAAAGAGCACAAATGATGCTATGTTCTCTTTATTGAGAAGTGTGTATGTGGGATTGAATGATGGAGAGGTTGCGGCAGCGATATTCTGTGACCTCACCAAAGCGTTTGATTGCGTGAATCACAGAGTATTGCTCCGCAAGCTTGAAATGTATGGTTTTAGAGGCACGTCACTGGACTGGATATCGTCTTACTTGTCTGATCGCCATCAATCGGTACGCTTTAATGGTCAGGAATCCGAGTTTCAAGCTATCACATCCGGTGTTCCTCAGGGCTCGATACTGGGCCCTTTGTTATTTTTGTTGTACATTAACGATCTCTCAAGGATAAATATATCGGGTGAATTCACGATGTTTGCTGATGATACGACGATTTTATGGCGTGATAGGAATACAAAGAACTTGGAGCTTAAGATGAATATTGATATTTTAAGAATCAAAGAATGGTTCAATTCAAATTTTTTAACCCTCAACATTTCGAAAACAAACATTGTTTCTTTCAAGTGTCACATAGGAGATGTTTTTCTAAATACCGAGGTTGTGCAAAGTTCACATATCAATAAATTTTTGGGCCTACATATTGACGATAAATTGAAATTTGAAAGCCACGTTTTTCAGTTGAATAAAAAACTTTCGGGTGGGTGCTTTGCATTGAGGACAGTTTCTCGAGAGGTAGACATGTCTATGGCAAGAAATGTATATTTTGCGCTGATTGACTCTCATTTACGGTATGGAGTCTGTTTTTCAGGATCGTGTTCTGATCACCTGTTTAACTCAGTTTTTATTCTGCAGAAGCGAGCTATTAGGTTCTTATGTAAATTAAATATCCGAGAATCCTGCAGACCTTATTTTTTGTCGCTCGGAATATTAACACTGGCATGTATATTTATATTGGAATCAGTCTGCCTTACGCATGACAAGTTCCACAATGAGATCCTGACTGCTGGGGCTTATGCAACTCGGTCATCGCACATTGCTCCTCTACCTATCCCCTTAACAACGCTAGTAAAAAAATCTGTTATCTATAATAGTAAAAAGCTTTTTAACCACCTGCCTTCTAATGTCCGTGAGATATGCAACAAAGAGCAATTTAGGGGGAAGGTAAAGAGGATACTGGTTGGGAGGGCTTACTATTCGGTTGCTGAATTTTTCAGTGATACTTTTGCTTAGTGTCTTTTCGTTTACAGTTTAGTTTGTCTTATATTTTACTCACTGACTTATTACTTTATACATGTCTAGTATTTAAGTATGTTACCTTTAATGTCTTTTAATGTGTTATTTTAATCTATGTAGTTTATTTTATAAGAGTATTTTAGCAGCACAGTCTTGTTTCATTTTATTTGATGATTTTTTTTTTTTTTTAATTTTAAGCCTGTATTTGCTACAACTTTTATTTTTAAGTTTGCTTTGATAAAGAGATGTTATAATTCTTATATCAATAAAGCTATTTTTGACTTTGACTTTGACTTTGAATGCCTAAAAGTGAAAAGATCTACTGGCAAACAGTACGGAAAATTACACTCAATAGAAAAAGTAGGTAGCGGAGGCGTTTCATACGCTGCATATGGACCACCTAGGACCCTTCTGTGAAACCAAAAGTGGACTTACTCAAATCCTTGTCATGATTGATTCGTTCACAAAATATGTTTGGATCGAACCGGTTAAAGATACAAAGTAGCCAATATGTCTGCGAAAAACTGGAACAACTAATAAAACTTGTTCATCCTCCAACTAAAATAATCACCGATCGCGGAAAAGGGTTCGATTGCAAGATGTTTTGCATCAAATATGATATAAAACATGTTAGAAATTTAATAGCGTCCCCCAGGAGTAACGGACAGATCAAACCGAACCATATTGAAAGCTTTAGCAGCCAGTATTAATGAAAATCAGCATGTCAATCAGGTTCAAAGGGGCAATAGTGGCACAAAGAATGCTTCAACTAATTTCGCTCCCAGCGAGCTACTTTATGGCTTTAGGTTAAGAGTGGATAATGAGATAAGAATTTTTTCGAGTCAAAGAAAAGTATTGGAAAATATACGTCAGATTGCCAAAATTAGATGCGACGAATCCTCTAAAAATATGAAGAAGAGATTTTATAGATCTCGCTTTGAAGCAAAGAGATATAAACAAGGCGATATCGTACTAATTGAAAGAACCATGCTAGTGCGGGGTTTGACCAGTGGGAAGCTATTACCAAAATACATTGGCCCGGTGCAAATCGCTGAAGTCTTACCGAATGACCGATATAAGGTGGTGTCATTTTCCAAGGACAAAAGAAGATTCAAAGGTGTAATCTCAAGTGATGAGCTAAGAATGTTTGTACCTCAAACTGACGAATAATAGAAAAATGAAATTACTTAAAAAAAATAGAAAAAATAAAAATAATAAATAAATTAAAATAATGTAGGATATTTTTTTCGTACTGTAATTTATGGTTTTAGTCTTAGTAAAGGAGGTGCAGTGAACCACTCTTCTGTGATCTAGTGTATCAGAGCTACTACACACATTAGTGTGCTAATGACCCAGTGTGTCAATTTAACATGTAAATAGCCTAGTGTGCTAATGACCCAGTGCGTCAATTTAATATGTTAATAGCCTAGTGTGCTAACGACCCAGTGTGTCAATTTAACATTTTAATAGCCTAGTGTGCAATGACCCAGTGTGTTAATTTAACATGTTAATAATCTAGTGTGCTAATGACCCAGGGTGTCAATTTTACATGTTATTAGCCTAGTGTGCTAAGGATACAGTGTGTCCGGATAGTGATGTTTACAGCTCAGTATGCTGAAACCTTGGTGTGCCAAACCAACTAGCATATCTCTAGCCGAAATATAATTTTTGTGCTTTCAAATTAGTTTGTGTTTTTTTTAAGTCTCTAACAGTAGGTACCTATGTATTAAATCCTGTTTCAGAAATTTGTCTTTAGTTTTAGAATACTTATACACCTCTTTTCCAATTGTAACTCAGATATCCGAAAATGTTGTAACAGAATTAATGTTAATTTTCAAATCTCGGTTCAAGTTTTAAGAAATAGATAAAAATTTATCTTAATGGGTTTTACAAACATATGGCGATTCTGGGAACGATATAACTAATCTGGTCGAGAATTGAGGAAAAACACTTAAAGCCAAATGTATCAAGTTTTATTAGTTTTCAAGTCGAAAATAAGCCAAATTGACAAATTTATTAGGCAAAATTATGTGTTCTCCTAGATTAACGCCAAATGTGATTCTAATCTGCAGCTGCACTAGATTACGACATATGGTTGTAATAAAGTACCCAAGAACGATATAATTCCCGTTTTATGGTCAGATAACTTATATTCGAAGCATGTATGTGTTTGGGCTAAAACAATGATCACGGAGACCCGATTTTCCAAGATATAATAACACGAAATTGTATAGAATAGGAAAATCAAAGGAGATAGTTAACTATCCAATTATTTTAGGCATAAATTAGTATTTAAGTATAGAATAATTTAATTCATTTAACACCTCAACTAGCAATTATATTTTATAATTTTTAACTCTCCGCTGCTATTTTATTCTATAATTAGTTTATTACTGCTCGTCGAATGCCATTTGTTTTATTAAAATTGCAAGCGAGATAATTAAGCTTCCAAGAAAGTATTCTGCTCTATAAGGTAGTCGTAAGAACGTTCTTGGAGCAAAAATACAAAACAGTTCGGTAACAAGTTTTAATATTGTTTTATGAACGTTTGCACAATGATTTTATATGACATTTTAGCTCACCGAACAAATCTGTTTTATATTAGATTTATATTGATGTTATCTGATACTAGTTCATTAGTTGACGTACATCTATAAAATTGTTTTATTAGCGCTATGTGAAACATTTATAAAATTAGTTTACTAATATTTTCTTGGGATATTATTGCTGTCTAAAGCATTTTACATTCAGATGGAATCTTGAGAAGAATATTATATAATTATCATGAGCTCTGTCATATTAAAGGCTGTATATAATAATTATAAAACAAAGAAACTGTTTGACTAGGTTAAAAGAAAGCATATAGAATGTAGGATTTTCCAATTAAGGGGAAAACAGTTATTGCAGTTATCGAAATTATATTTCCCATATGACTAGCGAACTCTGTTGGAGGGCTTTCAAACTATATCACTAAGGGTGCAAATAGAATGAACAATATGAGAACCAATGGGAACACGGCAAGAAACCAAAGGGTACTCTCAGCGAATCGCTGAAAGCTAAGAGGGTTGGAGATCCTCGATTCTAGCAAGCCGGGTACGGAGGGGAGCCAATGGGCTTCTAAAGTGGTACCCAGAGGGTAATTCCTTTCGCCTATTTAAGCACATGTAGAGGCCACATAACTTCAGTTATCGCTAATTCGCAACTAGTTTTTACTACGAGTGATCGCTGGAAATTTAAGTCGCAAAGTTTCAACGAGTTCTCGATCCGTTTCTCATCATCTAGTTCTGCCGCCCTGTGTTTTAGTAGAAGTTCTCCAAAGAGGTGATAGTTGTTATTTTTTTTAATTTCAATTCCAATAAAGAATCAGATTTGGGAACTAAACCTTTTAATTGGGAAATTACTCTTTGCTTTCAATTGTCTTTAATTTTTCTTCAGTTAAAAATTAATTATGGTCTTAAATAAGGTAATTTTTTTTTTGGTCTTTTTTTTATATTTTACTTAACCTTTTTTTTTTATTATCACTAAATAATTAACACTGACTTTTCTTTTCGCTTATAAATAAATTAGTTTAATCTTTCAAAATTACTCTTTTCTTTTCTGGTTTTAAAATTCCCTCTAAAACACTGGTGGACGCGTAAAAAGTTCTTTCGTGCCGGTTTGTGCATTTGAGAAGAGAAGCAACATTGGCAATAAAAAGGTAAGTCTTCTTGAATTTATAACCCTTTGCACTAACCAAAACCGAAGAAGAAGAGAAATAAGGTTTTGTTTGGATTGCCTCCGGTTCAGAAAATTTGGTATCCCTTTTCAGAATAAATTTAATTACAGCATAATTATGGTACCCACGCAAACTAAGATGTGACAGAATTATTCACGCTACCAAAATGTTTATTCTTCGTAACATCTCAAATTTTGTCACATAAATAATTGGTGTGCAGCTTAAGGGATTTGAGATTTTCTTTTCCTTCAAAAACTCTTCATATTTCCATCAAATTTTCAATTTATTTTCCATATTACCGATATTGATTTTGACGAAATTAATTTATTTTTAAATACCTAATTTCACGGAAATAGATAAGCATTATTATTTTTATTTTAAAGAAATCTTGAACAATTTAGGATCTTAGAGAGTTTATCTTGTCGAGATGACCATGAGATCAAAGAAGTCATTTGATAGATCGAATTATGCGAAAAGGGTTTTTCTAATTATGATAAGGGTTGAATCGGTACGTTTTAAAAAGAAAGTAAAAAAAAAAATAATAAAGAAAATAAGATAAAAGAAAGAATCGGAGGCACCCAGGAAGATGAAGAATTCAAGAACGACGTTGCATATTTGTTTAGTTACTAACATGGTTTTATTTTTGTTGTGAATTTTATGTTATTGTTATTGTTTATAAAGAAAAAAATTATTAGGTAAAGGTAATTGGTGATCACAACAGGAATGAATCAGTTGTGGTGAAACTAACATTTTATTGGTGATAACTCCCTTGACGTGATTTGTGCATTTTCGCGTCATTGTATAATGTACAGAATGTAACTAGGTATATTGCGATATTTGCTTAGTATAGGATGGTAATAATAATTATTATTTTCTTTCAGGAAAATTTATCGGTAGGTGAAGTTATTAGTTATATGTTTACTTATTTATATTATTATGATTTACTTTATTTTTCTTTTGGGGTGTGAATATTATCAATTTATGAGTTAATTTCTGAGTTGACTTAAATTTGGTGATTTATAGCGTTATCAAGAAAATTAGCTGATTCAATGTTCTCTTTCAAAATTTTGAAGATGATTCCAAATTGTTTCCATTGGTTTGCTGACCGTCGTTTAGTTTTGTCTTTTTGCGTATGTAAGAAGCACAATGGTTATTAATTGCAGTTTTGCGATTATTTGAAGTTTGTTAAATTTTTGGAATTAAAAATATGGTCAATCTTCTGGCACGTTTTATTATTGAGCATATTTTGGAAACAAATTTTACAGTCTGTGTCTATGTCTATGTTGACAATGTGAAATTTTACAACTGTGTCATCTAACAGTTTTAATATTGATTTTGATGTTTCAGTTGATACTAATATTCACATTCTTTGTTTTAATAACTCATAATCGTAGGTATAGTTGGGATTTTATTTTAGTTTCGAAGAATTAGGTCGTTTAATCATTAAAAAAAAAAATATAATATTATCTATAAGGTAGGTACAGTAGTAAAAAAAGCAATATCACAATGGGTTATATAAATGCACAATAAATTTAGGAAGGAATCACTGTAACTATTATTTTGGGTAGTATTGTTGCGTCAAGTTAGTTAACCCTTAGAGAGGTGTATTTATAGGTATTTAACCAGATTTACCTTTTATTTTATAGTACGGTTATTGCTTGAACTTGACTAACTAAAACAACGCTAAAAGTAAAGGGATTTCTGATCGTTATTCATTTTGAATAAGTCAAGATAAGTTTTAATTTTAGGAAAGTGGTGATCGCGGATCTCACTACATGAAAAGCAGATAAGTTGTGAAAAGAAGCAACAAGGAGTTACTTATTGGGTACCTATAAATAATAATTTTCTGAGGAAAATTCTAGGAAAAATAAAATTAATATTTTATTTTTGGAAAAAAAAAGGTAAAACCTAAGCTATTTACCGTTATTCTAATTACTAGGCACTAGAAAATTAGGAATAGAAATTGAGTACGTTCGAGTGGGTCTAGCGATATATAGAGTTCAAATAAAACGAGCGGCCGAGTTTCGCCGAATTGGGCGTATAGGGTTTTCTAACCCACGTAGAAAAGAGTACTAAAGTAAGTTGTTAAGGACGTATTATCGGAGGTATTTATTGAGTTAAGAGGTTGAATATTAGTTAGTTTTGTGTGTGTGCCCGCGTGTGAGTAAATCCCGAACCAATCCTTTCGCATTATTGTCGAGAAACTTAACCAAAATATTTTAAATCGCTTAATTTTTTTTTATATTTATTGACTCAAGAAATAACTTAATTTTACTTTATAAAAAAAAAAACATGCCGAACGAGCACGAAAACTGTAATTCACCAAAAGAAAATTCGGAAAGTATCACAGAGGCCTTACGAGACCAGCTCGAAAATATGAGATTGCAACTTGAGGAACAAACAAAATTAAACATACTCCATTCAATTCAACAATTTAAAGATTCAGACGGAAAATCCCATGAGGCTAGCGCTGGACATATAAATCTAAATGATTTACAAGCAATTCGAGAGATTTTACGCAAAGATGAAGATATTTTGGAATCGATTGATCCTTATGTGGGAGCTAATGATTATGAAGCTTTTATAGAAGCCATTGAGAATGCCGCTACGATTAAAGGATGGACCGAAGAAGAAACATTTCGTACCATGGTGAAAAAATTGAAAGGAAAAGCAAAAGAAGAGTTTTACGCATTGAGGAAAAGTGAACGTCCGGAAAACGTATACGAAATAAGTACGTGGCTACGCAGACTATTTGGAGGAAAAACTGAACAAATTCAAGCTAAACGAAAACTCTTGACCAGTGTCAGGTTACCTGATGAATCGTTGGGTGCATTCGTCCAGAGACTTAGGAGAGTTTCTACAGAAGCTTTTCCAGACGAAGGAACTAGTCAATCACAACGGATATACAGAGAAAAGGTTTTAGTTGAACAATTCATACAGGGAATAGATTTGCGTCTGGCAAACAAAATAATAGAGAAGGGAGATTTTTACACAGTAGAAGAGGTACTGGCCGTAGCCGAAAAGTACGAGAACTCTATTTCAAAACAATTACCAGGAAACCTTTACGAAGATCGATATGCAGCCGCAATACGGGTTATAAATGAAGAGGCAACTAAAGGAGCTGTACCCAAAGACTGCAGCGAAAGAAAACAGGAAACTAGAACCCCGTATAACTCCTATAATAAGCAACAAACTCAAAATGGTAATAACTTTCGGAGTAGGAACTTTTACCCTCAGAGAAATAATAATTTCAACCAGAAACCAAACCGGTATCAAAACCCACAAGGCAATCAAAGGAATGCAGGATGTTATAAATGCGGTGATAGCAACCATTTGGCTGTTGGATGCCTAAAAGACAAGTTTCCGAGTCGTGAAAACGTTAGAAAGTGCTATAACTGCGGAAAGCCTGGTCATTTACGTGCACAGTGTTATTTAAACTATCAGGGAGCCTCGGACCAATCGAACAAATAATAGTTCCTCAGCGACAGACACAAATCATACTTGCTATTAACACCGAAAATGCAAAATTTCTTTTATTAAATGTTGAAGATGGACCAAAAATGTCTTTTCTGCTCGATAGTGGAGCGTCTGTTTCACTTATAAAAAAAAATTCTGCTCAAAAATTAGGATTATTGAATGTAAATAGGAAACCTATAAATATAAGAGACATTTCGGGACAAGTTTTAGAAAATTTTGGAAGCACTGAAATTAAGTTTATTTTAAGCAGTTTAGGGAGTAAGCAAACAATAATTGGCCACAATTTTATTATTTGTGGAAATGAGTTAAGTTTTTCGACAGATGGATTATTGGGTATGGATTTTTTAGAGAATTATCAACCAGTGATCGATTTTAATGCGAATGAAATGAATATGTGTGGTTATAGATTGGCCTTGTTAAATGAACTTTTAGAACGACGTCACAGTGCGGCTGTACAGAGCTGTAATGCAGTTGACGCTCCGTGTATCACAAAAGAAGTGGTAACTATTTTTCCTGTAAAAACGAATCGGGGTACAGAGGTCGTTTATAGAGGTCGCCGGAGTATTGAAAATGATTATGTTATTGAAAATGACTTTGTTAATGTAAATGGTTTTAGAGAGACTAAATCCACTGGCAGTGAGGCCGTGGTGGATTTATTTAAAGGGAAAGGGGTACCAACCTCTAGAAACGGGAAAAATAAGTGTGAGTTGACTGATCCACCAATAGTTTTGAGTAGTAAGGAAGATAGGGAAGATACAGGGTATCTTAACGAAAATCCTGAAACTCACCAGATTGATAATAGACTGAAACAGTTTACGAACTACACTGAGATAGAAAATAGTAATGAATTTCGCCAGTTTGCTACAGGAGGAAATGCGCAATTCTCCAATTGTGGTCATTTATCTAAAGGACCACATGTAGTAAAATTGCGTGAAAACTTGGAAATACCTGCTTTCCACGGTTGCGATTTTAATGTACCTGTAAACACCCGGGTCCCTGCAGGCATTAAAGTCTGTGAACCATTAAATCATACAGATGTCGGTATTCTTACCGCGTGTAGTGTAATAGAAATTCCTGAAAATTCAACAAAAGAAAATAGAAATATAGTAGTTCGTATTCTGAATACTTCTCCAATACCGCAGACCATTTATAAAAACACGCCCATTTTAAATTTGGTGGATGTGACTAGGCTGAAAGAATGTTCCACCGCGGATGCTCTCTGTGGAGCGGATGGAACGGATTATGTTAGTGAAAAGTTTAGTGAAATTCATACAAGTTGTTATGAAGGCCATATTGTGGAGAATATGGTTTCTCATTTAAAAGGAGGGGATAAGAGTAAGATGATGCAATTTTTACAGAGTTACTCTGATATTTTTGCAAAGGATAATACGTCATTGAAAGCTACACAAATGGTTACTCATAAGATCAATACAGGGGATCATTTGCCAATTAGACAAGCTCCGTACAGAATACCTTATGCTATGAGAGAAGAAATGGACCGGACCATACAGAATCAGTAAACTAACAGGTGTAAATGCAGAAATTACAGAAGTTCATGGAAAACATAGGAAAAAGGTACATGTCAACCGTTTAAAATTATGTTTAGCGACGGAAGAAACTGGTAATCAATTGGCAAATATTCCTCTAAAATATCGAATTAAGGAAAATTATTTTCCTTTAGACTGTGAAAGTGAAAGTGAAGAAGAAATTGTGACGGATGAAAGTGAGGAGAATGTAGACAGAACTGATAGAATGTCGTCAGTCTTGGAAAATGAAAATACCGAAAGTAATAGAAATATAGCAGAAACGGATCCCTTGAATAGATCTTCGAATATTTCAAGAGATGGTGTTGATGATGATAACCAAATAATTGATGATCATGAAAATGATTCTATGAGGTCCTTGGATGCAGATCGAGAGGAAAATGATGATGTAGCTCAAGTTTCTATAAACATACGAAACCCGGAGCCTTTAGAACAGCAAATTCGACCTCAACGAATAAGACAGTTACCAAAAAGGTTTGAAGATTATGTTTTAGACTCCTTGGATTAGACTTAAATAGGGATAGGGTAGAAATGTTATAATAATGTTGTATTTATTGTTTTGTGGTTGTCAGTTTTTGATATTTGTATAGAGGAATATCGCTAGACGCACAAGAAATCAGCATAGATTAGGAGAACTGGATACCGAATTGTAGTCGTTGACTGACAGTATTGATATGTATTCAAATCTTAGTTTCAAATTCAAACGGTTAGGTTAAGCATATATAATTATT
This sequence comes from Ceutorhynchus assimilis, assembly GCA_917834065.1. NCBI lineage: Eukaryota > Metazoa > Arthropoda > Insecta > Coleoptera > Curculionidae > Ceutorhynchus > Ceutorhynchus assimilis. The sequence goes on along the minus strand of OU892280.1, from coordinate 27,581,558 downwards.
TTTTTTTGAATGTTTTAGATTTGAAAGAAGAGAAACATGAAAATCATAAAATTTGTTTTGATTTTTCTCTACTATTTGAGGACAGCACGCCCAGAGATTATTGCTTATGATTGCGCCGACCGAGCGACCGAATTGACAAAAGTGTCTTTGCTGGCAGTAAAACCATGCCAAGACCCTCGTAACTTTTCCGAGTCCAACTTCAGACGAATCCAGCTGGTACAAAAACGACAATATGTACCAATTCATATACTCACCTGTCAAGTTACTGTCCAACAACTCATTGATCATTGCGGCATGTATAGTCATCGCAGTACCGTAGCCGGAGGTTTTGGAAAATATATTCAGCACATAGACCCAGAACAATGTCTGAAGGCTCACCGATTCCGTCAGTTAGACCTCCAAGGAATGGGAGCTGGTGTTATTTCCAAACTTAATCTAAATGGGACCACAGAAGTTTCGGCAACTCTTCAAGGTTTTGCCGACGCCAATGGTCGATGCGAAGGTGTAAGATTCGCCGTGGGTTCCATCCAATATACTAATGTCGTAGTTACCGCAGCAATATCCATTAAACTCCAAGATTATGTTGTGATTGCCGATGTCGAACGAAATCTAGTTACCCTACGGTCTGGTGGTGTCTGTCCGTACAATGATGGTTATTGTTTTGATGATGTTGAAGGCGAAGTTACATGGCAACAACATCTATCTAGTTTATGCTCTACAAGTGGTGTCGACGTACTATACGAAGGAAACGCTACTCTCCTTGTATTAAGTCGAAACCCACCTAATAGATACGTCGTTGTGGAAACCGAAGATACAGTTTTTGCTTTAAAACTGACAAAACCAGAAGAAATTTGTGCTCAAAAGGCTTGGCTAACTGAACAAAACCGCTTACTTGTAATTTTTGAGGATTCAGTCGGATTCTATTACCATCGTACTATTCGAATTCCTCAAAATACAGACATGATGGCTCAAGTACTAAGTAAACTGTTGTATTTGGAGATTGCAGTAAAAAGACAAATGGCTGATGTCATCTACGACTCGATTATGAAGAGATGTCATTTGAGAGAAAAGATATTACAGAACAGATTAGCAATGGCAAAACAATCGCCCGACGCAGTGGGTAATCTTGTAAAAGAAACCTCAGGATATGTTAGTAGAGTGATGGGAGAAGTACTCTATATTGCTAAATGTAGAGCTGTTGTCGTAGATTATCGGAAGACTTCAGAATGTTATCAAGAACTTCCCGTTACCTATCTGAATAGATCACTATACAGAACTGCTATTACTCACATCCTAGTTGAACATGGAACCAAAGTAGAATGTCAACCACTACTTCCGGTTAATTTCAAGTTGGAAAATAACTGGTTAGAAGTAACACCTGACCTAAAGCGCACCACCGACGCTTTAGAATTAGATGCCAATGATGAAGAAGACAAACTATCAATGCCAAGTATTTCCATCTCCCCTATCAGTTCTAATGGAATTTATTCCAAGGAAGACATGGAAAGCTTCCAGCAAACTCTCCTATATCCAAATACCAGAAAAGCAGTGACTAATCAAGTTGCCAGGAGGATCATAGCGCTCGATAGCTCAGACCCTTATTACATGCCAAATCTGTTCAGCAAAACCGAATTTACCAATTTAGCACATTCCGCTGCTGAGGAAGTGTGGGGATTTTTATCCAAAATGGGAAATTTATTTTCCATTTGTGGGTTCCTATACACCATAGTTTGCGCCGTTAGTTATTTGGCCGGCGTCGTATCAAACTATTTCACCATCAAAGAAGCAACAGTTAACCATCCACGACGCCGACGATACCTTTTAGCCAGTCTGTGGAATACTTTAGCTCATACATATTTGTATCAGTTAGCCAGCCAAAGAAGAAATCGGGACGAAGAAGACCAGAAGAATGAATTGAATCCAGTGTCAGTTAATGCTACCGCCCCCCAGGAACAATCAAGCAGTTCGTTTTATCCAATACTGCCGAAGTCTACCGCGCCGTGTAGTGATCCTAACTGTAAATTGAACAACGAAAAAATTAATCCGCGTGATCCATAGTTCGCGAGTGTGTGCGCTCGTTTATTACGTATTTATAATTGTCGGGATAAGGTGTTATATCTTGGAGGTTTGGTTGGGAGTGATTATTGTTTTGAAGTGTACAAACATGCTTCGAACTTAAGGGGAGGGTAATTTGTAACAGAATTAATGTTAATTTTCAAATCTCGGTTCAAGTTTTAAGAAATAGATAAAAATTTATCTTAATGGGTTTTACAAACATATGGCGATTCTGGGAACGATATAACTAATCTGGTCGAGAATTGAGGAAAAACACTTAAAGCCAAATGTATCAAGTTTTATTAGTTTTCAAGTCGAAAATAAGCCAAATTGACAAATTTATTAGGCAAAATTATGTGTTCTCCTAGATTAACGCCAAATGTGATTCTAATCTGCAGCTGCACTAGATTACGACATATGGTTGTAATAAAGTACCCAAGAACGATATAATTCCCGTTTTATGGTCAGATAACTTATATTCGAAGCATGTATGTGTTTGGGCTAAAACAATGATCACGGAGACCCGATTTTCCAAGATATAATAACACGAAATTGTATAGAATAGGAAAATCAAAGGAGATAGTTAACTATCCAATTATTTTAGGCATAAATTAGTATTTAAGTATAGAATAATTTAATTCATTTAACACCTCAACTAGCAATTATATTTTATAATTTTTAACTCTCCGCTGCTATTTTATTCTATAATTAGTTTATTACTGCTCGTCGAATGCCATTTGTTTTATTAAAATTGCAAGCGAGATAATTAAGCTTCCAAGAAAGTATTCTGCTCTATAAGGTAGTCGTAAGAACGTTCTTGGAGCAAAAATACAAAACAGTTCGGTAACAAGTTTTAATATTGTTTTATGAACGTTTGCACAATGATTTTATATGACATTTTAGCTCACCGAACAAATCTGTTTTATATTAGATTTATATTGATGTTATCTGATACTAGTTCATTAGTTGACGTACATCTATAAAATTGTTTTATTAGCGCTATGTGAAACATTTATAAAATTAGTTTACTAATATTTTCTTGGGATATTATTGCTGTCTAAAGCATTTTACATTCAGATGGAATCTTGAGAAGAATATTATATAATTATCATGAGCTCTGTCATATTAAAGGCTGTATATAATAATTATAAAACAAAGAAACTGTTTGACTAGGTTAAAAGAAAGCATATAGAATGTAGGATTTTCCAATTAAGGGGAAAACAGTTATTGCAGTTATCGAAATTATATTTCCCATATGACTAGCGAACTCTGTTGGAGGGCTTTCAAACTATATCACTAAGGGTGCAAATAGAATGAACAATATGAGAACCAATGGGAACACGGCAAGAAACCAAAGGGTACTCTCAGCGAATCGCTGAAAGCTAAGAGGGTTGGAGATCCTCGATTCTAGCAAGCCGGGTACGGAGGGGAGCCAATGGGCTTCTAAAGTGGTACCCAGAGGGTAATTCCTTTCGCCTATTTAAGCACATGTAGAGGCCACATAACTTCAGTTATCGCTAATTCGCAACTAGTTTTTACTACGAGTGATCGCTGGAAATTTAAGTCGCAAAGTTTCAACGAGTTCTCGATCCGTTTCTCATCATCTAGTTCTGCCGCCCTGTGTTTTAGTAGAAGTTCTCCAAAGAGGTGATAGTTGTTATTTTTTTTAATTTCAATTCCAATAAAGAATCAGATTTGGGAACTAAACCTTTTAATTGGGAAATTACTCTTTGCTTTCAATTGTCTTTAATTTTTCTTCAGTTAAAAATTAATTATGGTCTTAAATAAGGTAATTTTTTTTTTGGTCTTTTTTTTATATTTTACTTAACCTTTTTTTTTTATTATCACTAAATAATTAACACTGACTTTTCTTTTCGCTTATAAATAAATTAGTTTAATCTTTCAAAATTACTCTTTTCTTTTCTGGTTTTAAAATTCCCTCTAAAACACTGGTGGACGCGTAAAAAGTTCTTTCGTGCCGGTTTGTGCATTTGAGAAGAGAAGCAACATTGGCAATAAAAAGGTAAGTCTTCTTGAATTTATAACCCTTTGCACTAACCAAAACCGAAGAAGAAGAGAAATAAGGTTTTGTTTGGATTGCCTCCGGTTCAGAAAATTTGGTATCCCTTTTCAGAATAAATTTAATTACAGCATAATTATGGTACCCACGCAAACTAAGATGTGACAGAATTATTCACGCTACCAAAATGTTTATTCTTCGTAACATCTCAAATTTTGTCACAATGTATTTGAGAATAAGTTTCAGGAGATGAAAAATTGTAAATGAGAATAGGATAAGTTATTAATCAGATTATAAAATTTAAAATTCAGAAGAGGAACATTAATATTCAGGAATGGGAATTGTAATTCAGAATAGGAATATGTATTTCAGAGAGGGGAAATTTAATTTCAGAAAATATTCAAAAAAATTGTAATTCAGATAAGCAATTTCAAACATCAGAAATAGGAAAATGTAATTCAGGATTTGCAACATGTAATTTAGAATCAGTAAATATCTATGAGTGCTTTATTTTCAATTCACTATTGTGAATTACAATTTTGCTTTTCTGAATTTCAGCTTCCTAATCTAAATTTCATTTTCCCTATTCTGAAACTAAATTGACGATTCTTGAAATCAATTTCTCTTTTCTGAACTAGTACAAGTTCCTATTCTGCAATTCATGTTCTATTCTCTAGCTGTAATTTAACTTTGACTTTCTGAATTACAATTGAGAAAGGAGTGTATAGTTGTATTGAATTTTAAAAATTAGAATTTTAGCCAAAAACATTTCATCAGAATTTCAAACAGTTTTCAATACTTTTATCTTTCACCTATCATTATTGTGTTAGGACGTAGATTATATAATTTTATATTCAACTAGTTTCTCATGTTTATTTTCTGTAGTATACCGAGACAGCACAAAGGCAACTTGAACATGTCCCTAATTGAACACAAACGACATTCACGACGTCTGCTTACGTCTTCAAGGCGTCTTAATGACCTCTCAAAGACGTTATATATTACAAAACCTAACGACTTTCAGACTGCCTGAAGACATTTTCAGAACAAATATTTCATTATTAAAACATTCACAAAATTAGTTTTGGAAGAAAAACATTAAAGGAGCCAAGAGTAAAAATTAAAAAACGAATCAAGCGCCTGAACTTCTAAATTACGGGAATAATGTGAATTCAAGAGCTTGGAATGGAAAAATTCAAGAGCCCAAAGAAAATTAAGAATTTAGAATAAAGAAATAAGGGAAAATCAACATTTTCTTACTAATATTTTCCTTATCATTACTCATTTTATAACTTTCAATTTTTGTCTACTCCAGGCGCTAGGCTCTCTGAAATAATTCTGAGGTTTTTAAATTATTCTGAAGCCTTTCAAAATTCTGCTGGAAAATGTTTTAGAACTTTCTAAATGGCTTATTGAAGTTCTAAAGTGTCCTAACTTGGGTTGAAGAGTTTGAAAGCATTCTATTTAGAAGTATTTCAGTTATTTCTAAATTGTTCTGACAGATTTTTAAGTTTTAGAACACTATTGAAGATCCAAAGTGTTTTAAATTGGTTCAAAAGGGTTCTAGAAGGTTTCCAGTTCTAAATTGAATCCTAATTGTTCTAGAATAACTCTGAAGTTTCCCAATTGTTCCATAATGCTTATGAAAATTCTGATTTGGATTTGAGCTGTTTTGGATGCTTATTAAAGGTCTAAAGTTCTACAGCAATCCAAATTGGCTCTCGAAAGCCTTCTGAAAGGCGTTTTGAAACTTTTAACCTCATCCTAAGATTCTGGCGCTTTTCAAAATGTTTCTGGAGCTTCTAGAGTGTTTGAGTGTTTTGAAGCGTCCTAAAATGGGTTTCAAACTTCTGAATTGTTCTTAAATGCTTTTGGAAATTGTGAATCGGTTTTTGAATTTTTTGGAGCATTCTAAAAATGGTTCTGAAATTTCCAAAATGTTCTGAATGCTTTGGAAATTCCGAATTGAATTGCGTTTTAAATTTTCCAAAAGGCCTATTAAAGTTCTAAAGTGTACTGTAGCATTCTAAATGGTTTCCAGTAACTTCTAAATTGAATGAGAAAAATTGGGAAATTTATTTTGTAGACATTTTAAAGACGTCCCTAAAATGTCCACAAACCGGCATTCAGGACATCTTGCTTACGTCTTTAAGGCGTCTTAAAAACATCTTGAAAACGACATATGTTACAAAAACCAACGTCTTTCAGACCCCTACATAAAGACGTCTTCAGGACTAAGACATTCTAAAGACGTCTTCAACGAGATGTCTTAAAGACGTCGTGGAATCTCATTTCAAAACATAAACCATTATTAACTTTTTGGCTTGGTTGTACCAAATGGTTGTCTTTAATATCAGAATTTACGACATCTTGGACATCTTCTAGAAGTTCAGACGTAATTCGGACCCTAAAGAAGACGTCTGTAAGACTTTGTGTGCTGTCTGGGTAGGTACGATCAGTCGCCTTCTGAAAGTTTTTTCTAAGCACAATATTCCATTTTGCAGTCCATTAGGTATACATCATAAGATAACTTGGTGAAACTTTTTTTTAATATCATAAAAATAGAGATACGACGTTTTACCCAATTGATAACTCCGGAACGCATAATCCAATACCAATATAGCTAATTGAAATTTTGAGAATCTGGGTAACTTTTTATGCCGCTTCGAATGTGTACACAATTTCACCACTTTCGTTCAGTTTCGGTCAAGTGACGGCAACTTTAGAATCTTAAATGTAACTTATGGTATAATATGGCATTTTTCGTTAAACAATTAAATTGTACAATCGCAATGCCATATTTGTTAAAGAAAATGATAAAACAAAATTACAAAGTGGAACATTTGATGACGCTTTTTGAAGTTATCACTTGATGGGTAAAACCTCGTGGAACACTCTGTATCTACCTATTACCTATAAGGAATTTAATTCATAGTTTCCCTTCATACAACTAAATAAATAAATAAACTTCCATAGTTAATAAAGAATTCAATAATAGCTCCTTATAATGTCAATATTCTATTAACCTTTTAATATTGATGATAAAACCTTAAAAACCAAAACCATTTGTTATATATCGAAGTAGGTAAAATTATTTCATGACGTAAACGTCCCATCATATTATTTCCTTATCCTTAACAAACATGTTTACAAAATCAAAGGGAGTGTAAAAAGAAATCTCTCCTTCATTATTATCCTTGGACGGTTATCATCGTCATAATAACGTCAACCATTTTTTATCTAGTAAACATGCGTCTAAAAATAAAACCAAAAGACGCAGACAATGTACGCAATCGTCCCTTAAAGGAAAAATAAGAAATATTTTCTAGTAATGGAAAAATCGCAAGTTGAACTTTGGCTAAGTAGTGCGCTTGTGCCGCACGAAGGAGGTGCGAATTATAAACCATTTTGAAATCAATTTTCTATAGTTTTTTTGTCATTTTTTTTCTAAATTCTTACTTATTTTTATTTAAATTAAAACTAATTCAATTGATTTTAAATTCAATCATTGTTAATAGATTTTTGCTAAATATTTTCAAATTTATCAAGAACTTTATTTAAATTTTGTTTGTAGGTACATACATAAGTAGATTTGATTTAATCTCTTTTCATTATAGTTCCTAGTATTTCCTTTTTATTAATCAATAAATTGATTTGTTGGTATAATTTGTATCTGATTTGCGTTATCTTATCCCCATATTTTGATAAATTATTTACCAACCATTTTAACTACTGTATAGTCATAGATACAGTACACATTTTTTTAAAATTAATGAGAATAAAACCCTTGACATGACTTTCCATCGCCGCCCTAATTCGACTCTGAGACCCGGAAAAAAACGTGTGCGTTTTCCACTAAATAGAGGGAAAATAAGCTCAAAAAAAGCACCGCAAACTTAAAACAAAACTTACATAGTGAAATCCTAAATGTGAAACTTAATGGTAAAGTTGAGGGGAAAAATCCTTGTGAAAATCGGGGCACTTGGGTTTTCTCGGGAAAACAGCGGACCTAACTGGGTTTTCGTTATTGACGCGCGTGACGTCACGCTGGCGTTTCACGCACGCGTCGTCCGCCCGACGTTTTTCTTTTTGGCGGTGGGGGCGAGATCCTAGGTCAGGTTTTCATTAATAAATTGATGGAATTTTCACGCTGTCGCTTTTCCGATAATATGCGCGATTCGTTTTGCAGGAAACTTTTGATTTAGCCTATATACGTAGAGACATCTTTTAGCGGAATAGGGCTTTCTGGTTTCACCTACTTTTGTTAAGCGGAATACAACAATGAGGAGGAAGTTATAACTGTTATAAGTATATAAATGTCGTTTTAGAACGTCTTTTTTTGTTGTCCGAATTTCCATCCTCTTATTCTAGCGTCGCAATCCTCTGACGAGAGATTTCTTTCACTCATGGACTTTTGTATGGTATTCTGCCATTCCAGTTTTGGTCTTCCTCGTTTTCTTCTACCTGTTGGTGGCCAATCCAGGATTTTTCTGGGCCAACTGTTATTTAGTATTCGTTCTACGTGTACCGTACCAGGCAAGTAAAACTTAGTAAGTTGTTTCCTTTCAATGTCCTGAACTATCGTGCCTTCTATTCCCATTTGTAGTTTTATATGGTCGTTTCCTTATTCCTTCGTGAGATTCGCGTGGATCTTCTAATAGGATCTATTTCAACAACTGCTTCCACTTTATTCTTTTGTCTGTTTAATTCTCCAATTCTCGGCTTCATAGGTATAGAAAGCTGCTCTTATCATTGTCTCGTGTATATTGAATTTTCTCTTTTTTGTTATTTCCTTGCTTCAATAAGATTCCATTTAGGCATTCTTTTACTTTTTTAGCTTTAACTTTTCGCTTCTCTATTTCTTCCACATCTGTTCCGGTGTTCTTGAATGTGATACCTAGATACTCAAATTCCTGACATTGCAGAATTCCCTGAACATCGTCCACTTTCAAGTTTCCGTTCTGGGTGCCTAATACACATAATATTTAGTTTTATTTATATTAACTCTCAGGCCCCATTCTTGGTACTCTTCTATCAGCTTTCTTGTCATATATTGTATGTCCTCTTTGTTACTGGCCAACTGGCCACTATGACCTGATCATCTGCGAACTGAAGAGTGAAGAGGCACCTATATCATTTATATACCCATTACCCATTCCATGGGTATAGAGATAAATGATCTTCCACTTTTTAAGTGCTACTGCTACGTATATTTTGAAAAGCGGAGAGATACAAAATCCTTGATGTAGTCCTTTATTCACTATAAATGTGTCTGTGAGTTTTTTACCTATCCTAATTCTTAATTTTGAGTAGTTCTTTAAGTGCCGTTATATAGGTGTGATTGATTCTGATTGTTAATACCTTCCATAGTCTGGATACTGGGACTGTATCTCATGATTTCTGTTATTTGTAGGTCCACAAATGCGAGGTTGGTTTCCAAATGTCTAGCAGATCTCTTTTCTATGATTTGTTTTAGGCAAATACACGTTGTCTGTACCTGATCTTCCTGCTTTAGAGCCGCACTGCTCTTCTTGCTCTATCTCTTTATAATCTTCTTCAATGAGATTGATATGCCCCGATAATTATTGCAGTCCAGCTCATTTCATCATTTTGTGAATGGATGATATAAAAGCTATTTTCCAGTCTTGTGGAACAGGATGTTCATTCAAGCATTTATTGATAAAACATGTGAGACCTTTAGAGAGCTTCTCAGTTCCCCATTTCGGAGTATATCCCTTTTGGGGCCGCTTAGCTTCCCCTGACTTAAAATTCTTAACAGTATTTTTTACTGTTTCTTCAGATATCTCAGCTACTTCTCCATGTACTTAAATATGTCTTGGAGAATCTACTTTCTTCTAATAGACCCTTGTAGTGTTCTATCCATTGCTCTGATTTGATTAACTGGATATTAGCTCTGCCCTTTCCTGGGTTTTTGACATTTGATATAAATCTCCATACCTCTGAGCATTTCCTTCCTCCTTATTGTTAATTTCTTCACATTTCTTATCCCATGACTCGTTCTTAGCTATAGTGATGCACGTACTTTCTTAGTTGTCTTTTCGTGTCTTCATAAACTTCAAGGTCTTGTTCATTTTTTGTTGTTAGCCATTTCAGATATTTTTGATTCATCTCTTGGACTATATAATAGCTTTATAAAAATTTTAATATCCATTCAGAAGTACCAGTCGTTCTAGTGACTTAACGAGGATATGTCGCTTCTCGAACACACAAATAAAATTAGGTTATAGGAATTTCCTATTTGTACTTGAAATTGACGTAGGTATTAGCAATCGACGTTCGTTTTTCTCGGGCCGGAGTTACCTAATTCCGTAATTCTTATTCTTAATATTTGTCGCTAATTCTTAATTCTTAAAAAGTTCAATTTATTTAACATTGGTGTTTTTAAAGATTAAGAAATAAGAACAAAAATTAGGAATTGGGTAACCCCGGCCAGGTAATTTTTTGTTTTATCCGATTCGTGATGGATAAATAAGGATGGGGTTATTCTTAATAGGTATTAAAAATACTATATCTCCTCGTTCCACCAGTATTTTTTGGTTTTTTTTTTCTTCGTTCCTATTGCTTCTTGGGTGGCTTCTATTAGACTCCTTATAATGTTCCCATAGAGTTTATTAGATTCAGGGTTCAATAGTTTGCTGTCGAGTCGCCTCTGATATAGGAATACAGTGCTTTCATGTCTTTAGCTGTCAAAATTGTATTTTTCGTTGTATCCACTGTGTCCGTGAGTGAGCATTGGTGTTATTTGTTCCTTTGGGTTCTTGTTCATTTATCTAAATGTCATAAGTATGTTGAAGAAATACTATGTATTTTTGTGGAAAAGTAAAGTAACATATTCTCGAGGGACGGTGTAAGTTGTTAGGCGAGGCTCAGCCGAGGCTAGCAAACACCAAACGCTGCTTTTCCTCCGCTGTACATTCTCAGAAAATTTCATATTACGATGATACCAGTTGGAGATGTGAGGTGCGCCCTCACTCGCAGTTCGCAATGTATTTTTTCTTGTATTACCCACTACAATCCTAATTTTTTCAATTTACACGGGATACCTTGAATATTTATTGATTTATGTTCACGTGCACTTTACAGAACATATTTCTAAATGGTAAACTGGAGAAATAAACCTAAATAATGATACACAAATTTACAACTTACAAAAAATATAAAGAATACAGCCTTTGTAATTATTTACTGATTTCTCTTTTTATTACATTCAGAGCGGTATTGAAAAGATCTACATGGGAAAATAACTGATTTTAATTAGTGACTAGACGCGTCTGATTCAATTCAGACCATACTCTATGCACAGGTTGGAAAAAGAGCTGCCTCTGTCGGGTTCTTCTTCCAGGAACCAGAAATAGAATTTCTGTCAGAAGTTTGGCCGAGTTGATAATGTTCTGCAGAATTTTGTTTCTCATGGCTGGGTACGCCGGAGAGCTGTAGACGAGTCTTATACTCAAGGTTCTGTTAAGGAAATCTCAGTTTGTAGAGTAGGTATTTGGCCAATTTATTTTGCACTTCTTCTATCATTCTGATGTGACATACATAACTTGGAATCCAAAATGGGCTGCAGTATTCAAGTGTGGATTGAATAAGACTGTAATATAGACAGATAATATGGACTTCGTATATCATCATAGGTATGTCTCTGGTGTTTCGTTTTGATGAAACCTAGAAGTCTAGAACTTTTCATGACTATGGCTGTTTCAAAGGTGACTCCTCTAGGTCTCTTAAGGTGTCGACTGTTCCCGGATTGGCGTTGTTGATGGTGTATGTGGGCAGTATAGAATTCCTGGTCTTGTGAAAAATCATGTGTTTTGCACCTAACAACATTAAGTTTGAGAAGATTTGAGTTGCACCAAGCGACCAACCTATCAATATGCTGGAGAGAGGTAGAGTCACGGAGAGTGCAAGTCCACAACGGCGAAAAACTTCAAGTCGTCAGCGTATGTAGTAAACTAGAGGGATGATTGGAAGCATTCGATGACGTCATTCATGAAAAGAGGAACCCCGGATGGAACTATGAACTCGTGGGATAGGTACCTACTGCACCGCACCGCACACACCAACTCTTTGATATCTTCACGTTAAGTACATATATAAACATTTTTTCGTGATACTGCGTACTCTTATCTTAATATAATATTTAACAACCGCCGGGTGTGTTTTTTTTTTTTGTCAGATTGAAAGATATCTGCAGTATAACGAAAAATCTAGAACGAAACATGGCCGATAACTACAAAACAAATAACAGCCTTGGCTGATTATGATCCTCGGCTATCGTATCGGATCACAAACTTCAGCCCGGCCGTTATTTGCTATTTATCGGCCTTATAACGTTAATAAGTATAAGAAACGTTCACCAAAGCCCATATCTGAGAGTTTTTTTTGTTACAAGTTATGGCACACACTATCAACGGCCTTTGAATATCCGTGAAGATCACGTCTACCTGTTTTCCTGATTCCAAAGCTTTCGTTAGAATTGATGGTAAACAGCAAGTCTTGTAGCAGTGGATTTTCCCTTACAAACCGTGCTGTTCGTTAGCAATGTAAATAAAAATAAATAAATAAGAAGAGGTTTATTGTGTGGAAATCAGAAAATACATTCAAAACAAAAAGTATGCAGTGCTGCTAAGCATATTTTCATACACAGCTGAGACTGTTTAGGTATAACAAAAAAGACCTAATTATTATGCAATAAAATCTACACTTGAAGTCAATCATTTAAATCAACAATGAATTTTTGCAAAGATTTCTTATAGGCCCTACCTTTTGGTATCATGTTGTAAATATGTGCGCCCAAATAAGAGAAAGAAGATTTAAAAAATTCAGTAGGTACGAAGTAATATGTAATGGTATTTCAAGAGTATCATTCCTTGTTGACCTGGTACGATGTCACCAAGCCTCACCCCTCACCAATAGTTCGAAGAGATTTTCTGGGCAATTGTTCTTAATAATATTTTGTATCAAAACAGCAAAATGTAAAAATCTTTTCCTTCATCTTGAGCATTTCACTTTTAGTAATGTAAGAAATAACATGTTCTCGTCTATTTATGTTAAATATATATCGTACCTACACAATTACTGTTCTAAATCTTTTGTAGTCTGTATTTGTTTTGGTCTGTAAGAAAGGGTCCATAAACAAAATCTGCATAATTGCAGTGTGCCAAGCAAAATATTGTTACGCCGCCAGGATGTCAAGAATCCAATTTAGCGGGATTTTTGCGGGGTTTTCTAGAAGACTAGTTATCGTACATGAATAAAAATATAAACAGGCCAGCATTGGTTTGTATGTTTTAAGTTTAAGTTTGTCTGTGATACGATTTAAATAGTGATTATTGTTGAGAGTTGTGAAGAATTTAGTTGTTGAGTTAGTTATTAAAGTAATTAGTGTAAAAGTGTATAGTTACGTGGATTAAATTATTGCTGTGTTAATTGGACTTTGATTTTGGAATAAACAAAACAGCGAACCCAAGATTTCGGTCACGCAAGGCAAAGCCGTGACAATTATGTTTTTAGGCGACTGTCACAAAAAGATTAGTTTTACGGATTCAATATCATCCCTAAAGTATATCTTTTTTGGCCGCATTTACTTTACGGCCGCATTCACTTCACGGCCGCATTTGCTTTATTACTTTACGGCCGCTTTTACTTCACGGCCGCTTTTACTTCACGGCCGCTTTTACTTCACGGCCGCTTTTACTTTACGGCCGCTACTTTGGTGAAAATAAACAATTTTTTCTATAATCACACTCTCTTTACCGTAGTTTTTGTTATTAATAATTGTGTATCTACCTATCTTTGCTGGATTATTTATTTGGTCAATAAAGTTTAAAGCTACTGTTGAATTTTATTCTTTTTTCAAGAACAAACACTCGCCTAAAAAATTTTGTGTGCACCTCGGCCGAATGATCTTTTTTGGCCTCACCTGAAATTTGCTTGACCTCGGCTGCGCCTCGGCCGCAAATTTCTGATTCGGCCAAAAAAGATCAACTTTACGGCCTTGGTACACAAATAACTATTTCTGACAAATTACACATTGTAAAAAATAACGCAGGATCTAGCAACTGGTATGAAAGTTTGTTGGTTGGGAATTTCGCGAATGACATTTTTGACAAAACCACTCGCCTGACGGCTCGTGGTCTATGCTCGTGGTTTTGTCAAAAATTTCATGAGCGAAATTACCAAAAAGCAACAAACTTGAATAAAACCAAGAGAATAATTTTGCCTACATAAAGTGCGGTTTTTTTTTAAAGATAAAAGTCAAACTGACATTAGGCTGGCAATACAATGTAAAATTGTCAATGCTTTCAAATTTTTCATGTAGAAAAGGCTTGTGTTGCCATTGCCAACATAGTTACTAAATTTTTGACTTGGAGAATTATCTTTAAAAAAAAAACAGATTTTAATTTTTTCTTGAGTGGTATTCGGCTGGACTATTTCACGAGAAAAACAAGCCAATAAATTTTTGATTGGAAAATTTATTTTCTTTAGGTGACACTTGTCAAACGTAAAACACTAGTGAAATAGTCCCTGAAAAATGACAGATATTCACAGATATTCTTGAATGCCATCCATGCCATCAAGAATCATCACGAAAAAGAAGTTCGTGATTTATGGAATCGAAAGCCCAATTGGTCACGTCTAGTAGAACCAAGGCTGTACACACAGACAATGAAATGAAATAATAAATATAGTAAACACCCTGAAAAATTGGAGGTAGCCCTGGTTGGGATGGCATTCTGGTGGGAAGCACTCCGAAACTAATTTTGAATTATATAATAAAACCTCTGAGACGCATAGTGGACACAATGTTTCAAACTGGCAGGTTTCCGGAAGTTTTGAAAAGGATCCGATAGTTATTATTCCCATTAACTTCCAATCCATAAACAAGGCAAGGCTACTGATTTGAATAATTATCGACCGATCGACATCCCTGATAAGTAAAAGTAATGTGGCTAAAATTTAGTGATACATCCATGCCTCGTGCCTTCAGCATTACTTCTTATCGATGACAAATGTTTCTTAACTGTGTCTGCATCGATCAAGGAAAAGAAAAATGGTTCCCTGCTTTGTTCAGGTTTTCTGTTGGAGTTATACCAAGTTCATTACGTACACGCTTGAAGTTGTGGAACTGAATCTATACATATCTATCTATATACTACAAGGTGTTGTTTAATAAATCAGGGTCATCTATATGATCGATATTTTTAAGTTCACAATAGAAAGATCTCGAACCTTGCGTTTTTCTTTTTTTTTTTAATTATTGAAACCCTTTTTCTTTTTCTTGATCAGGTACATTGTCTCGTGTCTTATTTGAACTTAGATACTGTTGGTATTTCTTCCTTTCATCTGCTATGTCTTTCTCTATTTTTTGATCCCACGGGCCACGAATAAAGTGGGGGCCTTCTTCCATTTTTTTCGTATTTGCCTAGGGCTTCAAATGCTGCACTGTGAATAATCTCTTTGATATGGTGGTAATGCATTTCAAGGTTTTGGAAGTTCATAATACTCTGTTATTTTTGATCTAATCTCTTCATGTACAATCCCTCTACGCTTTACGAGAGTTTAAAATTGTAATGCCAAGAAAGATACAAAGGTCTAAAATCACTTTGAAAAACATCCCCATCAATATGCCTGCAACTTCGGTATGGAGCAGTGTGCCTTATATTGGTAACTATCACAGGCACAGATCACCTAATACAGATGCGAAAGTACGTATACTTGTCGTCGAAGATATTCTGTGACGAACAATAGATAAAGATCGCCCGCGTCAGGACAATTAACGTGGCCGAGTGCGTGAGGATGTTCCAGCCTGTGTGTTTACATATTTTTGCGGGTAGAAAAAAATATTTTTTTGCTGTTTGTGAACCAATTAAAGAAATAATATTATATTACTGAGCTTCCGCATTTATATAATAAATATGTTCAAAATACATTGATGTGGCATTGGTGCGGCCAGCCTATGTCTATCAAATTAATCTTGAACCACGAATTCGCAGCTCTTTCGCATCTGTATGTAAGTAATCTGTGCCACAGGATATGACCAAACACTGTTTCATGATCTGATTTAACGTGATTTGTGACAACGACCCACCAGTACTAAGTCGAGAGCTTTTTGAGACCCCTGAGTAATACTTGTCGGGTATCTTATCAATTAGTTTTACCCAAATAACATACAGATTTGCTGCAAATACTTGTAGGTAACAGTATTGCTATCGAGAGACAGATGATCTGTGTTTAGGTCACGTCACCTTATCAGTAATAATGCATATATCATGTAGTACCTCTGGTATTGAGTTTCATACACATTCAAATGCTCCATAGGGCATAGATGGAGGCGTATAGATTCACAAGCTCTAAAGCTGGTAGCTGCATAAACTGCTATTCCTCCGTCAGTTCGTCAGTCCTTGATCTGCAGCGGGAGAAACACCTTTTATGTTGAAGTGAGTAGTATCCATTTGTTTGGAGATTCAAGTTTCTGTGATGTTCATAATTTGCGCTCTAGAATTTTCTGTTGAAATCTGCAGATCAGACAATTTGTTGCACATAGACTTTGGGTGTATATGAGCTATTTTGACTTGGTTCAATGAGTTATTATTATTAGGTACTGGGCTGACAACTGCTATTAGTATCTGTTCTCAAAAATCGCTTTATTCGGAAAAATTTATAAGGCTTTAGAATAATGCCTGATTGCCAAGTTTCAGGATTATATTATTATTATATATATTTATAAGGTTGATGTAGTTATTAAAGCATGAATACACATCGTCTGTTAGGATGGATTCCATAATTTTAGAGAGATATGCCTGTATAATTATTCACATCAGTGTTATCTTCTGATTTGTGAATAGGGAAAAGTGTTGAATTTTTGCAACTTCTGGGAAAAATGCCAGTATCCAAAGAAAGTTGGAAAATATGCTTCAGATGTTCTATTAGTGATGTGCGACTGCCTTTAAGAAACACTGGGGAGAGACCATCCGGTCCAGGACTCTTTGAGGCATCGAGATCCAAAATTTTTCTCTGTGTATTTTCTCGATTGTGAAGAGATGATCAGAGAGGTATGTTCCAAAAGGGAAGTCTTCTTTGATCTCAACATCCTTGTGGTCAGAGTTACAATTCTTGAAGTGTGTGGCAAAGAGTTCAGCAATCTGTTGAGGGTTCGAAGAACGGGTATTGTTAAAGTGTATCTGGTTCGGCAAGCCTGTATCTCTCTTCAAAGATCTTATAAATGACCAGAAGCGTTTCACATTTCATATGTCACTATGGTACTCCACGTCTTTCCGGACTGCAGAGTAAGCTTTTTAGTCTCTTTGCCGTCTTGATCTTCTTTGCTTCTTATAGAGTCCATTTTCATGTGGAACTAACTTTTTTAGCTCAGAGTTGAACCAATTGGGATATTTTTCTACACGGTTTTTTTTTTTTTTTTTGGGAACATACTGATTAATTCCTTGTTGCATAACTTTGTACAAACCAGCGACCGCTTCGTCAGAATCACTATTATGTACTTGAACACAGATTTCAGTTACTGTTGAAGTAATTTTTGAGTTCCGTTGAGTTTGCTTGTTTAAGTAAGTATAAATAATAGTACGATCTTTGGCTTTTAGCATGGATGAATATCAAGCAAGTTCAGTTGCGAAAATAAGATCCAGGGATCTATTGTAATTGTTCTTCACACTGTTAAGTTGCTGAAGTTCCATGAACAACATACTATCTATCAGAGTTTGCTCAGCCAAGGAGTGAATAGATTCCGGCACCAGAAAATCATCCTCAACAATCCAGTTACATTGGAAAGATTGAAGTCGCTGATTATGATAAAAATGGCATATTTGTTTTTCAATGATCCACATACTGTTACAAATGACCTGTAAGTCATCTCAGGGGAATTAGTAAGAAATACCATTGTTCATGTCATATTTTTTTTATTCAATCATAAAATGCAATAAAACTGGTGAATACATTGAAAACAAAATAAAATAATCATCCTTTACCCCGATTTTGGTATTAGTTTTTACTATTACATACCACTAATAAGCCACTACTTTTTCAGAATCTAAAGAATACTCAGAAAATAGCAATTTCTATTTGTTGTTGTGGGCTCATAGGTCCAATACAGCAGTACAATTTTTAAGCTACCTACCTTCAGAAATTGATCCATACTGTATACAAAATAAATAAAAAACATCCTAAATGAAATATGCAATATGATCCTACCTAAATACAAAATAAATAAAAAAACATCCTAAATATTCAATGTTATTCGATATGATCCTCAGTATAAGAACATATTTTCTGAAAACATCAAAGTACCCACTGAGACAACAAATAAAAACTGCCAATAGTCACCTTTCATTCTTCAATGCATGTTTTTTACAATTTCAAGGTTAAAATATCATGTTTCATAAATCTCTGCACAGAAACGCGACTCTTATTGGGTTACTGGCAAATATCCTTTTTCCTCCTGCTAGAAAAGCTATATCATAATACTATAATCATTTTGGTATTAATACTACAAGAGATTTAAAAATAAATACATATTCACTTGATGGGTGTCCATAAAATATTTAAAAAATGCCCTAAATAAATAAATAAAATCAAATAAATAGTTTGGTGATGTGGCCGAAAACTTGCTACAATTACATTCATCTAGAGCATTACAAAGTGTTTACCTAACTAGTTTCAACATCAATTTATTTCACAAATATTCAGTGGTTATAATAATAAATAGATACATGCTTCATGCCAAGATAACTTATTCAATCATCAAATATTACACATTGGTGAAATTTTTATTTACTTGCAATGTAAATTCAATTTAAAAATATTTGGTGGATATATTATTATTTATGTATTATGCTTTTTGCAAAGTCCTATTTGACAAATATTTACTAGATTATCAACTACTATTTGTTTGTAAATCAAATCAAAAAGGCACACTGAACTTTTAAGTCACTAATCAACATTCACACAATTAGTTTTTAGAATTTTTACAATAAAATAAAAAGTTTTATGAGATAGATTTCAAGGTTACGAGCGAAAATTTGTTAAAAAAATCATATTCCTCTGGGCAATAATCACCCTTAAACTAAACATATAAATAGGTATGTAGATTCTATAAAAAACATTATGTTTTCTAAGTTTCTTTATACATTTTTCTAAACCAGCCTAAAAAACAACCAAGATATATTTGAACAGCTTTTGGTCATTATTTATTCTATTTAAAACTACCTAATTCGATATTCACAATTCCACCTTTCTTAGAAAGATTTTATCATAACATTACTATAGTCAATGATCACTTTCTGTTTAAAGCTTACACAGAGTTATTTTGTCAAGCCACAAATAGCAAATAAATTTAAATTTCAGGATCTTATGTAAGAGTAACACTCTGTATAAACTTTAAAATAAAGAGTTCCTATCCTATATTAGTTTAGTAGGCCAACCAAGGATGATGCTGTAAAGATTCTTTAGATCTGTCTCCATAATCGTAGAGGACCTGGAATTGTTAAGTAATTTTATCAGTGTCTGTTATTGGAGATGACATTGTATAATTTTTTTTAAAGAAAACTGACCTCTTCACCATTCTTGATATCATCTTTGGCAATCAAAATCAGTCTTGGCTTCTTGTCAACCATTAACGTTTTGGTAACAAGATTAGGATTGGTCCGAGAATGGTTAACCAATCTGCCTAACCTACCAGTCTCTTGTGTAGCATCGATACTAAGAAAAATCCATTAAAAAAAAAATATCTGGCCAGTATTCTAGATTGCTTACCAATACTGAACTCCGTTATGTTTAAAATAGTACATGTAGCAGCCGGCGTTCTCATTTTGGGCGTACATTTCTTCCCTCTGTCTAGCTTCTGTTGTATCCATCAATATTCCACTGTATTCTACAACAAAGTCGCCTCTACAGAAATCTTTTGCTGCCACTACGCCTCTACCTTTATCTTTGAACAGTCTAACCTGAAATACAGAAAATCAATTTCAATTGTTATGAGATAGCTGACTATGTTTGTGATATAATGTTTCATACATTTATGTGGCTTTGAATATTTTGAATACCTACTAAATATTTCTATCAAGTATTTATACTTTTCTTTTCATATGTGTAGATTATTCGGCCTTCGACAGCTTACAGGAATATCAATAGTGATGTTATTATAGTAATTAATGATACTAGTTCGATATGAACACCATTTTTTAGTTACACAAGTTTCATTAATAAAGTTCATATCGAACGTGTATCATTCAAAATTTAATCTACGATGGTCCAAATAGATTTGATTTGCCTTGAAATAGCAAAAACTGTTCAAATTAAAATTCAAAATTTAGCAGGTGCTTGTACTAGTCGGGAACCTGCTTGTTGATTTTTAGAACTTTGACTTTGGCAGCTTAAATATATTGGAGTCAATTTTTGTGCCATAAATTCAGTTTTATAGTGAAAAATCATATTAATATTGGTAATTCTGAGTTCGAATGTCCCTTTGAATATCGGGACAGGACAGCATTAATGAAAAGGTTCTTCTGGTAACTAGCTTTCTTTTTATATATTTTTCCGGATATTTTTAATTTCATAATTTGGGTGTTCTTATGAATTCTTAAATGCACTAGTGCTATTATGAAGGACCTAATGACATTCAAATGACAACAGAGAATGACAATGCTGAATGTGTCATAATGACACCGAAATAGATTATAGTAGATTATACCACGAGTCAATAATGGTAGCTATTATTCCCGAGGAATATTTACGAACTGAGCCGCTTTAGCGGCGAGGGAGTAACATTCCGAGGGAATAATAGCCATTATTGCGAGTAGTATACTCTACTTTATTTACGACAAAATATTTTATTTGAGATTTTCAATAGAAAATTTAATCCATTTCAATACAAATCCACAAGCACTACCTGTTTGACACTGACACTTTTGAGCAATAATGACCATTAATCCCGCTACTGGTCATTATTCCCTGCGGGTGACATTAGTCGTAAATAATAGTAGATTATACCACGAGTCAATAATGATACCTATTATTCACGAGGATTAGTACAAACTGAGCCGCGTTAGCGGCGAGGGAGTAACATTCCGAGGGAATAATAGCCATTATTGCGAGTAGTATACTCTACTTTATTTACGACAAATTAATTTATTTGAGATTTTCAATGAACAAATTTCATCCGTCTCATAATTTTCAATACAAATCCACAAGCACTACACGTTTGACACTGACACTTTTGTGGAATAATGACCATTAATCCCTGGAGGAATAACATATGTCATTATACTGCCAAAATCACAAATATAATACGCACATTATACATTAGTCGTAAATAAATTATATTAAAAACCCAGTATTATTTATTAGGTAATGTGTATAAATTTTATATAAATAAATTATGTACCTCCAATCCGTCTTCAGTTTTGTCCCGCACCATTTTTTCCAATGCCAATTGCTGCTCTTCTAAAACTGTCGTCTTGGTCTTTCTTACAGACCGTCTAACAGGGAAAAATTCTGTTAATTTTTGCTGCCCATTAACTTTGTTATTGGTGAAATTATTTTTGCTTGATTCTTTAACACTGAGACTTTTAACTTCACCATTTTGATTATCACTATTGCTGACTGCATGGTTATTAAATAATCTAGAAAGTTATAGAAATAGTTTATTTGAAAAAGTATTTTTGGGATGAAAGTATTGTAGTTACGTTTTCCTGGATTTAGGTGCTGGTGGTTGACATATAAAAGGCTTCTTGCAATTATTTTCCTCGTTATTATCATGTCTTAGTTCGATTCTATGAGGCGTAGGTGGTGAATTTGTGCCTCCTGTCATCAGTAACTTCTGACGTCTAGTTTGGATTTGTAGGGGAGTGGTTGGGACATTATGGGTAGCTAAAAAAAAACAATATATTTGTATATAGTAGATAAAATTAATGGTGAAGTTCTTATGAAATCTCCTCGGATATCTCTCTAAGAACATATTCAACATTTGTACAAATTAATGTGAAATTTAAATTTGTTTCAATTTCATTCAACTCTTTCTTTCAACAGTTTTCATCACAAAGTTTCCATAATTTGTGAAAAATACAAACAAACACCAGAATAAATTTAACTGGTATTGATCTGCAATACTGACATGAAAGTGTCAAAGTTTATCAAAAAGTAAAACCCAATAAATTCCAGGAAAGCTATAATTCGATGAGGGTTTGATTAAATTTTCAGTGGTATGGAAAGTTCAGGCAAGATGGTCGAATGCATAGTAGAAACAGGCAAAACCCTAAACACAAACAATCAAGGCATAATAAAATATTTATGTGGAATGGAAGAGGAGAGAAACAATTTGGGAACTATTATACAGAAACAGTTTGAGGAAAGAGAAAAAATCGAATCCGATATTGAAAAATTAACTTTCAAATTAGGTCTAATTAACAAAAGTCTGACAATGAGAATCAAAACGAAAAACAACTATGACAAAACCATAGACGAAATAAAAGTGCACTACGAGAAACTGGTGGACAGTTCGAATAATTTGAGGGAAATTGTTGAGAAAACTCAGACAGAACTTGATAGCCTTATGAATAAGAAAATAGGCACCGGCACTCAGCCTGAAGAAGATGAAATCAAAATATTGTATATTAAACCTTTTGCGAACGATGACCAACCTACCAAAGAGAAAAGGCCACACAATGCTCCTGCAAAATGGGACAGTATAATTGGGGAAAAAATAAGGAAATCTCAAGAAAAAATTACCAATAAAAAAGGTAAGCTTATGTTTTTATACAATTTTTAAAACAATAATTATTGCTTTTACAGTTTCTTCTGAGAAAACAATTATTATTGCAGATCTTAGTGGAAATAAAGCAAATGGCAAGAGAATAAGAAAGGTACCTATACTTATTAAAACAAAGAAAATTTATTTTTTCAAAAATACCTTAATGTATGTATATTTTTAGCCAGAAAAATCTCTACAAAAGGAGTCTGAAATAGAAACAGAAATAATTCATAATAATAAACCAATGATTGAGTTGGAAAGTTCTTCTGGAAAAGTTACTGATGTGACATCTAGCTCAAATTTTCCAGAAACCAACGAACATGATACAGAACCTTCACTTTAGGACTAGGAGTTTGTCCCTTTCCCGCCAAGCCCTTTGAAGTTTATTGCAGCTAGTTTTGTTTTTTTTTTTTGTTTCTCATGTTTTAAAAAAATAATCATAAAATTGTTGTGTTACATTAATTCTTTTTTCAAATATGCAAACAGCTGGTGTTTTATCTCAATAGCTATTTCTGATCACATGAGTGAAAAAAAGGGGTTTTACACACATGTTACATACAAAATTTTCTCTACTACTGACAATATCTATCGGGATATCTATACCCATAAAATTGAAAATGTGTCTAATCGTGAGCGCATCACGCTTAAACTACTTCAAGAGAAGTCGTTAAAATTACTGATTTTACACAAAACTGCAAGCCAGGGTCCGAGCGTCAGAATTCCTTCAGTCACAAAATAAGGCTTGTATGATTGTCTAAGATTAAGCCGACACAGATACCTCAATGCTCTCTTTTGGATGACGAAGACCTGCCCAAAAAGGTATGCCGCACAAGATCCCCAAAAACGGATGCCATATCTTAAATGGCTCTCCACAACAGAAAAATATAGGTTTCTAGCAAATATTCCCGAGAATAGTCCTATCTAAATGGGATTTGACAGCCCAGACAGCATAACACCCCAATGAAAGCCTGCCACACAAGGCTATTAAGTATATGACAATCAAACCGGAACTTGGAATCCACAAATAGACCCGAAATTTATTGAGTCTTCCTTATCCTTTTTATAAAAAGAAAATTAGGATTTGTTGATTTATAAATTGCTCACAGACTACCTGATTTTCCCTGAGCTTCTCTCAGCTGTAAACTTCTAGGTCCCAAGAAGAATTCTTAGAGATGTGTGCTGGTTTTCATTGGCGAGATATCGCACCTCATAAGGCCAACCTATGACCCATTAATCGGGCTGTGTCTTATGCCAATGAGATACAGGTATAGACATATTTACTGTGTCATTGTACCAAATGAGGCGATCACTGTGATCTTGCTGTGTATGCATGTGTTTTTATTTCAAGTTTTTGTTTTAAATTTTATTGTTTTTGTCTCTAGCTTTTACTTTTTTGGCCGTTTCTTTCCATAATCTGTTCTTTTTATTTTAGATACTTATATGTAGTTTTTTCCCGTTGAAATTGAAAATAAAAATAATAAGTTTAAGAATAATTGATTTTTCTTCTATTACAGGCTTTTGAGAATGTTCATCATTCTTTTATGAAAAAAAAAATTGGAAGGAAACAGAAATTCAAGAGCCTGGAATAGTAAAAAATTGACAGTAAAGAAGAGAGAAATAGAGAGGAGAAAATTAACGAAAATCGATCATTTCTATTTTATATTCCAGGCTTTTCAATGTTCCTTAATCTTTTTGATGGAGGATTACTATAGATTCTCACAGCTATGTGTGTATTGCAAACAATATGCCCACATCAGCCATCAAAACTACTTAGATTGCAGGTTTCAAGATAAAATTCGGTTTTGGATATATATAATAAAATTTCCCAGCTGAAGGATAACTTAGGGACAGGTCCAGATGGTATCCCTGTTTCTGTCATTAAAAAGCACATATACTTGTTCCTCGACTTGTTCTCTTACATCCTGTGCGAAATCTACAATACATCATTGTCTACAAGAATTTTTCCAACGGTTTGGAAGACTAGTCTTGTAATCCCAATTTTTAAGAGTCGACACAATTACAGCATTGAGAATTACAGGCCAATTTCAAAAATGTCTATATTTTCTAAGATTTTTGAGTCAATAGTTACAGATAAATAATTAACACCTCTATTCAAGAATATAATTTTACAAGAACAACATAGTCACCACCTTGTTGGAGTTTGAGCAGGCTCTGTTTGATGCATTGGTCAGGGGTATCAGGTGAACCCTCGGGTGGACCTGATATATACTGAATTTTCCAAGGCATTTGACACGGTCGACCATAAAATTCTGGAGAAAAAACTGGAAAGTAAGTATAAGGTTTCATGGATCATTTTTGAGGTTCCTGAAGAAAACAGAGAGTGAAGATAGAAAACTCAGTCTCATCAGTCACATCATCTCTGGGTCCTTATTCTTGAAACTGGGGAGCAGCGTTCCCAAGAGAATGAGTATTCTGTCTTTGTTATTCATATTATCAGTTGCATATCGTTGAGAAAGACGGAACACTTGTTCTCCTGGGAACGCTGCTCCCCTGTTTCAAGAATAAGGACCCTGGTGTTTTGCAGAGTGGGCATCTATCCCCTCTCCTTTTCAATTTTTTCTTGCATGATGTTAAGAATGTTTTTAAACACTGTAAATTTCTCAGGGTTGGCAGGATATACATCAGTGATAAATATCCTGATATATATCTTGATAAATATCATGATATTTATGCTATAAATATCATGATATATATCAATATTAATTGTTTGGCCTTCTTTTCTTATTTTATAGTTTTATTATTTTATGTTGATAAGTTTAACGGCCGTAGTAGTCTATTTATGAGGAGGAAATCACAGGGATCTTGGCCAAAACAGTCTATATTAAGTCATTTATCAATTATTATTTTATTTATTTTTATTTTTGTATAAGAAATATCAGGTTTTTTAGGGCGGGTATTATGAAACTATTTTGACAGATAACTAAATGTTAACTTGTGGAATTACTATGAGAAGTACCGTCATTCCAGAAGTTAACTTCTAGTTATTCTGTCAAAATAGTTTCATAATATCCGCCCTAAGTTGTAGTTTTCTTTTTGTTGTTGAGTTCAGAGTCGTCATTTTTAGCTTCCTAGATAGGAAGCTATGGTGATAGCCCGATTTTGACCATGTCAAAATTTCATTAGATCTTGACGTTTTGGATCATTTTAATGGTTCATTTACATTCACTTCAAAGTCCAATTTGTCTTGAAATTGACGTGCTTGCCATATGGCGACAGCACAGATCCATTTACATTGAAATAAATTTGAAGTTCACTTCGAAGTGCACTTCAAATTTGGGCGAGCTGCTTGCTGAAGGCAAGGAGAAATTTGTGGAATGTCAAATTTTTAAATTCTCATAAAATTCTGACGTTTTGACTTGACGGTTTTTCTCAATTTCCAATATCCAAATAAACGGAACAAGCAAAAAAAGCAATCATGAATATTTGGTTAGACGATGGAAGGCAGGCTGTCGGTAGTGAAAGTGAAAATTACGGAAATATCGAGGAAAATATTGAAAATTATTATATTGTTGATGAAGACACAGAAGACATTGCTCAGGATACTCAGGAATTCTCTCGGTGAATTTTTGCATAAAAATGGCCCACATAATGAAAGAAGACTTTCAAAACATGTAAAACTCATACATTGATCTTTTCCTGCAGGGGGGTCTTTTTTTCTTATTTTTTAGGTGCAAAACACCCAAAACAGCCGCAAACGTTCCCAGAACCACAATTTTTTTCTGATTCTCCATGTCCATATTCAAAAATTCAAAAACTTCCAAACCTACAGAAAACGCAAATAATAAACAAACCTCGATCAACCTGAGTGAATTTTGACAATTTTGTTCTGCAATGTAAATCATAAAATATCAAACGTCAATTTTAACTTAAAGTTAGAAGTGAATGTAAATGCTCCTTAAGCCTTTTTGACAAGGTGGCACATTTCCGTCTGTGTGTGTGTGTGTGTATGTATGTGTGTGTGTGTGTGTGTTGGCGTTTTTATGAGAAAACGGCTCGATGGAATTTGATGAAATTATGGAAATAGGTATAAGAAGATGTGTAGGGAAAAGTTACGCAGAGATATATCGGGTCTTCAATAAAAAAACCAATCAAAGATTGCTATGGTTTTTCAAACGTATGTCTTAGCGATATTTTTCTTTAATTTTGTCAATGAACTTAATGTCAAAATGACATGTCAAAAATCCCGACCAATAAAGAAACAGTAATGCGACGTACGTTTTCGTAATCAAAGCAATCTTCGATTGGTTTTTTTTTGAAGACCCGATAGGAAAAAAAAAATTCCTCTTCAAGATATGACGTTATTGATCTTTTTTTAAATGGGAACGCCATCTTTTTTTTCATTGATTGGTTAGAGCTCATTTTGCTTTAAAAAAAAAATTAAAAAAAAAAAAATTAAAAAAAAAAAAAAATCTCAATAGGTTTCATTGGGACATTAAAACCTGAAAAAACGTCAAGATCTATTAAAATGAATTCATGGTTTGAAATGACAATAATTAATGACAATGACAATCATTAATTAGGTAGTTATTTGTCTAGGAAGCGTTATGTCAAAAATTTGACATCTGGTTTTTTGTTGTTGAACCCCGTCTTAAGGCAAACAAACATAAGTAATATAAATGACATGTTTTCATATTCGTAAACTTGAATTTTTATTTACCTACTACACTTTACATTCCTATATAAAGGGTGGGGACTTTAACTGGAACTAATTCGCTAGAACCTTCGAATAAAATATGTGGACAAAACGCAAAAACACATCGATCAAGATTTTTTGCTTGAGTTTTTTTCACATTAATTTTTTTATACAGGGTGTTCCAACAACAGCTGTATGGTTGTCAACTTTATTTTTCCAAATGGTAGCCCCTGTATATTATAACATTTCTGGATTCTGCAGAAAATTCTAGACATATTTCATTCACAATGTCATATACCTATCTTTAACTGTTTCGGAAATATTGACAGTTGAAAATGGACTTTTTTGCAACTTTGACAGGCTGTAAAACCTTAACGGTTAATTTTAGAGGAAAACCTATTTCACATTCCTATCTTAAATTTTCATAAGCTATCATTTGACACCAACTTTGAATTTAATCCATGATTAAAAATTCCAGGTAAATTCAATCTCCAGTTAAATTCAAAGTTAGTGTCAAATGATAGTTTATGAAAATCTAAGACAGGAATGTAAAACTGGTTTTCCTCTAAAATTAACCGTTTAGGTTTTACAGCCTGTCAAAGTTGCAAAAAAGTCAATTTTCAACTGTCAATATTTCCGAAACAGTTGAAGATAGGTATATAACATTGTACATGAAATATGTCTAGAATTTTCAGCAGAATCCAGAAATGTCATAATATACAGGGGGTACCATTTGGAAAAATAAAGTTGATAACCGTACAGCTGTACGCCCTGTACACCCTGTATAAAAAAATTGATATGAAAAAATTTCAAAAAAAAAAATTTTGATCGACGTGTTTTTGCGTTTTGTCCACATATTTTATCCGAAGGCACTAAAACTTATTATTGCCATACCAACTTTACATGTTTATAACATGTTATTAAATTTACCATAAAGTTATTTTGAATTTTAATAATATAGATAACAGAAAACAGAGGAACTAATTTGATTTAAAAATATAAATAAATATCCAAATTTTGATATACAGGGTGTCACGAAAGGTTTGTTACAAACTTCTAGGGATAGTAGATCTCGTAAAAATAAAACTTTTTTTCTTAATAAACATGTGTCCGGAAATGCTTCGTTTTCCAGATATACAGGGTGGTCCAAATTTGAGCCTCATCATTGGGATCTTGGTAATCGTAAGAGATACAGACGGTCAGTTAAATTATGGCCAAGTTGCGCAATTTTATGACCAATAGAATACCGTTTTGAAACTAGAAAGATTCCGAATACTTCCGGAGATATTCGGAAAAAACCAAAATTTTGTAAAATCGTTGTTATTTTTTCCCGGGCTTATTCGAAAAGCAATTTTAAAATAAATGTCACTTCATCGGTGTCACTTTTTCTCCTTTAGAAGATGGTGCTACTAAATTTAAAATTCGACGTTTTGTCTTCAGGCGGCCATCCTCAACTACCTTTTTTTAAATACGGACCTGGATTTTTTATTTGCGATTTTGTCATCTTTGCGCATCCTAAAACCGATACTGTTTATAATTTTCCAATAACAGCAAAAAAAGCAGGTCCGTATTAGAAAAAAAAAAATTAATGATGATTTCAGAGGAACGAAACATTGGATTTTAAATTTAATACCACCAACTTGTAGAGAAGAAAAAGTGACAATGGCAAGGTGAAATTAGTTTTCCACAATCTCTTTAAATAAAATCAGGAAAAAATGAAAACTATATGAAAAAAAAATGAATTTCTCGTTTTTCTTAAATTTTTTCCTGATTTCATTTAAAAAGATTTTGGAAAAACTAATTTCACATTCCCATTGTCACTTTCTCTTCTTTACAAGATGGCAGTATCGGACCTGCTTTTTTACCGTGTTATTGAAAAATTATAAACAGTATCGGTTTTAGGATGCCCAAAGATGACAAAATCGCAAATAAAAAAATCAAGGTTCGTATTTGAAAAACGTAAGTTAAGGATGGCTGCCGGAAGACGAAACGTCTAATTTTAAATTTAGTACCACCATCTTCTAAAGGGGAAGAAGTGACAATGATCAAGTGACGTTTATTTTAAAATTGCTTTTCAAATAAACCCGGGAAAAAAAAAACGTTTTTTCAAAATTTTGGTTTTTTACGATTATCTCCGGAAGTATTCGGAATCTTTCTAGTTTCAAAACGGTATTCTATTGGTCATAAAATTGCGCAACTTTGCCATAATTTAACCGACCCCGTATCTCTTACGGTTACCGAGATCCCAATGATGAAGCTCAAATTTGGGCCACCCTGTATATCTGGAAAACGAAGCATTTCCGGACGCATGTTTATTAAGAAAACAGTTTTATTTTTACGGGATCTACCATCCCTAGAAGTTTGTAACAAACCTTTCGTGACACCCTGTATATCCGATAATTGGATATTTATATAAATATCATGATATTTGCCAACCCTGAAATTTCTCAATTTTGCTGATGACATGAAAGTCTTTGTCTCTAAAAAATATCCATGACTGTGAAATCTTGCAAGGAGAACTCAACAATTTCTTCAACTGATGTAAAGTTAATCATTTGGCGCTAAACGTTGATAAGTGCAAAGTGATGTCTTTCTATAGATCTAAAAGCCCTATTATTTTTAACTACTTGATAAATGGAACCGAACTTGATAGGGTTTATGTTATTAGCTCGGTTATTAGAGATCTTGCCGTATTTCTACATGTCGAATTGAATTTTTCTGAACATATTGAAAGAATATCCAATGAAGCCATGGGATTATTTGGATTTGTGACACGGAATTTGAGAGATTTTAATAACATTTACACCTTGAGGAATGCTTATTCAGCTATAGTTCGCCAAATTTTGGAGTATGCAAGTCCAGTTTGGTCCTCCTTCTATGGTAAACATAAGTACCAACTGGAGAGGGTACAACGAAGATTCTTAAAAAAATGTTGCTTACAAACTAAATATTAGTCATGACTCTATTAATTATGATGATATCGAGGATGATATCTTAAAACTTTCAAACGTGCAAACTCTAACCCAAAGGAGAGATCACCTGGACCTGTGTATTTTGTTCAAACTGGTGAATAATATAATCCAGTCACTTTAGCTCTTATCTTAGGTTGGTTTTAATCGAGGTTTTAATGTACCACATAACATAAGAAACAATAGACTATTTTATGTATAATATCATCCTATCATCTTACTAATTATGGTTACAATCAGGGATCGACCGATACAGTTTTTTTTTTTTAAACCGATATTGCCGATACCGATACGATATGGCTTTATAGAAGGCCGATACCGATATAAGGCCGATACCGATATAAGGCCGATACCGATATAAGGCCGATACCGATATATTATTTGTTTTCTCGCACCTTTTCCTTTAGTTTGTTTTTTTAATTTATAAATAATTTTGAATTTGAGTTTAGATAAGCAGAATGTTGAGTTTTTTTTTAAAAATAAATACCTAATTAATTTAAAATAAATTTATGAAAAATAATTTCTAATATTTACTTTCTTCATAGTCACTTCCATATGTACGAATCACAATTATTAGCTGTTTTAAGCTTCAAAAAAGCCTTAGTGATGATTATCTTCCTTATGCTGCCATTGGTGCCCTTGCTGATGCCATACATAACTCCATTGAATTGGGAAACTTTCCCCCTCTTCTAAAAACGGCCATAGTCATCCCTCTATTTAAAGGAGGTGATACTGGCTCACCCTCTAGCTACAGGCCCATTTCTTTGTTGCCCACATTGGCAAAGGTTGTGGAAAGGATTGTTAAGGGTCGTATGACTTCATTTTTGGAGAGGCATAATGTTATTTCAGCCTCACAATTCGGATTTCAGTGCACAAAAAATACAGATGATGCAATGTTCCACCTTCTGGATCAACTTTATCTTGGCCTCAATGATCGAGAGTTCGCGTCGGCAGTGTTCTGTGACCTGGCAAAGGCCTTTGACTGTGTCAATCATGGGATTCTGCTGGGCAAGCTTGAGATTTATGGTTTCAGAGGGTCAATTTTGAACTGGTTCAAGTCATACCTATCTGATCGCGTCCAGAGCGTATCTTTCAACAACTACACTTCCACTGAGCTCCGGGTTGAAGCAGGGGTTCCTCAGGGGTCTGTTCTGGGACCCCTTCTGTTTCTTCTTTATGTCAACGACCTCTCTTCTGTGATTGTTAATGGCCAATGTACTTCCTTTGCAGACGACACTACTATCCTGTGGCATCATGGTAGTGTTGCTCTGCTCAATGACATGGTGAACACTGACCTATCAAATATCAAAAAATGGTGTGATGCTAATTTGCTTTCATTTAATGTTTCCAAAACGAACATAATTCACTTTAAGGGTAATTTCAATAATTCCATTTCAATTGACGGTCAGCCTATCAACAACTTGAGCGAAAACCGATTTTTGGGCTTGTACATTGACAGTAGGCTGAAGTTTGGGACTCATATCTCCAATTTGTGCTCTAGACTGTCTTCCGGCTGCTTCGCTATCAGGGCCGTAAAAAATGAATTAAATACCGATATCGCAAAGAATGTTTATTTTTCTCTTATAGAGTCCCATCTAAGATATGGCATTTGTTTCTGGGGCTCTTGCTCTCATAACCTCTTCCAGTCAGTATTTGTGTTACAGAAGCGCGCTATTAGATGTGTTTTCGGCTTACGACTCCGAGACTCGTGCAAGCCTACATTTAAAGCTGAAAAAATACTGACGGCTTATAGCATTTTCATATTGGAGTCTGTGTGCTTAATGCATAGGAAGTACCTGAATCTGGTGCACTCTGTATCCGCTGTAAATACTCGAAGCTCGTTTACCATTGATCTGCCCATTCCCTCTTCAACTTTAACCATGAACTCGATTCTTTATAATAGTAAAAGGCTGTTCAATAAGTTGCCTGTCCATATTCGACGAATTGTAGATTACAGGGTGTTTAGAAATACGGTGAAAAGACTCTTGGCTGCGGAGGGGTTTTACAGTTTTGATGAGTTCCTGTCCCATAATTTCAATTAGGTTTAAATAACTAGCCCAATGCTACCCTAGATATTCATTCATTTATAGGTAGATATTGATATTTTTATTTTTTTATTTTTATTTTTATTTTTATTTTTATTTTTATTTTTATTTTTATTTTTATTTTTATTTTTATTTTTATTTTTATTTTTATTTTTATTTTTATTTTATTTTAATTTTAATTTTAATTTTAATTTTAATTTTAATTTTAATTTTAATTTTTATTTTTATTTTTATTATCTTACATTATTTAGTGATTAGAATTTTATTACTAGTTATATAATAAGATATGTAATCTATTAGGAAGTTGGATCTTATGGATATTATGATTATGTAGTTTATTTTCCACAGCTTTGTAAATGAGACTATGTCTTCCTACAATAAAGCAATTTTGATTTGATTTGATTTGATTACTGATCTTTTAAAATATGATTTGTATCGGTCTAAAGTTATCGGCCAATGATTGGCCGATATGCCGATACACCGATATACCTGAAAAAGGCCGGTACGCCGATATACCGATATGCCATATCGGTATCGGTTGATCCCTGGTTACAATTCTCCATCTCCTATAACTAGATTTTCAAGACTGGCAAATAAATTCAATGTTGGACTGGAAAGTTTAAGAAGACAAATCAAATTGATCTAACAATTGTTTCTGTTAGTGGTTTTATTCTTGTTTGTAAAAATCACAATATTAGGTATTATTCGAGGTATTACTTATGTCATGTCTATTTATTGTTAAGGTCATTTTAAACTTTTTATTATTGTTATTTTTTTTCTATTTTAATATTAGTCGCCTTCTCTACAGATTTTAGCATGTTGTATTGTTTCTTCTTTTTTTTAATACTTAATGTTTTGTTTATTAAGTGCCCTGTCTAGACAGCGACACAATATGATTTATTGGTTTACCACATACCTACTTAAGTATACAGGGTGTCCCACGGTGGATGGCGTATTAGACGTTTATGGAGAACTAAAAAGCGAATCATTTTGAAAATTTGGCAACCGGGATAAACGACCATGATCTACACTTTAAAAATATTTTTGACCATGCGGTGTTGCCGCTTCTACTCTAAACTAGTAGCAACATCACTATTTTAAATCGAACACCCCGTATTTAATTGCATATTTGGATTCTACGTAAAATTCTGAGCAGATTTCATGTGATATACCCTATACCTAAGTTCAACTGTTTTGGAAATATTGACGGTTGAAAATTGACTTTTTGCAACTTTGACAGGCTGTAAAATCTAATTGGTTAATTTTAGAGGAAAACCGATTTTACATTCCTGTCTTAGATTTTGATAAACTATCATTTAACACCAACTTTGAACTTAACCAGAGATTAAATTTAACTGAAATTTTTAATCATGGATTTAATTCTAAGTTGGTGTCAAATGATAGTTTATAAAAATCTAAGATAGGAATGTAAAATCGGTTTTCCTCTAAAATTAACCGTTCAGGTTCTACAGCCTGTCAAAGTTGCAAAAAGTCAATTTTCAACTGTCAATATTTCCAAAACAGTTGAACTTAGGTATAGGGTATATCACATGAAATCTGCTTAGAATTTTACGTAGAATCCAAATATGCAATTTAATACGGGGTGTTCCATTTAAAATAGTGATGTTGCCACTAGTTTAGAGTAGAAGCGGTAACACCGCATGGTCAAAAATATTTTTAAAGTGTAGATCATGGTCGTTTATCCCGGTTGCCAAATTTTCAAAATGATCCGCTTTTTAGTTCTCCATAAACGTCTAATACGCCATCCATCGTGGGACACCCTGTATAGATTAAGGATTATTGTACCTACTGTAAAATGGCTTGTTTGTGAATAAAATTCCATTCTATTTTATTCTATCGAAAAATAAATTTAGAAGAAAACAGAAATTCAAAAGCCTTGAATAGTCAAAATTTCAAAAAAATAAAGGAAGAGCAACAAAGAGGAGACATTTTTAATGCAAAGGCTTTTATAATATCAAAATTTATATTTGTAGGTATTTAGGAAGTTTTGCAAAGAAAGTAAAACAGTAACAATTTACCTATTAAACTTTTTCAGCGATTTTTTACGCGCTAGTGTATAAAGTCAGTTACTTTATTTGCAACATTGTAACACTAGTTCATGAAATATAATTTTACGTCTTTTAAACACTTCGTAAAGTAAGAGGTACTTTATGCACAGAAGTAGAAAATAGCTATTTACCTAACAAGTGCGGAAAATGAATTTTTCCGCAAGTGTTAGGTACAATATTTTTCCTACAGGCGAAAAAATGTAAAATTTTTCTTTTTTTTTTTTGACATATCAGTGTGGTAAAATTTTTTCCGCACTGATAGCCGTGCGGAAAAACTTTTTCCGCACTGATATGTCAAAAAAAAAAGTTTTACCACACCGTGCGGGAAAACTCATATTCCGCATGCATATCAGTGCGGAAAATCGATTTTTCCGCACGGCTGTAGGAAAAATATAATAACATATTTTATTGCTTTAGCATAAGATTTGAGAGTCAGCATTGGATGTCAGCAATGAACTTCAATGATTTCTCTTTCAAATATTTATAATTCGATTTTTAATAAAATAGAAAAATAGACAGCTGCAACTAGTGTATAAAGGAGAATTATTAAAATAAATAGGAATTTATATTGGTTTTAGTTTTAATGTGAGACTAGTAGATTTCAAAATAATATGTAGGTACTTTTTTAATTGAAAAAAAAATGTGGTTAGGTATGTCTTTTTTTTCAAAGCAAATTCTCCTGTTGTGACCAATGAATTGTCTTTAAAAAAAGACAATAATATCAGGCCTTGAATAATCAAATACAGAAACAACAACAAATACCATAATTATAAAAATTAAATGCACTTTTACCTCGAACCATCTTTAATTTTCCCTTCCAGGAGGCAGGAAGTGAACAGTTTTGCAATCAGAAATCCTATTTAAATGAATGAAAATTGACAGAGTTTCCCACAAAGAATGGTCTATGATAAGAAAGGAAACGTAATTTCAATGAACCATCACATTTTTCTTAAAAAATAATAAAGAAAAGACGGAAAAAACGCGAAAAAACAACCCGACAAAGCTTCACTTAGCTTTTTTGTTTCCGAATTATTTGATTAGGATTGTCACATTTGACGTCTAGCAGCTGATTTGAGGAAGTAGGTCACGTGACTTGTTAGCGGGAAATTTTGAATTCTAATATTTTATTTATTACAATACACTGCACATAAATATAATTCAATTTTTTTTTTATTTTATTTTCAAATTAAGTCGTTTTTCGTTTTCATTTACCAATTAATAAATTATTATTGGTTTTTTAAATTTATTTTTCTATGGTGTAAATTGGACTTTTCCAAATCGCACACAGATGTCAGTGCAATGCATTCTTCTTTCTCTTTCATTCCTTCCTTGTAGGAAGGGGTGTTTTGTGTAATGTAATTCTTGTGCAAAAAGTTAAATAAAAAAGAAAATGCAGGAAGACGTTGATAATGGTAAATTTAACAAAACTTATAAATAATATTTATTAATTTATACTGCAGGTATATTGCATTGATTGTTAACATTGTATTTTTAAATTAAATAAAACCCAAAAGATTTTTCTTCATGTTTGCGTAGGAGGAAAAGAAAAAGTGAAATGTCAAATAAAAATATGCGATTTGTTTTTTAATTTAAAGCTTATTTGATTTACCTAAAGGATTCGTTTTTGATAGAATCATTTGAGTTGTTTGTAAAATTTCATTTCAATGGCTGTATTTTGTTTCAAAACCTTCGATTTCAAAGGATTTTTGCTTATTAATGAATACTTGTTGTGTAAACAGTCCTTAAATTAAAGGAAATGCTGCAATGCAGCGTTGCCGTTGATGACAAAATTTATTTTATTCGAAAATTTTCAAAAAAGAATTTCCACAGGAATATTCAAAATCTATTTGATTACCTACAACTTTAGCAAAAATTTAGATGTTACGTTTCACTATATACTTATTATTCGTGAGATATAGTTTAATTTTCAGTATTTTAGATTTTGTGTACCTATATAATAATATGTCCTACTATACAATATCCAGAAACAAATTAAAAAATATTCTTGATACAAATCTAAAGGTGGGTTTATACAGCCACATAACATAACATAAGAAATAACATAACATTAAGGTGGGTTTATACAGCCACATAACATAACATAAGATAAAAAGTTGAACTTATGGAAACCCCTTATGGCGTTTATACAGAAAATAACATAACATAACATAACATAAGAAATAATAAAGTTGGTTAACTTTTAACTTTTATGTCTTATTTTATGTGAAAACGGATCTGCGCATGCTCCTCCCTTGATGTCGGCAATGGCGGAGTAGTAAACAAAACATTCCAACAAAAAAAAAAAATTTTGATTTTGTTTTCAGCTAATGATAATTTTTTGGAATTCGATATTGATTTTCTGTTACTGCTAAATTATTAATTAATAATTTTTTTTATCAAATATAGTGTTTTCGGTAGAGTACACGTACCAGCTGATTGGTCAGAAATTATTTCTTATGTTATGTTATTTTCTGTATAAACGCCACAAAATTCTTATTTCTTATATTATGTTATGTCTTATTTTATCTTATTTCTTATGTTATGTTATGTGCTGTATAAACCCACCTTTAATAATGCTCATATTACATCTGTGTATTTTTCCGTGCATTTATTCATGTAGTTCATGGTGACAACCGAAAAACTTCACACGCAACATAAATCAGCATTATGAAAAACAAAATAATGTTGGCACCCTGAACTACTTACATGAATAGAAGAATGAAAGATACACAGAAAAATACACATATGTAATACAGGCATAACTCTAGGCCTCAAAAGCACCTCTTTCTTCTGTATTTCCATTATCTCCATGTGCAATCTTTCCTCTTATCATTTTTAACTCTAATTCATCATGTCATCAATTTCCTTTTGTTTTCAATTTTCATCTTGCTTCTTTCTGTCGTTTCGAAGTTTGCACTCGAACATCTTCATCTATTGTCTGCTTCCTGTGTTTTTTATTTTTATTTTCTTTGACTTTTAAATGCTCCAACTCTTGATTGTATTATTCAACTTTATCAAGCATTATTTCCTCTCTTTCACATATAAGTTCTCTTCGAGCCTGATGTTTTTTTTTCTATATTTTTTTGGATTTGTTAATGTATCCAACAGTCCATTCCTTTTTTTTTCACATTTCTAATTGTTGTTTGTAAAATGGCCTTAACTTCGGAGTCGAAAAGAAACTCCTCTATGGTTTTTGATGTTGCTTTTCAAGCTCCTGCTGCTCGTTGACAATAGTTATTAAAGTTCTAATTTGAGTTTTTTTTCTTTCATCTTCCATCATTTCCCGAGTCATTTCCTGTAATTCTAGTTTTTTCATTTGCAATATCAATTATTTGTTTCTTGTACGTTGTGGCTTTTTGTTTCAATTTCAGTTTTTGTAAAGTTCTTCAAACTCTTTGCATCTCAACTCATTGCTGATAATTTGTTTCGAAGTCCTCCATTTGCTTATCTAAATGCTCTTTTAATTTGAGTTGTTTTTCTCGAATTTGTTAGTCATTTTTTTCTGTTGTTCTTATTCAAATTTTAAACTTTCTTCTTTAATTTTTTGTTTGTTTTCTTTCTCTTTTCGCTCTTTTTTCATTCGTTTTTCAATTTGCTGATCCAGCAAAGTTAATTGTAAATCCTTTCCATCGTTATCTGCTCTCTATTATTGTCTCACTACACTATTCGCGTTTTTTTTAAATTCGTTTTGTTTAATTTCTGAATTTACATCTTGCAGAAGTTTAGTTAGAATTTCTACTGGGAATGGTTTTTGTCCCGGTTTTTGTTGCATTTTTAGGTTTTGTGTGACCATTAATTCGATTTAATAGCTGTTTTCCTCTTGTTCTGGCTGCTTCCTTAGCTTTTCTAGAAGTTCTTCCTTGTCTTTTTTTGTCTTCAATCTAAAAATTAATATTTAAATTGCTTGTGGTTATAATTTATTTTTATTGCAAATAGGCTAAGGTGAAAGATTTTCAACCGAAATCATTTTATTATAGTATCCTCATAATATCTACTAAGGCCACTATAATCCTTATTCTATGATCAGTTTATCGCAGATTTTTCAGGAGGCCACCTTTTAACGCTCATGTCTAACCGAGTTTCTAACAAACCGTCAAGGGGCAAACCAAAAATGTGGGGAATTCAGGAATTTATCGGAAATTGGAGGAATTTATGAGAATTTGAGGGAATTTATAGGAAATTTGTAGAATTTATGAAAAGGAAATTGTAGGGTAATTATGTCATGATATCACTGAGTTTCACATTCCTATTGAAAGAGACACTAACTGCAAATTAAAAAAAAAATAATCTAGTTTTGTCTTGGAGCTTGGTCATTCATTTTTATTTAAAAATTCTCCCAAAGTTTCAAATCAAAATCAAATCAAATCAAAAATGCTTAATTGTACAAAGAGCTCAACACTCTCCGAGACACTCTCTTACAAAGCTGGAAATAAAAATAAAGATATAAGTTATGTGCAAACGTGGTGCTTGAGTTGGAAACGATAACAATTAAAAACAATAAAATAAATAACAAATTTAAAAACAAAATAATTGAAAAAAGAAAACCTACATAATTAAAATCTATCATTGTAATATTCGTTAAGGTAGTAATAGGCCTTACTCAATAATAGCCTTTTAACATGCTTATTGAAAATCCTATTGCTTTCCAAGTTTTTAAGTTCCAGAGGCAGGTGATTAAACATTTTTACTCCTTCATATATGATTGAGTTTTTTGTCAAAGTAGTTTTAGGGACAGGCAATCTCAAATTATCACTATTGAATCTTGCCACTCTTGCTGAATTATTGACTGGATTCCTATACTATTGTGGGCCATGTCTACTGTTATAAGAATAAAAATGAGGATCCTCTCCCGAATAAATAATGGCTTGCAGTGCTCCCTAGGACCAACTCCACACAAATGTCGTACAGCCCGCTTTTGAAGTACGAAGACGGATTGTATGAGTTGATTGTTTGCAAAACCCCAAAATTGAATTCCGTACTTCAAATGCGATTCCACAAGGGCGAAATATATTCCCCTTGTAACATCCTGGCCTAAATCCATTCTTGCCATCCCTATAGCATACATGCCGATGCCAATTTTTTTCGCACTACCTGTATATGATCCTCACATTTTACCTTTGTATCAATGAACACTCCTAGATAGATAGATAGATTCTTTATTCGATCATGTAAAAAAGACAAATACAATTCACAGTATACTGCGTATCACAAGTTTTCTACATTTTTACCTCTAGGGTGTTGATCATGTCATAAATAACAAAGATTATTACATATACTATTACATATAACAATAATAATATCAAACATACAAACACAAAATATAAAATATAAAAATATAAATAGTCACAAAAATCCTTAAAATTTACATAATACAATAAGGAACACATAAATCAAATATTGCTCCTGCAATTTCCAGATGTCCTGAGCCCTCTAGAGCCTGCACAGAAAGGACCAAGTGCGCGTCTCCATCTATGCCATTTGTCTGTGTTAGTTTGATAATGATTGCGTTTGTGTTTTGATATTAAGAAATTTTACTTTACCAAGTTGTCAATTTGTGGATCAGTGAAAAACTCATCCAGACTGTAGTAAGCTTTTGTGTTTAGGAATGTTTTAATTCCTCTTTTGATATTCTGTGGCAGTTGCCTTCGAAATGAAATGAGAATAGCATTCCAGACCCTCAGAATGCTATGCTTAACGTTCTTTGCAATGTATGAGTACTGAGCGGTTTCTGTTTTTAAGTTTTCTTTAAACCTAGTATCATGGGGGTGGTCTGCTTTTATTGGTCAAAAATATCTGGGTTTTCTGATACAAATTTTATGCACTCTAAGATGTAGATATTAAAAATTGTTTCCACACTACTCTCAATAAAAAGATTTTTACAACTTTCCGTACTTTTTCTTTGATAAATTGTCCTTAAGCACCTTTTCTGAAGCTTGAGAATTCTTTGCGACTCCGAGACACTACCCCAAAAAATGACACCATATCTCACCCTTGATTGGATGTAAGCTTGGCTAGCTGTTAGCGCTGCCGAGTCTCTAAGAACCCTTAGGACGTAACAGTACTTACTCATGCTTGTTGCAAGCTGGTCAATATGTGCACGCCAGTCCAGCCTCTCATCCAGCACCACTCCGAGAAAGGTAACATTTCCCTTTGTAGCAATTGTAGTGTCATTGTAGTCAATATCATTATTTCTTCAGGTTTTAGATTGAAGTTTATAATTTGTGTTTTTGCCACATTAAGTTGAAGATTGTTGTTTGTAAACCAATTCTGAAGACCTTCAAGTGATTCCCAGACATTTGTGACACATTCGTTTTTGGTTTTGTTACAACAGAGCACAGAAGTATCGTCGGCAAAGAGTACCACCTCATTTTCTAGTACATTTGCAACATCATTTGTATATATTAAGTAAAGCAGTGGGCCCAGTATTGAGCCCTGGGGTACGCCCCTTTTTATGTAGGCAAAGTTCGATTTTTTTACCTCCCCTAGGCTATTTTCTGCCAAGACACCCTGTTTTCTATGATTTAAATATGACTCGAACAGTCTCAGCGGTGTGTCTCGTACTCCGATCCTCTCAAGCTTTCGACAGAGCAGGCCGTGGTCTACACTGTCAAAAGCCTTTGAGAGATCCAGACAGACGGCCATGGTGACATTGTTCTTGTTTCGTGATTCCAAAATTCGATTTAGTGCTGTGTAGAGCTCTTATAGTGGATCTTTTCCTTCGAAAACCATTCTGTTTTTCACTCAACCAGACATTTTCTTCTAAGAAGTTTAATAACCTTATATAAATTGATCTTTCAAAGATTTTACTAAAGTTGGATAACAAGGAAATTGGTCTGTAGTTTTTTAGATCAGTTAAAGTTTTGTGGATTGGTTTTAGCAGTGCAATTTTAAGGTTGGCAGGAAAGATGCCATTTTGCATCGATAGATTTATCAGGTATGTTAATGGCTCTGCAAGTGAATTTGCGCAAGCTTTTATAATGCTAACAGGGATCTCATCATATCCGGTAGATTTTTTATTTTTTAGATCTTTTATGATTTTCAAGGTTTCTAGATCTGTCAAGGGTCGGAGTTCAAGATTCTTTTTACACACAGTGTCAGATTTATCAGCCTGGCTACTACTGCTCTCTGATATCACATCAGGGCATATGTTTACATAAAAGTTATTCACATCATTCAGGAACTCGGTCTCATTTTCATATTCAAAGTGGTTTAGAATTGAGTCTTTTTTTATTGTTTTTGTGGCAGTTAAATTAAGCTCCAGGTTGCCTACTGTTTGTTTTCAGCATTTTGTATAAAGTTTTTGTTGCTGAGCTTCTTTGCTTGTTTTATTACCTGTTTGAGTATGTTTGAGTATTTTTTGTAGTGCTCCACAGTTGTTACCCCAATTCTAACATTTTGAAATAGTCTTCTTTTATTTTTACTAGATATCTTTATACCAGCTGTGATCCAATTGTGTGTTGGTTTGTTTCTTTGCTTCATTTTTTTAACTGGAAAAATTAGATTTACTTTCTGTAGAAATATGTGTTCAAATCGATTGAAGGCCCTGTCCACATCTGGCTCCCGATAGATGCTACCCCAGTTGCAGCGCTGTATTTCCTCACAGAATCTTTCAGTGTTATTTCTAGAAAAAACCCTAACTGCTTTAATTTTTTCTTTATTTTTGTTTATTTCAGAATTATCTAGTGGTAACCTTATTGATTGGGAATAATGATCACTCACAACAGTCTGGATGACCACACTGTTTTCATAATCACCAAAGTTTGGAAAAAAATGATCAATGCAAGATGTCTTTTCACTGTTTTTGTCCTTTGGTGGTCTTGTAATGTTAAATATGGTCTGTTCGTAGTTATAAGAGTGTATAAGATCCAACAGTTTATTTTTGTCATTATTGTTACTTACTGTCGGTGATAAGTTGATGTTACAATCTCATGCCCACAAGACTTTGTAATTCAGGAAGCGCACCCTGACCTTTCTGCACAGCCTCTCGAAGACCTCTAGGAAGAGTTCACAACTCCCCTTACGGCCCTTACAGGACCTATAAACACAGAAAATTAGAATTTTATCAATTTTATTTATTAATGTACAGAGTTCTATTTGACCCTCGATACAAAATTCTTTGAAGTCATCCAATTCCATAAAGTTTTCCTCTCCATCTCCGACCAGAATGCATATACCACCATGTTGAATTTTAGAGCGTGAAAATGATGCTAACAGGGTGTAGCCCTCAAGCTTGACAAATGCTTCTTCACCTAGAAACTTATAACTCTCTCTATTACTTAATGGGACATTGTTTAGAATAACGTCCGTTACAG
Source organism: Ceutorhynchus assimilis (assembly GCA_917834065.1). Lineage (NCBI taxonomy): Eukaryota > Metazoa > Arthropoda > Insecta > Coleoptera > Curculionidae > Ceutorhynchus > Ceutorhynchus assimilis. Next base: position 27,538,650 of record OU892280.1, on the reverse strand, counting down.
ACCCCTTAAAAGTCAAAATATTAGTCTTTGCAATGTTGAATATCAATTTGTTGCTGTTACACCAGTCCATTATCGCCCTAATAGACCCTGAGATAGGGCCTGTTTAGTGGAGTCATTTTTTTTTTGTCTGGCATTTTGAGGGATGAATGTGACTAGTAAGCTGATGAGAATATAAGTGGTTTTAATGCCTGCCCCCTGTTCGAAATGTCCACAGAATGTTTCGCCGGAAAACTCGATTTCGAACTGTGATTACTGTCTGGCGATTTTTCAGCATTATTTTCACAACAAAACCTTTCATTCTCTCGATTGTCAGACAAAAATTAAACGCGGAAGGTTCTTTTCTTTTCTCTTGGAAGTTGACACCCATCCCCATTTTTTCAGCTACTGAAAAGCATCTGATATTTTTCATGGGTGAATTATTTATCAATGTCAATCTTTTATTTAAAAGCTAAAAAATTTGAGATCATTAATAGTTATTTATACACCAAGTGAGTTAAATGAATGTTTATTCATGAGAAGAAAGTTTAACCCACGAGCCTAGCGAGTGGGTTAATTTTCTTCGAATGAATAAACATTTTAACTCACGTGATGTATACAAAATTTTATCCCATTTTAGATAGATAGACATTCGAAAAATAAGGTACTCAATAGGAATCAAATTATAAAAAGAATTCATATAGCGAGCGCATATCAAATATTGAAACTGGTAGTTGCTAGGGTATAACTAGTTGTTTGTTTGTATTTGTAGCAGATTTTTATACTGGCAGAGTGACTTAAAGACCGAGAGTGAGTTAAAAATATTTTAAGTCACTCAGGTGATAAACGTCTACTTACCTTTGTTATTATGCGTTCAATAATGTCATTTTTAAACGTCAAAATGGGATAAAAAAAAATTCTTCATGTAAATCAATTTTTTTCTTCTGCAAATTTTCGAACGGGAGGCCAGCATTAAAATCACCCATATTCTCATCAGCTTAGTAGCCACATTCAGCCCTCAAAATGCCAGACAAAAAAAAATTACTCCACTAAACAGCCCCTATCTCACAGTCTATAATGTCATTATTAATACTATCCGTCAATATGTCAGCATCTGTTCCTAGCCACAATATTGATGTATCATCAGCAAATAATGTAAAGGTTCCAGTAATGTTAATGTGAGCTAGGTCGTTAATATAAGAAACAAAAGTGGGCCAAGTACTGAGCCTTGATGAGGAACCCCATGTTCAATACCCTGACCTGTTGACAAATCCTTCAGACCCTTCACAAATTGTTTTCTATTAGTTAAATATGACTGCAGCCAGCTCAAAGTGACCCCGAAAACCATACCGGGCAAGTTTCCGCAGCAGTATTCCCCGATCTACGTAGTCAAAAGCCTTCGAGAAGTCACAGAACATTGCCGCAGCCATCTCTCCCTGGTTCAGGCCAAGATACAATATCTCGAGGAAGTTAAATATTGCATCACAAGTGTTTTTATTATTTTGAAATCCAAACTTGCTAACATTCAACAAATTATGTTTCTGAAGAAAATCCATCATTCTAGACTACAATTTTTTCCACTATTTTAGACAATGTTGGAAGAAGCGAAATAGGGCGATAAGAAGATGGATCCTCAGCAATCCCACTCTTAAATAAGGGCTTAAACAGTGCCACCTTTAGACTATCAGGGGAAACACTCTTTTCAAAAGATAGATTTATTGCAACTGCAAGAGTCTCCAACACACAATCAGGCAACTTGCCAAATATCCTCACCTGATGAATTTTTATTCTTTATTTGTCTGAATATCACTTCATGATTTACAGGACCAAATTTAAAAAAAATTAATAGAATGATGAGTTTAATTTTTATTTAAATGAAGAATATGTCTGAACATTTCAATAACTGTCAAGGAAAAACCTTTTGGAATTGGATCCACTTAGACTTGAATGGATTTGAATGCTGCATTCAAAATATCGTTCATATTGGGGCCAAATTAGGAAATCGTCTACTCAGAAAAAAATTCTTGGCCATTGGAGTATGGAGATTACCTCGGAGATTACATTATTTCAGTAGATCATTTTAATATGCTAAATGAAAAAATAGGTAATGAAAGTGAACATTCATTAGTTAGTTCTGACATTGTTCCAGAAGATAGGATGAACTTTATAAGCTCATTGACAATTTCAGAATAGGTACAAAATCTCCTTAAATATGACCCTGCAAAGGAGCTTCAAGCTATTTGAATTGGAGTTGATGTAAAGTAGGTGATATGTATCCTATTCATAGTACGGGATACGAGGCCTATTTCATCAAATCATTTTACACCGTCTTGCATTGTTATCATCAGTTAGATAACATGGTACTGAAACGCACTTGTGCAGGGAAATAGATGGGAGTGGGGGATTTCGCTGAAAAAAATGTTTCAGAAAATGTCATCATAAACGAGGAAAATATTTAATTATACACCGTCTTGCATTTATTTATTGAGTTAATTTGTACATAAACAAAATTGGATTAACACATGCAAGACGTTTTCATGGGGGTTTTGGGGTTGTAATATAAGATGGAAATTGTCAATTTTTGAGAGGGGTGAAATATCATTTTACACCACTCCATTGTTGATTTATATCAAAGCTTGAATGTAGAATAGCCACTGGATACTGATACAAGATGTCCTGTAGAGGGATAACGGGCTGCAAGACGGATGTCAATGTGTTGTCTCATGAGGGAGTGAAAAATTATTTTACACCACTTCATGCTTATGTCGGCCGAAAGAATCTATGTTAAGAAATGGTATTACATCAGTCCAAGACGTTTTATCTGGGAAAAAAGTTCAAAAATCCATTTTAATTTTTTGACTGAACTGTTGAGTTATTTACTGAACCGTTTAATGTTTATTCTTTTTTAAATCATACAGATGAAAAAGGACAGTTGACATAGCAGCTCAACAGGGGAGTCTGTTGAATACAGGAATTATAATTTTTGTTTACAATTTCAGACAGATCATTTGTTGTGTCATTTTCACATTTTTTTGCTGCTTTAAAATGAAATTCTTCAAATTTAATGCTTACAATCTGTTATGTGCACAAAACATGTTATGTGTCATGGGATATCCACCTCAAAGAGCACCTAAATGATTAAAAGCCGTCAAAAATAAAACAATTTTCAATCTTTTTTTATTTGATGTCCGTAGAAACATTCATATATACATATTATTAGGAGAATTTCGCAAAATAGAATTATTCTACGTGGTGAAGAGCAAAACTATTTAAAATTAATGTGTATAATTTGTAATTTGAAGTAGTATTCACCTTTGTACCTGATGGATTGACCCCCGTCAAAATTAGTCAACTTCATCATCGTCTTGCAGTCCTTTCTTCCCATTTAGAATGTCTTGTATTTTTAAAAATGTTATCAATGTGTTCTATTTTTCCCATAAGTACCAGTGCAAGACGGTGTAAAATGATTTCTCCCTCCCTCATAAGACAACACATTGACCTCTGTCTTGCAACCCATTATCCCCTCACAGTGCGTCTTGCATCAGTATCCAATGGCTATTCTACATTCAAGCTTTAATCTAAATCAACAATTGAGTGGTGTGAAATGATATTTCACCCCTCTGAAAAATTGACAATTTCTATCTAATATTACAACCCGAAAACCCCCAGGAATATGTCTTGCATAGGTTATTCCAATTTTGTTTGTGTACAAATTAACTTAATAAGTAAATGCAAGACGGTGTGAAATTGTATATTTTCCTCGATTATGACGACATTTTCTCGAACATTTTTATCAGCTAAATTCCCCAGTCCCATATAGTTCACTGCGCAAGTGCGTTTCAGCATCATGTTATCTAACTGATGATAACAATGCAAGACGGTGTAAAATGATTTGATGAAATATGCCTCGTATCCCGTACTATCATATTATATAGAAAAAAAGGCTGAACGTTGTAAAAGGGTTCACTTATTTCCAAATTTTTGAAAAAAGAATTAGATAGACACATTTGTATGGAATACTCAGCCTGACCATGCCGAGGTTCAGATTACATTTATTTTTTATGGTCCTGTTCAACTTTTAGGAAACGGCCCATTTACAATAAAAAGAAACCAAACATATATCCTCAATTTTGTTAAACAATATACATACCTAAGTTGTTTAAAAAGTAGCTACATGTGTATTATACCGTATTATATTTGTTTTAATTTCCTAAAAAGATTTTTTTTATCAATTAGGTAGGTAGTGATATCGAATGCAGGTTCAGGTTAGTTTAATCCCTTGCATTCTAGCCTCGATTCTAGCTTACAAAAACCAATCATTAGCTGCTTTAACTCTAAAGTTAACTTATGTAACCTTGCATTTGGTCCTATTCTCGATCCTACTTATTGATAAACTGCTCTTGTATTTTAATACTGAGCCAAATAAAAATAAAAAAAATACATTTGTTATCACAAGCAATTATAGGGATTTTCAGATTATTTGTAAGAGCCATTTGTGGGGAATTTGTGAGGAGTTTGGAGGAATTTGCGACCCAAATCTTCCTGTAATAATACAGTAACAGGAACATCATTTATTATTGTGAAAAAATTGAGAAATCATCTGCAAACGCTGATGGTATACTATGATGAAAGTTCTGTGTGATATCGTTGATAAATATATTAAAAAGCAATGGTGAACAGTGGCCGCTTTGCGGTGCACCAGATGTTGCTAAAATATTTTCAGACAAAAAACTTTTTTTACTATCAGTAAAGGAACTAGAAAACCACTGAATTAAACTAAATTAAATACTAAAAGCTACAAGTTAAAAGTTACAAAAACAAAAAATATTTTAAATTTTCCTAAGTACATTTCCTATTAAAATATAAAATTAGGAGTGGTAGGTAGATATATAGGTATTATAAAATCAGTATAAAAAAAAAAAATCAAATCTATAATTTATTGTTTTGTTTATCATCACTCTTAAAAATTAGTACTAAAAAGTTTTGCTTCCAAACCTTTGGGTATTCCGAATCATAGAATTATTGAATGAAATTGTGATTGGTTTTGTAAGTGTACCAACACATTAATTTAATGCAAAAAAAAACATAACATAGTCAGACTTTCATAAGACAAAAAAAAGTTAAATACCTACATATTTAAATAGGAATAAAAGAAGAAGTTTTCTTTGATCACGATCTGATAGAGGTCAAGCTATACTTATAGTTTTATATAAAGGGGAAAATTTCCATTTTCTCATAGTAATCTCTAATGAGATACAATCCTTTTAATGCACAACAGGCAACACAATTTCAGAATATGAGGCTTCCTGATACTCTTCCAAAATTAAGGTGGAAAGTCCTAGAGATAGAAAGACATAATATATTAGGTTCAGACCAAAATATGGAACATACCATACTTATTAGATTAATATGCAATCCGCCTAATACTAAATTATGGAATTCAAATATTTATTTGATAAACGCAGTCCTCTAACAAAAACTCAAATAGTATTTTTTGATGAAGCCCTATTTCACAGCACTAATTTCGTGTTCTAGATCCAGGTGGTACTGTATCACCTACATCCGGAGACAACATATGCTCAGGTTGCCTGAATCCTCTAGACGATGAAGAATTTATACAGGCATTGGGTCAAGAATGGCATATGGATTGTTTCAGGTAATCTACAAAACTTATGTTTGTACAATATGCTACTTAATTGGTTGCTGGTTATTTTTAGATGTTCTGCCTGTGATGCTGCCTTGTCAAACTGGTATTTTGAAAAAGATGGCTTATTGTTCTGTAAAGATGATTATTGGGCGAGATATGGTGAAGCATGTCAACAATGCAGTCAGGTAACTAATTGATGTTTTGTTCTTTTGAATAAATTATATGATTTTTCAAAAAAAAAAAAAATATCCTGAGTATAGCTTTGAGCAAACAAAAATGATCATTTGCTAAATGCCAAAGCAAATGGCAAAATATTCAAAAATAAGGTAAACTTTGCTGGACTCTACTTTTGATGAAGTAAAAACTGCAGTAGAAAGTTAATCTCCAAACTGAAATTGTTCCATTCTGCATCAAAGTTGCTACAAACATTTCATGAGAACTGAATAGTTTGTTCAACTATGACTCAACAAACATTGATTGTGACGGAAAAAATTTACACACACTTTGCTTGTTTTTTTTGGGAAGTATTAAATAGTTTATCTCTTGTAAAGAACGCCCGATAATGCAATGTAGCGGTTTTGGATTTCAAAACTCAATAAAAATGAATTGATGAAATTTTTTTTATGCATTTTGCTAGATTATTACTGGTCCAGTCATGGTTGCCGGCGAGCACAAATTCCATCCGGAATGCTTTTGCTGCGGCTCATGCAGTGCTTTTATCGGAGATGGAGACTCTTATGCCTTGGTCGAAAGATCTAAATTATATTGGTAAGAATTTACAAATAGAAAAAAATACAAACAATAATTTAAATTTTTAGTGGCCAATGCTACAAAAGGCAGATGCAGCCGTTGCAAAAAACAGCAGGATTTCCTTTTATTAGAAAACCCCACTCTATTAGATTGGTCGAAATGCCAGCCGGTGGCCAAGAAGGTATCAAATTGTCCAGAGATGTAATGCTTTCTGAAAATAGTCAGTGCTTTACTATTTCTGCGTAAGTAGTAAAAAATTTACTCTTAATAGCACTGATAAAACTGCAAACGTAAATTGATTTAGTCTTGGTCAGAGAATGGTTTCAGTTAACAAATATTAACTATTTTTAGGCAATTTAACATATTTTACTCATAATAAATTATCATGTATTCCTTAAGATTTTTAATTACATTGTTTCACTTTGACAAACATTTTTCTCCGATAAAATGATTGAAGTCTTAGTCAGCGAATAGTTTTAATGTGGCGTAATTTTACTAAAATTTAGTATTTGTTGTATTGGTTATTTTGAAATTATGTATAAGTGCCTTTATTAATCCTACTAATTTTGCTATATACAGGTTGTTGTGGAAACTACATGGGAAGCTTCTGCAGGTCGCTTTTGCCTTATTAACATCAGCTTTTAACTTCTGCTGCTTTAAGAAACCTTTTCATAGGTAGGTTCACCAATAACTATAGCTTACTGAAACACTTTGTTATGATAAAAAACAAAACTTATTTTTTTAGATTAGATGTTAACAATGACTTAATGTCGCTTCATATTGGCGACAAAATATTGGAAATCAATGGAATGCCTGTAAGAGATACTCCTTTGGAAAATGTCGAGAATCTCTTGAGATATTCTGATTCTGTTTTACAAGTAATATTTTCCATTTAAAAATGCACCTTTCTCTAAAACAATTTTCTTATCAGCTAACAATTGAACATGATCCAGAGTCAATTTCTCGTAAAATTTCGCAACTGTCGTCACTTTCAACCACCAATAGTAGCCCGCTTACTACAACGAAAAGTGACACAAACATTCCTACTAAGCGCAACATGGATGTCAAGTCTTTTGGCTCCGACGATTCACTTAATAATGAGACCAGCAGGAGCATTGAAAATATTATTTGTGCAGAACCTGAAGCTAAGAAGAGCAACAATAACAGAGGGGAAAATAAGGAGAGGTTGTACAAAAGAAAGGATGAAGGTTACATGAGTGGCACCAGATCCAGACAGTTGCGAAGGAAAAATCATTTGGCTGAAAAAGATCAGAGTTTGGATAAGGAGAGGAGTTCTTCAATGAGTAGGCTGTTGGATGAGTAAGGGATTTTTAATGTTGTAATTTAATGCCTTGGACTGATTGTTTTAAGGGCTCCAAATTCAAAAAGATGTTTAGAATTGTCCAGAGCATACTCGTTTCTAGAGTCTCGACCGCCTCAAAGAGTTTTTAGAGCTTCGGATTTGGTAAAAGGAGAACTTTTGGGTCAAGGGTTTTTTGGTCAAGTTTTCAAAGTGAGTGATCTAAATAATAATGTTTTTTGAAATTGCTAAGTGACTTTTCTTTAGGTTACTACTAAAGATACTTCTGAAGTTATGGTGCTTAAAGAGTTGTATAGGGTTGATGAAGAGGCTCAGAAAAATTTTCTTAAAGAGGTAATATTGAAGCACACAGCATCTTGAAACCATCCAATATGATTTTGTTTGAATCCGTTTTGGGATGGGTTCAATTTGCACCAGCTGTTAAATTTTATGACACTACTTGCAAATTGTATATTAATGTAAGGCTTAAAATAATCATGATTTCATGGAATTTCTAGGTTGCAGTGTTGAGATCCTTGCATCACAGCAACGTTCTTCGCTTTATCGGTGTCCTTTATAAGGAACAGAAACTGCATCTTGTTACTGAATATATTTCTGGTAAAATTAACATATGAATACCAAAATGAGTATTAGAATATTTTTTTTTTAGGTGGTACCTTGACTGAGCTGCTTCAAGACTCTGCACAACCCTTACCCTGGGAACAAAGGGTCTCATTTGCCAAAGATATTGCCGCCGGAATGGCCTATTTGCATTCAATGAATATTATTCATAGGTAAAACATAGTTTTACACTATTTTTGTTTCTTTATAAATATTATAATATTATCTTTCCGCCAAATGTTTAAATCGTACACTGCAAAAAAAACCCGTTTACATAGGAGTAAACTTCTCGTCCTAAACATGCCCAAAAAAAACCCTTTTTGAGTTTCTTTAAGTTAACTCTGAAACCCAAAATTTACTTTTAGAGTCTCTTCTAGTACATTGATAGCCCGCAGTCACTATTTTATCTAAATGCATTTTTTTTCAGGGACCTCAATTCTCATAATTGTTTGGTGAGAGACGATAAAACTGTGATAGTAGCCGACTTTGGCTTAGCCAGAATAATTTCACATGCTACAAATAGTATTAGAAGATCTCCTAAAGGTACACCAGGTTTGAAAAGTAGACAGGAACGAAAAAAACGATACACCGTGGTGGGAAATCCTTATTGGATGGCCCCTGAAATGATGAAAGGAAACAAATACGATGAAAAAGTGGACATATTCAGTTTTGGCATTGTATTATGTGAGATTATTGGCAGGGTACAAGCTGACCCAGACTTTTTGCCTAGGTCCAACGATTTTGGCTTGAATCAGATGGTTTTTAAGGAAAAGTTCTGTCAAAATTGTCCTGAACCTTTTTACAAGATTGTTTTTTTATGTACCGATTTAAATCCAGATAAAAGGTACTATCTAAACGACGATATTTTGAATTTATTGATGCATTGTTTTCCAATTAGGCCTCCTTTTGAAGTCATGGAAGTTTGGCTCGAATCACTCTCGATGCACATAGCTGTAGGTATGCCTCTGCCACCTGATTTACTGTTTGACATCCAGCATTATCGAGGTCTAAGTCCAAGTAGTTCAGGAAGTACGACTCCTGAAGGTAAGTTAATGACTTGTTTTATTTATTTATTTTTTTTTAATAAAAACTGCATTTATTTTCAAGGCTGAAGAGATTTTTAAAATGTGATTTTGGATAAAAACATTTATCGTTCTGTCTTTCCTGAGATGACTAGGTCGTTGATTGAACGTAAATATTTTATATATTTGCTTTGAGTGTGAACAATATAAATGCTTTTTCAACGTTTAAATACTATTTTTCTCATCTGTTTTGTACAGGGTGAGTCACTATATTTTGACACCCACCTGCAGCCGTAATTACAGGTGATAGGTGAAAGGTGTAAATACAAAAGTTGTAGCATTTCATCTGAACCAATAGAATTTTCAATTAGATTGAGAAAATGAGCAACACAAAATGAGAAAATATGTCAATGTTCACTTTTTTCAAATGGAATGCACTCTATTTTCTTTCAAATTCTTAAATTTCTCGTTTTTCTTAATCTATTAATGTTTCTTTCAATAGTTTTGAAAATATCTGGAGTTTAGTTATTCAAAGACCTATTCACGTATCAGAATGTTTTGTGAACAGGTGACAGTAGGTAAATCAAGGTAAAATATATTCAGTCTTTAAATAACTGGACTCCAGATATTTCCAAAACTATTGAAAGAAACATTTACACATCATATAATCTGAATCAGAAATACGAGAACTTTAAGAATTTGGAAGAAAATAAAGGGCATTCCATTTAAAAAAAGTTAACATCAACCTATTTTTTTACTTTGCGTTGCTCATTTGTTCAATCTAATTGAAAATTCTGGCGGTTCAGATAAAATGCTTCAACTTTTGTATTTACACCTTTCACCATCACCTGTAATTACGGCTGCCGGTGGGTGTCAAAATATGGTAACTGTACCTAATCGGCAATTTTATATAATATAGCCATCCATTATCTCATTCATAATCACCCGGACATTGTCAAAAAAGCTATATACTGAACTCATATTATGTTTCATACCTATATATGTATTTTTTATGTTTTTACAAACTATGTATTAATGAAAAGGGAGTTTGAGTTTGAGTATCTACCTTTGCATTGTGTACAAAAAGCACCTCCTTCTTCCATTTTCACAGGAAGTCTCCATTACCAGAATAAGTCAAATGTTATCACCCAGATACCTATACAATATATTATTGCATCGCCTTGTATATTGCAAATAACTGTATTCATATTTATTATGTACCTATGAACTTGATTTTAGGAATTCCATCGGGCCACAGAAGTCCAGCATTGGAACCCATAACCGAAGGACGACCAGCAAACTTGTCCAAAAAATCTCAACCGAAAATTTTGGATTCCATTAGCAAACCCCTTATTAGAGTATCCCCTGCTGAAAATATACCTCATAAAGTTGAAAAACTAGTGAAGCCTATTATAAAAGTATCTAGCGCTGACAGTTCAGATGCAATTACTGAAAATAAACATTCCAATAGCCTAATAGATAAAATTATTGAAGATAGTAATGCTAATATGCCTTGTAGAACTTATGAAAATTTAGACTTCCTAAAAAACGATAAAATATTTAGTAAAGACGCGCAAAAATCAATTTGTGTTAAAAATCTTGCAAGTTCAACGATAAAATCCATTGAAAAACCTCAAAAACTAAACACCAGCAAAGACAATAACTTGAAAGAACATACTTTTGATGTAACTTTGAGACAAGTACCTAAAAATTTTACTAGAAATCGTTTCATTAGGGATCTTGCAGGACAAACACCAGTTTTATTAGCGAAACAAAGCAATACTCCTCAAGAAAAAGTTAGCAATTTAAGTTTGGACAGCATCAACGCCAAACATTCCCCTGTAACTGAAAAATTTGTCAAACAATCAAATTTAGGTACCAAAAAAAACAGACCAGACTTACACTCGGCTGCTTTAGTATTTCAAGCCAATAAAACACCATTTAGCACCACTTTGTTTCCTTCAGAACACAAAGACATTTCCAGAAATCTTCCAGAAAGGTGTAGTATGTCCAGACGCAGATACACTCGGGACTCTGAAGATAGTCATGTACCTAAAAGAACCCCCTTATTACAAAGAAAAGCTGCTTCTTATAAATCGGATGAGATTCAACAAGAGCCTTCCGGAATTTTAGCCAAGGTTCTTAGAAAAACTCCAATTTTTGAACGGAAAAGTTTCAAGCCTCCCCAAGAAACTCCTCAATGCGCGCCGTCTACGAGTATGTTTAAAGCATCAGGATCTAATATGGTTAGGAGTATTGTAGATAGTTTAAATAGAAAAAGTGGAGGGTTGAGTTTTGGAAATAGAGGAAATTATGGAAGGAGTTCTTTGAAAGTGATTGGTAGCCCCAAGGTTAATTTGAAGGGGGTTAGGGGAAGTTTGGATAGTGAATTTACTGCTCTCTAATTCACGATGATTGATTTAAGAGCTGGTTTCTCTAATAATAACCCTTAGGTAAATAACATTCAATAATTGATTGGGTGTTCCATTTTTGTGTATGGCTACCAGAGATGAAGGCTGTAGTTTTTATATTATCGTGCCACTTTTGTGCTTGAGATGAATCTGTATATCAATGTTGAAAAAACCTCTACTTTTGAATTGTGATTTGCTATGGTCCAGCCCATTTGATGCAGTCCTCATTATGGCATAGCATGCAGGATAATACTCTTTCTAGATATATGTATATTTCTGTTGCATTGTTTTAAGAAATATGATAAAAATATTTTACAATAATTGAAAATGTGCTTTTTATAGTACCTAGTGATCACTGTTTTATTAAACTAGCGTTATTTTGAGTCGCGCCAATTAGAAAATTTGCAAAGTGAAAAAAATTATTAAAATATAGGAATAATTATTAATCCATGTCAATGAAAATAGATACAAAGTTTCTATTGATTAAACCATCTAAATAATTAAGTATTGTAGTTTAGTCTGACTAAACAATTTAACTAATTTACTACTGTGATAAATTAAGTATTTTTATACAAAAAATGTGTTATTTTAAATACCGCCACTGATATTAACCTAAATGAATTAAATAGTTTTTTTTTGTTGATTTCTATTACACAGATTTATTACATAATTTTGTTATTTTACAGATTGTCATCTTTTATTTTTAACATAGATGATATTTGACCTAATAGGTACTTTAGCAGCAACGAACAATGGAGGATATTTATCTATGAGCATCATCCTTTATGAGAACAAAGTAAAGATTATAATATTATTTGTTTTTGAAAAGTTGTTTGCTGAGAGCAACATTTTTTTTGTTGCTGGACAAATATTCTCCATTGCTGTTCCACATTTTAGAATTACCTACATAAAAATTAATATTTTCTTAGCATAGATGACTAGTTTATTTAACTAATATCCTTCACAAAATTGTATTTTGAGAATCTCAAAACTGCTCTTTAGACTGCTTTATACTGCTTTTCCAAAAAAAAAAAAATTAATCTTTACTAAATGTTATATGGTACCTATCTTATAGTGTAATGTTAATTATGTTCCACCTCTAAAAGCTTTATAGGTACAACCATATTTTTCTTTTTTATATTTTTTTATACAATTCTTTTTCCTCTATTCTTAATAATGTAGATGAAATAAAAAATGTACCATTTTTGTTTGTTAGTTTTATATAGAGATTTAATATTTCGATATGTTTTGCACATTTAATAGTAAATTTTTGTAAATAAAATATTTTTGAACCAGAATTTTACTTATTCTGCATGTTTGTTAAGGCTCAGTCAGTGCTAATATCATTAACAAAAAAAACTCCTTTATCCTATCATTGAATTTCCCCTATTCTAATCCACCCTCATGCAAATTAATCAGCGTTTAATCTAGAAAACAGGAACACCACCGAGTACCTGGCGTGATTGGGGCCCCTTTATCTTATCCGAGGCTCTATTTTTAACCATAAATATCGGAGGGGTCGATAAATTTCGAAAATTTACTTTGGCAGCAAACTGGAACTTGCGCAAAATAACTCCGGGGGGGAAATTGATTTTTATTTTTCCTGCTGATGGAGTAAATGCTAAAGAATTTCTATATGTATATTAGAATAAAGCGTTTTGTATTTTAGTGGATAATAATAAATACATATTAAAAAACTAAAGAAGTTGTAGGAAACTAAAGAAACTATATATTTTTTATCCTGGTAGGTTCAAGATTTTATTATGATTCCTTTAATATTTGCATGACTATTTGCCATTTTACAATAATAAAGTGCTTTTTAGCTGCAATAAATTACCAAATAACTATTTTCTCTGTCATTAACTGTACTTATTTATATTTTTGATTAGATAGGTACCTATAATTTTCTGTTGTATTTCTTTATTGCTTCGTTTGGTTTTTTAGTCAAAAATTATATTAAAAATATTCTGTTTTCTTGTGATAGTTTTATTGCTTTTAGAGCACGAGATCGTCGAATGTCCAGCACTGTCAAAGCGAGTTTTTCAGAAAACGTTAATATAAAAATTAATTGGTTTGTAAATTTTGAAAATTATTAGTTTCTGTTGCCTGGTTTACTAGCTAGGTATATGTAGCATGATGTTGTATTGGCATGTGTGTAATGATGTATTAAAGGCCACATTTAATTACAATAATCAATAGTTGATATTGATGGGGAGTCCATGGTTTCACATTAGGGCAGAAAAAAAAAACGAATTTCTGTAAAGCAATTTGTTACTTCAATAAAGGGATATTGACCCCTTTATTGAGTAAATAATATATTAAGTAATTCTTATGGAAAAGAAAAATCACCAAAACTTAGTTATTTTGTTTCTTTTTAGAATTTTTTTGCTGGAAATCTTGTCTGATAACGAATTTCCCTAAAAAGCTTGTTCCATTTTCTGAAAAATTCCTCTCAACCTACATATGGGTTGAATTAAGACATTCTTAGATATGTATTGACAAAATATTCATCTCATTTTGTGGCCCTTTATTAGAGAAAGTGAAACCTAGGTACTATTACTTATTTCTTCTAAGGTCATGAATACCTTCTATAATATTTTTTTTCTTTAGAACTTAGAAGATAGTAGGTACCTATACCTACAGTATAGTATAGCTCTGTTCCAACAGATATGAGAACCGTTCCAGAACCAATAATTTCCAGTTGCCCACCTATTTTTCAATAAGTTGAACGTTTATCTTATTTGACAAATGAATTGATCGACTGGAAATTACCATTCTAGAACGATTGTCATGTCTTTTGGAACAGAGCTTTATAATTACAGAAATAATAAATAACTTTCATAGCTTTAACCTACTGTAGTCATTGTTTAACAGTCAAAAAAATATAGTATCTATTACCCCAATTTGGTAGGAGAATTTTATACTAAAACCAAGCAGACTAAAAGATAATGAACAGTTAAACTTTCTCCACAAAAATTGGCTGTTTCTTGAGAAATGTTTGTATTCCCAATGCAAATAGGTACTCATACGCATTTGCTGCGTAGATTAGAAGCTCCCATTAAATGTTCGTGCATGCGTTAGGTCTTTTTTCAATGCTTCCAAATTTAGATTCGTTTCAGTATGGGAATTCTATTAGTAACTTTTTCGTTCTGAGGTTGAATGGGGATGAGCAAGACAAAACTGTCTTCAATCCCGATTTTTTTTTTAACATACCAGGTGTCCCACTAAGGTCGGCCAGGTACGATATTATGGAAACCATAGACCTTATGGCTTCGGGATGATGGAAATTATTTTCAAGTTTCTAGGATGACCGCTAGGGGGCGCAATTACGATGATATAGCTGAAAATTCAACTTTTCTCAAGAAATCCCTATATTAAGATACTGGTTTAACAACAGAAATCAAAAGTTCATTAATTTTGGCGCCAGTTTGGTTATTAGGCTTTTTTTCGTATCTTGAGTAATAATGGTGGGGGAAGCTGGTGAAAAATTAGGCGGGAAGGTACCAGTATTTGAGAAAGGGCCATGGAAAGCCAAACCATCGAAAGCTAAAACTGAAGCTAGAAGGGTGTTCCAATAAGAGTTTCCGGATGTTTTTTCCAATTCAAACGAAAAGCAAACTAGGAAACAATACTTTATAGCAATAACATGATCGTTTACAATTATACGTGAAACACAATAGGTATCCAACAAATGGCCACCGCGACTTCTCTCACAGCATGGCAATTCTTTTGCCAAAATTTTCGATCACATCTGTGCACATTTCCAGTGGTATCTCATGAATAATGCGTCGAATCTCATCTCTCAACTCTTGAATATTTTTCTGGGGATTGTTCACATACGCTTTACTTTCAATGTAACCCCGTAAAAAAACGTCTAGTGGCCTTAGGTCACATGATCTAGAGGCGGCCAATTAACATTCCCATTTCTTGAAAGAAGTTTACCTTCAAACCGTGTGTTTGCAATAAGTCAATGGTTTCTCTTGCTGTGTGACATGTTGCGATTGCGCCGTCTTGTTGTGGGGTTACATAAAAAATAAAGCGTATTGTGAACAATCCCCAAACAATTCAAGAGTTAAAAGATGAGATTCGGCGCATTATTCTTGAGATCCTGCTACCACCGAATATGTGCACAGATGTGATCGAAAATTAAAAGTAAGTAAGTCGCGGTGGCCATTTGTGGGATATTCTGTTTCACGTTTCACGTATAATTGTAAACGATCATGTTACTTATTGCTATAGAGAATCAAATGTTCCCTAGTTCGCTTTTCGTATGAATTGAAAAAAATATCCTGGAACTCTTATTGGAACACCCTATACAATAAAACTTTGTTCCAACACAGCAGAAAACCGTCCCGATTCTGTGCAAAACTTAAAATTTGTGCGTAATTCCGCATACTGAGGGGTTTCGAAACCGTTCATTAGACGGTTTTTTGGCGTGTTGGAACAGACCTATTGATATTTGCACGAGCATTCATCAAAATTCTGATCCTACAATCAGAACATTGCTTATTCAATTGAAAATTAGGATACTATGTTGAGGCTCCTAAATTCTTGATTTCTTTTAAACGAAAACATACACATAATTCATTTTGGAAGAAAAACATTAAAAGAGCCAGGAATAAAATTGAAAAACAAATAAAAAAATTCAAGAGCCAAAAGAAAGTTAAGAATTTAGAATAAAGAAATAAGGAAAAATCAATCAAATCAGCCTGGAATAGAAAAATTATAAAAATTCAAGAATTTGAATTGAAAGAGAAACATTTTCTTGCTTTTATTTCTCTATCACTACTCATTTTATAACAGTCAGATTTTGTCTATTCCAGGCGGTTCTCTCTAGCCGAGTTCGTTTTCTTCATCTTTTTCGTCGATTTGCTCCGAAATTTTGACAGGCACATAATTTGTGAATTGAAACTGTCTGATCCCGTCACGTGCCTATCAAAATTTCGGAGCAAATCGACGAAAAAGATGACTGAAGATAACAAAAACGAACACGGCCTCTGAAATCATTCTGAGGTTTGAAGCATAGACTTCTGCCGAAGGAAGCTATTTTTCTAGGTGTCAGTTGGTCCACTTTCTTCTGGTGTCAGTGTTGCCCACTCGAGGAATTTGAGCATCTTGCAGAATTGGGCTGGACATTCGCAGAGCAGGTACTTTGCGGTCTCTATTGCATCTGAGGAGAATCTGCAGAGATCGTCTTCTGCTCTGCCCATTAACCTTAAGTGGTATTTTACCAGGCAGTGTCCTGTGAGCAGTCCTCTACGACCATTCTGATGTCTGGTCTGCTCATGTTTAGGAGCTGTTTAGCTCTTTTTGCTGAAAGGGTGATAAAACTTTTTGACTGCAGTGGGGTAGGTCAACATTGCTCCCGTTATTCCTAGGCATATCAGCCTTTATTGTACCTTGTTTAGCTTGATCTGAACGGTGACTTGCTGAGTTTTGGGCCACCATTACAATGAGGCGCTTAGGTGAGCATGGGCTTTATTATAGTTTGGTGAATCCAGAATCCAGACCAAGATTAAACAGGGAAACATGATCAGTAAAGGCTTTATAGCAACTAAAGGACTTAAACAGGGATGTTGCATATCACCAACGCTTTTTAAAATATACTTAGAGCAAGCGCTTAAGGGGTGGAAAAACAAATGCAGACACATGGGAATACCGCTCAATGAATACAATTTATATACTTTAAGCTTTGCAGATGATCAAGTAGTAATTGCACAGGACTATGATGACCTAGAGTACATGACACGAAAACTGATAGAGGAATACGAGAAAAGGGGTTTGGAAGTAAATCTAACTAAAACAGAATATATGACTACAGGAGGTGAACAGCAAACTCTGAAATTGAATAACGGACAAGAAATAAAACAATGTACTGAATACAAATATTTGGGCATGAAAATCCCACGTGAGGGAAACCTAGACGAAGCAATTAAAGACCGGAATATACAGGGACGCAAGGCAATATAATCCCTACTAAATGGTGTACTGTGGGACCAAAATATCAACAAAACTAGAATATACAACACCATAGTCAAAAGCATAGTCACATATAGCTCAGAAGTCTGGCCACAAAAGAACAGAACCGCAAAAATGCTGGAAGCAACTGAAATGGACTTTTGAAGGAGATCCGCAGGCAGGTCAAAAATGGAAAGGATAACAAATCTGAGAATAAGGGAGATAATGGACGTAAAACACACAATAGTAGATGATATAAAGGACAAACAGCTAATTTGGTTCGGACATGTACAAAGAATGGCATATACAAGGATACCCAAGCAAATTATTGAGTGGAAGCCAGGGGGAAGAAGAAGACGCGGCAGACCGAGAAGGAGCTGGAGAAGTGGAGTAGACGAAGAAATGAGAGACAGAGGCTTAGAAGAGGATGTCTGGATTGACAGAGATGGTTGGAGATCGGGAATCGGAAGACGTAGAACGTTATAAACCGATAATTATGTATATATGAATCCAGAATACCATATATTTGGCTTTAGCCCCCATGTTTTTGTTTTACCAACCAGTTTGCGGCATGACCATATGGCTGATATAGCTCTAGAGCATATATGTTTTCTCTGGCTGTTTGTTCCAAGTGAGTGTTTGGTCCAGGGTAACCCCCAAGTATCTCACTTTGCTGGAAAATGTTAGTGTTGTACCGTTAAGGGTGCGAGCTTTTAAATTTAGCTTCCTTCTTCCTGTGAACAGGACAAGAATTGCTTTGCTTGGGTTTAGGGATAATCCCTCGCCTTCGCTCTAATTTTTAACGATGTTTAGAGCACTTTGCATTGTTCTAATTTGGCTTGAAGTGTTCTGGAGCATTCTAGATCTTTTTCAGTAGGTAATTTCTAAATTGTTCTGATATATTTTTAAGTATTTTAGTGCCCTATATTGAAGCTCGAAAGTGGTCTAAATTCTAAATTGGTTCAAAAGGGATGTCTTAAAGACGTCTTTGAATTACTTTGAATCTCTTTTTAATAAATAAACCATTATTCACTTATTTATGCCTGGGTGTACCAAATAGTTTTCATTAAGATGTGAATTTACGATATCTCATGGACATTTTCAAAAAGTCCACCTAGACGTCTTTTTTTTGGTCTTCAGACGTTTAGACGTAATGCAGATCTAAAAAATACATTTGTAAGTCTTTGTGTTCTGTCCGGGCAACCGTTACAGTCTCCAAATTTTTGAGAGAAAAGAAACTGAATCAACATAGATCGGTAGACTCAAAGGCCCAATTGTACCAAATAGTAGTTCATCTCGTTTGTACTGTCACTCCATCTTTCCCATTTAAAATGCGTTGCTGTCCAAAAATATACACTTTAGTGTCGCACAAGACAAGAATTATTGTCTTGAAAATAACCTGTGTCTTGTCTTGTCTTGAAATTCAAGACAAGAAATTTTCAAATTCTTGTCTTGCACAAGTCTTGCATACTAAAGTCTTGTTTTGTTTTGCAAGACTCTTGAAATTTCCTGTCTTGCACAAATTTGTTAAGATTTTATATTCTAAAAAAAGGTGATAAAATTTCTATATTTTATTTCATATAAAGAATCTTCGTCGTATAGAAAAAGTAATACGGAAATGAACGACGAACGACGGTAATTTCAGCAAAAAAATTCTCAACAGACCGCAAACGAACTACGTCAACTCTCGCCTGTTTAAAGGCGGTTACACACGGACGTGGATGTCTTAATACATATACGCGCATACATCAACGTGCAAACAACAACGTGCATGGCGCTTTTGTACAGACGCTCGCACAGAACTGCAGTCTTGCTATTCTTGCTACAGTGTTCCGAGTGTGCATACATAATTGCACATTCAAAAACGCGACGGTATTTTGCATACACATTGATGTTTTTGTTTGCACGTTCATGTATGTGCGTACATGTTTTCAGACATCTACGTCCGTGTGTAACCGCCTTAACGGAACAGGACTAATAGGAGCCTCGACTTTATTTTATTTCATTCCCAAATCTAAAACACTGGCAATTATGCAAATGAAACTGAACACTACTGTCAGTACCTATTAACGTGCGCAAAGAATTAATTATCACTTTTAAAAATGCATCATTTCTAACTTACAAGAATTCTTGAATTCAAGAAATCTTGCAAGACTCTTGCAATTTCTTGCATAGTTAAGTCTTGTATCTGGTGGTCTTTTCTTGTCTTGCAGCGCAAGACAAGAAATTTTGAAAGTCTTGTCTTGAATTTCTTGCAAGAGTCTTGGTCTTACAAGACCACAGATCACCTAATACAGATGCGAAAGTACGTATCCTTGCCGTCGACGATATTCTGTGACAAAACCACGGCTCCGCAAGGGAGCCAGCCCCCAGACGCATAGACGCATAGACACAGATCGCCCGCTTCAGGATAATTAACGCGGCCGACTGCGTGAGCATGTTCCCGAGTGTTGTGTTTACATATTTTTGCGGGTATTTAATAAATGAAGCATTACAAAAATATTCATATGACACATGTGTTTATTTTTCCAAAGAATCTGAAACTCTCGACTTGTCGTTTTTTGATGATGTTTCGAGCAATTTTTTTAAACTGAAATGAGCAAAATCAACTTTATTCATCAGTGAGCAGACTTTCCCAAAATATAATATGTAATTTATTTGTTTGTTAGAAAAAAATCAACCATAAAATAAAAATAAAATATTGATCCATTTTGTAAGCTGATATATATTTTTTGTGATCTGCCGCAGAATATTTGCGTCAACGATCGCATGATTTCTTGTTGTTTATATAAAGATTTTTTTTTTTTTTTGTATGTGAACCAATTAAAGAAATAATATTATATTATTGAGCTTCCGCATTTATAAATAAATATGTTCAACATTCATTGATGCGGCATTGGTGCGGCCAGCGTATGTCCTCCAAATCAACCTTGAACCACGAATTCGCCGCACTTTCGCATCTGTATGTAGGTGATCTGTGACAAGACATTTTCAAGAGTCTTGCGCAACACTATTTCTGACATGTATACAGTTTAAATGAGAAAGATCAATACAAGTAATCATCGGGTAATCGCTATAGAACTACATCTTTTCCAATTGTATTAATTGTAATTTAGAAAATGGCACTTGTACCTAATTGAGAATAGTCAGATTTTTGAGAAAGCCTTTAAAATGTAGTTGAGAATAGTTAAATGTTATTCATTCAGAATTCGTTAATTTGCAATCGAGAAACAGTCAGGGTCTTTATTCTTGAAACAGGGTAGCAGCGTTCCCAGGAGAACGAGTGTTCTGTCTTTCCCAATGTGAAGCAAAAGATAATATAAGTAACAAAGACGGATCACTCGTTCTCCTGGGAACGCTGCTTCCTTGTTTGAAGAATAAGGACCCAGATGTATATTTCAGAAAACCGTCAAATGTAATTGAGAATAGGTAAATGTTCAGAATGCGTTAATTATAATTGAGAATATAGTAAAATAGTAATTGAGATGAAAGTGTCAAAAGTAATCGAGAAAAGGTTAATGTAATCAATTGAGAAAGCATCTATAATGCGAATAAGAAGGTCAGATGAAATTATGAGATTGCATGATCTCAATTTCATTTGACCAACGATTTTACCTAATCTGAATTTCATTATGATGCCTTTCTGAAATACAGTTCCCAAGTAACATTTTTCCGTCTTCCAACGTTATTTGCGCCTATTTCAACGTCAGAATAGGTTCATATATTAGTCGTGTTACGACTTCGCAGCTTCAGTCGCAGTACAACGTCGGAACAACGATGCTTCGACTCTTCGACCACACAAGCCGCCTACGAAAATTAAAGTAGCTTACGAGTAATTTGCCAACGTTGGCGTGACGTCCTTTCTTGACTAAAATATTGAAAGTTATCATTGGACGTCGCTACAACGTCGCCATATAACCTATTATGGCTAGGTGAGCTTTTGGTAATAGCAAGATTGATCATTGCCAATGATCGGGTAAATCGGATCAGTGTTTCCGAAAACCTACAGTAGTGTATCTGATATTTGATACAATTAAAGCCTGAGTTCCATATTAACGCGAGATTTACTGAAAACTCCTTTCTATTGGTCGTAATCGAGATTAACTGTTAGTAGGTATTGATCAATAGAAACTTTATTTACATATCTATAAATTAAATTAAGCTTTACCCGTCGCCGTCGTCCGTAAAGGCTACTTACATGTCGCGATTATTTCTATGAACAGATTTCGTATAAAAGAATCTACATATTGCGACTAAAGGTCGCCGCAGGTGAAAACTAGGGATTATTTATCTGACCAAAGATTGGGCATAGTCAGTTTTCGTGCAATTTTCGTCGCTTTCGACATCAGCCGTTTCGGCTATTATTGGGTTCGACCCGACCGACGATGACCCCCTTGTTTATATTTTATATTAATTTAAATTTTACAGTGAAAATCGGCAAAATTAGTCCTTCATAAGTGTGTTTTTCACAATTGTTCATCAAATAGGAGCTTCACAAGTAGGTATCTTTGAGCCCATATTAAACAAAAAATTAAAACTGGGAAATTAAATAAAAAATTATATTTTTCTAAATTTTACTCATTTTTGGGGAGGCGGTTGTGTTTTTAGTCCTAGTTTAGTTATTTTTATCAATAAAGTCACCTGCGTTTATAAATTTTGACCAGAAGAACTTGTGAAATGCACTAAAAAGTTACAAGAACCTATATATTATAACGAAATAAAATAGTTGGCGTCACTTTGTGCTGTTATGGTTCCAAAATAATATATGCGCATTTGGTAGAAAATAAGGAAAATCTTTAGACCATTTTTTAAAATATGTAGTACAGTTAGGTACACTGGGAAAAGTCCCAGGAGAAAATTCTTTGCTGGTTTTTTTTTAGCTGTTACAGTGGAAAATGTTTTAGAGGTAGCAATGTTATTTTGCTTCTACAGAAAAGACCACTTTGCTGAAACTACTTTATTGAAACTGCAAAGATATTTCTTATTCCAAAACCAAACTTTGCTGTTATAGCAAAATTAAAATTTTATGAAAATATTTCTGCTTCTCCGAAATAGAACTTTTCTAAGAAAGATAGATACTTTACTGTTGCAGCAAAAAAAAAATTCCTGTAATTTTTGTTATTGTTACAGTAATGTTTTTTGCTACCCTAACCAAATAACTTAACTAAAAATACCGTTCGGACATTTCCGTGATTTCTTCGGGTCCAAAAATAACCGATAAAATATGTTTCGTGTTCATTTTCTTCCATTTTAGTTTAGTAGCTAACGCCGTACGGTGTGGATCGTGGATGCTGTCGAGTCAAGTCGAGTGTCGGTCGCTGGGAACCTTTTTGGAAATGGTGCCAGCGCATCCATCAAAACTAGCAGAAACAACTCTAGCGCCAAACTTTTCATTAATTGACATTATTTCAGATCAGGTAATGAAAGTTTAGGGGTTTAAATAGAGTTTGTTTATCTCCTGGTTTTGTTATGATGGACGCGCTACTACATATTTCCAAAGATTTCCAGCAAAATATTTTTGCTATTGGTGAGACAAATAACTTCCCATTGCTAATAAAACACTTGGCTCATTCTGGCAAGAAATTTTTTGTTCTGAGACAAACGCTTTCCTATTTCAGGAAGCATTTCTAATAACAACAACAAATATCTTTTCTGTCTTAGCAATCTACTTTTCAATAGCAAAAAAGGATGTTTTTGAGGGTATATAACCTTTTTTCTAGGACAGCATAGCTACTTTCCTACGACAGCAAAGTAGCTTTTCTATGCCAGCAAAGTGACCTTGTAGAAACTGTGAGTAAATTCTTTATACAGTCACTTTGCTACCGCAAATAAACGGTGCCAGTAAAGTTATCTTTTCGGCGGTAGTAAAGATCTTGGCTGTCCCCTATGTAGCCAAAATTTTTGGCTACGGCAGCAGAAAAATTAGCAATGACAATGAAAAAATTTTCTCAGTGTATAAATAATTAGATCTTCCCGACTTTTCAAGTCGGAAATGGTATTAGCATTTCCAACGTCAAATTACATAGTGTTTAGTTCGGCTTAATAAGGACTCAAAGTCGGATTCCGACGTCGAATCGACTGAAATTTCATTCCCCATTTTAGTCGAATTTTGGTCGTCGGTAAGTCCTACGGACGTCGCATGCCGACGCCAGGTAGAACATTTAGTATATAGAACAAATGACGTCGGATTGTTACTTGGGTTAACGCATTCACAATTACATTTAACCGTTGATTTAACGTTTTCTCAATTATTACATTTGACTATTCCCAATCACATTTGACGATTTCTTAATTCATTCGACGGTTTCTGAAATACATTCGATTCTCAATTACAATTATTGGAAAAGGTGTAGGTAGTTCGGACCTTAGGATAATATAGGAGTATGCGCAGATTTGGAAAGAAAAAGCCAATCCATTCTATTGTAGATATTATGCCGGTTTTCCACCAAACGGACAAAACAAAAAAAAAACCAAAACTCAAACTTTTCCCAAACATTTTCAATAAGACTTATATACATATAGCGTGTTTCGCGACAGATGGAGTTTTGTTTCTCGGGTCCTGCTCGAGAAAACAGAACGTAAATCAGTCCGCTCAATGACCAAGAGTTTTTTGTTTGTTTCAGTTTTGTTTTTGTTTTAAAACATAGACAAAACACAGACTCAACAGTCCGTTTAGTGGAAAACCGGCATTATTTCAAGCAGACAAAAAATAAACAAAACCCAAATTCAAACTTTTCTCAAATATTTTCAAGACTAGCGTGTTTTGAGACAGTTGGAGTTTTGTTTCCCCAAGAAAACAAAATGTAGTCCGCTTGATGGAAACCAAGAGTTTTGTGTTTTTATTTATTTCAGTTTTGTTTTTGTTTTAAAACATAGACTTAACACAAACTCAACAGTCCGTTTAGTGGAAAACCAGCATAAGATTGTATTTTTATCCGTCAGATTGCAGAAAGTTAATAAGAAAAGAAAGTGAATAAATGGAGCCTTAGAAGATTTAAAAAATAGTCATATTGAATTGAAGAACCCAAAAAGAAAACAAATCAACTAGAAATTTATTATTAATTATGACCTAAAATTTTAGTATAGTGTCTCTTGTAGGCTCTACAAAAGATAGAATGTGGATGTAGAATAAATAATTATTTTTATGATAATTTGCGCCCACCTAAAACGAGCCGGCACTGTCGTCCCGTGACGCGAACCAATAGCGTGCGTTTTGCCAGAAGCCTCTGCCAGAAGCCTCTAGAGCTAACCAATAATCCGTACAGTATTTTGTGACATTTCCTTCAGAATTTCTCAGTTGAATTGAATGAATACTAGGCAGCAGAGGAAAATAGTTGAAAATCAGTTTCAGTTTTTTCAACAAAGTAAAAATAAATTCCGTCGTGGAAAGTCAGTGAGCCGTTTTTATTCCGGTTTTTGCCGCTCAGTCTAAATTTTCACGTAAGTACACACAGATTTTATCCGACCCCCGCCTAAATTTTCCATGTTCCAAACAAACGTGCCAGACCAGGAATTTTTTCCAAATATCGCATGCATCTACATTATCTGTTAATAGATTCGAGATATTGATAAAACATAAAATATGCTGTGGGGACTCCTTGTGCCAGTTATCGGCTCGTTGAGCAAGGTATGGGCGAGATTATTGCTCATGCTAAGATTCGGATTAGGGACATCAGTGGCTACAAGAAAACTACACATAAAAAGTAATGTTTTTGTCAATAACTTTTTTATTTTCTCTCAGTTTCTTGCAATTTTTATCCCAGAGTGTGTAGTTTGTATTGTAGGTTAGTGGGAGAAGGGAGAACATCCGCTGCCCCAAGAGCCCCCCATAGAGGTATTATTTTCGGTCTTTTTCAGGACAAAAATTTTCATTGTCATTGGCATGACATAACAAGCTTGTATAACCAGTATTTTCTTTGCAAACACCGGTATCACAACAACTATCACCTTTATTTTAACCCAAATTTTATAAATGAGAAAATTGTTGCATTCCATTTAGTGTCACAATTTGCAAAACTCTCCTCCTCAATAGTTTTGAATTAGGTAAAAAAAAAATGCTATTGTAGTATTACATCCAAAAGAACAAATATTGCTATGAAAGGAATACCTAAGTCCTGATGGTATTGGTTTAGATTTTTATTTTATTTTTATTCTATTTGTTCCAGGTTTAATTCGCCTACGCCTGTAAAAAAATCAAACATGACGGACAGAAAAGCTGTCATCAAAAATGCTGACATGTCTGAGGACATGCAACAAGATGCAGTGGACTGTGCCACACAGGCAATTGAAAAGTACAATATTGAAAAGGTAAAAATTGTCTTAAATAGGTAAACCACTTTTGAATTTATCAAAAACGGAAAAACCGAAATTTTGCAAAATTGTTTTTATTTTTTCTTCACTTTATTTGAAGAAATATTTTAAAAAAAAATGTCACTTCATCATAGCCACTTTTTTCCCCTACAGGATGCTAGCATCAAATTTTAAATATGACGTTTCGTCTTTGGGCCTCCATCATCAACTTCATTTTCTTAAATATGGACCCTTATTTTTTATTTCAGATTTTATAAGCTTCTGATGTCTCAAAACCAATGACCTATTGCACTTATTCGAAATTTTTATATTATTGGCACTTTCCATAAGAACTTAATGTGTCAGAGAGAGACAGAGAAGAGAATTTTGGTAGGAAATTACTAAAAAATAGAAAAAAAAAAAGTTTCCAATAAATTTGATGCATCATAGGTTTTGGGACATCAGAAGCTCCCAAAATCTAAAATAAAAATCCAGAGTTGTATTTAAAAAAATAAAGTTGATGATGGATGGTGTTTCAAAAACGAAATGTCACATTACAAATTTGATGGTAGCATCTTGTAGGGGAGAAAAGGTGGCTATGATGAAGTGGTATTTTTTTTGAAATATCACTTCAAATAAAGTCAGAAAAAAATAAAAACAATTCTGCAAAATTTCGGATTTTTCCGGATATCTCCGTAAGTATTCGGAACACCCTAAATATCAAAGCGACATTTTGTTAAGCATCGAATTACGCAACTTTGCCCCAATTTAACCAACAACCAACCCTGTAAATTTTACCGTTTCCGAGATCCCAATCATGTGACTTGAATTTGAAACACCCTGTACAATGAACCTGAATGTTTGTTGCTATGTTGCCAAATCTTTCTTCAAATTTTTCTCTAGAAAGAAACCATTAGCAATAAAGATGATAATATGATAATTTTTATAAGCATTAAAAAAGGAGGAAAAAAATATTAGTTTTAACTTTATATACGTACAGGGTGTTTTTTTTTATGTATTGACACCCAACCTGCAGCCCTTACCTTAACAGATAGAAGAAAGGTGTAAATGCAGTTGTATGCAACATCCTTAACTTAAAAGAACTTTTTAAGACTGGTCACTTTTAAAATTTTGTATTCTAAGCAAAAAAATTTTCAAAAGTGACCAGTTTCACAAAGCTCTTTCAATTTAAAAGGGGATGTTGCATACGGCTGTTGGGATTTTATCTGAATTTTTATAATCCATCATCAAAAAAAAAAACAATTGAATGTTGGAAACGTCAAATTTTGAATTATATACCTAAATTTTTTTAAATGGAATGTCCTGTCTCTTGTTCCATATTCTTAAAGAGCTCAATTTTCTGATTTCAAAAATATACCTATAGTTCGCCTATGCTTGTATATAGTTGAGTGCTTATTGGTATATGGAGGTATAAACTATTAATAGAACCACTTCATTAGCAATTTGCTTTTATTACTGTTTGTTTCACGAGGGTTTGTACTTTTGCCTTCCTTTTTTAACAAATAAAAATTGACTGAAACACTTCAATGTTCATTTCGAGGTTCGTTGGTTTTTAAGAGGGGCGTTTAAATAAAAAGTTATTTACAAGCCTTCACAAATTTCTGTTATATTCCAAATTTAGACCACTTTTCAGTAAAATGAAGTTATGCTCATAACAATAATATATTGAAGTATGGGTTGAAGCATTTTTGGTTGCAAAATATGCAGTCTAATGCCCGTATGCACCGTTCACTTTATTCTATTCTTAGTTTCCCTTTCAACTTAAGTTTTAAATTTCGTATGCACCGCCAATTAAATTTGCTTGAGTTCTTCTTAAATTTCAGTCATCGAAATCCTCGACTTAAGAAACAAAAATCTGTCTTTATTAGGCAATTTAATCCATCTGTCAAAATGGAAAATTCAATATGGCATGGCGGCCAAGCAAGCTTGTTTTGAATATGTTTTTATGCGTATTTTAAATTATTTTGCTTAGAGCTGTGCTTGCAACTTTGATTTTGATTATTTAATAAAATATTTGTTGACTAGGTACCTATATTATTAAATCGGGCAGAAACTAGATATTTTTTTGTGTTTTTTGGCCCATGTGTGGCCGCCACGCCATCTTGAATGTCACGTGGTTTAAATTGCCTAATTGCGATTGTGAGGTTAGGTTTGTTGACGTTTGTTTACGAGTGTCATGTAACATAACAACTATTGAACAAGATTTTTCATCCTTTGCTATACAAAAAAATGGAGTTCGAATGCTAGTTGAAGACGATTTTGATATTTTGGATATTTTCGATTATGGGTTTCCAAGAATTTTTAGTTTTAACTTTTAATGGAGAAAATTATTCCCAGTCAATGGATGGTTTGTCTTTTTTTCAGCGATTCAGGTTGAGAAAACCCACCGCCTTGCAAGTATTTTCTTCCTATTTTCAATTATATTAGCATATTTGCTTATTGTGGAAATGAACAGTTGTTTTTCGTTTTGTGAAAAATTAAATTCGGACTGTTTTCAATCATTTATATTTGAAACAAGCCTTGCCTTCAAAAAACACCTCGAGAAACAAAGCAAAGAGCGGAGTAGAATATTTTATAGCTCTATAAACACGAAATAACAAATACACACATTACGTAAAGTGAACAATTTTTAAATTTTCAACCAACGAACTAACCAAAACTGTCAAAGTCGAGCTGTAAAAACCATTGGTAAAAACCTATAAAAACTGACAAAAAATCAAAAATCACCAAGAAATTGCAATGTTGCAAATCTTATCAGGTTCTTAGCTAAGAAAACAAAATTTGTTGACCGTGCATTCAAAATTATTTCTCAACTCTAGGAATAACTTTGCTAAGCCTTTCCTAACCATGAAACGGTGCATAAATAGTAAAATTATCAACAGTTCAATTTTTTGGTCACGGATTTAAATGAAAAAGGGATAAATATACCGGGTGATTCTCAGATGACGCTCGTCCCTGTAACTTTTTCATTTTTTAAGATTTTCATCTCATATTTTGGTAGAAGGTATAAGTCATTGGTGTGCATTGTTTCACATAATAAGTACCTTTCTGATACTTCCGGTTTCTCTGGAAACGACCCTAACTTTCAAATTTTAAATGGAACACCCAGTATATTTTTAGATATTTAAATTCGCCTCTTTATTCTAAATATGAAAATGTATATCAATATAATTTTTTGACATTTCTGAAACCGAAATTACCAATTCGCACTTTTCATCTAGGGTGCCATGAGTCATGAGTGACATTAATTGGTAGGTTTTGTACCCAAATAAGTGTTAAAATTATTATTTATTTTTATTATTGCAAAATGCAACTTCTACAGCCATTTGAAATTTTCAAATGCGTAAAAGTTGATTTTTTCTTATGGAAAGGGTAGTGGCTCACGGAATCAACTAAACAACTTTTTTCCGACTAATAGATTGATACTATACAATAATGTCTCCTTTCATGTTAAACTTCTGCTAGATTCTTAACTTTAATTTTTTGGAATAATCTCAATCTCAATCGCAATAAGCTTTATTGTCTCAAAATAAACATATTTCATTGACAAAGCAATTCTTATTACTGTTCACATCTTTGACAGTACCATCGAGTGCATCAACAACAATAACAAAACAAACAATATCAATAACAATCCGAAGATCACCCTTAGCCAGGTAAATCGCGGCGTGGAAAATGCATGGGCTGCACAAAGAACAACAGTTAATGCAACAAGGAACCCTGAGGGCAGTCGCCAGTCAAAACTTCTGGGTGTTAAACAATCCCACAGTCATACTCGGACCAATCCTAATGATGAGAGACAGACACAAACACAGATGTCAGAGAGTGGTTTTGCAGGTGTAGCATCAAAGAAGTGGTTCCATGTTAGCAGAGTAGTTACCAGCGCTAATTGCCAAACACTATTAAAATACATCCAAGAAAAAATACCTGCCATAAGCCTAAAAGATATAAGTGTTACTCAACTAAGCAGCAGAGACGTCTTCAACAGTTTCAAGGTTGGTGTCAACTCCTTATATGAGATTCAGCTCAAACAAGTGAATTTTTGGCCACCTTATGTGACAGTCAGAGACTTTACATTTTTTAGAAATGACCGAGGAAATGATAGGCAACCTTTTGGTAAGCCGAGTCATTTTTTACAGAGAGGCCAGAATCGATCTCAAAGACCGCAGAGGTATTAGGTACTGATGCTCATTCTTTGAATATATATTACCAAAATGTAAAAGGGCTAAGGACAAAACTTGTTGATTTGTGTAATAATATTTCTACTTGCCATTATGACATTATTATGATGACAGAGACTTCTTTGAATGATGAGTACTCAGATGCTGAACTCGGTATGTGCAATTATAATATCTACAGAAGAGACAGAAATGCTCTACAGACTGGTAAGAATAGAAATGGAGGTGTACTAGTGGCTATACGTAAAGGTATACAGTCCCGATTGATTGACATAGCTAATGAGCTCTCTGAAGAAGTGTGGGTTGCTGTGGAATTTGGTTCTTTTAAAAAATTATTTTGTTGTGTGTATATCCCACCTGCCTCAAATGCACAACAATATGACATCCACAGTACCACAGTTGAACGTGCGGCGCAAGAATATCCAGACTTCGGTTTGTGTATTCCAGGTGATTACAACCTACCAAAGCTTGCATGGACCAATGATTCCTTGGGTACTATGACCACCGGGTACTGCCCTGCAGCTGAGTCAATCATAGAGACTTTTCCTTTCCTCAATCTCTGTCAAATAAATACCATTCGGAATGTTAACGGTGTACTTCTTGACTTAATTTTTTGTGATAATTGCTCTGATTGTGTGGAACTGATAGACGATCCATTATTGAACTGTGATAGGCATCATCCTGCTTTATTAATTAATGTTAAATGTGATACTGTCTGTGATTTTTTAGAATTTGAAGATGAAATTTATGATTTTTGTAAATGTAATTTTAATGCAGTTAGTGAAATACTGCTGAATATATATTGGGATGTAGTTTTAGATTCTTGTATCGGCAGTGATATAGATTTATTTTTCAATATTGTTTGTCAAGCCATTGAGTTGCATACACCAAAGAAAAAAATTAAAAATAAGTTTAAATTCCCAATATGGTTTAGTCCTGAATTGAAAAATCTCACTATTGAAAAAAAAAGGCTCATAAAAGATACAAACATAATTGTTATAGCTTGGAAGATTACAATTATTTTAAACAGCTGAGAGCTGCTTGTAAGGTTCAAGCAGAAAGATGTTATTTTGATTAAAAATGCATGACAAAGGGATAAATATAATAAATCTTTGAAATCACCCTCGTAATACAAGTTGATTACCTTATAGTTATTAATGATACAAGTTCGATATGAACGCCATAATGAAACGCGTGTAACGTTAAACCACGAGGCGTTAGCCGAGTGGTTTAGTTACACAAGTTTCATTAATAAAGTTCATATCGAACGTGTATCATTCAAAATTTAATCGACAATGGTTCAAATAGATGTGATTTGCCTTGAAATAGCAAAAACTTTTCAAATTAAAATTTGAAATTTAGCAGGTGCCCGTGCAAGTCGAGAACCCGCTTGTTGGTTTTTAGAATTTTGACTTTGGCAGCTTCAATATTGGAGTCCATTTTTGTGCCATAAATTCAATTTTATAGTGGAAAATAATATTATTATTGGTAAATCTGAGTTCGAAAGTGTCTCTTCGAATATAGAGACAGCATTATTGAAAAGGTTCTTCTGGCAACTAACTTTCTTTTTGTATATTTTTCATTTCAAAATTTGGGTGTTATTATGAATTCTTAAACGCACTAGTGCTATTATGAAGGACCTAATGACATTCAAATGACAATGCTAAATGTGTCATAATGACACCGACGTAGATTAAATGACGTTAAGCACCTTCTTTTATTAGAAATTTGACACAAGTTGTCGGACTAATTTCGTATTCAAGCGTTTTTTTTTTCTGTGAAAGAGAAATAATTATGAATTTCACACGCAGCGAAAAGATTGACATGATTTTAGTATTCGGTGGGTGCAGGCAGATTGCGACACACGCAGCTCGCGCATACGCTGCGAAATATCCAAATCGTCGCCACCCAAGTCGACATTATTTTCCCAGATTGATAGAAATCATGAGGACTGAATCAAATAACGTTAACGGACCATTCGTTTCAAATGAGGAAAAGGAAGTTGATGTGTTGGAGATGGTTGCTGTAAATAGGGTAGCTTCAACGAGGGAAATCGCTGCAGAATGCGACATAAGTCAGGCTTCAGTATGGAGAATTCTCAATAAACAAAAATTCAAGTTATTCAAATACCCGCTACATCAGCACTTGTATCCAACTGATTATGATCGACGCCTTGAATATTGCAACTGGGTATTTACAAAAGTACAGAGAAAATAACAGATTTCCATCCCAAATATTGTACTCTGATGAGAGTCGTTTTACAAATTCAGTCGTTTTACAAATTTCAGTGTGTATTAAAGCCTGTTTACACTACATGCACCCTGTACAGGGTGGCCTATTTTCGATGTTTTAATAGGCTATATCGAATACTAGCAAAGATATCAAAAATCTGGGAGCACATTCTTGAGCTCTTTTTCTGAGAAAATAACAATGGCGAAGACAAATCACGGCTAACTTGATGCGTTTAGGAAATACAGGGCATTTTTCAAATTTCATCCAATTTTTAAAGACTCTCTAATTTCCTTATTGTTCAAGATATCCAAAAACGAAAAATACTTTCTATAGGCAATTTTTCAAGGAGAATCCAGTGGCATGACCAATTTTTCTCCAGATGCCTCCGATTTTGGAATATTGACCAAAGTTGTGTTTTTTCAAATGGGTATATTATTTTTTCATTAAATAGCTCTCTGTGAGCTGATTTCGATGATATAAGGTTTTATACCTTTGCCTTCAATAGTTTTGGAGAAAAAAAATAAATTCCGTTTTGAGTTAGAAAGAGATAGTTGAACTATGAATCGGCTACAAATTTCTTAATTTTTAATTTAATTTTTTAGTTCAGCTAATTTTTTTCAATTTGAACTATGAATCTGGGGTGATAAATAAGCAACACATAATTTATTTAATGACTTATCTCTCTCTAGCTCATTGTTTCTTATGGAAAAACGGAATTAATTTTTTTTTCTCCAAAACTATAGAGGGTAAAGGTATAAAATCTTATATCATTGAAATCAGCTCACAAAGATCTATTCAATGAAAAAATAATATACGGGATGTCCCATTTAAAAAAACACAACTTTGGTGAATATTTCAAAATCGGAGGCATCTGGAGAGAAATTGGCTATGCCACTGGATTCTCCTTAAAAAACCGCCTCTAGAAAGTATTTTTCGTTTTTGGATATCTTGAATAATAAGGAAATTAGAGAGTCTTTAAAAATTGGACAAAATTTGAAAAGTGCCCTGTATTTCCTAAACGCATCAAGTTAGGCGTGATTTGTCTTCGCCATTGTTATATTCTAAAAAAAAGAGCTCGAGAATGTGCTCTCAGATTTTTGATATCTCTGCTAGTTTTCGATATAGCCTGTTAAAACATCGAAAATGGGCCACCCTGTCCAGTGAGTTGTATAACCGGTGTAATCCACTCTAGTGAAATAGTCCCTGAAAATTTGAACAGCCTAGCATTAGCCTTTCAGATGATATGAAAGGAGGTTGTCCAAATTTCAACACCATGTATTTTGGAAACGACACACTTCCGACCATCGATGTCCTATTTCAAACTACTTCTTTATGGTTCTTCTATATACTCTAGCATTTTTGACAAGTTGAACGGGGACACCCTGTATATAATTGTAAATTATTATTATTATTATTAAAACCATCCAAATTGGGACACCCTGTACAAAGCTTCGTGAAATAAACCTTTGATGCTTCACAATGAAAAAAAATTGTGAGAGATTTTCAACAATTCACAATGAAAACTTGCCTTAAAAAAACATTGCCCTTTTCCAATCGATGTATTCAATCATAATAAACAACTTATTGATTTTTGACTCTTGCCAAAATCAGTATTGCTTCAATAGGATTATGCAAGATATCCTTATAAGGATTTGCATAATTTTTTTCAAAAATAGAATGTGGAGGTGTTAAATGTTGAATAACTAATTAGCAAGTTTGTCTAAATAGATTTTTTTTTTCAGGACATTGCCGCCTACATCAAGAAGGAATTTGACAAGAAATACAACCCCACCTGGCACTGTATCGTGGGCCGGAACTTCGGGTCCTACGTAACACACGAGACTCGCCACTTTATTTACTTCTATCTTGGGCAGGTGAGTGGTTTTCTACGAATTCTATCAATTACGTTGTTTATGCTTCTCGTCAAGCTGCTTTTTACTTATTGAAGTACATATTATATTTTTTCAAAGGAACTAATTTGATTTGGCGTGTTTCATTAAATAAATTATTTGATGTTTGTTTTTCTTTCTCCATAGGTGGCAATACTTCTGTTCAAGAGTGGATAAACGGACAATGGCGTGGAGAAAAATCTCATTCCCAACTTTTTTTCCTCTCCTCCCTCTACCAGTATTCTACTTTTAATCTTTACCCTTTCTTTGAATGACTGTTTTTAATTTGAAATTAATAATCTGTATAATGTTGCGGATTATCTGTAAATTTTGAAAGGCCTGTCTTTTAAACGTGAACAACGTTTTCCTGGGGCAAATAAAATACATAAAAAAAATGGAATAATACTGGGCTTTTCTGTTAAATTTTTCTCTGAAAGACACTTAAAATTTAATGTTTTTTATTTAATTAAATATAAATACGGATTTTTGAATAATAAATTTATTTTGTTGATATTTTTATGTTTTTTTTTTTAAACTAGAGAGACTTGACTTGATGTCTCTTAAACTACATAAAAAATGCAGAGGTGCAACTTGGTTGTGATAATAATAATAATACATAATAAAAATTATTATTATTATTGTTATTGACTTGAGTGTAAGATACTTAAAAACTGTATTACTGATGAGAACAAAGGGCCACTTTTTTAAATCATCACAAAAATTCAAATTTATAACGCACAAAACTACCAAGATTCACGTTTTGATTTGTTGGGAGAAATTAGTCAATTGCCATGAAGCTTTTGCATAATACATATTTTATTTTGGATGAAAATTATATTAAGAAAACTGCCCATCTTAACTTGCCCTTCTCCCATTAAATTAAGCTTAAGAAAACTCTGTGTTAACTCTTGAATTAGTGGTTAAGCTATAATATAAACAAATTATATATGGATATACATACTATAAATTAATACTGGGTGTATCATTGAACTGTGGTAAATAATATTCTGAAGAATAATAAATTAAATACTCATCTTGATAATACACCTTGTATACCTGTTTTGTTTTTATAATAGATTTTTCTTGGTTTATTTTTTATTTTATGAAATTAATAATACATTTACGTCCATTTACTCTAAGCTAGTTGATGTAGGAGTCTCAATAATTATTGAGCTCTGTTTGCAACTGAACAGAACAAGTAATAATTTTTCTGGAATTATAATTTCTAAGTAGAAGGATTGGTTTCTAATTGATAAATATTCAGTGTTGCCTTCTTCCTAGAAAAAAAAGTTATATTTAAAAGGGTGCTACTTTTCTTTTCTTCCAAACAAAAATACTAGCTTTGCCCATTCTAATATTGTTATTTGTTTGTTCTTGGTAAGTTCTCTAGGTTGTTTAATTTTGCCTATAGGAAATTCAATGTATGTTTTCTTATTGGCAGAATGTTTCATTAAATTGATTATTATTATAAAGATAATTGTCTTTTCTTAATGTATTTAAATATAATAGTTAATGAAATTTTTTGTGTATTTTTGTACCCACATCTGGTTAAATTAACCATGTCCAGTTTTATCATTGATCTAAAAAATGTGACTTTCAAGCTGTTCATCTCATGAAATAGACTGTTCTGAGTTAAACTAGGTACAAAGATTGGAACATTAAAATCCCTAAAAAACACTAACTATTAAATTAATACTTTATTCTCAAAAAATGAAATTGAAGATTCATAATAATTATTACAATTCCTAATATTTCACCATAAATCAAACTGATTCATTCCCAAAAATATCCCAGAGAGAAGATCAAGGTTCTATGGGAAAAGAAGAAGGGCAGCAGAATCTACTGAATAGACAAAAAATGAAAATCTAATTTTAGCGAAATACAATTAGGCAACTAATTATTAATTAATTTGTTCCCGGTGAGAAAAGAAATTTATTTCTCTTATGGAATTCTAACACTCCCGGTTATAGAAGTTTCCAGGGTTGTCTTTCAAAGTATGGATTGCATCAGCTTATATCGGAATCCACCCGTGTAACAAATCATACAGCTAAACTAATCAACGGTCTAGTCACTCCGGATTCTTCTGCCTGTAATAATCCTAATGTCCTGAAAATGAATAGCATATCTGGACCGGTATTCTCGTTCTCGAAAACGCTCACCGCTTTTCAGTCGCTCGGCACTTCCAATGTAAATTCACATTAAAAGTGCCAAGCGACTAAAAAGCGGTGAGCGTTTCTGAGAACGAGAATACTGGCCCTGATCACTGTTTGGTTTCTTGTAAATTAAAATTCAGAAAAGGGAAACAGCCTTCCATATTTAAAACCTACCGAGACTTTTCAACTTTATATTCATTGGGATTCTATTTATGCCCTGGAGGATGTGGATGAAGCGTTGAACTTTTTAAATAATAATATTGTGTCTATGACTGTACGCATTAAGAAACCAGCCGGCCGCCATGAAGATTTTGCTATGTCTCTTAGAAAACTAATGAACAGAAAAAAATTACCATCCGAAAGCTGGGAAGAATACTATTTTGAGAAAATGGACCTGATAAATACTTGTGAGATCAGTCCTAAAAATGCAGTTTCCTGCATAATAGATGGAATAAGTGACCCGACCATCCAAGTGGGAGCGCAAGCTGAACCATATGAAACGCCCGGATGCCCTTTATGCAGAGTTTCTTTCGTCGTTGCATCAATAAAACATGCATAGAAATTTTCCAAATCCTGGACCTTCTAGGAAACGCTTTTACCCGTAGGATCGGCGTATTTTTGAGGATTTCCCGAAAAAAGCCAAAAGTAACCAGAAACACGAACAGAAGTGCTATAATTGCAAACAGACAG
This sequence comes from Ceutorhynchus assimilis, assembly GCA_917834065.1. Lineage (NCBI taxonomy): Eukaryota > Metazoa > Arthropoda > Insecta > Coleoptera > Curculionidae > Ceutorhynchus > Ceutorhynchus assimilis. The sequence continues at coordinate 27,501,513 of OU892280.1, read as the reverse complement.
GCCATTTCTCAAATACATGTCCAACACCGCGACTTAAGTGTAGGCGGTGCAAGAGATTGGGGCATTTAGAAAAAGATTGTCATCGACATCCAAGGAACCAGGTAGTGGCATTCAGCAACTCTCAATAACGGAACAACAAAGAATATTTCTTTGATTGTGTCATAAATGGAAAGCGGAAAGCAAACGAAAGCTTATATTGACACAGGATGTAGTGCTGTGCTGATCAGAGAAGAGCAAGCTCGCGAATTCGATATGATAATTTCACCTAGTTCAGTAACGATGACTGGATATGGTGCATCTCTAGTGGCTGTGGTGGGTGAGACAAATTTTACCATCGAGAGAAAAGTCTCTCTCTTCACACGACGATTTGGGTGAAGTACTCCAATCGAAGAGAAACCACTATGGGCAAAGGAGGCTGTGGTGGTCCCTTCCAGAACTTCGGTGCTCGTAACTGTCACTTCGCGAAGTGCAATAAATGGAGAAGTTTACGTTCCCGGAGGGTTAAGAGCAAGGCCTAGTCAAGAGCACTATATAGGAGAATGTGTTTACCCAAGGCGAAGGTGGATACATCTCTATTACGAATATCTCCACACAAGATATTGAGGTGAGTACCAAAAATGTTTTGAAGAAAAATATTTTTTTTTTATAATACTGTTAATAATTTCTCGCTTCCTTCGAATAACGATCCTACACCATTATGTCAAAATGATTTTATTTATAATAAGGATCTTACGCCTGATCAAGCCAAACACTTGCTTGATATGGCTAATTTATTTAGATGTTGTTTTGCACAACATACAGGGAAATTAGAAAAGACCGACGTGCTCAAAATGTCCATTGTCCATACATCTCACTGACGATAAGCCAGTGGTTTACAGACCATACCTCTATACCATTCAGAACAGGAAGAAGTCAAGAAAATCATTGTTGATTTGCTGGAAAACAAGATAATTCGAGCGCTTAACTCGAAACCCGTAAAAGACATCAGGTTTCCATTACCACATATGGATGACTTTCTCGAAAAACTTAATAGTCTAGGAGGCAGTGACGATTTTCGGTACTTATTTTCCCAGTCACGAAACATGGATAGAATTGTAGGTTCAGTAATTTTAAGCCAAATTCATATATGTTTAGGGGTGGGTTTTCCGATGGGTTGAGGCGGAAAATGCGTCAGAACATAAGAAATCAAGGCCCTTTTTTTTCCAGTGATAAAAATAGTTCTACTAGTAAGATGCATACTGAAATTACGTAAAAAAAATAGTCTGGCTAATCTGTGCATGAATATGGATAATACGTCTGGCAAGTGAAAACTTGAAAAATTTTCATTCATAAAATTTCCCTCATTTTCGCAGTCATAAAAATTTATCCGATGATGGCTTATATTTTAATGTCAGCCTAAAACACAATCTGGCGAATGTGGAACACCCCGAAGGTCTTGCCAGACTCGTCGAATGATCTTCAGGCGCGCTTAATTCGATTCGATTAAACAGGTTATTAGTGTCCCATATACATGTTTTTTCTAAGAGAGCATTGAACAATTAGATACAAAAAAGCAAATAAACTGTATAGAGTACAGAATCGATTGGGTAGGGTGAAAAATATTTATTGACGAAGTCATAAAGTTTAATAAAAATGCAAAAAGTGTCTATTTTGCATGGTACTTTGAGTAATGTACGTATATACAGGGTGTCACTATATTTTGACACCCACCTGCAGCTGTAATTACAGGTGATAGGTAAAAGGTGTAAATACAAAAGTTGTAGCATTTTATCTGAACCGCCATAATTTTCAATTCGATTGAACAAATGAGCAACGCAAAGTAAAAAAATATATCAATTTTCACTTTTTTCAAATAGAATGTACTTTATTTTCTTTCAAATTCTCTAAGTTCTGGTTTTTCTGATTCAGATTATATAATATGTTAATGTTTCTTTCAATAGTTTTGAAAATATCTGGAATTTAGTTATTTAAAGTCCTATTCATGTATCAGAATGTTTTGTAACAGGTGACAGGTAAATAAATCAAGGTAAAATATATTTAAAAAAACAACTATCTTTGAATAACTAAACTCCAGATATTTCCAAAACTATTGAGAGAAACATCAACATGTTATATGCTCTGCATCAGAAAAACGAGAACTTTAAAAATTTGAAAGAAAATAGAGGGCATTCCATTTGAAAAAAGTGAACATCGACATGTTTTTCCACTTTGCGTTGCTCATTTGTTCAATCTGGTCAAGAATTCTGGCGGTTCAGATAAAATGCTACAACTTTTGTATTTACACCTTTCACCTATCACCTGTAATTACGGCTGCAGGTGGGTGTCAAAATATGGTGACTCACCCTGTACCTACCAAAATGTGGTTAAGGAAAAATATAACTATAATTAATCAAAAATAATAATCAATTTTTGAAGGCAAATGACGAATAGGAAATATAATTATAATTTATGATCTTCTTCATAAATTTCTCCTGAGCCTTCACTATCACTGTCATCATGGTACTCGTTATCAGCCTAATCTTTGTCATATCTATCTATCTCTTTTCAAGCTCCACAGCATCAGAATCAGGGTTGCTATCATCTTCGTCTTTCTGTCATAAATACTATGGCCGAACTGACAGTTCGTGATTGTAAGTGACAGCCAGACGTGTATTTTCTGTAAAACTATAGTATAATCTATCATGTGACAAATTTTCAAACTTGGGAAAATAAGGGTAAACATTTTCTATTTTCCCGATTTTGAACATTCCGCCAGACTCATTTGTCAATTTCGTAAATCAGCCAGACTTATTTTTAATTACAGTTTATGATTGTATCAATTTATATGCTGAATTTCAAGCTTGGAAAAATAAGGGTTACCGATCCGCAAAATCGGTAAAAAATTTTAATCCGAAAATTCTCAACTAGACTCACATTCCATGAGTTAAGATAAGCCAGACTGCTATTCTCATATACTTTATGTTCTATTTCAGTAAATGTGGAAAATGTATGACTGGGAAAATAAGTGTACTTGTATTATTCATTAATCTTGTGAACCCATCCGAAAATTTCAGCCAGACTGAAAAATTCTTGTTTTGTGTCACTAAGAAAACAAACTATTTAATATGCACCAACTAGGAAAATAAGTGCTAAAAAATTTCACTGCCTCCTGGACTATAAGGGTTGCCAGTTTTTCACCAGTTTGGACTTAGCGTCAGGTTATCATCAGATAGCGATTAGAGATGAATCAATACCCAATAAGACAGCTTTCATAACACCTGCCAGTCATTATGAGTATACCCGGGTCCCCTTTGGCCTATGCAATGCTCTGGCAATATTCCAACGTACTGTCAACAAAGTTTTGGACAATTTATGCACCGGAAATATTGTTGCTTACATGGATGATATTTTAATACCTTCTGCAGACTTTGAATCAGGGCTTCAGTCTTTAAGACAAGTTTTCGCCGCCTTGAAATCAGCTAACTGGACACTGAGGCTTTTTAAATGTTAATTCTTTATGAGAAAGGTTGAGTACCTTGCACATGAAATATATCGTGATGGAGTCCAACCAGGAATTAGAAAAATAGAGGCCGTTAAAAATTATCCTGAGCTCACAGATGTACATAAAGTAAAGCAGTTCTTAGGTTTAGCGGGGTATTTTAGAAAATATATCAAGGACTTTGACGCCGTAGCAAGACCATTAACGTTCTTAACGAAAAAGGATGTATGAGTTTGTTGGGAATCAGATCAACGTACAGCATTCGAGACCCTTTAGGAGAAACTCATATCCAAACCTCTTCTAGCAATTTAGGATCTTAAGCTCAGAACAGAAATCCATACGGACGCCCCGAAGTAAGATATCGGAGGAATTCTGTTACAAGAACACGGAGGCAAACTGAAACCAGTTATGTACCTACTATTCGAGACAGACCAGAAAGGAGGAGCTATAAGGTACCATTCCTACGAACTGGAGACCATTGCTGTGGTTGATACGTTGAAACATTTTAGAGTGTATTTAATAGGAATCGTATTTAAAATTGTTACTGATTGCAACGCTGTTCGTACAACTTTTTGTAAGAGAGATCTAGTTCCACGGATAGGAAGATGGTGGTTATGGCAATCCAGGAGTATACCTTCGATATAGAGTATCGCCCTGGTACTAAAATGATCCATGCAGATGCAGACGCTCTGAGTCGAAATCCATTAGTAGAGAATTGTCAGCTGTCTAATGCAGTAAGAGTCAACGAAGTCAACATCAAGAATGACGATTGGGTGTTACTACACGATCAGTTTGGAGACTAAAGATGTAAATATTTATTAGAAGTTCTAAGCAAGAAACCAGCAGACCGGGAAAAAAACGGATCCATGACTCATGAGGAGTATTGTCTAGAAAATGGTTGGTTATATAGAAAATTATCTGACGGAAAAAATGGGTAGTGCCTAATCTGAACGACGACAAGTAGTATAACATTTTCACCACAGCATATTTTCACGATGACATAGGACACCTATCATTAGAAAAGACTCTGTCAGCTATTTCTAAGTTGTATTGGTTTTTTGGAATGCGAAATGCGACGATATATGTTAAAAAGTTCATTGAAGCTTGTCTACCCTGCATGTACAATAAGGAGCCCGGTGGAAAGCAACCTGGCTATTTGCATCCAATAGAAAAGGTTGCTACACCATTTGACACCATTCATATCGATAATTTGGGACCGCGTTTGTAAGGTCTAAAAAGAAAAATCAATATTTAATTGTAATAGTAGATTCCTTCACTAAATTTGTGTTTTTAAAAGCTGTAGCATCCACAAAAACGCAACCGCTAATCGCCTTTTTTGACAGTATTATCGAAAATTATGGAGTTCCGAGAAGGATAATTACTGATCGTGGAAGTTGTTTTACAAGTAAAATGTTTAGAAAGTATATGAGGACTTAAATATTAAACATGTATTACCTATTCACAATCTGATGTCCAAAGGTATCAAATCAAATCAAATCAAATCAAATCAAAATTGCTTTATTGTAGGAAGACATAGTCTCATTTACAAAGCTGTGGAAAATAAACTACATAATCATAATATCCATAAGATCCAACTTCCTAATGGAGTACATACATATCTTGATGACAAACTAGTAATAAAATTCTAATCACTAAACAATGTAAGATAAGAACAAAAATAAAAATTAAAAACAAAAACAAAAACAAAAATAAAAATAAAAATAAAAATAAAAATAAAAAAAAAATAAAAATAAAAATAAAAATAAAAATAAAAATAAAAATAAAAATAAAAATAAAAATAAAAATAAAAATAAAAATAAAAATAAAAATAAAAATAAAAATAAAAATAAAAATAAAAATAAAAATAAAAATAAAAATAAAAATAAAAATAAAAATAAAAATAAAAATAAAAATAAAAATAAAATTAAAAAAATAAAAATATCAATATCTACCTATAAATGAATGAATATCTAGGGTAGCATTGGGCTAGTTATTTGAACCTAATTGAAATTATGGGACAGGAACTCATCAAAACTGTAAAACCCCTCCGCAGCCAAGAGTCTTTTCACCGTATTTCTAAACACCCTGTAATCTACAATTCGTCGAATCTGGACAGGCAACTTATTGAACAGCCTTTTACTATCATAAAGAATCGAGTTCTTGGTTAAAGTTGAAGAGGGAATGGGCAGATCAATGGTAAACGAGCTTCGAGTATTTACAGCGGATACAGAGTGTACCAGATTCAGGTACTTCCTATGCATTAAGCACACAGACTCCAATATGAAAATGCTATAAGCCGTCAGTATTTTTTCAGCTTTAAATGTAGGCTTGCACGAGTCTCGGAGTCGCAAATCTTAGATGGGACTCTATAAGAGAAAAATAAATATTCTTTGCGATATCGGTATTTAATTCATTTTTTACGGCCCTGATAGCGAAGCAGCCGGAAGACAGTCTAGAGCACAAATTGGAGATATGAGTCCCAAACTTCAGCCTACTGTCAATGTACAAGCCCAAAAATCGGTTTTCGCTCAAGTTGCTGATAGGCTGACCGTCAATTGAAATGGGATTATTGAAATTACCCTTAAAGTGAATTATGTTCGTTTTGGAAACATTAAATGAAAGCAAATTAGCATCACACCATTTTTTGATATTTGATAGGTCAGTGTTCACCATGTCATTGAGCAGAGCAACACTACCATGATGCCACAGGATAGTAGTGTCGTCTGCAAAGGAAGTACATTGGCCATTAACAATCATAGAAGAGAGGTCGTTGACATGAAGAAGAAACAGAAGAGGTCCCAGAACAGACCCCTGCTTCAACCCGGAGCTCAGTGGAAGTGTAGTTGTTGAAAGATACGCTCTGGACGCGATCAGATAGGTATGACTTGAACCAGTTCATAATTGACCCTCTGAAACCATAAATCTCAAGCTTGCCCAGCAGAATCCCATGATTGACACAGTCAAAGGCCTTTGCCAGGTCACAGAACACTGCCGACGCGAACTCTCGATCATTGAGGCCAAGATAAAGTTGATCCAGAAGGTGGAACATGGCATCATCTGTATTTTTTATGCACTGAAATCCGAATTGTGAGGCTGAAATAACATTATGCCTTTCCAAAAATGAAGTCATACGACCCTTAACAATCCTTTCCACAACCTTTGCCAATGTGGTGTGGGCAACAAAGAAATGGGCCTGTAGCTAGAGGGTGAGCCAGTATCACCTTCTTTAAACAGAGGGATGACTATTGCCTTTTTTAGAAGAGGGGGAAAGTTTCCCAATTCAATGGAGTTATGTATGGCGTCAGCAAGGGCACCAATGGCAGCATAAGGAAGATTATTGAATATTTTCATCGATATGTCATTCCAACCCCTTGATTTCTTTCCTCCAATTTCTCCAAAAGTATGTTTCAGTTCGTCGACCGAGACCGGGCTAAAGAAGAAAGATTCGGGGACTGAAATGGATCCAAGGGCTGACAAGGGGTCTGCTCTCTGATTGACCTTATTTGCAGAAAGCTTAGCAGCAATAGAGCAATAATAAATGTTTAATTCTTCAGCTGTTAGGTTTTTACTGACAGAGTGAGAGCCGACACGTTTTTTCCCTCGCAGGTCATTCACAATAGTCCAGATCTCCTTTTGTTTGTTGCCAGCCGTTACAATGCGAGAATAGTAATAAGACCTCTTAGCCTCCCTAATCACCCTACGATACACGCTCCTGTAGTTTCTGAAATAGCTCATGAAAAAAGTGTTGCCCATAAAGAATTTCCTCAATGTATGTAAGCATCTCATATTCTTTGAAGCAATCTTCAAACCTTTTGTAACCCAGGGTTTACTGTTTTTTGATCTGAGATTTATGATCGGAAACGCAGAGTTGAAAATATTTAGGAGGTTTCCATAGAATGTCTCCAAATCAATGCCAGCACTCCCAGAGCCTTCCCATGCAAAATCAGAGCATAATTGTCCAAACACATTGAAATTTTGTCCAGAAAACAAACGGCCACGCTTAAAACATTTTTTCTTAACTGTGCAAGATTCAAATTTATACTTGCCAATCACTGCCTCATGGTCTGACAAACCAGAAGGAATCACAGAACATTCAACCTTAGTTAGATCTATATTAGAACACAAGTAGTCAATAGTTGAGGCTGTTCGCCCTGTTATTCTAGTGTGAGATTGAACATGCATAACCAAATTGAAAGAGATAAGTAAGTTTCTAAGTTTACGAGCAGAATGCAAATTTGATTGTTCATAATCTATGTTGAAGTCGCCGGCCAATATAATAGAGGCTGTAGGCGAAATTTCGTTTAGAATCACCTCGAGTTTGTTGAGGTACATCTCACAGTCAGAACCAGGTGAACGATACAAACAGACAATAAACAGATTAGTCAACCATCCAAGGACCTTTTTTTTCAGTTATACCTGTAAACCCCATACTTTGTGAGTGGCTTGCTTACATCAAGTCCTACAACTTTTCCTCTACGACTTTTCTCGGAAATGGCACGTATGCGCGCAGGCGACTCGCAAACATGTCGATCTGACGTAGCTATGTTTCCTGATACATGTAGGTAAATCTAATTTTACGAATACTGTTTGATTTTTATGTCTAAATCACGGAAATCAACTTGGCCGACAAAAATAATGGCAAATTGGGGGAGTCCGATACCCCCAAAATGTCGATCTGACGTGGTTATGTTTCTTGATACATGAAAATCTAATTTCACGAATAATGTTTGATTTTTATTTCTAAATCACGGAAATCAACTTGGCCGACAAAAATAATGGCAAATTGGGGGAGTCCGATACCCCTAAAATGTTTGCGAGTCGCCTGCGCGCATACGTGCCATTTCCGAGAAAAGTCGTAGAGGAAAAGTTGTAGGACTTGATGTAAGCAAGCCACTCACAAAGTATGGGGTTTACATGTATAACTGAAAAAAAAGGTCCTTGGATGGTTGACTAGATTCAAAATATTACAATACACAATAGACAGCTCAAAAACCTTATCACTACATAAAAAATTAAATTTGTCAATGTCAACCAAGCTAGAAGCTTCAAGAAAATCGTTCCGACAGAGAACCAAAGTACCACCATTATTGATGACTCTTCTACAATATTTCGAAACAATAGAGTATTTTGAGAAAAAAATTGGTTCCTGTTCTTTGAGTCAGTGCTCAGTCAAAAGAATTATTTGTGGATAACTGACGCTTTCAACAAGAAGCTCAAATTCATTGATTTTAGTTCTAAGTGCGCGTTCACATTGACACCGCTCGAGCGGTGAGCGTTGCGCGATGCCGCTGTAGTGATGCCCAAAAATAATTTTAACATTATATTTCAAATGAACAAGTTCACAATGAGGCGGCGCGTCGCGCGGTGTTAACATGTTCATTTGAAATATAAATGTTAAAATTAGTTTTGGGCATCACTACAGCGGCATCGCGCAACGCTCGCCGCTCGAGCGGTGTCAATGTGAACTCGCACTAAGTGACTGAACATTCAATAGAAGAATACCTAGTGACAGGTTGTCAACTGACCTAAAAAAGTATGTGAGAAGGAGGTGCGAGTCCGGGACTCATGAAGCGCGACTTTGGAAGCTTACATTCGAGTGTGTAGATATAGGTATTGCTCTTAAGACTATCTTACTTTGAACGAAGGGAGTGATTATGTAATGATAGAGTAACTCACACATAGAGCCAAAAGAATGCCGGAAATCGAAAACATCGCAAACATCACTTATCAATCTAATTGATGCACTATTCTTACGGACAAAATCTTCAACAAAGTATACAATATTAAAAAACTTATTCCTAGGAAAATAATTAAAATTACATTTAAAACATATAACCAGGTTAGTAAACCTACCAATTGCCAGAAGTTTTTTCAAACTAGAGTACCCGATAAAAGTTTTATTTAAATTCAAGCACAAAACAACAGTATCATTCACAGAGTGTCCACTAGACAAGGAAAAGAGTGCCCTGATCAAACCAGAAACATTTGATTGACTACCCACATATCCAAATGTGTCATGCAGGGAGCCATGAAAAAGCTCAGCAAGTGTAGAGGAATAATTCCTGGCACTTGCGTCACCACATATGGGTATTTTCTTCTTGATTTGCGTTTTAGGACAAATATCTTGTCGAGTTGCAGCGCAGGTAGCAAAGGCTGGAACAAGTGCAGGGGGACTGATTGGTGTTGAAGAATGCTGCGGCCCATAAGAAGTAACGTCCAATTCTTCTACCGCTAAGGCAAGATCCGCCCCGTCAGTCTGAGTTGATTTAGGAACTTGAATTCTTAGCAAGCTGTGGAGGAGAGGAGTAAAGCCTCGTTCAATATATCGTCATTCACATACGTAACAGTAGCAGCGTCTTTAAAGCAAGTCGATGTTTGGGTAGCTATCGCAGCCCTTTCCCCGATATCAGATTCCGATGCAGAACAGTCTCCAACGACATCATTAGTATTTGTATCACTGATAACAGTCTGAGACTCAATACTTTCAAGAAAATGTATTGTCTGAGTACTAACATCACATTTAGTACTAGAAGATTTGGAGCATGCTGGAGAATCACGATAACCACGAAGCTTTTGCTGGAGCTCAATAGTCAAAGCTTTATATTTTTGAAGTTCTGCTTTATAGTAAGCTTCCATGTCAAATACCTCATCTTCGAAGGCAACTGAGCGCCTTTTAGTCTTCTCGATCTGTCTTTTCAGAAGCTCCAGATTACACTGTAGGTCGGCGTTTTCCGTTTCAAGTTTTTGCAAAGTTTGACTGTCCCTATCATTGGTCCCCTAGTTGGAAGCAGGTGTTCGAACAATAGATTTTTTGCTGCTCAATATGAATCATGTGCTTTTTCCTAGACCAACAAGATTTGTGTACAATTATGTGGCACACAACACAACAAAAGAGTCTCAATCTTTGCTCCTTATTAGGGCAGCATGGAAAGGTCACAATTTCATCCTCAGAGCCCGAGAGGTGATTCATGATAAATTATCAGAATGCACCCTGTATAAAAGAATAATTCTCTCTGTTATAATTTACACACAATAAAGAATAAAAACGGTCCCCTAGGTAGGTTTGTTTATGTTATATTAATAAGCACCAACCTATTGATAGTAGAATTTATTGTTACCCATAAAAACAAACACAAAAAATAAAATTATTAACTTTATAGTTACCAAGATAAACTATAAAACGCATTTTCCACCACCAATAATAATCCTTCAGACTTGATTTCACAAGAGTATAACACAGAAAAATTTTCTCTTCATTTTGACACTAATTTCAATATTTATTTCGAACTACAACTGTATTTAAACTTTATTTTATTGGGAACAAAAACACTCGTCACTCGTCACACCAAGGAATGTGGATAAAGGTAAAATTTGTCACCTTTCAGTGCTATTTGATAGGGAAAGGTGATAAATTTACCTTTATCTTTGGACTACAGATTGTGAATAGGATATATTAAATGCAACGGCAACACCTAGAGCGAATGGCCAGGGTGAAAAGGTACAACCGAACGATTCTATCCTCTCTTTCAGCATCAACGGATGATGAGGAACGATGGGATTCGAATATTTCCAAAATACGATGGGGACTCAATTCTACGGTGAATTCGGCAACGGGCAAGTCTCCTATTACCATTTACTATTTGGATATTCTCCAAGAGGAGTTTGTAACGCAATTCTTGACAACGAAGTCATGATAGAGTCGCAACGCAACCAGATCAAAAAAAGTATAGTAGAGTAGTTTCCATCGATAAGATGAAAGCTTTCAACGTAGAAGTCAGTACCGATTCTAACGACGAATCTGGTTCTGATGACAATCGATAAGCGCTTATTATTACGGTACCTACCTAATGAAGAAGAGCTGAACTCAACAGACCTAGCGTGGCTGGCTGTAAATCTCCACATCACCTAATGTCAACAGTAGCAAGAAAAAACACCAAAAGAAACGAATGAATCACAGGTGGTGATGCGCTCCGTTATGAAATACCTATGAATATAATTTAGTGAGAATAAAGCATTTCTTGAAGTAGAATCGGCTTGTATTTTTCTAATATTTTTCCAAATTTTCCATGTGGTTTTATTCCTAAGGGAGTATCTTAGGCCCTCTCGATATTTTCCATATACACAGCTGATTTTTCAACTTTAAAATTCTGTAATTTGCACCAGTTTGCTGATGATCAGCATCTATACTACTCTTCTTATTCATAACGTCCAACTGGCCATCGAAAACAATAATAGCGACCTGGAAACTATGAACTCTCTGAATAGCTTTAAGACAGAAATGTTGGTTTATGGGAGCCATAGAGTGCAGTTAATAAATCATAATGACTTTAAGAATTGTCTCAATGATACCACTCTAAATGTTTCCAACTATTGTAGAAATCTAGGACTGTGGATGGATTCGGATTCACATTTCTCTCTCACAGATATTCACATGTCTCTACTTTACTTCAAAAGTCTTATATGCCCGTCTAAAAACTCTTTATATTCACTGGAAAACTTTGAGCATAGACATTAAATTTAGACTGTGCGACAATTTAGTTTTGTCACAGCTTGCGTGCTGCAGTGTTGTTTTCTGGCCAGCTCTGCTTCAAAGAGATAGAGACAGTCTGCAAAAAGTTCAAAATTCATGTATTCGGTTCAGTTTTGGTAGGTATTCGTAAATACGATCACATATCTCCAAAATTTATACAATCCGGATGGCTAAATCTCCAGCAGAAATTCGAAGTCCAGCTTGGCTCTCTAGTTCAAAAGGTCAGTAAAACTAACACGCTTTTAGATACTTAGCAGACAAATTAATCAGGTTTGGCTCGTTCCGTGAGTGCTCCACTCGTCATGGTAGCCTATTGAGTGTACCTAAACATAGGACTGCACTATTTGAAAGATCCTTCAGTTACAGTGCAGCAAAATTTTTTAACATGATTCCAAAGATCATTAGGGCGGCCCCGAATGCTTTTAGCTTTAGGAGGCATCTGAAGGAATTCGTCAAATCTAGGTGAACTGACGCACACAGTTAACAGATTCAGTCACTCTCAATGTTCAACATCTGATCTCATTCTTCACATTATAGTATCGTATATGTATAATATCTTGATAAATTTAAATTTCCCAGTCTAAGGTCTATCTGTATTTTTAGTTTTCGAAAGTAATATCTTTTGATCAGGTGGTTATAAGGAAGAGCGTACTTGTACGAATATCGGTCCTCAGCCTTCACCTATTAACACAATTTTTTCAAAATCTTGTTGAATTTCTTAGGGCGAGGAGAATAATATCATCTCAAGTTAATTCTATTTTTTAAAGTACATATTAGTATATTATACTTTATAGCCAATATAATTTTCTAAATGCAGCAATACAATTAAACCAGCCAATGTCGACAATCAAAATGACTTAACTTAAAAAAACATACATAATATTATTTAAACTAACACCAATTATTACTCCATTAAAATCTCTTCAATTGCATTGTCAGTTTCCAAATGGGCTGGTTGCTGAGCCTAAAATTGGTTTGAATAACTCAACTATTTTGCTTAATAACTAGTTACTCACTTGTTCCAAAAACTGTCTAAGTTCCATTTCCAAATCGGGTTCTGGATCAGGCACAACTGGAACCCCCAAAGCCCTTCTGATAGCGGGCACTGGAGCCACAGCTGCAGGAGTGAGTTTTTTTGATAACTCAGTCAGGCCATCAACACATTTTTCGGCTATAGTATTTTCATCACGCGTAGGTCCTGGAATGTTCAGTAAAGAGACTGGAAGAGGCTGAGACAAGCGCTCGTACTGAGTTTTTTGCAGTTTCTCCAATAATTGGCACATATCGTTCAGTTTTTGTTGCATTTCGTGCCTTTCCTCTGCCTGTTTGATTTCTTCGTCCATGCTGTCCAAGAAATTTACGTCAATTCCAAGATCTGAAATATCCAAATGTCATTTTAGTTGTTTTAAATTATTGTTTAATTTTTTACCATTTAAAGACTTGAGTTCATCCACATTTACTTTCACTGAGTCTATTGGTGTGGTTTCCAATACGGTTCTGACAGCTTCCTCTTCATCTGCAATTTGTTTAGATTGTTGCAACTTAATTTTGCAAAAAAAAAATATTTACCTTTAAGCCTTTTACCCTCCTCCAAAGTAGTTTTAGTTTTCGAGTGATCGCCCCCAGTTAAAAGATCCAAAAGCGAATCTACAAGATTTTCAGCATAATCGCAACCTTTAACAAAATCTTGCACAGATTCGGCATATTGAACGGCGTTGTCGCTGCCATATGTCCTCAACACCAAAGCTGATTCTTCTTTGGTCAAATTTGCAAAAGCAGAATCGTGGCTTGGAGCGTACGACCCAAAAGCACCATAATATAAAGGTTTTACTGGGCGAGCTGTGTTTCTTCTGTCTTCTCTAAAACCCTTCAAGAATATATTGAATAAACTAAATGTGCTAGAGATAATTTTAAAGTATTACTTGTAAATGAGAAGTTCCGTCAGATAGTCTGCCGACCAATGAACCAAGAGGAGCCACCCCCTTTTTTTTGCCAATATTATTCCCAACCAAAATTGACAATTGAGCAGAACCATCTCGGCGAGCTCTTATAACACCCATGGATGGACCGTAGCCCTTCAAGCGAGCTCGGGCTAAACGAGCTGCTGCCCTTGCTTGAGAGAGAATCTAAGGAATAAATTGTTGAATAAATTAATAATTTACAAAATAATAAAAATACCTCTTCAGGTGTGGACGGCTCTTTACATTCAGATTTAATAAAATTATCTGTGTCTTCAGGTTTGATCATTGAAGCCCTCATTTCGGGAGTCACTTCAAAACCCAATTCGGCTTCAGTGAGATCAGGAGAAATCTAAAATACATAGTTAAAAAACAACATTCACTTAATCCCAAAAATAATGCAATGTTTCATTTCACTTAAAAAATTACCTCCACATTTTGCAAAACAGTCAAATTTTTAGAAGAATTATTATCCGTATTTTCCCAGTCCATGATTAAACATTTACAATGAGAAACTGAACTGAAACAATTGGCCTGTGTAACCTAAGTAGAACCCGAACCAAAGCCAGACTAATTTTATGGGTTCCCTGAATGGAACCAATAAGAAACCAAATATTATACATGTGTTGGCAGAATCTTAAAATATTATTGCTTGTGACCAATTTGCAATTGAAGCGATAAGAACCCAGTTCTTAGAATGCATTGCGGTGTTGAATATGTTTGGAGTTTAGAAATTTAAATACGAACAAAATGTTTTTTATGAGACTTTACTCAAACAAATTCTAGAATGTAGACGAGATGTTTTTTTAGGCATTCATGAGTCATTTATGTTCCTCTTAGAGGAACGCAAATGCGCCAATTTTACCAGTAACTTTAAAAAACCTTGGATTTATACAGTACAGGGTGATACACAATGTATGACGTCTCTTTAGAATCAAAAATAAAAAGGCAATGATCATTTTGGGCATAATTTCAGCTTATGCGAGTATACATGCTAATTTTCTGACTTAATATTATTACAGGTGATCATAGTTCGAAATTTTCCTTTATACCTACCTACTGTTTTACTTAGTTCATTTTATATAATAATTAATAATTTTAATGAACTCTTCACTTTTCAACTTGAAAATATCTGTAACTGTAATACAAAGCTAATAACATATCATCCCTATAACAGGGCAACCTTTAACCTGCTTTGTAAGTTGAATTTTATTGGGATAATTACTTAGCTCTTTTATAGCATGATTCATTAGCCACAGTCTCTAAATTCAGCTAAATTTCACCAAAAAATTAGATTTTTCAACTTGTTCAAAATGTGAATGAATGGACGAATAATAAGTTTAACAATTTTCTGGAATTGTGCAATTTAAAATAATATTCTGAATGAGGTACAAAACTTCACTGGTTACATATTAAAACAGATTATTATTTTTTGTTATGTTAGATGTTATAGGGATGTTTTGGACAAGAAATACCAAGCCACAAATTTACCTGTAACAACCATCCCAACTTGTCGTGCTGCAATATCTTCTGCCCCGCCAACAGCAATTTTCTGCTCGCCTTAAAATAAACAGTATCAGTGTGATTATACTTCATAGCATTCTCGCACATCAACTGAAAATCGTCTGAAAACTCTTTCAAGTTAGTATACTGGTTTTCGTCGATTTTTTGCTTCATAGAGCTGAAATCCATCGGGTTGGTTATGATTTTAGAGTAGCCAGGAGCGATAGCGTCAGTGACAGGCCATGCAAAAAAGTTTTGAGGGTCTTTTTTTTCTAGCAAAGCTAAAAGGTGTTCTAGGGCTCTGGATAGGGACGTTTTTTCTTGGGCTTTCTTGATTATGCAAGTGCGAATTTCTCGTGGGTTGGGCGAGCGTACCATCGGGTAAACACCTAGTGAGGTGTCCATCGCTGAATATGATTGACCGTCAATAATTTCCTCATTGTCAATATCGTCGCGTTTCCTCTTTTTGTCTTTGTGGTGATGCTTGTGCCTTCTTTCACGGTCTCTATCTTTGCTTTTATCCTTCTTTTTCTTCTTCTTTTTTGATTTCTTGTGATGGGCTCGATGAAAAGCATAAGCTGGATCATTAGGATCTATAATAATTTAGGGATTTTGCATTATTGAAAATGTTTAAAATTAATAAATAAATAGAAATGTTTTATTACCCAACAATAATGCTTGCTCGTCAGTTTCCATCATTGCTTGGCTCAATTCTTCATCGTGATCTGGAGTATTGTTTGAACCCACCTTTAGGAAATCTGTTTGTTAATAAAAAAAAATACTACTCTGAAGCTAAATCTACTCCCAAAAGAAAACATTATACTTACACATGCATATTTCTCAGACATTCCCTGGAAATAAAAATCAGAATCAGTTCATGCAGAATAATTCAACTAATCACCCAAAAAATAAATACTTATCCTACTCATTAAATCAAAGTCTATTAAGTACATAGCTTACAAGAATTTTTTGAAAAAATATTAAAATTTCGGTTAAAATTTAGGTTTTAAATTTTCTTTCAATTCCTCTTCTTAATACATAGGTATTAAGATTTACTGTTGGTTATTATTATTTGTATACATGAACAAATGGGTAACTAAAACACAATATTTCTGAGTGTTTTTATTCCCTCATTGATAGATTATACAGACCAAAGTCAATGCAGAGGATATATTCTGCGAGGAAATGGAATGGTCCTTCCCGCAGAACATTTTTCGATACTGCTGATAGTTGCATGAAAACGTTGTTTATGACATCGTTCAATGTTCGCAAGAAAATACGCGAAAAGTTCGAAATTTGCTCTACAACTATATGTAAAAATAAGTCCTGTTGCTAGAAGGACGCATAGTGCTTTAAATTCCATGGATAACTAACTACCATTTCCGAGACTGTAGGAAAAAAAGGCCCTATTGAAAAGGTACTTACATACCAACAATCCCACTGATTACAGGAAACATCGCACCTTTTCCAAAACTCTAACACAAAACATCAAAGAAATCAAAGAAGCTAAGCTGGCATACATTGACAGCCTAACAAACTTTGAGAACCCCAAAAAACTACACAGGTACACGGTACACATCACAACTAAACACCAGAGTAGGCATTCCTATTTTAAAAAGTCCAAATGGGGAAATATGCACAGACAATATTGAGAAAGCCACCATCTTGGCCAACCAGTTTTCTAAGTTATTCACGACAGAGGCATTAATTCCTGAAGATCTCCAAATAAACTTTGACAGAGTACCAAATGAAATCACAACCATCCAAATCACAACCCAAGACATCCTAAGAAGATAAAATGCCTAAGGTTGCTACTCAGAGCAAAAAAAGCTCCCCGCTGCTTAGAAAGTTACATCGTATTCAAAAAAGGTGATAAGCTAGATGCTGAAAAATACAGGCCAATGAGCTTGCTACCTTATGTAAGCAAAATTATGGAATCCCTGGTCGCAGAGAATCTGGGAAGTTTTCTTGAATAGGAACAATTGATTCCAGTTCAACAACATGATTTTGTATCAAATCGGAGTACCACAACTTGTTTTGACTTCCTCAACAACTGGACAAAAATCATTAAATCAAGTCCCAAGCCAGAGGCTTCTGAGATGAGATTGGGGATTTACTGCTTTGGATTTGTAGAGTCCTAACAACTCCAGTTTGGTTTATAGTATTGGGTACTTACATTTGAGATTGACTTTCTATGTCATAACATGAACAATATACGAAGTTGTTAGGTAGGTACAGATTCATAAGAGACGTTACATTCACATACATGGTACAGTTTAAAACTTATCAAAAAATATTACAAAAACGTTATAAAAAATAATCACACATTAAAACTTAAAAATTAAATGATTTTAAAATAAAATATATAAGACAGACAGCTGTTACTATTACAATAATAAATTAAATAGTGTTATCGTTCGTGAAGATGAAGATGCAATAATATATTGCGAAACGTCGACAATCTGAAATAACAGACTTCTGTTGTTTTATTTCGATCCAATCCCAAAATCCAACCTCAACCAATGATAACTGAAATATTCCAAAATAAGGACTACTAATAAACATTTTCAGTCTGTCATTAAAAAGTCTTTTGAGATTATGGTATACTGCATTTTGTTGTCCTTCTAATATTCTGGGTGGAACTTTGTTGCAGGTTTGTGAACATCTATAGATGAGAGAGTTCTGGCCCTTCGTAGTTCTAGCATAGGTATTTCTAATTTATTCTCTCGTTCTAACATTGTAGTTGTGATAGTCTCTATTCAGTGGGATCTGCACATTTGTTTTAATTAGGTGGTTTTGTATTTTGTACATAGGTTATGCCTGCTCAAATATCTTCAACTGATCAATTTTCAGGTAGGGATACTGCCTGTATATAGTTTCACTGGGTATATAACAGTGCCTAAAGAATATTGCTTTTATTGATTTGTTTTGCAGTCTTTGTAGCTGTTTTATCTGTTCCAGGGTAGCATTTCCATAGCATGGTATTATATACCTGAAGTGTGGCTCGATGAAACTATTCTAGATTAAATATTTTGAGTTTTCACTTAACATATGTCTACACCTCCTCACAGCTCCCAAGAATGGAGCAATTTTTACATGAATACTTTCAATGTGTGCTCCCCATGTCAGTTTGTCTGTTATTATAAGACCTAAGTATTTATATTCCTCCACTTTTTTGAGAATTATGCCATCAATTTTAATTTTTGGGCTCATTCTTCTTTTTCCCACCTGATGTAGGACCATATAGACTGTCTTTTCAACATTTATACCGAGTTTATTGTAGGAAAGCCAATCAAAATAGCATTCTAGATCTTCATTGACAATATTTTCAAGTTCTATTCCATTTTTTCCAGAGTATATGAAGACAGTATCATCACAAAATTTCACATAGTTGGCCCTCAATCCAGCATAATTTAGACTTTGGACATATAGAAGGTACTCTAAAGGTCCTAGTACTGAGCTTTGGGCAATACTGACATACATTTTCAGCACTGCTTATTTCATCATTAACTTGGGCGCACAGGTTTATGCCCACTGAATATGTTTTCAAACTTAAACTTATTAGCAACAATGCAATATCCACAGTATCGAAAGCTTTTTGTAGATCGACAAACACACTTACTTACAACATATCTATTTTTATCCAGTTCACTTGAAATATATTCTAGAAGATCCACTGTTGCCCCAAGTGTACTACTTCTTTTTTGAGAACCATACTGGTGACTAAAGTTAAAGTGCGTATTAATAAATGGGATAAGTCTGGCTTTCATAATCCTTTCTGTAATTTTGCTAAATGAAATGTACTCAGCAGTGATATTGGTCGATAATTATAAAAATCGTCATGTGCGCTCTTTTTATATACAGGCACAGTTTTTGCAATCTTCAGCTCTTCAGGATACTGTCCACTTTCCAGGATGTGGTTGATAATTTCTACTATTTTAGGTCCGATAATGTCAAAAATTGTTTCAGTGTCTTTTTTTGTTATTTTGTCCAAACCAGGAGTACAACTGTAGTAAAATGCTTTCTCTTTCTTCTTCTTGAAACATTACTCCCATTCTGCTATTTATTTTAGTTGCTAATGTCAATCTGATACCTGAAAAATTTCCATTAAAAGCTGCTGCAATATCTGCATCCTTGCTGTATATCTTTCCATCTTTATCCATTACTCGATTTATACTCTTTCTTTTATTAGTTCTATTACAAAGACCATTCAGTACTGCCCACGTTTTCCTGGAATCTTCTTGTGCTTCATTAAACTTCTTTTCCGCATACTCTTTTTGTAATGTAATTTAATTCTAAGCCTATCAAGTTTATTTTTCGAATCTTCAAATTCTTTCTCAGTGTATTCGTTTTGTATTCTTTTCCATCTTACATATAGTTGGTTCTGTTCTTTTAATTTTCCAATGTATGCATTTGTAACCCACAAATTATCATTTCTCACTTTTATCGTGGTCTGCTTAGTACATTCTTTTTTTGTATTGTTTATAAGAGCTGCCAGTGTCTCAAATTTATTACTATTATTCTCATCTATGTTTTCCTGTACCTTGATTTTCCATTTTCTGGCGTCCAGTGTATTTTTTGTAATTTTTTGTTTAGTATTTTTAACTAAGATTTTTTGAGTTCCAAAAATATGATTCTTGATTCTATGGTCAGAAATATTGTGATCTATTTTTATGTTAGTATGGTGGCTGTGTTTGTTGTTCTTGTGGCATTTTGACGACTGATTATATTCTGAATTTTGTATCCTACCTAAGAATTTTTTAGGAGATCCAGGTTAATATCACCAATAAATATACAGGATTTTTTCATGTTTTCAAACAGTTCGTCCACTTCTTGTATAAATAATTTGCTTTTGTTTTTTGGAGGTCTATATACATCAAAGACTCTTATGTTTTACTGTGGTAAATACCTATACAGAGACCAGGACAGATACCATGCTACAATTTGTCATACATATTGTTGATTTGCAGTTCAAAACGTATTTTATTTTCTACTTAACTATTATAGATTCATAATACCTAGGAAACGAAATATGTTAACATACCTATAACAACCTGAGGGCATTATAAACCCAGCGGGCGTTATGATCCATAACGCCCGCTTATAATATTAGGTCTGTTTCTGCAGAAATCACAAACCAGTCAGAGTGAATTTCATTGGTTGAAACTAGTTTCCTGACTGTTTTCAGCGAGGGGCAAACCGCTGCCGGTTTTTTGGTGTACACTATCATGGTATTTTTGGTAATATTTTGGTATTTTTGGTAATATTGTATTTTTCAATAATATTTGGTATTATTTGGAAATATTTGGTTTTATTCGGTATTATATGGTATTTTCTTTGGAATTATTGGTATTTTTTGGTAATATTGTGGTATTTTCTGGATGATTATTCAGTATACGCATGCGCAGTCACGTCTACTTGAAAGTTTGACGGAATTCTGGCAACGTCGCGACTCTGTCTCTTGAACTTCAAATGCCCTACAATTTAACATAAACAGAGATGAAGTAGTGTGGCCTCACGTGTTGCCGTGAAGAAAGTTATATATGGCCTAAGCAAGACGATATTGCTGACATCGACCAAGAATTTATATTTTATGGTTCTTTAAAGTTAAGTGGAACGGGAGGATTTACCCTGAGAAGGTTAGTTAGGTCCTCGGTTAGGTCAATATAAAAAAGAAAATAATCAATACCTACTTATGGCCAATCATTTGACACCTTATGTGAACTTCTGCTTGTGTAACATTCTGGTTTACAAGGAAACCAATAATCGCTTGTGGTGTGTTTTTGAAAAAATAGCCTTATTAGGCGATTCGAATCAGATGATAATTCAAGATGGCGATGCGGCACGAAAATGTAAACAAATCATTGAGGTTAAACATTGCCTCCATATAAATGTGTGTTAGTTCTACCTGTTTCAGAGTTTAATTTGATGAATTTTAATTTATTTGAATTTCTTTTAATGTTCGTAGTTAAAACCGAGTTACTTGGAATAGTTATCTACCAATCAAATACCTGGGCATCAGGTACGGTACAAAACGAACCCCAAGAAGCTGTGTATGTCTGTCAATGCAATTAGAGGAGCGAAATTTCTTCGAGGATTTTCAACCAGAAACCTACCTCAAGCAAGATGAACGCAGGTCTGGAGTAACAAATGCCGAGATAAAGACGCACGACCTCATTATAGAAACTTTAAGAGGAAAAGTAAAAGATGGACAGCTACCAGTTATTGATATTGAATCAGAACCTTTGAAAGATACAGACTCTAGAAAACCTACAACAATGGACCCCCGATCTGTTGTGTTTCTTGACCACTCATACTTCTCAACTGCCACTGAATGTTTTGATTGTAACGGGGAGCAAAATCTGTTCGAGGTCTTTCAACCAGAAGTCAACCTCAAGCAAGAAGAACACAAGCCGGGTGTATCGAAAATCAAGATAACGACACACGACCCCATTAAAGAAACTTTAGGAGAAGAACCAAAAGTTGAACAGCCACCAGCTATTGATATTGAATCAGAAAATTTGAAAAATACACACTCTGAACCACATACAATAATTGACCCTCAAGTTGTGATTCTTGACTATCCATACCACTCAGCTCCAACTGAATGTTCAAACTGGAAAGAGAGGCAAATTTTGTTGGAGCATTTTCAACCAGTTGTCAACCTCAAGCAAGAAGAAAACAAGCCGGGTATATCAAAAGTCAAGATAACAGAAAATTTTAAAAATACACACTCTGAATCACGTAAAATAATGGACCCTCAAGTTGTGATTCTTGACCATTCATACTACTCAGCTGCCACTGAATGTCCAAACTGGAAGGAGAAGAGTATTGGCAGGTTTAAAGCCAAAATAAGTGTTTCCTATAGTTAAGAAAAAGCCTGATGTTTTCTTAATTGTGTCGAAATTGGTTAAGTACTCGGTTAAGTAGGTACCTCTAGAGTAACCATCATAAATCACCATGTAAAAGTACATGTTTTTTATTATAAGTATCTACCTTCATATTTAATAGCCTTGATCTGATCTTTGATTGTATTAACTTTATTTAAATTAAGATCATATTCAACTATTTCTTTTATTAACCACAGAATATAGTGCGTGCCTTATGTGCTGTAAGTGAGTGTATTCTGTATTTTTCACACTTGTACTATGTATCAGTGATGATATATTAGGGAATTTCTCCCTAGATTTAGGGATTTTTAAATTTATAATCCCGTAATATTTTAGCACAAAATGGAAAATAATTTAGCATTTTTTATGCATATTATGCTTTTTATTCATATAATATAATAATCCTTTATTTAGCACCTGGCTAATACATAAAACAAAATACAATTAGGTACATATTCTTACATTACAAACCTAAAAAAAATATAAAAAAAATAAATAAAATTAAACAATATAGGTATACAGTATATACTCCCTACTCCTAAAAATCACCAACAGACAATAATTACAAAACTAAAATAGAAACAAAAAAGTCAACTAGGTATATCATTCACCCAGCAAGCGACACTTCAATCTATTTTTGAAAATTTGCAGACTACCCGCATTCTTTATGCAACTGTGCAATGAATTGAAGGCAATTAACCCCTTATGATAGACTGCCCTTTCTGAACAACTTTTGTTCTTTTTGTGAACATAAAAATTATCTTTATTGCGTGTTGGGTAGTCATGAATTATGTCATTAGTAACTAGTCTATCAGTCAGATAATTCGGCGCTAGTCCATTTTTTATTTTATAAATAAACACCAACACTTGAAATTCTAAAAACATTTCTATAGAGAGCCACTTTAACTTATCTAGCATTAGTTTTATTGGTGTATCTCTCCTTTCTCCCAAAATTATCCTCATGGATCTATTCTGTAATTTTTGTAATCTACTAATTTCATTTTTGTTTGCCAGATACAGAACAGTTGAACTATACATTAAGTGGGGCAGCACCAAAGTATTGAAAACCGTCATTCTTGACCACTGTGTTAAAAACCTGGACACTCTATACAAAAAATTAATGTTTTTTGTTAATTTGTCAATTATACTTATAATATGTTCCTTAAAGTTAAGTGCTCTGTCAACTATAAAGCCCAGATACTTTATTTTCTCCACCAATTCCACTTCTTTCCCATCAATTAATATGTGAAGATAACTTGCCCTGTACTCATTTTGGTATCTGGAATTCCCGATCAACATAAATTTTGACTTGCTGTTGTTCAACTTGAGCGAATTTGAATCGAACCACTTATTTAATTCCTTCATATCTAAATTAATTTTATCCACCAAATATTTCAAATCCTTTGAGTAATAATATATGAGCGTATCATCCGCAAACAAATGAACCGAACAGTATTTTATGGCCCCCCCCCAATGTCATTGATATACAAGAGGAACAGCAAGGGTCCCAAAATGCTTCCCTGCAGACGTTTCTCCTTTAACTCTCGTTACCTGTTTTCTATTTTGAAGATAATATTTTAGCCACTCTAATGCATTCTCCACTATCCCAAACTGCTTTAATTTATTTACCATGATCTCTCTATTTATTGTTTCGAAAGCTCGTTTCAAGTCCAAGAACACAGCCCCAATCGCATAATTGTCATCCAAGAGATATTTCCAATCATAAATTATATTCTGGATAGCAGATTCACAACTATGTTTCTTTCTAAAGGCTGATTGGTTATCGATCAAGATATTATTTTGGATAACAAAATCAAGCAATTGACCATAAACCACCCTTTCCAATATTTTTTCTGTTGCAGGCAACATATTTACCGGCCTTAAATCTTTTGCCTCTATGGAGCCCTTGACTTTCTGAATTGGAATCACTGTTGAGACCTTCATTGTTGATGGAACCTGACAGCTTTCTAACAATGAATTAATAAGATTTAAAAGAGGCTCTTTAATTGACTGAAAAGTATTCTTCAAAAATTGAGACGCAATCTCGTCTGGACTTCCCTTGTCCGGCAATGAAAAAACAATACCCTCCAATTCTTTCATGTCAATTAGCTTAAAAGTACTCAATTGTCTTAACTGATTCAGTTCCGTTTCTTCCCCGGCAACTTCCACAATTGAATCATCTACTCTAATACCTTCCATCTCACTCACTATGATATTCACGCTCTCTATAAAGAACACATTAAGTTTTTCTGCCATATCCTTTGGTGATGTGCTAATTTTATCATCTATAATAATAAAATAACAATATCATAATGAAAATACACCGTTTATGCCCCTTATTATAATGTGTTAGAGAGATGAAAGAAAAGCAATTTCTATTGTATTGTTCGTCGATTTTTAACTGATACTTGCGGTATGAAGAGCGAGGGGGTGTTTCATATGGCAAAAACAGGTGTGACGTCAGGTAACCATTGGCGTTCTAATGTAGGGAGCCACCAGGGGTCGTATTTTCGAATTCATTCGAGTACATTTCGTACACGAAATTTGACTGACAGCAATGTAAATTAAATGGGGAGCATTCGTAATCGTATCAAATTTTGTATGCGAGAATATTCGAAAATACGACCCCAGCTCACATTCCGTCCGAGTATCAGCTTAAAATCGACGAACAGTAGGTTGCTTGCATAAATCGAATATCTTTTTCTAACGCGTACAAATAGAGAAATATAAGGAATAAATATTTTGTACTGAACACAAGTTCGTCCAATTGTTGTTTTCAGATTTTACGCTCATCTACTTGTAATTGTTGACAATTTTTAATGGTTTTAGCTTCGAATGCGGGATTTCTCCGTGCTCGGATATATTCTGAAAATAGGGATTTTCATACCAATCTAGGGACTTTTTTGCGCTCGTACGGGGAATTTCAACAACATCGATCTACCAACACTGCTATGTATTCAGAAATAGACAAACACTTACCCAAACAACTACATGATCTTTCATTTCTTGCCTACTGGTTATATTTGGGTCATGTGATTTGTATCCTAGTTTGAATCACTATCACTTTTAGTATTCGGTCTTTATTAAAGTTAACCTACCTACAGGGTTCAGGTTCTACTATAAGTTAGACAAGGAGATGAAAAAATCTATTGACCCTGTACAGGGTGGGCCAATTTGGACACTTTTAATAGGAAACGTCAATTTCTAAACGAGACACAAAAAAATAAACCCCCCACTCTGAGGCTGAAATTTCATGAAATTTTGATTGGTGCAAACCGCATTTTGATATCTTCAACCGTTTAGCCGCTAGAGGGCGATTCTTGATTTTGAGCAATAATAATAATAATAATAAATTTGTTTATTGACATTCAAACATTACAATTTCAAATAATACAAATAGCAATTCTTTTAAGGTTGCCTATATGAAAACATGTAAATGGCAATAAACAGACTCACGTTTGAAGTGTTACACACTTGTTGTGAGAAGGTTGTTTGTGAAGGAATACTTCACAGTTTTATAGTCTTAATCGGTTAGAAAAGTCTTGATCGGTAAAAATGTCTTAATCGAGGATAACGTCAATTTCGAGTTTTTTAAGTCACATTCGAGAATATATTTGCCACATCATATCACTACAGAACACTTTTTTCAAGTCACTTAGATTATATTTTTAATAAGGTCATTTGCACCTTTAATCCAGTTTTTAAATTCCTTTTTAAATTTTTGAATTTTTCTTTCACCTTTCACATAATCTGGGATAATGTTGTACAATCTAGGAGCAATATAGCCAATATGTCTAGTGCCTATTGTTTTATTGGCTCTTGGAAGTTTAGACTTTTTATTAACTACATTTCTTGTTTGGTGCGGGTGACTCATGACTTCAATTTGTTCTTTATTTTTGAAAATCCTTAAAGCTACCTTTTCACACATTAACTGCCTGATATTTAAAAGTCCGCTTTCATTGAATAGCTTTTCTGTGGAATATTTTCTATCTTTGTTGAAGATTACTTTAAGGATCCATTTTTGAATTGTATTTAGTTTTGAAATATTAAAGTCATTAACGCCACCCCACCCGCAGAGGCCATATGTCAAGTGAGACTGAACAAGTGCAAAGTACAAAGTTTTGAGATCAGACATCTTAAAATATTTTCTGAAACATTGAAATCTAGACACCAAATACCTGAGCTTTTTTACAAGGTTATTTACATGCAAATTTCACCTTAAGTGTTGGTCTATAGTAATTCCCAGATATTTAACCGATTCCACTTGTTTTATACTTCTAGAACCCGCAATAATTAAGCTTCCACTGATAGGCAACCCTGTTTTATAAGACGAAAACGGCAAATAATATGTCTTATCTATATTTACTGTAAGAGAATTATGATTGAACCAGTTTTGTATTTGTTTGAAATCTTCTTCAGCTATTTGCTTTACTTCCGGCCAAGTGTCCGCACTGAAAAATCCGGCTGTATCATCTGCAAAACTTGCCAAATCGCCTCTGGTTTTTACGGAAAATAGGTCATTGATGTAAACGATGAATAATAATGGACCGAGGACCGTTCCTTGTGGGACGCCATACTTTACAGTTTTCATTGAGCTAAAAGTATCTTCAATTTGCACTGTTTGATTTCTATCCTTTAGGTAACTCATAAGCAGCTCAAGGCACGGTCCTCTAAGTCCAATCCGTTCCAGTTTCCTGACAAGCCTTGCATGATCCACCGTATCAAACGCTTTGGCAAGATCGACGAAAATGCAAAGTGAAGGTTTTTTGTTGTCTAATGAATCATTAATTTTTTTAGTTAAATTCACTATTGCATCCTCATTCGATCTGCCAGCTCTGAAACCAAACTGTTTTTCCGAGAGCAGTTTATGTTTTTCAAGAAAACCAATAAGTCGTTCCTTTATTGCCATTTCGAAGACCTTTGCAACAGATGAAATGAGAGTTATAGGTCTATAATTTATGATATGCTTTTTGTCCCCTCCTTTATATATTGGTTTAATAATCCCAATTTTTAAGATTTTAGGAAAATATCCAGTTGCAAAGCATTCGTTTATTAAGAAGGACAGATGTGGCGATATTACTTGTGATATATTTTTTAAAGATTCCGCTCTAATTTGGTCATGTCCTGGAGTTTTTTTTGATTTTAGTTTTTTTATAAGGTTTTGAATTTCTGTGGGTGTGGTTGGGGTTAAAAAAATTGAATTTAAAATCTTGGGTTGTTCCTCTGGTGTCATATGTGGGGGTTTTATTTTTTTTGCATAGATTTCTCCAAGTTCAGAGTAGTGTTTATTGAAAGCTTCTACAATGTCTGTTGTATTTGTGTATGTTGTGTTATTATTTACTATTATTTGTTTCATATCTAGATCTGTTTTTTTGTTGTTATTTGTTATGTTGTTCGTCATTTTCCATAGCCTTTGAGAGGAATTTGTGGCGTTTTTCACCTGTTTTTCGTAATACCGCTTTTTAGCGTTGTTTATTTCGTTTGTTAAATTATTTTTATATTTTTTATAATTGTTATGCAGTTCTTTGTTCTCCGGCTGTAACTTTACTTGTGTGTACATTTTTATTTTTTTGGGAGACAGCATTTATCAATGTCTTTGTCATCCAGTTTTCAGATTTTATTTTAGAAGTAACTGTTTTTGTGCAAGCCTCAGTTGTTGATTTAATTTTTTCAATCAGAATTTCTGCCGCGCTCTCTAAATTCTGGGTTCTATAAAAATTGTTCCACGTTTCAGGAGCTTGCAGTTTGTTAATCACTTCCTTGTAATTTGTGTAAATTTTTTTAAAAGTCTTTTGTAAAGAACGTTTTTGCCTTTTTTCAGATTCTATAAAAGCCATAATTGGAAAATGGTCTGTTAAATTGTGTTCGAAAATGATGGACTCTATTTTTAGCTGTTTCTTGTTTGATCTTAGAAATATATGATCCAGGCAAGAACACTGATCACCTCTGACCCTTGTTATTTTATTTATGTATGGCAGGAACCCGTTGGCATACATACAATTAAGGTATTCATCTGAGACATTGGTTTGCTTCAAAATGACAACATTGAAGTCTCCAATAATAATTTGACAAGTTTTTATTGGTTTTTCTTGTAGGTAATCATCCAGACTCTCTATGAAATTTAAGCAGTTAATCTCATGAGATCTATACAGTGCAGTTAAATCAAATTCAGTTTGATTTATGCTAAAGTTCAGTTCAATGCCCAGTGTAAGCCCAATATTGCATATTCTAGAAGCATAACGAATATCTGACCTGATAAAAACTACTGTACCATCGTTTCTATTTAACCTACTATCATTGTAAATAAAATCGTAATCTGGAATGTGAAATTGACTTGGATCATAAATTATAAATGTTTCAGTTAGCACAATAACGTCAAACTGTTCATCTAATCCTTTGATAAATATAAGAAGTTCGTCTAAATTTTTTGCAATGCTACAAACATTAATATGGAATAGTTTTAGTGAATGTTTAAACTTTTTAGCTTTTTTTTGATAATCTTTAACGTTGTTAATTGTCAAGCATTCATGATTTGTAGGAGTAAATTTCTTTATATATTCATTCATGTTTTATTTAGAAACGTTGCCACAAACACTATATATAATATTATATGAATATGAATGTCAATAAGTAGCATACATACCAAATTTTACTAAATTACTTTTGTCGAGTTGAGCGACTAGATGATCGAGTTGCCTTCGTAGGAGGAGTATCTACCGCAGCAGGATTTCTGGTTATTACTTTTCTTCTTGGGTCTTGTTTGTCTCCTTTTTTATCGTCTGTTCCTGTTTTTGTATTTTCTTGCAGATTTGCTGGTTTATGCTCTTCAATTGGTGTCGCGGCTACTTGTTCAGGGGTATCGTCTACTGCTACGAAAAAGTCGTTCGAATCATCTTCCGTCAGGGATAACGCAGATAAACCTGGGACGCTTACAGAGCGCCTCGGAGGCGGCCCATAAAAAACATCTTCGTCTAAATCACCAGATCTCGATTTGAAAATATCACTTTGTAACAGATCTTCGTATGTGTAAATATCGTTTCCCACATGTAAATTGTTTTTTTTAATGAAGGCCGTAAGTCCAAGTTTTCTAGCTTCTTTAAGGTTACTATATAGAACTTTATTAATCTCTCTTTCAGCCTTAGTTAGATCGTTCGATAAAAAGACAGATTTTCCTTTTAGTTTGCGGGCGTTTTTAAGCAAGATGTCCTTTTTAATGTAAGTTGTTAATTCAACTAAAAGTGGTTTTTTTTCGGTTTCTGGTCTGCCCAAATAGTACGTATTATTTATTTCATTAGCATTAAGGTCTACTTCCAACAGGTTTTTAAGTTTATCCACTACCCATCTCACTAAGTTTTCTCCTTTCAACTCAGTTTTATTTGGAAGCCCATATATGATAAGATTATTTTGCCTAGCTTTATTTTCTAAAACATTTATTTTTAATTCTAAATCTTGATTTTTGTCTTCAAGAGTTTTTATTTTGTGTTTTAAAACATGATTTTCCTTAATTAAATCATCGTTCACTTTTTCTATTTTACTGCTGAGATCATTGCTGCTCGCAATAATTAACTTTTTAATCTCTTCTAACTGATCCTTATTGCTTAAATCTCCTGTTGTATTTGGCATATTCCTTTTTACTTAGAAAATTAAAATTAAAATTTTAACGTGTATGTTCACCTCAAATATCTTTGGTTCACCTATACGCTTTTTTGTTTGCCGATCGGAATGTCTGGTTATTTCAATTTAGCAACAATGATTCAATTTAGGTACTTATAGAAGGCCAAAGTGCAAAAAAAAGTATGTGTACATACCAAGTGAATGTTGTTGATAACTTTTGCCACTTTTCGTAATTTAATTCAACGTAAAACTAGTAAAATTTAACATTTTTCACGAGACTTCTTTTAACAGGTTACTTGTTCTAAAGGCGACCACTACTTACACTTACAATATTGTGAAACTTTCATAACTTTTTTGTTTATGAAAATAATTGATTTCTGTAAAGACTTTCTTGAAGCACTTTTTTAAGCAGAATTCAGTGACGTTTTCAGTTTTTTCCTAATTGACTTCGATTTCGGGGTATCGACCAAAATCCGATTTTTTTCAATGGAACATCCTATGAATTAATAGCTTATTGGAAAGATCTGCTTTTGCTGATTTCAATGATATAAAATTCGATAGTTTTATCTCTAACGGTTTCCGAGAAAAAAATTATTCCGATTTTTGTCATAAGAATCAATGTGTTGGAAAAGGATTTTATATCTGTAAGCTTATGACAAAAACAGAAATAATTTTTTTTCTCGGAAACAGTTAGTGATAATCCTATCGAATTTAATATCATTGAAATCAGCAAAAGCAGAGCTTTCCAATAAGCTAATAATTAATAGGATGTTCCATTAAAAAAAATCGGATTTTGGTCAATATCTCGAAATCGGAGTCAATTAGGAAAAAACTGAAAACGTTACTGAATTTTGCTTAAAAAAGTGCTTCAAGAAAGTCTTTACAGAAATCAATTATTTTCATAAACAAAAAAGTTATGAAAGTTTCACAATAGGTATTTATGAAAAGTTAATGGGTCACCTAGATGTTTGCACATCTGTATGTTTCCCTTAAATTGCAACATGCTTAAAATAGTTTAATCCTTGTAAAAATAGACTCCTTTTTTACAAATATAAATTTAAATACAAATATAAATACAAGTGAATATAAATAATGCGGTCAGTAAACCAAGTGTTGTTCTATGTGTGTCTCATATTATTATTCTTAGAAATATTTTAGAATTATTTACAATAAAAGTTTTGCTCTCGCTATTAAATGACTTAATTCTATTAATAGCCTTTATATTATTAGGTAGTTGATTATAAAATTTTGGGCCAAGATAATCTACAAATTTTAGATTCACAGTCTTCCTGTTAATTGGGATGGTTAGATGATTGTCCATATTGGCTCTAGTCTGATGATAGTGGTCTATAGTTCTTTTCAGTGTTTTATTTTTGTGAATGTATGCACAAACACAATGAATAAATAGGCATTCTATATTGCAAATATCCATGCTATACAATAATCTGGTTGGATATAATTTTTTCCTTTTGAATGTTACTTTTAAAATGTAGTTTTGAATAATTTTTAAAGGTTGCAAGTTGCTCCTGTATGTGCCACCCCATATCACCAGACCATAGCGAATCAAAGATTCGACAAGTGATTCGACAAGTGACTTGTAAACCATTGTAGTTAGTTTAGAAAACAGAAATTCTCTCAGTACATAAAATTTTGATATCTCAGTGCATAAAATATTGATATCAATATTGCTCAAAATCGAGAATCGCCCTCTAGCGGCTAAACGGTTGAAGATATCAAAATGCGGTTTGCACCAATCAAAATTTCATGAAATTTGAGCCTCAGAGTGGGGGGTTTATTTTTTTGTATCTCTTCCAGAAATTGACGTTTCCTATTAAAAGTGTCCAAATTGGCCCACCCTGTACACATCTAAATATAAAAGAAAATAGGTATAATGGTGTTAGACTTGGTTTTAGACCAGGTTTCATATCTCTCTTGAAGCATATTTAATAGATTGTTAAGCTGAATTTATAAGGTAATATTTGGTATTATTTTGGATTTTTTGGTATTTTGTGGTAATATTTGGTAATATATGGTATTATTTGGTAATATTTGGTCAAATTCAGTATTTTCTGGTATTCTTGGTATTTTTTGGTATTTTTGGTATTTTACGTGGGTATTTTTGGTATTAGGTATTTGTCAAATATGGTATTTTAGTGTACAACTTTTGGTCAGCGGTTTACCCCTCGGTTTTCAGCCAATGAAATTCGCTCCGACTGGTTTGTGATTTCTGCAGAAACAGACCTATTAGCATCGTTTTGGTTCATAATTTGGAACGGTTCTGGCATTGCGCAGAACTGCTTGCGCACAAAAAATATTGTAAGTACTGTTCTAATACTAGTTCTGAACCGATGCGGAACCAGAAAAACCCAAACACGTCGCAAATCACAAAATTCTAAAACAGTTCCTCCGTCAGAGCAAGAACTGAGAGAACCGTTATGGAACAATCCCAGAATTGTCTTAAATAGTTCTAGATAAACCAAAACACTGTCAACGCACTTTGATTACGATTCTGGAAAAACGAGAATGCATTTTATAATATGCGCTTGTGCAGAATGATTCCAAACTAGTTCCAAGTGAAATAAATAAAGCTATCGTGAGGTGTTTTTGTTGTTGTTGTTTTATTAATTTGCACTTTACCCTAGGCAGCCGCTAAATGTCCGAACAAAAATAATTTTTGGTCTGGCCAGGATTCGAACCCGGTCTACCTTCAACGTTTCCCATGTAGTTGAGCGCATTAGCCCACGAACATTGTGTTGAGTAGAAAATAAAGCATTATTTAGCTATTATCCAAAATCTGTTAGTTATTAGTCATTATTTATTTGTGCCAATTTAGACAGGTAAACTATCAAATAACACACTAGTGTGTTATATAGGTCACTCTTTTATAATATCAACACAAGACGTCAGGAAATAAAAAGTTATAAATACTGCTTTAAAAAAGACTCATTTCCATAAAATAGGTATCAGTTAGTTTTTTCAGTTCTTGTATGCTGCTCGTGTGTTATGATTTCTCCTCGGAATTCTCAGTTGTTGGATAAAACACTGTAGGTATGCTACTTGTGTGTTATGTTTTTTTAGTCACTCGAAAAAATATACCATAAATAACTATTTAGTATATTTAAGGCATTTTCAGTCTTTGTCTAATCTAATATATAAAAATTAATGTTTGTTTGCTCGTTGTTTATGAAATCGGAAATCACTGAACTGATCTCCGATCTCCTTGAATTTTATACCATGTAGTCTCTATATAAAGTGGAGTGTTATAGGCTACTTTTTATTCTGAAAAAATGTACAATTCCTGTTGGTAATAAAAGACAAGGAATAGATTTTACGAGTTTCGATTCGACGAATGCACATGAGCTAGACACATCGATTCACATTGGACAGGAGATAAAATTGAATTAGAAATTCGGCATTCTTGCATTTTTGGGACTCTGATGTTACGGTCCTAGCCCACGTTTTCGAAGCAAAATAATTCGATTGATTATAACACAATAATTTGAATAAAGTGGCCTATTGTGTGAACACTAACCAAAGATTTAATGAACCCTCTCCATACTAAAGGAATCCTATATAAACAAATTTGCTTACTTTTAATATGAGCTTCAACTGGGGTTTATCGTCCCTCTCCTTTTTGTGTTTCTTGTGCTTCTTGGATAAGAAATTAGGTTCGAAACTAGTCACTGGGTCTAGTTTGTCCATAGTTCAACATTAACAAGGCTGTTTGTGGTACTTTGTAGTAGAGAAAAAGCTGGCGTGCAGTATTAGGAGTGTCGGAGCACTTTTATGTTTCAGTTTGAATGAAAATTGTTGAAATTATAGGAGATTAAACTATAAAAATGCATACAACGAACAAAATGTTACTGTAAAAGTAAAATGTAAACAACACTTTGACAGTTTAGAGGTGACAAGTGACTGAAAAGCATGGAAGGGGTTTTCACTTGTACTTAGTAGATCTGCTCCAAAATCTCGGACAGTTTTTGATAGTCTTTGCAAAGAGTGACTAAAATAAATATTTTTATTACAAGATACTATTAAAATTGTATTTCTCTATGGAGTTAATTGGTGGAACGCAAAAATCCTCTAATAAATGATAAATGGTAATTGTACTCCAAATTCAAGTGCTGCATAAATTCTACCAGAAGAATTCGCTAAAATTAACAAATGTCATTGTTTTGGCAAATGACAATTAATGTAAAATTACAAATTAAATTTCAAACAAAAAGCAAAGACGGTTGGGCACATGTTTTAAAGAGTTTTAAACAAATATATTAATTATTTTACACGTATTTTACAATAGATTATTAATTATGGATTCGCCAACTCCTGGTGATTATAATGCCTTGTTGGATTTGCATAAAAACTTGAAACAGGAATACGAAGAGGTAAAGCAAGATTTACATCATGTTAAAAGAAAACAAAAAGTTAACGAAGCCTTGATTTTTGAATATCGGGGCGAAATTGAAATTCTACAAGCAGAAAAATCCAACGGTGGCTTGAAATACGAAAAGAAAATATCAAGTTTGGAAGAAGCATTGAACATCCTTAGGTAAGCTTTTTTTTTTTTTAGGGATATGCGCACTCGCAAGGAAATGTCCTATCACGCTCGAGAAGCGGCAAGTGCGCGGAAATGTCGGTGTATGTTAGTCTTGAAACGGTTCAGGTTGTAACCTGCAGGGAAAACCGTCGCAGGGAGTTTATTCCACAGCGATGCTGTTCTCCAGAGATATGAATTCTGATATAATGAGGTTCTTGGTGCCTCTAGTTTGACAGTAAATTCATGGTTACCGTCTGTTTGACGGGTTCGCCTGGTAGGTGCTACTCTCGGTGGAATCATACGTGCCAACTCTTCAGAGCATTTTCTGTGATAGTACCTGTAGAAGAGAGATAAATCGCCCACAGATCTGCGATGTTCGAGACCATCCAAGTTACGAGTAAGTGCGGGGTCATTGATCAGCTTGATAGCTCGTTTTTGCACGGTATTCAAAAGGTATTAAGGTATGTTTGGGTGCTGCACTCCATATATGTGAGCAGTACTCCATAGTTGGTCGAATCTGGGCTTTGTAGAGTGTCAGCAATTGGCTTGGTGTGTACAGATGTTTTGTATGAAATAGCACCCCCAGCTTTTGGGAGGCCCTTTTAGCAATATCTGCCACGTGACTGTGCCAAGACATGTTGGTCTCTGCAGTAACCCCCAAGATGTTCAACTGACTCTGTAATGTGACAGCACTTCCAGATAGCATGATGTTTGGCTCACCGGTGCTGGTCTTTTTTGAAAACAGAGCTGCTTGGGTTTTCTGCGCGTTGAACTGTACAAGGTTTTTGTTACCCCAGTCCTCTATTATCTCCAGGTCGTTATTTATCTGCGATATTTGAGTTAGTCTAAGATGATGAAATTCACGTGCGGAAAGACCTGTGGGTGGTATGAGTGAGGAGACTACATTGCCATCGTCTGCAAAGCAATAAAGTGGATTTACTGTGTTATCTATGAGGTCATTTATGTAAATCAGGAAAAGAGTTGGCGAAAGGATTGCTCCCTGTGGCACACCAGCATTTATTTGGTAAGAGTTGGAGTTCTGGCCATCCAGTGCAACATAAATGGATCTGTCCTTTAGGTAACTTTCAAACCAAGTGCAAAGTTTCGGCGATAATCCCATTGCTTTGAGCTTGTTGAGCAGATTTTCATGCCAAACTTTGTCGAATGCTTTAGATATATCTAAGGCAATTGTTCTTGTTTCACCCCGCAACTCAATCGCTTTTTGCCATAAGTGAGTGACGTATGTAAGTAAATCGCCAGTTGACCTATATTTTCGAAATCCGTAGTGCTTATCGTTGATAATTTTCTATTTTTCCAAGTACTTGGTTAGGTGATTGTTCACAACTCTTTCCATTACTTTTGATATCACCGGAAGTAGAGCAATTGGTCTATAGTTTAACGGATCTGTCTTTTTTCCTTTCTTTGGAATGAGTTGTACTGCGGCAGACTTCCATGATGATGGATATACTCCTTGCCTGTAAGACAAATTGAATAATTTTGCGAAAGTTGGGGTGAGTTCGTTGGCGCAATTTTTGAGTACTATTGCGGGAATGCCATCCGGACCCATTGCTTTGTTTGTATCCAGCTTTTTTAGGGATTTTCGTATTTCTCTGTGACAAAAGGGTACCTCTGGCATACTATGGGAAACCCTTTCAATGAACGGTGGAGTTTTTCCATTTGGCACTGTTAGGTTGGAGTTGGAGGAAAACATTTGGGCAAGCATATTGGCTTTTTCCTCTGATGTTGTGGCTAAGTGATTATTTTTATCTGTAAGTGGTGGTATGGATGACTTGGTGAAGTTAGATCCAACAGCTTTTGCAAGAGACCAAAAAGACCTAGAACTACTTGGACAATTCAGCAACCTGTTTTTTATTCTTTGATTGTATGTTTCTTTAGCGGAGTCAATAGTAATTTTGCAACTATTTCTGGCTTCTATAAATTCTGTGTGTTTTTGAGCGGTTTGTTGTCGTTTCCAAAGGTTATATGCTCTGTGTTTTTTCTGTACAGCCGTTTGACACTGGCTGTTGAACCAAGGTTTTGCATTAGCTCTACGTTTAGTTGTATGTGGGATATATGCGTCCATTCCAGATAAGATTACTTGTGTTATTTCATTACAGCAAATAGTGGGATCAGCTGTTTTAAAGCAAACCTCTTGCCATGGAAAATCCAGGTAATACTGTTTTAGGTCATTCCATTTTGCCGATTTATAGTGCCACATTTTACGAGGAAGTGGTTGTAGACTTGGTGGGATGAGCATTTCGCACTTTGTTATTATAAGTTTATGATCGGACGAACCAAGTGGAGCATCTACTTGAATTGTGTACGAGTCAGGATTGGTGGTTAGGAACAAGTCTAAAAGCGCTGCAAATTCGCCCCTTTCTGAGATACGGGTAGGTTCATCGACAAGCTGCGTTAGACCACAACTTATGGCAAAAGCTTCTGCTTCTCTGCCTTCGTTATCTGTTTTGTTGTGGTGTTTCAGCCAGGGTATATTGTGGACGTTGAAATCGCCTAAAAAGACAATTTCCGCCTGTGGATAGTTTGACTGTATACTATCACAGCTTTCGGATAATGTCGCGAAAAAGTTTTGGTAATCGGTGTTACTTGGCGGTCGGTAGAGGCAGCAGATAAACTTGGTCGATGACTTTGAGGTGAATTTTAGCCATATGATATCAAGGTTCGCTGGTTCTAGCTTCTCTCGATGACATGAAAGGTCATTTTTAATGTACACACAGATCCCAAAATTATGTCGAAATCGGTGGTGTAGGTCATAGCCGGGATAAAGATAGTTCACAATAGGTGTTGCAGAACTGATTTTAGTTTCAGTGAGAACAAGGATGTCAGGTCTTTGTTCTTCAAGATGTTGTAGAACTGAATTCATATTTGTACTTATTCCTCTTATATTGCTAAAATCAATTCTGAGTTGAGTTTTTGATCTTCTCTTTATATCTTTGCATGAAGGACCCCCAGGATCACCCGACGCCCGGAGATCCGAGTGGTCGGGTATTTTACCTCCGGAATATTTTGATCCTGGAGGCGCCATCATGCTATCTGTTACTCATTGTTGGAACCGGACTGCCAGCGCAGTAGCGGAACGTGATGATACCACTTAGCGCTACTCAATTCTGGCATGGTGGAATCTCACCGGTCGACGCCCAATGAGTAAAAAGCGTCTACCACCTACAAATTCTACCTACAACCTACAATTCTCGCTTTTAGTATAAGTAGAGACAATCAATAAATATGTACTTTTATTATTTATGTTCCTTTTATTTAGAATATACTTATTTAATAATTTTATGTCACAGCAGAAATGTTCCTTATCATTCATATTATCAAATCTCTTTTTTAAACCCTTAAAACCTCGCTTAAAACACTATAAGAAGTATTAGAATGAAAGAAGCTTCCTAAACTAAAATCTATTCTAGCGAAATTTTGGTGTCTAAACATAATTTATTCTTCTAGATCAAGTCATTCACAAACTACATCACATTTGGAAAACGATTTGGCAAAAAAAGAAGAAGAAAATGAAACATTGAAAGCCGAATTGGAAATTCTCAAACAAAAAATTGCATTGTTAGAAGAGAATAACGATGTTTCTTTGAAGCTGAATGAACCTGACATTGTAGCAGAAAATGAAATTCTGAGAGAAAATTTAGAAAAATTGCAAGACGATTATGAAATGATACTGTCACGGCATCACGAGATGGACGAAAAACTCATTGAATATAGAGAGGAAATATGTGAATTGAAAGAAAGTTTAAATACGAAAAGGGAGGAACTTTTGGAAAAAACGTTATTAATTGATCAGTTGAATGATGACTTATTTATTATTAATAGCGAATTGGAAAGTTTAAAAAATAAACCTTTGCAGAAGGAGAGTAAAGGAAATTCACTGTTTGCAGAAGTGGATGACAGGTAAATATTTTCAAAATACACATACACATACAGTCTGTCGTTTTTAATCTGATACTGACCATTGGCGTTCTGATGTAGGGAGCCAGCAGCTCATATTCTTTCGGAGTATCAGATTAAAATCGATGGACTGTTGTTGTTGTAAACGTTTATTTAGCTATTATAACTAATTACATCTTGGAGTTACCTTATAACATCTTAACCTTATCTATTCTTAAAAAAAAAAACACAGAAAAACAATCAATTACCATTGCACATCAATTTCAAATACAATCATTTAATATAAAACTGGCAATACAAACAAAAAACAGAAATGTTCTAAATCACTCAAATAAATAAAACTAAAAGTATAGGTACACTGTAATTTAATCTGTCTTATCTCTAATATATTGTCTAAGTTTTCTTTTAAAAGTATTGATTTGTTCACAGCCTTTGATATCAGTCGGTAACTGGTTAAATTCAATTAATCCCCTAATAAATAATGATTTTTCTGCTTGTACAGACCGGGCCCTAGGGATATCAAAATTATCCCTTGATCTCAAATTTCTTTCATGCCTCTGAGAAATGTAGTTTATCTTACTCGTTAAATATGCTGGCAGCAGTCCCACCCTAATTTTGAAAATAAACACCATTGTGTTGTACAAAATAAGTTCCTTTACTGAGAAACATTCCAATGCGTTTTTCATTTTATGAATAGGTGTTCTTCTCGGACAAGATAGTATCATCCATGTTCCCTTATTTTGTAGCATTCAATCTTTCATTTCATTTTTCTGGAACAAATACAAAACTGTGGAACAGTAAGTATAATGTGGCAACACCAATGAATTGAAAAGTAAAATTTTTGACCACCAAGTCAAAGAAAAGGCACATGGATACAAGAACGAGAGCTTGAAAGAAATAGTCTTTATAACATAATCAGCATGACATTTAAATTTTAGGTTTTTATCAATTATGATCCCCAGATATTTAAACTTTTCCACAATTTCTAGCTTATTGTTGTCAATTTTTATTTCAATGCCCTTGCTTACAAACTCCCTATAATACCTGTCTGGTCCCAGTATCATACATTTTGTTTTTAGAATATTGATTTTCAATGAGTTTGCACAACACCACCTATGTATGCTGTCCAGATTTCCATTAATGACATTTCCCATGTTTTCCACATCTGAAGATGGAAAATAACATACTACATCATCATTTATTTGGATCTCAATTCCTTCAACAACTTCAACAATGTCATTAATATAAACCAGAAACATCAATGGTGCTAAAACGCTTCCTTGTTGAACACCTATTGTGGTCTCTATCAGTTCTGATTCAACTTGATTAACCCTGACGTTCTGCCTTCTCCCAGTTAGATTGCTTAGAAGCAATTCCAGTGCCCCATCCTCAATGCCTACCTTTTTCAGTTTTAAAAGCAGCCTTCTTCTATTCACTGTCTCGAAAGCCCTTTGCAAATCCAGAAAAACAGCACACTCCGCCTGATTCCTGTCATTATAGCGCTTCCAATCGTCCAATACACATTTTATAGCGGACGCGCAGTTATGTTTTGCTCTAAACCCTGACTGATATCGAGCTAAAATACTATTTTCCTTTAAATTATCTACAAGTTGCTCATACAAGACCTTCTCAAAAACTTTTGTTAACAGGTCTAAATTCTGCTGCCATCTGTGCATTGGACGTTTTTGGAATAGGGACAATTGTTGAGATTTTGCATCCTGTATATACTGTTTGTTTCACGAGGGTTTGTAATAACATCATCATTTCCTTTTTTAACAAATAAAAGCAAACCATCATACACACTGTCAAAGGCTTTGGAAAAATCCGAGGAAAAATCTGTATAGATAGCATCAAATTGTTTTTTGTCTTCCAAAGCCTTCAACAGTAATGACAACTAAGTTGGAGGTTGTGGATTTGCCCCTTGCAAAACCATGTTGATCTTATTTTGTATTTTATATCCTCTACAGACTCATTAAAAAATAGTAGAAGTGCATTTTTGTGATTATCTCAATTTTTTCATATGTAAAGGGTGTGGCTCATTACAATATTCCAAAAGAGCGTTTTCTAACGAGCAATTCAGTACCACACAATCACTAATTCATCACTCAAATGAAGAATTTTCCTAGCATTCTTAATATTTTGGGAGAATTTTAGTTCAATATTTGAATAAACTAGCGATTGTTTGGTACTAAATTGTTCGCTAGAAAATGCTTTCTCGGAATATGCTAATGAGCCATACCCTTTCCATTTGAAAAAATTGATATAATTCCAAAAATGCGCTTCTACCTTCTACTATCTTTGAATGATTCTGTTGAGGATATAAAATACAAAATGAGATCAAGACAAATTTTCCCAGGTTCCTTGAAGCAAAATTAAGCATTTTAACTAATTCATGGCGCTCTAGATTGAAAAGTAAAAATTTAAATAATTTGAAGATGAAATGTCAAAAAGTGACAAATGAGGTGTCATTGTACTCGTAATGTAGTTTTCTATTGAAATGAGGAAAGATATACCTGGCGTCTCATTTAATATAAGAAATTTCTGGTCACTTCTGGTGGAACCGGAAGTGATAATAAATGATTGAATACGTCAAATAATGCACATCCAAGTCATAAATAAACACACCAAATTTCATTTATTTATTTGGAAAAATAAAAAAGTTATAGGGATGAGCGGGTTTTGAAAAACACCCGGTATATACTGACTTCAATAAAGCCTTTGATAAGGTAAACCATAACATCCTTCTTTTAAAGCTCTCAAGTTATGGCGTTTCTAGACCCTTACTTTCATGGATGAAATCTTACCTTACTAACAGAATGCAACAAATCAAGGTCGATGGCTATCTTTCTTCTCTTTTCCGTGCATCCTCTGGGGTGATCCAAGGCTCTCACTTGGGCCCCCTTCTATTCATCCTATTTATCTATGATTTAGGATCGTTGCTCTGCTCAAATTTTCTACTCTTCGCTGATGACTTGAAGTTGTATCATCAGATCTAGATGCTAAGTTAATGTTCACCAAGCATTTTGAAGTGGTAATTGGCAGTGCTACTAGAATGATGGGTTTTATTAAAAGAGCTACTAGGGCTTTACACGTATATGCCCCATAAAAATTCTTTACACGTCATTGGTCAGAACCGTTCTTGAATTTTCTTGCATAGTTTGGTCATCTTACTATCAGATCCACATCAATAGGCTTGAGAGTGTTCAACACAAATTTATCAAGTTTGCTAGGTACAAACTGTGGTGTGATTCTCAGCGTTGACCAGACTATGACTCACTTAGACCTTAATAATCTTGTTCGCAAAAGGGAATACTTTGATGTCTATTTTGCTTTTGATATCTCTAACTACTACATAAAAAGCCACAAATGTCTAGAATGCTTTTATCTGCACACTCAAAGTTATCTGACATGAAGTAAATCTTTACTGCACATTCCTGTCGTACTTGGTACTTGTGACTGGATATCTGCCAATGTAAGTAAGTTCCATGAGGGGAAATTATAGATGCCGATATGTGTTTCCTTACATATAGGGACACCCCCACTATTACGCTTCAAGCTCGTTTCAGTAGTCGGGTCAAAGCGAAAGCTATTATAATTTTTACACTGAACTTCACAATCATAATAATTCCATTTGTTATCCATCATCATGGTTTAAGCTTTTTCAATGATTTCATTTTAAATTTGAATTTGGATTTATCTGTAATCTCATTCATAGATGATATTAAGATTAATTTGAATTGCTTTTTAAGGATTTTTCTCTTGTAAAATATTTTCCCAATATATTTTTCTGACAAAAAAAATTAGTGATCTAAACATGTATTTGATGTGGGACAAGTTCTTGTTATAATAATAAGTATGATATATAATGTAATGTAATAAATCTTGTATATTTTTAGGCGTGTTCATTTGCAAAAAACCGTTAATGACATGAAATCAAGTTACATTTACTTGAAACACGAACATAGCAAACATGAACAGATCATAGCACATTTGCGCAAAGAAAATGCCGAATTGCAAGATTTATGGAAAAAGGACTTGGAAGAAATACAAGAAGATCGCGATGGGGTACGTATAATTTCGTAAATTTTTGTCAAAAATTTTGGCTATTTTTTTTTCAATTCAGATCATACATTCCTTAAATGATCGTATCCAAATCTTGGAAGAAATCAACAAAAGACAAACCCGACAATTAGAAGAAGACCTGACACCTCCAAGTGATGACTTGTGTGCTGAATACATGTTCTATCAGGATATGATTGAGTCTAAAAAGTAAAGGCCATTATCATAAAAATCATAGACTATAATCTGTTTTTTTTTCAGTGAAGAAATTAGAAAACTGGGAAAGAAACTCTCAGACAGGACCATTACTGAGCACATGCTATCAGCTTCGGTTGCTCAAGCGCACAAAAAAATACAACTGATGCGACTCAATATTATGGAACTTGAACAACAAATTGAGAGGAACAAGGAAGAAGAATTGCTGACAAGAGAAAATCAAATGTATACTAGATTGACTATGTATGAGGAGGAGCTTGGTGGCAAATCGAAAGAGGAGGACGAAAGTTTGGAGGAAGTGTAAGCACTTTGTTTAACATACTTTTTTTTATTTTGAAACAAATTCGGCTTTTTTTGATTTGTCATTTACCTGAATGTCCTTACCGGTGTGAAGTTAGCAGCCTTTTTGCAGCAGCCAAAATTGTGAAGTTAGCAGCCATTTTTTGGCAGCTCTTTTTTTTTTTAAATGGTTGATTTACAAATTTTGTGTACATTATTATTATATACCCTCGGGCAAAGTACAACAGAAAAACAAAACAAAAAACTACCCCTAATAAAACATCAAGTAGAACATTAATATCTACAAAACAACTTTTCTAAAATAAAATATAACACCCTGAAATTTAGAATAGTCTTTAACATAGCCCTCAAGTACGTCTAGTTCGAAGAACAACCCCTCATTGCCGTCAGGCTGGGATCAACCCTTATTATTAAAATAATTGGAAAAGCTCATTTCGGGAGAGTGTAACACCATCAAACTCAGTGGGACGATCATCAGAACCATTTCTAACATTCCCACCAAAGGACAACCCCTTACCTGCCGTCGGAGTGTGTTGAAAACTACCCTTAGTAAGAAAATGATAGAAAACATTTTTTTTCTATTATTTTCATGCTAAGGGTAGTTTTTAACACACTCTGACGGCAGGTAAGGGGTTGTCCTTTGGTGGAAATGTTCGAAATGGTTCTAGTTATCGTCCCAATCAAGTTTCAGAGCGTTACAGTTTCTCGAAATGTGTTTTTCCAATTTTTTTCTATTATTTTCGTACTAAGAGTAGTTTTTAAGACACTCCGACGGCA
Organism: Ceutorhynchus assimilis; assembly: GCA_917834065.1. Taxonomy (NCBI): domain Eukaryota; kingdom Metazoa; phylum Arthropoda; class Insecta; order Coleoptera; family Curculionidae; genus Ceutorhynchus; species Ceutorhynchus assimilis. Next base: position 27,457,736 of record OU892280.1, on the reverse strand, counting down.
GGTAAGGGGTTGTCCTTTGGTGGGAATGTTCGAAATGGTTCTAGTTATCGTCCCAATCAAGTTTCAGAGCGTTACAGTTTCTCGAAATGTGTTTTTCCAATTTTTTTCTATTATTTTCGTACTAAGGGTAGTTTTTAACACACTCTGACGGCAGGTAAGGGGTTGTCCTTTGGTGGGAATCTTCGAATTGGTTCTAGTTATCGTCCCAATCAAGTTTCAGAGCGTTACAGTTTCTCGAAATGTGTTTTTCCAATTTTTTTCTATTATTTTCGTACTAAGAGAAGTTTTTAAGACACTCCGACGGCAGGTAAGGGGTTGTCCTTTGGTGGGAATGTTCGAAAGGGTTCTAGTTATCGTCCCAATCAAGTTTCAGAGCGTTACAGTTTCTCGAAATGTGTTTTTCCAATTTTTTTCTATTATTTTCGTACTAAGGGTAGTTTTTAAGACACTCCGACGGCAGGTAAGGGGTTGTCCTTTGGTGGGAATGTTCGAAATGGTTCTAGTTATCGTCCCAATCAAGTTTCAGAGCGTTACAGTTTCTCGAAATGTGTTTTTCCAATTTTTTTCTATTATTTTCGTACTAAGGGTAGTTTTAAACACACTCTGACGGCAGGTAAGGGGTTGTCCTTTGGTGGGAATGTTCGAAATGGTTCTAGTTATCGTCCCAATCAAGTTTCAGAGCGTTACAGTTTCTCGAAATGTGTTTTTCCAATTTTTTTCTATTATTTTCGTACTAAGGGTAGTTTTTAAGACACTCCGACGGCAGGTAAGGGGTTGTCCTTTGGTGGGAATGTTCGAAATGGTTCTAGTTATCGTCCCAATCAAGTTTCAGAGCGTTACAGTTTCTCGAAATGTGTTTTTTCCAATTTTTTTCTATTATTTTCTTACTAAGGGTAGTTTTTAACACACTCTGACGGCAGGTAAGGGGTTGTCCTTTGGTGGGAATCTTCGAAATGGTTCTAGTTATCGTCCCAATCAAGTTTCAGAGCGTTACAGTTTCTCGAAATGTGTTTTTTCCAATTTTTTTCTATTATTTTCGTACTAAGGGTAGTTTTTAAGACACTCCGACGGCAGGTAAGGGGTTGTCCTTTGGTGGGAATGTTCGAAATGGTTCTAGTTATCGTCCCAATCAAGTTTCAGAGCGTTACAGTTTCTCGAAATGTGTTTTTTCCAATTTTTTTCTATTATTTTCGTACTAAGGGTAGTTTTTAAGACACTCCGACGGCAGGTAAGGGGTTGTCCTTTGGTGGGAATGTTCGAAATGGTTCTAGTTATCGTCCCAATCAAGTTTCAGAGCGTTACAGTTTCTCGAAATGTGTTTTTTCCAATTTTTTTCTATTATTTTCGTACTAAGGGTAGTTTTTAACACACTCTGACGGCAGGTAAGGGGTTGTCCTTTGGTGGGAATGTTCGAAATGGTTCTAGTTATCGTCCCAATCAAGTTTCAGAGCGTTACAGTTTCTCGAAATGTGTTTTTCCAATTTTTTTCTATTATTTTCGTACTAAGGGTAGTTTTTAAGACACTCCGACGGCAGGTAAGGGGTTGTCCTTTGGTAGGAATGTTCGAAATGGTTCTAGTTATCGTCCCAATCAAGTTTCAGAGCGTTACAGTTTCTCGAAATGTGTTTTTTCCAATTTTTTTCTATTATTTTCGTACTAAGGGTAGTTTTTAAGACACTCCGACGGCAGGTAAGGGGTTGTCCTTTGGTGGGAATGTTCGAAATGGTTCTATCGTCCCAATCAAGTTTCAGAGCGTTACAGTTTCTCGAAATGTGTTTTTCCAATTTTTTTCTATTATTTTCGTACTAAGAGTAGTTTTTAAGACACTCCGACGGCAGGTAAGGGGTTGTCCTTTGGTGGGAATGTTCGAAATGGTTCTAGTTATCGTCCCAATCAAGTTTCAGAGCGTTACAGTTTCTCGAAATGTGTTTTTCCAATTTTTTTCTATTATTTTCGTACTAAGAGTAGTTTTTAAGACACTCCGACGGCAGGTAAGGGGTTGTCCTTTGGTGGGAATGTTCGAAAGGGTTCTAGTTATCGTCCCAATCAAGTTTCAGAGCGTTACAGTTTCTCGAAATGTGTTTTTCCAATTTTTTTCTATTATTTTCGTACTAAGGGTAGTTTTTAACACACTCTGACGGCAGGTAAGGGGTTGTCCTTTGGTGGGAATCTTCGAAATGGTTCTAGTTATCGTCCCAATCAAGTTTCAGAGCGTTACAGTTTCTCGAAATGTGTTTTTCCAATTTTTTTCTATTATTTTCGTACTAAGAGTAGTTTTTAAGACACTCCGACGGCAGGTAAGGGGTTGTCCTTTGGTGGGAATGTTCGAAATGGTTCTAGTTATCGTCCCAATCAAGTTTCAGAGCGTTACAGTTTCTCGAAATGTGTTTTTCCAATTTTTTTCTATTATTTTCGTACTAAGAGTAGTTTTTAAGACACTCCGACGGCAGGTAAGGGGTTGTCCTTTGGTGGGAATGTTCGAAAGGGTTCTAATTATCGTCCCAATTAAGTTTCAGAGCGTTACAGTTTCTCGAAATGTGTTTTTCCAATTTTTTTCTATTATTTTCGTACTAAGGGTAGTTTTTAACACACTCTGACGGCAGGTAAGGGGTTGTCCTTTGGTGGGAATCTTCGAAATGGTTCTAGTTATCGTCCCAATCAAGTTTCAGAGCGTTACAGTTTCTCGAAATGTGTTTTTCCAATTTTTTTCTATTATTTTCGTACTAAGAGTAGTTTTTAAGACACTCCGACGGCAGGTAAGGGGTTGTCCTTTGGTGGGAATGTTCGAAATGGTTCTAGTTATCGTCCCAATCAAGTTTCAGAGCGTTACAGTTTCTCGAAATGTGTTTTTCCAATTTTTTTCTATTATTTTCGTACTAAGAGTAGTTTTTAAGACACTCCGACGGCAGGTAAGGGGTTGTCCTTTGGTGGGAATGTTCGAAAGGGTTCTAGTTATCGTCCCAATCAAGTTTCAGAGCGTTACAGTTTCTCGAAATGTGTTTTTCCAATTTTATTCTATTATTTTCGTACTAAGGGTAGTTTTTAACACACTCTGACGGCAGGTAAGGGGTTGTCCTTTGGTGGGAATCTTCGAAATGGTTCTAGTTATCGTCCCAATCAAGTTTCAGAGCGTTACAGTTTCTCGAAATGTGTTTTTCCAATTTTTTTCTATTATTTTCGTACTAAGAGTAGTTTTTAAGACACTCCGACGGCAGGTAAGGGGTTGTCCTTTGGTGGGAATGTTCGAAATGGTTCTAGTTATCGTCCCAATCAAGTTTCAGAGCGTTACAGTTTCTCGAAATGTGTTTTTCCAATTTTTTTCTATTATTTTCGTACTAAGAGTAGTTTTTAAGACACTCCGACGGCAGGTAAGGGGTTGTCCTTTGGTGGGAATGTTCGAAAGGGTTCTAGTTATCGTCCCAATCAAGTTTCAGAGCGTTACAGTTTCTCGAAATGTGTTTTTCCAATTTTTTTCTATTATTTTCGTACTAAGGGTAGTTTTTAACACACTCTGACGGCAGGTAAGGGGTTGTCCTTTGGTGGGAATCTTCGAAATGGTTCTAGTTATCGTCCCAATCATGTTTCAGAGCGTTACAGTTTCTCGAAATGTGTTTTTCCAATTTTTTTCTATTATTTTCGTACTAAGAGTAGTTTTTAAGACACTCCGACGGCAGGTAAGGGGTTGTCCTTTGGTGGGAATGTTCGAAATGGTTCTAGTTATCGTCCCAATCAAGTTTCAGATCGTTACAGTTTCTCGAAATGTGTTTTTTCCAATTTTTTTCTATTATTTTCGTACTAAGAGTAGTTTTTAAGACACTCCGACGGCAGGTAAGGGGTTGTCCTTTGGTGGGAATGTTCGAAAGGGTTCTAGTTATCGTCCCAATCAAGTTTCAGAGCGTTACAGTTTCTCGAAATGTGTTTTTCCAATTTTTTTCTATTATTTTCGTACTAAGGGTAGTTTTTAAGACACTCCGACGGCAGGTAAGGGGTTGTCCTTTGGTGGGAATGTTCGAAATGGTTCTAGTTATCGTCCCAATCAAGTTTCAGAGCGTTACAGTTTCTCGAAATGTGTTTTTCCAATTTTTTTCTATTATTTTCGTACTAAGAGTAGTTTTTAAGACACTCCGACGGCAGGTAAGGGGTTGTCCTTTGGTGGGAATGTTCGAAATGGTTCTAGTTATCGTCCCAATCAAGTTTCAGAGCGTTACAGTTTCTCGAAATGTGTTTTTCCAATTTTTTTCTATTATTTTCGTACTAAGGGTAGTTTTTAACACACTCTGACGGCAGGTAAGGGGTTGTCCTTTGGTGGGAATGTTCGAAATGGTTCTAGTTATCGTCCCAATCAAGTTTCAGAGCGTTACAGTTTCTCGAAATGTGTTTTTCCAATTTTTTTCTATTATTTTCGTACTAAGGGTAGTTTTTAACACACTCTGACGGCAGGTAAGGGGTTGTCCTTTGGTGGGAATCTTCGAAATGGTTCTAGTTATCGTCCCAATCAAGTTTCAGAGCGTTACAGTTTCTCGAAATGTGTTTTTCCAATTTTTTTCTATTATTTTCGTACTAAGAGTAGTTTTTAAGACACTCCGACGGCAGGTAAGGGGTTGTCCTTTGGTGGGAATGTTCGAAATGGTTCTAGTTATCGTCCCAATCAAGTTTCAGAGCGTTACAGTTTCTCGAAATGTGTTTTTCCAATTTTTTTCTATTATTTTCGTACTAAGAGTAGTTTTTAAGACACTCCGACGGCAGGTAAGGGGTTGTCCTTTGGTGGGAATGTTCGAAAGGGTTCTAGTTATCGTCCCAATCAAGTTTCAGAGCGTTACAGTTTCTCGAAATGTGTTTTTCCAATTTTTTTCTATTATTTTCGTACTAAGGGTAGTTTTTAACACACTCTGACGGCAGGTAAGGGGTTGTCCTTTGGTGGGAATCTTCGAAATGGTTCTAGTTATCGTCTCAATCAAGTTTCAGAGCGTTACAGTTTCTCGAAATGTGTTTTTCCAATTTTTTTCTATTATTTTCGTACTAAGAGTAGTTTTTAAGACACTCCGACGGCAGGTAAGGGGTTGTCCTTTGGTGGGAATGTTCGAAATGGTTCTAGTTATCGTCCCAATCAAGTTTCAGAGCGTTACAGTTTCTCGAAATGTGTTTTTCCAATTTTTTTCTATTATTTTCGTACTAAGAGTAGTTTTTAAGACACTCCGACGGCAGGTAAGGGGTTGTCCTTTGGTGGGAATGTTCGAAAGGGTTCTAGTTATCGTCCCAATCAAATTTCAGAGCGTTACAGTTTCTCGAAATGTGTTTTTCCAATTTTTTTCTATTATTTTCGTACTAAGGGTAGTTTTTAACACACTCTGACGGCAGGTAAGGGGTTGTCCTTTGGTGGGAATCTTCGAAATGGTTCTAGTTATCGTCCCAATCATGTTTCAGAGCGTTACAGTTTCTCGAAATGTGTTTTTCCAATTTTTTTCTATTATTTTCGTACTAAGAGTAGTTTTTAAGACACTCCGACGGCAGGTAAGGGGTTGTCCTTTGGTGGGAATGTTCGAAATGGTTCTAGTTATCGTCCCAATCAAGTTTCAGAGCGTTACAGTTTCTCGAAATGTGTTTTTCCAATTTTTTTCTATTATTTTCGTACTAAGAGTAGTTTTTAAGACACTCCGACGGCAGGTAAGGGGTTGTCCTTTGGTGGGAATGTTCGAAAGGGTTCTAGTTATCGTCCCAATCAAGTTTCAGAGCGTTACAGCTTCTCGAAATGTGTTTTTCCAATTTTTTTCTATTATTTTCGTACTAAGGGTAGTTTTTAAGACACTCCGACGGCAGGTAAGGGGTTGTCCTTTGGTGGGAATGTTCGAAATGGTTCTAGTTATCGTCCCAATCAAGTTTCAGAGCGTTACAGTTTCTCGAAATGTGTTTTTCCAATTTTTTTCTATTATTTTCGTACTAAGAGTAGTTTTCAAGACACTCCGACGGCAGGTAAGGGTTTGTCCTTTGGTGGGAATGTTCGAAATGGTTCTAGTTATCGTCCCAATCAAGTTTCAGAGCGTTACAGTTTCTCGAAATGTGTTTTTCCAATTTTTTTCTATTATTTTCGTACTAAGGGTAGTTTTTAACACACTCTGACGGCAGGTAAGGGGTTGTCCTTTGGTGGGAATGTTCGAAATGGTTCTAGTTATCGTCCCAATCAAGTTTCAGAGCGTTACAGTTTCTCGAAATGTGTTTTTCCAATTTTTTTCTATTATTTTCGTACTAAGGGTAGTTTTTAACACACTCTGACGGCAGGTAAGGGGTTGTCCTTTGGTGGGAATCTTCGAAATGGTTCTAGTTATCGTCCCAATCAAGTTTCAGAGCGTTACAGTTTCTCGAAATGTGTTTTTCCAATTTTTTTCTATTATTTTCGTACTAAGAGTAGTTTTTAAGACACTCCGACGGCAGGTAAGGGGTTGTCCTTTGGTGGGAATAATCGAAATGGTTCTAGTTATCGTCCCAATCAAGTTTCAGAGCGTTACAGTTTCTCGAAATGTGTTTTTCCAATTTTTTTCTATTATTTTCGTACTAAGGGTAGTTTTTAAGACACTCCGACGGCAGGTAAGGGGTTGTCCTTTGGTGGGAATGTTCGAAATGGTTCTAGTTATCGTCCCAATCAAGTTTCAGAGCGTTACAGTTTCTCGAAATGTGTTTTTCCAATTTTTTTCTATTATTTTCGTACTAAGGGTAGTTTTTAAGACACTCCGACGGCAGGTAAGGGGTTGTCCTTTGGTGGGAATGTTCGAAATGGTTCTAGTTATCGTCCCAATCAAGTTTCAGAGCGTTACAGTTTCTCGAAATGTGTTTTTCCAATTTTTTTCTATTATTTTCGTACTAAGGGTAGTTTTTAAGACACTCCGACGGCAGGTAAGGGGTTGTCCTTTGGTGGGAATGTTCGAAATGGTTCTAGTTATCGTCCCAATCAAGTTTCAGAGCGTTACAGTTTCTCGAAATGTGTTTTTCCAATTTTTTTCTATTATTTTCGTACTAAGAGTAGTTTTTAAGACACTCCGACGGCAGGTAAGGGGTTGTCCTTTGGTGGGAATGTTCGAAATGGTTCTAGTTATCGTCCCAATCAAGTTTCAGAGCGTTACAGTTTCTCGAAATGTGTTTTTCCAATTTTTTTCTATTATTTTCGTACTAAGGGTAGTTTTTAAGACACTCCGACGGCAGGTAAGGGGTTGTCCTTTGGTGGGAATGTTCGAAATGGTTCTAGTTATCGTCCCAATCAAGTTTCAGAGCGTTACAGTTTCTCGAAATGTGTTTTTCCAATTTTTTTCTATTATTTTCGTACTAAGGGTAGTTTTTAAGACACTCCGACGGCAGGTAAGGGGTTGTCCTTTGGTGGGAATGTTCGAAATGGTTCTAGTTATCGTCCCAATCAAGTTTCAGAGCGTTACAGTTTCTCGAAATGTGTTTTTCCAATTTTTTTCTATTATTTTCGTACTAAGAGTAGTTTTTAAGACACTCCGACGGCAGGTAAGGGGTTGTCCTTTGGTGGGAATGTTCGAAATGGTTCTAGTTATCGTCCCAATCAAGTTTCAGAGCGTTACAGTTTCTCGAAATGTGTTTTTCCAATTTTTTTCTATTATTTTCGTACTAAGGGTAGTTTTTAAGACACTCCGACGGCAGGTAAGGGGTTGTCCTTTGGTGGGAATGTTCGAAATGGTTCTAGTTATCGTCCCAATCAAGTTTCAGAGCGTTACAGTTTCTCGAAATGTGTTTTTCCAATTTTTTTCTATTATTTTTGTACTAAGGGTAGTTTTTAAGACACTCCGACGGCAGGTAAGGGGTTGTCCTTTGGTGGGAATGTTCGAAATGGTTCTAGTTATCGTCCCAATCAAGTTTCAGAGCGTTACAGTTTCTCGAAATGTATTTTTCCAATTTTTTTTCTATTATTTTCGTACTAAGGGTAGTTTTTAAGACACTCCGACGGCAGGTAAGGGGTTGTCCTTTGGTGGGAATGTTCGAAATGGTTCTAGTTATCGTCCCAATCAAGTTTCAGAGCGTTACAGTTTCTCGAAATGTGTTTTTCCAATTTTTTTCTATTATTTTCGTACTAAGAGTAGTTTTTAAGACACTCCGACGGCAGGTAAGGGGTTGTCCTTTGGTGGGAATGTTCGAAATGGTTCTAGTTATCGTCCCAATCAAGTTTCAGAGCGTTACAGTTTCTCGAAATGTGTTTTTCCAATTTTTTTCTATTATTTTCGTACTAAGGGTAGTTTTGAAGACACTCCGACGGCAGGTAAGGGGTTGTCCTTTGGTGGGAATGTTCGAAATGGTTCTAGTTATCGTCCCAATCAAGTTTCAGAGCGTTACAGTTTCTCGAAATGTGTTTTTCCAATTTTTTTCTATTATTTTTGTACTAAGGGTAGTTTTTAAGACACTCCGACGGCAGGTAAGGGGTTGTCCTTTGGTGGGAATGTTCGAAATGGTTCTAGTTATCGTCCCAATCAAGTTTCAGAGCGTTACAGTTTCTCGAAATGTGTTTTTCCAATTTTTTTCTATTATTTTCGTACTAAGGGTAGTTTTTAACACACTCTGACGGCAGGTAAGGGGTTGTCCTTTGATGGGAATGTTCGAAATGGTTCTGATGATCGTTTCACTGAGTTTGATGGTGTTACATTTTTCCGAAATGTGCTTTTCCAATTATTTTAATAATAAGGGTTGATCCCAGCCTGACGGCAATAAGGGGTTGTTCTTCGAACTAGACGTACTTGAGGGCTATGTTAAAGACTATTCTAAATTTCATGGTGTCACATTTTATTTTAAAAAAGTTGTTTTGTAGATATTAATGTTCTATTTGATGTTTTATTAGGGGTAGTTTTTTGTTTTGTTTTTCTGTTGTACTTTGCCCGAGGGTATATAATAATAATGTACACAAAATTTGTAAATCAACCATTTAAAAAAAAAGAGCTGCCAAAAAATGGCTGCTAACTTCATAATTTTGGCTGCTACAAATGGCTGCTAACTTCACATTTTTGGCTGCTGCAAAAAGGCTGCTAACTTCACACCGGTAATGTCCTTTGGATTTATTCATTTTTATAAATAAACAATTTCATTATTTCAGATCCGACTTGAAAAGTTGCCTCAAATCAGTAGAAAACAAACTAAGACTAAGCCCACAAAATCTCTTAGAAGATGCTTCCACAGATACATCAATAAATACAAGTGAAGACTTTGTAAAAGCTGATTCATCACCTTCAAAAATTAAGCAACATCAAAATAGCAATGCTGAAAATAAAGAAAATCGAACTAGCAATATTACTAAGAGGAAAGGAGTTCAATTTTCTCAAGGAGTTGTTAGTCCTGCATTAAATCCGTCACGTCGAAGAAGCACCCAAATACATATTGTAGAAAATAATGACCTTGACACTACTGATTAAGTAAGTGATGCTTATGTAAGAAAAATATATTATTTTTTTATTTTACTAATTAAACATTTTAATTTTCCAATTAGAGTTCATTTTGATTTTTTTTCTTATTGTAATCACAAAATTAAATAGACATATCTCATTTCAATGTCAAATGTATTGTTTATTTCGTTTTGACCTTCATTTTTGTTCCTTTTGTACAACCAATACGATTTTTAAGTAACTTTATACATAAAATAAGTAAAACTAAAGGTATTCCAATGGAAACAGCTACAACGTCTAAAAGGTAATATTGATACCAATATAGATTTTTTATAGGGCTTTGCAAATGGGGCGCCCCTTGGTGTCTGATAACGTACTCTATCCAATAGATAGCAGTGTCCATAGCTGATAAAGGCCTGTCTCTGAATTGGTCAGAGACTTTGTTCATTGTTTGTTTATAACTGAAAGTTTGCTATTAATTGCTATTTAACAGACGAATTATTCTTACATTGGCTCATCCAATAATTTTTTCATTGCCAGCAGCATAGTTTCTTTGGTAATTTTGTCAGAATCCAACTTCAAAGCGTAGCCCATCAATTCCGATTCTTTACTGTTCAAATGTTGATCCACAACATATGGAATCATAAGCATTGGGACTCCACAGTAGACTGCTTCTTGTGATCCCAACATACCTCCGTGGGAGACAAAGAGTTTTACTCTTGGATCGCCTAGAAAAGGTTTGTTTCATTTTAATTATTCATAGGAAATTTTAGTTCTTACACAAAATATCTAATTGTGGTAGCCAAGCTTCAAAATGAATATTGTCGGGCACCTTTAATATTTTTGAAAAATTTTCCCTTTTTGCTTTCCAAATCACTTTGTATGGAAGTTCTGAAAATGCATCAAACATTGCTTGCATCATACTATCTGGTGTTGTTTCAGATGTAATTATTGAACCCAATGAGAAACAGATAATACCCTTTTTGTCAGTCGTAAGAGTTTTATTAAGATGCTAAAATTTTACTATATAGTTTCGTAAATCTTCTTTTGGATCATTGTTACCTCATTCAGTGGCTTTGGTTTCATGATATGTAATCCAGAAACTTCAATTACATTTGGCGGTAGTGGCCTAGAAGTGTGAATGCTGACATGTGTGTTAATTAGATGCAAACTGGTATTATAGGCTAAGATGTCCAAATCTGGCATATCTTTCCCGAAGAATTCTTTGGCTATGCGATTTGAGGGCTGGGTACTATACAAATAGTAACTGAAAATAATTATTGATATTTTATATTATTTTATTTTCTACTTAACTATTATAGATATAGATCCACAATACCTAGGAAACGAAATACGTTAACATACCTATAACAACCTGAGGGCATTATAAGCCCAGCGGGCGTTATGATCTATAACGCCCGCTTATAATACCCTGATGTGTTTTTGTTGTTGTTGTTTTATTAATTTGCATTTTACCCTAGGCAGTCACTAAATGTCCGACCGAAAATAATTTTCGGTCTGGCCAGGATTCAAACCCGGTCTAGCATAAACGTCTCCCATGTAGTCGAGCGCGTTAATCCACACGACCACCATTGCCTTGCTTTATGAGATGTTTATAGATATATTAATTGATTTCGTTTCTAGGTACAGGTACATGTCAAAATGCAAAACAATATTCTTTCACACACAAGTTTAAGTGATTTTGTTTGATACTAAATTGATGAAAGAACATTGTGTTGAGTAGAAAATAAAGCATTGTATGCACCACGGGGATTTTTAGATTATAATACCCTTCAGGCGAAATATATCCCTCAGGCCAGAGGCCCTTGGGCTAGTTTCGCCTTCGGGCGTTATAATCTACATAATCCCCTTGGTACATAAATAGCTATTAAATTCAGGTTCAAAATAAAAACATTTTCAGGAAATGTTTTGCAAAAAGTCTGATTTATCTAGCGCTTAACTGTTTTGTTGTTTCTGGGCAGAACAAATTTGCTTTAATCAATTTAATCCTTGATGACGATTATTTAAATTTTCTTATCTGAAAACTGGTACGTGATTTTATTGTGCATATTTTACTGTTACTTTTTTTTTGCAGTTTGATAATAATTACTTTACTGTGTAGTGCTCATTATCAAATCATTATCAATTATCACCACCCAGAGAAAAATTTAATTTAGTTCAATATCTTGTGGTTCGGTAGGAAAGTAGAGAGAAGCATCCAAATATCCAAGAATTATGTGAAAATAACTAAGAAAATAATTTTTTTTGACAATATTGTTTTGAAAATAACAAATAATATCGTCCATGATCAAAATGTAACAGTGAATACTAAAAAACTTATATGTACAGGGTATACCATTTGAAACGTAACAGGAGCACTAACTCAACCCTCTAGGTGGGGTGGGGCCAACCCTTACCATTCCAAATGGAAGAGGGGGTCGAGTGATACCTGTTTTAAAAGAGCGTTCAATTTTCTTTCAAATGACATCAAATGAAAGAGAATGATTCAACGCTCTTTAAAAAGAGGTATAGTCCAACAAATACCATTTTAAAGTCACGTGATTTTTCTCTATCCTTGTCGAATACATTTTAAACAGCGGTGATAGTAAAATTGACAAAAAAATTGCTGTCTAATTATTGTTCATAATATTCTTACCTGAAATAGAATCCGTCACTGTCATCAATTAGTTTGTCAAAGTTATTTTCGAAAATAATACAACGAACAAACACAGCTAATAATTTTGACCACATTAACCTTTCTCCAACTCGAAAAGAAGCAAATAGAAAACGGGTACCCAGTTTAAGTTCAGAATGTATTACAACAGACAACAGATGCGACAAAAGTGAGTCTCGCAACAATTGTAAGTATTAAAATTGCCCTCTGATTGGTCAATACTACTTCAGAAACGCGTTTGTAAAATGTTAGTGGGAACATATATTAAAATTCAATAGTAATTAACCACCAGTAGCTTTTTGTAGGTGATATCAACGACATAATCAATGGACATACGTTTTTTGCCACCAGTATCACGTGACTTTAAAATGGTATTTGTCGGACTATATCACTCGATCCCTTATTCCATTTGAAATAGTAACGGTTGAGCCTACCGGCGTACTTCGCCTAGAAGGTTCAATTCAATTCAATTCAATTTCATTTATTTCCTTTGGGCTTTTACAAAAAGCATTGGATAATGTCAAATATACATAAATTACAAACAAAGTTACAAACAATATACAACATTTTTAGTTATAAACAAACAAATGAGACATTAAAATTTATAGTAAACAAGTTTAATTTTTATTTATATTATCAGATTCGCAACCCGGGCGAAACTAACTGGCAAAAAACTTTCTTATTGAGTATAGTGGTTAATCTATAAAAAAACTTGTATGCTTCATTTTTGAAAACTCTCTCAGATGTTAGGCTCTGAAGTTCCTTTGGAATTTTATTAAAGACTTTGATACCCATATAAAAAGGGGATTTTTCAAATAGTGCAGTTTTGTGCTTTGGAACACTCAGGAGGTTTTGATTCCACGTCTGCATACCACTATTGATACTTGCATTTGTTGTAAAGTACTATTTGTGTTTATGTACAAATACTGATAAGGAATATAAGTATAGTGAGTACACTGTCATTATTTTTAGATCTACAAATAGAGGTTTGCAGTGAGCTAAGAAATCTGCCCCAGCAATTTGTCTCACAATTCTCTTCTGAAGGATTAGTAGCCTTTCAGTGTATGCCGATGAGCCCCAGAGAACAATTTCATACTGCAAATGACTATTTATTTTCGCGTGATAGAACATCATAAAAAGGTTTGGACCGACAATCCCCTTTAGACTCATGACCGCAAAATGCCCACTCTCAAGTTTTGAGGCTATATTTTCAATGTGAATCTTCCAGTTAAGATGGCAATCAAAACAAACTCCCAAGACCTTCACACTTTCCTCAACAGGCAGGCTTTTATTGTTGATTTTAGAGTAGAAACTTTCAATTTTATAGTTTTTATTTCTGAAGTTTTTATAGTTTGTTTTGTGTGCACCAAAGATTTACAGATTCTGATGCCCTTGTGCTTTGTCTTGATAACTCAACTATATCCTCACAGCCAACAGTAATTGAATTGTCATCTGCGAATTGAGCCAGATGATGTTCTTCTTTTATTTTGTCCCGGAGGAAGTTCCGCAAATCAATCAATTTTTTTTTCTTAGTGATTTAACGTTTCCGCTATTTTTGTCAAGTATTTCGACATAAAGTTTTTTTTTTTTCTTAAAGATAATTCCCCAAGTCAAAAATTTAGTAACTATGTTGGCAACACAAGCCTTTACTACATAAAAAAATTGAAAGCATTGACAATTTTACATTGTATTACCAACATAATGTCATTTTGACTTTTATCTTAAAAAAAAAACAGACTTTATTGCACAGAACATATCACCTCTAGAAAAGTATCTGCAATGGTATGTACCGGTTATGAATTACAGCGCCATCGTTGAATGAAAACCCAACTAATCGAGCATTCTTGACAAAAAGGCGAATCTATTTTTTCCCTATATTTTTATTATTTTTAAATAATTTTTAATGCTCAACTGCATTTGGCTTGCTGACTCCTTTTAGCTCTTTTCGCTTCATTTTCTTGAAAACTATGACTGGCAGGAAGTTTCCAATGTCGAACATAGTGCAAAGAGAGTTAGTAAGTTAGCAAGCGACACGCAGCTATAGGTAGATCGCAAAGTAAATACAAATAATAAATACAAATACGAACGAAACGAAACAAACGAACAAATACAAAAAAATACGAACAAAAATTAGGGTTTTTTTCAACCAAAACTTTTTGAATTTTCACTTTAACGCGCGTGGGGACCATGGTTTACAACAACACAATTTAAAAATTCAAATTTTGACTTTTGAAATGACAAAATAAATGACAAAATCAACCAACACAACTCACTGTCCACACCACAGATACCTGTAAATTTCTCTTATCTCCCGATAGTGTCGCCATCGTTGATTGAAAACCTAACTAAAAACCTTCGTCGCGATTCTCCCATTTGAGATATTTTTCTATAGGTGATATGTTCTGTGCTTTATTGTTCTCTATCCGGCGAACAACTCTTGAGCCAGTTTAGGGCAGCACCCTTCACTCCATAGGAGTCCAGCTCGAAAAGCAGTTCAAAGTCTACCATATCAAATGCTTTAGACATGTCGTAGTAAATGCCAGCGGTGTGTAAACCCTCATCCAGGTCTCGGTGTATTTTATTTGATATTTCAAAAGGGGCTGTTGTTGTGTTTTTACTTTTACAGAAGCCATGTTGGGTAGATGAAAGTAATTTTTTTTCTATAAAATATTCTCCTAGTTGGCTTTGCAAAAATTTTTCCGATAGATTGGATATTGGTCTATAATTTGACAGGTTTGATGTCCCCCTTGTAAGAAATGGGAATGGTACGCACTAATGTCTGCCCAGCGAATCTGTGTCTACGGGGCAACGGTAAGGGGAATGCAGTTGTAAAAAAAATGGCTGATTTCATTCATAAAATACCCAGCTGCGTGCGGAACTTTTTGGAAGTGTTATCGTATTGCAACTCGTACACGAAAATCAGCAATTACCAAATCTCCGCCACTGGATATTTCAATATAAATCGATATTCCAAGATGGGAGGATAAAATGACGTAAGCCCTGGCCAATAGCGAGATGTTAGGTGACGTTAACTCATTGACAACCGTATGGTTCCCCATGGCAACGGCGATCCTGCCAAAAACTCCACCAATCAGGTCCATCCAGGCCGGATGTTTGCCAAATTGTCAAAAGCTGATGGTATCTTTAGAAAATGTTTATTTTTTACAATAAACCAAATTGAAGAAATCAGGATTAAAACAAGAATAGATCCAACAGCCACGTTAAAATATTTAGCGTTTTATTATTGTTATCAATATTTTGTTATTAAAAAATGGATTTTCAAATGAACTATACTTCATGCCAAGTATTTTCGCTTTTTTATAATTAAACGTGACAACATGGCACATTTACCTCCGAATTCCTTCCGTAGACTCAGATTCGCTGGGCAAACAATACCTTGAGAGCTCTTAGATATGTTCTCTCTGAAAAGGACATGCCAACCATATCTGTCAAAGGAGGTGCAATCAGATTTACGATTGACTTTAAAAGAATGCATGGGATCTCATCTGGACCATGGCTTTTTTTCTGCGTAACAGATAATATTATGTTTATCATTTCGAGGATACTAATGGGGGTTAATTGGAAAGAAAAGAGGACCTTTTCCAGTATATGATGTGAGTTTTTATATGATGCTAGGGTTTGACTTAGAGAGGCTACAGAAGCTATGAAAAAGTCATTGAAGAGTGAAATTTTTTTTGTGGGATCAACCGTTTCTTGACTATCTTTGGGGTCTTTAATTTGTAGATTCTGGATTGAAGAAGCAGAGGAAGTAGAAGAACGATTTGTACTTTCGTTTATGACTTCCCAGTATGCCTTTCCAAAGTTTTCAGACTTTTTTAATTTGTTTCTGTTGAAGGATCTTTTGGTGTTATATTTAAGCTTTTTGTATTCTTTAAGATCACTTATATTTTTGTTTTAGAATAGAATCATTTGTCTGTTTAACCGACTTGTGTAGAAGTTTTATTGATTTTGACATGGTTTTGATCTCTGGGGCTATCCAATTTTTCCTGTTTTTTTTTTACAGAGTCGGGTTTTTTTTGGGGGAAAATCTATTTGAAAGTGATGCATGAATTCTTTTTGAAATTCGTCAAATTTGCTGTTAGTGTTGGTCGCGTCATAACGGGAGCTCAATCGGCGCTCCTCAAAAAGGTTTCGAAAGCTTGAATGTTAGCTTGAGAAAAAGTGCGTGTGTAAGTAAATTCATTTTCATGGCTTGTTTCAGAAAGCCATGGTGCAGACAAAATAACCGCGTCATGATCTGAGAAATGACAGCTTTCCACTGTCAGTAAAAAAATTCCGTTGTAGTTAGTGTAAAATAGTTCATTGGTGTAAATTTTGTTTAATAATGAATCCTTAGTTTTACCCTTTCTGGTAGCTTCTTGTAGGGGGTTTGTCAGTCCAAAACATCCCACCAAATCTAGGAATTCCGTGACTTTGGAAGTGATTTCTAAGGTGTTAAGGTTAAAATCTCCTAATCTCCTGTCGAAAAGGTTTTTAAATTTTTTGCTTGCAACAGATAGTAATTTACTTAGCATGATTAGAAGTTGGTCTATATTTGTACTTACAGGACTCCTAGAGACAGATAATAAGGATTTTTTTATCTTCAAGTTTTGTCTTACCGCAAGTGTACTCAAAACTAGCCTCCTGCTGTTCAATATTGAAAATTTGTGGTACTATGTTTGTGTTTGATTTTGCAAATAATCATTTGCATTGGATCTCGAAAAGGAATTTACTAGAGCATAGTCCTGTAAACAGCTTAACTAGTGTTCGGCTAGGCTTACAATCTATGGTTGATGAATATTTAAAAATACAGAGATATCGTCTGCTTTGTTACAAGCCTTCTTGAGTTCATTTGCATTAATAAGCATTTATTTCTGGAATTACCGAATTCGACTTTTTTAATCCCTCCCGAGCTGCATTTAGGTGTAGATGGGGTGCCATCCAGTGTCGAAGTTTTTGCTCGGCCGAAAAACTGATTTTTGCCAGTTTAGTATCAGATTGACTTGGTGTGTTATTTATCGTATAGATAATTTCCTGTGGTTGATTTTTTGCTTTTGGTGGATTTTTTTATGACAATGAAGGGCCTATTTTTTAATTCGCTCTTAGCAGGAAATACTGATGTCTTAGACAGAATTTTTTTTCGTTGTTTTTGATGTCTCTTTGGACTCTGGTTGGTTTGGCTGGTACTAATGAAATATCTTGTAGAACAGTAATTTTTGGATTGGAAGGAATTGGTTTCCGAAGCTCTTCGAGACGTTTCATGATTATTTCATTTTCCTTAACATAGCTAAACTCTTCACTTAGAGATGTTTCACTTTTTGGTTTTCACTTTTCTGGAAAACACACACAAGAGTTGACTCCAACTTTTTTCAGTCCAGGACACGTCATTTGACATATTTTGTGGGGTTAATATATTTTCTGCATCAAAGAGACTTGTTGATGTGGATTTTAAAGCATTCTTCAGTATTACACGTTGTGTTTTGTGATATAGCTGTTCAGTACAGGCCGATTTTCTGACAATAGGCAGTTTACTATTATTAGCTGTGCGTTAAATGTTTCTTTAACAACTTGTTCAAGTAGTTTGATGTCGATTTTGCAGTCCTTTATTGCATTTTGAGGACCAGAGACTAATAAAATCTTATCATTTGCTGTGAGTCTCTTTGCACACCGCTGGGTTTCTTTCAAGACATCATCGAATGTTTGAAGATATTGGCTATATTCATCAAAATTCCCATCTGTAATTTTCTTACACAGCTGAATACTATTCCTTTTAGGTGAGTGTTTGAGATCAGTAAAATGTGAGGTTTCTTCTTGTGGATTTCAGCTTTATTCGGAAATGCTGGCACCGACATTGGAGGTTTTGGGTTCCTTTCGGAGGGTTCCGTCTAAATTGATTTGTCAACGTGAATTTTCAAAATGGCATTTCTAAAGAGTAGATCCTCAACCATCTCGTCGTCAAGTTCTGTTTGCGTTCCACATGTTTGGGGTGAATCAACATGGATGTCCGAGGATTGTGAAATAGCTGTTTTTTGTGTTTGGATTGTGCACACTTTTTTTAATTTCAACTGGGTCTGTGTAGTCTGTGAAGAGGCTATTTTTTTTGGACTGTGAAGTGTTTGTGTTTTGATGGTGTGATCATTAGTTTGCCATGCTTTTGTAGCAGTTTTTTTTCTTTGTAGCACATTCACATTGTATGTTTAGATTAAGATTTCTTTTCGCTGATTCTAGCTCTTGCTGTAGTGCTTTAACTTGTTGTTTAAGACCATCATTTTGGGAGATCATCTTTTGGCTTCCGAGAGAAAAAATTGCCACTTTTGTTCTTGGTTCTTGTTTTCTAATAAGATCATCTTTTTGTTTGAGTTCCTCTTCAAGTTCATTACAGTTGCTTTTAAGATCTTCTAAATGATTTACACGTGCCTGTCGTTCTCCTTTCAACCTACAGTTATTTGAACAATACATTTTGTGTCTACACTACATGTGTCCAATTTTTTTGTCGGTCCCAGCAGGATTTATGCACAATTGCAAAGCAATTTATGCAACAGTATAATTTTAATTCCTGTTGTTTATGGCATTTGTAACCTCCAAATTCCATGACAGAAGCGATTTTTTTAAAAATAAACGTGGCATCAGATATTTAGCCTGTTTCATTTTAAACGGTACACTCTGTATGTAATTATCGGTTTATAACGTTCTACGTTTTCCGATTCTCGTCCTTCAACCATCTCTGTCAATCCAGGCATCCTCCTGTAAGCCTCTGTCTGTCATCTCATCGTCTACTCCACTTCTCCAGCTTCTTCTTGGTCTGCCGCGTCTTCTTCTTCCCCCTGGCTTCCACTCAATAATTTCCTTGGGTATTCTTGCATCTGCCATTCTTTGTACATGTCCGAACCAAATCAGCTGTTTGTCCTTTATATCATCTACTACTATTGTGTGCTTTACGTCCATAATCTCCCTAATTCTCAGATTTGTTATCCTTTCCATTTTTGACTTGCCTGCCGGTCCCCTCCAAAAGTCCATTTCAGTTGCTTCCAGTATTTTTGCGGTTCTGTTCTTTAGTGGCCAGACTTCTGAACTATATGTAACTATGCTTTTGACTACAGTGTTGTATATTGTAGTTTTGTTAGTTTTGTTGATATTCTGGTCCCAGAGCACACCATTTAGTAGGGATATTGCCTTGCGTCCTTGTATATCCCGAGCTTTAATCGCTTCGCCTAGGGTGCAGGGTTCCCTCATGTGAGATTTTCATGCCCAAAAATTTGTATTGTTTTATTTCTTGTCCGTTATTCAAATTTCAGAGTTCTTTGTTCGCCTCCTATGGTACATATATTCTGTTTTAGTTAGATTTACTTCCAAACCCCATTGCTCGTATTCCTGTATTAATTTTGTGCTGTATTCCCATGTGTTTGCATTTGTTTTTCACCCCTTGAAGTTATTGTTCTAAGTATGTTTTAAAAAGTGTTGGTGATATGCAGCATCCCTGTTCAAGTCTTTTAGTTGCTATAAAGCCTTTACCGATCACGTTTCCCTGTTTTATCTTAGCCTTTGCATCACTATAGAGCCTTTTTACTGACTTTTCTAAGTTGATATTGGTCTTTTCCAGTGCTTCCCAAAGCTTTTTCAGCGGACAATTGTCATATGCTTTCTTTAGATCTACAAAGAGTGAATGGAGTTCTTGTTTATACGCCAGTTTCTTTCCTATTACCTGGGTCAAACTAAATA
This sequence comes from Ceutorhynchus assimilis, assembly GCA_917834065.1. Lineage (NCBI taxonomy): Eukaryota > Metazoa > Arthropoda > Insecta > Coleoptera > Curculionidae > Ceutorhynchus > Ceutorhynchus assimilis. The sequence continues at coordinate 27,437,966 of OU892280.1, read as the reverse complement.
AGTGGTCTACAGTTGATCTTCTTGTTATAAAACCAACCTGTTCTTCTGCTTCACACTTTGTACTCGTTCTCTATGTTGGCTTTCATAAATTTCTTATATATCGTTCTTAAGGTTTAAAGTCAACCCCTATTTTCTGCACCTTGTGTTCAAAAATTTCAAAAAAAATATATGTTTTATGGTTATAAGAAAATTTTGGATTAATTTTCTTTGCTTTTCCATCCATAGACGCGTTTCGACCTATCAGGTTATGGTTATAGATATACTTTAATCCATAATTTTTTTAAGCAAATTTGACTCGCCATTTTTGAGTTATATCGCAAAAACTGGAAAAAAAGTAGTTTTTCACAATTTATTTCAAAACGAATAGATGAAGTTTCCCATTATTTTTATTATGAACTACTACTGCAATTCTACGCGACATATATTTTTTTCAAATTTTTTGAACTTGTAGTTTTCTCGCTACTGCAAAAATAGTTAGAAATACGCCCGTAGCTCCACTGTTTAGAAAAAAATCCGACGGATGAACGTTTAAAATTATTTGCGTTGGTCTAAACTACAACCCTGTTTATGTAAAACAGAATAATACTCCGAATTTCCGCCAAAAAAAGAAAAAACGTTCCATCACACAATTTAACCAAATGAAGATTTCTATTTTTTTTGACAGTCAAGTTAGGGCACACTATAGGGGCGACAGCGTTGCTGTAATAAACTATAGGCCTGACTTTAAACCTTAAGTAACTCATTTTCCACTCTTCCGGTACTTCATGTTTATCTATGCATGTTTGAAATAGTTTTGTTGAATGTTCGTAGAGTTTATTGGTCCCATAGTCCCATACTTTATCAGTTCTCCTGGGCCTGGTGCCCTACCATTTTTCAAGAAGCTACAGTGTTTTTTAACTTCTTGCATAACTCTTATTGGGGATCCTGCAGTTTTTATGTTCCGTATCTGTTCCTTTTCTTCTTTGAACTCCGCCCGTTGTTCTGTCAGTAATTCTCCAAAGCAAAGTCTATCCAAAGTACTCTTTCCATTGCTGGGGTGTTATTGTATTGATAATATCCTTGGTTTTTGTTTTCCTCATGTTTTTTAGTAATGTCCAACTTTCTGTGTTTCTTTTACCTCCCAGCAGTGTATTAATATGCGCACAGTTTCTTTCCCATAACTCGTTTTTTTCCTGTACTATTTTATTCCTTACTCTTGCTTGTGCTTCTTTATATATTTCTTTGTCTCGTGTCTTATTTGAACTTAGATACTGTTAGATTATTGTTTCGTTTACTGCTTCCCAGGATGTTATATGTTTTCTCCATTTTCTGTGTATGAAGATCGTGACTCTTTTCTTTGCTCTGAATTCTTTTTGAACCCCGCTGAAGAGATGAACGTAGTCTCCCAGATTTTCTGAACCCTGTCCTTTCTTTTTGGTCTCTGTGGCGACAGCAGATCCATTTCTTGATATTTTATCTCTGATATCACTTCATTTTAAAAAACCTATATTCAAAATTAAAATAAATATATGTAAGTACTTACATTAATTTTGATATTACAAGCAACCATGTATTCACAATCCTCTCGTGAAGGTTCATCACTGTCCCACTTTTCCCAAAATAATTCGGCACATAAGCAGGATTATCAGGTAGTCCAAACCTTTCCGAAGCCCATGGCAAATTAACACTCGAAGTCAACACAACGTTCGGTACACCAAAATGCCAACCCCATCCCAACATACATTCAGTGCTAAATAGTTGAGTGATAACTAAATCGTAGTTTTTGGTAGAGTTTTTCAATTTTTGTAATATGGGCGATTTGAGGATAGTATCGCATAAGTCTGAACCACCCTCTCGAGCTAACATTTTTATCATTCTTTGTCCTTGACAGTCTTTGGCTGCAGAAAATGTTAAATTGTTTGTTACTATTTGAGTCAAACCTCTGATTGAGATGTCAGTGTATCTAGAATAACTTTTATTGGAATTTTAATGAATAAACACAAACATTTTTACCTTTCAATTGGCGTAGTCGAAGGAAAGTGACTAACGACATCAACATTATGTCCTCTATTAGCTAGTTCTTTTAATAGAGGCTGAAACATCATGAAGTGACTTATTCCAGGAAATATGAAAACTGCCAATATATTTGATGCAAGACATTGATGTAGAATTGAAAATAACACTAGAAAAATGTTGAAAAACATTGTTTTACCACCAAATGAATGCAACTATCTGAATAATTTATTAAGAAACTATTATCTTTTTTTTTTTATCAAATACCTACTAGTAAATATTTAGATATCACAAACATCATCATAATCTTGTGGAAATATTATTTGGTAAAAGTAGCAACAACTAATAAAATATGTTTTATTATGTAATTTCTTTTCTTTGTATTTGCCCAATTTAATAAATGCAAACAATGCCTATGCTACAATACCCAGTGTGTTCGTGTTCATAGATAAACTGACACATTTTACAGGTAAATGTCTCGAAATTGAGAAAAGACAACGAGATGTGGATTGTTCTCACTAAGATGCAAAAAAATCATGTAAAATTTCTATTGAATCACCTTTGAAAGCTTCTGAAAAATACTTCAAGCAATCAGAGAGACTTCAAACTTTCAGGGTTCATTCAGTAGGGTTTTTCTATCGGACAAAAAAAACCACGAGTGGATCTTAGGTTCAAAAATGGAATTATGAATTTGTCACTTTATCTAAGGACACCCTGCATAAAAACTTGATAATACCTATATTTTTGTTTTTATTAATTTAATTAAAACGCATCAATTCTGATTTCCCATTGAACCGCATATTATCAGGTGTTGGACAAGTCCTGTAAAAACATTACTGAAGATTTCGATTTATTTAAAAAAGCTCTTTTTTATTCACAACTCCTTAAATGTTCTTATTTCGTTTTAACCTTCTTATTTCTATGTCTTCTAGAACCATTAGAACCAACTATTTTACTAATTAATTTTACAAATAAACTAATTAAAATTGAAGGTATTCCAACTGCAACAATAAATACATCCAGAAGATAATACTGGTACCATGTCAGATTTTTAGCGGGACTTTGCAGTTGAGGTGCCCCTTTGTGTCTGATTACGTATTCTATCCAATAAATGGCAGTGTCCATGGCAGATGAAGGTCTATCTTTAAACTGGTGTGAGATTTCTTTTGATTTTTGAAGGTACCTACAAAAATGAGGCTCAATGAAGTGAACTAATGGCAGTGGAAGAATAACTTATAAACATGCAATAAGCCATCTATGTACTTACTTTGGATTATCTAATAATTCCTTTGCCGCCTCTAATACAGTTTCCTTTGAAATATTATCGAAATCCAGCATTTTGGCAAAACCAGCAGCCTCTGCTTGATTGATGTTCAAAAATTGATCGGCAAAATAGGGTATTCCCAGTATTGGAACGCCACAGTACACGGTTTCTTGTGTGCCAAACATACCACCGTGTGAGACAAATAGTTTCACTCTTGGATCACCTACAAATGAATGATAAATAATATTCAAGGTTTGATCAAACTTACTCAAGCTACTCACACAAAATGTTTTGTTGTGGGAGCCATTTTTCAAAATGAATATTTTCCGGAAAACTTAAACCATTTGGAAAATTCTCCTTGGTAGCTTTCCAAATTACTTTATAAGGCAACTGGGCAAATGCATCAAATATAGCTTGCGTGGTCTGGATTGGGAATGTTTCTGATTTTATCAGAGTTCCAGTATTAAAATATATAATGCCTTTTTTATCAGTAGTTAAAACTCCATCAAAGTACTATAAAGAAACTTATTAATAAACATTTTTAATTATTACGGCACTAATTACTTTGTCTACAGGTTTGGGTTGTTGAATGTGCAATCCAGCCACTTCAACTATATTGGGCACCAAAGGTATGGCACCCAGAATGCTGAAATGGGTGTTGATTAGTTGTAAACTGATATTTCGAGCTAAAATATCTAAATCTGGCATATCTTGGCCGAAAAATTCTTTGGCCACTTGATTTGAAGGCAAGGAACTGTACCACCAATAACTAAAATATTAAAATGAATGCAATATTATACTGGAAGTTCCATGGCTAGTATACCCACATTAATTTTGACATTACCAGATCCCAAGTATTCACAATTCTTTCATAGAGATTCATCACAACTCCACTTTTAGCCAAATAAGTTGGTATGTACGAAGGATTATCTGGATTTCCAAACATATAAGCACTCCATGGTAAATTAACACTGGACGTCATAACAACGTTGGGTGCACCAAAATGCCAACCCCATCCCAACAAACATTCAGTGCTAAATAGTTGAGTGATAACTAAATCGTAGTTTTTGGTAGAGTTTTTGAGATACTGCATTTGTGTTGATTTGAAGACGGCATCACATGCTTTAGCTCCAAAGGTAGTTGATAAGTTGATAATTGACATGGTACCTTGAAGGTTTTTTAAATATTGGAATGTGACATTATTTGTTAACTTTGGGGCACTGCTTTCGAGTACGATATCGGTATATCTAGAAAAAAGAAGTTTTAGTTTAATGGGAAATTTGCTCTTTGTTTGTTAATTAATTCTAACCCTTTAATTTTCTCATCCGACGGAAACGAACTATACACATCAACACTATGTCCTCTTCGGGCCAGTTCCTTCAAAACAGGCTTAAACATTTGAAAATGACTTACACCGGGAAAGAAAAGTACCGCTAATATATTTGCGGCAAAACATTGTCCCAGAATTAATGGTAACAATGCTAATATTTTAAACGCCATCATTAACACATATACTTTATCAACACAAAATTACAAATAAAAAAAAATTCTCGCAATCAGGTCAATTGCTTTTTATATGCTAATTATTTTTATCTACCAAGATTGTTCAGAGTCCGATAATCGGACCTCTGATAAAAGGTTAATATAAGCAAAGTCTATAGGTAACGATAAGAATGATAAGGTTTAGTTTGTCAACCAAGCTCAAGAAATTATGTACTAATGTAATAAGTGTTGTTGGAATCTGCCTCAAATATTAGTAACTAGCTGATTACCCGCTGCGTTGCTGGTGTGAAAATACATTTTGAAATAATACACTTACCGCACGCCGTGCGGTAATGTGGTACTTACCGCACGCAAAATCGTGTAATATACCTTAGTTACCGCACGCTTGTAGATAAAATTTTGTTAATTACTTTTACTCAATAAATTTCCTAACCGGTACCTACATCCTGCACATCCGTGTTCTTGGCAATTCAGACACTCGAGTTCATTAGAAGAAACACTATATAGAACGTAGAAGATCCCAATCCCCATTACAACTTTATACATAAAAACATTCTGACAATTGACGCAAAATATCCATCGTCAAGCAGCAGTCATTCGCAAATCGCAGAAGGCACCAGAGCTGAGATCAGAAACCTCGTCTCCAGTGACTTCACCTGTAACCGATAACTTCGCAATGGCGTCGAACACTCATCCCAGCATTAGTAATTGTTTCGGTTAGTAGGTATTTGAAGGACCCCGCACATTTCTTATGGAAAAGTGATATATGTGGAATTTTGATGAATTTTTGATATTGTGTATAGGGAGTCGTCCTGAACAAATGTTATCATTGCGCTAATGTTTAATGAACAGTTTTTAAGATATCATTCAAAAACTTTTTTAATATAATACTCTTCAGTATGACGTCGTCACCAGTATGCTCACAGCATTGAAAATGATTACTATCACTATCCTTTTCACTTTTGACTTTCGACTATACTTTTCTCCTTTTAACATTGAGAATTAAAAAAAGATAGGGAGTTAAATACTCAAACCAGTAGAATTCTTTTTAAAAAAAGATTTATTTTGATAAGACTTAACTTACTGGTACAGTGTGTGACCAAAGACTAAACTTATTCTATGTAAAAAGCTCCCATAAAATAATAAAATACAAAATATGCTTATTCTATGATTATGCTGAGTCGAGCTATATATTCCTGGTATTGGCAGTTTACGTATTGGTTCATGTCTATAACTCTTCCTCCCTTAAGATTCTTCAACGTCCTCGTTGAATATGTCCTGTAGAGTTTTCAGGGGGATCGACTTTTTCGTTTGCCATAAATACACAACTAGTATAAGAATTAGTACAGATATAAGAAATAATACAATAGTACTAGTTGCATGAGTTTTTGCTGAAACAAAGTCCTTAAATACTACGGGTTCCCTAAGGTCTTTTGTAATTTTTTCAGGATACATTAGGTGCTTAAGTTGTAAGTTCAGAGATAAGTTTGAATTTAATACGTTACTTTGGATTTCAGGATTTTTAATCTTAATACCATTTGATTGTAGAGCGTATTTATAGTGACCAATAATTACATCACATTGGCTCTGAATATAAGAATACCCTGTCAAATTATGTTTAATAAATTGAAAACAATTTTCAAAAACACTTTCAGAAGTTTTCGTACAAAATAAAAGACCCTTATGATAGGTTAATGTGTGAACTTTATAATTATTACTAATTTTTGCAAAAGTACAATCTGTTAATAAGTTACATCCATTAATTATAGGATCAGTGCATATTTACTTTGTATTAATTTCTGAACACTTTGTATACCATAAGTTATTACAATAGTATTTGCTAGGACTAATTAAAATCGTTTTTTTAATTGTAGGAATAGGATATTTAATATCTAAATTACATGGTTTCATTTCAAAAATGGGGATCTTAACTACATACTAGAATTACCATGTCATCAGATAAAATTAACCCAGTTTTGCAAATTAAAGTAAGTTCTATTATGTGCTTTATGGGCCATAATAAGTTTTTTGGATATTGAACTTCTAAATAATTCCAAATTTCCTTTATTTCTTGTGTATTTAAAATTTCAAGTTCTAGGCTTTCTAAATGAGCAAAGGTTAAAGTCTGCAATAGTTTTTCTAAGTAAGAGTGTAGATTTTTTTATTTGTAAAAGCTGATTTTGCATTTCTACTAGAAGCATTATTGTGTCGTTTAAAACATCTATATTTGGCTTTAAGTTTGCTTGAATTCTCATTTATAATGTTTACATTTTCTTGGAATCGAGCAGTTATGTGCCTGGCGAATGAACTTAGTTCGTTGATCTCGTGCATAGAATTAATTTGATTATTCCTCAAAATTTGCATGTGTTGGTTTATATTCTCTAGATCAGCATCGTCTAAATTACCTGTAATGAACTTTATAGAGCGTCCAAGGAAATTTATCAATCCACGCTTTTTGAAAAGTAAGGGGACTAAGGGGTTAAATGAACTTAGTGTCCCATAGGAATCATAAGTGTAATTTAATTCTTTATGTGCTTGCGTAAAAAGCGATTTTATCGTGTTATCGGGGATAATACCACGAGAGCTTTAAAATTACCGATAATTTTTCACGATTGCGTGTTTTCTAGAATTTGCAGAGAAAACACGCATGAGTGAAAAATTATCTGGTTCATTTTAAAGCTCAAGTGGTATTTAGAGGATTATTTCACGTATGAGAATGCAAAAAATATGGAAATAAATATGTATTAAACGATTTGAACATCTTAACAATCAATACAAATAAATCGTTGCTATCAGGAACCGTTTGTTTGTATCAAAAATTAGCATGACAACCATGTATACAATAACATGGGAGAATTATCGCTGTAATTCTCTCTAGTTAAACAAATGGAAAAGAGAATTTTCGCTGTAATTCTGAAAATCGTCACTTGTCTTATGGGATTTCTAGCACATGAGTGGAATAATCGTACTTATTTGTAAAATGTATTAATATCTATAGATTAGAAGTTAACTCAGCTAAAGAAGACTTAATACTAGTAAGGTTAAAATATATATGTGTATGATGATAATGGTTTAAAATCATTGTGGGTGCTATTTTTTCAGCATAGTATCCATTATTCGGTAGGGGATCTACTTGTAGAGGGTTGATCCTGGGGGTTTGGTTTAGGCTGAAAAGATAAAGGATTTTTCCTTATTCTCTTAATTTTTATAAAATGACCTGTTACTTGCTTTTTCTTAGAAAGTCCAGTAAAAGTATTTTTATTAAGAGTCTTTACTTTCGTGGGTATAAAAGAAGGGTTCATTTTATTTCTATAGGGGTTTTTCCTATAAATAGTTTGTCCTTCTGTTAATTCGGGAATGGAACTAGTATTTCCATTTTGTTTTTGAGTGTTTTTGGATTGGGTCTTGTGAGTTTCTTCAAAAACCTTTTTATGAAACGGTATTAGTTCATTTTTTCGTTTTTCGTTGTATTGTTCGTATATAGTCAAATCATTATTTATGTTTGGTTCGTTAAAATAGGGTCCGTATAATAAAGAGAAAGGTGAAAAGCCTGTTGTGGAATGGATGCTTTGATTGTATACTAATACAGCTGAAATCATCAAATTCTGGGGAGATTCTTCTGGATTTTTCATTTTTTGGGTTTTCAATTTCTCTAATAGGGTAGAGTGCAATCGTTCTATTATACTATTTGAGTTGATGTTGAATTACCAGGAGTCGTGTAGTGTAGATCTATATAAAAGAGTTGACAAAATTCTTGAAACAAGCGGTTTTTAAACTCTGATCCTTGATCTACGACAATCTTTTTAGGAGTACTGTGATGAGAAAAGTAATGCCTGAGTTTGTTAATTATTGTGGTGGCATTTTTGTCAGAAACGTAGTAAGCTTGGGCGTATTTAGAGAAAGAATCTATGATAGTTAAAAACTGACAATTTGAAAATTGAATTATATCAAGGTGTATGGTGTTGAATGGTTTTTCTGCTAACAATGGACCTTCGTAATTTATTTTACCTACGAGCGTGCGGTAAAGTGCACTTTACCGCACGTATTTGCAAATGGAAAGTAGCACTTTACCGCACACTATGCCGTAAAGTTAACTTTACAGCATAGTGTGCGGTAAAGTGAACTTTACAGCATAGTATGCGGTAAAGTGGACTACAAAGTGTGCGGTAAAGTGCACTTTACCGCATAGTGTGCGGTAAAGTAGAATTTGATATTTATAATCAAAAATCCTTTTTTTTTCCAGAAAATGGATTTTTGATAATTTCTAAATCTAATTTAATTTCATTAATTAATCTGATTCAATAATTAATTTTATCAATGCCCTTTTTTGGAGATGTAGATGCTCATAGGTAAAATTTTGTACCTAACACATGCGGAAAGTGCCTTTACCGCCCTTAACGGCTTGACCGAACTCCGCTTCGCGTCGTTCGGTCAACTGCCGTGCGGTAAAGTATCACTTTCCGCATTTGTTAGGTAAATAACTATTATACGGGTGCCTTTCATACTTGTTTTATAAGCAGATTTCACAGGTATTAATTAGAGCTGTTATGGTTTCGCGCTCAGATTTGGGGCCAGTAGTATTTTTGTTTTAGTTGGTTATAGGTTTCTGTTATGCCGTTATGATTCTTCTGGTGGTACTCGGATACAATATCTTTTTGTTGTTCTTGATTTTCAATATCTGTCAAATAAATATTTGAGATTTGAAGTTTGGCAGAAGCATTTAGATTTTCGGCAATATATTTTTGGAATTCTCGTTTTAAATCGGAATTAGATATGTATGAGACAGAATTTACATCGGGTCGAATTATTTCTTACAGGATTTTATTGAAACTATTCGGGAGTTTGTCTTTTTCGATTGGAATAAGATGATGATTCTTTTTGAATGGTTTTGTGAATTTATGCAGGAATTTATCTCCGAAATCTATAATCAAACGCGTAATTTACGGGTAGTTCGGAAATAGGGAGATATTTTCCTTCAGTGTCGTTGTTGGAATGTACTGTAGCATTTGAATCTGGCTCATCGTCTCTAGGTTGAGGTGGAATTACGGTTTCGGATATGATTTCATTATATCTTTCGTTTAGAGCAAAGTCGGCAAGATCGAAGTCGGCGAGGTTAGCTACAGTGTTATCAGTGTTGGGGGCTATTGAGAATTTTTTTTTTTCGAAAATATTTATGTCGATACGTGATAGGGCATCGGCCACTACATTTTCTTTGCCTTCTTCCAATTTCAATTTCCAACGAATAAGGCGTGAATTTGGTTCCTTTACTTTTGATAACCAGACAAGGGTGTTGTGATCGGTTTCAACCACGAATTTTTGGCCATATAAATAGGGGCGGAAGTGTTTTGTAGAATCGACTATTGCCAAAAGTTCTTTTTCGATGGTTGAGCAGTTTCGTTCAGCGGAATTTAAGGTTCTTGAATAATATGCAATAGGATGTTCGTTTTGAGAAAGTACACTGCCGAGGGCTATGTTGGAGGCGTCGGTAGTTAGTTTAAAAGGTTTAGTAAAATCAGGGTATTGGAGTACAGGGGAGTTGGTAATTAATTCCTTACACTTCAGGAAGGCTTCTTGGTATTCTTGGTTGCCAATATGTTTTTCGTGACCCTTTCTTATAGACACTTCGTTATTGGGAAAGTTGTTTTGGCGAAGTTTTTGATAAATATTCTGTAATAACCAACGAGGCCCAAGAACGATTTGATTTCTTTGGTGGATTTGGGTATTGGATATCTTTGGATGGCTTCTATTTTAGAAGAATTTGGTTTCAGGGGTGATTATGTGACCTAGAAAAGCTACTTCTTTGGATAGAAATCCGGATTTATCCAGTACTGTACTGTACTGTACTGTACTTTGAGATTGACTTCTCGGAGTGTTTTGAAGATCTTTTTAATATGATCGATATGTTCAGGAAGGGACTTAGAAAAAATTACGACGTCATCCATATATACAAAGCAAAATTTGTATAGATGCTCTCTCAAAATTTCGTCCATCATTCTCTGGAATGTGGCTGGAGCATTCTTCAAACAAAAGGGCATCCTTAGGTATTCGAAATGACCATTGTTAACTGTAAACGCGGTTTTTTCTATGGAATCAGGGCTCATTTCAATTTGGTGGAAACCTTGAGCCAGGTCGAGAGTTGTAAAAGAAGTACATTTTCCAAGGTTATCGAGAATTTCTTCTATTCTTGGCAAGGGGTATTTATTTTCGATAGTGGTTTCATTGAGTTTTCTGTAATCAATGACCAATCTAAATTTCTGTTTCCCAGAGGCGTCAGCCTTTTTTGGGAAAATCCAAACAGGGACAGAATAAGGAGATATAGATAGCTGAATAATTTTATTGTCCAAAAGTTTTTGAATTTGGCTCTGAATTTTGGGCAGCATGGCAGGAGAATGGCGAAAAGATTTAGCATATATGAGACGGTCATTTGTAGTCCGTATGTAGTGCTTCGCTGTCGATTGAAAGGTTTATCGTTTGCTAATGTTAATGCCAGTCAAGTTCTTCTATCTACAGCTGTGGTGTTAATCGAAGATAAATTTGGAAAGTTGCATGAATGCGTAACTTTGTTAGATTATGGAAGTCAATCCAATTTAATGACCAGCGAACTTCGCGAAAGGCTGATGTTGGATTCTGAAGAAATACGCGCTCCTTTAGCAGGTATATAAACCAAATAATTATGAATGTTCACGAAAAAACTCAAGCTAAAATAAAATCGCGATTCACTAATTTTCAAATTAAACTAACATTCTTAGTTTTGCCAGTTATTACTGAAAAATTGCCATTTTTGAATTTCAAAAAATTCAAATCCCTTTGCCAAAAAACATTCCCCTCGCTGATGAAAATTTTAATATACCCCAGAAAGTTTCCAAACGAATTATTCTGTCCACAATAGCCCAAATATCTGACCCGCTTGGACTAGTTAGTGTTTGTCTAATAAAACCTAAAATTTTACTTCAAAACATACAAACATAAAAGCCGTTTTCAACGACTTAAAGACTCCAATTATTGTAAAATACAACTTGATAAGAGCGAATTCTTACAAAGAGATAAGTCACCTATCTAGGACATGTTACCCCAAAAGGCGTAAAACTCAATCCAGATAAAATATCTGCGATTAAACAATTTCCCATTTCAAAGACTACCAAACAAATAATCAAATATATTTGTTTGCTGTTTTAATTAACATTTTTGGGAAACACCAATTTTATTTCAGTAGCGGAAAAATCTCCGGGGGAACCAATTTCAAAAGTTGGCAACCCTTAACTTAACCAGAACAATTCAAAATCCAAGTCAATGTGGACTCATTTTATTTAAATTCTTTCAATTTGCTACTAGAGCCCATAATATTCAATAGTCGAATTCAATTCATTCTCCTAATAGGCAATCATTAAGTGCATTATAATTCCCTATTTAAACTCTTAGCAGAAATATTCAAAAGTCATTTCACTTAAAGTCAATAAAATGTTCCATAGTCAATTCACAATCATAGTCATTGCAATTAAATTCAAATAAAAAGTCTTATCTTATATGTACTTACTACTTACAATAATTGTCCTCAACTTCACTAAACTGGCTCTAACTATCAAAGTATTTTTTTTTTAATTGCTTAGCACGCACAAAATCGAATAAAAGATTTGAATTTACTTCTAACTTCTTAACTTGTCAATATAGTCAATTAAATCGCGAATTCAATTTGTGCTCGAAACAGAAATAAAGATAAAAACTTTTTGGAGGACACTCAAATCACTGCGAATTTCTACTGTTCTCTACTATCTTACTATGAATCAACTGCTGATTCTAAATCTGATTGTAATTGTCTCTTCCTCTCATTGTAATCTGTTTGAATAGTATTCAATCCCACCATAAATCTCCGCGTGATTTTAAGTTCAGCGCCACTATTTCTAGGAATGGTTATCTCCAAATGACCCTGCACCTGCCTGTCCTAATTTAGTAGGTATTTATCGGAGTCAAATATGTCCCAAAATCGGGTTGGCGTTTCCGCTATACAAAAGCGCCGACAACGCGTGTACACAATTAAACAAGTTAGCCTTGTAATTAATCTCGTGATGTTTTATGCTTTGTAATTATTTCATTCGGACCGCCTTCTGTGAAAATAACTGATGACTCTAGAGGGGGGTCCGTATATAATAGATTAACTTTTGACCTCTATCGATGGCTTTAGTCGATTATACAACTCACTGTACATTATTCCCATATGACACGAGAATATTAATAAGTGATAAGTCTTTTGGGATTATCGCGCTTGGTGTATTAAAGTTATACAACTCACTGTACATTAATTACATTATTCCCATATATGACACGAGAGGCTTAATAAGTGATAAGCCTTTTGGGATTATCGAGCATGGTGTATTAAAGTTTAGTTCGTTGTATAAACTTTTGAATACCACTCCATGTTTCAGGACTACCTAATATTTTTACCTGACACTCAACACGTTACCAGCAACACCACTCCTCCGAAGGAGTCGTGGTGTTGCTGCGTAACGCGTTTCGTATCAGGTGAAAGTATTATCCGGTAATCCTGAAACCTCTTGTGGAATTACATTCCATAATATTTTGAATACTCCTGATAAAATTTATGGCCCCCTTTTTGGGATCTTTACACCATTGACCCCGATAATCAAGGAAGGAAATTGTGACATCTTCGGTTGAATAAATAATTACATATTTCTTAGAAATAGCGGGAGAGGGTTTTAGGTCAACGTATCGGAATAACGCGAGTTCATAATGGGACCAAAAACTATTTAAACAATCAGTCGAAAATGAAAGCCATTTATCAGTCCAAATCAGTCTGAGATAGTCTAGAGTTGAAGAATTAGAAACCACAGAACCAAATGCAGGAAACAGTATGATTGCGGAAGATAAGCGCAAAAATCTACGTAGAGGAAAATCAAGCATCAGAAGTCGTTTCAGGTCTTGATTTAGAAATCGTAGCTGCAGCAAGTGCAAAAGCATCAGAAGCTTACATGGATCAGAAAGGATAAAAAAAACAAAAGAGCAAGAGCTGAAATAAAATATTTTCTTTATACCTATATAAACTTCTATATTACTTTCTTAAATTCTTATGACCTATGTGTAATTTTTGCTTTATAGTGAATGGGTGCCGGTGTTACACCGTCAACTATTTTCATATCTGGTGGATATTCCGGAACCATGTGGATTTCGTACTTTTGTAAAATTGTCGTTGTAAATAGGAAAACGTTGGCTCTTGCTAAAGATTCTCCCATGCATCTAAAACAAAAATATGTCACATTTAATTAAAAATCAGAATGTATAATCTTATCTAACCAGGACCTTTTCACATAAGTTGACATTTTGAAAGATTTTTTTTTTACCTTCTTTTTCCTAGACCAAATGGTATATGATTTTCGGGCACCGATATTTTCCCATCATCCTTCAAATATCGTTCTGGAATAAATTGCTCGGGCTTTTCAAATCCGGAATCTGGTCCCATCATGCAACCGTGTAAATTTGCTGTGACCAGTGTATCCTGATAGATTTTATTTTTATTTCAAACATTTTTCAAAATAATTTTACTTACTTTTGGAATCAAATAACCACCAAGATATGTATTCTTCAACGCTCTGTGCGGTACAGCGAATGCTCTACATCCAAACATGCGTAGAGCTTCCAATACAATCGCTTCCATGTAAGGCATACTTCAAAAAAAAATAATGTTTAATTGAAACATGCGAAAGCAAGTTCTTACTTTGGTCGATCATAGAGACAAGGTGCTCTGTCGCCCAAAACTGCATCGATTTCCTGGCGGGCTTTTTTTTGGATATCTGGATTTAATACCAAATACAGAAAACAAAAACTGAGCGTGTTGTTTGTGGTTTCTGAACCTGCCATGAACATGTCCAGGCATATGGCTAGTAGCTGTTCTTCTGAGAAAGAGTCACCTGAACAACGATGATGTTTCAATATATAGCAAGAGTTTGAAACTTCGAAGAATATATTGGTATCGCATATTTCTTACCATGATCAGGAGTGTTCACAACACTAAGATAAACATCCATCAAATCTCTAAGATGATCCGGACTAAAAGAGTTTTTATGATTATTAATCTCCTCTTGTAAAAATTCCCAAATTTTCGAATGTGAATTTATGTAGCAGTTGTATCCTGACATTTCTGGGGCTAAGTATTTGAGGACTGGAAAATGACTACAAATTCAATTTTGATAAACATGTAGAGAAAATGAACAAAAAGTTACCTAAATGGTGCGCCAACCATATGCACAGTTTGAAACAATTCAGCCAAAATCGTTTGCAATTTTTTCATTTTATGATCCTCTGGAGAATATCTGACTCCCGCCATCATTTGCCAAAGGGTATTCAAAACGCTTACCCTGAACAAAGTTTCCATATTAAATATGGCAGAGCCTACAAAAGGACAATTGAAGATTTGGGTTTTTTAATTAAGTAGTCAAAATCTTACCTGTTTCATTATTCAAAGTGGTATTAATAAAGTCAACCAAATGCGAGACTTCTTCTTCAACTAGAACCGACATATTTTTGCTGCCAAAACCGAATTCTCGCAAATGTCTGACTAGAAATCGTCTTTGTTCTTGCCAGAATTCATTGTCAGTGCACAGTATTCCTACAATATATTGTTTGAATCAATGTTTAATTTTTAAATCTAACTGACCTCTTCTTTTATTCCAGGTTCTCATTTCGAAAAACGACCCAATCGGTCTTCCTATGAAATCTTCTGATAGGGAAAGTTCTTTGATTTCTTGAGGTCCGTATACTACTACTATTGCGTCTTTTCCGATCTGTATAGAATTAAATGATTTTGATTTTTATAAGAATGGTTGCATTAAGTTCTTACCTTGAGTCCAAGTATAGGTCCATAATACAAACTCATTTCAGCAGTGGCCTCATATAAAGAACCGCATCTGGACCTGGATTCTCGAACTTGGGGCGCGCTGCCAATTATGGGATACCATTTCGGACCAGGTGGGAATTTTTTCGGTTTTTTCGTGTCAAGATATGCTAGCAGTCCCAGAATCACTATAGACAGTAATAAAGCTAACTCCAACATATCTAGAAGAAAAAAAGTTTTATTCTGCCAGAATCCAGAATACTGGAAAATCATCATCAGAATTTGCTCCAAGATCCACCGACCACCATCTAATACCATTAACAATATAGGAATATTTATTGTAAACTGGATTCAGCTCATCATTTGACCTACATTATAGCAGCATTATCGTATAGGAATGGCTGCAAACTATCACAAACACTTCATTGGTTGCTTGAGAGCACATACCATGTTGAGAGTGTTAAGACTAGTTATGCAGGGCCTCCCGATTTAAGTAAATTGGATTTTTATTCATAGGGCAAAATAAGCAGTGGCGTAGCTATCGTAGGGCAATTCGGTGCGGCGCCCCGGGGCCCCGGTGGTAAAGGGGCCCCGAAGCCACGCGCAAATTTGTACCAAAAATATACCTACTAGCAAAAACTCACAGGGACAAAAGTTTTAAAAGAAGTTCGAAATAATGTATGTAAAGCTAAGAGATTCATACGAAGAAATTATGGTGAAGCAGTCGCAGTGGAATTAGCAAGAAAGTGGAATTATTAATCCAGTGTTTCCAGAAAAAAGGCAAGTCCGACATAAAAAGCATTTCGATGAACTCACGAACGACCACAGATTTGAGAGCTCTGAAACTAAATTTAAAGTGACTATTTATTATCGTGTAATTGACGAAGTAGTTGGTCAACTATAACACAGATTTGTTGGTATGGAATATGTTGAAGATTATTTTGACTTTTTAAGGCATTCTTACTTCTCCTGAATCGACAATCTTTGAAAAATGTAACAAATTGTCTATCAAAGACTCTAAATTAGTCAGTCATTCTCTAATACCCCACTATGTTCACCTTATTAATTTAGCCAAGGACCATCTAAACGACTCTATGAGCATCAGGCAATATTTTGAATTAATACTTGAAATATTTGGAATAATAGAAAGCGACTCATCTCAAGTCAAATCTCAAGTGTATATGGGGCATTTTGTTATTTTTCACTCTGCCTATGACAGTTGCCACTGGTTGAACGCTTCTTTAGCAAATTAAAAATTATAAAGAATCATTTACTGGGGGGCCTCTGCAATTTATTTGCACCGGGCGGGGCCCCGTACAACCTTGCTACGCCAATGAAAATAAGAAGCATGCTTGAAGGGCTTTGGGTTTAATATTTATTCCTGCAAGACCAAAATTTGGTTATTGACATTTTTTTTTTCCTAGTCGTTTAAAAAAAAATAACCCCTGAAGATTGAGCTAAATCTTACAATATGTATTATATAAACATCATCTGATTAAACCATTATAATATGGCCTGCTTTCTCGATAAATGGTCACTTTCGCTTTTAACAGTTTTGGTAGGTACTTACGCTGTTTCCTTATTCCTTGTTTATAAATATTCACAAAAGTATTATCCACGTAAAATATTTCTATGCCGAAAATTTTGAAAAATTTAGATGTTTCTCTACTTACAAGATATTTGATTAAGAAAATTTCTAAAGTTACAATTGCAATTCTTTAGCTGGGCCTATAAATGCTATTATTTAATTTCTTTTTTAATATATTTTAATTAAAAAAGGGCTTATGAAAAAATGAAAAAAAAACTTTGTTTCCCAAAATGGAAAAATCAGATAAAAAATTGGTTTCCAAAATTCCCATCACAGACAATTAACAATACCTACTCTCATATGAAATGTAAAAAAAAATTCACCTTCTTGGTATACTCAAATAAAATTTACCTAAACTGAAATTATCACTGGGTTGAATACGCGACACCGACTTATTATACAATCGGTTTTCTCTTCTGCCTTTATACTGGTTTCCCTCCTTATAGGCATGCCTTTTTACAGGAACTTGCAATCGTAATACCTATAATATCAGTTTAAATTTTTATGCTTGCCAATATGTATTTTTGATAGATTTTTTTGATAGTTCATTTGGGATAATGATCATTAATAGAAAAATGTTTCTAGTTTTGGGTAAGCACAAAAATAATGAAATGTTGGATCTCAGGAGGTCTGGAAGGCTATAAGCATACAAGAGCAAATAATCCTATCGACTTTTGATTTGCACTAGGAATGAAAAACCAAACTATTTATCAAGCCAAACCTCCAACATAGAAACCTATTATGGCAAGCAAAATAGAAAAGACCAAGGATGGATACAAGTTTGTTTTGAAGAGTGCTACGTTACACTTTGACACTCATTACTTCACTAATTAACTCAAACAACTTAACTCTTTATTACAATATTCACTATCTAAATCATATCACAGCCAATCTTAAACTTAAACCACTATCTAATACCGGCCTTCATATATCCGTAATCTATTCTTGTAAAATCCAGAATAAATGCCATAACCTTTTTTCCCGAATCTGTTCTGTACACCCTGGCGGAAGGGCCACATTTCGTGACATTACCCTGCTCTTATGGTTGATCGTCCCGATCAACTTCGCGCCCATGATATTTCGTTAATCTGTCCAAATTTACCTACAACTTTCATTTTACTCCTGGTGTTGCGCTGAACTCGCTAAACCAAATCATTAATCCTCTTGATTATTCTTTAGGGTCCTTCCCATGCTGAAGACAATTTCGGCGATACTCCTTTCTTTCTTGTTGGATTATACAACCAGACCAAATCACCTTCTTGAAATACGGCTGAATTGTTTCAAGTCGTATTGTTCAGATTTTTCTGTATTTGAAAATTAAATTGTTCCTTCGACTTCTAAAACTGTAAATCCTCTGGTATGGCTGAAAGCATCAAAGAGAAAAAGCACTAGATATGTAGTTTATTTATTTTACCTTTAATTCACCGCACAAATTATAACTCAGAACAGGCAATTCAATTACCGGTACTTATTAATTAATGAACTTAATTGTTCATTATTTTATTATAGCAAAATTTGCAGATAAAACATTTCTATGAGTATTGAATAACATTTTCTATTGATCAATCTGAATGATTACTCAGACAATGAGTTTTTTTTTTCATTACTCAATTGTTTTCAACCTATGAAAATATCCTGGTCTCATTATTCCACTATTTAAAAGCCAATAAGAAAATTCAACAAGTTGACAACATACTTCAACCTTCCAATCGGTCATTTTGAAAGCTGATTTGGACAAGACTTGTGCTAACCTAACCACACTTTGTCCTTCAGCTGTCAGAATTGTCAATTAATTTTGTTACGAAAATTGAATAAAAAACTGCATAACTCGTATTATCTATGGGCCATAGAAAAAGTATAGTATATTCCACTCGTGGGTAATGGCTATTACTCACTCGGATGATTACACTACTCGCCTGTCATCATTACCCGCGCGTTGAATAATATACTATTACTGCATATAGAAAAAATCACCGCTTATCATTTACCATGGCGGAATGACAACTATACTGTCATCAGAACAAAAAAGGTGGCAAAAGTGCTTCGTCTAAATTGAGATCGCAGCGACTCCTACCAAGTATGTTGAGGAACTATATTTAAAAATTCAATATTTTCAATAAAAATAAAGGTGTTGGATTTTGTTTCCAACACGTATCTGGCATTCATTCGGTCACTGGCCAGCTGAATATGCTCCCGAGCTTAATCATGTATCCCCAGAAATCGTGCCCTTACTTCGTCGGCATAATCTCGAATTTCTTTTCGTTCTTCTTCAGGTATTCCAAACATCAGATCGCAAGGTAGCCTGAGCTGCCTTCCAAAAATGATTCTAGCTGGACTTTCACTTGTTGACTCGTGAACAGCTGCTCTGTAAGCCATTAAAAATAGAGGCAAATGTTTGTTCTAATCTCATTGGTCCTTTGTAACTACTTTTGTCTTGGTGTTCCTCTATAGTCTTATTAAATCGTTCTACCATGCCATCAGACTGTGGATGTAAAGGTGTTCTCCTTGTCTTACGAATTCCAATGATCTGACAAAGGACCCCGCAATATTTAAATGGAAATTGGTTACTCGTGATATTTGGATGAAATTTAAATATGTTGTTTAATATTTCATCACCAATAAACTACCTTGAAACAAAAAAGAATCAAATTAAAGTATTTTTTTCTTCTAAAACAAATGACAGGTTTTGACAGTTCTGTCTTTTTTTTTTCAATTTTTGAATTCAGAATTTACATACAAGTAAAAAATGTCAAATGACATCATGAAATATTGAAAAATGGAAAAGATGAGTGCTGCAATTTGGCAGGGTTTTGACAGGTGTCATAATGGTTGACATTTTTCAACTTGACTTGGTCGACTTAGTATAAATAAATTTTTAGTTCATCAAAATCTGCCATAGTGACTCTGCTTTTGGATATAAGATTCCAATATTTGACAGCTAACCACGCCACACCTGTCATATATACAGGGTTGTGCCCATGGTAAAAAATGTTGCTTATGGCATCCCCAACAACATATTTAAATTTCATTCAAATATCACGGGTAACCAATTTCCATTTAAATATTGCGGGGTCCTTTTTTTAAAGATGGCAGATTCGAAGCTTCATCCCTGATCTGAATGTAACTCTAGTGGCACATCATGATGACTAAAAACTTCGTCCACTAGCACCTGAGCAATAGTGATGAATTTTTGATTGGGAATAACGAAAACTTCTGGTCAGTTATTGAAGTAAACCATGATAACTAAGATGGTTACCACGCTCTGACTCAGGGAACAGACCGGCTACATCTATCGTTATTCTTTCAAATAGGAGAGCGACGTTGTACTGTTTCATGGGCCCCCGAGATCTTAGTTTAGTGCCTTTACTGGTAGCACAGATGTCGCATTTTCGACACTACTTTTTACCATTTCTTTGATAGTGGACCCAGTGAAAACGTACTCGATTTAGTCCAAAGTCTTGTTAACTCCAAAATGTGCCCCTGTAGTTCCGTCATGTATTTCTTTTAATATATCTGCTACTCGATCTTTTGGAATAACTAAGATGTAATGGGTGTTTTTTTTAGAGGTATAGAGCTTTGAACTGGAATGAAACTCATAAAAATCATATTAACGGCCATGATATTGACTTTATTGGAAAGCTAATTTTATGCCATTAGTGTTTAAAAATGATTTGGGGCATATGAGCGCCGTGGCTGGCTCAAACGAAGCGCAATCTGAAGTCCAATTTTGGACCACTTTTTCGAGCACCTGGGGACGTAAATCGGCAATAACGCGGCGAATGTTGGCTTCCAGCAGATCCAAAGTTGTTGGTTTATTACTTAGACTAGCGACTTCACATATCCTCACAGAAAATAATCCATAGTTGTGAGATCACACGACCGTGGAGGCCAATTCACAGGCCCCTTGCGCGAAATTATACGGTCATCGAATGTTCCCTGCAATAAGTTAATTGTGTCGCGCGCTGTATGGCATGTTGCGCCGTCTTGTTGAAACCAAAGCTCCTTCACATTGATGCCATTCAACTGAGGCACAAAAAAGTCAGTTATCATGGATCGATACCGCTCTCCATTGACTGTCGCGTTCTGGCCGGCATCATCTTTAAAGAAATATGGGCCAATGATTCCACCAACCCATAAAGCACACCAAACAGTAAGTTTTTCTGGATGTAACGGCGTCTCAATGATGGCTTCTGGATTTTCTCCGCTCCAAATCCGGCAATTTTGTTTGTTTACATATCCATTAAGCCAGAAATGAGCCTCATCGCTGAATAGAATCTTTTGGTGAAAATGAGGATCAAGAACAATCTTATTTTCGGCCCATTCTCCGAACGTACGACGCATATGATGGTCACGCGGCTTCAGCTCTTGGACGAGCTGTATCTTGTAAGCTCGTAAACCAAGATCTTTCCGCAAAATCTTCCATAGAGTGGATGGACACAGCTCCAATCGCTGTGCACGATGTCGGATCGACTCATTTGGGTCCTCCTCAACACTACGCTCCACAGCAGCAATACGTTCTTCGGTGCGCACTGTACGACGTCTTTGCGGATGCACATTATCAATCAAAGTATGCGTGGTGCGAAAAAGATTCATGGTCATCCGAATAACTTGCTCGGATGGACGATTATGTCGACCGTAAAATGGACGTAGCGCACGGTAAGTTTCGCGAACTGAACCACGACTTTCGAAATAAATTTGCACAATTTGCAAGCGTTGTTCTAGCGTGAGCCTATTCATCTTGAAATGGCAAGATATGATGAGCGAAAATGAGCTGTCACCTGTCAAATTTACTCTCACTAGGAACAATGTTGCCAGATCGAAAAACAAACCTCTAAAAAAAACACCCTAGAATTTGCCCGATGTCTTGGTCTTGATTTTCTCTCATTTGTTTGGTAGTCCATATATCATCAACGATAAGACCCGTTCTTCTCACAGCTGGACCAATGTTTTTCTCATATAATTTCGCTACTACACGATTCTTTGACAAATGCGTGCAATCTTCTTTATGGCCGTCTAGACAGAGCGTCAGCATTTTTATGCACGTTTCCAGGTCGATGTTTAATTTGGAAATCGTATTGCTGCAATTTCTCGATCCATCTAGCAACCTGTTCTTCGGGAGTCTTCAGTTCGAAAAGCTGCGTGATCCGTTCGAATTAGTAACTTTACGTCCGTAGAGATACTGAGGTCGACTGCATTTACTATGGCAAGCAACTCTCTTCTGGCGACATAATAATTTCGTTCTGGCTTTGTTTCTCTGCTGTAGTACTCTAGGATATATGCTCTTGTGAATTTTGAATTTGTGCCAGTACAGCTCCAATACTGGTGTTGATTGCATCTGTTTCTAAAATCAACATGCCTTTCTGATCGGGATAGGACAACACTAGGCTTGTACATAATGCTCCTTTTAATTTTCTAAAAGCGGAATCGCATTTTTGGGTCCAATTGAATGTTGATTTTTCTTCCGTTAATCGATGAAGCAGAGCAGCTATATTGGCGGATCCTTCCACAAATCTTCGATAATAATCCTAGAATACTCCTTAGTTCATGTTTGTCGCGTGGTTTTGGTCAATCCCTGACAGCATCTACTTTTCCTTCTATAACTTGTATGCCATCTTCAGATACCACGTGAACTCAAAAATTCCACTTTTTTTTGAAATAGAAAACACTTATTTGAATTTAGTTTTAAGTTGGCATTCCGGAAGCGGTCAAAAACTTCTTTCAGGTCATTAGGATGTCCTTGGAATGAATTTCCCATGATCATGACATCATCTAAATATACCAGAGACAAGTTCTCCATGTAAGGCCTTGCAAAACTAGATACATCAGTCGCTCAAACGTAGCGGGAGTATTAGACAATCCGAAAGGCATTACCTTAAACTGGTATAACCCGCTTCTGGTACTAAAATCAGTTTTCTCTTTGTCGTCTTTGTGTATTGCCACTTGCCAGTATCCATTCTTAAGATCCAAGGTGGAAAACCAATTTGAGCCCGATAAAGTTGTTAATGTATCGTCTATCTCCTCGGGAGAGGGAAGCTGTCCTTTTTGATGTCGTCGCTCACGATAGTCCACACAAAATCTAAGACTTCTATATTTCTTCGTAACCAATACAACTGGCGCAGACCATGGACTATTTGACTCTTCAATAATTCCCTCTTGAAGCATATTATCAATTTGGTTTTCCACTTCTTGTTATTTACCTACTGGGAAATGTCGAGGTGGTTGTCTAATTGGGTGTGCTAATCCAGTATCAATTTTGTGTTGAATTAAACTTATCCGTCCGGTTTGATTATCCATCACAAATACGTCTGCTTCTTTCAAGATGAAATTTGTGGCATCTTGAAGTACAACTGGATCGAGGTGTAGCTCCATCAACATGGCCGGGACAACCCGGCTTTTCTAATAAAAAATTGTGATTAGTTAATGCTCGCCAAATGTTGCAAGATGCTGCTGAAAAAATGTCATAATATTTATTAATTAACACGCTATCCCTAATTATTTCTTCCCGGCCAAGTGGATGATAGCCCGGACAAGTCAGTATTTTTTAATCAAAAATTGAGGTCCTCTAGTGCTCTTCAAGTGTTGCAAGATGCTGTAATTTTTCGTTCAAAATATTTGATATTTAACACGTTATCTGTAATTATTTCTTCCGGGTCATGTTGATGAAAGCCCGGACAAGTCAGCATTTTTTAATCAAAAATTGAGGTCTTCTAGTGCTCAAGTGCTGCAATTTTTTTTTGAAAATTGTTGACAATTTAACACGTAATTATTTTCTTCCGGGCCCTGTTGATGACAGCCCGGATAAGTCAGCATTTTCCAATCAAAAATCGAGGTTCTCTAGTGCTCGTCAAGTGCTGCAAGATGCTGCAATATTTTTTTGAAAATTGTCGATAATGAACATATAATCCCTAATTATTATTTCTTCCATTTTTTAATTAAAAATTGAGGTCCTCTGGTGCTCGTCAATCCTGTAACATTTTTTGAAAAATTGTTGACATTCAACACGTAATTGTCAATTATTATTTTCTTCAGGCCATATTGAGGACAGCCCGGAGTGCTCGTCAAGTACTGCAAGTTGCTGTTCATTAAGTAGGTACCTCAAACTTTTTTTGTAAATGATTATTATTCAACAAGGGACGTTTTGAGCCGTGATCTATCATATTTCTCTCTCTAAGCTCTAATATCACGGAAAATTGTAGAAGCCGACAATTTAGTTAATTCATCAATCCTTTTTGCTCCCCTTCAATATACTGAATCCTGTAATCGAACATGGACAAAAAGGCTGTCCATCTTTGGAGCCTGTTCGTCGACATGTGGGATTCCTCTGCGTTCCCCAAGCAGTGCTATCAACGGTCGGTGATTAGTTTTTAAGGTGATCAGATCATCACTCTTTCTCTGCTATCAATTAGGTGCGAGAGCACTGCTGAAATACCCACGTTAGATGCATCGGTGCTGCTAAGGATGATGGGCAATTCTGGATCAAAGTGAACTAAGACCTCTTCGGAAGCTATAATTTCTTTGATTTTTTTGAACGTGGATTCGCCGCTCTCTGACCATTTGAACTGATGACCCTTTTTTAGCAAATTGTATATAGGGCTTAGGATTGTCGAAATCCTTGGCACGAATCTGGAATAATAAGAGACCATTAATATGAAACTTCTGATTTCTGTCTAATTTTCTGGTTGTTTGGCCTTCACAACGCTTTTGATTTTCGATTCGCACTTCTTTATGCCCTCTCTGCTTACACGAAACTCCAGATATTTTACTTCGTTCTGAAAGAAAAAGCATTGAAAAGCAGTGAAACCGGCCTTTTGGAGTTTCCGAAAAAACCTCCTCCAAATTTCGCAGATACTCCTCAGCAGTTTTCCCAGAGACAATTATGTCATCGAGAAAACGCATCATCCCATCATCAACGCCCTGAAGAAGTTGGTCCATTATTCGCTGAAAAATACTTGTTGCTCTTTTGATACCAAATGGCAAGCGTTTAAAGGCAAACAACCCCTTAGGAGTGTTTATCGACAGTATTCTAGAACTTTCCGTATCGACAACAATCTGATAATACGCAGATCTAATATCTATTTTTAAACAAAATTGCCCTTTATTTAATTTTGCCAAAATTTCCTCAATTCTTGGCAACGGATATTTATTATCTTCCAGGTATTTATTGATCGTGACTTTGTAACCGCCACACAGTCTCAATGCGCCGTTCTCCTTGAAAACTGGAACCAAAGCACTAGCCCACTCACTATTCTCAATGGGTTCAATGATGCCCTCAGCAATCATGGTTTCTAACTCTCTTGCCACTGGCCCCTGAAAAGCCAATGGAACAAGACGAGCTTTACAAAACACAGGCTTTGCCCCAGGAGGACTCTAAAGAAATCTTTGAATATTTATATTGACCGATTCTGTCACTGAATAACAAGGGAAATTTATCAACAAGGTTCTTAGCTCTATTTTTTGTATCATGTTAAACAAGGTAAACTTAGCTATAAATTTATTTACAAAATCTCTACCTAATAGGTTGGGTCCTCCATTGCGTACATCGTTCAACTTCAAGTTAGACACGACTCTAGTTGGACATTGACAGTGCTATTAACACATTTACTTAAGAAGTAAATGACTGTTTAAATAGCACTAAAATTACTATAAACACTAGACAAAATAACACATACTCACTACCACTTCACATACGCCAACAAATTAAGTTGAGAAATTGACTTAAAAGACTGGCAATAAGGACCAGATACCCAAACATCAAACGTGAATCTAACAGACTTACGGACTTAATTAAAACTTAAATTAAGGAACACAAAAACGAAAAATGGGGTAATTTATTAGGTGACTTGTCCCCTGAGGATAATTCTCTATGGAAAATAATTCGTTCTCTTTTAAAAAAGAAAAATAGGTATATTTCCATTTCCCACGATTCATGGTAGAGCTGGTTTGGTGTATACTAATCAAGAAAAAGCAAAAAAGCTAGTTATTTTGCTGACTCACTTCAATCACAATTCTCACTCAATGAAGGCCCTGATGATGATATTGATCATGAAAAGGACGTAGTCAGGCGCTATAGAAAAAAAAATCCGGACAACGTCGTTGCGACATTTACTCGCATTCTAATAGAATGCCTCAATATCCATTACTTTCCTAAAGCATGGAAACTGGCAACCGTGATACTGGATCCCAAAACCGGATAAAGGTAATCAATTTCCACAAAATTACCGTCCAATCAGTCTTCACTTTTTAAAATTCTTGAGAAAATAATTCACGAAAAGCTCAAATCCTTACATTTTCTTGACAGAATTCTTCCTGACGAAAAATTTGGGTTTTCGTCCAAATCTTTCTATTAGGCATTCCAAGTCACGTGACTTTTGACAGGTCCGCCATATTAGCTGAGGGGCCAACAAAGCCTAGAGGCTGTGCTATAGATCATTATTGTTTACAATGTTTTTTGAGTTTGTGCTTTGGAATTTTTGCGTTTTTTGATTTATTCAATAAATTTTAAGTTGTTTTTAGTTTTTGTGAATGAATGGAATGAATGAATGAATCTTTATTTACAGACATGCCCACTTTACATTTCAATTCAACAATAGTAAACAAACAATTTATTAACAAAAATAATGCTTAAGAATCTAAATTGTTTAAAAAATAAAAAAGTTTGATACTAACAACCTCAAATAAAATTTAGCAAAATAAATTTGTGGTAGAATGACTCCTCAAACGTTTTGACTGTTCTGATCGGTGCACAGATCTGGCATGTAGCTTAGCTTACTACCTTGTTCATTTTGGGCTTCTATCAATCATCGTAGTATATCCTAAATTTGTACTGGGGACCCAATCCGGATTGTTTGTATCCTTAAATTCTGCTGGACTACCTAAAAGGTATTAAAAGTTACCTATAGTACATATACTTGTAGAAACATAAACAACTTTTTTGATGTACCGAGATGATTTTTTTTTGTATTTTAACAACAAGACAGTCATAATACTTACTATTAACAAAATGTTTTGAACAAATACGAGCATTTTTCAGAAACGTTTCAGTTAAATCTCTCCTTTTGAGGCATTTAATCCACAGATTTCGTCGTTCCTTTTTTAGCTCGTTTAGACGATTCCCTAGATCTCTTAATGCTGCTGGGATCCTGAAAAACCTTTCTTTATCTTTTTGCGCTCTACTGGAGCACCCAACAACGCAGCAAAACAAAGGCATCTTCACAAAATATTAGATTGAAAATTCTTGGTTTAACATTGAATCAGGTTATGTTTGGCTTTTGTGTGCCCCCCAGCTAATATGGCGGATCGGTTATGACGTTAACCTGGAATGCCTAATAGTCTGGCAAGTGGTAAGTTGATAGAGACGAAAGGAGGAAGAAAAGTGGGGCGTAACCTAAGAATATTCACTGACACCTCAACTGACACCGCTTGATGACAGCCATGTCTTTAGGTTCAGTGGCACCGAAAACACCAAGGAAATGAACCAATAAAATTATTAGAATTTTTCTAATTGTTTCACCAATAACCACGCCACTGTGCTGTCGTTCAGCCTCTAACCTTAGGCTCTAACCAATAGAATCATGCCTCTGAAAAATCACGCCTCTCCACATCCATCATTTCGCAATGTTGCCAAATTTTTTTCTATTTCAAAATAGCATACTTGCCCATATAGCAAAAAAAAATATGTCACCAACTTGTTTATTACTGTTTCCGTCAAGTTTGGCAAAGCAGCAAATTCTATTGTAGTTCGCCGTTTGGCTAGCCAGACAATACTGAGATTCAGCTTGCCAGGTTGGTTGAAGAAACTACTCGCGCCCGCAGCGCCGCTCAACGGGTGTTGTGCTGCTGGATGTCGAGATAGCCTTTGATCATAGTCATTCATTTCCTCAAAGCCAGAAGTTTCCCTGTCAAACTCAAGAAAGAAACTTTCTCAAATATCAGACCTATAGAAGTAGGAGTCCCAGAAGGTTCTGTCCTGGCTCCACTGCTCCATAATCTCTACACGGCTGACATCCCCATTAATCCCGATACTAAAATGTCCATCTACGCAGATGACAGTTGTATTTACACTTCACAAAAGTACTCACATCACATACACAGACGACTGCAAAATCATCTTGACTCCATAATTGACTGGGCAAAATTATGGAAAATTAAAATTAACATCGATAAGCCCAACCTCATACTGGAGGATTCCGAAATTATACGGACAAATCAAATTAAATATTTAGGACTATTACTGGACATAGTGAACTTTCTTGGACCCCCCACATTTATCATAAACTGAATAAATGCAACAGATTAGTGTGATTGCTTTATCCATTGCTTAAAAAGAACAGTAATCTAACTCTAAAAAATAAACTATTACTGTACAAACAAGTTATCAGACCTACTTCACATTACGGTGCAACAGATTTGTCACAGACAACACGTCAAAATAAGAAAAAGCTGCAGGTGTTTCAAAACAAGGTAATCCGTAGGATATGGACGATATGGTCGCACTCCGTGGTATGTCCGCAATATGCGTACCGTCAATCGGGGTTATATCGGATGATGTTTTCAATTATCTGGCGGTATAGCTTTTATTATAACAAATTAAAGCTAACTAATGCATCCTATAGTAAGAAGTTAACCTAGTTAACATATTTACATAAACAATTTTTTGAAAAATTGTCACGATTATTGTTTTTTATTTTTTTAAAGTGCGTCCGATATAACCCGGGGTTTGGGGTAATATTGGACGATTCAATTTTTACATTGAAAAAGTGCGGGCTGAGCCTGGTATTCGATATTGGTTTGTCTAGAAACCTTTATCGGACATTTTATATGTAAAAAAAACATGCAGGGAACAAGGTGTTGCAGTAAAAATAAAAGTAAAGGCGATATAATGGAAATAAACATCTTTATTCATAAAACATCTTGTAGGAACGTCAAAAATATAAAAAAATAAAATAAATGTTCTCAAACATTTGGAGAAAAAAAAACGAAATATTACATTCTGAAAACGCAAGTAGGCAGATATGCCCTTAATTCTGTAACTCCAGACCTTCAAACACATGGACGCCTCGATGGATTCTAGGCGCACTTAAAATACTGTGGACTTGTTGAAGTTTTATCTTGCTTTTGTCTTCAACTTCCGGAAAAACAAAGGAATCTTTGTGGCCCTTATAAGATCTAAGGCAGTTCACAGCAATATAGCTTTTTGCAACTTTTTCAATTTGCGCAACGAATTCTTTGGTAGTTTCTTTTTTGGTCCCTTCGTTGTACAAAAACTTAACTATAGCAAAACAGTCTTCTTGTAAGGTATCACTGGTTACTGGAAGTTTAACGTTTGGTACTTCCGACGGAAAATCATCGTCCGACACTTCAGAAAAGGAGTCTTCGTGAAGACTATCGTTTTCTGAAACGATCACAGAGCTTGTATCATTATCGTTCTGTTTAGATCCGTTTCCATTAATGACATCTTCTAGAGAGGAAGATAAACTTGACGTACCACCATTCACTGCACATAGATCTTCAAGACCCACCGATTTGCCAGCGGGCACGTTAATCTTCGTCTTACGTTTGGGTCTAGACGCCGCTTGATCCAAAGGAATAACAATCGCGTTCATCACTTCTGTAAACGACGCTTTCATTGCGTCATCTGTGCCTCCTGCTGGTCGTTTCCGAATCCTTTTCAAAACTTGTTCTGGTTCGAATGGAATTATGCCCGTTGCTCGGAAACCAGACACTATATTACTCGACAACCTTCCTCCATCCTCCGATTTTTCCAGAAGCTTCTTCAGCAGCAAAGGAAATACAGATTTCGGCACAACTCCTCTATGGGTCCGTTTCCATTCAGTCAGAATTTCTCGCCATACCCGCTTGAGCGGTCCAAACACTGCAACGTCCAGGGGCTGACATAAGTGTGTCGAATTCTTCGGCAAAAATACAAACTGAATGTTGTTTTCGGTGCAACTTTTGATGATGCGGTAAGAAAGATGGCTTGCCAGGTTGTCGCAAATAAGAACCTTCTTGTCTTCCTTTCGTCGCAGATAGGGAAGAGCTGTTCTGAGGAACCAGTCCTCAAAACATTGAGTATCGAACCATCCACTTAATGTTCTGTTATATAGCGTGTTTGCGGGACCACCTTCAATCCAGTTTGGGTACAGGTTTGTACTTTTGTACACAACGTACGGAGGTAAACAAGTGCCATCTCCAGCCGCAGCGAACATAACAGAAGTTGATGTTTTAGAAAAATCCATTATCCTTCGCGCATGCTTTTCTCCGCGAGGAATAAAAACTAGTTTTTTTCCGGGATCATCTGTAAGGTTTGTTTCATCCATATTGACAATATTTCCAGGTGGAACCCCCTGGACTGTCTCGTTCAAGTGCTCAAAGTATTCCCTAATCGTATCTTCTGTGATGTCAGCTTTAACTCGTTTAATGTTTTCACAATTATTACGGAGTGATATCTCCTTGTGTCGCCCCATAAAGTGTTCAATCCAGTCATCACCAGGTCTATTATCGTTGAAACATTGTATATGAACGCCTTTACTGTTCAAATAATGGCGCAGGAACTCCTTGATTGCTTGCCTTTCAAAAGGATAACCAAATTTTCCTGCAGTGGTCATGGCATCTACTATCCAACGCTTTTCAGTCACTGACAAAATTGGAGGCCTCCCGAGTTTGTCAGAATGCTGACCTCTGTAAATATCGTAAAGGGTGCTTTTTGGTACCCCATGCATTTCAGTTGCCTGTTTGAAAGAATAATGATCGTTTAACACGGCCAACAAAGCTCTTTCCATGCTTTCTTGGGAATAATTGCGCCGATAGGGCGTTCCTAGCTTATGACGGTGTTTTCGTGGCATGTCCAGTATTACCCCTGAAAAACACAGTTTCTGTTAATTTCGATTTTTTGTGAAAACGGAGGACGCAAGATAAAGTTTGAGGTTATGGGGGTCTTGATAAAATTGAAAACAACTATTAATCCCATTGCACCACGTAGTTATCATGCACAGGATTCACAGGCCAGAGGACACTATTTGGCTCTCTGAATTTTAGCGAAAAAGTTACTCTAATAATTAATTTTTTGTGAGCTTACCTTGATTTTCTGATCTATCAAGAAACACATGCACCACTTGTTGGCAATTCGGTCAATCCAGGGATATTTTTGTTTATTAACCGAAATGTCACCTAACAGCTGTATCGCGCACAATTTGACATATTACCGCTGCGTTCGATAATACCCCGGCGCTCCGATATAACCCCAGTTGACGGTACCTACATACAGACCTAAGCGTTGATACAATCCAGGAGGACCTTGTTGAGAAACATATAGGTAGGTACGTGGTTTCTTGACAAAGAAACTAACCATACAAATGACATAGGTAATTGATTCTTTATTTGACGATAACTATACCACAGCATATACAAAAACAATCAGCAGGCTAACTCTCACGCGCATCTTTTCTGCGCACGCCGCCATTAGGGGATACCATCCTGTCATTGAACGGCAGGGGCCCCGACATTTTGATGTATTTGTTTATATCTGACGGATGTCATAGGCGTGCGGTGTATTTTTTTATGATTTTCAAAGTGATTTTAGTATATTCGTGTTGTCATTTAGGGTGTTATCAGTTATCATTCTTGTTTATTTAATAATAATAATAAATTAGTTATTATAAATATTATAATATGTAAGTAATAATAAATTAGTTTATTTAAAGCCAATACGACTCTGTGACACGAAAGAAAAAATCGAAATTATTGTTAATCAGGTCCTGTCTCGTATCCCAAAATGGCCGCTAGTGACATCCCGATCATGAATTCCTTTATTACACGGGCTGTCACTCGAGTTAGCCTGCTGATTGTTTTTGTATATGCTGTGACTATACTATTAACCCTGACAGGACTATTTTCAGAAATCTAAAAGCTCCACTTCTCTTCTAGTGAATGAAATCCCCTTCCCTCCTTGCCCATCCTTCCTATGCTTTCCCCACTCCCCTCCCTTTCCCTGAACAAAAATTGACTTAAAACACAACACATGGCAGTGAGGAGACTTACCCAAAATTGCGTAAGAGTGCTGTAGCACTAACGCAGGATTAAACACCAAAGAAAAGAAGAAGAGCAAATAATTGATGCACCAGGAATGGAAAACCAAACTATTCATCAAGCCAAACCTCGAACATAGGTACCTACTACGGCAAGTCAAATGGAAAAGACCAAGGATTGGCACAAAATTTGTTCTGTGCAGTGGTACGAAAAAAGAAATAGAAGAGTGTATAGAATTTCACCTCAGCAAGGAATCTGGGGCTGCTTCTTCTTCCCACATTGCTGCTTGTCTTCGTGAAATTATCATACGCTGCTTTCTTTCTTGTTCCCAACTCTACTCGATATTTTTTTTTGTACTCCTTGAAAGTGTTTTTAAAAACAAAAATTTGGTTGGCAACCCACCCTCACCTTTTTCACAGAGGAAAACTGATCTTCATCACTTGAACACTCATAAATGTCCATATGATTGTCCCAAATAAATTCACAAGATTCAGAATCAATCATATTGAATAGTGGGTGAATAGACCTTCCTCTATTATAGGAGTATCATTGAGTTTAATCATGCCAAACAAATTACTATAATCTGAAACATGTGATAGATTACAGAACAAAACACAATTATACATTTTAATAATTTTTATTATTACATAATTTGTATATTAAAATCACAAAGTAGCCAAAGAAAATTCTACCTATTACTGCTTAACTAATAATACATAAATTATATTAAGTTGCATAACTAATGTCTCTAAAAAAAACTACCCCATAAGTAAAATAAGTCTCATCAACAAAAATTGCTTGCTTTGAAAGTAACTAATAAAAAACTAGATTAACAGTATAGAGTGCATAATAATTTTTCAAGTTTGAACACCCTGTTATAATTGGTAAAAAAAAATAAAATTTAGATCATAATATGGCAAAGCAAATAACTAATTATTATTTTGGAATGAATTGAATATCGGCGTGCATCTGAGAGAAAAGAACATACAATTCTGAATCGAAACCGATATTATCGACCTTGATCACTTCGGCATGATTAGATTTGTGTTCTTTTCTTACTACCGCAACCCCAGAAATTCGCATCAAGTGAGAGTCCAATTCACTGGAAGCACCTCCTGGTCTGGATAGCTGGATGTGACAAATGACGTCAATATGGATGTGTTTTTCTATTGCGAACAAACCCGAAGATGTTTTTATCTGGAAAAAATTAATGATGATTTGAGAAATTGGATTTGTACTACTTATAGTGATCACTTGTATTCTACACAATTTGTTTTTTATGAATGAATAAAATCAAAATTTTGTACCTTTTCAGATTTTTCTTCAAACTGTGGCTTATCACTTCTAAACACCATAGCCTCTCCAATAACCTGACTGCCAGCTTTAACGTAAAACTGCATACCATTGCACACTGCTCTGGGTTCAAGTCCAAGACCATCTGGATGATTGTCTGACCATAAGTAATTGCCTGGGTTGTTCAAGGAGTCAGGCTCAAATGTCAGCCTCTAAAAAAAAAGAAATCAATAAAGACTAGAAATTATTGGAAAAATTTCCAAATTACTTTTGCATATCCCATTCCAATGCTGATGAGCCTCAATGCACGACCACCAAACAGGTGATATTTCTTGTTGTTAGGTCTAACTTTGTAGCAAAAACCTGGGATAATTCTTGGGTCGACGTATGTTCCTAGACATTGAAAAAATTATTATGAATGAATTTTTTCAAAATAATAAAGTTCTCACCGACAACAGGGATTTCATAGGGTTCCAAACCAGTCATGGTGTACTTGGTAGGCACATCATTAATATCAGATCCTCTAACAGTAACCCTCCTATAATTGTTCAGAATGCCAGGAACCAAATAGAGCCTCTGCCTTTTCACGTGAATGTTAACAACCTTAACTATTTCAGCACTGGATTTGCCTTTGGGTTTCATTGCAATAGCGACACCGTTAAGCAACATGGGTTTAGCAACACCGGTATCGTAAAACTCAACTTTGCCTGTAAATTTAACATTGGCTCGTTTTTCGATGCCTTGCTTAGTTAATGAGCTAGAAAATTCAATTTGAGGTCCCTGAAAGAGTGAGCATCATAAGCAAATTGTATAAACTGGGTAAAAAGTTTTTGTTAAAAGACTTACGACGACGCACACACAGTTTTTAATCCGGTGCGTGATTTGTGTGGTTCCTTATCAGGTTTTTAAGGTGGGTACTCTTCGGTGATGGATGGTTGTTGTGGTTCTGATAAAACAACTTGTTTTTTCGAATTTTTTTTTTGTTCAGCGTCCCCATAATTTTTTTGAAAATTTATAATAGACTTTCACAAAGCACATTTTAAGAATGTAAAATTAATATTTTATATGTTCAAGGGTTAATGTGGCACTAATCCCTAGGGACTTTAGTCCCTGAAATCATGAATTTAAAAGTGCCACTCATACGCTCATTATCGGCTAAATTTTTGTTTGTTTAGATATATTTCCTTACTATTTCGATCCCTTAACAAATAGCTTCAAACTTTTGCTCCAGTATAAAAAGATCGATTAATCATGATTTTTTTAAAAATAATTAATTATTGCTTTGGATTTGGGAACGCTGAATTGATTTGAATGCCTCACTGAACGCTTTCTAACATGAAAATTAAATCTCTACCTCGATTTTTAACACATCCACGATTCCCTGAGCTTCATGGTTCATATCAAAAATGGTAAATTTGTCTCCTTCAGATATCACTTCCAGTTCGAAAGCGTAACCTTCCGGTCTGTTGTCGGTGTAGAAATAGTTATCGTTGGAATTGAGCTGACCATTGTCAGGTTCAAAAGTGATACGTCTGGCAAAACCTAGAAAATTATTTGAATTTTTAGTATGTCCTGCTTCAGTGCCTCAAAAATAAAACCACAAAATTTCATATTCGTAGCTTGCATAGATTTTGAGAAATTACTCAATTTATAGAAGGATGTTATATTTCACTTTTCAAAAACTATATATTTGCTTAATTTTGTAACTGATTTGTTTGACATCCAAGAAAGCTGAAAAAACTTCAATAAGTCATCAGAGTGACCAGAAACTCTACATCTACATCAGAGAAATCCAGTGTAACACACAAAACAATCTATAACATGGGCTCATATGCGATATGTATGTATGTACATTGAAGATACTACGATCATAATCTTACCTCTGCCAATAGTTTGTAATCTCAAAGCTCTATCCTTAAACAAGCATTTATTGATTGTCGACTTTTCTCCAACAGATGGCAATGGTCTAACTTTGTATTTAAATCCAGGAACAATTCTTATATCAATATAAACACCACAAACTGGAAATTGATGGGTTTCCAATGAGCAGATTGTGTAATGCGCTGGAAGGTCTTTTATGGTTGAAGCGTCAAGTTTTAAGCAAGTTTTTTTAGGTTTGAACGATTTGGAATAGAGAATGGCTTCCTGGAAGAAATACAAAAAGATGAATTATTGCAATACAAAAGAATCTAATTCCTTACATGAAAATCTAAAGATTCAGTGTCACTTTCAATATCGCTGCATGATTTTTCTTGAGGCGGAGGCACGCAAATGTTATTCCATGATGCAGTGTTCTGGAATAAAAAAATAAATTT
This sequence comes from Ceutorhynchus assimilis, assembly GCA_917834065.1. Taxonomy (NCBI): domain Eukaryota; kingdom Metazoa; phylum Arthropoda; class Insecta; order Coleoptera; family Curculionidae; genus Ceutorhynchus; species Ceutorhynchus assimilis. The sequence continues at coordinate 27,402,144 of OU892280.1, read as the reverse complement.
TTATAAATAAATATAATAAATCTGGCTTAAAAATCCTCACTTGTCTAGGCAATGCCAAAAAGTCTTCAGTTTCATTGGCTCTTTCAAAAAATGCAGTGGAAGAAGAAGCATTTCGCCTGTTCGATTGCCATCCCCTTTGCATCATGTCGAGTTTGGCTTCTTCTTGGGCCATATGGTGATGAGGAAACATGTTGGTTTAGTTTAAATTCTAGAAAAAAATATATAATTATTTTATGTAATAAGTAATAAGTACTTATATAGATAGTAATAATTATGTGGCTTTGAGGTCAAAAACATAATCGGAGTATCGAACAATTTCAAAACGCAAAAGATATTGAAAAAAACAAGTAAACTACATGTGCAAGAGCCTGGCAAAGTGCCTTTCCTAAAATACACCAGTCAAAAATAAGTCCTTGTTGTTGTTTTTGGATCTACTATGCATCAGTGGATCAAAAAATAACTAAAAACATGTTGGAGGAATGTAGATATTCAGATGCCAATTTCCTACTGTTTGAACATTTTTATGGGCTTGGTTTGTTTATTGACAAAACTTTTTGGTTGTCGAATAACTGATAAGAAAGTGGGACCAAAAATACTCACAATGTTTGTCAAATATACATAAGAACTTAATTAGGTTAATTATTATGTAGGTAATAGTCTCTATCAAAGTATGCGGTACTCTATTTTTAGTCAATAAGTTTTCACTATACAGGGTGTTTCACGTAGCCCAAGTGCAGGTGTCTATGTCTACTAATCCACTTGCAAACAGGCTACCTAAATTACCCTGTATATATGAAAATCTGAAGCAGATGATACGAAGGCGTAGAAGGGCCACATTGCAAATAATTTTTAAAATTTCGTAAAAAATCTCAAAATTTTGAAACTTTTCACAAAATTTTGCCAAATAATTCAAAATTTTGAGAATTTTTGCAAAATTTTGTAAAATGATGCAAAATTTTGAATTATTTTACAAAATTTTGCCAAATAATTCAAAATTTTGAGAATTTTTGCAAAATTTTGTAAAATGATGCAAAATTTTGAATTATTTTACAAAATTTTGTAAAAAATCTCAGAATTTTGAATTATTTTGCGAAATTTTGGATTATTTTGCGAAATTTTGCAAAAAAAGTCAAAATTTTGTAAAAAAGTACGAAATTTTGCAAAATGATTCAAAATTTTGAGATATTTTGCAAAATTTTGTAAAATAATTCAAAATTTTGAGATTTTTTGCAAAATTTTGAATTATTTTGCAAAAGTTTGAATTTTTTTGCGAAATTTTGCAAAAAAACTCAAAATTTTGGATCATTTTGCAAAATTTTGAATTATTTTGCGAAATTTTGCAAAAAAAGTCAAAATTTTGTAAAAAAGTACGAAATTTTGCAAGATGATTCAAAATTTTGAGATATTTTGCAAAATTTTGTAAAATGATGCAAAATTTTGAATTATTTCACAAAATTTTGCAAAAAAAAGTCAAAATTTTGTAAAAAGATTCAAAATTTTGAATTATTTTGCGAAATTTTGCAAAAAATCTCAAAATTTCGTACTTTTTTACAAAATTTTGCAATAAAACTCAAAATTTTGAATTATTTTGCTTAAAATATTATTATGATCATAATCCAACCAACCTATAGGTACAACGCGATGTGCTTGAGTACAATTAGTGAGAAGTGAGTGCCTAACATTTAAGGACGACCGAAATGGCAGATGACGTAAGTGTGTGTTTTTTTCCTCAAATTTGTTAGAGGGTGTTTTTTAGCTTTGGCGAGCTATTTCATTGATCGAAATTTTATTTTTTTTTTGTGGTTTTGGGAATATTTATCACATATAGGGTGTTAACGAATCTCTTAGACAAGCCATATCTTCTAGAGGTGTTAACGAATCTCTTAGACAAGCCATATCTTCTAGAGTGTTAGGTTTATCAAAATGAGATTTGGTATAGGTGGAGAGTTTGCGGGTATTTTTTATTTTCGAGTCACTTCTGGTTTTATTGGAAATGTCTCTAGCGTTTCGAATTTTCAAACGGTACACCATGTATATTTTTTCATTCTTAGATTTTTAAGACAATTCTGAATCAGAATGTGACATTTTTGATAGTTTCTACGCCTACTTGATTTCCCAAGAGCCACACGTGTATTCCATTTAAATGGTAGTTTTAGTAATATTCAATTTATGAGCTTATTTTTAATCTAATCACGAATAAATTAGTGTTGGTAAATTCGCCAAAAAATCCTCTTTCCAGGAAGTTTTTGTCAAAAAAGGGTCGCCGTTTGGAAAAAAATAAATAAAAATTACCACGAAAATGTGATTTCGCCAACTTGCCTTATTCGTAGCATAGGTACTGACCACAATAACGGTGCGATTATAATTTTCTAACAAAACCTGATGTCCTTATACAGAGTGGCAAAAAAGTAGCGGATAATACCTGTAACTTTTTTAGTACCTTTATATGAAAAAAGGTTCTAAAAAGCTACAGGTTGTATGCAGTACTTTTTTGCCACTCTGTATTAGTTTGCGTACGATCATGGAAACCTAAATGCAATATTAAAAGTGGCTCTAAAAAAATCGGGTAGGAGTAAAAACTTCCAAAAATGTAATTTTCTAATTCAGAATAGTCTCAGAAATTCAAAAATGTGATAATATTCCCTTTAAAAATTCGAAATCAAAGCCATTTCTGGTAAAACTGACTCGAAAATAAAAAATATGCGAAAAATCTCTTCCTCATATTTCTTTCACTTATACCAAATCTCATTTTGATAAACCTAACACTCTAGAATTAAGTTATGGCTTGTCTAATAGATTCGTTGACACCTGGTAAAGAGGGGCATACAAACTCGCAATTTTATACATTTTTTAAAACTTGAGAATCCTATGATATTCGTAGTCACCCCACTCATGTGAGTGTCGCACTCGTCTGCGGCTCGAGCGTCAAACTCCACATTCGTAAAAAACGGTTCACTTTACACGCACTTGTTGCCTAAATCACTATTCTTAATTTTAGGAGGATTACACCACAACTAAAATAAGAGAACTTTTTTCGTATGGTTTTAAACAGAATGAAATTCTGCTATTGCTAAAGTCTCTGAATGGGATAATCATCTCCCCTAGAACTCTTAAAAGAATACTGCAAAAATTAGGACTTTTCCGAAGGAAGTACTATTCACCTATTAGAACAGTTGTTCAATTTATTGAAAACGAGTTGAAAGGTTCTGGCCAGCTTCATGGATACAGATGGATGCATCTTAGGTGTATTCAGAACAATTTAGTGGTAACCCAAGAAGTAGTCGCAGAAATTTTGCGGTTTTTGGATCCAGAGGGGCATATTCTTCGTAAAAGAAAAAGACTTAGGAGGCGCCAGTATTTTAATAAAGGTCCCAATTATTTATGGCATATGGATTCCTATGATAAGCTTAAACCCTACGGAATTTGTATAAATGGTTGCATAGATGGTTTTTCCAGGCACATAATTTGGTTGAGATTGGGTCGAACATCAAGTGATCCAAAGGTACGTATATGTATACGTGGGATCGGAGAAAATTGTTCGAAAACATTTGTTCGAATAATTATTTGTTCGGAAATAGCTATTTATGTAACAAGTTGTAAAATGTGCGTGTTTTTTGCACTAAATGTGAAGATTGAAACACGAGCGAAGCGAGTGGTCAACACATTGTGTGCAAATGATGATCTATTAAGAAATGTTCTTCAAAAATTCTAGATTGGACTATAAACTTATAATTTTTCATTGAAATAATAAACTCGATTGCCTATATTTTTCAAACATTTCATTTGGCGTATTTTATTTGTAGATCACGCATCAACATCATGATATATTATCGATAATAAATTAACAATTATTGCGATTATACGCAGTAGACAGCAGCGATTAGTTAATTACGGAAAAATACTGGCCAATTAAAATATTTTATTTATGAGGATAAACACAATCAAATTTTAAATGGAAGGAAATAGAAAAGCTATTTTTACCTATCTAGCTTATAAAAAGCTATGTTTATTAGGATTAGGTATATTTTTAGTTACACCTACCACAAATAGTTTAATGTTAAACATTATTTTTTCTGATTAGTGAATTTTCTATTCCGGGGGTTTCACTAGGTGCCACTAAATCAAAATAGCTTTTGTATTAATTATTCAGGCCCAAGAACTTACTGTAAATGTGTAAAGATAGATTTATCCGAATAATTACAGCTGAAAAAAGATGAAAAGTCGTTGAAAATGAAAAATATAATTGATATAGTCCCCCTCTGTCGAGACTAGAGAGGACTCAAAGAAAAAAAAAAGTTTCAATTCTCATATCCCATGTATTTTGTTACTGGCCTTGGTATCTCAATTAAACTGCAGATGGTGACCCCAAGGCATATTTCGGATCCAGTTTTTTTCATTATTATTGCGCCCTTGTATGCTGGTTATAAATAAATGGCGTTCCACTTTGAATTTGGCCCAACCCAACCAGACATAAATATAACGAATCAAATAATTGCAACTTTCAATATTTTTATTAGAACTTATAATATACAAAACTGTATGATTATCCAAAAGCTGTACATAGGATTGAATTCATACTAGCATGGAAAGGTTGAGGGAATAATCAGAAACAGGAAAATACCAGTGGCGTACACTCGATCAACCAACAAATGGATAACCATACGGAAATATAGAAAACTGTGATTATTCAGAAACTGTATATAGGAAATTGTATGATTATTCAAAAACTGTACATAGGATTGAATTCATACTAACATGGAAAGGTTGAGGAGGTAGTCAGAAACAGGAAAATACCAGTGGCGTACACTCGATCGACCTACGAATGGAGAACCATATGAAAATATACAAAATTGTATGTATTCAAAAACTGTACATAGGAGTGAATTCATACTAACATGGAAAGGTTGAGGGGGTAGTCAGAAGCAGGAAACTACCAGTAGCGTAGACTCGATCGACCTACTAATGGAGAGGAGAACCATACGAAAAAATAAGTGTAAGTATTGATATTATCGGAAATTTTTGAGTAGGTAAGTAATAATGAACTGCACAATTTTATTTATCAGTAGATTTACTCATTTAGGTATAGGTAACACTTCAAATTTGCTAGGTACGTATATTTGAATATTATTTACCCAATTGGCATTTAAACACAAATAAAAAAGAATCATAATTTTCTGCTATAGTATACATATTTCATTTATTCATTTGTTAGTAATTCAGAAGAAATAGGAAATATACCTAAGTTCTTTTTACCATTAGGCCTTCATAGGGTACCTAACACCTAAACAACTTTCTAGAAGACAATCAAGAGCCGGTAATGACCAAAATTTAGACTCATAACTGGTAGATTTTCTCTTTAAAAAATGTCCAGCAAATCAAAAACCAGTAATAATCAATATCGAGACTGTTTTAGGTACCTACCTATATAGTCAGTATTGTAGAAAAGAACATTCAATTCTACTATTCACTTGTATCGTTTTTGTATATAGTTGATTAAACATGATCTAAGGATTGAACAGCTGCCGAAGGAATTTGCAAAGGTTCCTTTTTATTTCAAGGAATTTAGGAAATGCGCACATAGGTAACAATGATAAAGTATAAGTCAAGGATACAAAGTGCATTACAATTAATATTATAATAAATTTTCATTCAAGCAAGTCTAAATAGAAATCACGACCTGAGATAATTTATTCAAAATTAGATAGGAGGAACTTTTACCAAAGAATCTTTTACCAAGAGACAAATATAGCAAAGTCAATACGGATACGCCCAAAATAATTTACATATTTTATACTTGATACACTCACAAAGTGCATCTATAAATAGGTTATCAATTAAGTAGGTAGGTAATGTAGGTATAGACAATAAGACAACAATGATTAATTAAGTTAGGTTTCTAGACTTAGGAGATTATAAAATGGTATACCTATTTAATAAAAGAGTATCAATGCGCGCCGCATGTTAAGAATTTGATAAGTTGAAAAAAAACCCATTCAATTTTTTTAAAATACACCTACAAGTAATATGAGAGGTAGAAATAGCACTCACCAAAAATTTCTCAAGAAAAAATCAGTAGTTCCTTTTATTCAGGACAAGTATGAATACAGTGCGAAAGACCGGACTAACTGTAAATACGCGTATCTTTACACTCTCTAGGTTCACGTTCAATGTAATGTTCGATTTTATTTTTACCCTACTACCAAGCAGACCTCCTACTTAGCCTTCCTCCTTTTTAACCTTGCGTTAAAGGACCACTATACTCGTCTCCCGTTGCGCCGAATATTGAGTTTATCATCATTGACGTACTATACACAGAAACGACGATTAATAATAAATATGTATTTAATGCATTTATAATGATAACTATCTAGGAAAAAAAAATGGGAGCAAAATGTTTTATCACAAAGTTAATCAAAAGTTAACAACCTTGTGAATTCCAGAAAACAGATACAACTTATTTTAAGAACTATTCAGGAAGCAACGATAGCAATCTCTTTCTAAAGGCAACAACAGAAAAACAACCAAAGATGTCAATACTCCATCAAATACAGGTCAAAACCTCTCACCCTCCTTTCTCCTCGTCAACGAAACGGGACCCAGAAGATCTGGGCTGTCAATTAACCCTCTCAAAAGTTTGTAAAGGAAAGAAAGATCCGCGTGAAGGCTTCTACTTTGCGAGGTATAAACACTCAAGCAAGAAAGAAGAAAGCCCTCATCCCGTCATAAGTATACTCGTCATGTGCCAAGCCCAATCTGTGAGCAGTCACCCTTAGAAATCTATTCTGAATCCTTTCTAGACCTGCATTGTGAAGCATGTTGCGAAGTTGGGGTGGCCAAACAACCGACGAGTATTCCAAAAACAACACTACAATGTTCACTATTGTTCACAGACATATCAGTAGCGGACCTACATATAAAAACCCAAACATCTAACTGCCCTTGACACAGTATTGGCAATATGGTCATTAAATGACATCTTGGAGCCAAATTCCACTCCCAAATCACGAATGCTTGCTACTTCCCTGATTGGTGTGTTATTAATTGTGTAAGGGAATTTCACCGTTTGGGCTAACCTGGAAAAAGTTATCTCATAACATTTGGCAATATTGAGGTACATTTCGTTCCGAGCTACACCATTAATTTATCAAAATAATCTATATCATCTCATCCTGCAGCAGTTGTGAGTTTTTCAACAATGATACCTGACGTAAAGCTCAAGATCATCTGCGAATGACAAAAATAAGCTGTGTGCAATGGAACTACTCACATCGGATATGAACAGATTAAACAGGATCGGCCCAGTGAGAGACCCCTGGGGTACCTACGCCAGAAGGAACATTGAAGCCACGAGACACAACACTGCCATACCATACCTCCCAACAAGAAATTTAGCTAACCATCGCAGAATTGGACCTCTCACCTCAAACAACCAAGTTTCCTAATGTGCAGGCAATGGTTAACCCTGTCAAAGCCTTTAGAGAAATCCCAGTATAAAGAATCAACCTGGAACCCCCTCTCCATGCTGTTCAAAATAAAATTCTGATACAAAACCAAATTTGTTGATGTCGACCTACTCAACGTAATCCTTTGCTGTTGCGCCGGATTTAAATGGTACTAACAGTCCCAGCTAAGTTTCCTGGTATAACATAATCCAGCAACTTAGGAATCTTAGTCTGCGCGCAAACAGCCCTGTAATTTTGTAACATCTTCTCTTGACCCACTTTTGAATAATCGTTTCAAAAAGCTGAACTTCCACAAAACCGGGTAAGAACTTGTCGACAATGAATGTTTGATGAGATTTGCTAGGGGCGTCGCAAGGGTGTACCAAATATTTCTTTATAAAGAGCAAGGGAATTCCATCCGGCCCACGTGACAACTTATCAGGTGAATTTTTTACTTGTCCTGTAACCTCAGCTCAAGAAACAGAGTATCCAGAAACATCAGTAGTGACGTTGGAAAATGAGTATTCCGGAGCCTGATGAGTGGTACGGCTTGAGTAAGTACTAGAAAAGAAGTCTACATCAGTCTCTTGATTACTACACCCATACAGCAACCATACGTACTATGTACGTACTGGGAACGTACATTTTCCAACGCTATGTACGTCCCAGGTACGTCCCTCGGATGTGGTAATGTACATACTATAGTTCATACCAAATAAACTTATAGTCGGGTTGTCAAGCTCGGCCGGCACAGCGTTGCCGTCTCTGCCATATTTTCCTTTGGTCAAAATATTTTCAGAAACAATAATGGATTGTATTATAATATAATGCAAACATTTATTACCTAAATTATAAACATTGCTTCAAAGCTTGGTTTTATAGATATTTATTAACAACTCAATTTTCAATCATCACATAAAATATAATAATAACGCTCAGTACCTATTTTATTTACAGCCACTCTAAATACTATAAATATCTTATTAAATATTATGAATATTTGATCCATCAAGAAGATTTTCAATTATTCTGGATCACTGAAATCGCTAGAGTCTTCATCAATATTGATAAGTGAAAGGCGATTCATAGATATCTATATGTACCTTTGTCTCAAACGATTTACTTTTTATACACATATCGTAAATAGTGTTATGTATAGCACTGCTATCGAGCTTTGAAACATCACAGACTCTCTTATTCGAAGTGCATCGTTTCTTAGAAGGCGATTCCAAATCTTCATTATTTTTTACTGTCTTCGAAATAGCACAGACAGTGGACATACTTAAGTTCAAAGCCTCTGCTACTCGCTAAAAATGAGAGAAAGTTCAAATTAAAAATTCGTATTTGGTCACACGACATCAACGACTTATAAACTCATCTTCCTAACAGCATTTAAGGGACATTAAGGGCCATTATTATCGCGTTCTCGTTCGAAATATTGTAAAAAGGATGCGATTAGTTCTTTGCAACGGCTGTTAAGCTGCTTCGGCATCTTGTACACTTCGCACTACAAGCTGATTTCAAAAAACAAGGTCACAATTAACAGCACAAACCAAAAACTCGTAAACTGCCAAAATGCAATCAAAATGTCAAGAATTTAATTTGGCAACGTTACATTTTTTGACATGGAGTTACCAACTGAATGGCCAGCGGGAAATTCAAATTCCAATTAAGTCAATCCGACGCCGAATATTTTCACGGTTGGCGATATCGATTTTAAAAATGGCGTCATCGATGTCACAACAACAAGTTTATTTGGTATGAACTATATGTACCAAAATTGGCTGTAAAATGGACGGAATATACGTATATAGTACGTACCATGTACATACATCTTTTGGGTGGTAGGGCTCAAATTAAAATAAGTATTATACTTTCAAATTGGTGTACAATATTTATTGAAATAATTGTCACACAATAATTATGAAAGGTACAAACGAAACGTGAAAAAAAAAACACTTAAAAATACATGGCTGTGACTAAACGTCTGAACTAGTCGCACCTAAAAATAAAAAAGCAGAAATTACAACAACACATTTCTTCTTACTTTTTTCAGCAAAAAAATTATTACATAATACAATTCTGGCCACAACTGTCATATAGCTAGAAAAAAAAAATATATTTTTATTTTTGTGAACTTACATCTTTGTGTCCTTGTTCGTTCAGCTGCTCTTCTGAACAAAGCCTTTATCAGCTCTTTAGTTTTCTTTTGATCTTTTGCTTTTCTTGTGTTTTCCGAGAATTCTGAAATTTAATTAATTTACCCATAACTATGGTTGAACCAAATCCAAGCGGCAGTAAAGACATAACTGGTCGTTCTCATTACAACCTAGCAAATGTCCTCCAATATTTGTTTACAATTTAGGTTATAATATCATTTACTACCGCTTGGATTTGGAAATGGTATAGGTTTCCAGGACAATAATAGGAGGAATCTCATTTAGTGAAGATTTTAACTACTAATAGTTTAAAATTTAAATCAAATCATAGCTTAGATCATTGAAGTCATAGTAGCTTACCCACAATCAGGCTTACAATCTGGTCAAATTGGTCTTTAAAAACAAATTTTTTCCTACGTCCCAGCCAATTATAATTACAGGCCAGCTTGCTGGATAGTAAAAATTCTAAGCTTCGTTTCACCAAATCAGTATTATCAATCAGCTCCTCCTAGTCTTGAAATTTGCAAAATCTGAAATTTTTCAATCAAATATGGTATGTTGGTATATAGTCTTATTCACGAGAGAGTTTGAATTTTGACCGTTATTTTCACCAGTTGAAAATTAATAAAATCCCCAGATCTGTCCCTTTTTTTGACAACTATCAAATAATGATACATGACATTTTGATTTGACACATAAAAATAACAGATTAGGGTCTTTGAATTTTGAATTTCGAATTTTTGTGTGAAATCTTTCAGTTTTTTGCCGTTTACTGCATTATTTTTTTATTTGTTATTATCGCCATCGGTTTTTTTGTTTTTTTATGTAGTGTTCTGTGCCTTTGTATTTCGGTGTTGCGTTTCAAACCTGGTTTTAGTTTGGATTTAAGTGTTTACTCTTATTATAAGTGTTTACTTTGGACTCTAATTCCAGGATTTTTGGATTTTAATAACTTAACTTCCTTTAAAGAAATTGAAAATAAATTTTTATTCTGAAATGTATATGACTTTTCTAAATATGACCCTGTTAGTTAGGGAGACGACCGCATTTTTCCTACCCCGATCGAGTTATGTGTCGACACTATTATCAAAATATAGTATTTTGTGCATCTATTAACCTGTATTCCTGCCTGAGAGCAAATTCTGCCGGAAATATCTTTTAACAAATTATTAACAAATTGAAAAAAACGTAACACTACCCCCATCGAGTTATGCCCTAAGTAGGGTATCAGATTGAAGGTCTCGATGTCCCCTATCTAAAAAGTCGATCCTGCCTCGTGAGAACTTGCCGGAAAAGGGTGGCAGGGCAGCTTATTGGGGCAAGGGCCCGCGGTCTCAGCTTTGACACCTATCAAGTTTTAGCCCAGAGATAATTTTAGCCTGAATGATGTGTCAAATTAAAGGGGTTAATAAGTTGATTTAAGGTCTCTTCGCACAGAAATCCCTAACCAGGATGAGTAAATTTCATTGGTTGAAACTAGTTTCCTGACTGTTTCCAACCAATGAAATTCGCTCTGACTGGTTTGCGATTTCTGTGCGAACAGACCTTAAATCAACTTATTGACACCTTTAATTTGACACATCATTTAGTGCAAAGCTTGATAGGTGTCAAAGCTGAGACCGCGGGCCCTTGCGCCAATAACCTGTCCTGCCACCCTTTTCCGGCAAGTTCTCACGAGGCAGGATCGACTTTTTAGATAGGGGATTTCGAGACCTTCAATCTGATACCCTACTTAGGGCATAACTCGATGGGGGTAGTGTTACGTTTTTTTCAATTTATTAATAATTTGTTAAAAGATATTTCCGGCAGCATTTGCTCTCAGGCAGGAATACAGGTTAATAGATGCACATAATACTATAGTATTTTTAATACCCATTTAGAATAACCTCATCCTTATTTATCAACGAATCAGATGAAACAAAAAATTACCAACAAAAACTAACGTCGATTGCTAATACGTCAATTTCATGTACAAATAGGAAATTCCTAACCTAATTTTATTTGTCTGTTCAAGAAGCGACATACGTTTAGTCACTAAAACAACTGGTACTTCTAAATAGGTATTAAAAAATCTATATACATATATTGATAATAGTGTCGACACATAACTCGATCGGGGTAGGAAAAATGCGGTCCTCTCCCAGACTATGTCGTTTATCCCAGCTGTCGGAATCGAAGCGCTACGCATGCTGACAACCTAAAGAAAAAGTTTACTATAAATGTCAACGCGAACTGTCAACTTCACTTTCTATCGTGATTTAGTCTATATCTACTTATTTCCAGTTACTTACAACAAAAAACAACCTTGGATTAATCCAAAAAAACACTTCTTCACGTTTTCACTCCAACACAACACAATACACAATTCCAACCTCAATTAGGCGAATGGCATATGGTATCTAATGAGTTGACAGTTGACAGTTGAGCTGAGGCGCTTTCATTTATTCACCGAAGGATCCATTGATGACCTGTCTATCTTTGTCTAGTTCATAGAAAATCGGAATGGCTGTCTCATAACGCTGGCAGCAGATGGATCCATCGATGAATAAAAGATTCGCCCTTGTAGAATGTAGAGGTCACTTCCGTACTTTGAGCTTTTTATTTTTAAAATGTGGCGCGTGAACCGGCTGGTGCAGAAACCACCAGTGGAAACCACAAACAGTCAGAGTGAATTCCATTGGTTGAAACTAGTTTTCTGATTGTTTTCAACCAATGAAATTCGCTCTGACTGGTTTGTGATTTCTGCACCAACAGATCTACTGTAAAAAGTGAATATTACATTATGCCAATCTTTTCATGGTATACGTATACCCCTCGTTTTTATTCTAATCAATCAGGCACTTCACCGATGAGTTAACTATCTTTGTTTAGTGAATGGAAAATGACAATGTCCGACATAGAATGGTGGATCCATCGGTAAAATTTGATGAGAATAAAAACGCAGGAATAGATCAAGGTTATTTGAGGGAGGTAGGTTGCCTGATAACTTCATTACGTCATCTGGGGTGCCTCAACGCCCTCAACATAATGCAAATCTCCCTAAGGCACCACAGATGCGTCATCAAGTTACTCATTACCAGACAACGTATTAACTTTAGGAACCTTGGGATAGATTTTGTTGTTCAATTGAACTGGCGGGAAATTGAAATTATGATTTATTGTTTGGGTTTAACAATAAATAAATATAAAAAATAATAAAATCACTATTAAAATAAGGGTATAGCTGCTAAAAGGTGAGGGTATATATATTATCAATTCTTTGGTACCTGCCAATGATAATCGTAATTATACACATTTGAATAAATTATTGCATATTATGCATTTTTTTTTTGGGTACTTTGAATGTACCTACATCCATCATGTGGACGTTCTATGTACGTACATACGTGTACGTCCACGGTACGTAGAATTTTGGCCCAAACACGTACTGATAAAAATGGACATAAAATGTACGTCCCTGGTACGAAACCGCTGTGTACGTCCCAGGTACCGTAGTTTTTTACGTACATTGTACGTCCCAGGTTGGTCCCGGACGTACCGACGTAAAATGGACTTAAAAAGTACGTCCCTGGTACGGTGTGCTGTATGGGCAGCCATTAGAGCCATTAAAACTCATGTTAACAAAGCTATTTCTAAGATTGTTGAAATGTGACCAAAATGATCTAGAATTCCCATGAATGGTATTTTCAGTTTTGAGCAGGTACATTCTATAGGAGTGCCTCAACAACAAATAGTCCAAATTATCTCCCCTTTCTCTAAATTCTACACTCAACCCTATCTGAACACATAAGCATCTTTAACAAGCCAAGGATCTCGGAAAGTTAAAAGTTCTGAAATTATAGGTATAACTCGCAGAAAAAAGTTCTGAATTTATAGGTATAACTCGCAGAATCTATTTCTATCCACTAATACCTAAATAAATAAAAATCCAAGTTTTGTTTGTAGAAAAATTAGAATGTATTGCTACACCACTGGTGAGGCGAGAAATAAAACGGGTCTACTATACTTCCTGTGTCGGGCCGTTATTTTCTAATCTTCGTTCAAGTTATTTCTACACATTGATAATATGCTTCCTTTCGTTTTAAAAATAACCAAGCAGGTAGTAGCTATTTCTTCTTCTTCTTCCTTCTTTCTAATTACATGGACATTGGACATGGTTGTCTTATATACATATGCTGCGGTAGGTTACTGTCTGGTTTTTAACCTTTTAGGTCTCTAAAAATTCGATTTCAACATACTTTCCTGTTTCAATGATGGTCTACCCTGATTTTGTAATAAATGGTCTAATTTGCAGAATATTTGCATGAATAGTTTTATAATCGGAGAGATCAGAGTTGTAAACTTATGCATAATAATATGCATAACACGTTTTTATAACATGCGACGATTAATAATTTTCATCAAAAAAAAAATATTTATAGTAGATATTGACGTCAAATTTTGACCTATCAAAGTTTATTATGCAGTATTTAATATTTTTTCATTTAACAAAGATTATTCAAATTTTGATTTGATAACATTTCCTATAGGTACATGGAGATAGTAGCTGGTTGAAGTGGTTACCTACTAATTAATATATTTTGATATGTATTTGTAAATATCTGGTATATCCTAGAAGATATACTGACTCGATGCAATGGTTTTAGGAAAAGAAATAAAGGAAAGGTCTTTCTTTAGTATTTACCATCTGATTACATCTGATTACAGATGTTTATCGACTTTCTTGGCTATTCATGCCATAGTCTTATGCACTGTAGATGAGACTGTCTTGGACTCTTAGGTGCAACATTCAATGGGTTGTACCCCCTTCACCAGGTTCAGCCTGCCGACCCAAGCAGTTTACCGGGATATTGCCCCTGCTACGTCCCACTGAGCAAGAAACATACTTGGGATGTTTTGTAACGTTTTTAAAATGAAACTCAATGAACGTTTTTTATGTAACGTAGTAAAGTCATATTTGTTACTACTTTTCAAAACGTTTTTCATATTCCTGTTTTCAGAACGTTATTTTGCAATTGTATTGGTTCTGTTGTAAAACCAACGTTCCAATAACGTGAAATAGATGTTTACCCTAGCAACGTTGAGTGTTGAGTATTTAACGTTATATGGACAGTATATTATTTACATTCTTGCTACGTTTCACGTGATGACACGTTTGTGACGTTTTCTGTTCTATATTTTCGTTTCGTTTCGAAATGAACGTTGCAAATTCGAAACTAACTTGTTTGGTAAAATAACGTTTTTAATGTTGTTAGGTACAACATGCTTGATACGTCCCAAAGGACGTATCACTTTCATTATTTTCGAACAACGCCGCAGATTTGTTTAGATTCAGGTTAGAGGTTAGGTTAGGTCAGGCCTGCTGTGTGAAAATCGGTGTTTCTGGATTTTTATTAGGTAAAATTGGGTAAAATATAGGTTATTTTATGCTATAAAAATAATTTTAATTATAGATATCATTCTATGTGTTTCTTGGAGTGTTTTTTTTTTGTGGTACTTGGTAGGTAGGTATAGGCACCTATACCTACCTACATATTGTATTGTGCTCCTCTGAAACTGATGTGCTAAACCAAACAGGGCGAGTCTCTGAAGATGGATCTTAAAGAAAGTTTATTTTTTAACAAAAAGTATGTATGATGTATTTGTTATTATTTTAGGTATTAAGGTTGTGCTGGTATCATTCTTACTTTTCAATATAAATACCTATACTTAAGTAGCAGGCAGAAACAGGGCTGAATTCTTAAGAGGATTGGCCAATCTTTTCGCCAGTAAATTGTCTATACATTATACATTGTTCGTGGACTGGCCAAAAAAATTATTTCAAAATAAGGGATTTGCAAAATCGAGCATATTCTAAAAGGTTTGACTTTGATCTAAAATATTTTTTGATTGATTAATTAGTTTGTTTTTTTCTAAGTCTTGACTGGTGAAGAGGTGACGGACAAAGGTGGTGATGAGATGGTTTATTCATTCGAATCAGCGCCTCAAGCAGAAATTCCGAAAAAATCTTATCCTTGTAAAAGTTAATTAAAAAAATAACGATTCTGTATTATTTGTTTTAGCATCACCAGAGGTCAGCCCGAAATCATATAATTTTTCAATTTATTAATAGTTATTAATGATACAAGTTCGATATGAACGCCATAATGAAACGCGTGTAACGTTAAACCACGAGGCGTTAGCCGAGTGGTTTAGTTACACAAGTTTCATTAATAAAGTTCATATCGAACGTGTATCATTCAAAATTTAATCTACAATGGTCCAAATAGATTTGATTTGCCTTGAAATAGCAAAAACTTTTCAAATTAAAATTTGAAATTTAGCAGGTGCCCGTACTAGTCGAGAACCTGCTTGTTGGTTTTTAGAATTTTGACTTTGGCAGCTTCAATATTGGAGTCCATTTTTGTGCCATAAATTCAATTTTATAGTGGAAAATAATATTATTATTGGTGATTCTGAGTTCGAAAGTGTCTCTTCGAATATAGAGACAGCATTATTGAAAAGGTTCTTCTGGCAACTAACTTTCTTTTTCTATATTTTTCATTTCAAAATTTGGGTGTTATTATGAATTCTTAAACGCACTAGTGCTATTATGAAGGACCTAATGACATTCAAATGACAATGCTAAATGTGTCATAATGACACCGACGTAGATTAATAAATTAAATAACTATCAATTCTTCGTTTTATTGTATCTAAGTAACTAATAACATTTTCAACGGTATAGTTTCGAAACAAAAACGTAACCTATTGATATAATAGAACATCATGGGTTTGTTATAAAAACATCGCAAAAACGAAACTACTATAACATAGTTTCGAAACAAAAACGAAACCTAATAACATAAATATAACGTTGTCATGAGTTTGTTATAAGAACATCCCAAAAACGAAACTGTTATGGTATAGTTACGAAAAAAGAACGTTAATTTATAAACGTAACTACGATTTTGTTATGTTTGAGGACTTATAACGACACTATTCCATTAAGGCGGCGTAACAGATCCTTTTTGAATAACGTAACGTGTAACCTTGAAAATAAAGATGTGACGAAACTGGGGGGATGTTTTTTTGCTTAGTGGGGTGCATAACAGCTGTCGCGAAAGACACTTTATTTATGACTGAGATGAGGCCCTGTTTCCCCTGAGATGTTCCCCTGATGTGGCCTCCTTCCTCCCCTTATAGCCACCCCGATCCTCGCTACTGATAACTGTTTCTTTGAGACACTGATCTGCGGCTATTACTGATACTCTGAAACTGGCGTGAATCTTCTGTCTGGGATTCACGTTGCCTGATACTGATACTGATACGTAAATCCTCTGCCTGGGATTGATACGTTTAAGGGCCCCATCCACGTTGAGATCGGTATCGATACATTTTTCGCGACAGGCAGCGCTATATGTATCTCAGATTTGTATCCATGTTTCAACTGTTCCTACACGTTGAGATGAGCTTAGGAAACATCAGTTCAGTCACAAGTTCAGTTGCATTATCAAACGTTTCAAAGAAGAAAAAAGACACAGTACCACAAGCTCAGCGCCTATACCTCGTCGGTGGATGTTTGAATATTTCTCGCATTTTGAGTTCCATAAACATGGATATAATTTATATAAATTCAAAAATTCCTCCTAAAACTCACGATCTTCCATGTTGGAAACAAGAATTTTTCTATTTTAGTAGCGCGATACATAATAAACTTCAACATACACGTTGAGACAAGTATTAGTTGCAATAGTTTCATGCGTTCGGTATCGAAGTTTCAGTACAGTGATAGAGACGGCGATACCATCTGCTACCGATACAGCAATACTGAGACAGACAAATGTACAGTGTGATTTGTATCAAGATACTGATACTTGAAATATGTATCGAGACCGATCTCAACATGAATGGACCCTTTACTGATACTCTGAGACTGAGACAAACTACTCGAGAAGATAATCTGACGTTCTGTGAATCTGACAATCTGTCACTGACACTGACGTGAACCCTCTACTTGAGATTCACGTGCCTGATATTAATACCTGAACCTTCAACCACAGAACATATCACCTCTAGAAAAGTATCTGCAATGTTATGTACCGGTTATGAATTACAGCGCCATCGTTGACTGAAAACCCAACTAATCGAGCATTCTTGACAAAAAGGCGAATTGATTTTTTTCATATATTTTTATTATTTTTAAATAATTTTTAATGTTCAACTGCATTTGGCTTGCTGACTCCTCTTAGCTCTTTTCGCCTCATTTTTTTGAAAACTATGACTGGCAGGAAGTTTCCGATGTCGAACATAGTGCAAAAAGAGTTAGTAAGTTAGCAAGAGACACGCAGCTATAGGTAGATCGCAAAGTAAATACGAATTATAAACACAAATACGAACGGAACGAAACAAATGAGTAAATACAAAAAAATACGAACAAAAATTAGGGTTTTTTTCAACCAAAACTTTTTGTATTTTCACTTTAACGCGCGTGGGGACCATGGTTCATAGTTCACAACAACACAATTTAAAAATTCAAATTTTGATTTTTAAAATGACAAAATAAATGACAAAACCAACCAACACAAATCACTGTCCACACCACAGATACCTGTAAATTTCTCTTATCTCCCGACAGTGTCGCCATCGTTGAATGAAAACCTAACTAAAAACCTTCGTCGCGATTCTCCCATTTGAGATATTTTTCTATAGGTGATATGTTCTGTGCCTTCAATCTGGGATTCACCTTGCCTGATAGCGATACGTGAAGCCTCTACCTAGGATTTGCCTGGCTGACACATGTACAGTGTGATTTCTATCAAGATACTGATACTTGAAATATGTATCGAGACCGATCTCAACGTGAATGGACCCTTTACTGATACTCTGAGACTGAGACAAACTACTCGAGAAGATAATCTGACGTTCTGTGAATCATAGAATCCACAGATTAACCCGGTTAATCTGTGATAGAATCTGTTAATCTGACAATCTGTCACTGACACTGACGTGAACCCTCTACCTGAGATTCACGTGCCTGATATCAATACCTGAACCCTCAACCTGGGATTCACCTTGCCTGATAGCGATACGTGAAGCCTCTACCTAGGATTTGCCTGGCTGTTTTCCTAAGGAACCCCAAAATTGTGTTCTGAATAGACCATAAACGCATACACGTCAATACTTACTGATAAATCGCATCGCCAGTGTCGCCAGTCCATTCTTTGATTTTCTGTTGGGATTGAACGACCGCCACGCGTCTTGTTCTGCTGTCATACTTAGATGGTTCACTAGAATCTGATTTCTCATAAGGGGGGCTTCTCGATTCTGTAAATCTGTAGTAACCGGATCTATGCGATTACTCAAAAAACTAAGTATCTGCTGGCTCTTTACTAATAGGATCCAAATTATCAAGTTCCAACGGGTACAAGTGACTGATTAATGTTGTCAAAATTTCTCCAGATTTGACTTCAACTTGCGCTACTCGAATGTTGTTATCAGTGCCCGTTATGACGTTTACAATTTTTCCAACCGTACAATGAGCTCTGTTAAGATCTGACTTGATTTGAACAATATCGCCGATATTTGGGATTTTGTTTGCGACTGTTCGTGGTTGTTTATGTAACGTGCGGCGGTTAATCAAACTGGTCAAATACTGAGAAACCAACAAATTCGTGAACCATACATTGGCCTCTTTTCCAACTGTCTATTAATTTGGTTTTTGTAGAGATTGCTGATTCAAGAAATTCATTGGCGGAAGTTTCCATAAGAATAGGAGATTGCACATATAGAAAATCAGCTGGGGTTAAGATATGCTCAAGTTCGTTTCCCACTACCGTTAAAGGTCTCAAATTTAACACTGCTTCGATTTCTTTAAATATACTGCAGAGCTAGATGTTAGTAAGGAGTTGCTTGTCTAATGTTCTCTTAAGACAATGTTTAACTAAGCTCACTAGTCTCTTATAAAAGTCTCCAAACCATGGAGCTCGTTCTGGAATAAATTTCTAATTCAACTTGTTGGTAATGTCATTGTCACTTTTGAATACTTCGGCCTCGGCCGTTAGCCTAAAGTACCTACAGTGCATTATCTGAGATTATGAGTTTGGGTAGACATCTGATGGCCACAAATCTTGGGGTAGCCATAACGCATTCTTTTGCTGTCAAATCATTGACGATTTCTAAATGAACAACTCTGACTGATAAGCACGTATAGTATGTCGATTTTAATCTGATACTCCAAAGGAATGTGAGCTGGTGGTTCCCTACATTAGAACGTCAATGGTTACCTGACGTCACACCTGTTTTTTCCATATGAAACACCCCCTCGCTTCTCATACGGAAAGTGTCAGATCAAAAACGACGGACTTTAAACAAGCATATCCAGCATTTATTGATTGCTGCCTGTATATTGAAATGGACGACAATAATTTACACGTTCGGCAGGCAGTGGAGGCATCTCTGGCAATTTATAAGGTCCACTCCCATACTTCTTGCAACGTTTACACTTCTTTATAATCTTCTGTACTTGCATGTTTCCCTTTGGTATCCAATATTTGAGTCTTATTAAGGATAGCGTATGTGATACACCAACATGGTAATTTTTGGTATGAAAATGTTCGATTATCTGATTCGTTAACTCTGTATTCGATGGTAGAAGTATCGGATAGTTTCCTTCAATCTAAGCCGCACTCTGGAATCGACCTTGACACCTCAACAAGCCAACCTGATCTTTACATAATGTGAGATTTCTGGCTAAATCGGTTTTTTCGCCTTGTACTTCTGTGTGAAGGCCAATCACATTCCCCAAGAGTTAAAAGGACCGTTTATCCGTGATTACTGATTCATACTGGGAATTGGAAGTGGATTCTGTTAGAAACCTCGTAGCAACATCTGCGGAATTAAATGCTGTATATTTGAGGTGTAAATTTGCATGAGTCTTAATTTCAGCAACCTGTCTACTGACAAAAGGAGGTAACAATCTTTCTGTTTTACACTAGGAGAACTACTTTACTATCTGTCCATAAAGTGTGGGTCTTGATGGGTAATTTTAAGGTATCGTTTGCGAAATCCATCAAGCAGCGGCCAATCAGCATGCCTAGAAGTTCCAATTTGTAAGAGTTTCTTATCTTTAATAGGTGCGAAGCGAGATTTGCCGATGACAAACGACACGCAATGAAAGATCTGAAGTGAGAAACTTGGAATCCCATGGGACAACGGTACGCATCAAAACATTCTGCCACCCAATCTAGGCATAGACCGGAAACCTGACCAATCAAATTCGATGTGACTATTTTGGGTGGCATAATGTTCCTACATGCGCTGAATCAGGGGTCAGAATATCGGGACGATGATGGAGCTATTTGAAGGGTCAGAATGTTATTGCATGGGCTAGATTCAGGGTCAGAATGTTACAGGCGATAGAGCATTAGCATTAAATTTAACAATGTTTGATATTGAAAAATCTATAGTTGTCTTTTGTACGTGTTATTCAATTCAGAAATTTAGATTTTATTCGTGTTCCCAATGGATTTTTTTCATGAATTTATCGAATAAATTGTTAGTTTTTTGATTGAAACGGATGAATTGAAAAATATTTCCATTTTTGATATGACGGGTTAATAAATTTGGATTTAGCATTAGGTGTTTTACCTTAATTAAAAAAGCACGTACATGAAATAAAAAAAGGAAAAATAGTACCTACATTATTGGCCGTTTGCACCGACTGTTTTAAGGAAGCCTTAACGATAAGTCTACGTTAAAATGACATTTTTGCATGAGAGAATGTCACTTTAAGAATACCTTCTTATCGTTACGCCTTCCATAAATTGGTCGGTGCAAACGGCCATTAATGTAGGTACTATTTTTCCTTTTGCACGATAAGTGTTTTCACTCACATTCGAATAAACAAACGTTGTGGGTAGTTTTATCGCATCCATCTCCATCATGAATAAATATGAAAATGTCTTCGCATAAATTTCAACAGAGCAATGAGCGACAAATAACTAAAACATGCGGCACTTCTAACGGACAAGTTCAACAGGCCGTCCCGGCATTCTGACCCCTGATCTAGCCCATGTAGTAACATTATGCCGCTCAAAATAGCCACATCGAATTTGATTGGTCAGATTTCCGGGATATGGCTAGATTGGGCGGCAGAATGTTTTGATGCCAACGGCACGGCCATAATATCTTGATAATCGAAGTTCAGCAATAAGTTTACAGCGAGTGGCGAGCCGTCGCCATTGTATGTGATTCTCTTGGGACAAAGGTGCGTCCCAAGGTCCCAAGTAACTTTTTGAGTCCATAATTCTTGGAGAAGGAGATTTAACGGTAAAATTAGAGGAACGGCAAAACCACAAGGATCAAAAATTGAGGCTACAAACCGCAAAATGGTTCTTTTTGAGTTCGCTTCAAGTGCTGTATCATCCCAAATATATTTGACTTTTCAATATATTTACCTTTTCCTTTATCCTGATCACTCATATAGTAAATGATGTCAGGTGCTTGCCGGACCTAAAAAGCTTTTACCTGTTTACCAGATCCCAGCTCCTCTACCATGTCGCGAAAGACACTTTATTTATGACTGAGATGGGGCCCTGTTTCCCCTGTGGTAACCATAACTGAGATTTTCCCTTAGGGTTTTCCCCTGATGTGGCCTCCTTCCTTCCTTTATAGCCACCCGGATCCTCACTACTGATAACTGTTTCTCTGAGACTATTACTGATACTCTGAAACTGGCATGAATCCTCTGCCTGGGATTAATACGTTTACTGATACTCTGAGACTGATACTGAGACAAACTACTCGAGAAGACTGATTATCTGACAATCTGATGTCACTGACACTGACGTGAATCCTCTATCTGGGATTCACGTGCCTGATATTGATGCCTGAACCCTCTACCTGGGATTCACCTTGTCTGATATTGATAATACATGAACCCTCTACCTGGGATTCACCTGGCTTTTTTCCTAAAGAACCCCAAAATTGTTTTCTGAATAGACCATAGACCCACACACATTAATACTTACTGATAGATCGCAACGCCGCGACAATAGCGTCTTGGAGCCACTGGTGAATGTTGAGAGTGTCTTGAGAACCAAAAGGTCGATGCCCATCTACCAAGTTGAAGTGGTCGCCACCCCCCCAGAGGTGATACCGCTAAAAACACTACACCAGATACCTCAAGACATTGCAATATCCTAAAGCAACAAGCTAAAACTAGTGAGGTTTCCCATTGCAACATGTTCCTCTGAGACCTGGACTACAGAAGAATGCTCCGAATTTCGTACACAGATAACATCGTTCCAACGTATCAATTCCTTACGAAAATAAATCAGTCATACCTGAGCCTGATGTACTTTGGACACATTTCAGGAGCAGACGGATTGGAAAAACTGATCGTCGAAGGAAAAATCAATGGTAAACGACCAAGAGGAAGGTCTTCCACGCGCTGGGTGGATCAAACCATGGTTTGCAAGAAGCTTCTCTAGCAGCTCCAGGACAGAGAAGGATGGAGAATCACAATCCGAGCAATTGAAACATGATGTCACGATAATCTCTCGAGTCAATGGACAGCAAGAAGATAAATCTGAGATTATTTTCCAGAAGAAAAAGTCACAATAGAAGCTTAAGTGTACAAATCCACTGTCATTACTTCCTATACTATGAGACTATGAGCTGTGCTATGAGGTTATATCGTTTCTAGACACTTTTTTAGCCTTCATTGTCTTACAAAGCACATTGTATTGCATAATCTAGAATAAGGTAATCTATGAGTTATTGGCAGTAGATTTGTACACTTAATATAGTGACCTCAATTTTCCTGTAGAACCTCATCCATATTATCTCTGAATTCTTGAAAAAAACAAAGTAACTGACAATGCTTCACACGACACACAATAGCATTATTCGCTAGAGGCAAAATTTTTCAAAAGAGTCTTGGCATTAAATAAAAACAATGTAAAATGAGATCAATGATTCACCAAATTGCACGATAGGTGAGTCAAATTTCAAATTCAATGTAGGTTTTACAAACAAAAGCCATATTTTGTATGAATTCTCGTTAAAATAAAGTGACCCGATAATTAAGAATTAGTTAACAGCTGATTTCCATTACCCAAACATGGAAACAGTTGTTACAATTAATAATTATAGTTTGTACCTAATGCGTGTAATTTAAGCTGGCTCATCGTTATAAAAAAAAAAAACATTAAACTCGTGGTATTGTAGAAAAAAGTTCACACTCCTTTCTTATATAGCTACACATTTTTCAAGAGAACATGACTGTATTTTTTAATATAAAGTTTGTATTTATTTTGCTATGCGCGTTTTACTATTTCAAACAAATTAATGCTCAGGAAAACTTACATTTTGTAAGTTGATTAAAACAACAACGAAGTTATTATATATATATATATTTTTTTCAGATCGATATAGTTAAAAGTCATGGTTACCCAACCGAAGTTTATGAAGTTGAAACGGAGGACGGGTACTTATTGGACATTTTCAGAGTACCGTTCGGACGAAATAGTACAACGAAAGTACCAAACAGGGTAAGAAACTATATAAGTTCTTTCATTTATTGGATGCAAAATAGTTATTTTTGTCACAAGTACCTAAAATGAAGTTTTTCAGGACGAATCATTGCTGTTTCCGGACGAGGCGTTAGCCGAGTCCAGAATAGCAGAGGAGTCCTGAAAAACTTCGTTAGGTACGTGTGACAAACACTATTTTTTGTCTTACGCTTTTTAGAATTCTTCAGAACGCTAAAATTTGCAACATTTCCTTAATTTTTGAAATCATAAGGGTGCATCCAGAAAGAAAAAAAAAATCGTAAAAAGAAGCATTTTACGGACTTGAATGAGTCCGTAAAATAGCTGTTTTTGGGAGCGTATGACAAAAAAATATTTTCGTGTACGTACTTTCGACTTTGAATACTCAAAACTTTTCACGAACTTCACTACAAGAACCTATGTGAAGTGAGAAATATTCAGTTATTGGATGAAGAAAATATTTCAAAAAACTTGAGGACACTTTATGGAAATCGGAGCGTCCTTTTTTACCCAGACAATATGAATTTGCTAAGTTTCAAAATAAGTCAAATCACAAACAAAAAAGAAATAATAATATAATTTTATATTTTTCTAGTATCCATTACTATTAGCTCATGGTCTTATGGGTTCAGCTGAAAATTTCATCATAGGAGGACCAACCAAAGCTTTAACTTACGTCCTAGCAGACCACGGATATGACGTTTGGGCATTCAACGCACGTGGAACTTGGCATTCCAGAAAACACCGTACTCTGGATCCCGATATTGACATGAGAGAGTTTTGGAGATTCACGTGAGTGAATTTCTAATGTTTACCAAAAAAATCATGCCTCAATTAAATTTTAGATGGCATGAAATTGGTTATTACGATATCCCAGCTACGATTGATTTTATTTTAAATGTAACCAACGCTGCAAAATTACATTACATTGGACACTCTCAGGGAACCACGGTATTTTTTGTTGCCATGTCAGAGAGGCCGGAATATAATAGCAAAATTAACGTTATGATTGGTATGGGTCCTTCTGCGCTTTTGAGTCATATTAAGCAACCTTTTCTCAAGTTTATGGCACCAATGTTCAAATATTTACAGGTAAGAATTCACTCAGTTACCCGTATAATAGCAAAATTAACGTTATGATTGGTATGGGTCCTTCTGCGCTTTTGAGTCATATTAAGCAACCTTTTCTCAAGTTTATGGCACCAATGTTCAAATATTTACAGGTAAGAATTCACTCAGTTACTTCACTTTTAATAAACGATAATCATAGAATGGAAACTTTACTATGAGCTTATTCTTAACCGTTCGCTATCCTCTGGATATAGGCTTGTCTCAGATTTTCACAGGTATTTCTATTCACGATCTGGAAGGTACCAGTTTAGTCCAGCTATTTGCTTGATGTCGTCGTACCAGCGTTTTTGACGTCTGCCGACGCTTATTCGTCCCCCCTAGGGTCCTCATCTTGTTACTTTTTCCGACTTTAGTTACCAGCTTCAAAGGTAATTTCGATCGGAATATGTTTCGCATTTCGCCATACGCCGGACCATCCCAGTCGTAGTCTCCTATTGCTTTGACTCTCTTGATTGATTTTGCCAAGAGTTATTTCCTGTCCTAGAACTCCTAGATACTTGTAGGACTTTACTTTTTTTATTTTTAATGTATCCCTATCCTTTTGCTCATTTGTCATAAACTCTGTTTCTGATGTGTTTATTTTTAATCCGATCTTCTTGACTTGTTGAAATAATTCTTTCAGGATGATTTCTAAGTCTGTTTAGTTCGGGGCGAATATTACGATGTCATAATCAAATCCTAAATTATTGAGTTATTCTCCAGATATATTGATTCCTCTATTTTCCCAATGTAGTTCCTTCAACACATCTTCGAGGACTAGGGTGTACTTAGCTAGAGTAAATACTATCAAAACAATGAACATTTCATCTAAATTCATTTAAATAGAAACCAAAATATCTAACTAATCGTTTTCTAAACGGAACAAAATCTGTTAATTCGATTATCCAAACTCTTCAGTGAAATTCATTTCAATTAAGTCATTTGAATCAAATTTCTCTATCTTTACTAAGCACAAAAATATTCACTCCGAAGTAGGAACTAAGGCTACAGTTTGACCCGTTCGGTTTCAAACGTTCGAGTGCAAAACGCATGGAGTATGAGAGGTCACTGACAGGTGTGAAGTGTTCTAGGAGCACCCGAAAGCGGCTAAAGCTTCATAGTCAATTCACTTCATAGTCATTTCAACATTGATAAAGTCAAAATAAAACTTGTCACTAGAGTACTTACATTTAAATTATCGCCCCTAAATTCACTTAATTATTCTAAT
Source organism: Ceutorhynchus assimilis (assembly GCA_917834065.1). Lineage (NCBI taxonomy): Eukaryota > Metazoa > Arthropoda > Insecta > Coleoptera > Curculionidae > Ceutorhynchus > Ceutorhynchus assimilis. The sequence goes on along the minus strand of OU892280.1, from coordinate 27,375,671 downwards.
TATTATTTACTTCAAAATAGCTAGAGCACGCATATAAAAACTGAAACGTTTAATTTTTTTTTTAATTCGAGTTTTTTACTGTAATTTTTACATTTACGAGGCTCGACTTTTTATACTTGAGATAATTCGCCACTTCTGAATACTACTAATTATTGAGTCTAATTCTCGATAATTGATTGATGCGATTGCTCCCTACTTGAACGGTCGCCCCTTTTATACTATTGCAACGGCCGCCAGTGTGTCAAGAATCGCATAGCAGATTCAATATTTTACGTTGATGTTCGGGAACAAGGTCGAACAGGTTCTTCTGGAATTTACAGGAATAAATTACGGCTATATAAGGACGGGTTTTAGCTTGTAGGTTTAAGTTTCAGTTCGACTGTGATACGATTTAAATAGTGATTATTTTTGTAAAGAGTTTAATTGTTGAGTTAGTTATTAAAGTAATTAGTGTCAGAGTGTATTGTTACGTGGAATAAATTATTGCTGTGTTAATTGGACTTTGATTTTTGGAATAAACGAAACGAACCCAAGATTTCTGTCAGGCAATCCAAAGCCGTGACACTATTATTTATCCACCACAATCGACAATATGGGCAATCGTTTGACCATCTGTAATTCAATTCTATTGGTCGACCTAGATATTATTCCAAAATTATAACTTGCTCATCGGATAATGTCAAAATTTGCATGATTATTAGGGGTAAACAAAATGGGAAAGAATGTAGAGGACACTTAATTCAAGGAAAAGCCGAACTCGTGCCGGCAATAAATTATAAGATCTTTTGAAATTTCTGTCATTTTTGGACCTAATTTATTTAGGTACCTAACCTTGTATTTAATCTTTTCCGGGTTTTGATTTATGAGTTCAACTAACTTGATGACACACGCCTGATGACTGGCTATTAGAAATTGAACGAATTTTAATTAATTTGATGTCAACGCTAATTTTTCTCATTTTCCAGTTTTATTGATACTGATTTGAAATATTGGAGATTCAATTTTTGATTATTTGATTACATTTAATTTTTACTGTTAAGACATTGTAAATTACGGGTCTATTTTTCCCGGGTCATTACACTTCTTTGTTATTTTATTTCTCGTTTGTGTGCGCTCTGCTTTTTGAAAACGTTCGAGCCGTTTTGTTATTCCATCGGATTTCGATTTGTGCTTCTTTGTAATTTTTAATCAATCAATCAATTCTGGTGTATCTTCTTCCTTGTTTCATGAGTTTTCTTCTCTTCTACAGCATTTGTTTTGTTTCTTCGTCCAATTTTTCTGACCTAACCTTCGGTGTCATGATATTTTTTGCTGTTTCTTTTATTGTTTTCGTTAGTCTTTTATTAATTTGATTCATGTCTTCGTGGGGTTTTATGGGGCCTTTGTCCAGTTTTTGTGTTAATTTTGTTGTGAATTTTGTTTTTTGAGTTTTACTGATATGTGTGCTTAATTTCTTTTGGAGGCAGTTGAATTTCTTTGCTCTTTCTAGTCTGCCATCTATGGGTATTTTACATCTTAACATTCTATGATCGCTACTTGTCGTGAATGAGCCTAATACGTATACATTTTTGATATGTCAGTAAAAAGTCTTGGCCTATTTTTGCATTTAAATCTCTCATAACTAGTCTGTACTCTGTTTTGTTCCCATGCAGACACTGTGTCACTTCTTCATAAAGTTCCTCTATCACTTGGTCCTCATGGTGGCTTGTTGGAGCGTAAATTTGGATTGTTGTACCTATTCTTGTTGATTTTCATTGTTAATGTATGTCACCCTGTGAGATTTGCTCTTGAGTATTTGTAGGTATCGGACCATTTTGATTTAGGTCTTATTTTGCTCTTCTTCTGACTTTCCCAATTTATTTTATCGAGTTCGTAATTTAGTTCCTCTAAAATTTCTTAACTTTTCAAGGATCTTACGTTGTATGTGTAACGATAAGTTATACTTTTATAAGATAATTTATTGTACTCATTTGACCAGATTATGACAAAACTAAAAACTTTATATCGAGATGAAACTGATTAACAATTATTAAATACAGGAAAACATCAAATATAATTTAGATCTCCCCCTTAACAAATTAAAAAAAAATGGAATAAATCTACAAATTTAGTCTAAGGACGGGTTTGATTATTCTTCCAGACTTTGTCCGTCTTTGTTCGGAGTAAGTTTGGAAGTTCGTCCTATTTGTTCGATCGATGGTTCTGTTAGAGTTTCTGGTTGACCATTTGAATGTTGAAATCAGCTTTTGTTTTATGAACTTGACTACTATTTCTGATTTTTTCTTTGCCGTCTGATGTTCTTAAGAATACTGACCTTTTTGTTTGATCATCAACGTTTGTTATGGTTGCACGTTGCACCTTCTCATTGTCTGTTGGGAAGTTGTACTCTAACAGAATCTGCTATTTTATATTTCTAGAGTTGAGTGGCATGTCTGTCTGCATAACCTTTTCCTTTTTCTCTCAATCTTTTCAATTCATTTGTGACATCTTTTACAATATTTAGTTTCAACTTTTCACTGTTTGCTGGAAGTAATGTCCTTGTAATTCTGCTAGAAAGTCTTTGATTAGGTGAACCCAATGACGGGTTTCTAGGTGTATTTCTGTAGTTGAGTAAAGCAATATATATATCTGATTTGTCGTCTGTATATACATTTTTTTAACAGATTTTTCGCAATTCGAATACCTCTTTCCGATAAACCATTGCTTCTTGGATGATATGGACTACTGGTTGCATGCTGAAAACACCATTTCTTGGAAAAATCTTTAAATTCTCTAGAAGTATATTGCGGTACATTATCAGTTTCTAGTTTTTCAGGCATTCCATGAACTGCAAACCATTCTTTGAGATATCCGATTACTTCCAAGGATGTCTGATTTCTGAGTTTTTTCACGTCCAAAAACCCTGGTCGTAAATAGTAATATAAACATTTCCATGCACACTTAACAAATCAGTGCCAACTATTTGCCATGGTAATTCTGGTAGCGGCTTCAGTAAAATTGTTTTTTCTCCAAACGTCAGAAAAACGTCACTTTGTCAACCCCTGTCAAGATGTCAGAAATTTGATTTCTATGCTGCTAGGCAAATCCAGCGGGTTAACACCTGTCGAGGTGGTAGAAATTTGATTTCTATGCTGCTTGGCAACCCTAGCGGCAGCAAAAGTATTTTTGGTGCCGCTCGTACTTTTACTGCCGCTCAACCATTCACTTGCCCCCAAGCATACCCCATTCGTTTGGAGAAAAAATAGCGTGTTGTATACGGAGTAGAAGCACTTTTTTGTGCTTCAGCAGTATTGCAAGCCTCACTACGTTCGGCCACTGATCTCAAAAATAAATGGATAAACAAAGAACGCTTCTAATGCTGCTAATTTACGAGGTCAAAATCTAAACAAAAACAACTGACTAGAACAGCTGTGAGCGTGCGCAGTAGATACATGTATTGTGCGTGCACAAAATCTGGCCAATGAAAACGAAGGAATTTTAAAATTTAGAACAGTTGTTCGAAAGATAAGACACTGCGCAGGCGTTAGGCTGTTCCGTTGCACAACTGTTCGTAGAATATTGACCCCAAATTTTCGCACAAATTTTGCCAATCAAGCCGTATGAATTGTTTATCCATTTATTTTTTAGATCAGTGCGTTCGGCTCGCAAACCTACCGCTTCAGCATAAAAAAGTAAAGCTTCTACTCCTAATACAACAATATACTATTCTTTTGATTAGCTCTTTGATATTTTTCACAAACTCTGCATAACTAAGAATATCTTGTGATATTCCTCTCCAGTAAAGTAGTTCTCTTGCTCGTTTAAGACAACTTTGGATACCAAAATGCCCTTCATGAATGATATTACTAACATTTTAGGTAGGTACCTGAGATCTTGGAACGATTATTTTTTCGCCCTTGAATATGAGTTCGTTGTAAACTGCAAGTTCGTCTCTGAAAGTCTGGGAGTCGGAATAAATAAGAATATCGTCCATTGAGCAGTGAGTGTTTGGAATGTTTTTTAACAAGGAACTCATTATTTCTTGAAATACCTCTGGTGCTGAACAGATTCCAAATAGTAGACGAGTGCAACTATAACGCCCCCATGGTGTTGAAAACACCGCTTCATGAGAACTAGGCTTTATCATCGTATACGTATATCCGCTGCCTTGGTCAGGGCTAACCGAACTGTTGGAGACTGAGGGCTCGTTCCTTTGTCTTTAGACAGTTTCTATTTACAAAGATTAACCTGGAATCTCAAGCTTACATACACTCCTTCTATGATGATTTAATCGATATCACATTGATACAATACGTGTTTTCTTTAATGTTCCAGAATCTTGCAGAATCCTTGAAAGTTTACGAGATGATACCAAAAAATCTTCTTTCAAATGACGCAGTAAGGTTATTAGCTAATAGTTTTTGCGATGAAAAACCACCTGCCAGAGCTTTATGTTCAAATGCACTAGCCGCCATGGCAGGATTCACTGAAGAACAACTTGATCCGGTGAGAAAAAATCGCCCCTTGTTTTATTAGTTTGTGAGTAATTTTTATCCATCTCTCACTATTTACAAATTAATAACCACAGCTACTAGTACAAGATCAACGATTATAATATAATGCTCCTGCTTCTATATTTTTATACCTAAAATGTATTAATATTTCAGGACACTATTAACTTTATAGTAAGTATTGGACCAGGAGGAGCATCAGTTTATCAAGGCTTACATTATGCGCAATTAGTACAAACAGGTAAGTTCAACACAAACAATTAAGAATTAAGTACCAAAATATTTAAGAAATTCTAAGACCATTACAATTTTTGATCTAGGAAATAATTTTCAATGTGAATCTGTTCAAAAGCTATATTATTTTCTAACAAAATTTAAGGAAAGTTCATGAACTATGACTGGGGACCAAAAGAAAACAAAAAAAGATACAACTCTTCAACGCCACCGGAATATAATTTTAGCAACATTATTTGCCCGATATCTTTAATGTATGGTAAAGAGGACATCCTTATAGCAGAAGAGGTAAGGACTTTAACTTTGAATTTAATCCATTACATCACTAGTGCGTTTATAAATTATAATCCTCTTATTCTACAATTAAAACCAGTTTCATAAGATTGCTCTTTTTTAGGATGTTATAGAGTTGGCAACTAGACTTCCCAATGTGATTGATGTTTATAAAGTACCATACGAGCATTGGTCCCATATGGATTTTGTATGGGCGAAAGATGTGGGAAAATATATCAATAAACATATATTTAGGGTGTTACGAAAATTTAACTAGTGAATTATTATGATAATAAAGTAACGGTCTTAGTAAAATGATTTTTTTTTTATCAGTCTTTATTTCATGAGAAAAGATTCCTTATTAGTCCGGTTGCCGAAAGCAATACCCTAAAATTTTGTATTAAATTTTTCTAACTTCTGAATACTGACAAGGACATATTAAGATATAATAAAATGGATGATGACATTCTGGCATCCTTGGGCAATTCGATATTCAAATATAATGAAATGTCTAAATTGAAATCAGCATTTAGTCAGATGTTTCTTCGAAAGTACCGTCTTCAATTGGTTCATAGATATTGTCTTCATCCTGTTCCACTTCTACTACGCAAATCTTGTCAAATCATTGGAACAGAAACTATTTTTGCATAAGCAAAACATGGTGCATGGTAGGCTGGCACTCCTGCAACTACATCGATTGCTCTTACATGGCAATACACTTTCGCAAGAACACTTAACTAAATTCAGAATTTCCGGTAGCGCAACTTCAGTATTGTCTGGCGTAGGCAGCAGGAATTGAGTTTTCATTCCTATAGAAGCTATGAAGGAGTGGATCCATATCTACTGAATCTGATTCCATCGAGTTTTTCCAAATGCAAGTTTGTAAGTGAACTCACTTAAGGTTTTCTTCAAACGCTGAATTTTTTAGTGGCACAGTTTCGGTAGTTGAAATGTCGCACTTCCAACTGCCCACAATTTTACACGAGCCTCTGAAGTTGTGTTACATTTATTTACCCCGTTAAGAAATGTATGTGCTTGCCGTTTCATATCACACAGATCAGCGTGTAGATCTCCAACCAATGACAAGGAGTGTCATTTTCTTAAAACATTAATGGCTTTTATCTTCCCAATGCCATAACACATGGCAGTGGTATCACAACCAGTAATAGCATAAAGCGCTAGCACATCAGATATTATATTTTCGTGTTTAATAGCCAATATGTCAATTCTTGTACGTTGGACAGGGGATTCCATTAAAATTGTAGTAGGTATCTTCTTGAGGTTGTAAAAGGAGCAGAAAAACATCTGTGTCATCTGATATGACGGCAACCTGCTTGGCTCATTAGCAGCTAGAAAAACATGTACAAGAATCGTATCTGCTTTTTCGTGGGTATTTCTTAGGTCATGTCTTCGTCTCACCTCTTCACGATAAATGTCGTAGGGTGCTTATTCTGGGCCTGTCAAAATTGGCCTGTATTTGCTAGTCTGGTTTTTTTAAAACGATTCGTTGCCAATAATTCTACTGCAAATGAGTCTAATCAATGGCTTCTTTTTTTCATTCGAGCTCAAAATTTCTTTCTTTGCGGGAACAGGTGTTGTATATGTGAGAACGCAAACTGTGGTTACTCCTGTAGAGCTACTTGACCTTGTGCAGTCTTTGGTGTTGTACTCATTGTACCGATCAAAAAAAAGGTACACATTTCCATGCTGCAAATGTATGCTTATAGATGCTTTCACTGCCTTTATAAAGTCATCTACAGTCCCCTTTTCTGGCCACTGTATACACCATAGGAGTGCGGACCCATCAATTACGATAACTGTGTTCTCAACACAATTATTTCTTATTGATCAAGAAACCTGGAGGTGTCTCTTCAAGCTCGATTTAGATTTGCAGATCCTTATATCTCCCAGAATCGGTAAACATTGGGTGGGTACAGGTGAGAGTTCATGGTACCAATATCTACTTGTCTTGCTTGCCTAAAGCCCTATAACTCGGGAGTAAATAATACCAGTATCGAACACCTTTACACTGCCAACTTTTACGTGTTTCCTTGCTGTACATCCGGTTACAACTAATCTGGGCATAGTCAAATGAAACCTCGATGACCAATCTTCTTCGAATTTTTTCATTTGTTCAGTTCCAATGTTAACAGTGTCGTGTACATTAATAGTATTTGGTAGCACCACGCCCGATGCTATGTTTACTATATTGTCTGAGTGGGTTCCATGATCCAATGGGTCAATAAGGAGCCTTAGCTTGTTTTTTTATTCCATCACTGTCTTTTGCATCCGAAGCAATTCTAGACTGCATTTCTTCTTTATGCACCTTTTGTACAAGATTATTTTTCGCTTCACTTAAATTTTCTTTATCCTGCTCTAGTTGTGAACATATGTGCAAGCTTATGGTCCATCAGGTTTTCAAGGTTTCCGGTCGAGTAATACCTATTATTCCACCTTGGCTGTGACCGAATCTCATGAATGTTGTCTCTATCCACATATCGAGATTCAGGTAGTCTTTCAGCAGATCTGAGATAGAAAAGACCGTAACGAGCATAATTAGTGTGTGCAGCAGCGAAAAAGTAAGACATCATTTGTTTCACTGTTTCTATGTGTAATGGCCAATGTCCCTCCCTTTCAGCCCTCACATATTTCATCATTAAGAAGACTGGCTTTATCAGTAGGTACATCAACCCATAGCTTAGCTGTCTTGCTTTGTCCTCCTAATTCGTCAAGTTTGGATAGCAGGGCTGCAAAGTCTGTTATATGTGTAGTCTCAAATACACTTCTCAATACCTCCTCAGCAACCATTCGTAATGCTCGCATATTTTGTGAGAACTTTTTTCCTGTTAGCATTTTTTCAACTCCCCTAAAAACGCCGTCCATTATACTTCTTCCAAACCACTGTTAGACTAAGTGTTCCGATTGAACCAACAAAACTCATCAAGAGATGCATCCCACAACTGCTATTTCCTGACCAGCCTGTGAGTTAGATACTGGAGCTTCAACCAAAGCAGTCATTATAGTATCAGGATGCGTTGGTGTCATGTCAATCAATGGCCTGTACACTGCGGTTGTCGCAGATTTCAGCTGGCAACCGCTTTCACGTATAACTTTTTTATTATAACCATTAAACTCTGGACACTTTTGTGTTTTTTAAAAACTTAAAATACATTTCTTGTTTTTTAAATTGATAGAACACTACGACACAAAACTTTTAAAGACAAAGGTGATCTCAATGCTGAATTATTGGGCATGCGTGGTTTTTCTTTTCCATGATCTCACTATTGGTGTCTCAATCTATGTTACGTTGCATATCATTCTTCTAATGGTACACTGAGTAGTGCTTTCACTTTTAGGTTTCGTTTGTGCAACTAGAACAGCTAGTGAATGCGATGTGTACTCATTTTTTCATTTTGTGAAGATATCTCAGTATCAAAATTATCTACAAAAATCTGAGTGAACTTTTCCTCAAATCTATCAACTAAAATCCCTGACAGATCACATTTGTTTGAAACCTCATCTGCTGACTTCTTAAAGCGTAAAACTTCATCATAAGTACATGATATATGAAACTTATTTAATAAGTTGACCACTTCTTTTGAATGTCGAAACTTTATATGTAAAGCAATCTGAAGATCTGTGAATGTATTAGATAGAGTTGCTGACACTAAACTTCCTATAAACAAAGCTGGTGGAGTCTTATCCAGTTTTGTTCATAGTGCTCCACAAAGTGCATTAGGGTCTTGATGCTGGTTTGTTCTACAACGTTGTTATAACTAACGTTTAAGTTATATTTTCTTTATTATTATTTTTTGTTTCTAGAATTCCACGTTTTATTTGTTTTGCCACTTTAAAAATAGCAGCATTTAGTTCATCATCACCGTCATCAGGACATAATCTTAACATTGATGTTACTTTGTTTGGAAAAGTGATGATGATGTGACCATAACCTGGCGCAGACAACACAACTAGATCACAAAATTGCTCTTGTAGGGCTTTTATCAAAATTGATCTGCTAAGTTCACATCCACCATTATCAGTGTGTATAGTTTGTGTACTTCTAGAGTTCCAAATACGTTCTATATCTGCTGAGAATGCTCTTAGAGTTTCAATGAATGTTATATTTGTAGCTGCAGCTTCTTTTTATTGACTCTTCCGTTTAGCATCTTCAACATTTCTAGTACTCATGCATTTATTTCGGCAATTCACCTGGTACTTTGCGTCAGCAGCTTTTAGGTCACTAACCAGATAACCGAAGTCGAACTTCGGCTGCCCAGCTATCGTTTCTTGTATCACATGTCTCAATAAGTAATTCTTTTACTGATTTGTTTTTTGTTTCTAATTGGCGATACTGATATGTGGGTCTCCATCTTTCAAGGTGTCTCGGATCCTTCGTCAAATAACAATTTTCTGCACAGAAAATGCAGTGTTCCTGGAATTCAAACGCTATTGTTTCAGAGCTGCGATTGTTTCTTTGGATAGGAGGGGCTTGCTTCTGAACCAGCTGATCTCTGATCTAGTCGACAGCATTGCTCTTTTCAAATGTGTTTTAAATGTGTAGATTGAAAGACAGCTTCTGTGACACTTTATAGTGAAGACATGATCATCTTGTACTTTCTTCTCTCCAGCTCCATAAATTTTTCATCACCGTATTGTATGCTACATGTTATAATAGTCTTTATTCGCTGAGCACCCGCGGCCGAAAGGGGTTCACTGTGTCCACTGCACTTAAATTTCCATTCAAAAATAGTATATTGTGTATTTAGGTGGAAAAGTGACACATTCTCGGCCGCCGGTGTAAGTTGACGGGCGAGGCGTAGCCGACTACTATTTTTTCTGAGATCGGTTAAACATCTGTTAAACCTTTGTATTTTTGTTCCAATGGGCTCTTTCACTAATTTTTGAAATTGGCATATTTGGATAAAGCAACTAAAAACAGAATTTTCTGTATTTTTACTTTTGAAAAATTCAAAGTCCTTCTTGAGAAAACAGAAAACAAAGAAATACCTCCAAATAAAAACCCAGAATTTATTTCTATGACGTCGCAGCTCGCAATTTGACCGTGTTGCCACTAATTGTCAACATTGAAAATTTGTAATAGATTTAATTCTGAAATGTTGGCAAAATCTCATGAAAAGTAGTTAAATTAATTAGTTATAGATTCAAGATTTTATAACATTTTTTTTTTAAATTATGCTTAAATACAATTTAATGCAATTTTTTATGTTTAGTTTTATTTATTTATTTTACGCTGCACTACATTTAGTCACAACCGACAACAGTGCATTCGAACCTTTACGTATCTTTACAGAGCGCAAACACAGCCGAGCCCTTCCTCCTTGCAACGACATAAGCGAAATGAAGAATATTTATGTGACGTCGGCAAATCGGCGCGTTTTAAAATAGTTTGAATTTAGGCACTTTTGATTGCCTATGAAAAACTTATTGAACCTTGTAGAACATTTTTTTTTGGTATATATGCCTAAAATAGTCCCTCCTTTGAGATTTTATACTTAAATTACGTATTTAAATTTTAGTGAAAGAGCCCATTGTTCAGCAGTACGAGAATCACTTTCCCGGCATAGGCCGGAAAAGTGATTCTCGTATTGTTATTCATTGATTCCTTAGCAACTATTGAAACATAATTAAAATACCAGAATATTGGGTTTTGCGACCTGTCTACCGGTCAAAAATACTGACATTTTCTTGTCAATCTCAGAAAAAACACTTCTTCTCCCATTGTGGTCGCATTGAATTCTAAAAAAATGATAAAACAACATATACTTCAAGTAGAAGATACTTTCGGACTTCCATCGACTTTATATTTTGTTATTTATAGCGTTTCGATTTCTTCACTATGTACACACCTGTCATTTATCTAATGACAATATGTCTTTTCGGAAACGCTGATCCGATTAACCCGATCATCAGCTTTGTTTTTATTATTTTTTCAATGAACACGATTGAATGAAAAAAGACAAAGTAGGACCAGCTGGTGATCCGATTAATCAGATCAGGGTTTCCGAAAAGGCCTAATTTAGATCCTTGAGCAATAGAAACGTTATGAAACACAAAAAACAAAGACAACCCAAGTCCAAAATTCTCTCTCACTTGGAATGTAAATGTTCCTTAAGAAAAAATTTACAGAAGATATATTTTAAAATATTAGTCATAGAAAAATTAAATTAAAGTAGGTAGGTACTTAATTATAGCCACCATATTGACCGCCATTGTTGAATATATCGAGTTGCCCAATAGTGAGAGGATGTCAGCCCAATATGTCCTTTCACTAATTTAGAAATAAAAAAAACTTAGGCGGCGTTCCATCTTAACCAGAGAGACCGAATTGTTACCGATCGGTAAGAAGCGGTTCGTCTATATGGTAACAGTCTGGTTCCTGAACATGCGGTTTATGTGTGGAACGCTTCGGTTCAGGTTTGGTTTGGCTTGAATGCTAGATGATAGAATATTATCCTCTTAAAAATATATTTGTTGTAAGCAACTGCCAGGAATGATTGTAGTATTTACCTCTTGTCCCATTTTCACCGCAAATACATGTTCAAAGCGGAAGAAAAATAAAAAAACTGAAATATTATCACCTAACCTAACAAACAAATATCAGAAATTGAAAAAAAATGAAAAAACCAAGCTTTTTTAAACGGTAGATTCGATTGACAGTTGGAACCGAATTTTTCAGGAACCGCATTTCATAACCTAACTAAATTTCAGGAGTGGTTAGGTTACGGAACGGGAACCGGAAAAACCTTAAAAAACCAAGAATCTTGGTTAACTTACGGAACGTCGCCTTAATACCATAATTTTGGGTTTACATAAAATATATGGTTTGGCAACCGGACTATTTACATTCGTTCGTCATACTATCAAGAAACTGAACAGAAACATAAATAACTCTAGCATTTTCTGTTATATTTACTCGAAGTTCCATTTTTATGGATTTAATTGCTAATTAAACCCATCAACTAAACAGCTGCAGGTTGAGGGTGAAGAACATGAAGGCTTAGACTTATTAAAGTTCAAACTAACAGGTGGGTATGTGGAAAATAAGAAGAATTGAGAATGTCAAGGTAAAATGGATATCATATTATAGAACTTAAGGTCATTTAAAGGAAAGAAAATCGAAAACCTTCCTAGTGCAGTATACGCCATTATAACTAATTGTTTCGTCAAAGTTGAATGTTTTATTCGAGCTAATGAGAAACTTGAACCAAAATCAATACAAATTTTAGCTCTGCAGAAGAATAATTACATACGTAAATTCTATTGAAATTAATGAGTTGCAGAGACACACAGCACAGTATAAATCTCAGGAGATAGAGGTGGGAAACTATCGAAGAATCTCTATCCATATATTTATTTTTATTTATTTATTTATTTATCAGTAGTATAACAAAAATACATAATACTATTATATATTCACAATAAATAATAACAACTTATTCCTACTGACTATTCGGTGCACAATGATATTCATAATATTGTGTGTGCACCCATTTCATTGCAAGTTTACTACTATTTGAGGTAGGTTACCCATTTCAAAATGAGTTACCTATATTTATATATAATATGTGTCTAGGCCTAATAAAAATTAACAAAAATGAGCAATTTGTTCACTGATTATGTTCAGCATGAGGTATGCATGTTCCAGAAGAAAAGAAAGAAACAGACAAACAAGAAAAATCACAACTGAGAGCACTGAAGTCTAAACCAAAAGGCTGTCTAGATCAAATAATTAATCTTATAGTTATTTACAAGTATCCATTTAGTAATTTCAGATTTGGCTGTGGAGTAGTTTTGCGTTTTAAATTTACCTGGTAGGTCATTAAATATTTTAGGCCCTACACAATATATGTGATTCTGACAACGTGCATGTTTAGGGTCTGTAATTCCACATTTCCATGACCCGCACCTCTAGTATTCACTTCACTCACCCATTTTGTATTTGGGGTTTCAGCAATTAGTAGGTCAGGCAAGCCAAAATTTTAATGTTAATGATCTCCAACTACAGTGTGTACAGTGAAGGTCTGAGATGAAGGCCCCACGTGGCTCTACCTCTACGGCTTACGCCCTACCACTACGGCCTACGCCCTACCACTACGGCCTACGCCCTACCACTACGGCCTACGCCCTACCACTACGGCCTACGCCCTACCACTACGGCCTACGCCCTACCACTACGGCCTACGCCCTACCACTACGGCCTACGCCCTACAATACAAACACAACAAGACCTAGAGAAAAAAATACCCATATGAAAGTTATTAATAGGTTTGTTCGGAATTAGTTCAGAATCAGTTCGGAATTGAACTGCGCTTACGCATTTGTTCATATCGAACATAAATAAGCAAATGCGCATGCGCAGCTCAATTCCTGGAAGTAAAGAAAGAGATAAACACCACTATGAACTGGAATACAGTGTAGTTGAGTTGTGTAGGTTGTTGTTGTTAACTGATGATAACAGGAAACATAACTAATCTTCTGACCATACCATCAAAACCAAAATAAAAAACATCAAGGTTGTTTGAGATATCGGTTGCCTGATAAGTTTTATGGCGTCATCTGGGGTGCCTAAACATAATTCCAAATCTCCATAAGGCACCCCAGACCAGATGACGTCATCAAATTACCCATTACCAGACAACCTATCAACTTTAGGAGCCTAATGCCTCATTCTCACTTGCGCGAAATTCGCTCTTTTTGCGCGAAATTCGCTGTTTTTTGACATTGCTCCGACAACGACGTTTTATGCGTGTATCAAACGTCAAATTTTCGCAATGTCACTTTTTTGACATTGCGTCGACAATTTGACGTTTTATGCGTGAATCAAACGTCAAATTGTCGAAGCAATGTGAAAAAAGAGCGAATTTCGTAGTTATGAGTACTAGGCTTTAGCCTTAATAAAAAATGAAATGTATGATATTTCTTGACACTTGACATTGCTAACATAAGAAAAGACAGGAGAACTGCTATCGATAGTCCAAGTAGAACTATCGATAGTTCGATAGTGTAGCAAACTATCGATATATGGATAATTACTATCGATAGTTTCCCACCTCTATCAGGAGAGATACGAAAGTTGTGAAAACCAACAAACAAATTATTGGGTTTCGTTTCCGATAATGCAACTAGCTGGAAAAATGTTGATCGAAGAAAATGACATAATCATGGGAATGCATAAAAGTATTTGTATCTAATTGATTTTCAAAGAAGTCTTATAAAATCTAACTAAATATACCTAATCATCATTTAATCATTTCTTGTTCTATTTTAAAAGGAAGCACTGCATACGATAGCTAACAAGATTAGAGTTCAAACAGGACGCATGTTTTGTGTTTTATTATATCACATAATATATCACCGCTTTTATGTTTTATTGAAAAAAAAAACTTCAATTTCTTCTGACTTACGTATATTCTGAAAAAAAAAGAGGATCGAAGAAGTTTAAGAAAATGGAATGAAATCTGAAATCCAAGATTAAATTCGAATGATTTAAGTTCTAATTTAACACTTGTGCACCTACATTCGGAGTATATAGTTTTTAATCTCTGTTTTAAAAGAATAGAGGCTTTCGAAGTCTAATTTTCTGTGCAGAGGATTAGCGAATAACACTAGACAAGGAACAAAGTGCTGCTATAAGGATGCTTAGCTTATAAAATTTATATGCATATTGTCTTTTATGCTAAAGTGGTATAAGCGGGATTAGACAAATCCCTCTTATTTGCCCTTCACAAAAGATGTTTCGATAATAATAATGTTCCTTCAAGTTTATTTCATATGTACAATACAAATAAGAAATACATTCGTAGGTGCCATTCCTTTAGTTTCAAACGTTGTCAATTGTATTTTCAACTACTAGGGCTTGTTTTTCAATATTCTGCTTGTATCCTATGAAAAAAAAAACATTGCAACTAATCACAGATCACATTGGACAAGAAATATATGTATGATCCAAACAAAAGCACCTTTTATGGTAGTCGAGTTCATTAATAAAGCCAATAAACAAAAACTTCATCAAAATCTAAATCATATTCGACATTCGAGTGATCGCTTTTCCAATTAAAATTCCCAGATTCCAGGACAAAAGGTCAACCGCATGTTTCCGTACATCCATCAGGCATTATTTTACAAACACTTGATTTCTAATGGAAATCAATCACACAATAGCATTGCAGCCGCTTTCAGAACAAGAGTGTTTTATCCTCCTCCTCTTTCATCATAATATAGTTAAGAGCCATGCATTGGCGATACGCTCGCCTGCCTGTTTCCCGGTGTGCCTGGAAAATGGAATGGATACGTCCCAAATCCCAAAACTCAATACGCACGCGTTTCCAGCACCGTTTCCTCAATTGAACTCTGTCCAGGATATACTGTTCGTCTTCTTCTATCATGCGGATTACTCTAGTCCAGTCAAATTATCATTTAGGAATTTGTGGAATTGTTTTTCTATAGCTTCATTAGCAAAAATCATTTCTGAAAATAAATCAAGGCTACTTTAAGAAATCTTTAATAACATCATTGATTACAGAAAGGAAATTTTGGGACATATGCCGAGCTTTTAGCAATCACTTCTAGGATGTTATTCAGAATCCAGAAAAACTTCCCAGACAGCACACAAAATCTTAAAGACGTCTTTTTTAGGTCTGCATTAGGTATGTCTGAACGTCTAAAGACAAAAAAAGACATAAGGTTCGTTTCACCAGGGTTCATACTTGACCTTGAAACTTGAAAAAAAAGGGTTGTCATAGATTAATTCATATGATACGTTCAATTTTTTTGACAAATTAAAATGAATGACTGCTGGTTTAAGAACCGACGAACGTTTTTGACGTCATTGATTTGTTTCAGTCAATTTTTATTTGTTAAACGAGGAAGGCAAATGCTGGTGGCAAGTACAAACCCTGACGAAACAAACTTTACATAAGATGTCGTAAATTCACATCATAAAAACAACTATCCATTTGTTACAACCGAGCCGGGCCTGAAAGAGAATAATGGTTTATGTATCAAAAAGAGAATCAAAGATGTCTTTAAGACATCTCGTTGAAGACGTCTTGCAAACGTGTAAAAGACCTTGGGTTCTGTAGGCCACAACGTCTTCAAGACGCCTTGAAGTGTTTATGGATATCGTAGGGACGTCTTTGAAATATCTACAAAAATTTCTCACAGAATTCGTTTCTCATTCAATTTAGAAGTTACTCGAAACTATTTAGAATGCTACAGAACACTTAAGAGCTTTAATAAGCCTTTTGGAAAGATCAAAATACTTAAAATTCAATTCAGAATTTCCAATAGCACTCTGTAGCGCTTCAGAACAATTTGGAAACTTCAAAACCATTTTAGAATGCTCCAAAATATTCAAAAACCGATTTGCAATTTCCAAAAGCATTTCAGAACAGTTCAGAAGTTTGAAACCCATTTTAGGACGCTCCAAAACACTCTAGAATCTTCAGAAACATTTTGAAAAGCGCCAGAATCTTGAGATTCAGGTTAAAAGTTACAAAACGCCTTTCAGAATGCGTTCAAGAGTGAATTTAGTATTTTCAGGAGCATTTTGGAATAATTTGGAAACTTCAGAGTTATTTCGGAACAATTAGGATTCAATTTAGAACTGAAAACCTTTTAGAACTCATTTGAACCAATTTGGAACACTTTGGAAATAGGCCATTTAGAACGTTCTAAGACACTTTCCAGCAGCATTCTGAAAGGCTTCAGAACAATTTGAAAACCTCAGAATTATTTCAGAGATCCTAGCGCCTGGAATAAACAGAAATTGACAGTCATAGAATGGAGTAATAATACTTAGAGAAATATTAGCAAGAAAATGTTTCTCTTTCCATTTATTTTCTTTAATTTCTTTATTCTAAATTCTTAGCTTTCATTTGGCTCTTGAATTTTTTCATTCCAAGTTCTTTAATTTTCAATATTCCTGTATTTTAGAATTTCAGGCTCTTGAGTTATTTTTTAGTTCTTTCTCCTGGCTCTTTTATGATGTTTCTCTTCTAAAATGAATTTTGTGTATGCATTTCGTTTGAAAAAAATCAAGAATTTAGGGGCCTAGTGTTTGAAACAGACAAAAATTGAAAGTTATAAAATGAGTAATCATAATGAAATATTAGTCCTGAAGACGTCTGAAAGACGTTGGGTTTTATAATATACGACGTCTTCAAGATGTCTTTAGACTCAGAGTATTTATTTGAAATGTTGAAAGGCGTTTCTAAAACGTTCGGTCTCGACATCTATATGACGTTTGAAGTTGCGAGATTTGCGTTCTCAGTTACTTTAACACGACGTTCTGACGTTCAATTGGAGATGTTTTTTGAATCTTCTTGTGCTATTAGGGTGATGCGTGGAGGTCGGCTTCCACCACATCGACATCCAAAGTCTAAATTCTCTGGATAGAAGTTTTAAAACAATAGTTGGCTATTTCTGTTTAAAGAAAAGCAAAGTTAACTTGAGGACATCTATTTTGAGGCACCTTGAGGTACCTCCTGCAAAATATCTCCATGAAAGCATAATTATAGTGCAGAATGTATGATTATTTTGTTTGGTTTTGAAAAATTACAACGAGTGATTATTGTGGTCCCGTTACTCGGTCTTATACTGAGTGTTGTGTAAAATTGCCATTTTTTTTTTTTTTGAAAAATCAGAAGATAATAAGATAACCACGAAATAGCTGGCAAATGTTCCATTAAGTGCATTTTTAGGGAACCTAAGGCCACTGGAGAAGTTTTTGGCTACCCATGTGGTTTTTGCAAAAGGGTATTATGCAGGGGTTGTACTGGTATTAGTTCTATGAGACGATATCTAATCTTGGCCACTCGCATTGTTCCATACCTGTGCAAGGATTGTATACCAGGAATTAAAAAAGCATTAAGCCTTTGACAGCAGAGTCCAGGCGCTAGAAGATACTTTGAGTGAAGTTCAGATTGCTTACAGCCAGAAAATAGATGAGTCTGATACCCAGATTAAGGCGATAACTAAAGAAGTTAAGAGTTTGAAAACTAGCTTTTTAGCCTCCCTACAAGATATTAAAAATGACCTTACCAATATAAATACCTCTACTTCAAGTAAGGAGAAATACAGCGGAAACAGTGCATTGGTGCACGGTAATGTAATGCACGAGGTCTCTGAGAGACAAAGAAGATCCTGTAACCTGATGGCATTTAATTTGCCCCAAAGCAATGAGGTTGAAGATATCTCTAAGACAAAGGATATGCTTCAAGGCCTCACAGAATATCGTTAACTCAACTAGAATTGGAAAGCGTAATAAAAATGGGCATCAAGCACTTCGTCTAACTTTAGAGTCTCCCGAAGTAGTCCATTTAATATTAAGAAACAAGCGGAAACTGGACAGAAGCTTAAAAATATTTCTTGACGCTGATTTAATCACAGAACAACGAGCAGAGGTGAATATTTTGAAAAATTAACTCAAGGAGAGACAGCGAAATGGTGAACATGATCTCATTCTGAAATATGTAAATGGAGTACCTACCTAAATTAATCACAAAAAACTAAGAAGGCTTCCCAAGGTAAGACCAGAAAGCACCACTTTGCTGATATATTTCCAAAATGTCAGAGGCCTACGTACAAAACTTCAACTTCTTTATGAAAATACCTCTTGTTGCCAATATGATGTTTTAGTGAAACCTGGTAAACTGGCGATATTATTGATGCTGAACTACAAATGTTTGACTACAACAGATATCGGAATAAGGACAGATCATCAGATACATACTTTTTCTAGAGGAGGTGGGGTACTAATAGCTGTCCGTAAAACCATAACCAGCACAATTTTATCAGCTACCATAAATATTGAGCAATTGTTTGTTGAAGTCCAAAGTGGTTACAACAATTTTATCTTTGCAACAGCTTATTTCCCACCCCGACGTGCACCAGAAAAGCACGTGGAGTTTAGTAAGAGTATTGAGAATCTATCTGAAAAATATCCAGAACACAAACTTTGTATGGCATTTTCTGAGAGGGACGTCGTAAGAGGAATAGTTCAGGACCTCATGAAAAATGATATTATCTGTGACTCATCTTCACCTTATGCAAGTCCCGTCCTACTGGTGAAAAAGTAGAATGGTGAGCCGCGCATGTGCATAGATTATAGAGCCTTAAATCGTAAAACGCTGAAAGATAAATACCCATTGCCAAGGATCGATGACCTCCTGGACTCTCCCAGAGGTTACATCTGTTTTACGACCCTAGACCTAGCATCTGGATACCATCAAGATCTCATTGAATAAAGAATCAATTCCGAAGGCTGTGTTTGTAACACCAGATGGACACTTAGAGTTCCTGCGAATGCCATTTGGACTTGTAAATGGTCCTGCGGTTTTTCAGAAAACAATAAACCAAGTATTGGGTTTATTGCGATTCGAAACAGCTTTATGGCGGCATATTTGGACGACGTATTAATACCGTCAATATCATTACCAGATGGATTTAAAAAGCTGAAACAGATACTAAATATCTTTAGAGAAGCCGGTTTTACACTTAGGTTGAATAAGTGCTATTTCCTTCAAGAGAACATAGAATATTTAGAACATGAAGTATTATCTAATATCGGTATAAGTCCTGGTGTAGATAAAATTGAAGCCATGGCTGAATTTCCAACACTACCAATAACGTTCATGATGTTAGAAGATTTTTGGGACTAGCTAGTTATTTCAGAAAATTTATAAACGGATTTGCCTCCATTGCCAGACCAATTTCTTCACTTACCAAGAAAAACTCCGTTTTTGCTTGGAATATGAAACAGAAAATTGCTTTTGAGGATTTAAAGAAATAGCTTGGAGAGAGACCCATACTGGCAATATACAACAGGAAGGCTGAAACCGAAGTCCACTATGACGCTAGCAAAATAGGATTGGGAGCAATACTATTGCAAAAAAAAAGCGATAATAATCTAAAACCCATTCAATACTTCAGCCGAGCCATTACTCAAGCCGAACAGAAGTATCATTCCTATGAGTTGGAAACGTTGGCATTTGGCATTAGTGGAGGCCCTCAAAAAGTTCTGAATTTACCTCATAGAAAGTAAATTTGAAGTTGTTACAGACTGCAATTCACTCCGCCACACATTAATGAAAAGATATTTAGTCCCACTTATTGCTAGATGGTGGATTTTCATGCAGGAGATCGATTTTGACAGAAACCAAAATGGCGCATGTGGATGCTTTGAGCAGAGGTCCAATCCAAAACATTGACGTTATGAATGTTAATTTATCCGGGGAGGATTGGGTATTGTCTGCACAACTCCAAGATGAATATTGTCGCTACCTAATAGAGACGCTATTACGAAAACCGTCAGCGTAAGGTGATAGTAAGACCAAAGGAATCCGTAAGCATTATTGCCTACAAGATAAACGCTTATACAGAATTACAAATGGTGGACGGTAATAGGTAGACCGAAATCATCAAGGCGGACTATCGCTACATATTACCATGATGGAGCTGGTCACTTTGTAATAGACAAAAGGTTGGAAGCTATGAGTTCACGTTATTGGTTTCTAGAAATGAGAAATTATGTGTAAAACTATATAAGATCCTGTTTAGGGTATCTATACAATAATAAAAGGCCATCCGGTAAACAGCCTGGAAGTCTAAATCCAATCGAAAAATTAAGTGTGCCCATGGACAAACTACACATCGATCACGTTGGACCGTTTGTTACAAGCGTTAGGAAAAATGCATATTTGATAGTTGTCGTAGAATCATTTACCAAATTCGTATTCCTGAAAGCAGTAGCAAGTACAAAAACATTACCAGTGTAACGTTTCCTGGAATACATCATTGACATGTTTGAAGTTCCAAGAAGATTGATTTGCGATCGTGGAACAGCGTTTACAAGCAAAAGTTTTACGGACTTCTGTCATTCGTTAGGTATTAAACGTGTTTTATGTGTAACCGCTACACCTAGAGCTAATGGGCAAGTGGACAGGATGAATTGCTCAATTCTGTCGGCCCTATTGGCTTCTATCCAAGATAGGTCCCGATGGAACGACACCATAAGTAAAGTTACGTGGGGAATAAAGAATGAAACTTTATGTTACGGATACGACAGTTATTGATGATGACATTAGTGAGGATAACCCAGTAGACGAATAAAATGTTTCGTCTCTGGCTTTAAGTCTAGTGTATTATTACTAATTTGGTTTTGGGCTTTCTTTCAGTTAAGTCCAACTTCACTGGGTTGTGAAGTGTTATCAGGTAGGCCGACTGCAACCGAACTGCAACCATCAATATAAAGATGCAGCTCGGGTTCCCAGATACGGTATAATTTATGCGCCAGCACGTTTCACAGACAGGGATGTTTTGACGAAAAAGGGACAGCGAACCCTTTCTTGCTGGGCACAGGTACTTGCGTTACGCGAAGCAGTTGGTCAACACGACAAAAACACGCTCTCGAGTATTTTTTTATTGTCTATTACTATTCTTTGCTATTACTATAATAATAATTTTGTTAAATAAACTATATTTCTTGTCTTGAATAAACTATTTTTAATTTATAATTAGGTACTGCTAACTGCTAAGTACAAATAGTACTTCAGTTCCAAGTCCAGTATCGTCATTCCAAAAAAAATAAATAGCAGGAATGGACAATCCGTTGCTCGTTGCATGACCCTTTCTCAAGAATCTCTTTTGGCCGATCTACTGCTGGCAAAGTTACGAACGTAAGTCGGTTCTTTAACAATCTGTTGCACTGGGATGTTGAATAACGCCGACAATACCTGAATATTGACATTCGGCTACGCGACGGTCTGCTGTGGCCCGTGCCGCAGTATTTTTAGCGTAACCGACGGGTTTTGTTTCGATCGATCCGTTGTTTTATTTTGTTCGGGATTCGTTATTATTTACTTGCGTAAATTGCAGGAAAATAATATATTAACAGCCATGGCGGACGAACAACAGGATTTGTTGAATGATGACGGGAACGATATGAATACGAAATTCGGGCTGAGATTGCGAGGGAGGAAGGGCGCGCTGAAGAAGAAGAACGTCTACCAGATCAAGGATCACAGATTTATCCCGAGATTTTTTAAACAACCCACCTTTTGCTCGCACTGTAAAGATTTTATTTGGTAAGTTAACGAAAACATTTATTGTACACATTAAAGTAAAATGCTCCAGTTTACTGTTAAAATGACTCAGTTTTTCAGACAAAAATCACACTCTCGTTCGAGTTGAAGCGAATAACATGTAATTAACAACTTTAGTTTTGCAAAACCGTTTAAAAACGATTAGGTATATTGTGTTCCAATTTTAACTTTAACAACCAGGAAAATTATGTTTGACGTTTGAAATAAATATTTATGTATCGGTTTTGCGTAAATAAATTGGCCGTCTCTTATGTATGAAAAATGTATAGGATGTTTTGGACAGAGTTTATGAGTAGGTATTTGAAGTTTGGACCAAATATTATTAATGCAAGAACAAACAAAATAATTAACCAAATAAAAAAATAAAGCTATTGAATAGATCATCAGAAATTCTATGGAAAAAATCCATTGTACTCGTAATCCATCCATAAACAAGAATGATGTTACAAAAAAAAGTCAATGGAATTATTAGTTCAACGTTTAACTGCTGGTATACAGTTTATTTTTGACTTCGAAGAGCATTTTTGAGCTCAATATTGAACGACAAGACATAAACCGATAAAACTAAAGGACGAGGAAATTACTTCGCGAACAAAAATTAAACACAAAACATAATCTGTATCCATGTTACATGCATTGAAAAAAAGTAGAATAGATTGACTAGAAATACTAGAATAATACAGGAAGTTTCTGCTAATACCTACATTTGAGAATCTTGAACATACGTATATAGGTAGGTCAAAATATGGAAAAAATTTATGATTAAAATACCCATTAATGGAATAAATTAATGACTAATTAGTGCACCGGAATATAGGAACCTACATATAGGTACATATCTAAAAATTTATGGTCAAAATATGGAAAAGATTTAAGATTAAAATACCCATTAATGAAATAAATTAATGACTAAATAGTGCATCGATCTTTTAAATATGTTAATGTTGTTTTCTTGTTCGAGTTTATGTGAATCATATTAAGGTTGAAAAGAAAGCAATTAAGCATTCAAAAATGCTGAGGTTACCCACAAACTACGCACTTACACACAAAAAAGTTTTCATTCGAAAAGTCTTTGGAATTACGATCTTGTGAATAAAACCGTAAGCTTTACATAGGTACTTGTAGTTCCTGAAAGCTGAGAAACATTCAAATAACACATCAATTTAAATCTCCAGTGTCAACTGAGAGATCGGGAATTCCTGAAGAGTATTCACGAGAAGGACTAGATATATAACTAAGGAAGAAGTTCAACACGCCATTCAGTTAACCAAAAACAGGGAAGATGCAGGTCCAGACGGTGTCTATTCAGAACGTAGGTATTGAAATCCTAAAAAATGAGGAGTCACTACACACTTTTCAAGAGGGTTTACCGATCGGGCATCATTTCCCTGACTGGTTTAAATCAACATTTGTGACGCTTTCGAAAAAAAGCTCTGCAAAAAGATGTAGCGATTACCGCCTTGATGAACCACTTTCTGAAGATTTTCCTAAAGATCATCCATAAAAGAATATACGCAAAGTGCGAGTTTTGGTACAAGAACAAGAGAGGTCCTGTTTAGTATCCAAGTGCTAGTTCAAAGATGTAAAGTTTTCTGTTCCTGTATACGCATGCTTCGAAGACTATAAGAAAGCGTTTGACAGGGTACAACAATATGACAAGCTTATGAAAATTCTCAAGAATGTAAGCCTAATGAGACCTCAAGATAATCGCAAATCTCTACTGGAACCAGACGGCACAAATCAAGGTTGACCAACAAATGTCTGACGAAGTACGGATTAAAAGGGGTGTCCGGCAGGGTTGCATCCGACGGGTAAACAGCTGATCAAAATGTGTACACCAGAAATCCATTATGTTTATATAAATCGACAAAATCCACAGAAATCCACAAAAATCCGCAGAGATCCATGAAAATCCGCAGAAATCCAAAGTCTTTTGTGAAAATCCAAAGAAATCTATGGAAATCTATGGACATCCACAAAAATCCACAGTCAGTTAAGAGCTGTAGCCCATCTTGTATCGCTTTTTCCATACTGGCCTGCTCGAATCAGCTGCACTCTGCACCACTGTTTTACTTTGTTGTTGGCATCAAGAATTATTTTACCTTGACTGTCCAACAGAATGCCGGTCTGTCGAAGTTTGTATACGTACACCAGCAGCTCCTTTAATTTTCTTATGCATATTAAATCTGTCATATTTTGCTTCAAGGTCTTCGATTTCCTCACACCGTTCGTTTAGCCAATTTTCTTTAGCTACCCTGGTTTAGTTTTTTATTTCACGATTCAATTGACGATATGCTGGATGGGTCTTTCTGCAGGCGTCTTTCTTCCATCAAGTCGAGGATCGGTCATCCAAGCTTTTT
Organism: Ceutorhynchus assimilis; assembly: GCA_917834065.1. NCBI lineage: Eukaryota > Metazoa > Arthropoda > Insecta > Coleoptera > Curculionidae > Ceutorhynchus > Ceutorhynchus assimilis. The sequence goes on along the minus strand of OU892280.1, from coordinate 27,351,191 downwards.
TCATGATCCTAGTGCTGATGGAAATTCCGAGCTGACGGTATCAAAGGCTTCCGTGATACCGGTACATACATTCTCCACTTCTTGGTTCTCTGCCTTGTTTAGTTTATTATCTAATTCGTTTCTAACTTCGGCCAGAGTTGTTTAGTGTCTCGGGCTGTTCGTTTTGTTTTTAGTGTCAACTGAATATTCGCTACGAGCGGATTGTGATCCGAATTTATATCTGCTCCCACAGGATAAGTCTTTGAAGATTTGATGCAATATCATTCGAATCAGCTAAAGCAGAGCTATCCAATAAGTAACTTATATATGGGGTGGCCTATTAAAAAAAATCGGACTTGATATCTCGAAAACGGGGCCAAATAGAAAAATACTGAGAATATCACTGCATTCTGCTTGAAAAAGTGCTTCTAGAAAGTTTTTACGGAAATCAATTATTTTGAAGAATAAAAAAGTTATGAAGCTTTTCCTATTAAAAGTGTTCAGATTGGACCACCCTGTACATGCTAGAAATTAAAATATCATTTTTCATGGAGTACCTACATATTGTTTTTATATTATCAACCAAAGTTAAATTACAATATTCTACCAATAGATAATTAAAAAAAACTTTGACCTTATGTTTCAGTATTATTTTGACTTCCTAAATAATATACTAAAGCTTTAGGTAGTAGGTACATCTTGCTAACCAAAAATTCTTAAAAGTTCTTCACAGAGCTTCTATAACAAGAAAATTACTTCAAAAAACTAGGTTTGAAGCTATTCAATTTCACAATACATTCCCTTTGTTATAATGCTGTAAAAAATAACTAATATTCTGGGACTTTATTCTCAAATTGGACAGCTTTCGCGGATTTTGGTTAACAAGATAAAGCCTGAACTTTGAATGATACCACTAGAGGTTTTTCTCACTCTTCAAGATCAGAATTGAAATCAAGAGGTTTTTCTTTCTCTACTGTAAGATCAGACTTGATATCAGCAACAGGATTAGAAGATTTTGAAAGAGGAGATTTCAAAGTCTCCTCTTTGCTTTTAAAAGTTCCATCTGGAGATTTTCTTCCTTTACTGACTCGGCCCTAGGTTCGTTGGAGTTCTGAGGGAATATTATTATTATTATTATTATTATTATTATTATTATTATTATTATTATTATTATTATTATTATTATTATTATTATTATTATTATTATTATTATTATTATTATTATTATTATTATTATTATTATTATTATTATTATTATTATTATTATTATTATTATTATTATTATTATTATTATTATTATTATTATTATTATTATTATTATTATTATTATTATTATTATTATTATTATTATTTTTTTTTTTTTTTTTTTTTTTTTTTTTTTTTTTTTTTTTTTTTTTCTCCTTATTGGGATCTTATCCATCTATGTCGGACTTGCGTCAAGACATAGTAGATGTGTGTATCAACGAAGAAAAGATCTCACTATACTTACGGCATCTATGACAACTGCTTTTTGCATGTCCGTTGATATTTTGTAATTCAGGTTTAGCTTGCCTAGATTGATCTGCAGGCTCTTTGGTACCAATCCCATAGAGGATACTATTATGGGGACTATTTCCACTTTTTTCAACTGCCATACTCTCAGAATTTCTATTGTCAGCTGTTCATATTTTGTTGTCTTCTCGATTTCTTTAGTTCTAATGTTTTGATTGTTGGGTATTGCTATATCTACAAGTAGAGCTGTTTGGTTTGTTTTGTTGATAATCACAATATCAGGTCTGTTGTGAATCACCTGGCGGTCTGTCAGTATCGATTTGTCCCAGTAGACTTTATGCGTTTCATTCTCAACAACAGGGTGCGGTTTGTATGTATTATTATTATTATTATTATTATTATTATTATTATTATTATTATTATTATTATTATTATTATTATTATTATTATTATTATTATTATTATTATTATTATTATTATTATTATTATTATTATTATTATTATTATTATTATTATTATTATTATTATTATTATTATTATTATTATTATTATTATTATTATTATTATTATTATTATTATTATTATTATTATTATTATTATTATTATTATTATTATTATTATTATTATTATTATTATTATTATTATTATTATTATTATTATTATTAAAGAACTGGAGTAAAACACACAGTCTATCTTCACTCTTTATTTTACAAAAATAATCAGTTGGAAGGGGGGTTGTACATGTTTCGGATCTATCATAGATCCATCATCAGCATAAGTTCTACAAGTTACAAAAATATGGGAGTTATGGCGAGGGGCTGGGGTGTATACATCAAAAACTTACCAAATGGCACAGGGAAAATATGGTCATATACGACATGCCTAAGTATAATAATTATACATAAAAATATAAGTGTTCATGCCGTTATCAGCATAAAGTTGGTGGCTAAAGCCGCATCCAACACAGAACATATTTACAAAACTGGAATAGAGGAAGCTTGTGAGTACGATTTCAAAAATTACGTCAAAGTTTCAACTTACCAAAGGTGAAGATTGAAAAAATTATTGTAAATATGTTCTGTGTTGGATGCGGCTTTAGCCACCAACTTTATGCTGATAACGGCATGAACACTTATATTTTTATGTATAATTATTATACTTAGGCATGTCGTATATGACCATATTTTCCCTGTGCCATTTGGTAAGTTTTTGATGTATACACCCCAGCCCCTCGCCATAACTCCCATATTTTTGTAACTTGTAGAACTTATGCTGATGATGGATCTATGATAGATCCGAAACATGTACAACCCCCCTTCCAACTGATTATTTTTGTAAAATAAAGAGTGAAGATAGACTGTGTGTTTTACTCCAGTTCTTTAACTATTCTCTTCACTGTGAGACATGGACTACTATTTCAAAATTATTATTATTATTATTATTATTATTATTATTATTATTATTATTATTATTATTATTATTATTATTATTATTATTATTATTATTATTATTATTATTATTATTATTATTATTATTATTATTATTATTATTATTATTATTATTATTATTATTATTATTATTATTATTATTATTATTATTATTATTATTATTATTATTATTATTATTATTATTATTATTATTATTATTATTATTATTATTATTATTATTATTATTATTATTATTATTATTATTATTATTATTATTATTATTATTATTATTATTATTATTATTATTATTATTATTATTATTATTATTATTATTATTATTATTATTATTATTATTATTATTATTATTATTATTATTATTATTATTATTATTATTATTATTATTATTATTATTATTATTATTATTATTATTATTATTATTATTATTATTATTATTATTATTATTATTATTATTATTATTATTATTATTATTATTATTATTATTATTATTATTATTATTATTATTATTATTATTATTATTATTATTATTATTATTATTATTATTATTATTATTACTATTATTATCGATCCAAATGAACTCTAAGAAACGGAGTGAATTCCGATTGCGCCACGTTTCAAAATAATGCGTATCAGTCTGGTCTTGGTCTTGGTTTTGCATAAAAAGCAAGACCAAGACCAAGACGACAAGATGCAAGATCAAGACTGAGCATGCGCAAGGGTCTTGCGGTCTAGTATCTTCAACTGAAGATCAGACTTGATATATCAAAAACAAGCTCAGCAGATTTAGAGAGAGGAGATTATCAAGTCTCCGTCACTTCTGTCAATGATTCCGACTGAGGCTCATCTTTTATTTCAAAATCAGACTTTATTTCAAAAACAGGCTTAGAAGATTGAAGATTCCAAATACTCCTTCACGTTTTTACCTCTCGTGACTTTTGTCTTCCTTTACTCCAAGTTCAAACTTGGAAGAATGCAGGAGATGTTGAAGTTTTCTTCACTGTTTTTATTGATTTCTCAATGGTTTAGTTTCAACTCAAAAACAAGCTCAGGAGACTTAGAGATAGAAAATTTCAAATTATTTTTCCATTCTTCCACTAATTCCGCGAAAGGTTTATATTCTTGCTTTAGTTCAATATGAGGTCTAATATCAAGAACGAGCTAAAGAGAATTAAGAAATTTATTTATTTTCAAAGTTACTTCATTTTTTAAATCAAAATCTTTAACCATTGGTTCAAAATTTCACTCATTTTCAGGTCAGAATCTTTACTGAATAGTTCCAGAACTTACTCATTTTCAGGTCAGAATTGTTTCTTCATTGGTTCAAAAATTCACTCATTTCCAGGCTAAAATTTGCCTTAAGCAATTCATCAATGAGTGAATCACTCATCAACCTTCCATCAGCAATTTACTTATGGAATTTTCTCCTTAGTTCAATGAGTCACTCATTTTCAAGTCAGTAATTTCACTTAATAATCAAAAAACTCACTCATTTTTAGATCAAAACAACTCATTAATGATTTAATTGCTGCGGAACTCGCTGCGCTCGTCCTCTCGCAGAGGTTCTAGAATGAGTAGAACTCTTGAAAATGAGTGAAATTTCCAAGTCAGAATCTTTACTGAATAGTTCGAAAACCCACTCATTTTCAGGTCAGAATTCTTTCATCATTGCTTCAAAAATTCACTCATTTCCAGGCCAGATTTTTTCTTTTGAACACTAACTTCTACACACTAGATTCTATTCCAAGATCACTTACAGGGGCTTGGAGTCAAAGAAAATGTCTCAAAGTGACAAAAATTCAGTTCCTAAGCCTCTGGAGTAATTCTGAAGAAGCTGCAGAAATGTGTTCAGCTCTTTTACAGAAACGACAAGTAATTTAGAGTGTAAAGAAGCTGTAGAACATTAAACATCTTGGACCCACTGATGGATTCTACAATCCCTGGACATTTGGACTCTGTTCGATTGAAACTTATACGTGTTTCAAGTGCAATTCTGTTCCAAGATTACTTACAACAGGTGCTTCGAGTCAAAGAAACTCTCACAAAGTGAAAGGCATTCAGTTCTTGAGTCTTTTCACAAATTCAGTTTCCAAGCCTCTGGAATACACTTTCTTCACATCTATAATCTGTTCCAAGATCGCTCATAAGATGCTTGAAGTCAAAGAAAATCTCACAAAGTGACAAATATTCGGTTCCTATGTTTGTGGATTATTCTGAAGAAACCGCAGGAATGTATCCAGATTTTTTGCAGAAACAGAAACGACAAGAAGTTTAATGTGCGAAAAAGCTGTAGAATATGGAACATCTTGAACCCACTGATTGATTCTACAATCTGTTCGATTGAAACTTATAAGTGTTCCAAGTGCAGTTCTGTTCCAAGAATACTTACAGGTGCTTGGAGCCAAAGGAACTCTCAAAAAGTGACAAGAATCCAGCTTTTAAGTCATAAATAATCTAGTTTTCAAGCCTCTGGATTAAGTCTGAAGAAGGTGCAGAAATGTGTCAAGTACTTTTACAGCAACGAAAAGAAGTTTAGAGTGCGAAGAAGCTGTAGTAACATTTTGCCCTTTCATTGCTTTTTCTTCTCTGAGAAAACTTAAAACTTCTTGTAGATCATTCATAGGATTTTTTATAGTTGCGATTTTGTCCGCAATCTACGAATAATATCCCATAGTTGAATATGTCGTAGTCATAGACCTTGTTGCTTTGAATGTCTTTTCGCAAATCTGACTACTAAAAAGGTCGGGAACATATACACATATAATTTGCTACATTTGAATTTTCACGGAAATTGGTGGAAATATTGATGAGAGCATGAGCATTCAACTCGATACATATAGGTAACAATTTGAGGTGATAAAGTTTCCACCGATCTTGAGGCACAGCTGATTAGCTAGCCATCTGCGTCAAATCCGCAAAAAAAATACACAAAACCATATTTTAGGATGCCGGTATTGTACATCTAACGCAGGGTCCAAGTAAGATGATAAGGCAAATTGCCTTATCATCTTCACGTCCTGGAATACTATGAAGCAACTGGATTACTGATTCAGAACACATCTTTTCCGCAGACTTGAAGCACATCTTATCTTCGCCTTTTAAGTCCAAGGCTGTAAACAAACGTTTGCCCTTTGAAAAATTTGAGATTAGCTGGTCCATATATGCGCAGTTTCTGAAGTATATGATCCCATTGTTGAAACCGCTTCAGGATTAAGAAATCTTTTGTTGTATCCTGTAGAATGTACATAGGAGATGTCGGAAAAATTATTCCTATTGTATTCTGGCCTGATACCATTCAAATGTATACCTTGTGCAGCCATTAGTCTGTGTTTGGGTGAAGCATGTTGGCGTATTGCTTTCAATAGACGAGTATCGCCATTACTGGAGAAACCGAGTAAGGTTATACTTCGCCTCTCCATGTTTTCTTTCGTATGTTTGCATCTCTTTGAGACATCGTTGGAATCAAACCTTTTATCTGTTCCAGAAACAACGAGATAATAAAGGGCAGATTTTTATAGCAGAAATCTACTGAAATTCACAGAAATCCAGTGGGATCCACGATCCACGGATATCTATGGAACTCTATAGACATCCATGGAAATCTACATGGGTGTACACCAGAAATCCACAGCTGTTGACCCCTCTGTTGCATCCTTTCACCAATATTTTTTTAATATTGATTCGAACAAAATATTTGAAAGAGCATTAGAAGACTGCAATGAGGTAATTTTTATCAACTGCGTGAACATTAACAATCTTCGGTATGCGGACGATACGGTTTTAATTGCTGATTCTCTGGAAGGTCCTCAAACATCACTTGATCATTGGGCTACTGAAAGTAGACAATTTGGAATAAAATTGAACGCCAGAAAAATTAAATGGATAATGATTAGTACCTACATACATAAACCAAACCTAGGATGTCAGGTAAATGAAGACTGAGATAACATGCAGGAGGTTCGTGCCAGGATTGAACAAGCCAGAGTATCATTTGTAAAAATGAAGCCCGTGTTATGTAGTCGAGGTTTCTCGCTCTCCGTTCGCACTCTAGTACTCGAGTTGAAAACATTAAATTTTAAAAGTCAAGCAGGTTAAATCTGGAAGAATCGGTGCATGACTATTAAATGTGTCCATTATTTTTTCCGATTAGCGTGCGATACTCCGTCTTGTTATAAACGAATATTTCTACTAGATCGATTTTTTTCTCCACAGGAATAAACTCTAAAATATGAAATTGATCATCCTAATGTTCCTACAATTCCAGCCCAAACAATTAATATTATTTTTGTCAATGTTGGGGTGTGACCCTCATCCCTTATTCATCATGGCGGACTTTAATTGGTCTAACACCGATAATAACACTGGCAACTTTAATTATTTATTTTTAATTAAAGTCACTTGACGATTTTAATTGTTCTATTGCATGACAACTTCTAATTACCCAAAAGTTTGAATAGAAAATGTTCCTAATAAGTGAGCAAGTGCTAAAAAGTATAAAATTTAAAACAAAAAAATTGATGGTGTAGATATTAGGGTTGGACTTACTAAAATAGAAAAAAAATTATTGCCTAAATATAGCATTAATTTAAACAACATTATGCAAATTTTATAAAGAAATTTAATTATTCTATTGACACGACTTGTAAAACAAAATTATCCAAAAATGGGAACTTGCAACAGAAGCACATTTTCTTTATAAAAATGTTTAAAACCGAATACATTTTAACGTGATTGGAATATTTTTGATAAAATCGACTGAGTTTTAGAATAGAGAACACGTTCCTAGCTAACTGCATCAAAAATCTGCATTCCAACATCGTTTTTTCTTATGAATTGAATTCGCTCGAATCCCAACCAGATTATTTTTTATGTTTCTGACTATAATTTCAATACTACAACGCAAAACTGGGTCAAATTGATCGATTTCTGCCTAAAAGATGAGTTTCTCGATTATTAGGCCAACCAGTGCACAGATTTTCTCTATAGTCCAAATTAGTATTCATTTTTAGTTGCAGATTATTAAATTATAAATGCATATTTTCCTGATAAAACGTCTCAAACTATTGAAAATAAAGGGTGTCTCAGAAATATTTTCGGTTGTGGATCCGTTCTCTGGCGCAGTATGTTCCGGAGAAACGAGATAGTTGATGGCAACATTGCAACATTGTTAAGTTTTAGTTGCAATGGAGCGTTTTAGGGGGCCGCAACGTGCTTTTTGTGTTCGTACGTTTTATAAAAACAATGATTCCTATGTTCTTGTCCGTCGTTTGTACAAAAATCATTATAACACAGCAAGAATGAGAGATGTCCCAAGTGCAAATTTGATTAAATATTGGAGACACGATAACTAGTAAACCTTCCGTGGGACCTGGTCGTAAACCGTAATAACAGAAATATTTATACCCAGGTTTACTCAGATGACGTAGTAACCGTAGTCATGGGGACAAACTGGGTCAACGGGGCAAACCTGAGTGGTGTCAACCCTGAGAAAACAGCTATAATCCTCTTCACGAAAAGAAGAAAACTGGACGATCTAGTCCCTTCCACTTTCTTCGGAAAGCAATCACAATTCGTCCGCGAAGTTGAATACCTAGGAATTATTTTGGTTGCAAAACTAACCTGGAACGCCCATATTGAATACGCCATCAACCACCAACTAAGGTAAAATGGCGCTTATGGCCACCAAAAGAGCAGTGGGAAAAACATGGGGATTTCTACCCCACGTAGTAGGTATATTGGATTTATACAGTAGTGGTAAGACCCAGAATAACCTACGAATTAATAGTCTGGTGGCCAAAAGTCGAACAGAGCAAAGCAATAATGGAGCTATCCAAACTTCAAAGACTGGGCGGTCTGCATAATGGGTACAATGAGAAGCACTCCAACTACTGCTATGGAAACCATACTAAACCGCCCGCCGCCACTTGATATCATTATCAAAGCTGAGGGAAGAATGAAGGCTTACCAGACTCAACTGTAACCAGAACTGGAATCCGAGTAGAATATTCGTACCAGGATATCAAACATTGTTACCAACTCACTATTTGAGATGAGAAGTGACATCATGACCCCGATAATAAATACTCACAAACCGTTTCAAATCCAGATTAACTGAGAAAACAGAACAGGAAACTCACTAGTCCAGAATGTAAAGTTAGTGTAACTACCCCCAAGATCAAAATAGTATATTCCAAACCAAAATACATGCAATAGAGATATACCTGCGGGAAAATCTGAAAAAGGGATATGTGCATAAGGATATCACGATCTTCTCCAGACAGCCAAGCAGCTATTAAAGCTCTAGCATGCTAACAGTTAAACTCTAAATTAGTGTGGGACTGCCTGCAATATTAAAAACCTCGATACGTGGTTGCTTGGACAAGTGGATCCGAGAGGAACACAAAAACCACTGGTATCAAATACCGGGGCAACACCACAATAAGGCAATGGTAATCTATCCTACAAGATTAGCCTCTGAGAGTGCGAAGGAACCAGATCATTGTGACGGGACTGTTAACCGGTCACTGTACAACTGAGGAAACACCTACACAAGATAGGAATCTACCAAGATGAACCCATCGAACGAAGAATCAGCCTCACACATCTTTTTCGAGTGCCCTGCACTCGCTTACTGGAGAACCCGACACCTCTTGGAGGAGGAATCTGTCCAGGAGGAGGGTCCCCTGAAGTGGCCAATAAAGAGGCTACTGCACCTGGCGAAGGTGTCAAACCTATTCTAGCAGAAATTCACACAGCAAGGGATAAAATAAGCTAACTAGCTGCAGTGTCAGGGGATCACTAAACTTTGCCTTGCTGCCATTGATCAAATCAATCAATAAAACCTCCCGGACGTCCAAGGTGAGCAAGATCGAATGAAAATATTGAATTGAATGAAGATATTTCCAGAGAGGGTTATCAGTCGCAAATTTTTTCTCATGAGGATGCCTCAAGAGTAAGGTATGCACACCACGATATGGGAGAATTGAAGCAAAAAATAACAGATATCAACTCTATTCCTCGTGCAATGCTTCGGAGAGTGATCGAAAACTTCAGTTCAAGATTAGGGGCCTTATTTTCCGTAGTTCATAAAGCCTGGCTTAGTGGAAACGCTTGGCTTTTTGTGTGACAAAGCCAAGTTCTTCCAGTAAGCCAGGCTTCATGAACTACAGAGAATATGGCCCTAAGAGGGTGTGAAAACATGAACGGTGCTCATTTATCCAATACTCTTTTCTATAGATAAAAATTTAATGTTTAGGCTTTCTTTTTGTAAAAAATTTATCTTGGTAAAATGGGTTTAGTATTTTTTTATTGCATAATATAGGCAAATATTTTTGAACATGCAAAAAATTCAATGTCGAAATCGTTAAGTTTCTGGGTTTGGCGACGCTTATCCGAAACATAACTATATCATGTAGTAAGTAGATATTTTTGAACCAATAGTCATTATATTTACCCACGTTGAAACTTGAAAATTTTCTTAAAGTTGCAATAAAACTATTATTGCCACAAAAAAACAATTTACAAAGTACCTACATTGAAAAATTATAGTGACTTGAATATTGTTTTTCCAAAAAAGCTATATACAGGGTGTTACAAATTCGCTACTAAGTATGGGGATATCGGTAATTATAAGAGATAGGTAGTTACAGGATAGTTTAAATTGGGGCAGTTTATTTGCTCATCAAAATGCTGTTTCGAAATTTGGAATATTTCAAATAGGTAGGTATACCTACTTCCGGGGATATTCGAAAAAAACCGAAATTTTTCAAAATCGTTTTCATTTTTTCTTGAGCTTATTTGAAGAGATACTTCAAAATAAATGACATTTCATCATTGGCTTTTTTTTATCCTTACCAGCTGTCGAAATCGAAGCGCTAACGCATGCTGGGAACCTGAAGAAAAAGTTACTAAAAATGTCAACTTCACTTTCTATCGTGTTTTCAACTATAGTATCTTTGAGAAAAGTTTGTAGATCTGGGAAAGTAAACTGATAGGCCTGTAATTCTCTAGGTCTGATTTATCACCTTATTTAAATAGGAGGACTACTATAGCGCTATTCCATACATCTGGTATTTTCCCCTCTTCCAGGCATTTATTAAATAGTTCGCATAATGTTGTGATTATAGCTTCTCCTCCTTCTTTTATAATTTCTATTGTTATGTCGTCATTTCCTGGTGCTTTGTTGTTTTTCATATTTTTTAATGCTAGCATTATTTCGTCTCCATTTATGTCGGACATATCTTCTGAAACAACGTTCAAAATGTTTTGTTGAGTTGTTCGATATATGGGGAAGTATGTAGTTCCTTGTCAAAGTTTTCAGTTATTTCCATTATTTTTTCTACGTCTTTTGTCTCTGTTTTTAAGACATATTATCTATCTTCTGCCCTCAACCTTTCTTATGCATTTAAGGTTTTTATTTTCGTCTATCGCCCTCTCAACTTGAACTTCCCAGTATTTTTGAAGATCTTTTCTAATTAGCTGTCTCGCTTCCTTAGATATCTGTTTGTATCTTTTGGTTTGTTCTGTCTTAACAGTTCATTTCTTCCATCGATTATTTCTCTGGTTTTTTTACTGAGCTTCTCAGTCTTTACTTTTTCCTTTTTAGCCACCTTCTGAGTCGCTTCTTTCAGTGATGTTGTAATGTTGCTTGCTAAGACTTCCAAGCTGGGAGGGTTAATTTCATTTTTGTGCTTGACCGTTGGAAATGACCCACGTCCATTTCCTTTGTTTCTTCTTAAAGAATAGATTCATTGCATATAACTGTTTTTGGGATAGAAAGTCAAGCAACATATATCCTCGTTCATTCCTTTCATCAAAGCTGAACTTACCTAAGTTCTCTTCCGAATCATCTTGCTGTTTTTCCATTTTGGCGTTAAAGTCTCCAATGATGATTGTTTGTGTGCTTTTATTTTTATTCATTATTGTTGATATGTCCTCGTTAAATGATTCTACTTTTTCGTTGGTGTGAGTCGACTTAGGTGCATAGCATTGGATGCATTTATGTGTATTTAGGCGAGATTTTTATTGTTATTGCAGCAACCCTATCGGATATGCTGTCATATTCTGTTATATACGAGGTTATTTTCTTATTTATAAAGAAACCCACTCCTCTTTGACTTTCGCTTTCTGCACCTCTGTAGTACAAAGTGTATCCCGAATTCAGTGTTATGCAGCTTTTTCCCTTTCTCCTCGTTTCGCACAGACCTACTATGTCCCAAGTGATCTTTTCTAACTGTTGCTCTAAGTCATCTTCATTTCTCATTAGTGTTTGAACATTTATTGTTGCGACTGCCAGGTTCGTAATTCTCTGGTAGCCTATCTTCCGGATATTCTTAGCCAGGGTTGGATGAACCCACCGGAATACCGGGAAATTCCCGGTGGGCCGATCGGAGTGTGGGCCGATCTTTAGAACAACAGGATTATCAAGATACCTTCAAACCAAAGTCTTAGATCAAACTGACGGCCTCAATATTATGAAAGCACATAAGAATGGTCAATTCAACTTGTGGCGCATTGAAAAAAGAACAACGCAACATGAAACCGTGCGTTCGGTATTTTAATCTGAGGTCTCCGAGCTTGAATTAACCGTTCGTTTATTTAAAAAGTGTACCCAATGCAGGCTCATTCGCGTTCGTTTATTAAAATTTCGGGCACTTTGATACAGCGTTCAACCTGCTCTGTTCGCTCGCTGGTCACGTGATTACGGCTTCGCTCAGCACGCACTGCTCTTTGAGCAAAATACCGAATGCAAGGAAACAAGTATGAAGTCCTAAGAATGTTTGACAATTGGGCAAAAACGGGACTGGAAGCAAATGAAAGTGATGTAATAATTCAAGACTCATTACCCGCAATTCATTCTCATAAAAAAAAGGAGATGCCGCGGCTATTTTACGGGAAGAATTTAAAGATTTTGGGAGAAAATGGCCTGACTCGAAAAGGACGGAGTTGTATGACCTCTCTGGATCCAATGATGGAGATGAAGATAATGTAAATGACATAGGATTGCATACAGGGAATGAATTAGAACTTTCAGAAAGAGTGTTGATCACATTCACTTTGCAAACAATATTTGGTTTGCTGTTTCAATGTTTGGTATAACTACAGATTATACATCTGTGCTAGTAGTCATCTTCAAGGCCTTTACCAGTATGTCTTTTATTTTAGCGTTTCCACAGGTAGGGTGCGAAAAATGCTTTTTAACACTTGAAGACATTAAAAATCGGTTAAGGAATCAATCGACTTACAATGGAAAATTTGGATGCGTTGATGATAGTGAACTTACATAACAAAATCTTAGGATTGTTGACTTTTGAGAAGATTCGTATGGAAATGTTCAACTTAAGCCCCCCATTAAAGAAAAAAATATCATTTTGATTGTTTGAAATCATCTTTGAAATAAAAAACAAGATGAGAGTTATTTTTAAATTTTCCATTCTGCGTTTTCATTCAGCATTTTATTGTTTTTTCACTGTCATTATTATATTATTAGATCACATCTATGTGTGGGGATGTGCCCCATAAATCCATCAACGTATGGGCCGCTAGACTGAAATTTCCCGGCCCACTGCCAAAAGTTCCTCCAACCCTGTTCTTAGCACCCCTGACCTGTGTCTTGTAACAACCGCTACCTTGGTTGGAGACTTGCAGGTCGCCGGAGACTTGGGGCCGTTTCAAGTTTCTTCTTATCATATGAAGGTAGTGTAGGGTTAAAACGCCAGAGGCTTCCTACTGCTGCGGGTTGGCGAGTGTTAATTTCAGCGCTTTTGTCATAAAGAACAGACGCTCTTTGTAGCCGCTCATTTAAGATCAGACGCTACGTGGAAATCTTCTACGCACACTAGTGTGGAGAAAATCCTTATCAGACTGAGTAGTGCTGGATACCAGGTCATAGGTTATGCGGAATACCTAGCCATTATAACCAAGGTCAAACATCAAGCCGTAATAACAAGCCGAATGCAAAATGCTCTAAACATCGTTAAAAATTGGAGCAAAGGCGAGGGATTATCCCCAACCCCAAGCAAAACAATTCTTGTCCCATTCACAAGAAGAAAAAAGCTAAATTTGAAAGCCCTCACCCTTAACGGTACAACACTAACATTTTCCAACGAAAAGGGTCAGCCTGGAGCCAAACTAACGGAAGGAACTGGACTGGGCATTTCTGGCCCGAACTTTGAGCTCTCCAAGGCATTGGGCAAACATCTTACAATATTTCAAGCGAAACTGCTTGCTGTAAACATATGTGCACAAAAGTGTCTCAACCAAAGCCTCAAAGGATACTATCAGATAGCCAAGCTGCCTTAAAAGCCCTAAGAGCTTACAAATGCACCTCAAAACAAGCATATTTATCCCAGGCAGAAACACCGCAAAAGAAAACGGAAAGAAAAAACAAGAACACAATATTGTGCCTGAGAAATACAACGTAAAATCTCTAGAAGAGCAAAGCGTGAAGGGGTTGTACATGAAGAAATTAGATCAAAAATTACAAAGTAGTATGAACTTCCAATATGTACCTTGAAATGCATCACCACTATATCAAAGAGAATATTTACAATGCAGCATTTGAAACCCTAGGCAAATTACGAAAAAAATGGGAGAAGGGCGAAGGCCTCCACCTTATTGGTGGGATCAAGAAATAGAGATAGACATAGCAGATTAAAGGAAGAAATACCAACAGTATCTAAGTTCAAATAAGACACGAGGCAAAGAAATATAATAAAGAAGCACAAGTAAGAGTACGAAATAAAATAGTACAGAAAAAAAACGAATCATGGAAAAAAAGCTGTTAGTCTAGGAGCTAGCCCATGTCACGTGTGCAGTTATATGTCCCCTAAGTTTTTGAGCGGGGCTTCATTGAGCATATATTGGAGCTTCAAAAAACATTGTTCACATGATCCAGATCATGGTCGTTTGGTCGTCATATTTGAAAATGGCCGCCATGTTGCTAGATTTTTTGTTTGACTATATCTTCGTACACAGTGCTCCGATTTTTAATTTTCAAAGTTCATTCTATTGCTTTTTTAAAGGCAAGAAAATCTTGTAGTTAAAAATTTTTTGGTAGATTCAATAGTTATTGAGATACAACGATTCTGTCACTACATCTGTTCCCATTTATCTTCGTGGCGTAGTTAAAGATGGTCAGCCAAGATGTTTAACTATAAAGAATGTAAAGAATGACAATTGGAGAAGAAGATACGTTGAAATCTGATCATGAAGAAGCAGATGACAGAATCCTAACCCATATTTCTCACATAACACCGACTTCAAAAATAAATAACGTGCACACATGTGGTTATTTGTTCCACCGATACTGATGTTTTTGTTACTGCACTCTATCACTACCAGCAGAAGTGGAAAAGGGTAGGACTTAGGACGTGTATGATAAGTTTCACGTTGCCTTTCAAGTAGAGAAAACATTGCGGTACATTCCACTTCACTCCTTTGATGGCAGAGTACCAACCACTTATTGTTTTAACAGCTTAACGTTGTATTCATTCTTCAACCGGCTGCGATACTACAAGCAAAGTTACTACTACGTTATTGACAGCTATAAAGTAGCAGAATCGTGTGACAAAGATCTCTTTTTAGAATTTGACATGATGGAGAGAAAGGCAGGAAAATTTTGGAATTGCATTTCCATCAGTTTCATCATAAAAAATTACAAAAACCATCAAGATTTGGCCCCTACTTCAGAATCAATCCGTATATAAAACAGAGCTATTTACAATTCTACAAATAGATTTATGCTCCAGAACCGTTTGAAAAACTTAATCCGTTGTGACAGACGATCCGAGGGATCCTGAAGGTTTTCTTGAGTCATGTAATTGCTAGACGTGCTTCAGACAAACGGTATGTCCCTGTAGAAGATTGGAAATAATGTGTTTTGACTTTTCTACATGAAGAAGTAGTGTTTTGGACAAATGCAGAATCCTCATAAATAAGTAGCATTTTACATTACATTTTCAATATTCAGTTTAATTTGAAAAAGTATACTTTTCGCACCTACTTGGCTTGGTAAATACATTTTCACATTTAAGACCAGTTTATTTATCTTCAAATAAACTTGCTGGTAACTATCTGCAAGATAAATTTACCGTTCTATAATTCTATTAATCGGCGCATACCTGACAATTTGTCAGAAGGTGGATAAATTGGTCCTTAATCAAATTTTTACTTGCGTTTGAAAATACACTATAATGATTCTGTTTTTCAAAATTAAGCTATATTTCAAAAACTACAACCTTTTGCAAAAAAGTGTTCTTATAAAATTTGTTCGCCTTTTAGAAATGAGCAAAACGTTCTTTGAAAAATTGAAATCTGAGCACTGAGTAATAAGGAGATATAGTCAAATAAAAAATCCAGCAATATGGGGGCCATTTTTAAATATGGCGACCAAATGACCATGATCTGAACCATGTGACTAATGATTTTTGAAGCTCCTATAGGTGTCTAATAGAGCCCCGCTTAGAAACTTAGGGGACATATAACTGCACACGTGACACGAGGTAGCGCCCGCACTATGTGCTCCATAATAATATTTATCTGGGAGGTAAAAGAAACACAGAAAGCTGGAGATTACTAAAAAAACATGAGGAAAACAAAAAAAGGACAATATCAATACGCAATAACAGGAAAGAGTACTTTGAAGAATTACCTACTAACAGAACGGGCAGAGTTATGCAAGAAGAAGTTAAAAATCACTGTAGCTTCTTGAAAAATGATAGAACACCAGGCCCAATGGGAAAGACCAATATCAACTTAGAACTAATAAAGGCAGTAAAAACTCTCTATAGTGCTGCAAAGACCAATATTAAACAGGCAAGCATAATCAGTAAGGGCTTTACAGCAATCCCAAACTGTTGCTTTAACCCTCCTTTGGGTAAATTGAAAATTTAACCTTTTTTCAAAAAAAATCTTGTGTTCTACTATTATGATCAGTAAACATTTCAAAATTTATATTGTTTTTTTTTTTTCATTTTTATATTATTTTAAATTTTAATGTTCTGATGTAAACGCACTCAAAGCTAGCCATTTCTATTGTTGACTTGATTAGTCATAAATAGCGCATTGTAGCAACTGAATCGGGTTTATACCGACATCTTTTCATTGAAATCCAAAAAAAAAATCCGAATTTCTCCTGACAAGATTAAGAAAAGGTGGCCCAAACACGAAAACTCGTATTTCAAATTTTGAAATGGCATTTTGATGAGCAAGAAATTGCGTAACTTTGCCCCAAGTTCACCAACCCTGTATCCCTTATGGTTATCGAGATTCCCATATTTACTCACGAAATTGTAACACCCTGTTGTTGCCGAAGCCAATTTTCAATAAATGTCTGTAAATATAATTTCATAAACATTTCAAAAATGCTGATTCGAAGCTGGAGTTGAAAAAATCTCACGTTTCAGCAAAATATTAAATCAACATCACAGAGAGTAGCTTTGTTTCCACCACGAGTTTCAAATTTCGCTCTTTCATCCAATTATTATATTTTTTATCTTACTGAATGTATGAAAAATGCATTTTAGAATCCAACTTTGCGAAACTTCAGAGCCGTTCATTGAAAATTAATTAAATCAGCATATCATTGTTACATTATTTTAGTGAAATTTTGCAATTCTAATTAGCTAGATTGCGTCAAAATACTTATTAATAAATCAATGAATGCGTAAAATAATACCTACAATTTTAATATGTTTGGTTAATAATTTCTGAACAATTCCCAATTTTTCATGCTTATGTGAGCATGTTCAATGTTGAAAGAGTCCTAGATCTCCATCGCCACATTATTCCTTAGTTAATTTTGTATAATTTTCTCAATAAAACCTATAGACTTTGATAAAACTTTCCTACTGATAAATACTTCAATACAATCTGGCATGTTCTATCAAAGAAGCCACATTTAGAAGGCAATCGATGTGGCATGCGAAATCCTAGAGCTGGGTTTAATTCCCCGTTATAAATCATTATAATTTTCCACTATACTTCACACGGAATAATTGCCCAATTGCTGTCTGCCATGAAGGCTTTGCTTTCATCTTTTTAAATCGCGTGCTCAATCTCGATTTAACAAACACTTTTAACTACGCTTTTGATATTTTCCAAGTATGAATCATTTAATTTTAAATATTGAGAAGAAAAATATTTTTTTTCCAACAATCAATTTATTGTTCTTATTATATTTATTTAAAGTTTTTCTTTCTTGTTGCAGGGGCTTTGGCAAACAAGGTTACCAATGTCAAGGTAAGCATAATATTGTAATACTTTAAAGTGAAAAAAATATGTTTGTTGATTTTCTATTTTGTCATGTCATATGTTAAATATTCCATTTAAAAATCGCACGCAACATTTTCATTAAAATATCATTTTAAGTGTCACAAACAAAACAGTGTTATTCAAATAGCAAATTAACTTTTTATAGAGGCCTTTCGGTGTCGTGCTTTAAATTTTTTAAAAAATCTCTTTAAAAAGCACATTTTAATAAATAAGGAAGTCATTGAGCGAAAGAGTTTATGTTGCAGAGAATCCGTTTTAAAATACTTTGTTACTTTCGGAAAAAAGCTCCCTCTAAAGAGCTCTTTTGTTGTTTGGGGTGTCAAGTTCAAAGTGCCTCTATCGCATACGTTTTTATTTTTAACGTAACAAAATAAACTTTAACATTTTGCTTGGAATCTATAAAAAGTATAATGTTGTAGTTCAAAGAGACGAAAATTGATTTTATAAAATTGAATAGGTATATCAAGTATTATGAATTGCATTTTTACTGAGAGAATAATTTCGAGATTTTATGCAATATGACAATAATTTTAATTTTATTTTTCTCCTGCTGAAATTATTTGTCCACAATAACAATGGACTGGTCATATAGATTTAAAAAATATATATATATAAAAGAATTAAGAAAATTAATTACGAGATATACAGGGTGTCACGAAAGGTTTGTTACAAACTTCTAGGGATGGTAGATCTCGTAAAAATAAAGCTTTTTTCTGCGATTGACAAGAAATGTCAGCATTTTTGACCAGTTGACAGGTCGCAAAACTCAATATTCTGGTATTTCAATTATGTTTCCATAGTTGCTAAGAAATCAATGAATAACAATACGGGAAACACTTTTCCGGCCTAGGCCGGGAAAGTGATTCTCGTACTGCTGAATAATTGGAACTAAAAGACGAACATTTAACAGGTATTTAACCGATCCCAGAAAAAATAGTATGTGTATTTCGGTGGAAAAGCCCATTCTCGACCTTCGGTGTTTGCCGGCCTCGGCTACGCCTCGCCCGTCAACTTACACCGTCGGCCGAGAATGTGTCACTTTTCCACCTAATTACACAATATACTATTTTCTTAATAAACATGTGTCCGGAAATGCTTCGTTTTCCAGATACATAGGGTGTCCCACGGTGGATGGCGTATTAGACGTTAATGGAAAACTGAAGAGCGGATCATTTTGAAAATTTGGCAACCAAGATAAACAACCGACACTTTAAAAATACTTTTGTTTATGCGGTGTTGCCGCTTCTACTCTTAACCAGTGGCAACATCGCTATTTTAAATGAAACACCCTGTATGTGATTGCATATTTGGATTCTACGTAAAGTTCTGAGCAGATTTCATGTGATATACTCTATACCTAAGTTCAACTGTTTTGGAAATATTGACAGTTGAAAATTGACTTTTTGCAACTTTGACAGGCTGTAAAACCTGAACGGTTGATTTTAGAGGAAAACCGATTTTACATTCCTATGTTAGATTATTTTTATAAACTATCATTTGACACCAACTTTGAATTTAATCGGAGATTAAATTTACTTGGAATTTTTAATCATGGATTAAATTCAAAGTTGGTGTCAAATGATAGTTTATAAAAATCTAAGACAGGAATGTGAAATCGGTTTTCCTCTAAAATTAACCGTTCAGGTTTTACAGCCTGTCAAAGTTGCAAAAAGTCAATTTTCAATTGTCAATATTTCCAAAACAGTTGAACTTAGGTATAGGGTGTATCACATGAAATCTGCTCAGAATTTTACGTAGAATCAGGGCCCGCTCTAGCTTTTCGGCCATCCTGGGCGAAAGAAGGAATTGCCGCCCCAGAAATTGATTTGGAGGTGAAGTGGAAGGGGGTTATTCAGTGGCGACCCGTGACTTTTATCTTAAGGGAGGCAGCCTTAAAAAAATATAGCGTCGTCGTAGGTAAATTTTTAATTTTTTGGCGGAAAGGAGGGGGGTTGGTAAAGCCCACTGCAGGCGCCGCCGGAGAAAGAACATTTTTTCAAGTGCCACGCCCAAAAACATTTATCTATTTTAGTGTACGTGCACACTAGCGACCTAGCCCAGTGATGCCCTGCTATGCGAGAAAGGCGAAAAATACAATTCTGCGATTTTAAGTAGTTCCTACTTAACGCTTGTCCGAGCGGGTCCTAACGAAGACGATCGGAGCAGAGCGATGAAAGGCGAAATAGTTTGTAATTTGACGCGGATTGGGTTGCGTTTTTGAAAATGGACGTGGAAAAATTTACACAAGATGTTTATTTACGAACACCAATATGGAATCACCAATAGTTCTTCTTACCACAACACAACCGTGATCTAATTGCGAAATTATGACAAGAAGTTTTAATCTCGTATGACCAGCGCCTTCTTCTTCTTCTGTTCCACAACCGTTTTACGATCAACGAATTTTCTAATAGTAACAACAAACACGTTACGTCCGTTTTAAAATTACGCACAGTGTTTCCTTGTTACACACATTGAAGGACTAATTAGGAGCTAGAAAAACAATCGCAAGAGACTCAAGATAGTTTCAATCTTTGTATATGCACACCGAGATGCACACTTTCTCGCATGACTAGTACTCCCTAGTTAGAGGTCTCGCGGCCTTAGGTCTGTTCGCAGAGAAATCACTAACCCAGTCAGAGTGAATTTCATTGGTTGAAACTAGTTTTCTAAATGTTTCTCTGACTGTTTTCAACCAATGAAATTCGCTCTAACTGGTTTGTGATTTCTGCGCGAACAGTTTTATTTATTTATTTATTTATTTACTTGTTTTGTTTTATCGATATAAATGCCACCCCAAATTTCGCCGCTCCGGGCAAATGCCCGGATTGCCCCCCCCCCCTTAAAGCGGGCCCTGCGTAGAATCCAAATATGCAATCACATACAGGGTGTTTCATTTAAAATAGCGATGTTGCCACTGGTTGAGAGTAGAAGCGGCAACACCGCATAAACAAAAATATTTTTAAAGTGTAGATTATGGTCGTTTATCCCGGTTGCCAAATTTTCGAAATGATCTGCTTTTTAGTTCTCCATAAACGTCTGATACGCCATCCACCGTGGGGCACCCTATATACAGGGTGTCAAACTTTGTGAAAAAAATCAATTTTTACATTGATTCTCAGAAGTGCGAGCGTTTTAGAAAAAAAGTTTTTTGTTTATTTTTAAGCAACAAATAGCCTGGTAAAATTTCAGGTAATTCTGTGCCAATTTATTTTTTATTTATGGAGGTCAGTGCCGTTCGTGGTTAGCCTAAAATGGTTTTTAAATTTTATCTCGAAAACTAAGCAGCATACGGAAAAAAATAGGGAGATAAAAAAGTTGTATCTTTAAATGTTCTATTGAAAAAACATATCTTAATTGAAAATAAATCAATCAATCAATCAATCAAAATATACTTTATTGTCGGAAAATAAATTTCATTGACAAAGCATGATCTTAAATAATTAATGTGCAAGTAATTAAAAATTATTGGGTTATAAAAAAAAGAGGTACAATCAATAAAATAAAAAATAAACATAAACATAAATGTCAAAGCACAATCCTAAGCAACACATGTACAATTTTTACTACATCAAACTATAGAGTCATATAGAAGGTACAGCCAAACAGAGAAAAAACATAAAGGTTGCGGTCAGAACAAAACAAAACAATGAAACAAACAAAATTAAAATTTTTCATTTAAAAATTCACTAATATAAGCCTACTCATATTCCATGTAAAAATGTTTTGAGCTCAAGTCTAAACTTTTTAAAACCACCTATCTGCCTTAAGTTAACAGGCAGATGATTAAAAATTTGCCTACTTTTATAAATTAGTGAATTTTGCGTCAATGCAGTCTTGGGTATAGGAAGCTGAATTTTAAGAAGTTGCCTAGTTGGATAAGTTCTTGGATATTCTAACTCATCATAATGTTGTTTGTGCATAAGGCAAGCAGTTTCCATGATAAATATACAGCATACTGTAAGTATTTTATGTTTCAAAAATAGTGGCTTGCAATGCTCCCAACATCCAACCTTACACAAATAGCGCACTGCTCTCTTTTGAATGACAAAAACAGAATCAAACAATTTATTAGAACAGTTACCCCAAAATGCAATGCCATACCTGATATGAGATTCAACCAACGAGAAATAAACCAACTTAGCAGTATTCAAACCAAGTTCATTTGACGCTATTCTTACAGCATAGCAACCACTTGCCAATCGTTTGTTTAGATTTGTAACGTGCTCATTAAACTTAAGTTGAGTATCAACATGAATACCAAGAAATTTACAGCTAGTTTTATTTTCAATTGTGTGTGTGTCTAATAATAAATCATCAAAAAAAAATTTAAATGTCAATATGTTGGTTTTCTTAGAGTTAAAACAAAGCAAGTTAGAGTCACACCAGCTCTTTACAAGATTTAGGTCTTCAGAAATAATCTTTTTCAACTCTTCAATATTTTTTCCGTTCCAGGACAGAGTAATGTCATCAGCGAATGATGTTATTTTAGCGCTAATGGGGAGGTGATTAATATCATTTAAATAAAGTAAAAACAATATTGGTCCCAACACAGATCCTTGTGGAACACCATTGGTCACAGCCAAGTTTGATGACTGAGTATCACCAATCCTAACAAATTGTTCTCTTCCCGAGAAATAAGATTCAAACCATGAGTATGAGATTCCTCCGAAGCCATACATTTCTAGTTTTTTAAGCATTATTTTATGATTTACGCAATCAAAGGCTTTAGAGAAATCACAAAACACAACGGCGACAAGCTCGCTTTCATTAAGACTGACGATTACCTGTTCCAAAAGATTAAACATTGCATCATGGGTGCACTTTAATGGTTGGAATCCGAATTGAGTGTCACTTATTATGTTGTGTTTTGAAAAATATTTTAACATTCTTTCTTTAACTAACTTTTCAACTATTTTTGACAACGTGGAGAGAAGTGATATTGGTCGATAATTACATGGGTTGTCCAATTCGCCACCCTCATAAAGAGGCAACACTATAGCTTTTTTCAGGCAGTCTGGAAATACTCCTGTTAAAAATGAAATATTAATACATTCAGACAAGACATATAATACATTATCAGGCAAGTTTCTAAGCAAATTTATTGAAACATTATCGTGCCCACTGGATTTATTGTTTTTTATTCCTCTAAAGATTTCATTAAGTTCCAATACGTTTGTAGTTTCCAGTACAAATGTGTCATTTATTTTAACATCCAATAGATAACAACCAGGATCCACATTACTTTTCAAGTTTTGTTGTAAAGTATCAGCAACACTACAGTAGAAGTTGTTGAGAATATTGGGATCCAATTTAACATCTGTTTGAAGAACTGAGTTTTTACCAGTTAACTGATTAATTATTTTCCAGTTTTCTTTGCTGGCATTTTTGGAGGAGTTTATTCTATTCTGATAAAACTTTTCCTTAGCTGCTTTTAAAACACTTTTGTAAATTTTTCTATATCTGCAGAAATAACTTATGAACTGAGGACAATCAGTAAATTTGCGAATATTTTGTAACGAACGCATGTTTTTTGATGAAACTTTAATAGCGGGAGTAATCCAAAGTTTACTTTTCTTTTGCTTAATTTTTTGTAATGGAAAAGATTTTAAAAATGCATCAGTTACTAATTTTTGGTATTCGTTTAGTGGTGATTGACAATTCAAAACTGCTGGCCAATTTAATTCCTTGCAAATATCTTTAAATTTTTTATAATTGTTGCTGCTAAGTAGTCTACCAACTTTATATTTTGGTGGTTTATTTATCGCAAGTTGAAATTTTGCTAAAACTGCCTCGTGATCCGAAATGCCTACAGGAATTACACTACAGCTAACAAACATTTGCTTTAAGACAAAATTTGAACACAGATAATCGATTTTGGTTTGAGAATGAACAGTTATTCTAGTAGGTTCGTTAACATACATCTCTAGGTCAAATGATAAAAACAAGTTAGACAGAATTTGCTGTGCCTCTGATCTGTCATCATCAAAATTTATATTAAGGTCTCCTCCTAGTATCAAACCTGCCTTGGGTGGCAGTTTTGATAAAAGAATTTCAAGATTTTCAAAGTATTGCTTTAAGTTTGAATAATAGGGGGGCCTGTATATACACAAAATATATAAATTATTTTTTTTGTTATATAACAAGGAGAATTCAAAAACATTTTCAATTAAAAGGGTATTAAACTTTGTTATGGGGGTAACATCAATCTACTGGACGATGCTTTTCGTGCAAAAAAACCATTCCACAAAACCTGTGGCACGTCCCTGGAATTACTGGGTCAACTCTGAGCAGTCCAAAAGATACCTCATAAAGGTGTCAACAAACTATGAAAATTTCATTAAATTCGTACAACGCATTTCTAAGAATTAATAAAAAAATTGGCTTTTTTTACAAAGTTTAACACCCTGTATCTGGACAGCGAAGCATTTCCGGACACATGTTTATTGAAAAAAAAGCTTTATTTTTACGAGATCTACCATCCCTAGAAGTTTGTAACAAACCTTTCGTGACACCCTGTATAGACAATTGGCGGACCCAAGATTTATGTCACAGAGCCGCGCCGTGACATTGGTGTCAGAAGTGGAAGTGAGATATAATTCGAGGAATGCAAAGTGAAATCCGATTGCCCGAGTGCCCACTGCGCACACTAGTGTGGACACTAAGTGAACACTGTGACAGTTAGTCAGTGTAAGCAGTGACAATCACCAAAAGAGACTTAACCGATTGTGTAATTTACCCCGGAAGTGACAGTAGGTATACCTGATTTTAGCTGTGATAGTGAATTTCAAGTAAGTTCTAGAAAATTCTATTTGGAAACCGAGGGTGATATAGAATTTGTGACTTTACCGACGTATTTGCTATATCAATCGACATTCAGAAAATACATTCCAAAAAAAATTCTAGAACATTCTATTCGAGAATAAAGCAATTTATCCAATTTGTGACTTGGCCGACGTGTTTGAAACATCAATCAAAGACCAGGAAAGATATTTGAAGAAAGATTGAGGGAAATTCCAGAACATTCTGTACATGCCTATTACAAGACAACTAGCAAAAATGGGAGAACAAAAAATTGAAGAACTTCTGCGCCAAACGTTGGAACTTCAAGAGACCAAATGACAACTAGAAAAACAAGACGAAGAAGCTAAACGACAATAAGAAATCCAAGACGAAGAGGCCAGGCGACAAAAAAAAAAAACAAGAAGAAGAAGAAGCTAGGCGACAACAAGAAGTGGCTAGGCGACAACAAGAACGGCAAGAAGACCTTAGAAAACTGCAGAAAATATTTCAAACCATACAAGGATCTGTCGCTAACCTAGAACAAAAGATTAAGGAAGTGAAAGCCGAAGTTAAAGACGATGTTCAAGAAGTTAAAAACGATGTTTAAGCAATTAAAGATAATGTTCAAGGAGTTAAAGACAATGTTCAAGAAGTTAAAGACGATGTTCAGCAATGAAGACAAGAAGTTGAGACCAAGTTCAAGCACTTGAAGATAAGATGAATAAATTAGAAATACAGTGCATAAATCCAGGTAGTGTTGGAGCATCATTCTCTAGTACGAAGATAAAATTACCAACTTTTGACGGTTCTACGTCCTGGACGCGTATTACCATTGTTTACTATTATACAGAGCAATTGTGATCTGAGCGCAGTGGAGAATGGATTAGCAAATACGTGTATTTCAAATTTCCAATGTTTACTGCAATTCAGCACATCGTCCAAACTATAATGTTCTGGATCACAGTAAATATTGGCAATAATACAAACGCGTGTTGCCATTGCTTACTGCATTGCAGCGTAGCCACGCATTGCGGTGATGTCTTGTCATCTAGTTACTTTGGGGACTTATCGAAAGAGGAATTATTTTAACTTATTTGTTAAAAACGTTTTCTCAAATTTCTTTGCTATTTATCGTTAGTAGTACTCTCGTTTATATAATTTTCTGTTTCATTGGAATCAATGGATTATAAACATATTTTAACTGATACCGATTTGTAGTTCTTTTAGTTCAAAACTGCACCAGTTTCAATGTAATTCAACTTGGTGCTTGTGTAAAGCCTCCTACAGAACGAATTTCCAACGCTAGCCAACGGCACATGTGAACTATGTTGGAACGCGTTGGCTTTGGTGTGGACGGCGGTGTGGACGATGTGCCCACATCCTTTTCACTGCTTTCCAATTCCAACGCCAACGACAGCACATGTGCCGTTGGCGTTGGTCTACGTTGGAAATTCGGTCTGTACGCGGCTTAAAAGGGTTAAGACACGGGCCCGATCCTAGTTTCAGGGAGTAGAGCTCCTCGGGAGAACAAATTTTTCTTCTGTATCATTCTCGTTTACTTTCCGATTACGTTGACAAGGACAAAACATTCGTTCTATCGGGAAGCTCTACTTCCTGAGACGAGAATCGGGCTCCTTCTTTGCTGAGAAGAGAAAAGTGCTACTTCTCGAACCAAGCGGATACAATCGGGAATACCTCCGAATCAGGAAGTGGCAATTAGCAAGAAGCGGCAACGAAATCTGGGAAAAAGCATTGCGGAAAATATGCCAAATCACACAGAAGAAATTAATATGATTTTTAAGTGTACAGGATAATACCTAAATCTATGGAATAAATTAATATAAAGTACTGTTGCATGCTGTTTGTTTCATTTTGGATCTCACGTTTACCCCTTTAATGATCGTTCCAAGTTTTTTTTTTTAAAGCAATATTCTGATATTAAATTTTACTAAGTAGCTGTAATGCAGTAAGCATTCTTATCCACTCTCCACTGCGCTTCGAAGCACAGTTGCTTTGTTTAATAGTAAACAATGGTAATACGCGTCCTGGATCATACATATCCGAAAATTTGAAACCGCTGTACCACACCAACGGATGGAACGATCAAGAAAAAGCTACAGCACTGATAGTGGCGCTACGAGGACCTGCCTTAGATTTTCTTCAGTCCATTCCTTCAATGTTAGTGAGTTAGGCATTTTCTGCAGCTGGGGAAGACATGCAGGAATGGATGGCAGTATCTTCATTCATTGATGGTCTCAGAGATTCCAAGATCCAGGAAAACCTGAGAATGTCCAAGTTCACCAAAAGTAGCCCTTGTCCGAGCATTGGAACTGGAAGCTATCTGTGGTGCCTCACGACCGATAATGCGAGCAGAAGACCCAAAGAATGATTAATCGTCAAAAAAAGATGGTAGCTTCGAGAATGTTATGAGTAAGTTCATGGAGAATTAGAAAGTAGATAAACGGGAAACGACTCCAGACACCAACACCGAGAAACCGAGTAGAATGTTACCGGTGCCATAGGCTTGGTCATATGCAAATTATGCAATGGGATTGTAGAGTAAGGATGTCCTCTCCATCTAGGTGAAGTCTATACGAAGGCACTTGAACTATAGTATAAAAACCGAATTCCGGCATAAGAAGTCTGCGGGTCCTGCCGCTTTTTGGACACAGCATACAAGAAAATGACAAAAAAAATCACATTACTTCAAGCAATCATTCTTCGCTTTGGCGATTTTCAACCGAAACAGAAAACTAATATCGATCTCTACAGATTTCTTTTCAGTCAGCCCTCCAAGTCCTAGTAGGTGATCGTGTCAATATTGTCAACATGGGCGTCGTTACGAGGTTTCTCAGAGGGGGGGGCAGCACTATAATAAGATCATTTCCAATAGCACCGCTGGTAACCGGTGGTGCCACGTCCCTTTTTTGAACATTTTAACGTACTTATTTGATATCGATATATATGTAGTTAAAAATGATGGTATTTTTTTTTCGCAACAAATTCACTGTCCCCATCATTTGTTTAAGCTACGTTTACACTTGGAAAGTTTACTAAGGACCAAATTCTGGACTGACTGGTAAACGTCTGGTTGTTACCTAGCAGGTACTTTTTATTCTCTAGTGACTAGAGAATAGAAAGTACCTGCTAGGTAACAACCAGACACTTACCAGTTGGTCCATAATTTGGCCCTAAAGGAAAGTACTTGCCGCCATTAAACTTGTCCTGTTTAAGCCACAGGAAAGTGCACTTGCTACTTGCCGGCAAGCGCTTTCCAAAAGTTGATGGACCGGCTAGTTTACTTGCCGCTACGCCAAATTTCTGTTTGTACTTTCCGTGTGTAAACGGGTCACAAAAACAGGCGTCCACGTTTCTGTATGAATACCTACTACAAGGAAGCAAAACTATCACCAGTGGCAAGATATCGTAATGTGACTTCCAATTTGATTCTAGGAGAAATAAGACTTCTCATCTACGTTTCTGACTTTGTCAGTTTAGGCTCGGTTCAACTAGTCTTGACGGTTCTTGAAATTTTTGGTATGATAATCTCATAAAATTCCTATAAGAATCAGGATATTCAATTGATATCTCCTTCAAGAGTCGTTTCGACGCACCCAGAAGAGTGGGTACTTCTACGTCTGATCCAATCTCGAACCCAAACTCGTTTTTTCCTATTTTTCTTGCGTTCTAGCACGCACTACCCTACTTGGAGCCATTTTATTTTCTACTGTTTGGCAAATAAACTTGAAAATATGTAAACACAAAACAATGAATAAGTTAAGTGACGGCAAGTACTTTCCAAGTGTAAACGTAGCTTTAGGTAATTGACTTAACGCCAGACTATAAAAAAGGTACCTAACAAATTTTGAAAAAATGGGAAAAAGTAATACGAATACGAACTATCTTTTACTTCTTTCTTGTTCAAAAGACTATTTCTAGGCGGGGCTAGGGGGGGGGGAAATGCCCCCCCCCCCCCAAACGACGCCCATGGTTGTCAATTGTCAATCTCAATCGTGGAAGTTGAGTCATGATTAGTCATGAATAAATCCCCTGTAGGATTTTATCCCAGCCTAGGCTGAAAAAAACATAGTTTCTTTCTTTAGTAAAATGCGTCCGGAAAGTACCTATATGCCTACTTTCAGAACCGTTAACGAAAAACCTCATTTTAGGTACCTACCTATCTACTTGTTACAAAAATAGCTATTGTCTGTTAACCCTCAAAACATTTCTCGCGTAGTACGAATTTGCCATGCGCGCGCCATTTTGCCTATAACCCCCCCTTCAATGAATGTATTTATTTATTCATTAATAATAATAATCCATTATTAATGGAGCGTACCTAGTTTAATTTTAGGAACAAGTAATAGTATCATAATTTATTAAATAGTAATCACTATACTTTATGGTATTACCAATTGCGCCAACGAACTCACCCCAACTTTCGCAAAATTATTCAATTTGTCTTACAGGCAAGGAGTATATCCATCATCATGGAAGTCTGCCGCAGTACAACCTATTCCAAAAAAAGGAAAAAAGACAGATCCGTTAAACTATAGACCAATTGCTCTACTTCCAGTGATATCAAAAGTAATGGAAAGAGTTGTGAACAATCACCTAACCAAGTACTTGGAAAAGTACAAAATTATCAACGATAAGCAATACGGATTTCGAAAATATAGGTCAACTGGCGATTTACTTACATACGTCACTCACTTATGGCAAAAAGCGATTGAGTTGCGGGGTGAAACAAGAACAATTGCCTTAGATATATCTAAAGCATTCGACAAAGTTTGGCATGAAAATCTGCTCAACAAGCTCAAAGCAATGGGATTATCGCCGAAACTTTGCACTTGGTTTGAAAGTTACCTAAAGGACAGATCCATTTATGTTGCACTGGATGGCCAGAACTCCAACTCTTACCAAATAAATGCTGGTGTGCCACAGGGAGCAATCCTTTCGCCAACTCTTTTCCTGATTTACATAAATGACCTCATAGATAAAACAGTAAATCCACTTTATTGCTTTGCAGACGATGGCAATGTAGTCTCCTCACTCATACCACCCACAGGTCTCTCCGCACGTGAATTCCATCATCTTAGACTAACTCAAATATCGCAGATAAATAACGACCTGGAGATAATAGAGGACTGGGGTAACAAAAACCTTGTACAGTTCAACGCGCAGAAAACCCAAGCAGCTCTGTTTTCAAAAAAGACCAGCACCGGTGAGCCAAACATCATGCTATGTGGAAGTGCTGTCACATTACAGAGTCAGTTGAACATCTTGGGGGTTACTGCAGAGACCAACATGTCTTGGCACAGTCACGTGGCAGATATTGCTAAAAGGGCCTCCCAAAAGCTGGGGGTGCTATTTCGTACAAGACATCTGTACACACCAAGCCAATTGCTGACACTCTACAAAGCCCAGATTCGACCAACTATGGAGTACTGCTCACATATATGCAGTGCAGCACCCAAACATACCTTAATGCTTTTGAATACCGTGCAAAAACGAGCTATCAAGCTGATCAATGACCCCGCACTTACTCGTAACTTGGATGGTCTCGAACATCGCAGATCTGTGGGCGATTTATCTCTCTTCTACAGGTACTATCACGGAAAATGCTCTGAAGAGTTGGCACATATGATTCCACCGAGAGTAGCACCTACCAGGCGAACCCGTCAAACAGACGGTAACCATGAATTTACTGTCAAACTAGAGGCACCAAGAACCTCATTATATCAGAATTCATATCTCTGGAGAACAGCATCGCTGTGAAATAAACTCCCTGCGACGGTTTTCCCTGCAGGTTACAACCTGAACCGTTTCAAGACCAATATACACCGACATTTCCGCGCACTTGCCGCTCCTCGAGCGTGATAGGACATTTCCTTGCGAGTGTGCATATCCGTAAAAAAAAAAAAAAAAATGTACCTAATGAATAAATATCACAGATTGAAGCTCTCTCCTCTTCTCTTAGGTAACAAAAGAAGCCTTTCAGCTTGGAATTATAAGATATTTTAAACGAATAAGTATTATCCTCCTTGACATGCAGGTCCGTAGGAATCTTTTTTGTACTTTCTCGATCTTGTCGACATTAGACAGAGCCTGAGGGGCCCAGATAACTGAGGCATATTCAAGATGTGGTCTAACGTCTAACAAGTGTATTATACAATAATATAACTGTTTCAATGATTTTGAAATTTTTAGAACTTCTCACTACAAATCCTAGTGCCCTGTACTATGCTCTATTGACAATTTGATAATAGTGAATAATAATATTTTTTTTTTCGGAGATGCACTCCAAAGTTCTTAATAACCTATACCTCTTGTAGTTTTGTATTTTATAAATAATAATAAATTTTGGTTGAATTGAGCCTTTGAGTGTGGTTGAAGCATTACTGTAGTAGGTGACAGTTTTCTACTGTAGTGATTGTTCTAAAGACCTTGAAATCATGCGCAAAGAGTAAGCATTCTGAATGTTGGGCCCTGATAGGTGAATCATTTATAAAAATGGCAAAAAGTAGTGGCCCCAAGTTACTGCCCTGAGGAATAGTTGATGTTGGAACATAAACCTCGGACTTAGTTCTCCCATTCCATTTTTAACAGTCTGAATTCTTGAGGTTAAGTACGAGTACGAGACCAGATCTATCCATCTCTACTTGTCTGGCTTCCAACAGTACGAGGAGCAATCAGTATAAATTTTGCTATATTTTCCAATATGTGATGCAGTATATTGACCATACCACTATTTTAGGCCTGGTCCAAGTAACTTCGTATAGACTTCGTTCCCAACGCTTTTCAAGATCTAGAGACGCCAGCCCTAATAACAGACAGGAACCAACCAGTACGGAAAGGCGAATGCTGGTTAGTAATGACGAAGCCCCCAAGGTTGTTTACATAATATCATTGGGCAGTTATAGAGGATTAAAATTTGAAGGAAAAATTGAAGGAGAATTTAAAACCATCACTTTTGATACGGGTGCTGAAGTTCCGATAATTAGAAAAACATCAGTCAAGTCTCAGGCAATCCAACCGCTCACTAAAAACCTGTCACTACGAACAGTCATGGGCGAATCGCCACCAGTTCCAAGAGAAGCTATGGTTAAGCTTACTTTTGGATCTATCACCTTTAGGCACAGAACATTATGAATATCCCTAAATTTGGTAATGAAGAATTTGTCCTAACTACACAAGAAGAATCTCAAACAGTTAAGATCCTGGCCACAACCCGGTGAGGATTCCTGGAAGTACGTTGATAAGATCATTTGCGGAAAATTTGAAACAAACCCTGGGTGCTGCGTTGGATTTACACATCATTTTATTGGAGATAAACCAGAAAAATGTCTTGTTGGAAAGACAAATGGAGACATTATGATGAGAATTGCCAATGTTTTTTCCGAACTCTCGAACCAGTGAAGCAAATATCGAACTGTAATCTCTCGGATAAGCGAAATTTTGTGAAACCGAAATTGGATACAGACACCTTGATGCAGACTTTGGAGAAATCATGGTAACACCTCGATCCAGATAGACTTCAAGGAGCCACGGATTTCATCTTGAAATAAGACTTATTTGTGATGGATGACGAAACCGGATGGAGCAGTTTAATTCAACACAAAATTGATACTGGATTGGCACACCCAATTAGACAACCACCTCAACGCATGCCTGTACCTAAACAACAGAAAGCAGAAAACCGAACTGATAAAATGCTTCAAGAGGGAATTATTGAAGAATCAAATAGTCCATGGTCTGCGCCAGTAGTATTCGTTACAAAGAAAGATGGAAGTCTTAGATTTTGTGTGGACTAACGTGAGCGTAGTGACGTCACCAAAAAGGACAGCTTCCCTCTTCCGAGGATAGACGATAAATTAACAACTCTATCGGGCTCCATATGGTTTTCCACCTCGGATCTTAATACCGCCATCTGTATTCCAGAGCGCTGTAAGCATTGCATATTTGTAACGGTGGGCTTTTAAGGGTTAAAACTCTAAAGATCCCAATTTTTTTTTTTATCTATTGTTCGTTTTCGGGTTTTTTAAAGCAAATAGGGTCTAATTAGGCTACAAAAACATGTTTTCTCAACATTTTTATTACAAACTCGTGAAAACAGCAGGCTTTAGCACTACCTAATAGCGTTGACTTATTAGATAAATCCTAAATATTGAATACATACATACAACAATTATTACTTGCTATGAAAGCCTACGTTACATGTCAAACAAATTCCAACATCACATTTTTTGCACATTGTCCTGCTACTTGTGTTACAGAGTTCCATAGCGCATCTTCTTCTTTCATTGTCCGGCATGTAAATAAGGAGATGATCATTCCGGTCGTATCTAATGTCACTTATTCTACTATATAGGTTGTCAAAAATTCCACCACCATTTTTTTGAACGTATGCCAATACGATACCTTCCTATGTTCTCGTCCATCAAGTCAGTACCTCGCATTGATGAGTTATACTTTCCGATTAGGTTGGGTCGTCGAACGGACATAACTTTTTGACATAATTTTTTTTTTCTTTTTGTGAATATCTCATTACGTTAGAAACTGGTTCTACACCATAGCATGTTGATGCCACGGTAACAATATCATTATCTGCCCATCTGTCAAAAAAAAATCCAGTTGTTCCATCAAGTATGGAACGGGTTGATTTTTTTTGAAGACATGCCTTGGAGGGAAGAGTTATTCTTTTTGGGATGCCATTTTCCCTCACGGTACCTATACACCAGTATCCCTCGTCCCTCAAATCTTCTAGTAGGTAAATACTTGTAAATAAATTATCTACATATAGTTTGAATGGTAACTGATTTTTTCCTTCAGGCATTTCTCTCAACATCATTTTCAGTGCTGCTGAGCATTTGCCATATAATATCTCATCGGATGCATTTGATCTAGGGTTTTGTCCCTGATATAAATCAAGGTTTATCAAGTAGCCGCATTTTGTATTCAAGCACCTCATTTTGTACCCAAACCGGATGGGTTTTCCTCGGATAAATTGTTCACACGAGTGTCTGCCATAGTATTTAACTAGGTCGTCGTAACTGATATCTTCTTCAGGTACAAAATGTGTTAAAAACGCGTCTTTCAACTTATCCATAAGCGGTCGGATTTTCCACCCTTAGTTATTTAGAACCGGTTAGTTATTGTCAGCACAGTGCAGGTATTTCATAATGTCAAAAAAAAAAAACGATTTCTTCTCATAGAATTTATTACTAAGGGATTTCCCATATCGGTTTGAGAATCCCAATAGAATCGTTTTCCAGGTTTTTCATTATAACCGCTCAAAATAAATTTCCCTAGAGCACATTCGAGTTCATCAATGGTAATTTTAGGGTCCTGATTATTTTCAAAAGAAGCATACTTTGTTGATTCGCATCACAAATATTCAAAGATGTTATTGGTCCAGAATAATTCAAACATTTGAAGCGGCGAAGAATTACCGAATTTGGAATAATCAGGTGTGATGAAATTCGTTTTGACATTCTCAAACATTTCTTTACTCCATTTATGATGAAGCTTCTCTTTTTGGATGGGAATGGGTTGATTATGAAGGTTCTCTTTTTGGATAGGAATGGGTTTATTATGAACCTTCTCTTTTTGGATAGCTATGAGTTGATTGTTTAGAGCTGAAACTGGTGATGGTGACAGGTCATCGGAAAACCATCAATCCTTACATTATTTCTCAACCTTATTTCAGCACCAGCGAGGAGTTGCCGAGGCGGTTGATGATTTATATCTCCCTCTGTATCTTCATCACCAGATTCCTCGTCTGTCAGAGCATTCACATCTGGTGGCTCAGTGTATATTGCGACCACGTCCAAGTCTTCAGCGTGAGCAATTTCTGATGCTTCTTGCAATGTAAATTCTCTTCTATAAAAAATAATGCATAAGTATGCAATGTTTTTTTTTTTTCAAATTTTAAAATATGCATAAATACACCAATTATTCATCCACCCAGACACTAATTGCTACAAACAAATTGGCAGTCATTTCAAACATAAAAAACGATTTGTATAAAAATATACAAAAAAAATAGGGAATGAAAAGTCCCGGCGTTATATATATGTAACGCTCGATTTTCAAGTCCGCTACTGCAAAACCAAATAACGTTTATTGCATTTCCGACTAAAATGACATAAATACAATCATTCTAGATTACGCTTAAAACATAATATGCTGAATTACCCTAATTTCAAATACTTTATACATACTTACTTCAAATTCTCCATTTTTCACTCATTTTTTTCAAATATAAATTTTTCCGACTCACTTCACAATTCACAACAACGGGATATCTATAAATGACATTCAAAAGAGTAAAGAGCGGATAGTGGGAAGTGGCAATACACAAAGATGACAAAGAGAAAACTGCCTTCAGTACCGGAAGCGGATTATACCAGTTTAACGTAATGCTTTTCGGATTGTGTAATACTCCCGCTACGTTTCAGCGACTGATGCATCTAGTTTTGCGAGGCCTTACAAGGAGAACTTATCTGGTATATTTAGATGATGTCATGATCATGGGAAATTCGTTCTAAGAACATCTCAATAACCTGAAAGAAGTTTTTGACTGCTTCCGGAATGCCAACTTGAAACTCAACCTCAATAAGTGTTTTCTATTTCAAAGGAAAGTGGAATTCTTAGGTCACGTGGTATCCAAAGATGGTATACAAGTTATAGGAAAGATAGTTACTGTCACGGATTAGTCAAAACCACGCGACATACATGAACTAAGGAGTTTCCTAGGATTATGTTCTTGTTATCGAAGATTTGTGGAAGGATTCGCCAATATAGTTGTTCCGCTTCATCGATTAACGAATGAAAAATCAACTTTCAATTGGACCCAAAAATGCGATTCAGCATTTAGAAAATTGAAAGGAGCATTATGTACAAGCCCAGTGTTGTCCTATCCCGATCAGAAGGGCTTGCTGATTCTGACATAGATGCAAGCGACACCAGTAATGGAGCTGTACTTTCACAAAATCAAAATTCACAAGAGCATATCGTAGAATATTAGAGCAGAACCTTATCAAGAATTATTGTGTCACCAGAAGAGAGTTGCTTGCCAAAGTAAAAGCAGTCGATCATTTCCATGGCATAAGTATCTATACGGACGTAAGTTTCTAATTGGAATGGATTACGCAGCTCTAAAATGGCTTTTAGAAATGAAAGCTCTCGAAGGGCAGCTTGCTAGATGGATTGAGAAATTGCAGCAATACGATTTCCAAATTAAACATTGACCTGGAAACCTACATAAAAATGCTGACGCTCTGTCTAGCCGGCCAGGTAAAGAAGATTGCAAGCATTGACAAAGAATCGATATGCATAAGAAAAACACTGGCCCGGCTGTGAGAAGAACGGGTCTTATCGTTGATGATAAATGGACTACCAAACAAATAAGAGCAGATCAAGAATCAGACCAGGACATCAGGCAATTTCTACATCTTAAAGAAAATGATGAATGTAGGCCAGAATGGAGGGAAGTGTCGAACAAGAGTTTGATTCACAAGGCGTCGTGGGCTCAGTGGAACTCTGGCTGTAGAAAATGGTTTACTGAAAAGAATTTGGGACAGTGCCGATGGAAAATCTACTAAGAGCCAACTGGTTTTTCCAAAAGATTGAGTAGAAGATGTATCAAAAGAAATAGATGACGGAACTTTAGGGGCACATTTTGGAGTAAACAAGACGTTGGACATAATTCGGGAACGTTTTTATTGGGTTCACTATCATGAAGACGTTAAAAACTGGTGTCGACATCTGTGCTACCAGTAAAGGCCTCAAAAACTAAAATCTCGGGGGCCCATCAAACAGTACAACGTCGGTCTCTCATTTGAAAGAATAGCGATAGATTTTGCCGAACCTGAGTCAGAGCGTGGTCACAAATACATCTTGGTTATCATGGATTCAGTAAATGGCCAGAAGTTTTCGCTATTCCCAATCAAGAAGCCATCACTATGGCCCAGGTGCTAGTGGACGAAGTTTTCAGTCGTCATGGTGTGCTACTAGATTCGCATTCAGATCAAGGACGAAACTTCGAATCTGTCATCTTTAAGAAAATTTGTGAGATCATAGGCATTCGTAAGACAAGGCAATGGTCGCCACTTTCATACCCACAGTCTGATGGCATGGTAGAACGATTTAATGGGCCATAGAGGAACACCTGACAAAGAACCAGCGAGATTGAGACAAACACTTGCCTCTAGCCTCTATTTTTAATGGCGCATAGAGCAGCTGTTCACGAGTTCACAGGTGAAAGTCCAGCTAGAATCGTTTTTGGAAAGGAACTCAGGTTACCTTGCGATCTGATGTTTGAAATACCTGAAGAAGAACGAAAAAAAAATCGAGACTATGCCGACGAAGCACGGGCACGACTTCTGGGGATACATGATTTGGCTCGGGAGCATATTCAGCTGGCCAGTGACCGAATGAACGAATGAAGACCTGGCCGGTATTCTCGTTCTCAAAAACGCTCACCGCTTTTTAGTCACTTGGCACTTTCAATGTAAATTCACCTGAATCAAGCGACTAAAAAGCGGTGAGCATTTTCAAGAACGAGAATACCTGCCCAGATGCGACTTGAAAGCCAATTCAGCCGGATTTCAAGAAGATGATTTAGTGTGGCTGTATTATAATCCAGCAAGAGAGAAAGGAGTGTCGCCGAAATTGTCTTTAGCATGGGAAGGACCCTACAGAATAATCAAGAGGGTTATTGATTTGGTTTATCCAGTTCAGCGCAACACCAGGAATAAGATGAAAATTGTACATTTGGACACACGAATATCATGGGCGCGAAGTTGATCGGGACTATATACCAGGGATGTGCCGTAGACTATGAAATCTACTTTACGCGGTTTGTCTCCTCGTTGTCTACGTATTGTTTACATCCACTTTTTTCCATGTAGACTATGTAAACTATATAGACAATGTAGACAACATTTTTGAAAAAAAAAATTGAAATTTAAGTAATTTTTTTGAAAGTTTGCATTGCATTGTATATTGCATATTCTATCCAATTAGACATTATCTACAGTTTAAGTAACTTTACAAAGCAAAAAACAAAACAAAGCAAAAACAGAAACATAACCTTAAAAGCTGTCAAAAATTGTATACTTTACGCGTTGTCTACATATTTCACACGTTTTCTACATAGATTACATAGTTTACATTGTCTACGCGTTGTTTACACCAGATGAAGACAATCTTTTTCTACGCGTAGATGCCCATCCCTGCTATATACCTTGAGAGGAGGGCAGTGTCGCGAAATACTGGCGGAAGCGCCAAGGTGTACAGAATTGGACATCTAATTCTAGATTTTAGAGAGCTATTCGGGAAAAAGGGCTATCGCGTTTATTCTGGATATTACAAGAATGGATTACCGATATATAAAGGCCGGTATTAGTTAGTAGTTTTTAGTTTTAAGATTGTCTGTGATATGATTTAGATAGTGATTATTGTAAAGTTGTGAAGAGTTAAGTTGTTTGAGTCATTAGTTAACAATTAGTGTCAGAGTGTGTAGTAACGTGGAATACATTATTGTTGTGTTATTTGGACTTTGATTCTTGAATAAACGGACCTAAGATTTCTGTCACGCATCACAGAGCCGTGACACTATTAGATATTTCTATACAAAACCTTGAATGCTACATAAAACATTAAAAACAAAATTAAATGAGAGAATTGAAAACAATCAAAATTGAATAAAAATAAAAACACAAATCAATTATTTAATTAAGCTTGAAATTCGTTGAATATTTAAATAAAAATAACATAAATTGATGGAGTTCATAGATGGAGTGGTTAACAATAATCTAGCATCGAAAAAAAAATAAGAAATAGATAATCAAAATTTGTTTAGCCAGAAAAAAAAATGCTCTTTCACTAGTGAACTTCCTAATAATTGCTCTAAAAGAACCAATAATACAAGATGAAAAATACCTCAAATTTCAAAGATATAAATAAATTCTCTTTGTATTAATTATTAACTCTATGAAATACGAACTCATCACGTGCCCTTCACCCTTAAAGTACCTACTTAAGAGAGACTCTGATGAATATAGAGCAGCTTGCATAATAACTTATGTGCAACCTTGAATTATCAGCAAGCGTTCAAGGCGAATCGCACACAATGCCCTTTTGTAAAAAATCTCAAAGCAATTGAGGAGCATCATGCAAGAAGCATTATATAAAATATTGATTTTTCGAAAGAAAGGACATGCATGAAACATTTAACTGACTAATAAACTAAATTCAATTCTGTTTTAGTTTGCAGCTTCGTGGTCCATAAACGCTGTCATGAGTACGTCACTTTCAAATGTCCTGGTGCTGATAAAGGAGCTGATTCAGATGTAAGTACATAATTAAGATTGTTTCTAAAAACTAACACAAGACAATGAAACGATAATTAAATTATAAAATATATTTCAAGGCTGTAGTCAGAGATTGGGTTAAAAGATTCTTTTGAAAAGAACTATTTCCTTTCCGACGTTTCGAATAGGTAATTTTGAGCCAGCTTAACGTCTCAATAACGTGAGCTAAACAACAACAAAATAAATGAGCGAGTCTGCTTTTACTCAAGGCACTGTAATCGACTTACAAACGATTACTTGGGTTCAATCTCACGGAAGACATGACTTCCAATAAGTCTCTTAACCATATCTTTGTACCAATCAGAAAAATATTCTGTAGAAAGTTTCCCAGATGGTTCACACAAGACCACAAGCAAAGCAGGCTTCCTCTTGATTATCGAAACTTCTCCAACTTACGTTTCAACAATCTCTCTCGATTGGACTTGCCATATAAAAAACACTGAACCAGCCCTAAGGAATTCTGGTCTTAAACCTCTTTACAATATTCTAATAAACACTACCCACCATCTAGTGTTAACTTGAATGAGAAATCAGTCACTATGGGACCCCAAGCTGCTGAATTTTTTGCTAAATACTTTGGCTCAGTGTGCACTAACCAATCTTCAGACCCTTCCCACCAGCCATCTCGTAGTCCTCATAATATCACTATTTCAATCTTAAATATTTATACCAAATTAGAAAACGTTCTTACCTACTTGGACATATGTAGATTGCATATTGTGGGGGAGTCGTTTCATCTTTCTAGCCGCTCAGTACTGCTGTCTTTGCAGATATTTTGTACGTGACTCTACATCTTAAATTGTCTTCCAGAAAGCGTAGACCTGCCGAAGGAAGCTATTTTTCTGGGTGTCAGTTGGCCCACTTCTTCTGGTGACAGTGTTGCCCCCTCGAGGAATTTGAGCTTCTTGCAGAATTGGGCTGGACATTCACAGAGCATTGCGTCTGAGCAGAATCTGCAGAGATCGTCTTCTGTTCTTCCCATCAACCTTAAGTGGTATTCCCCAAGGCAAGGTGTGAGCAGTCCTACGACCATTTTGATGTCTGGTCTGCTCATATTTAGGAGCTGTTCAGCTCTTTTTGCTGAAAAGGTGATAAACCTTTTTGACTA
This sequence comes from Ceutorhynchus assimilis, assembly GCA_917834065.1. Taxonomy (NCBI): domain Eukaryota; kingdom Metazoa; phylum Arthropoda; class Insecta; order Coleoptera; family Curculionidae; genus Ceutorhynchus; species Ceutorhynchus assimilis. The sequence continues at coordinate 27,310,737 of OU892280.1, read as the reverse complement.
TCTTAGTCCCAGACTGGTGCTTCCAATATGATGACAGTTGGTCTTTCTCCCATTTGTTGAGTTCTTCCATGGTGTGGCTTTTCATTAAGCCACAATAGGGCCGTGGTATGGTGTTGAGGCCCCATTTGCTTCTTCGTTTCCTTCTATGCCTCGATGACCAGGCAGCCACATCATGGTTACCTGGTTGTGTGTCGCTAGTGTTTTTAGGGTCTGTTTACACTCCCAGAATAGTTTTGAGGTGCATTTAGCCCTTAAGGCTTTAAAGGCAGCTTGGCTATCTGATAGTATAAATATGTGTTTTCCTTTGAAGCTTTGGTAGAGACACTCTTGTGCACATATGTTTACGGCAAGCAGTTCGGCTTGAAATATTGTAATGTTTGCATGCCTCGGAGAGCTTAAAGTTAGGGCCGGAAATGCCCAGTCCAGCTTCTTCCGTTAGTTTGAATCCATCTGTGTAACACAGAGATGCATCATCTGCTTGTAGTAATTCTTTATTCTCCCATGATTTACGCTCGTTTATTACCCCTGCGAATGGGCTCTCTAAGTCCAATCTGACCATCATGATGTCGCTTGGTTTGCTAGCATTCTCGAGTTTTATTATTTGAAAGCGCTAATTTTTGCCTCCTTTTTCACACATAGGTGATGTGGAGGCATGTTAAGTAGCGTCTCTAGGACTGCGGTGGGGTAGGTCGACATTGCTCCCGTTATTCTTAGGCATATCAGCCTTTGTGCCTTGTTTAGCTTAATCTTAGCGGCGACTTTCTGAGTTTTGGGCCAACACACCAATGAGGCGTATGTGACCATGGGCTTTATTATGGTATGGTATATCCAGAATACCATCTTTGGCTTTAGCCCCCATGTAGCTTTACCAAACAGTTTGCGACATGACCAGATGGCTGATATAGAGCATGTTTTCTCTAGGTAACTGTTTGTTCCAAGTAAGTGTTTGGTCCAGGGTGACCAGTATTTCATTTCGTTGGAAAATTTTAGTTGTGTACCTATTATGTACTAACAAACGCTTTGGAGAGAGGTGAAGAGGCTCACTGAATATACACCGACTTCTCCAAATAAGCGTTTGAGAGAGTCACTCATGCAATCTTAATCAGGAAGTTGGAGACACTGATGGGCATTTCTAGCTTCCTACTCCTCTCGATAGAGATCTATCTCACTGAAAGGGTCCACCTCTTCACCAATCCCTGTCTCATCTGGCGTTCCTCAAGTTTCACACTTCGGACCTTTAGTTTTCAAAATTTTCATCAACGACATTGCATCTTTCTTCAGGCACTGCCTTTTTCTTCTATTTGCAGACGATCTTAAATTGTTTTTAAAAATAGCCACCGAAAATGACTGCCTCGCACTCCAGGAAGATGTTGCCAGGCTAACTCTTTGAAGCCAGACTAATGGCATGGGACCAAATGTGTTAAAATGTAGAGTAATTAAATCACGAACAAAAACCTTTAACAACTACATTAACCATATAAACGGCACTCCCTTGGACTGTGTGGAGCAGATCAAGGATTTGACCGTCTTGTTGAATCCTCGGCTAGATTTTGCTGATGGTATTGACTTCACAATCAATAGAGCGCTTCGAATGCTGGGATTTGTGAAACGCAGATCAGAAGAGACTTCATAAATACTAGCTCCATCTATTTTTCCTATGTCCGTACTCATCCTGAGTATGCTGCATCAGCATGAATGGAGTCCAAACTACACCTGCCATATACATCGAGTTGAAAATGTACAGCGCAAATTCTTCAGATACTTGACTGCACATTTTTTACTAACAAATAAACTAAATCTGTCAACCCTTTCCTGCAGAAGAAAGCAAAGAAACTTAAAAACTATTCATAAACTCATAAACTTTACTATTAAGTACGTAATAATGCTTTACTTTTCAAGTCGACTTTATATTTTCAACAATTATGAAAAACTGACTATACAAATGATAACACTTCAAACTCTACCTTTGCCAGAGTTATATGGTAAAGGTACAAAAATACCGGATGCTGAAGACATAACAGTCGTCCCTCGTAAATCTTCATTATAAATTCATTTTCTGAACTGGCTTAATTTTGCGTTTAGATCTTCTAAAAGTCATGGTGTTTTGTGAAATAGATGAATTCTGATCTTGTGTCTCCCTTTCCTCAGTAACATCATCCTTTTTTTTATTGTAAGATTCTCCTTGTATAGTATTGCTAGTATTTTGAACGTCTTCATCGGATTCTTTTTATAGAGTAGTATGTATGTCTTCATGATACTTCTTGTATGGTCGAGTGATATTATTATTGGTATTTTGGAAGGCTCCATCTACCTATGTCCTCTTCCAAAAGAGCTGCAGGATCATTAATCGTGTTTATGGGTACTTGTGTGATAGCAATATGGTCAACGTGTCTACGCCATATACCACCATCATCCAATTTTATTAAATAATGTAATAGCCCCTTTGTTTCTGCAATTTGACTATATTCCCATTTTGTATTTTTCACCGAAAAATTACGAACTCTAACCCTGTCGCCCCCTTTAAATTTCATAAAATTTTCTTCTCCAACTGTCGATTTTATATTTTCTTTTCCTTGTAAAGTAGGTTTAATGAGAGCAAGTTTCGTTCGGATCTCGTAATTCATTAATTTTACGCGAGGTGGAACATTTGTAGTTGAATTAGGACTTCTTCTATATCGCATTAAAAAAATCTGTAATTTGTGGTCCAAATCTCCTGGTTCTTCAGTTACTTTTTTTAAAGCCTTCTTAAAAGTTTGAACGTACCTTTTGGCTGGTCCATTTGTAGCTGGATGAAATGGTGCAGAGAACCTATGTTTGATTCCATTACTTTCCAAATAAAGTTTGAATTCAGTTGAGGTGAAGTTTGGTCCATTATTACATTCAGGCCAGAGAAAGATTTTCGAGAACCCTCACATAGTCACATACTTCATTGGAATTTTATTGGCCTATTCACAATAATTAGATTTGGGTTTGTTTGGGTGAGATGTGGGGTTTGTGTTAGTTTGGGTTTGTTAGTTAGTTAAGAATTAACTTTGGAAATTCCAATACTTAGGTATTGTATTATGTACGGATAGGAAAATATCGATGTGTTCTATGTAAATGAATGTTACCTACACTATGTTGTATGTATGTATTTTTAAAACCTATAATACCTTCTCGTGAAGTTCAAAAAATAATAAATTTGATGAATTGATTTGATTAAAAGACATTAAGAGAAGATATAGGAATTTGCATATTTTTATAAATATTGAGTCGATTTTTCTTTTCAAGACCAAGACCAAGAGAGTCTTGAGAGAGTGTCTTGGTCTTGGTCTTGAACGTCAAGTCTTGGTCTTGGTCTTGAGAAGATTTATCAGGTCTTGGTCTCGGTCTTGGTCTCGGTCTTGGTCTTGGTCTTGCTACCAAGACCAAGACTAGTCTTGTGGTCTCGCAAAGCCCTAGACCAAACACACAGGGTGTATTTTTTCAAATAATGTATATTGCACTTGCCAATTTTTTTACAAATCTGCCATAATAGTTTACCATTCCATTTTTTTTATTTTTTTATTTGTCAAACACATTGTGTTTATTACATTACAATCTAGTCAGTAAGACTAATTAGCAATTTTGTTTTAACCTAATTTACTATAAAGTTTACAACTCTTGAGGTTCACTCAACAGTTTTCCCCACTTTGCTTAAACTGTAAATCACAATTTTGATGTGTTTATAGCACTATTTTGTTGTGTTTTTCAATTTCAGTTCACTAGCTCGAACGGCTTCACCCTTCTCAGTCTTCTAACTAGCTCAGTATTGTCTAGGAGCTCAATCACTTCCACGTTCACATGCCGATGTAGTCTATCTTCATGGCTTTTTGCGTACTTTCTTATAGTCTCTGTTACAGTATCAATTCCTAGTTCCCGATGTAGATCACTATTTCGAACGTACCAAGGTGCATTAACAATGTTTCTTAGTACTTTATTTTGGAATCTTTGAATAACTTGTATGTTACTATCTTTAGTGCAACCCCAAAGTTGACTTCCATATGCCCATACTGGTTTCAGTATTTGCCTATAAAGTAGTAACTTGTTATGTATGGTTAAATTGGACGTCCTTCCAATTAACCAGTACATTTTTCTATACTTAAATTCAAGCTCTTGCCTTTTTTTCTTAACATGTGCTTTCCAGCGCAATTTCGCATCAAGCGTCATACCAAGATATTTAGCTTGATTTGAATATGGTATATGGGTGTCATTAATTGTGATTTGTATGTGATTTACGTTTTTGTTTGTAAAATCAACGTGAATTGATTTGGTTTCATTCAATTTTATTCGCCATTTTTTGGTCCAATTTTGAACTTCACTGACAGCGTTCTGCAGTTTTTCTGTTGATTGTTCAATACTTTTTTCCACTGTAATTAAACCAGTATCGTCGGCGAATGTTGCTAAATGACAATTTTCTGGTTTTGGGATGTCGCATGTAAATAATAAATATAAGTAGGGACCTAGCACGCTACCCTGAGGTACCTACACCTGCTTTCGTAAATTTGACTCAAAATCTTCCTGTTTGACTCTGAAATGTCTATCACACATATATGATTCCAAAATATCAGAATATTGTTTTGGCAGAAACAGCTTTAGTTTATAGTTTAAGCCTTCATGCCAAACTTTGTCAAATGCTTGCGCTACATCGAGGAAAACTGCGGAACAGACTTTTCCCTCTTCCAGCGATTTTTCTATTAAATTCGTTATTCTGTGTACTTGGTCGATCGTAGAGTGCTTGTCGCGGAATCCAAATTGATGAGTTGGAATGATTTCCTGTCTTTCTATGATCGGTTTTATTCTTTTTAGCAGTATCTTTTCATAAAGCTTAGATAAAACGGGCAATAATGATATTGGCCTATAAGATGACACATCATGAGGTGGTTTTCCGGGTTTTGGTATCATGATAACTTCTGCAACTTTCCAAAGTTTAGGTACGTATTTAGGCCTAAAGGACGCATTGAAAAGGTTGCATAATTTCACAATAGCTTTCCTGGGGAGTTGTTTTATTACTTCCCCAGTAATTAGGTCATATCCTGGAGCTTTTTTCGGACTGATATTTTGTTTGATCTCTGTTAATATTTCTCTTAGTGAAGTAGGCTTCTTCTTGATAAGGTTCATTCCAGGGAAGATTTTCATCCTGTGCTTCGTTAGGCTGGAATGTCTTTTCTAAATGACTTGCAAAAAGTTCTACTTTTTCTTCGTTACTCCTTGCCCATTGCTGATTTGACTTTCTTATGGGTGGAATTTGGGTAACTGGTAAAAAAAAAATACCATTCCATACCAGCTTTTGAGTTCTGTCACATTAGTTGGTGCTCTTGCTTTCATTACTGCCTCAATTTTGTCATCATTTTTTTTGATGCCCTGTTCTGAAATTGAATGTCCCAAATAACTAACTGAAGTTTCAACAAATTTGCATTTCTAGGACCTAATTTTTAAGCCAACTTCTTGTAATTTCCTAGAAACAAGTTTAACCCTTTTCCAATTTTCTGTAGATGACTTTCCTTGAATTTTTATATCATCCAAAAACATCAGGAATTCGCCCTAATGTTCTTGTTATATATCTTTGCCATATCGCTGGTGCTACTTTAGTGCCAAACATCAATCGATTTACTGTATAATCTCCTATTGGAGTTGTTATAGCTTGGATTTTAACACTTTCTTCATTGGCATATGTAAATAGGCTTCTCTAATATCCAATGTCGTGAATTTTTTTCCACCAAGCATGGTTTCCGCAAATATATCTTCCTCATTTGGCATTGGAAATTATCATCTATAAGTAATGTATTTATTGTTATTTTGTAATCAGCGCATAGCCTAACAGAACCATCAGATTTCAAAAGTGGAACTATGGGAGACCCCCCACTCGCTATACTCCAACTTAGTGAAAATATCTTTCATTTCAAGTCTATTTATTTCAAAAATCACTTTTTCTTCTAAAGCATAAGGAATTTTCTGACTAGGAATGTATATGGGTGAACAGTTTTCTTTAAGAAATAGATTACCTTCGAAATTGTTAATTTTTCCCAATTCGTCTTGAAAAACATCTGTAAATGTTTCTTTAAGACTTGCAGTCACCTCCTTTTTTTCCTCCAATATGTTTGCAGAATGTATTTCTGAGGTCTCAAGCTTTGTGGTATTGATTCAGCCTTTAGTTGTATTATTTTTTCAATAAGATTTGTATTTTTCAAACCGCCAACAAATTGTTGTCGAAGGTGCACATCAACAGTAGAAGCATTGCAGCTAAGACATTTGAATTTACAGTCCCTGCATCCTGCATAACTTTTTAAGGTCAGTAACGAAATCTGAAATACTTTCGTCTTCTCGTTGAACTCGTTTTGCAAATTTGTTTTGTGATGCAATTATACTTGAAAAAGGATTTAAATGTTCTTTCACTAACTTCACTAATTCTTCATATGTTTTATCCTTAGGATCATCAGGACTTACCAAGTTGTAAGTAAGTTGTAAGGTTTTGGCTCCCATTGTATGAAGCAACCATTCCATTTTCTTTCTTTCTATTTCAGAAGCAGAGCCTATAAAATTTTTCATACTTAAGAAATTTTCTAATCTTTTACGGCCAATTTCATAATCAACTTAAAGTAAACTTTAAATTTAAAGCTTCATTTAAAGTTGAAAAATCCTATTCTTTAAAGTCTATTTAGCTAAAGTAACTTTTAATTCTCTATTATGAAATTGGCCGTTAATGTTTAAATCCCAAGATTCCATATGTTCCAAGAAAGGTTCCATCGAAATTCTGTCCCTGGAGGTGTTTTAAACTTTGATGTAGCCTGCATAATTTTTGAAAAATGTTCCAAAAATCCTTTAAATTGTTCTTTATCCATTTTCATTTGTAAATAGGTTTATCCACGTCGCCACTAATAAGTATGTAATAATGCTTTACTTTTCAAGTCAACTTTATATTTTCAACAACCGACTATACAATAAATGACAATACTGTGGACAACACTTCAAACCATGGTAAAGGTAAAATGTACAAAAATACCGGATGTTGAAGACATAACATCTACCATAAACTGTCCATACTTAACATCTCAAATTGGTTTCGCAACACTCGCAACACTCGCACAACTCAAATATTCCACCTGCAATTCCACAGAACCAATTATGGATATCATTCTTTCATTCCTCGTACTCTTGTTCATTGTGCTATCAGCTGAGTGAGCTTGATTTCTTCGGGCCATATGAACCATTTTTGTGAGGACTGTCACTGGCGTTTTTATATAAGTGTACTAGCTTTAGAAAGATGATGTGTACAATTTCTTTAAGTTTATTTTCACTTTTATATTTACCTATTGTTTTTTTTTATGTTACTCTAGTCTTTAATTTGAACTTGTTATATTTGTTAAATCCCTAAAATTTTGTATTATGGGCTTGACCCGTCAATAATAGTTATTTACATTACAAGTGCGTTAATGAGCATGATTACCATCACGAGTGTAAAAGATTAGAATCACACGAGTTTTGTAGTCATATTTAAACGCACGTGTGATGTATGTACATCGAGTATCTACGAAGCGAAAAATAGTAGTTTATTAGTAGTTGTCTACCTTCATTTTACATTTATAGGCTTAACTATGACACCTGTCAAATCCCAAAAACTAGTTTTTTTTATAGATTCATAACCTAGTCCATAACACCACTAGTTGTGTTATGAGTCTCATGACATAACTCAAATACTAGAAAAATGGTTATGTAAAAACGTCATAACCAAACGCTTGTAGATAAATAAAATACTGGTGGACGGATAGGATTATTAAAATTAAGAGACCAAGCGCTAAGTTTTTTGGAGCGTAAATAATTCTCACAAAAGGTTTCTTAGTTTTAAATGGTTCATCGGATAGTCCTCAAAAAGTTCATTATCCCACTCAAAGAAATCCCCACAGGAGGAAAATCTTTATTTTTGCAATTTCCTGGATTCACTTTGCTTGCTTTACCTTTATCGAAGAAAATCCTCTGTTTTTATTGATTGAAAATTTTGGATATATCAGCAGTTTATATTGCCAAAGAAAGTCTTTTTAATATTCTTACCAGTCAATACTTAGTTATTACCTTTTTTCTCTTATTGAATTTGGAATATTACAATTCGAGAATCTTCTTGCCGTTGAACTCAGCACATCTGCTAAATTTTGGTCAACCTAATAGAGCAAAAGTTTCAATAGATTTTTCCTTATAAATTTCAGTTACTGGTAAAATTTCACGCAAAACTTCATTATTATCAGATACATGACATTTTGTAGCAACAAGTAGTTAGAAAAAGTTTACCGGAGAATTGAATTTTCTTCAGAATCCTTTCAATTAGGCATCTATCATTTCTACACATAAAGCTGAGCTAAAAAGTCAAAATGAAATATTGAAAATCCTTCAGCTGGAAGCTCTCCTAGCGAGTCAAATTTCCCAACTTTGGAATTAATCAAGCAAATTTTCCAAAGTCCGGTCTAATGCATTTTGCGAAGAAGTAAATTTCATTTAAAAGTATCAATTTCCCCGGAAGCTACAGGCTGTTTTTTACGAGTTTCAAGTTTGACCAAACTTTGAAGCCCTCCGGCAATTAAGCGCAGCGATGTCATGGCATAAAAATAAAATTATAGCCCTGACTGTTTTCGATGAAAATCCCATGAGCCCGAAAGCGATTCGCTTCACGGTTCGGGGAATATTTGGGAAAATCGCAATAATTAACTGAAAAATGATTGGTTTTTGAAGTAGAACTTGATTTTGAAATTTGAAATTTCAGCTTTAAAATTGGACATTTTAACATATTGATGTAGCTGACCAATAATTTTGATTAAAATGTTTTCCACTCTATTTCAGGATACCAGAACAAAACATAATTTTAAACTCCATACATACTCATCTCCTACATTTTGTGACCATTGCGGCTCGCTCCTTTATGGCGTGCTCCATCAGGGAATGAAATGTACAGGTATGAAGCTGGAGCACCCTTGAAAATAAATGGAAAATTAATGATGAATATTTTTTCTAGCATGTGATATGAATGTTCACAAAAAATGTGAAGTGAGTGTGCCAAATTTATGCGGCTGCGATCATACAGAACGCAGAGGCCGAATCCAGTTGAAGATAAATTG